>CALYLW010000041.1:230898-1510898 GCA_944989445.1 Ampullaceana balthica | reverse complement strand
TGAGAGAGAGAGAGAGAGAGACGGCCGCGAAGTTAATATAAGGGATTTAATAAAACAAACCCGTAAAAACAAAGTTTTTGACTATAAATCCCTTATATATGAGACATAACTAACAGTATTGATTATTTTTAAACATTTACAGACTGACACTGAGTGATGTCCCTTGTCTTTAATAAATGGGGGGTGGGATGTGAGGGGGTGTCGGCACGACGGTCGTCGTCAACACGACGGTCGGCGTCAACTCAAACTCACGTGGAACTGGAATTTAAAAAAAAATAACAAACAGTGAATTTTGAATTACATACCTCATATAAGGATAAACTAAAAATGCATTAATTTAATTATGGTACGTTCGATCGATCTGAAATTTTGATACGATGCATTGTTAGGTTCAGACGGGTCCGTGTGCCAAATTTCAGTTCGATCGGATCATGGGAAGTGGGTCATTTTTGACTTCTGTTTTTCCGCCCGCCGAGCCCAGACAGACAGAGAGAGAGAGAGAGAGAGAGACGGCCGCGAAGTTAATATAAGGGATTTAATAAAACAAACCCGTAAAAACAAAGTTTTTGACTATAAATCCCTTATATATGAGACATAACTAACAGTATTGATTATTTTCAAACATTTACAGACTGACACCGAGTGATGTCCCTTGTCTTTAATAAATGGGGGTGGGATGTGAGGGGGTGTCGGCACGACGGTCGGCGTCAACACGACGGTCGGCGTCAACTCAAACTCACGTGGAAACTGGAAGAAAAAAACAATAACAAACAGTGAATTTTGAATTACATACCTCATATAAGGATAAACTAAAAATGCATTAATTTAATTACGGTACGTTCGATCGATCTGAAATTTTGATACGATGCATTGTTAGGTCAGACGGGTCCGTGTGCCAAATTTCAGTTCGATCGGATCATGGGAAGTGGGTCATTTTTGACTTCTGTTTTTCCGCCCGCCGAGCCCAAGACAGAGAGAGACGGCCGCGAAGTTAATATAAGGGATTTAAAAAGAAGTTAAAAGTGTATAAATAGTAGTGAATGTAGGAATTCATCTGTCAGAGGTCGCGTTGGGGGCCGTCCATAAAGTAAGTCACGCTCCTGAGGGGGGGGGGTGTAAGAATCAAGAACGTGTGACACGGTGTTTTCTATTAAATTTTAATTATTTTGTTAATTAAAAAAAACTTTTTGTTTGAAAGTGTGTCGTAGTTGGCGGTCCAAGATTTGTGAGTTTGTGACAGGGGGAGAGTTAAACTTAAACATGGTCAAAAATAGCGTGACGTACTTAATGGATGGGCCCTTAATCCAAGCTTTTGAACTGTATAACAAAAAAAAATTTTATTTATAAAGAAATAATTTACAAAGGAGAGAAGAAGGATGTTCGCTGGTAAAGAGCAAATACATTTTAAAATATTTTTCTTACTATGAATTATTAAATTAATTTTATATAAAAAATACAATAGTGAATATGTTATTAATAAAGAATCAAATTTAATCTTTAATTTAAGATTATCTTCGCTCTGTCATACTAACGCATATATATTTAAATGTGCTAAAACACCGTCATTAATATTATCTCTATATATAATTCACTAGAACAAGATCAAGCCGTGGGCAAATAAGCATGATGAATGTCCCTCGCTGTGAACGATGAGTCACAAGCGAAAGTGATACAGGAGGGTGGCCAGGGTGGCATGTCTCGAGACCAACAATGCTTCTTGATTTCACTACCGTTGTTCCTTCCCAAAATACCATGTGTTTCCGTAGTGTAGTGGTTATCACATCCGCCTAACACGCGGAAGGTCCTGGGTTCAAGCCCCAGCGGAAACATTATTTTTTACTTTTTTAAAAAAAGTTTATGTTTGTGTCCGTTCTTTTCCCCCTTTCTTTGCGAATATGACTTCGAAGCATGGCTGTAAACTTTGTTTCTCAACATTTGGGATAACTTGGGCGACGTGCTCTCCGTTGTTCTCAGTGACGGAAAGTAGTAATTAATACACTCTCCTCAACCATACGTTCAGTACATGAATACGTCGGAAGTATATGGTGGCGAGGCAGAAATTGTCGGGATGCACAAAATACCTCCCGCCGTTATCGTCATTTACTTCCGAGAGCGTCCTCATACCTCTCCTCGAGTTTACAATCTCGATCAACTTTTGTCTATATACCTGCTCTTTAGCGGTCCTTCCGATCATGGCCTTTACGAAGTTCTATTGCCTCTCACAGTTACACGTGATGACTTTCTGGTGCCATCTATTGACAACGTCGGTATGTCCACAAAAATTTCACAAACACCTGATATTATTGATGTGACGTCACCTTGCCACTATCCTCTTCCCGATAAACATGTACAACCGCATTTCAAGACAAACTCCAATGAACTAACGGATTCCGCAGAAGAATTTCAATGCACCATTTGTTCTAAATCATTCCGACTTTTCTGATTTCTTCCTGCTGTAGTTTGTGTGCGTTCTCCCCCCCCCCTTTATTTGCAGTATCTATGAGCAAGTCGGCAGCGTATACTACGCCGCGGGTCGTACCTAGTTAATTGGAAACCATGTGTAAGTTACTTATAGTTTTTAAATAGGATTGACGTTTGCTTCGATCACGCATCACACAAATTTATAAATAAATATACTTGAGGTTTACTGAACACATAGAAATACTTTAAAAACAGAGAAATAAAAGAGATCAGACGTTTTCCAGTATCAGCAGACTATCAGGTGGGCGTCATCATGTGTTGCAAATATCATTTTATTGCAGAGTGAAATTAAATCCAAATTATTGTGAAGTGTGATGTGAAGATTACAAACCAGGGACCAAATCCTTAACAATGCTGTGACCTTCTTGACCAATGTCTTGTTTTTTAAACTGTCAATTTAACAACAAAAACAGAAGAGGAATAGACTCATTCCATCATTTAGAAATGGGGGTGGAGGGAGTGTGTGGGGAAATTAATCTTTTCACAAAATAAAATCAACTCATCTTAAACATTAACTAGAATTTATTGAGAAATCATTCGAGTCGTGTAGATAGGTTCCTGTTTAACACAGAAATAAATATAATGCAGAAACGTTTAATTTTAATTCATATCTTCTGATGTTTTTGAAAGATAAATTATTAAAATAATTGTAATCAAATCATTTATTCTATAAGCCAATCATAGAACATAAAAGAAACTGTATATGCATAGAATAGATAGGTGGTCATTATAAAATAGTTTTTTTTTCATGAGAACATGATGGTATACTAATACATTTATAATAAATCAATGGCACTGGAAATAGTTATAAATAAATTAAACTTACACCTCACATTGCCCAAAAGAAATTTAATCAGGATCAAATGGAGAATCAAAGCGTTTTCTTAACATTAGGACAACTGAAATCTGTTATCTTTATGTTATAAAACTTTATGTCTAAAACAGTCTTTGAAAGAATTTAATACTTGGAGGATCTTTACAACATTTGTTCAAAGAATAAAATATCCTCATTCTTGCAAAATCAAAAATGAAATAAAATTTCAATGCATTCAAAGAGAAGTAACTGCAGTTATTAAATTATATACATCATTTTCATTTAATCCCATTACCATTAACATTAAAATTACCATTCTCAAATTAAATGGTAATCATCAATATGGAAATATCTATAATTAGATACGGTTAAAATGATTTCAACATTTCAGAAAAAAAAATTGTGAAATTAAAAATTTCAAGACAAATGTATTTGACAATAGCAACAATAATTTACCTTTTTTCCTTCACATTTTTAAAAATCGTATTTCAAACATCACAGTCTTAACATTGACAACAAGGCAGGTTATATAACTCTCTTTAAACTTATCACTTGTGTCACATCCAAATATTCCAGGAGAAAATTACAGAACTACTAGGATGACAGGCAAAATGATATTTAGAAAATAGTTTGACTGACACATACTAGCAGAAATATAACATTAAAAAAATATGCATCATAAGGATGAGGTATAACAATGATGTCATATTATAGCATAATACTTGGTGCTGGACCAAATGTCATATGACATGATAGATGACAGATGTAAGGACATTGTTGACAGATACTCTTAAAAGTGGATGTAATAACTCAATTTGTTCAACTCAATACCAGGAATCCAGTTTGTGCTGCTATGTGTTGAATGGAGTTTGTGTTAAAACTTAACCTCATGTACAACACTCTTCAGATTCAACAGGAACAATAAAATCACAGAGAGTTACTGTACTTGGATCAAAGCTAAAACATATTTTACTCTTTTTATGCCTGGCCTAAATAACTATAAATGCCTGTTTCCAGTAGCTCATTTGTGCTTAATCCCATAAGATATAATTTGGTGATGAACTGGTTGAATAACTCAATGTAAAAATTTATCAATAATCAAATAAAAAATCTATTGAACAGCTAGCTATGAATTTGTTTTTGCAATTATTAACAAAAGAGATCATTATATCTAACTGTTCACTGCGACTGTTATTGTTTGAAAGTGAAAAAAACAAAAAAAACACCTAATTTGGTGATCAAGGGGAATGCACTGGGTAAGGCACCGATGTTGCAAATTTTAATGAAAATAGTAAACAAAACATCAACAAAAGTATCAGTAAAAGATGAATGAACCACTATCCAAAAAGTAACACTAATAGAAAGAATCAGTCTGTCTTTGTAAGAAATAAGATTAAAACAGACTTTGTATGGTTTATAAAAAAAAATTAGAAGCCTATACGAAACTGCTTTCCATACAATTCAAAATTTGAAACAACAAAGGGAAAATAAACTTCTAATATTCTAATCTTTTAGCAACAAATATTCATAAGTTTCTGTTGCAAGTGTTAATTAAAAATGCTTCAAGTGGCTTTCTTTTATTTTTTTGAATAAGTGCAACCAATAGCTCACATGCAATCCAAAATATATTTTAACTCCAAAAGGGCTACTTTCGTATCTATTTCATATTCCTGACAAAAGGGAAGCTACTTCGTTAAGTTTTGATTCTATAAGAAAAATGTTTTTCTTTTCTAAGATATTGGTTTATCTAAAAAAATAAAATGATTAATGCATCAAGAAATAAATTAAGTGTTAAAATAATATAACATGCACTGCAAAAAAAATGACGATTTTAGACCAATAACACGATTTTCGGCACCTCGGGTGCATACATACTCAATAGAGACACGTCAAACTAAATCACACATGGATCAAAAGTGAAACAAGATAAAAACATACAGTAATTTTTTTTTATCTCGTAGAATCACACAAAAGCAGGAAGTCTCGAGGAAAGTGAGATTTTGATGCTATTTTTAACTAAAAATGCGAGAGTGTGTTGGTATGCGAACGGACGCACTTGGACACATCCGTACTGACTCTTATAAAGATGCATTAAGTCGCATCAGGAGCTAACAAGTTAATTTAATTTAAAACTAAAAACAAGTGACTTCTTTTATGTTGCATATTTCTAAAAAATTATTTCAATGTGAGACATTCTTCTTTTTTGCCAGTGCATCGGACTGTATATTTACTCATTGTGTAGCTTCTTTTGTATCAGATGGCTGTTCTTTTACTGGGGAAGAGAACAAATGAATGAATGAAATGTCAGGGCTCATTACAAGTCAAACCACAAAACAATACACTGTGGCTTACAACCTTGTTTCAACCTTTGACCAAAGAAAACAAAATCTAAACCTGAATGAGCTGCTGTCGTCAGATATTTCTGCCAAATTATTTCACAAGCTTTTCTTTCATACAATGATTGTACACAAAAATTAGGAAACTCTTAAACAAATGTGTACCATCACAAAAACATGGTCCTCATGCTGTCAACAATGAGATCCACTATCATCAGGCATTCATTTTGTACACAAGTCTTGAACTGGTTTTATTTCCCTCCATTCCATTCATAAAGTGATACCCCTCTATACAAACGTTATACAAACTCCTTACAACCAAGTAACTATGTACTCACAAACAAACTATCCGCCTGGTTGACTAGGAGTCCTCTCCGACAGGCCTCAGCACAAACAACGCATCTGTCAGCATATAAAATGAATGTCGGAGGTCACCCTCACACAAGTAAGGCAGGCGTGTGAATTTCTCAACCTCGAACCCAGACTGTTTAAAGATGGAATCAAAGTGCTGCACCTGCTCCTCAAAGTTAGATCCCCTAACGTGAATGTACTCTGTCGGCTGGTGAGTCTTGGAATCTGTGGGTAGTAATGCAATTATACAGTTTTTAAAAACATTTTTTAAAGAGGGTCAATCTTGACCGTGCCATATACTTATCGTCTAATATTAAACTGATTAAGGGCACATTTATTACTAGAAAAACTGCACAGCATCAATGGAATTGTAAAACCTAAAAAGGTCATGCCCATTTCACTCTGGACATTGGAGTTGTGAATGTTTATCTTGTAGCCTTGGCAACTGGAAGCATAACTCAAATTTCAAGAACTTTTTTTAAATTTCTTTTTTTTTACTTTAAGCATTGATACTGAAGACAGATTAACCCACTAAACCCCGTATACAGCCAAATAAGGTCTACAAGTGGTTCAACCATATAACGGTGAAATTTAACCATGCCCCCACTATGCTATTTAGAGAGTGGAAATTTCATGAATTAAATGGATATCCCATGAGAAACGAGACCAAGTGAGATTATTGTCATTTGTTTAAACATTGTTGTTGTTTTTTTGAGGAGAAATGATTGTTTTAAAAGTAGATGTTTAATTTTATCATTATTTGTAGTTGGTCATAAATTGAATTTAAAGAATTATAAAACAAAGCCTTTTGGAAATACAAAGCAACCATTAATGAATGCCAATCACTTTGTTTTAGATAACATAAATATACTGCTTAATAGATATGATTTTTTTTTACAATCTACGGTAAGGGTAGAGTTGTTCCCTTTTGGATTTTAACCAAATTTTTGAGCACTAGGATTGAATTAGTTAAAATAAGGACGAACCTCCCATCTTGCCACTTATTTTATTTCATTGCCTTTATATGGTAGGTATTAGTTACCGTTTTTTTTTGGTTGGGTGGGTCTAATGTAAAGGTGTGTACACCTATTCATATTTTTATGGGTAGATGTGTCTGCTGGGTAGATCTTTTTTATTTTAAGTTTAGAAAAACTGCACGGCTACAGTTTTTGAATGAGGGTTAGGATGAGAGAAAGGATGTTTGGGTGAAAGGGTAAGTGTGAGAGGTCAAAGGTTATGTTGAGAGAGTAAATGTGAGAGAGGGAGAGTTAAGATGACAGAGTGAAGCTTAGAGAGAGAGTGAAGGTTAAGATGAAAAAGTGAAGGTTAGGTTCAGAGAGTGAGTGAGGTTTAGGGGGAGAGAGAGTGAGGGTTAGGGTGAAAAAAGAGTAAAGGTTCAGACAAGTGTGTGAGGCTAAAGATGAGAAAGTTAGGTTTATGCTGAGAGAGTTATGTTCAGGTTGAGAGAGTTGGGTTTAGGGTAAGAAATGAAAGGTTACAGATAAGTAATGTGAAAAAACTTAAAATGTTCAAGTGCCATTTCACGAACCAAATTCCACATAGGGCTTGAAAGGAATGACTACAGCCACCAGAAGTCTTCCTGTGCCAGGTTTCAGGGACTTTCTGATCTCTGCCAACAAAGAGACAGGTTTATCACAGCGGTCAAGGAGGTTCAGGCACGAGATGAGGTCAAATTTGAGTCCAGTAGATGACCATTCATCTACGCCGAGCACCCTGGGGAAGAATGTACCAATAAAAATTTTAAAGAAAAAATCAAAGTTTAAAAAAGCTGAATCACATTAAGAGATTAAATACCTGTATGTTTTAAATGAAGATTGAATTTTGAAATAATTCTGTATCTGAGCCAGTAAAAAATGAATCTAAATTAAAAACTAATTTGAGAAAAACATATACAATGTTTGAACAAAAACCTTAATAATTAATATGATTTATTTTTAACATTCTAAATGAGTTTGAACAAAACTTTAAATGTCATATTTATATTTCTGAACAAAATTAAATAAGAATGTTGACTTAAGTGTGTAAATTAATTTAATCAAATACTGACTTGAACCCTTCAGCTTGAAGTCGTCTGACCATGACCCCTGACATCTCAGTGGCGTATGTGGTGTGAAAGTAGCTGGACATTTTCCTGGTGACCATTCCATCCCCTGCGCCTGTGTTAATGAAATATTGATTTATAGCTTAGTTCAAGTTCTGGTCATTTTCATGTTGATTTATACCCAATAGTTGGCCAGATGAAAAACCCAAACCATATCATTACCATACAATGTGATACCATATCATTACCACACAATGTGATACCATATCATTACCACACAATGTGATACAATATCATTACCACACAATGTGATACCATATCATTACCACACAATGTGATACCATATCATTACCACACAATGTGATACCATATCATTACCACACAATGTGATACAATATCTTTACCACACAATGTGAAACAATATCATTACCGCACAATGTGATACCATATTACCACACAATGTGATACCATATCATTACCACACAATGTGATACCATATCATTACCACACAATGTGATACAATATCATTACCACACAATGTGATACCATATCATTACCACACAATGTGATACCAGTGACTACATTTGGTGTACAAAACTAAATATTATAAAAATTATAGAAATTTTAAAAATAGTTTTTGAAGAATGTATTTTCAAGGGAGAATAAAATGACATATAAAGGAAGATGAGTGGAAAAAAAATTATGGACATTTTAAAATTATTTATTATGATATTTATTTTCAATAATTTATAACTAGTAATTAATTATAACAAATAAAATTTTACTTTTAAATTGGATATATCTTTCATCTGTCACATGAACGCTTAAGTATTTAAATGTGCCATTAAATATTTTAAAAATCATGCAAAAGTTACTTCTAAAGTTTTTAACTAGGATTCACGTTTGATTTAACCACTATTAATTTCAGTATATCAAAGATAAGAAAAATGTATAAACAAGTAATTAATTTGTTTAGCCATTAGAGAGCCCAAACAGGCAGCGTACTGTAAGGGTATCATTTGAAAGAGTACAAAAAAGAGGGCGCCCAGGCAACAGTCTGGCAACCCGCAGAAGCAGAATGCCACACAAAAATATTTAACCAAAAAAATGTTTTCAATAAATATAGTTTTATATAGAAAAGGGAGATGGGGGTAGACTTGCCAATATGAAGTAGTTTTAACAACATTAGTCTGCAACCAATGTGGTAAATCTATTAGTTGCACACTCTCCAAACAATTACATGTACTCTTCGACTACCTCTTCCCAAATCAAACAATCGGATACATGTACTTGCCAGAAATCCATTTTTTTACTAAGTTCTCTGATTTTATCAAGAAAGTACAAGTTTTACTTGTTTACTTCTCAAGAATCTTACCTAAATCTAAAAGAGATTCTCCTTTATAATAAGGGGAGATGTTCAGAAGCTTCTCAAACTGTGGTTTGGAAAAAATAAACATGGAACCTCTGTGTAGGAATCTGTGAAATTTTTTCATGGAAAAAATTAAGTGATACAGATATTGCATGATTTTCAGTTAAAAGCATTAATAGTTAACAAATACCTGTTGTAGAAATAAATACAAATAGTACCTAGAGAACTTGAGTCCTGAAAAATTATTACTTATATGACATCATTTAAATGAAATGAAAGTTCAATAGCATGAAGTAGATGTAATGGGGATAGATTGATTGTATTTATTATTGTTAGCTGTCAATTCAAAGTAAGAAACTAACAAAATTTATCTTATCTTATCTATACAGACGCTCCTTCTATGCAGAAGATAGTTGCGTCCACAGACCATGACAGATGATCTGTTGGCAAGTGATGCAGCGTTCACAGGCCACGGCTTTGTGGGTTCCACGCATTACCCAGCCGCCTAACTACATGTAGTGTTAGGTACCCATTCGGAGCGGGGTGACTCAGGGACGCCCTAGGCCCCGGGAACAAACCCTTGCCTTCACACGGATTCAAACCCGTAACCATCGGTACGACAGTCGAGCGCGCTGCCACTCGACCACCGCTTTGAAAAGTAAAGAGAGGTGCTAATGCTCAAAGTACCCATTGATAGAAGTCTGTGTCATAAAAAAGTTGAGTATTGGTCTGGCCAGTGAGTAGAAGAGCTGTGTGAGCACTTGATTGGACTTGTCCAGGCAGTTTTCTAGGAACTGGTCAGCTCCTTCATCCTGGTCAAATTGTATGAATTTTGTCTGCAGGTCATCTGAAAGACGCTCTGTTATAACACGATACCACTGGGGATCAAAATGATACAACATAATACTTATATAAGCAACTAGAAAAGAAGGTTTTTATGTACTTTTTTTTTCTTTTTGAAGAAAGCAGCCCATATCTGCAGATAAGCAAGAGGTTTGAAGCAGTTTAAGCTGCTAAGAAGTCAACTCAAGTTAAAGAGTAAAAGTGTACCCAATATTTTATTATATTTAATAACTTTGAATTGAGATGTTCCTGATTTTTATTCTGGCATTCTTCAGTTGATTTTGCTTTGCATCAATAGCTAATGTCTAGTAAATGAAGATATTACTTTATTTTGACTACTAAATTACTGTAATTGCATTGCTGTTTATTTTCTTCTTAGAGTTAGAGCCTAAAATTTAAATATAAAAAATATTCAGATCATTATTAAGAGCTATTTATAAAGGTAGTAATACATTTTTTTAAAAGTATTTGATTTTTTAAAAAAACAATACAAAACCATCAGGTTATAAAAAATGGAATAATGATGCCCAATGTGTGTTGTTTAAGTGTAAGTTTGGGTGCAGCATTAAATACTTACATATACATGCCTGTCATTCTTATTTCTTTCATCTTCCTTAAGCTTATTGTACACAGCTCTAGCTAATGGACTACGGATATGCTGCCCTGACCAGACACCAGGTTCTACGGTGGTGCTAGGGTGTGCATCTTCCAAGCCAGGATTAGCATCAACAACACAGCTAGCCTCTACTGAACTTGCTTTGGCCATCCTTGTTGCAGCATTAAAGCCTGAATAAGAGCTACTGCTGTCATCAAACAGGGCATGGGATATAATGGATGACAATATCAAAGTTGAAAACCAGATGCTCAATTTAGAGCATTGTAACAGCTTCGGTGGTTTGCTGGTCATGGATACATTACTCTGCAGACAAAAATAAATTAAATCCTGATAGAAACTGAGTATTAAACTTCATAAGATAATAATGAGAGAATATTGCCTTACTTTCAACACTTAGAAAGAGAATTTCAAGCTATCAAAGATTTTCTTTTGACTTATGGGAAGCAAAAAAATATATATATTTTTGCTAGAATTATAGAATGTATCAATATTATAACAAATATTAACAGAATAAAGTGGAATTCAAAAATAAATTTTGGTGTGCCTTGTTCTTTTAATGTTGAAAAAGTGGCCTTGGCAGTATAGTAGAATCCTCTTATAATTTACCTATTTGCCATTCATAAGGCTGAAAAACTTAACTAATAGGCTACTTTGACAACAGAAATAGTTAAAATGAAGTTCTAAGGGTGTGTCCAATCCATCTCCACTTTCTTTCCATGATTTGTTGTTCTACTGTTCTTTGTCCACACCTCTCCCACAGCTTTGAGTTTTCGACCTTGTTGAACCATTTTATTTTCAGAATATTTCTGAGGCATCTGTTAACTCTTTTCTCCGGAATTATTTTCCTCATTCTGACGGAATTATCTATTCTGGAAATTTGTCGCGGGCTACCATGCTAACTTAAAATGTTAATAACTTTTGTATTATTTAACAGATAATGATATATTTGGTATTGAATTAAAGGGAAAAGAATAGGCATCACAGACTCATTACATAATTTTAATAAAATAATATGATTTTGTTTTATTGAAAATTTTAAAAAAAAATTAAAAAACACCACATTTGTTTTACAAAATATCTTTCAAAGTCACAAAAATTTAGATTTTTATCCAAAATGTAATAAAATGGTGTTTTATCTGAACTATATTCATATTTACAGCAAACAGAAATAATTTCACATTAAAAAACAAACAAATAAAAAATTAGAGCTCACTATCCATGGTCACCTATACAGGAAAATAATTGGAAAATTGAAATGTTTACAATAGAACTGGAAGCTATACTGTGTATTGCAACTAGAAATTATTTTAAATTCTATTTTAAATTGCACTTAATTTTAGTGAAAAAGTTTAGCAGCTTTCAAATTAGACTCTACATTGTCTATATAATTATTTGTAGTAGAAATATTATCAGTTCATCAAGGCATTTGAGAGGGGGGCGGGGCTTGTTGTTTATCAAAAGATGACTTGTCAACTTCATTGTCAATTTCACTACAACTATTAGTACTAGACGTATGATTCATCGGAAATTTAAAATTACTATTTAAATCATAATTAAAAAGAATACCTTTTTCTTGTTCATCATCTTAGTATTTAAAATAATATTAGATCGATTACCAGATGCCTTGGTTGATTATCCATGTTTGTAAACAAACGTAAAAACGAAAATAAAAACAAGCCTTTCAAACGCTTCTTTTGTGGTGAAAATACATTCAAACAAAGAATTTCCGACTTTTTGTTTAAAGGAAATCATTCTAGATTACATTAAAACTAATTTAGTTTAATAGTTAAGGAAAGAAACGAAACTATTCAATTTTAATAAATCAACGCTGGCATCGTTGCTCCGTCAAAAACGTCATTTTAAAATCAACGATGGTAGCGTTGTTCCGGAGAAAAAGAGTTAACAAACGTCTGGAGTCTATTTTTTGTTGTCTCTGTCGTTCGCCATGTTTCGGATCCATAAAGTAGGACCGTTTTAACATTGTTGTTAAAGATCCTTACTTTTGTTTAGACAGAGATTTATGTAGATCTCCAGACCTGTTTCAGATTGGCAAAAGCCTGTCGCGCCAAATTTATTCTTCGTTCAATGTCCTCATCTGTTCCCCCTGATACACAGACCACACTATTTATGGATGGTACCAGAGAATAATCTTGGCCAACCAAAAGTTATAACTAATAAATTTTAAAAGTCCAGACTAAGGTTGTTAACGGTTAACCAGTCCTCATATCGGGATCGGTCCTGTTTGATCAGGACCGGTTAACCGTAGCTTCAATTAGTCTGTATAAGCTTATTACCAAGATTTCATTTTTTGTTGTGTTATGGCAGAATCCGAGAGAAAAACCGCTAGCGACGGTCGTCATCAAAGCGCCTTCTTATTATTCTGGTATATAAATAGTACACACGTCATCACTATTAGAGGAGTTCGGCTGATGAAAGATTTTTTTAAAAATTCTCTTAGTTGCCAAGGCTTAATACGAGAACCAATACACAGTTTCGTGGTGATGTCAAAATGTGAATAACGGTCAAGGCCGCGAGTGTTGCTATTTATATTACAAGAGGAAAGATACCAGACGATTAACTGTCTTTACATCCTATGATGTTTTAAAAAAAGACCGGTATAACCCACTTGAGTATGTAACAAAATTAGCATAACTCTCTCCCCATGTCGCTCATTGGTAAAATCGTGTTTACTTCTCTTGCATAATGTGCAAATCAACTCAACAAAAAAACATGATCCAAACTAAGAAGTAAACAGTGATATGGAAATGTATTTAAATTCTTTATTGTTTTTCATTTTTCTAATCGCCAGTATTTTATTTTAATTGAAATTTAATGGGTTTTTTTAAGATTAGACTGATATGACACACTAAAAATTAACTCCAAGTAATACCCCTATATGGATGAATTGAAGTTACAATTAACAAGTCCAGATGAAACAGGACCATTCCCGATTTTAGAACCGGTTAACCATTATAAACCTTGCTTTTTTCTCCGATATATCTATCAGATCTGGAAGATGAAATTACTGATAAATTAAATTTCTTTTTGTTTTCATTAATGTTGGTTGACAATATAAAATAGATAATATGGTGGTGACAAGTTTTGAAAATGTAAATTGTTTCAGAATCTCTATGACATTTAATATTTGGAACAAATTATGAATGTGAACATTTTTTTTTCCTAAACTAAAACTGAAGCTAATCACATCTAATTTTTTGTCAACAATTGAAGAAACATGACTATCTTCCTTGATATTACTTTCAATTGAAAAGTCTTGATATGGGAAATGACATTTGAGGATGCCATTAGGACTTTACTTAGCTGATACAAACGGCAGAAAATTTAACATACTGATCATACTGTATACCAGTGGTTCTCAAACTTTAGAATTTATCCATTACACCAGGGATCGGTGAACTATTTTCACTCAATCACTGTACTGACGTGGTAGCCAAATGTTATTTATTTTATTTTATGAAATTAATGTGTTTCATTTTATGTGCTTATTAACGAAAAATTGACATATTCAATTATGTTCTTAAATTTAATTTAATAGTTATAAATAAAATACCAGTTATTTAGTATATTAATAACACTATCTAATACTTATTCCATTGGGTTAGTATTAATAGTTGCAAAAAAGGGATTACAATTATATTTTTCTGTCCTTTCTTGATAAATTCTGCAGACTGGCAGCGTATGGCCCACGGACCGTCATCAGTCTGCGGACCACCACTTTGAGTTTGATAAGCACTGCTGTATTGTATACAGCTAAAATTCTTATCTTACATTTACAATTACATGGTTAGGGCTAGGGCACTAAAATAAGGGTTTATACATTTTATCCTCTATTTCTAATATATTTTTAATTTATCCATTTATATTTTATTTATTGTTCTGGCTTTCATTTTCATACACATACTCATAAGGCACTCATAGGCCCTTAAGCTCTTAAACAAGTAACAAGTTCGTAGTGATGTAGTAAGACCAGGAAAAGTTTGTAAGCTCTAGGCTAATGCCTACTGGAAAGACAGCCTGGTTATCCCCAATTTTATGAAAAAGATTCCAAAATATGTGTATGGAACTGTGCACTTCATAGTTCTAGCCACTTGATGTTTGAATGTTGCAAGCAAACGTGCTAGGCGAAGGCAAGGTGTCGACCTGTCGTATTCATTCGACGTCGAATACAACATTCAACATGAAATCATTGGTCTAAATAATTCAGTTACTAAGACAGTGTCACAATCAATTTAGCCATATAATATATAAAGTGGCTAAACTAATTTCCATTTAGCAATTATATTTTTGAAAAAAGGGTAACCGTTTTGATTGAGCATTGGCGTGTTCTTTATAATCATTCTCCCCAATGAATACACCATATTGTTTATTACAATGTATTTTAGTGTTTTCATGTCAGGAGAGCTCGCGTTATTAATATTAAGTTCTTTTTTTTAACTCCGCTGCTAATAATTAATTATCAATTAAACATTACTTATCAAAATTTTACTTCGTCCGGCGCATCAGCGGTATTTAAATGATGAATGTGCTTGATAGAAAATATCGCACAGGAGACGTTTCATAACAATTTGAAAATTTAAATTCAGAATTCTACATTCTAAAATAGTTGCGAGAAAATCCCCGCTTTTTTGTGCCTAAAATTTACTATCCTCTATAATATTAACTATTAAATTATCATTACAGTCGGACCTCGCTAAGTCGAACTTCCCTAAGTCGAAAACCGCCCTATTTCTATATCGAATTAATTGTTAGGTCCCGGCAAAATTCCATAAGACTAATTAAATTAGTCACTAATTATTTTAGATCTCCTTAAATCGAAGATTTTTGGCTTCCAACCTCCGTAAGTCGAATTTTCCGAGGCGTTTGTGTAAAACAAGTAAAAGGAAAAATCTTAATCCCCCGATCCCACTGTGGGACGAGGGGGGGGGGATTTCTCAATGGTGTCGGTATTTTAAAGCTGTCGGCTTCCTTTCATATGAAACATCAGACACCGCCTCTCCCCCCTGTCAAGCCTTCTCGCTTGTATGGTCGTCGCACGACCCTCTCAATATCATTATCCTTGATTAATAATAATTGATAATTTATAAAGCGCTGTATCCCAGCAAGGAACCGGGCTCACAGCGCTTTACATGGAGATCATAACATACATATAATAATTAAATAACCATTCATACCATAGTAACAACATAAAGGACAGTACATTACACATAAGCTACGTTAATCATTAAAGAAAATGTTGTTTCATTAATTATGTAAATACATTTTGAAAAGATGTGTCTTAATTGCAGTCTTGAAGGACTTGGTAGTTGGGAATACTACGGACTACGGATGTGTAATGGTAGAGAATTCCATTGTTTGGCTGCACAAAAAGAGAATGACCTTTCGCCAAACGTTTTAGTTCGTGTCTTAGGAACACAGAGAATACGTGTGTCAGCAGAAGAGCGTAGCTGACGACTGGGTGAGTAGACCGACAGAAGCTCAGTAAGATAGGAAGTGGATGAGTCAGAAAAGAAGTTGTGACAGAGAACAGCCAGTTTGTAATCAATTCGAGCTTGTATGGGTAGCCAATGAAGTAGGTAAAGTAGCGGAGTAACATGGTCATGTTTTTTTGCCTTCAGAACTAGTCTGGCAACTGAATTTTGAACTTTCTGTAGTTTTTCAATGCATTGTTTGGCGCACCTGACAGAAGAGAATTGCAATAATCAATACGAGCTAGAACAAGAGCACAGACTAGATTTTTTGTTGCACTAACTGTTAAGTAATGAAGGAATGAGCTGATCTGACGAATGGCGGTGTAGGCAGAACGACAGATGTGATTGATGAAATTACTATGTGCCTATAGCGCCAATTTCCCTAACTCGAAAACTCCGTACGTCGATTTTTTTTCTGGTCTCTTTGAGTTCGCTCTTAGAGAGGTCCGACTGTATTAAGATTTGTGTTGTCAGTTGTCACACATGTGCGCACACTGATGTAGCTATCTTTTCTTATATGTCTTAAATAAGTTCGCCTTCTTTGATAACTTTTACCCCAAAAATATGTTACATGTATTTGTATTTTTGTAAATTATTCATTGCCGTTGTTGTTTGTTGGTTTGATTGTTTTGTTGTTGTTGTTTTTTTTAAAAATAAATATACACATTTTTTTAGTGCCCAGTGGAGACCCGCGATTAAAACGGAAGGCTAAACTTAACCTTCGTTTTTCTTCTAGAATGGTTATGCGCCCGAGATCGTCATTTTGTTAGCCGGCCAAGGGTGAAAAAAAGTTTGCTGACCCCTGCGCTAAATGATGGGCCTTTTTTTTCAATTCCACTCTTATTAAAATCGTATTATCTAATTATGTCAGAATTTTCAGGTTTAATAAACAGTATAGCATCTTTTAGATTCATTCAAGAGCTCCAGTATCTCATTGTACGCTTTTCCTAGAATGCCGTCCACCGATTTATAGAGAAGTAGTGCCACCCTGGGATGCAGTTTTTTCCACTTGTGGTCCTCAAACTGCCGTAATTGTAATATAAATTTAAATTACAACATAAATGTCCTCATGTCTACAAAAATAAAAGCATAGGCACCAAGCATGGAAAACCAATGGTATGGGTACTAGCAGGGCCGGCCTAAGGGAATTGGGGGCCCTAGGCGAGGTGAATTTGGTGACCCTAAATGTAATAGAAAATAAATAATAAATATGGAAAGATTCTTGTGCGAGACCCCCACTAATGATGAGACTAATCGGAGGCTAGACGGCTGCCTGGTTTGCATATAGGCATATATGCCTAAAGCCGGCCCTGGAAGGCTACTAGTTAATTATGAAACACCATGAGGACTCGTGGGTGGTCGAGTGGCAGCGCACTGGACTGTCGTACCGATGGTCACGGGTTCGAATCCGTGTGAAGGCAAGGGTTTGTTCCCGGGGCTTAGGGCGTCCCTGAGTCACCCCACTCCGAATGGGTACCTAGTGTAGTGTAGTTAGGCGGCTGGGTAATGCGTGGAACCCACAAAGCCGTGGCCTGTGAATGCTGCATCACTCGCCAACAGATCATCTGTCATGGTCTGTGGACGCAACTATCTTCTGCATAGAAGGAGCGTCTGTGTAGATAAGATAAGATAAGTATAAGAATTATACGAAATGGCCATGGCCCAAATTGACTCTACTCATGTCAATAAAAAGGGAGGTTATTATTGCAAATGCTCTATTTGAATTAAGAAGAAAAAAGCCGGGTCTTATTCTTAGCTCATGCCATATTTATGCAAATTCCACTGTACAATCCTAAAAACATGCATGATATTAATCTTAATATGAATATGCTGCGCACCCACGCTTTTGTGTTGTAGACGTGACAAATTGCATTTTGTCCTTTTAAGTGCATTGGAATAAAAGCGTGTTTGTAAAAATCCTTATTATACCCATTGTTTATGTAATTATTTTTAAAAATTTAATGTAATTTGTATGTCTCTAACTTCGCTGGGTTGTAACAATTACAATTTGTTATGAGAGCTCACTCTTCAAAGAAAATAAAAAAAATTAATGTATTAATTATTTCCTTTGATTACCTCGGAGACCTTGTTGAGTTAACAGTAAATACATTTGCTACAAAAACCAAATGACTTGATAGCTGGACTGTGCAAATTAAATGAAATTTGGGGACATTGCGTTGTCACAGGAGAAACAGCTGTCTGCCAAATTTCAGCTCAATCGAGCAATGCGATGTCGCCCGATGTGCGTCAAAATGACGCTGCAAGATTTGAATTTGATACTAACACACACACACACACAGAATGTCAAGCTAAATAAAACCATGTTATAACTTTAAAAAATAAGGCCAAAAGCCCATTAGTCATATAAGCAAATATCAAATTTATTTGGTGACATGCGTGTACCCAGGTATCCATGATAAATTCAAATATATTAGTCAATGTAAGATGAAATTAGTAGCCTTTACTTACTTTACTTTATGTTTATGAAATCTTTTTTGGGTAAATCTAGGCCCTTATTTTTGACATAATAAAAAATAAGTTTAGTTAAGTCTGCAATACAAAAAAAAATAATGCTAATGTGGTTTTAAAAAATGCTTATATTTCAGCTCCTAAATGAGTGTTTGATAGATATTCAGCCTGAGCCAAATTTTGAATAATTAATTAAGGCTCTTGGAAAAATGCGCACATTACTACCGGAAATGGTTTAAACTGCACTTTCACTTTCGTTTTAAATTTGTATTATTGTAAATATTTTTTCCGGATGTTACACTGTCACATGATTGAACCCAAGCAAGAAGGAGGAAACTTTGTTATGTTATTACAATGTGGAAGTAAATTGCCTAGTTCTTCTCACAACTAAGTTTAGAAAATAAACAGCGAATATTGCTTTTTTAATTTAATATTCTGAATGATAATGCCCGGGCCCGAAGAAGATGGAGTCCGCACTTCTGGTGGACAAGTTGATGGTATTGAATTATGATAATTGCCTAAGTTACTTACTTAGTTTTAGTTTAGTAATAGTAATAGTATAGTACTAAGTTATGTTAACTAACTGAGACTGAGAGAAAAATGAAAATGAGACTCGTCTAAGGCTAAGTAAACTAAGTTCTCTCTAAGACTAAGAGCCTAAGACTTACAAACAAGAGTACAGAGACTGAACTGTACTGTAGACTTTAACTTATTAACTGTGACTGTAGTCTGAAAAACTGAGTGAATGAGTATGAGACATCTTCAAATACTTCAACTTCAATGAACAGTTTAAAGTTTAAATTAATATTTTAATTAATAATCTTTTAGTTTCATAATTATAACTCATTTCATGTCATAGTCATAGCGACATAGGCTGACATAGGCTATGACCTATGAGTTGTAATTGATTTAAATAATTTACTTTAAATTAAGTTACAGTTTAGAATTATTTGTTTGGCATCTTTTGTCTTATCTTACCTATACAGACACTCCTTCTATGCAGAAGATAGTTGCGTCCACAGACCATGACAGATGATCTGTTTGGCAAGTCAGGCAGTGTTCACAGGCCACGGCTTTGTGGGTTCCAGTTACAGTTTAGAATTATTTGTTTGGCATCTTTTGTCTTATCTTACCTATACAGACGCTCCTTCTATGCAGAAGATAGTTGCGTCCACAGACCATGACAGATGATCTGTTTGGCAAGTGATGCAGCGTTCACAGGCCACGGCTTTGTGGGTTCCACGCATTACCCAGCCGCCTAACTACATGTAGTGTTAGGTACCCATTCGTTGCGGGGTGTCCCTGCCCTAGGCCCTGGGAACAAACCCTTGCCTTCACACGGATTCGAACCCGTGACCATCGGTACGACAGTCCAGTGCGCTGCCACTCGACCACCACGTCCCCTTTTCTTATAACTTATTATTCTAATTCTTCCTCCAACAGTCCAAAACCGTCCAAGAATCAATGGCTTACTTACTCATATGCCCATTTTTATGACAATGCCTAAATAAACTAAGTGATGGTTATAGGACTTCCAATACTTATATGATCAGTAATGAAGGGGGCCAAAAACATCTTAAAATTTTATTGCAGCAACAATAACATCTCCAGAACTTAAAACTTAAGTGATTCTAGGTTAATTATGAAGACGAAGGTGCTCAGTATACACAGCTGAGCAATCATTTTTGGCCTGTGTATACAATTACCACAGCTAAACAAAAATGAGGATGGTGTCATAGCTTATTTTGCTGCACGCTATAGGTGTTTCTATATTCTATACCATTAGGGTTTTTTTTTCTGACCACAATGGGTTAATAGCATTATACTAAACTTTGAAATGTATGCTTTTCATAATTTCGGATGAAAATACATATTTCTTCGTTCAATGACCTTAGAAGAATTATAAGTGAATACAGATAAATATTGCAATGTAAATGTAGGGTCATATTACACGCTTTTATTTAACTTGCTATTCTATGTGTGTGTCTGTATGTTAGCGTCAAATCTTACAACATAATTTTCACGCACTTTGCATTGCTCGATTGACCTGCATTTGGCAGACACCTGTATCTCAGGTGACAATACAGTATTAAAAAATTCCATTTAATCTGCACAGTTTGCTGTCAAGTTATTTGCTTTTTGGTGCAAATTTTTTTGTACAGTTAACTCAACAATTGTCTTTGAAGAAATCAAAGGGAAATAATAAATACAAATTTTTAAATTTTTTTATTTTTCTTTGAAGAGTGAGCTCTCATTATAAATTAAAATTATTATTGTTTCAACCCGTCCAAGACTGAGACATAATTACATTAAAAAATTGTAAAATAAAAAAAAAGGTATTATTTTATTATTATTTTTGTAGACATAAGAAAATTTATTTTGTCCTTTTTAGTGCATTGGCGTAAAAGCGTGTTTTTAAAAATTCATTTTTTACCCATTTTTAAAAAAAAATGAATTTTACAATGAATCCGATTGGTTTTCACTGCTAATTCAAAATTGAGGCATCTCATTTTTTTAAATAACTGTGAAATGATGTTTTTCAGTTATACTGGGTGAAATAATTCAAGATTCTCCATGTTAAATTACATTTTTATTTACTCCCACAATATCTCTTTTTACACTCACCCTAAAACTCAAATTTTTGTCAATTGTAAGTAAGTTGTGTTTAGTCCTAGTCACTAGTAGTGAAAATGGTGTGGTAACAATAACTGGTATCTAATATATAAAGCTCAGTTGTTTGTATGTTCGTAGTTTGTATGTTTGTCGCCGCTTTCTGTCCCGATCTCATTTAAAAACCAAATAACGGACAAGGACCAAATTTTTCAGGACGGTTCCTTTTAACCTGCAGATGGTTTTGGTATAGGTTTTGTAAATGTCGCTTTTGCCTGAAAGCAGTAAATAAAAAAAGTTAGAAAATGTAGAGACAAAGAGAAATAAATTATATCTCACTCCCATTTTGAACAGCCTCATGCGGACATTCAAAACGAGTTCATTTTGGTGCACTATTTGTTTCCTATACTTTATATTCAGCGGTGCGCTTTCTAAAATCTTTTATTGCCTGATGGGGCTTTCCCAAATCTTTATTTATGGTGTGCACTTTTTCGTGTACGCGTTATAAATTGAGCTTTGTCATTTTTATTATTATACGTTACAATATTAACATCTACTTTTGTTTTACAATTACGTAACAATGCATACGCTTTTTTTTTCATAATGTTACTTATGCACTTTCTTTCATATATTCTTTATTTCAATACAATTGTCACACTATGCACGGTGGCTACTATTTTTTCTGCTATTATTTTAATTGTTTTCTAAGGATTAAGTTTACAAACACAAAATAAACTTAAATATATTTGCATTGTATAGTGTCAATATATCCATTCATTGATCTGAAAAATAAGTCACGCAAAAAATAATATTCCCATTAGTTAGAGAGTTTGCTTACAAACTTTGTAAAGAATACTGAAGGGTAACTGACAACCTCTCTCTGCTTGGAAAAACTCCCGTCTATCAGGACCATCTTTCTCAAATTTACCTTCAAATACAACTCTACGGTACAAGCATACTTATAAATAACTTTTTTATATAAAAAAATTTCTGCTACACTTTGATGGATATATATAACGCGCTAAATCCCACCACTAATAAACTTATATGTTATCTCCGGAATTAGACACCATATCTATTCATCATATAACGTTTGTTGTTATTTTTATTTCATATAATATATTAAAACATTTTAAATGAAATCATCTGAAATCCATCAAAATAATAATTTTATAATGTTATTGCTTTGTATTGCATGCAAGTCTATAACTTTGATCAAAAATATTGGAAATCGGATTAAACATATTAATTTTTGTAATTGATATTTACATTAGATTACTTCTTATTTGTGTGGATTTTTACAAAAATTGCCTAGAATGAATAAAAGTTCAATCGGAAGAAAATCTTCTGCTGCCGTAAAAAATACTCTGCAAAGGTCATTAATGATGTAAGATGTAAGAGATAAAATACTGTCTTCTGCTTCTGAAAAAGAGGATATAACAATATTTTAAAAATTGGTGATAAGTCCAACAGTTTTGTGCATAATAGAAACAGCCATTATGGAAAACAAGCATTCTGAACAACAAAAAGACAGCTTTAATGACGAAAGTCTCACACTTGATAATGAAGAAATACAAGAAACACAAGATTCAAGAAAGTCACAACTGGAGGACATAAGATAGGGAACTTTAGAAAAAAGAATACTAGAGGCACAGGAAACTAGAAAATCTAGACTGGAAACACTACGGATAAGAGCTTCTGAAAAAAGGAGACTGGAAACACATGAATCTAGAAAAAAGAGACTGGAGACAGTAAGAAAAACAGTCTCAGAACAAAGACGACTGGAAACACATGAATCTAGAAAATTGAGACTGGAGACAGTAAGAAAAACAGTGTCAGAACAAAGACGACTTAAAACGCATGAATCTAGAAAAAAGAGGCCGGAGACAGAAAGAAAAACAGTTTCAGAACAAAGATGACTGGAAACACATGTATCTAGAACATTGAGACTGGCAACAGTAAGGAAGACAGTGTCAGAACAAAGATGACTTGAAACGCATGAATCTAGGATTGCCCGATTGGAAGCATTAAGAAAAGAAATTCTAAAAAAAGAATGCATGAAACACCAGAGTTCAGAAATGCCAGATTGGAGGTGGTGAGAACAAAATTATATGAAAAAAATGGTGTCTTAATTGTTCTGGCTCTACTAAAGAGAAAACATTAACTTGAACAAATAGGAAGATATCCTTATTTACACTTCAACATATATTTTTGAAGCATCATGTAATTCTTTATTGTCTACCACTTTCACATATGCGTTTGGTCTTAAATTTAATGTTTTCAATAGTCTATTCAATCTACATTTGTTTCATATCATGTTTTTTTATAATCCGATAAGCAATTTATTAAGAAAAGTCGATACAAGAATGTCAAAATGATCAATTTTTATTTTCCTTTTCGTTCTCCCACATGAAACCTGAGGTATTTGGCTAGTTGTAAATAAAAATTTGAACCAAACCAATTGCATCCATTATAACATCCATTATATAATGCAAATTAGAAAAAAAATATCAGGTGTGCAACTTGAATGAGTAGTGAGCTTTTAATGATGTAATTTTCTTGCTATAGTTTATAACAAGTTCAATTTCACTGTAAATCAATATTAATGAACATTCATGTGAAATTATTTTGATTTATTAAATTTATGCTATCGACTTTACTTAGTCAAAAGAGCCATATCAGTATTATTATAATACAAAGCAATAAATAAAGCTTTGTAAGAGACTAAGTTACTTGTACTAAGTAGCATGTCTAAGTTGGTCAACTTATAGTGTTCCCAGGCTTAGCTTATCTTTGGTACTTTTGTAGGTAGGCTCCCATGGATTTGGGTCCTATTCTAATGTAGGCCTTCATTCTAAACAATTATTGAATATTGAATCGCCTTTAAAGTTTTCTGATTAATCTACCTGCTCTTGCCAACAACTTCAAACTTGAAACAGTTAAAATGGTTGAAAATTTAAAATTTCTGGTTAAGTGACAATGGTTAATTAAATTACTAGAGGTGCGGGCTAAAAACAGAAAGTCACTACTATTAAGAAATATTATGGCTATAGAGTATATTCTTATCCTAATTGGCTTTGTGTCCTTCACTATATGAGGGGATTGCTTTTGGGACAGCTATGAATCTTTGATTTACTGAGATTACATTTTCACCATTTTTATTATTTAGTGGGAACCTTAAGCAAAAAATGTTATTGAAGGATTTATTTACATAATTAAATTTTTTAAAATTATTATTTAGACTACTTAGTCATTGACCTAAATATTTGACAATTATACATTTAAAGATCCAACTATATATAATTGTATGTGTCTCATTTTAGAAATGGCCATGGCCCTCATTGACTCTGCTCATGACAATGACCAGACTACAAGGGAGGTTATTGCAAATGCTCTGTTTGAATTAGGAAGAAAAAAGCCGGATCTTATTCTCAGCTCATGCCATATTTATCTGAAGAAACATTCAAAGGTAATGTTTAAAAATATATTTACAGTTACAGAATAGTAATAACTTCTATTGGTGCAATGCACAAAATTTTAATGTAAAAAGCTTACTTTCCACCCAGATTTAATTTCTCTGCAATAATTTTTAACCCAATGCTGAAGCAAGGTTTTTAACTAAAGAGATTGCCAATATATTGAAGATGTTTTAACTATCTCTGCTTTTTGGGGTAATAAATCTTTTGTTTAGAATTCACTTTGTTTGTGGGCCTGGTATATGTTTGGACTTAATAAAGAAAATTTTTATCTTTATATATACATTGTTTATTTCTCTAACATAATTTAATGAATGAAACTGATTTTGAAAATCTGCTACAGCTCTCTTTGGAACACCGTGTCATTATTCTAAATACTATTGAGAAAATTGTGAAAGAAACTCTGGATTCTGTGGATCTAATATTGGCTACTAATCTCATTAAGCAAGCATCATCTGAGCTCACACAGTCAAAGGTAACAGTCAGGGGCGGATTAAGACTGCACAGGGGCCCTGGCTGCAATTCAAACTGGGGCCCTGTCCAGCCAGCAACCCTTTATATAAAATGATTGCTAGCAGCTAATATAAGACTGTAACTTGTAACTAAATAGTTCATCGGTTCCTTTAACATACTTTGTCTGTACTACGGGATCGGCCTTCCCAGCCAAAGATTATTAATGAAAAAATGGAAGAAGAAGAAATAACTGTTTGCCGGTATCCTAATATTGAGTGTAAAAATACAATTTAAAAAAAAATTGTGCCCACGCCGGGAATTGATCGCGTGACCGTTTGCACAGCAGGGCGACTTTCTACCTCAAGACCACACGATACTGATGAAATTAGTCAAGTTTAAATATATAAAGAATAATCTTTAATATTTTCTCTTAGTGAGCCTATAAAATCAGTTTTAAAAAAAATTAATTTATTTAATTTATGATATATCAGGAATTCATGCAAACATTTGTCCATCTTTCTTATAAAATATACTAAATTTTGGGGCCCCTAATCATCGGGGGCCCCTGGCTTTAGCCTGTTCAGCCCCCCCCCCTTAATCCGCCATAGGTAACAGTGTTCTATTTATCATTAGCCCTAATTTTTTTTTATGATGGTGTTCATTGCTTAGAAAGGGATAGAGAGTTGATTATACTCATTCCTTAACAATTAAAAAGCCATACACATTTTGAGCCATTAACTTAGTACTATGTTTAATTATATAGGAAGTCTCCCCGGAATGGCAGACAGCAGCCAGTGGAGTTTTGGTAGCTCTGGGGATCAAGTACTGTAATGAAGTCATGGGAGAAATGTTGGAGAAGTTCCAGCCTGGAGTCTTACCCCACTTTTTTGTGGTCCAAACAATAGGAAATCTGGCATCAGCTAATGGTAAATAAACTTAAACAACTGGCACGAATTTGTCAAAAGTACCAAGAGTTATTGCACACTGACCAAGATATTTGCAGTTTTGCTGCGGCGAATACTGAGTGGTAAAGTAGGCAAAATTTCAATTTAAGTTATTCAGGAATCCTTGAAACTTTAAGAATGTAAAAAATGTATTAGTTGTGAAAAGGATTTAAAGTTTAATTTCAAACCATTGTGTGGGGAAGGCTACTTGAGGGTATATTTTTAAAGAGGAGATCTGATTGTCTTTGAAGTCGCAACGTTTATCGGGATGAAGAAACAAAAAATGTAATTTCTTCTTTTATTTGACAGTGTATGACATGGTTCCACATTTGACAGCTGTCCTTGGAACAATGCTTCCAATGCTTGGTTTGGCAAAGTATGACAATATGAAATGGGTCTTTGCAGCAGGTAAAATTTTTGAAGTCACATTTATATGCAAATTTATTTTTTGTTTTCATTTCTTCTGAAAATTTCACATAATTTTTTAAAATGTTAAAATGCATTATAATTTGGATTTTAAATACACTCACCTGTAATGCATTAAAAAATATATTTTTTAAAGAGACAGTTAACTATTAAAATTTTATCAAATAAAATTCTCATCGTAATTTTTTAAAAACTAATTTTTAACTAAATGATATTGCCAAAACAAAACAAAAAGGGCTGTAATATCTTGTCTCATAGACTTTATTATCCCACAAAAAAAATATTTCTTATTTCTTAATTAGGATTGTTTTGCATTAAGATTAAATACATTTTTTATTTTCAAGACATCTAGAAACAATGACTATGAGGTCCACTATGTTGTAGAGAATTTTTACAAAATTGTATCTTTAATCTTGAAAGGGTTTTGTTGTTTTCCTGTTAGGAGGAAGTTGAATGAGAAGTTTCATCATTTTTATACTTTTTCACAAAAATATTATTCTTTCAGCTCTGTCTAAGTTTAGCGAAGCCATCTTGGAATACTGTGCAAACCTGGACCAAGCCCTAGACAAAACTGTTTCTACTGACAGATTCGCAGCTGAAATATTCTCAGCTTATGATATTTTATTTAATGTGTGGCTGCAGTCAAAAGAAGCAAAGGTTTGTTGGAATGGGATTGTATCATAATAAACCACGTTTTCTTAAAATGAAACTACAAACTATGGAAGCATATTTTTTTTTAAAGCGCTTTTACTATTAATTTCTTTCAGCTGTTGTGAAAAACTTTAAAATTTTAAAAATATTAGGGCTGTTAACGATTAATTTAAATGTATTTAATTTAAATATAACAAGCCGAGCTAAACAATCATTCACATAGCTTTAGATTGTCTCAGCTGAAGTTTCTGATACTATAGTGGATGTTTGGTTTGCAGGTGATATGTAAGCGAAATGTTAGAACCATGATAGCAATGTTCCCTTTAAGCAGCGCAGCTGCGCTGCTATTTGACCGACGCCACGCAGGAGTTTAAAATCACCGCACAGCAAATTTTGTAAAATATTGCACAAAAGTGGACGTTATGCAACTTTGCACACAAGTTTTTTTAAACTTTGCACACGGACCAACGAAGCTTAGACTTAGAGGGAACATTGTATGGTAGGCAAACGATTTCTCTCAATGGACATAATAACCTTTATCAACATTTTTAACATTCACTTCAATCAATAGTTTAAAACCAAAATGTTCGTGTAATCTTCCGGAAATTTGTTTGTATACATTGGCTGAGATATTTTACTTTTTGACTTCCAGTACATTTATTAGTGGTGGGTCGATTAATCGTTTAAAACAATTTAATCGACAAAGAAATTTAACGATTAATCGAGAAATAAGCGTTAATTTCCGCAGCCCTAAAAATATCTTTAATCTTAATTAAATAATCTTTTTCTTTCAGCTAAGACTAGCTATTATTGAAGCTGTTGGTCACATGACTAATATTATGAGTAAAGAGAAGCTCCAAGAGCAGCTTCCAAAAATCCTGCAAGGAATTTTCTCCCTTTACAAGCGTCACCCAGAACCATTTCATATTACTCAGGTAATTTTTTATTACTTAAAATTTTAAAAAAAATATTCATAAAAATGCTCTGTCATTAATAAAATGCCAACGAAATCAGACCAAAAAAAATAAGACCATAAACAGGACATTTTAAAGTTAAAAACTAACTACTAAAACCATTCACATTCATGACACAAATAATGAAGTTATTTCTTAACATATCACTCAGGTAGATAATCATAAAATATCACTCAGTTAACCATGACATATCAATTAGGTAGAAAACAAAACACTCAGGTACTATATCAGATAACCATTTCATTCAATTTAATTTTTACCTATTCATTTTTTGTTTTCCCAGGGGCTTTGCATGGTGTTAAATGCTGTTTGTATTGAAGGGAGCCTCATTCTGGAGCCTCACCTGGACAGTTTGCTCAATATTTTATTTTCACAGGTAAAATTAATCTACTGTTAACTACAGTCTACTCATATTCAGATTTCGGCGCTGGATGCAGCCTTGCCATCCCTTTAAGCCTAGTTTCAGTTTTGACAAGAAGTTATTATGTTACTTTTGGTTTCAGGTGAAAGTGATTCAGATTTTGAAAATCAACCAAAAGTCAGGCTAGCACTCAAACTGATAATAGATTTTTGACAAAAAGTCATAATTAGTTTGTACCACACAATTAAATTTGCCATTTGACTAGGCACATGCACATTTACCGTGTTTATTTGCTGCAGGTATTTTAATTATAGTTGCCTCCCCTGAATGAAAAAAAAACCCAACTTTGTTCACTATTGCTCAGTCAGTCATGAATAAATCTCAATGCATTACATCACGGATGGACAAACTACTGCCCGCGGGCCACATGCGGCCCGCCAGAGTACATTATGCGGCCCTTAGGCATGTACATGTTGCGATCTTATGTTGATGGTAATTTTCTTTGCTTAGAATTTTTGCTATATTTTAAAAATTTTATTCCGAGTATTTTATTTGAATCTAGGGATATTAAATCGGTTTTATGGCTCCAGAATCGATATGAGATCAATAGTCATTAATTGTTAAAATCATTATTCGAAACTGCATTTCAGCTCAACCGGAAGGGGCTTTTGTTTACGAAATACATATTGTCGGTTTTGTAAAAATTGTAATTTAAAAGCGAATAGATGTTGATTTAACCATGAGTGCTGCCAAAAAAAGAAAGATTGAGGGCGAATGTTGTGTTTTTAATGACGAATGGACCGCTAAATATTGCTTCACGAGCGTTGGCAGGAAAGCAGTTTGATTGCTGTGTTGTGAGTGTTTGAGCGTCTTTAAGGAGTACAACTTAAAAAGACACTATTCAACAAAACATTTGGATTTCGTGCACAATTTAACGAATGCCAGGAGTTGGTTAATAATTTTAAGAAGCAGCAAACTTTTTTCATTAAACAGACTTTAATACATCCCTGTACAAGTTTTTTTGTGTGCAAGGGATTAAAATAATAATGATAATTATTTGAGAATTTATATAGTGCAGTACCCCAGCAAGCAGCTGGGCTCACTGCACTTCACATAAAAATAATAACACATATATTTAAAATGCACTTAATTTAAAACATTCGTATCCAAATTAGAAAAAACATATAATGACATGATGGTGCACATAAGCTACATTTATGATTCAAAGAAATGTTTGATTGTTGGTTTGGAAACTAAAGTTGGAAGAGATGTGTTTTTAGTGCAGTCTTGAAGGATTTAATAGGAATACTACGAGTGTATAATGCAGAGAATTCCATTGTTTGGGGGCTCAAAAAGAGTAAGAGTAGACAGAGAGAAGTTCATTAAGATAGGAAGGGCATGAGTCAGAAAAGAAGTTGTGACAGAGAAAGGACAGTTTTAAAACAATATTTTATACCTTCAAAATCTTTTCCTGTCTATTTTGTGATTTTTGCTGTAGCTACACTATTTTGAACTATGCATTTGTTTAGTAAAATTTAATATTATTGAATATCGCTGTAAAATTGAAAACTCTATTTTGGAGTTGATGGTATTAAAAAAACTTGCATGGAACATAAAGCTGAGTGTAAAATAAATGAATTGTCTTTTTTTTCTCTTGCACTTTCCTCTAAGATTTTTCAACCTGTTGACTATGCAAACCCAATGAGCATCAAAAACCATAATGAGTTACTGAGGTCATTTGCAATTATTGGTGAGGATGTTAGAATATTCCCCATGTTTTTATTTTTATTTGTTAGCTTCAATGAAAGTTGTGTAATGAAACTGATAACATTAAAATTGAACTGCATTTTTTAAAAATGTAGTTAATAAATTACCTATAACCATTTATAAAATAAACTGGGGGCAGTGATGAGATACATATGGGCAGTTATGGAATATAGTTTAATATAAGTTAAAATTGCTAGTAGCTAATTGATAGATTATGTTAATGTCACTTAAAGATTAGATGAAATTATCCAAGATGTTATTAAATAGGTAAATTAAATGGTAATGCATTGATATTTTAAGAAAACAAATGGAAATTCTTTGAAGTAATAGCTATTTTAAATGAATATTTCTAAGTGAGGATCTTTAATCATGTCCTTTCTTTTGTTATTTTATTTTTTAGCTCGTGCATTTTCTGGCAAGCTGGTTGGAATTTTACTTGGAAAGCTTGAAACCAAAGATGAGAAGATTAAAACTGGCATTCTGTCCATTTTCAAGCATGTCATTAATTCTGCAGGTTAGAATGTTTTATCTTGTTCCAACAAATTTATTACACACTTTTAACAAGTCATTTTTAGTTTGTGTACCTTAATCTTATAAATTAAAAGCACATTTGTTATGAGACAAAAAAAAATTGGCATGGCGCAAAAATCATGTTTACTTCTACAAACTTAACTATTGATTGCCATTATGTAAAGCTTCACATAACTTAACCAATATTTCTAAGTCACTCTCCAAGACAAACAGAAGAATATCAGTATCTCAAAAGCAGGAGGAACTATAGCTAAATAAAATAAAGAGTTGTGGAATAACAACAACCTCAATGACACCACAAAACTAAGCAACTATCAAGGATGTGTGTGCAGCACACTCCTACTTGGGATTGAAAACTCCATTCCATTATTTAATGCGAGAGAGATGTTAAATTCTATTACCAAATATATATTGTTGTTCCAATCACTGGGTATGACAATACATAATCTTAAAACTAAAATCTAATAGACCTAATACTAAACTGCTGGAAATTTTGTAAAACAATTTTATATTTTTCTTTATAATGCGATTTTCTAATATGTATTCTTTCTTTTCCAATATTCTAGTGTCTGCTATGGAAGATAAGAAAGAAGTGGTTGTATCTGGATTACGAGGCTTGTGTAATGATCAAAACAACAAAGTATGTCAACAAGAATATTTCTTTGCATGTCATGCTAATTGTAGTTTGCTCTGTATCAAAGTTAATTTTTTATTGTTACTATTAGTATTAATTTATAAAACTCTATTTTCTCTTCGCTTTTATTTTTATGTCCATGTGAACTAGGTTTATTGGCCAGCTTGCCCACCCCCACCCTGGCTAGCTCATCGTCTCAACATATTCGTTTTTACATTTAGGTCAAGAAGATGTTTGCCCAGGTGATCATAGCCATGGCACATCACGGTTACTTAGAGTTGGAAGGTGGCCACCACATGGTGGAGTTTATTGTGAGGCAGTGTTCCCTGGAGGAGGATCCTAAAGTAAGGATGATAAGAAATAGGGGTGTCATTTAAACCATTTATTTTATTTACAATGATCGGTTTTAATGTGAAAAATATTGTATCGAGCCAGGAAATATTGAATGATAAATAAAAGAGGATGACGCATCACATGCTGTAAGATAATATTCACATTTTTCCTGGCATTTAAAAAATAATTTTCATTACTCAGTATCAATAAAACTCTAACTGCTGAAAAAATCAGAATAGGTTAAGAATTTCCTTAATGGGAGCAACTTAACATTTTAGTCATGTGCTGAAGTCTCTGTATTTTAATGCTGACAGGGCAAGCGGTCACCTGACCCAGAATACGTCAGTAACCAGGCATTACGAAGCATGTGTGATAACATTTTGCAGCTTGTTACCACCACAATTGATAAAATGGAAAGTGTAAGTTGCATTTTTTTTCTTACTCGCCAAGTTAATTCAAAAATGTATAGTTATCAGAAGTTTTCATTTTAACAAAATGCAGGCTCTGTTACAGTGACCTATGTTATTTTACCTTATCCCAGCTACTGTGTAACTACTTTCCGTTCAAGTGACCCCACTTATTCACTACATTTCAAGAGTCCTTATTTACTATTATCAAATATACATTCAAGCGATTTCCCTTCTTTGAACTTAGATCCCCACTTTGTTTTTAGGTGTTGTGGCCGTACTTGCTGGAGCTTGTGGTACCAGAACAGTACATGACGGCATCAGGATCTGTATGTCGTTCACTTGCTTTCCTTGCTCACAAGAAGAGGGACGAGAGTGCCCAGGATTTTTGGATTGATTTTGAAACTCAACGTATGTTTCATTTGTAATTTTTGAGAATGCTGTACAAGAGTTAAGACTTAATTAAGATTAAAATAATTACACATCAAAAAATTAGTTAGAAAAGTTAAATATTTATTATAACTCTTTAACTACTTGCTACACCTAATAGAGCTAAGGCCAATCAGTTGTTTTACTAATCCTTTCTTGGGGCACAATTAAATTATTTGTTGATTCTTATGTATCCTTGGCAATTCTGTTACCCCTGCGGGCCACATTTGACCCGTGGAACAACTTAATCTGGCCCGCAAGGTCTTGACGAGTGTACGATTATATGTGGCCTGGGGTAAATTTTAAATAAAATTAATTTTAATGGTCATGTGAAATGAAACGCAAAATTAAATCCTTAATTAGCAGCTTGCCTAAAAATATGCTACCAGAGACGCTTCTGGCTTTAAGTGAAAATAAAAATTGTGTATTGAGTAGATGATTTGTCATTCCAGTAGTCAGTAATATTCAATAGTTTGTTATTTATTGTCCCCGGTTATTATTGTCCCTGGTTATTGTTGTCCCTGGTTATTATATCACGCTCACATGCTACTGTAACTGATTTAAAACAAGAATCTTGGTTGATACATTATCTTTTAAAAAAATGAAAACTAGCCTTTAAAAAGGTAAAGATAAAATTTGATTCTGAACACAAAGCCTTTCAAAGGCTTGTTGTACTGATATTTTGATAACCTGTGTGCCTGATTTGTAGAGATAATTTGGTTGTGATCGTGAATATAAAATTAGTCTGTGCCAAAAGTTACAAAAACATGAATGCAGAGCAGAAGCTACAGAAGCTAAAAGAATTGAAGAAGCATCTGGTATCAAATCAGAATTTTTTTCAACAAAGAAAATCCCCAAATTGAAACTTCTGTGAAAGAAAGACTTATTCTGAAGGAGGATATCAGAAAATCAGACCAACATTATACAACAGGAGAGTTTCTGAAGCGCTGCATGAGGAAAGTGTTAGGCATCTTGTGTTCAGGTTTATATCTTAGCAGAAATACAATTGCTAAATGGATTTGTGAGATGGTCACTGATGTTAAAACATCTGATTGGAAAGTGCAAGAATTTATTGCATTCTCCCTTGGTTTTGATGAAAGTAATAACACAGCTGATATTGCACAGCTTGCATCTTCATCCGGGAAGAAGAAGAAATTTTAGACTTGAAATCCATGCATGAGACTATAGGAAAAGACAAAGCCTGTCAAAGTTTAACTTCAACCAACTTTAACCTGCCTTGGGACAAACTTAAGGGATTACTGGTGATGTTTTGTGAAAAGTGGATAAAGTTGCTGTATTGTAAAGTCCTCAACATTTAAAGTTTAATTAGCACCGTAACAAAAACCATAAAATTCATCAGAGCTGAAGATTAAAATCACAGCTAATTTCAGACTTTTTGCAGGAATTGTGTGCAATGCCTTATCAGACACATTCCCGGAAGTGAGTCGAAGAAATTAAATGTTGTTGTAAACTAAAATCTGTAAATGTAATATTTATGATATTTATTTTTATTAGGGTCTCTGACAACTGAAAAATCATATTTAAAAAAATGACTAATGTTTCAAAACAATGAACTGAAACTATTCATTTTCATCTGTGTAGAATGCTTGATGATTTTTATGTCTTAATGGTATAGACTTTAAGAGATACTCTGCATATATTTCAAAATGCAATCAATTATATTTGAAATAAACCAAAATATTAGAATCTTAAAGATTTTGTTTCCTGATTCAATTTACTTGAATTTCTTTGAGATATTATAATATGAACTAAGCTGATTGTGCCAGTATTGAACTTGATTGGATCGGTTTATGTCTTATGTTACTATATTGGAAACATAATCCATATTGGCAACACACATAAACAGCTCATTAACATTTATTAATTATCAAAGCAGCAAAAATCAAAATTACAGAATATCTTATTTGTTGAGCAAATTATTTATTGTCCAGGAAATGTTGATTTAAAAAAACTGAATGTTGAATGATGAAATAACTGGTTCAAAATTCTATTTGATTTTAGCAAATATCCCAAAGCCAGCCCAGCTTATTGCAAGATTAATGGTAATATTAATTTAATTTTTTATTTTAATTTTAAAGATAGATTGTTCTCTTTCTTTTAAGATGTTAAATATTTCAACATATTTATTTATCTATCTTCTTTTTCAATACATTTCAATATTTTTAACCATTTACTCTGACCAGTAATTTTCTTTGTGCAACACAGTTAAATGTTCAATATTCTCCTTTCTAGGTTTTTGCTGGACACCCCAAGAATGGACGAGATCGGGGCATTCACGTGCTTAACTTGATGAAAAGCATCTCCCCAAATCTCCATGACAACATTGTTGGTTTATGGGATGCTGTCGTTCCGAAGCTCATCAGTTATCTTGATGGTAAGCAAATAGCCATAATGATACACTCACTTTGGTTGAGCTTATCCTAATTAGCTTTACAGAGGTTCTCACAAACTGGAGCTTTCCACAATGACAATAAAACTTCCATAAAGACATAATTATTATCCTAATAATTAGAATACAAAATTATGTGTTGATAGTTTATGGATGTTTTTGGCTACTTATGCTTTCATTGTGCTGTAACAAATCGAGTTATTAGATGCATTTTCATAACAGCCTCTCAGATTTAAAATTGAGAATAGGTAATACACAAACCAGCTCTTTGCCTAGTTTGCTGATTATCTGATAAAAAGTTTTTAACAATTATAAAAAGATAATTAAAAAGTCCAGGTTAAATCGTGCTGCCATAAAAAATTATTTTGCTCCCAAATGGTTGAGTCACATTTTGAATTCAGTATTTTCTACAGACTGAAACTGCACAAAAATATTCAGAACCTAACCAATAGGAAGTAGGCAACTGCAACAATTATAAGCGTATTAACAGTGTCTTAATTGCTTGTGTTGCTTAAGCATTTTAAAACTGTGCCTCAATCGAGTTTTATAAATTATTTTTTTAAAAATCATTATATGTGTTGTAAGCTAAAAGTAAATTTGTTAACTTTATTTTCTATGACTACTAATTTTTTTCAAAACAGATTGTTTATATTTCTTTCTCATTGTAACCCAACTTTTTTCCTCTAGTTTAGCATTTACAAAAAGTGTTTGGAACATTGTCAACAAACTTTCATTGACTCCTTATCTGAAGCTACAAATGTTTGTTTATATAATTTGATTTTTATGCACAAATACGCTTACATCTTTTCTCTTACTCCTTATATTTGCATTCTGTCATGGTGATCCTTGTCACAAGTACTGGGTAATGAAAATATAAATGTAGCTGCTTTGAGATACCCAAAACAAGACCCATGTTTAGTCTCACCATTCTTCAATACATTATCCTATTCCCTTTTAGGCTAAGATTACATGCTTTGGCTTTTGTCACGTATGTAATAGATTTTGCAAAAGTTTGTTTTTCCAACATTTCTAGAAGAAAACAGAGATTTAATTAATGTACAACAAAATATTTTTTGTTCTTAAATTTAGGAATAATTTCTGAACCATAATTTTACCGTTAAATATATGCATAATCTCTACCTCCAAATGTCCTCGAAATTTCTTGACCTCCTCATCTTAATAAAACATCTTGGGTGTTATGTATTATTCAAAGGGATTTCCAGGACACACTAAACAAATTATATATTTTTAAAAAATATATAACATAGGTTTGAGTATATCTGAAAAAAGAAAATTAAAAAATACTGAAGTTTTTGTTGAAATTTATTATTTTTAATGCCCTTAATGCTTTCCTATATTACACTATACTTGACAAAAAGTGCTCATGATAAACATCTATCTTGAATAAATAATAAGATATTCATCATTGTCACCATATTAAAAAATTTTAACTTTAAAAGATATAGAGCACGTTCTCATTGTGGGTCATAAGGTTCCCCATGAGATAGCATTGTATTTTATGGGACCCACAAAAATGTAATTTACACTCTAAGTGCAAATTTAAAATACAGTAGAACTTGGATATGTCCCTGGCTATGGGGGTTTGCAGAAAAACGTAGAGATAACGAAAGATCGAGATAAATTAAAACCATTTGATGTGCATTAACAAATTAGGATGTACATGTTTGTGTGTTTGGAGTTGTTTTCTTTAACACAACAGCATTTGCCCTGATTTATTTGAAGTTGTGATTGGCAATGTTAAAATATTTTTTTTTCACATGCCCATTTTATATAAATGAAACTCTTGTAGTAGTTGAGTCATTATGATGTTGACTGAATGGTTGCAAATTTTGGTATTTTATAAGGTTGTTAATGGTTACCCAACACCTATGTCCAGGATCAGCCCTTTTTAATCTTGACCAGTTCATCTAACTTCAATTTATCTGTATTGGCATATTGCTTGGAGTTGATTTTGTAGTGTATCCACGTCAAATAATAATAATCGGCATCCTTCCGTCTTGCGAGATGATGGTGCATCACTGTTTAGTTGGGTTGCATTTCCTCGAGTGGCTGTGCAGTCCTATCCTTGAGTGACAGTCCTTTACCACAGCTTTTACACACGAATTCTGTGCTACCAAATGTTTTGGCCTTTCTCCTAGCTCTTCTTACTGTAGCCTCCTCCCTTCCTTCGCTTCTCGGCTACTATGACGCCCTCTTTGACAACTGTGCGCCACGTAGATCGGTCTTCTGCCTTGCACTCCCAGTCGCTTGTGCATATTCTGGCTGCTTTCATGTCCCTTTGGCAGACATCTTTAAATCGCAGACATGGGCGACCTGTCTTCCTCTTTCCCAGTGCCAGTTCTCCATATAGCAGATCCTTGGGGATTCGGCCCGGGCGGCATCCGGGCAGAATAGCGACTGTCAAAACAGCGACCGTCATAATAGCGACTTCAAAATAGCGACTGTATCAAAACAGCGACTGTCAAAACAGCGACCATCATAATAGCGACTGCATCATAACAGCGACTGTATCAAAATAGCAACTTTTCTCTTTTGTTTGAGATAATGTTTGAAATTTTTTTGAAAAACTTACTGTGCCTAGCCTACAATGGAGTTTATAAAATCAAGAAAAGTAAGACATGATAAGCCATGCAGGTTTTTTGTACAGAAGGGACAATAGAACATTAAATACAATCAACTGGAGGTGTGTATAAATAAATGTTGGTGTTGTAAAGAGTGTATACACATTTTCGGGACACATTTTTTTTTAATTCTGAAAAAAAAATATAACTGCTATTACTTCAGTCAAATATATTGTGCAGAAAGCACGATAGAGATTAACTAACATAGATGCTGTCAATTAATTGAGGGGGATTGCGCTGGTAGGGGCAGATGTGACGTGTGGCTGCTTTTTTAAAACTATAGACAGTTCGACTACAATACTTTTTGATCCCCGGATGTTTTGACCCTTTTCGTTTTTACCTCGTAAAATTGTTTTTTTTTCTAATTTAAAAAAAATAATAATAATAATATAGTTAAATATTATTATCTATAAAAAATTAAAAACGGCATGAAATAGTTATTACACCCTTTTTTTCAACGTTTAATTTAACACTAAAAAGTATACACACTGAAAACCAATCTACATTAAGGGTGAATTCATGATTGTGTTAAATGCACCACTCCTCTGAGGTAGCAAGTCCTTCCACACCTATCCAACTCCACCCCCACCCCAAGGCAATGTGGTCAGATAGTCCTTTATAAAAGTACCTAGATTCTCTCAGCCCCAATCCCTTTATTTACCTTCTCCATAACACGGGATCCATGGTCGTCACTTAGTCTAGCCTTCGTAACATGTCATTATGTAACCCCCGGACAGTTCGACCACAGGACGTTATGACAAGGGGGCTGTCAATATTGTTAAAAAAAGCTGCCCGGGTAACCATGATTCAAATTTTATTTTTACTGAGCAGTTGTTTGTATTTGAATGAATGCGTTTATATATAGCATAAGTTAATTGTTTTAAATTTTATTTTAAACACAATTTTTAATTTCAATAAATACTTAATACAAATGTTGCTATTTTTTGGAGTTTTTATTTGTTACTATGCATTTACGTAGTTTTTTCACTAGGGGTCCTTGGGTAAGTTTAGACAATGAAAAGGGGTCTATGTGTCAAAAAAGATTGGAACCACTGTGTTAGGTGAACGGTTGGACAGGAATAGCTATGTGGTGAAGTCGCTGTTATGACAGTCGCTCTTTTGATACAGTCGCTATTTTGAAGTCGCTATTATGACGGTCGCTGTTTTGATATAGTCGCTATTTTGAAGTCGCTATTATGACGGTCGCTGTTTTGACAGTCGCTATTTTGAACCCGTGCCGGCCCGGGCTCATTCTTTTAACATGTCCTAGCCATCTCAGGCTTCTTTCACTAAGGACTGAGAACATGCTTTGGGTATTGGCACGTATTAGGACCTCGGTATTAGGCACCTTGTCTTGCCATTTAATGCCTAGGATGCGTCGCAGGCATCTCAAGTGGAAGCTGTTAAGCTTAACTCTTAAAACAATCATTACTTTTCAAAAAACACATTCACACATACAATAAGATTTCTAAAGTTTCTACATAAAAACATCTATATATGATTCTTTTATTATAAAAAAGTATTAAATTTGTACTTAGGGCTTTGTAATTTATTGTGTCCATTGTTAATTTAACACCTTAGTTATTTTAACCTGATCCCTCCCTCTCTATTTTTCGTGTGCTAAAACTTATTGTGCTCTCCTCATAAATATTTCTGACCTCTGTAGCAGTAGTAATAAATTTTAATAACACATTTTTTAAATAACAACCATAAAACAACTACTAATTACTATCTAAAAAATTTAAATTTTTACCCACATTTACACATTTTATTTAGTGCTAAGAATGATGTTTGAAATTGTGTGTTTTTTTCTCTATTGCCACCATGGTTGGGATCCATGTAATCAAATTAGTTAATGAAAGATGAAATGTATGACAAGCTGTTTTAAGTAATACACTTGCAATGCAACCATAATATAATTGTAAAAAGCCGCATAACCTAATTAGTTTAAAATATTTTTAGAGATATTTTAATAAAACTCTTTGACATTGTTCCATTAAATTTGACTGAAATTAAAATATTTCAATGTTCTTTACAAAGATTTAAGGTTTAAAGTTAACATATTTATAAAAAATGTATCTTAGGAGTTAAAAACATTTAATTGCAACCTTCATTTAGCAAAACTTTTGAGAAATGGAAAAAATCTAAGGCAATAGTAAATGTTAGTAGTAATCAATATTTTTGTAACAAATTTATTTTATTATTTAATTTTTTTTAGTGTTATCTAGATAGCTAATCACTTAATTATCAACAGGCCCTGAAAGTGATGACGATGAGGAGAAGGAAAAAAAAGAAGAAGTAGAGCAGGAGAAGTGGTCTCAGAAGAGTTGGGAAGACTTGTTGTTGAAGGTTGGTCTTTTTGTTGTTTTTTTCAACTTTTTATAAATATATTCTCAATTCAACATATGCAAATAATTCAGAATATTATTAACATATTGAAATGATTTATGATTATTGTTTAAAGCATGGCAGCAGTGTATGGTTAGAGTTCAGTAGTCTGATACTGTAATAGCTTGTTGATGTGTGTTCAAATTCCAAAAGTATTATATAGATTTATGTGCATTCAATTAAGTTAAAAGACCCTCAATTATTTCTCGTAATTAATTCCGCCTGAATAAGAAGCTCTTAAATGCTATTAGCCTTGTCTTTATGCTAGATGTTATCCAAAAGCCTTGATGTCGTGGACAACGAGGAGTGGATAGCAGACCTGGGAGTAGCTTTTGGTCAGCAAATTCCACTTTATGCCAACTATGTTGACGAGAGGGTACGCATTTCTAGCTACTGGTTAATTTATATTTTTTTATAACATAATCAATTTATAGACTCCTCATATAATCATTTTACACCTCATGTAACCAGTTTTAAGGCATAAGTAGTTGTGTTAACACAAACCAAAATCTGCAGATGTTACTTATATTTTAAAAAATAATTTGTTTAAAAGATCTTCAAAATCACCAGTTTTTAATATCATTATTAAAAAGTAAATTACTTAATCTTTTTACAGAATTTTGCATTCAAGTGTCTCGGGATTGTAATGCGCAAGTCTTCAAAAAAAGATTTTGTTGAGAAACACCTTGACATTATCTTCAGTACAGTCAAGCACTTAGATCAAGTTGAAAGAGAGGTTAGTATCAACATGATTTTTAAAAAATGCATGTTTTATTTCTCCAAGTGTTTTTATAATTTTGTCAATAATATTCAGGAAAAAATAAGTATTTTAGAAAATAAAATAGTAAATAAAAGTCAAAATATTCAAATATGATAAAGCTTAGAATTTACTTTTAGGAATGTGAGGATTTGGATACTCCAGTTTTTGTATAGTTTGAAACCTAATTAAAAGTAGGTCGATAGTAGTTGGTGAAGAAAAAATATACACACATTTTGTCTTATCTACATATGTTGCTTATCTTGCATTGTGGTGTGCACAATAATAACCACTCTTCCATTGTTAAAATTTTTTAAAAACAATGATTTCAAAAAAGGAAGAAATGTTTTTTTCAGCTCCAGCGTTCCATGCCATGAGATTACTGACAAATGTTAATATTTAATTAGAGATGGATTGTTCAGATAAACACCATTTCAGATGATCGAGTTAAAAAAACCCATGCTCCTCTTTTGTGCCCCAGAAAATCAACTAATTTTCCATACAACCACGTTTTATGAATATAAATGAAATAATTGATTTGATTTAAGTGCATAAAAAAAGTTCTGTATTAATTTTTCAGCACCGCTTACTTGATGTAAGATTATGTTTATTTTAAATATTGATAGTTGTTATGTATTTGAATTCAAAGCCTTAGCTTTATGTGATTTGTAATGCATGTGTACCAGTATTTAGGCAATAACTCTTAACAAAGAACATCAGCACCTTGACTGCTCTCCTGAAACTTATGAAAGTGACATGGGTGACAAAAGGACACCCCTGATACTCCAGCCATTAACATTACCAAAGAATTCAATTTTGATGGAAATTTTTCAAGAAACCTTCAATCAAAACCAGTTGCTTAGTGTAGAGGCTTTCTTTAAAATTACATTTACAAGTCAAACAATACGATTACTATTTTAAATGACAATGACATAGTCTGGATTCATCCCGCTATTACATAGGGTTATATTAGTTTGGGTATAAAAAAGACCATATCAACAGAAAAAATATGCCAGGAATTAAAATTTAAACTATTTTTCTCTTTCATTAATCTTTATTTTCTTGCAGCTAATTTTATCGATAAAACAGATTTTTATCAATAGAGAATATTTATTAATTACAATTCTCAGTCTACTGCTATTACTTTCTGTTGAAGAAAAAACATCCAGCAGATGATAAGCTGAAAGAGTATGAACTACATTTCATGGTTTGATTGCATTATCTCCTCTTAAATCCCTCCCTATGCACTGCATGGATTGCTACTTATAATGCTTTCATTGTTACATTCAACAAGACAGGTCAATTTTTTAAGCAGTTACATTGTAAGAAGGAATAACAAATATTTATTATCTGGGAAGGGATTACCATATATTCCGGCATATAAGATGACTTTTTAACCCCTAAAAATCTTCTCAAAAGCCAATGGTCGTCTTATACGCCGGTTATCGTCTTGTGGTCTTTTAAACCTGTTCATACAGTACAACACCAGTACAGTAATACAGAACAGCACCAGTATAGTAATACAGTACAGTATACAAATGGCTAACAGTCAAGACCCCATCATGTCTCCACCAGCAAGAAAGAAATATGAAGCCAGTTTCAAACTTAAAGGGTGTTGGAAGAGGGGTGGTCTTATGCGGCGAAAACTTAACACCCTTATTTTAACAGGAAAATAAGGGGGTTGTCTTATACGCCCAGTCGTCTTATACGCAGGAAGACACGGTATTTCAAGTCATTATCTTATTGTGCTGAGGATTTATATTTGTGTTTGAAAAATTATTAATAAACATGCACAAAATCAATCAAATAAACATAATATATTTTAGATATTTTAAAATTATTAAAACTAGAATAGCTAACCTGTCCATTTATTATATATTATTTGTTATAAGATGATCAGTCAATGAATGTAATAAATTAACAGAATTTCTAATTTGTTGTATTAAAGCCCATTGCTAAAACATTTTCCCCCAGATTCTAACTCTCACAAAATCTCACTACTTTATTAGGATGGAAAGTTTATTTCATTCAATCACTTCAATTGTGCAGTGGGTATTGTGGGTGGCATAGTGATAATAGCTTAATGTTTGTGCTGTAGGTCGTGATTCAAGTCCACACAAGCAAAATTATTATCAAATTACTTGCTTCTTACTCTAGGAATTGCGAAATATTCCCTTTAAGCTTGTGCTGGCCAAGATATGATACTGGGCCAGGAATCGAGAGTCTTAGTGGAAATCAAATTGTTAAAGTGTTTCCATGTTTGCAATATGCTATTTCTCTACAGTATAATAATACAGAATCTTAAAATAAACTACTGATAATGTAAAACATTTTTTTAGAGTAGCACCTGGCTTAACATTTTTATTGCTGCACGCTCATTTGACACATAAAGAAATAGTGTTTTTTTCCTTACACACAAAATTTGTGTAAATAACTTTGGTTATGAGATGAAGTAAAAAAAAATTTCATACTGCAGGATAATTGGAAAACCATGGTTCCATTGGTACATTTGCACTTTGAAAAATCAAATTTGTTCCTATAAATATTGTCCATGAGATTGGCATGGTAAAAACTAAGTAGTTATGAAGTAATTCATTTACATGTGTGAGTTAAGCTTTAATTAATCTGGTACTTAAAAACCTCGCTGGTCAACTTGAACTTAAAAGTTTTAGGACGATTATTTTAAAGTTCCACTATAATTGTGAACAATGAACATTTTCTTTTTTACTGGCAAATCTTTTAAATTACTATAATGTGAAGTCAATGAGTTCAGACCTTGATATGACCTAAATATCTTTTTAATGAACTTTGTTGAAATCCTTCTAATAATCATACTATTTCATAGCAAGCCATAAGGAATTATAAATTCTAAAACATCCTCTTTTTCTTCCTAGTTTAATAACAATTTAAAAATTTCTCTATTAGGACATTCAAAAGTTTTTCTGGACTTTTTAGGACTTGTAATATTTAGTGAATTTGTTAGAGACATTAAAGTTTGATTCATATCCCAGCAATTTTATTATTTAAGGTGAAATAGATAAGCATTTTATTTAAAGTTTAAAACAAATTTCTGACTGAAAGATGAAAAATGTATGTCATCTAAACCTATCAGCAGAGTAAATGAAATTAAGACACATTTTACAGTTTGGTCAAGCTTTCTGCTCTTTCTTGTACAAGTATTTTTAGTTGTTATCATGTTTGCAAGTGACTTAACTTATGAAAGAGATTTTAACTCAATTGTATTTTTCTCACAATAAAATAATGTTTTGTGTATAATATTATGAAAAATTTTGAGATTTTGAAACTTGAAAAAAAAATTAATTTAAAAAAACCTTCTCCATGTTGCTTTTTTAATGCTTAAAAATGTACACTGAAAAAGGAAATTGCAGATAGTAAAATTTGTTTAAACTTAATCCACCCTTTCTTCTTTTAAATTTATAAAGTAAAGTAAATTTTGTAAATTATCAGCTTTATTAATAACTTAATGATCTTTTATTTACCCCACTTTAAGGGCTGTGCCATTGCCGTAGGCTACACAGCATCTTCACATCTTGACACAGTACTTTATAAATTGGAAAAAGTAGCCAAAAATGACATGACCAAAAAATCATCTGGTATCCTAGGAATGTTAAAGGTAACTGTTGGACCAAAATAATTTTAATTTATAGAAATTGTTTGGATCTCCATTAATTATTTTAAAATAAAAATGAATATCTCTTATTTTGCTGCATCCCAAGTTGTAAGACTCCAATTATATTTCTCTCTTTATTCCATTATTTAGAATATATTTAATGAAAAAATTTATACAAATATATTTATGTAAATGAGGCTAGTTTTCTAACTTTAAATATTTTTTTTTAAATTAGCCTCTTTCTTTTATTGTAGGATAAGTCTGAAGTGAATGTTGAACAAGTCAAGGCCACTCTAATGTTGTGTTATGGCTTTGTAGCACTCTACTCACCTCCCAGTTTAATCGTATCCAGGATGGAAGCTACAATCCTGAGATCAATCTCACCTTACTTCCCAACTGTCAAGGTAAACTTAGAAGCTGTGGATTGATCTTGTCATACCAAACATAAAATGCTCATCTGATAGCCCATCCCAGTAAACAAAATGTTTTTGTCAGTTGTTTTGTTTGTTGTTGTGTTTAACCTATTGCTCTAGTTGGGTTAACACCACTTGTCACTTTCAATAAACTTTATTTATAAACTTTGAATAACTTGTTTGCAAATTGTTTTATGTTTATAATCAAGGACACAAGTGTCAAGCAGAACCTGATACGGTGTGCTGACTTGATTGCTCAAGCTTTGAACCCCAGCCACTTGGAGCAGGAGTACAAGTTTTCAACTCGAGGAGAATTCCTTGTTCATATGCAGGTTTAGATCAATTGTAGTAATTATGTCACTTGTATTTTTGGTCTTACCCTGACTTTGAAGATCTTATCTTATACATAACAGACGCTCCTTCTATACAGAAGATTATTGTGTCCTATGTTTATCCACGGATTTATGTCCAGTCTTGCATTTTTAATAAAGTTTTGAATGTTCATAGTGTGTTGGTTTTCCTGGCTTGCTCAGGCAACCCTTTTCTTGCCCGAATACCAAATGAGAAGGAGTATTAGTATGTGTTTGTTCTTGCCTATGGGACAAGAAAAAGTGTTTTTATTTCCATGTCTGAGTGTTGTATTAGATTGTTGCTGTGTTATATTTCCAAGCTAGAATTTAATGCCTAATGTATTATTACTACTTTGCTAACTGTTCCTTTATCCTCCAGTGTTTCTAGGTTTATTAATTTAACTAATGGAGTTCTTTGGTAGGTGGGTCCCATACAGAAGATGCATGGTCTAGTGTGGGAGTATTAGTTGTGACCCAATTTGTTACTTTAAAATCATGGGATTCATTTATTTATATTACCTTTAGCAATGTTTTAATATACATTTTTATGTGGGGCGCGATGGTCTAAGTGGTAGCGCACTGGACTATCGATCCGAGGCAGATCCCGAGTCGCGGGTTCGAGCCCGGGTACTGGCAAGGCCCCTGGGGCATTGTGCTAGCCACACATTCCCCTGCTCGTTAGTGGTGGCTAAAAACTTGTGAACGCTACATCACTTGCCCCATAGTCCGTCATGGACTGGAAAGGGGATCAAATCAAAAAATTTTGTAAGAGAGAATTTTTGTTTAAATGAACTCAAGAAATAATACTTTTCAATTGACTTGCCAGATGTACATCAAGGCTGAACCAACAACCCATCTTGGGACAGAGACAAGAACCCTGGCTATGAACACAATATCCAACCTCATGTATCCTTTATAATAGTTTGATGAACTCAATAGCCAATTTCATGTATACCTTATTATAGTTCAATTAACTCAACAGCCAACCTTATGTTTCCTTGTGTAAAAGTTTGATGAAAAGAAGCCTCCGTGAAAATTTCTAAAAATAATAAATGTGTTCATAATATCCTGTGTTGCATCCTTATATCTGTTTCATACTGATGTTTTCAATCTAAAAGTCTAGCAGTTAAAAAGATCTCTTGGTGTATGAGCCAAGTTTATATGTTTATACAAATATTATTAATAAAGACAATAGCTGTTGGTTCACCGCTTGCGATATGTGTCTGATTAAATATCAGTAATAGAATTGCATAAAAATAAAAGTGCACTTTACCACCAAACAGTATTGTGCAAAAGTATAGAACTGAAATGTGTGAATTCTTAAAATTTAAAATGTTTTATTGTGTTTTTTTTTCTTTTCATTTTCATAAGTTAATTATTTGCAACCAATTGATGATGCACTTCAAAATTATTGTTTTTTTTAAATTGTATTTATGGTCTTATTGTTTTATGTTGGAACATGTTTTTTGGGGGACATTATGAAGAGTCATTTCTAGTTTATGAATTAAAAGGATTAACACCTTAACCAAATACCACAAGTAAACTTGATCCCAAATTGTCTGAAGCAGAGGTCTTTGACTTAGTTCAGGTCTGCACTGACAGTCTTTTCCCTCTGTCACCCACTGGGCTACCCTACAGAAAGGGAAAGGAAGAGAGTCCCACTGAGCTGTTGGAGACAGAAGTCCTGATGGTGGCAGCCTTCAAAGCCATGCATGACGTCTTCAAGGAGATAATCATCAAGGACTGTACTCCTGGTGGATTGGAGAGCATCTTTAAGGTACACACCAGGTGTCACTCTTGTACAATGTTAATCTTGTGCAGGTCAATTATTCAATCTACACAACTTTGTCCTGTATTTAAACATGGATCACATGTTTTAGGATATGTTTGTTTTAAAATGTGCAAATACAAGCTTCTTCTTCTTAACCCATGCTTCATCACACATTACTTCTGAGAGGCCAGACCATTGTAATTAAATAGTGAGATAAGCATTCAGACATGAATAACATGGAATCTTTGTAGTTATTAAATTATAGTTTTGTCCAACATGTGGGAGGACTTGGTTTGAAACATAGACCAATAATTCCATTAATTGCCAGCACCTGGTTCCTTGGATGCTGTCAGAGCAGGAGCATGAGAGGGAGAGAGCACTCACAAGTTGGCTGGTAGTGCAAGCATTTTATTTGGAGACTCTGAAAATTAAGGTACAGTTTTTAGTTTTATTATGCCATGTGTAATTTAACCTTGAGAGTACCGAAAAATTTGTAGAAATTTTAAGTCAAAATTTTGTTGTGAAATTTATTGAATGAGTTTTTTTTTACCCCAGGTGTATCTCCAACAAATGAATTGTGTTGTATTGTTATAAAGCATGGAAAACATTTGGTCAATAAATTAACGTAACTAATTACTGAATTACCTTTTCAATATATGATTTTAAGTATCTTCTTCTGTCTGTTTCTTTGTTTTTGCATTTAATATAAAGATTCCATTAAAAGGCCTTCCTGTAAAAAGGAAAAAAGTTGTTTTTTTTACTTACAGGAATGAACTGCATCATCATATCTCATTTTATCAAAAGCTGTGGATTGCAATTTTTATTGTTCTATTGTTAAAGAGAAGAGAAAAATGTTATTTCTGCCATACATATAATAAAACATCTTACTTATTTGGTTTATTAATATCATGGTAAATTTTTTATTTTGTGTCATTTTTTTAAAAGCAGGAACCGCAAAACTTAGAAAACGAAGGAGTCTTCCTAGCTCATGTTATTCCAAGATGTACTGACCCAGTGACCAAAATCAGACAACTGGCCACTGACAACATCCACACGACTCTACTGATAGCTTTGAGACATGAAGGTGGGAGACTACCATCATATTATCAGTTTGTTTTCAGTTATTTTTATCATTCAATGACTCTTTATTATTCAATCAATCTTATCAATTAATTTCTGTTTACAATCCACCCATCTCTTCACTGACTGTCCGTGTAGGGCTCACAACAGCCTTCTACTCACACCAAGCTTTCATTTAACACAACAATAGAGATTGTAGATTTTATTGTTTTATTAGTTTTACCCTAGGCTTCTCCTCTTAACAAACTCATCATGTTCCCAACAGCTATCAAATAAATCATGTCCATATCCAGGTATTGATTTCCACTAGTATCAGTCCCTGTTTCATTTCTTAGTATTTCTTTCATAACATTTCATATAGCATTGACGTCAGCACTGTACACCACCATCTCGAAAAAAGGGATGGGGGGGGAGAACTTTATCTTACTGCTAGCTAGGTAGCTTTTTTAAGGGTAAAGATCATTACCCTTTGAGTGTCCATACAACACAACTATAGCTTCTGCTCTGGGTCTGCTGTCCCCTATCTGCCACTCAATGGAAAAATCATTTTCCCCAATGAGTTTATTATTAAATTGATATTTTCACATTTCCTACTTTCATTCTCATTCAGTATTTTTCAAGCCATTATTTCTCCACAATCTTTGGAAATACGTCCTGGCCTAGGAATAATAATTGATTTTTTAAATTTAATTTTTATAAATTATTGTCAATCTCAAGCATAAAATATTTTTATTGCAGGCCATCCTCCTGAGTATAAAGATCAAATGGTCGATGCACTCCCAACCCTCAAGGAGAGACTAAAAAAGAGTGACCCAAATGTCTTATACAGTGTTGTCAATGACTTAGCTAAAGTAAGTGTGGTGGCATACAGTGTTGTTAATGACTTAGCTAAAGTAAGTGTGGTGGTATACAGTGTTGTTAATGACTTAGCTAAAGTAAGTGTGGTGGTATACAGTGTTCTTAATGACTTGACTAAGCAAGTGTCATTTACCCAAAGTAAACTTGTATTTAATGTAAGTGTGTAAAGATAATAATCTCATCCCTTACAGTCAGTACAGCATTACCCATGTACTAAACCAATCAGAAGTACATGTAATAAGTAGTAATATTTTAGACTGCCGTACCAATTGAGCTAACAGCTGGCTGTTTTCATGACTTCACTTTTATGCTGGTCTGTTGTTATTTCAGGTTATAGGCAAGAAGCTTCCTGCAGACTCCTTGGTCCCTTTCCTAGAAGCACTTCAGCTGGGTCTCCTTGACCACCAGTCTCACAGCTCCTCTGGTGCCTGTGTTGTACTCAATGGCATATTGAAAGCAAGAGGTGGGGACATCAGGCCAAAGGTGATTGTTTGATGGACACTGAAGTCATGCTTCTCTCTCTGCCTGTGCTTCTCATCTTGCCAGTGTTTCTCATCTTGTCTGTTGTTCTATACGGGTTATGCCATTGATCATATGTTTCCTTACACATCTGCTCTTTCATTCCAAATTATCACAACTCTTATCTCCTTTACTTGTTCATCCTAAATCTTAACTAATTCTTCACTTTTTTTTTAAAATTTTTTTTTATAGATGCATGTTTAATTTTTTTTAAATTACAAATATTGACTAAGAAAATGAGAAATAATGAAAACAGCAAGTACTTAAGCCCAAGCATTTACTACTACTCCCCTCGCACCAAGAGCTGTGCCAATCAGGGCCAGGCATTGTCCACTACCTGGCATGCTGGGATTATCTCTGCTCTAACCCTCCCCACCCCACACACACAACTCCTTTGATAGAACAGGCAAGCAAGAGTTCCCTGTGGTCGGAGGGTGTAACAAATACAATACACTTCCCACAGCAAGAGTGACAGCACCTCCATGAGACTGTGTTCCAAATAATTGATGTCTTTAATCTTTACCCCTCCCCCATCCCAGGGCTGAGTCGGATGTCCTTTAAAAAGGTTTTCTACTTTAGCTTTTTACCTTGTTAATATCTCAAGAAACAGCTGGGACAAAAACTGAGTCTATCCATCTTGTTGCTGTGGAGTTAAATCATAAGTGTGGACTCCTTTATACATCATATCTGTCTTCTAGCACTCATCTTCCCTTCCCTATTTTCTGCTTTTTGTTTTCAACTGCAGATAGTACAACAGCTGTTATTGCTTCAGTCAACATTGTTTTGATAGGTTCTGGTGGATAGCATGTAAATACCTACACATGGAGTTGTACCCAAAAGGGATTGTGGGTAGTTCTCCTAACTGCCATGTCGCTAAAGGCATGTCTATCAGAACTTCTAGGCTGGGTCAAGAAATAAAAACAGATAGACTTAATATTTCTTTTTATAGGTTGAGAAATTCAAGAAAAAACTCAACTGCTAGAAATTCTATTTATTTACAGGTGGAGATGTTTCTAGAAAGTCTGTATGAGAAAACCTGCAGGATTCAGTGTCCTCAGACAAAGACAGGGACCTTGCGTGCAATACGTACATTGGCAAGCCACCATCTTCTGCCCTTCCTCTCAGCACTGCTGTCTTACCCTTTGCCATATGATGAGTGAGTCATCAAATTTTAAAATCCCATTTTAAAAGAACAGGTCCTTTAATTTCAGCTGTAATTGGAGCCAACTGGGCTGATGTATCAGCCCAGGTAGGTTGGGTGAAAAAGACAAAAGTCCAATCTAAGGGCATTGACAACTCAAACCTCTGGATTGGTCAGTTGATCATAGTACCAACTAATCAGATTGCTTTATACATTTTTTGTACAGCATGTCATAATGCACTGATGGTTTCCAAAAATGTCTGCCAAAATGTTTTTACAGATTCTGATTTCTCGCTGGTTTCTAGTGAATCTGACAGTGATGAAAACAACCAGGAAAATGATGAAGATCAACAGGATTATGATGACAATAATGTTGTAAATCCTTGTTTTAATATCAGCGATTCTAAACTTGAAAGCGATGACCTCTATGAATTTTGTAGAAAAAACATCTTATCAACATGTGACAAGGAATAAACCCCCATTTGAGTACTTAAAGCCTTTACAGATTTATTCATACAGATTTTGTTAGTACATTGACATTTCCTGCTAGAATATATATGGTTTTATAAATGTAATGTTTTCGGATAATAAATTATGAATTTTTTGCAAAGTATGTCCCATTCTTTAAAAAGGGCTGCGTCGTTTTGGATCACGAATGCCAAAAATGCATTGCCTCCAAAGGGTTAAGAGAGTGAAATTTGATTAATTATTATGGCTGCTATTTGGAGTTGAGATTTATTTTAAACGTCTTTTGTTTAAATTTTCTTTAACTTTTAATGCCTATAATGTTTTCTAAAAACGTATCCCTCAGTCCCTTAAGGCTTTCAAGTAAATATATAGAAATGAATTGGTTTATGAAATTTTTAAAATTGCTGAAAATGTATTCATGTCATACTGACTTCATCTTTTAGGATGAGCTTATAGAATGGTTATTTTACGTATAAAAAAGACTATCTTGAGTTTATTACCAATTTAAAATCCTTTATATTAACTCGTGGAGTCTACTTGATTGTTTGTTTGATTGTTTGCCGAAAAATTTGGATCCATTTTTAACCCACTTCCCTGTATGCTAATGAGCTGAAATTTTGCAGGCAGACTCGTGCCTACGCTAAAAATGATCTATAAAAATTTCAGATCTATCAAATGTACTGTAATTAAATTAATGAATTTTTAGATTATCTCTCTGTAGCATAGTAATTTTTGTGCTTTTGTCGCGGGGTGCGTATTATATTGATGATACTTTTTAAAAATATATTCCTGATCCGTAAATGTTTATGCTAATCTGTCGCGCGGTGCGCATTATATTAAGCATGTTTTTATAACCCTTTACCCGTGATCAAATCGAGCTGAAATTTAGCAGGTATACTGTAGTAATTTTTTTTACTATAAATCCTTTATATATGAGACATAAAATTTTGGATTTTTGGATTGTTGTGCGATGCATATTATAATGAATATACTTTTAGTTACGTCTCATAAATGAAGGAATTATAGTCAAAAACTTTGTGTTTTACGTGGTTTTTTATTACCTGTAGTTTAGTACTATTTTTTTGGACGAAAAAGTTTCGCAAAATCACATCTTAAAAAAAAATGATATAAACTACCATAAAACTTTGCGAAACGAGTGAAAGCACTAACGGAAAGTAAACATCGACTTTTCAGGAAGTCGACTAAATCTTCTCACAGCTATGAACAGTTTTTACTTTGTATTATTTCATTACTAAAGAGAGCGCTATCGAGGTGCACTGTACCGCGCTTTAGGACATTATAAGTTAAAATTGTTTATTTTAATTAGAACATTAATCTATGGGCAGATATCAATATACACAAAGCTAACTAAACAGCTAACTATTTAAGTTGATCAATAAATTAATTTTTTTATTATCTTATTTTTTCATTTGCATTTTTAAGATCTTTGAAAAATATTAAGAATCATGAAATATGTATTCCCAATTAAAAAAATTTCAAGAATCTTTGAGTCTTCTAATATATATATATATATAAGTATGAATAAGTTTTTTTGTTTAGGCTTTGATAGAAACTAAAAATGTCTTTCCATTTATGTTTGCACTCTTTAAAGAAATGTTGTGGAGATCTGGAGAATTTTATCCCAAGATGCCAATTTGACTAAATTAACATTAGAGCATTTCTTGGAACTTTTACAAAAGTCCCTTCCTTATGAAGAAAAGCCAGACCCAAAAGACAAGGAAAACACAATCAAAACTGCCACTGTTGTGCCCTTAGCTGTGAGTTACACACCACACTTTTTTGTATCTCATTTTAAATCTTAATGGAAAAAGTGAACCCACAAGATCTGTTTACTGTTAGTTACAGCTTGCAAATTTAAATGTTATCTTTTTTTTTAAATTATTATAATGCTTCGTTAACATCATTTCACAATAACATTGTCATATTTGGGACATATTTGACTTTATGTTACTATGTTCCTCTATACCATCATTGGGTGTGTTAACACGATGTGCACACTTGCTAACCCGAGGAGGAACTTAGTTGTACCACTGCTGTATTGTCAACTGTTATAGAAGCTTTACTTAGAGAAAAGGAAAAAGACTGTGCAGCAGTCATTGGACACATTTTTTGTACAATTAGAGAAAAGACAGGATAAGACAGGAACAGGTTTCATTTTCATGCTCAGATGAAGAAGTAGAATTGAATGCCTCTACATCCCGGTAACTCCACCACTCCACTCTTACCCACCTGTATTATAGGGAACACTGAGCCGCAAGAAAGTGCCCCCCTCAATATTTCATTTAATTATTTTCCCCACATTTTTTAATTTAAAGTTATGTTATCCAAGAACTCAACCCTGAAATTAACCAGCACTCCTCAGTATTAATTATTTGTTTTATAATTTATGAATGGTGACTTTATTTCAGGTAACTTATGCATTGACTGAGATTTTTAATGTCGAAGAGACAGAAGAAACTGTTAACAAGTTTTTCCCTCGACTATTTGCTGCCCTAATGATAAGGGTTGGTTCATCTGTTGCTGTCAAGCCACCTAAAGATAAGGTAGCTATAACAGGACACCCTCATGTCAAAAATTATCAATAACATGATGTATTTAGAAATTGGGAAATAACATGAGAAAGCACTAAATATGTTATCCATAAATGTTTTCGGTCATCTATCAGAAAATGTTTTCTGTCTTTGGCATGTTTTAACTTGAAGTTTTACTTGAATATTTAGAAGCCAGAACCCCAGGATGTGAAGTCAGAGAAGAAGAAAAAAGGTGTTGTGGAGAAAAAGTCCCAGAAAATAGTCCCCATTCAGTAAGTTAATAGTTGAAATAGCCAATCAAACCATGTTTATCTGGTCAATCAAGATGCTTATAATTATTTATCCAATTCAACTTTTGACTGATAACTTTTGAACCATCCAGACTAATGCTGATTTAATAATTTCCAGATTTGAATATTTTTAGCAAATTTATATTTTTTGCCCTCTCTAGAGTTGCTATTACTGCTTTGCGGAGATTTTTAGAGCATACAAAGATGACTGATATGTTGGAGCAGCTAGAAGCGGGGGACGCCTGGAGTCTAATGGAAGATGATGTCCAGTATCCTGAGGCAATCACTCTCCTGGCCAGGTAGTTTCTCTTGAGCTCGTTTCTCATGTGACATCGTGTCAACAACTAACGCCATCATCTCACAAAGACAGATGGATGCCTTATTTTAACATTAAATTTTGTGTTGATAACTTACTTGTTACTTGTATTTCAATAAATGAGTTATTTGATCTACTTGAAAACTCCACTTTGTTTTTCTTTTTATTGTTGACTGATTTTATTTCATCTTCAGGGCCTTGATTTCAGAAGAGAAAGAAACTCACATTGGTGATATTGTCAACTCTCTAACATCAGTTTTATCAAGTTTATATGAATCCCAGAGAGTAACAGTAGCAGCATTCTTTGCTGAGGTAGGTGGATGATATTTTATCAACACTATTTAATGAGGTAGGTGGATGATATTTATCAACACTATTTAATGAGGTAGGTGGATGATATTTTATCAGCACTATTTAATGAGGTAGGTGGATGATATTTTATCAGCACTATTTAATGAGGTAGGTGGATGATATTTTATCAACACTATTTAATGAGGTAGGTGGATGATATTTTATCCACACTATTTAATGAGGTAGGTGGATGATATTTTATCCACACTATTTAATGAGGTAGGTGAGTTCTTCTAATTCCACAGAATTCTTATCTAATGTCTTGAGCATTTGTTACTGGGGTAGATGAATAAACTGTTTCTTAGCTAAGACTGTGTTTTAGTTGCCAATCATTTTTTTATCACTGCTGTAGACCATATCAGTGGCTTAGAAATATTAAAATTGTATCTATAAGCCTGCATGGATGTTCAAGAGAGAAAATAAATGTATCTAGTAGATGGAAAACAAGTCACCCCAGGGAGAGGTCAAATTTTAAAAATAAAATGATACCCCAAAATATAAAATTTTATGTTGATGTTACCCCCAAAGAAGTGGATTCTAGTGGATTTTACATCTCCCCAATAAATCTGCATTACCCCCAAGAGTTCCCTTTTTACCCCTGTTCGCCGTCCCCTGGCATAAACTATCATAAATAAATGATCCAACGCTTAGCCTGGCTTTGTAATGCCTTATATAATTATGTTTGTACCTCCAGCTGATCAACCAGAAATGTAAAGGAGATGAAGACCTGGTCCAGCTGACCATGAACAGTTTGTTGGGACGTCTGGTAGATGAGTCTCACATTGTGCGCATGTTGTGCGTCAGGGGGCTGGGAAATATTGCAAGCGTTGGCAAGGATCAGGTAAGCTGAAGAAAAATGAGAACTGTTATTTATTTCTGAATATTTATCATCCTGAGAGGCTTTCCTCAACCAGATAATTTTATTCTTCTTGGTCAAAGTTTTTAACCTATATATCTTTTATTAGTTGATTTTTAAAAATAAATTTCATCCAGTACTTTTACGGGTGTAGTCCAAAGTTTTGATGAATGTTTTCCTGACTTGTGATGGTTTTGTATGGTTGTTAAGAAATTTGATGAAAGTTTTTGAGAGTTTTTTGTTGACTGTTTTTGACTGTATATGTCCACATTAATTGTGTGGATATTTATTTGAACTACACATTTAAGTTTAAATATTTTTTGTTTGGGGCCACTTAAAATTAATCAGATGTCTGACATGTGAATAAATTTGCTAAATAATTTTATATAAATTAATGATTGCTTAACACTTACTATTTCAAAGAGTGGAACAAGTTTTAAGGCCCTCTTAGTATTACTATATGATTTTAAATGGTCCAACTAGTATGTGAGAAACTATGTAAATATATTTAAAAAATTTTCAATATTTCTATCACCTATAGACTCATATATTTCATTTTTCTTTTTTGTATTTCTTTGTAAAAGAAATGATGAGGGAGAAATGGCTCTGGAGCAAAAAGTTGTAACTTGACCCACTTTGTGACCAGTTGCTCAAAACCTTGATAATCATTTCAATAAGAACATTTCTTATTTTAATGAAGTTACTCTTTGTTTGGTCTCAGGTACAGATGTATGCTACTACAATCTTGTCAGCCATGATGGCAGGGATGGACGATAAGGAGGACCCTGAGGATTACATCACTATTGAGGCTATGAGTGGACTGTCTCGTATCCTTGGTGAGATCCAGGAGGAGCACATCCGAGCCATTCTAATCAATGTCTCTCTCAAGATACGGCCATGCTTTGAAAAGGTTTTGACAAAAATGAATTTTTGTTTTCATAATTTTATTCTGATTATGAAATCAGTATTTAAAAAAATACTTTTAAAGTTAATAAAGATAAACTAAAGGGGTAGTCCTAGAATAGAAATATTATTGCAACACATGTCCATATATCTATTTTATGCCTTTAAAAAAGTAATAATTTTATATCTACAATAATTATCAACTATTTCTAATACAAAATAAAATGTAGATCATTTAGCAAATTACAGTAACAAACACAGCACTCATTTTGTAGCCCCACCCTCAATCCTTAGTCTGAATTCTGTAGTCTCCATGTTGAAGTTTATCTTCAGTATTATGTTTTGCTATATCTTACCCTGTCAAGAAAAGATCCTGAATGGTTTTATAACTTAAAAGGACCAGGTCCTTCTCAGATTTTTTAGTGGTATAAAAAAAGAACATGTTACAGTTTTAACTCAAGGTCACATCAGTGTCATAAGAAAATAAATGGGAGGGTGGGGGGATTATTATAATCAGATAATCACCATAAAACCATGAACAAAATATGTCAACAAAGGAAAAAACTAAGTATAAAATATAGCTTAAGGGTCATATACTAGTTGGTACCTTCAGATACTCACATGAAAAATTAGTGTTTTGTGTTCTGAAGTTAAGAAACTTAGTTGACCTCTGAAGATCTTGTAAGAGCTTAAACTTTTTTCTGTTTACCTCAGATTGTTAAAATTTTCAATTAAATAATTGTTGTTAAATTTTTAATTTATGATTCTGATTTAAATTTTTTAAACACATATTATTTTGTCTTCACTTTGTTTACTTGAAGCTTTCCTTCTCCGATATTAATATTATCAATATTTTGTTAAATAGGATAAATGTGCTGTGAGGGCTCAAGCCTTCCGACTGTTTGGGAACCTGTCTAGGTTTGGGGATGGGCCTTCCAAAGCACCATTCCTGGAACAAATTCACAGCAACTTTATCAGCCTTCTATTACATTTAAATGACAAGGAGGAAGAAGTCCGGCAGGTAGGAAAAGAAACATTTATTTCAAAATTTACCCGACTGAAAACAAAATTGAACCAAAGGTTTATGTCCTTTGAATTTTTTAAAAAATATTTATAATGGAAAAAAACAAGAGTATTTTGTTAATCTTAAGCTTTATTTTTCTTAATAAACAAAAAAAAATTTCATTATCAACCTTGGGCTTACTTTAATGTTCATATTTCTTCAAAGGCCTGCAAATATGCCTTGCGTAACCTTGGTCCACTCATGAGGTCTGAAGTTATGAATGACAAATTTCAGCGACACCTTATAGAAGATGGACATCTTCATTATGGCGAATTTATGAATGACCTTGCCAAACTTATCGTAAGTTAACTTCCACTGGACTTTTGTTTTTTTACTTAGAGGCACTCTAGGAGTCGACTATTATTAACTTTTAAATGCTTGTGAAAAAATGTCTGTCTGGAAGAAATCAGTTTCAGAATGTTTTTTTTTCTTTATTCTAGATTCAAGATTTTAAAGAAAAGATCAACTTTTATGTGATGGGTTGTGTTTCATTTTTCAAGAGTACCTGGCCAGAGATCAAAAGCAATGCAGCCATGTTCATTGGTAATCTGCTTTGTCTTTAACATCAACTATGCTAAATGTTTTTATTTCAAATATGTGGTTGCTGTTTGTAATAAAAATATGGATTGATGTGCTTACAAACTATGCATTTCTTTTAATTAGTTATGCAATTTTCATCATACATATTATCTATTTAAAAATTTTAACGTTTTTAAAGATATATTTATTTTAAAATGAACCTGCTAATTATTTTTACATTTTGTTCTGTGCATCTCCAGGGTTTCTATTAGGAAACTTACCTAAAGAAATGCAATCTAACATAACTAAAGAACACATATGTTCAGGTGAGACATATTTTAGCCATTTAATGTAAAATAATATAATAGATGCTCAAAGAGTTTGTTATCAAAAAGATATTATGCAAAGTAGTGTTTTATAATTCATCTTTAAATCTTTTTTTCTTTTTTTTAACTGAGATATTAATTTTATTAATATATTACTTTTAATGAAAAATTAGAATTGAATGCTTAATAAAAATTTTTTAATGAATAATCATTTCTTTGGGATTGTAAAACTATATTTGTAACAACATTCTGAATTATATTAAAACTAGGGGCAAGTACCCGGCTTCTCCCAGGTTTAACAACAACAGCAACAACAACAAAAACAACAACAGCAACAAAACAACAAAAACAAACAACAAAAACAAAACAACAACAACTACAAAACAACAACAGCAACAACAACAGCAACAACGACAAAACCAACAACAGAAACAGCAACAAAACAACAAAAACAAAACAACAACAAAAACAACACAATCAAAAACAAAATCAACAACAAAACAACTACAACAGCAACAACAACAAAGCAACAACAACAAAACAACAACTACAACAGCAACAACAACAAAGCAATAACAACATGAAGGACATTGTCGTCACAGGGCAAGGGATGTGGACAACAACAACAACAGCAAAAACAACACAAAAGCAACAACAACAACAACAACAAAAACAACAACAGCAACAACAACAAAAACAAAACAACAACAAAACATCCACAACAAAACAACAACTACAACAACAACAGCAACAACAACAAAGCAACAACTACAACAACAAAAGCAACAACAACAAAGCAACAACAACAACAAAATTATTTTATGGCAATAATCGCCTTCGTGTTAATCTCGACACCAAAATGTTTATTATTTTGCGTCATTATTTTACGTCTTAATTTTCAATAATTTTTATTTTATATAGCTCAAATAAGGAAAAACTACATTTTGGGCCCCCGGCCCCCAGTATCTTATATATATGGAACGAAACCTGTTTAATAACCCTTCCGGTATAATTTTGTGTACGTGTACCAAATTTCACGTTATTTGGTTGTCTGGATCTTGAGTTATTAGGGAACAGACAGACAGACAGACAACAAATGCGTCTTATATATAGAGAGATGTAGAAATAAGCAAAGATTAAATTAACAAAAATATTTATATAATGAATCAACTAAAATCATGTAATTTCGACTTTTAACGTAATTAACTTTTACAGCTATGATTCTGCTTCTGAAAGATGCTTCCCCACTTGTGAGAGCGAAAGCTGCTGAAGCTATGAGTCTGCTTCATGACTACTAGTACTCTAGTACTAGACAAAATTATAATGGCATCTCATTCTTCATTTAGGCAATAAAAAGGTGTTGCAGCAGTAAAAATTCTTTAAATCAACTAATCCTTGAAATATACTAGAATAGAAATGGGTTTGTTAGATAAAGTGTGTATACTTTTTATTTTGAAAAAAAATCAGCTTAATGATTTCTTTAGTGTTTTAATTTGTTGCTAATTAATGATATTTTGAAGAAATATAGAAAATATTTAATTACTTTTAGCATCATTTTATTCCTTATGGGGATAAAAATGCATATTTGTTTTTAAATATCTCCCATGACATTTTTGGTATGAAATAACATTTCTGCTTACATCCCTTAAAAAGTTGGTCCATCTAGCTCATGCTGAAAATCATTGACATATAAATATTTTAAAATAAATGTGAAATGGCTAGATTGAATATTACACAGCTATGAATTAAATCTTGATTTTCTAAAACAAAAGATCCAATTTCTCATCAAAACTCCATTGTTTGCTAATAATTTATGCTTAGTGTGGCATTAAAATTATTTCATTGAATATTATTAAAGTTTATAAACTATAAATGCCCTATTAATGTCATAAAATTTATGATGTTCTATTACTTATATTGTGTATGTTTTTCCCCATTGTGTCATACGGTACATAGCATTACATTAAACCCATTATCAATTAGAAGTTGTGCAATAATGATTCCTTTTATTACATGAAATATCTTAAATAAGTTTTTACATGTGTGTTGGTGATTTCTATGTATTTTGTTCATTTTATAAAATTATTGTTGAATCTTATACATTCTAATATTGAAATAAAATGCTGTGTAGTGTAACAATTATTTGCTATCCTCCTTTTGTTTATACATGAAGTAATTGATGATTCTTATACCATTGCAATGTTTAATTCTTGTGGCCTTTAACTTTAGTCATTTGTTATTTAAACTGACGAATTTTCATTACACAAGTTTTGATGTGATTTTCATTGTTGCCTGTTTAGGCTTAGGTGAAAAATCGCTTTCCTTAAACTTAAATCAGTCACAGATATCCCATAATATGTGTACCTACAATGAAAGCTGAGTCTGCTCTGAAGAGTGAATTTTTTAAAACTTAATTTTAAATATTTAGAAATACAGGATATATTGATATTTGAATGCAAAATCATTTAATAATATATTACAATTATAAAACAGATATTTGTTTATAAATATGAAATAGCTCTAATGATAAAAACAAGCAAAATATGTTTAACTGCTTAAAATAATTTGTTAAAGAAAAAAAAACTATCTCATATACCTATTTTCAAGTCATGAGTCATGTGAATGTATTAAATTTTAGTATCTCAAGTGCATATGGCATTTATATTTTAATAGTAATCCTTGTTTTGGGTTAACCCCTTACTAATAAAATGAATGATTGACATACTTTCTTTAAAATTGCTATGAGTCATGAGAGAGCATTTTTGGATTAATCAATTTCAAAACTCTACATGATACTAGATCCTACAATAAGACTTTTAACAAAAAAATATACACATTTCCTGTCATTGAAAATTATGTTAAGAATTACAAAAGAATTTGATATTAGTAATTAGTATATCTATTCTGAGTTGCATCATTATGATAATACATGTATATTTTTCTTTATATAATTTTGAAGGGACAAGAATTGTTCTTATCGCCATCCAAATATTTAATGTAATTATTTTTTTAATGATGTTGTGGTAAGTCCCAATACAAGATTTATCTAAAATGATTGATGTCTTTCAGCATTACCAAATCATAATACAAGACGCTATTTTCTTTTTAAAAAACGCATATCCCTTTTTGGTGATTAATAGTAATAGCTTTTCACTTCATATTGTTTTAAATCATTTCCTGTTATCATTTTTGTTATAACAATAATAACTTGATATTTTATGTAGCGCAGTACCCCAGCTAGCAACTGGGCTCACAGTGCTTTAAATAAAAATAGTAACACACATAATTATTAATTCATTAAATGTAAAACATTCATATCCTAATAACATCATGGTACATATAAGCTACGTTATCATCTAAAGGAATATTCGATTGTTTAATTAAGTTTAATAGTAAAGTTTGAAGAGATGTGTTTTAGTGCAGTCTTTAAGGCCTTAGTAGATGAAATACTGCGATTCCATTGTTATAAGATAAATTGTTTTTCAGAATGATCCTGTTTCCCATTAAATCACTGTAATTTTACATCTTTAAAGACAATCTGTGAAATGTTTAAATGAGTATAAAGCATTGATTTCTTGTTTCAATGAAATATTTTATGTTCTGTTGTATTATAATCTGTTTTTTTTTAAGGAGTAAAATAATTTATCTGATCTTAGTCTTTGAACTGAATATTTCATAAAATTACGATAAATAAAGAAAGCTCCTATTTTATGATTGTTCATTGAGCACCAATTTAAATATTAAAAATCTTCTTATTGCAATAAAGGATAACCAGGCCACTCAATAAAGGAGTACAAGGTCAGTCAGAGGATGCATGCTCACTTGGTCCTACCTTGTGGGAGTAAAATCTATTTTCAAACTGATGCATTGGCTCATCACTATGTTACTTATTCATGTATTACATTATTATTATGTACACTAATAAAGCGCTGTACCCCAGCCTAGGACTGGGCTCAACACTCTTCGCAAACAAAATCTTGCGAATACAACTGGACAAAGACGATATTACACTCACATTCTTCCAAAACATACACAACACTGATAAAATATAAAAATATGGATATCTATCCATCAATAATGATGGCCAGGTGAAGCGCAATCAGTGCACCTCAATGGCCAGTCCACTTTAACCAGTTCTACTTAAAAAAATGTCAGCAGATGTTACCAATTTACCAGCAGCATTACTAATAAGATACTGGACTAGAACACCACTTCCAGTATTTAAATTTTGAAAATTTTTATTCCTGCATGATTTATTTCAAAATAAACAAATTATTGCTCACTATCATTACTATCAACAATATTTAAATATTTCTTAGTTTTTTCAATTAGGTCAGACTTTTTGTCCTTAGCCTTGCAGATCACACCCCTATCCTTCAGCCATGCAACCAAGGTAACAGCGTTCACCTTATTCAACTAGAGAAAATAAAATTAGAGGAAAAAAGATAATAAAAACTCTAGACATAAGTACATTTAAAAAATACAACTTAATATTTATTTATTTTGTAAAATTACTTGCTTTATATAAATGAAGCTCAAACATTGAGCAGTAAAAGTTGGTATATTTTAAAAAATGGAAGACTTTTTAAAACTTTCATTGAGGCTGATAAGGACAAAAAATTGTTTTATTGATTTTCAAATTTAGTAGATGTAATGTATTTTCCAGAATATCACCAAACATTTGTTAAGGGAGAAAAATCACTAAAACTTTAGGGGTTTGACACATATGATCACATGTAATAGTGAATTTACAGAGATTGCAAACATTCAGAAAGTGATGCATATCAACAGTAAAGATTAAATGATGGGGATAGGGGAGCAGTATGGAGGGCTCGATTCGGTGCTACCATAGAAGTAAACAACTTAAACCACATTCCAATGCATCAGTTATCATTTAAAGCTTAATGATGATAACATGGCATCACTGATTCACCATCATACTCAGTCTTGAGCTCTTGACTTTCCTTATTTGGAGATAACTCTAATTACTTTTGAGAAAAAATGCATTTTTTTTATTCGAAAGTATAATACATTTTGTTTAGTTTTTTGCAAGTTATTTCTAGGATACTAATATTTACTTGATTTGCTCTAGCCAGTGATTCCACATCTAAACAATAGACTTGTTGTTTGGGTCTTGGTTTCTTCAGGGTAGTATCTCCCTATACAAAAAATATTGTCATACATGTATTTCCTTTCTGCATTTAGACAAAAATATTTTAAGCATATGCACATTTAGATCTGACCTAAAGTAGTTTTTAATTAACAAATGTAGCTTTAAATAAATCATACCCAGGAGAGCTAGTTCATTGCCTTAAAACCATTTTAGAGAACACCTGTACCACATTTATAAAGTAATGGGGGTGAGACTGCAATCAGGCTTTTAAATAGGTAAATATATAATATAAAAACAGGGTATTAGAAGCCTGACAGGACGTAACACAACAGCAAATGTTTCGGCAAAGAGCCTTCCTCAACGGACAAATAGTACACAAATGAAACGAAATAATAAAGAAAACACTTAGCTGCTGTGAAATCCAAGTAGTCCAGTAGAGATAAAGTAAGGAGAGAAAAGTAAGAGCTTATATAGGAAAGGGTGGGTGTGGCCAATCAATCAGCTTGTCAGTGCGAACACAACGTTGATCCCATATGGTGTAAGAGTCCCATACAGTCTGGAGAATAGACTAATCCATGAGTATGGGACTCTTACACCACATGGGATCAACGTTGTGTTCGCACTGACAAGCTGATTGATTGGCCACACCCACCCTTTCCTATATAAGCTCTTACTTTTCTCTCCTTACTTTATCTCTACTGGACTACTTGGATTTCACCGCAGCTAAGTGTTTTCTTTATTATTTCGTTTCATTTGTGTACTATTTGTCCGTTGAGGAAGGCTCTTTGCCGAAACGTTCGCTGTTGTGTTACGTCCTGTCAGGCCTACTAATACCCTGTTTTTTTATGATATATTTACACATTTATAAAATAACCCATAGTACAGTTTCTGAAAACTTTAATATTTCTAACCATGATGGAATATTGGATATTGCACTGGTATATTATATGTGAGTAATTTTCAGTAATACACCTGATAGAATTTAAATGAAAAATAAGTAAATAAAAAGATTTGTTGTGCTGAGTCCGTAACTTATAGTATGAACTATAATGAACATTAATACAAATTTTACTTTGCTATTCTGTCTTTTTCCTATCAGGTTCTAAATAGCACTACCTTACTCTTTGATTACTGTTCTGCTGAGTTTATTTTTGTTGGGAACTTGTGCAGATTCTTTTTCATTTATTAGTAGGGTATAGGTAGAGTAAATATGTACAGTATATTACATAATCAATGATAATTTAATTGATAATTGTGTTTTCAAAGTCATGCTTTTATTTGTAATGATGAAGGCATTTGCTGCAACTTTTATATTTGTATTGTCTTGTTATTAAAGCTTAACATATTTTACATTATTGACACAAAATGTTTGTCCCTTGTTTTTTTTATGTCAAATCATTAATGATAATATCTAAATGAAAGAATTATAAATAGCAAAAAAAGTATTTACCTCTGTTCCACTTTTCCTCTTTGAGACATTGCTAGATTTGGGTGTGCTATGATCACCATCTGATATTTGCTCCTTACTTTTTTTGACATTTATTGGGCTAATTGCATCGTTATTTATTTTCTCTGTCCTATTTTTATTGTTTTTCTGAGAAATTGGTTGGGGTAGCTGCAGCATGTCTAACTGATCTTTATTTCTATAATTTGCAGAATTAATGGGTAAAGGTTTGTTTGATATCTTGAATAATGGTACAATTGAATTTGAGTTATTACAGCTGTTTGTAGAATTGGATTGACAAGATGAATACATCCTTGAAGGTATTTTATCATTTATACTTGAATTTTGAATGATCTTAGGTTTAAATGAAGGAACATGATTTTCTCTTTCCTTGGTAATGATTTTGGAAATTGAAGATGTCTGAGAGAAACTCTTCTTAGATTGAGTTCTAAAAAGCGGAACAAACTTGGGCTTTGGAATTTCTTCTATATCTTGTGTAAAATTATTATCTGTTTTTAACACAACTTTGTGGAGTGATTTTGTTGCTCTTACTTTGTGTAGTTCATTACCTTTAGCTTTTGATACAGGCTGACTAATAATTTGGGAAGTATCTATTTCATTCGCACATTTTTTAGCTTGCATCAAATTTTCTCCTATAGTCCCTACTACATGTACAACTGATCTTCCTGGGGAAACACCTTCCACCTCTTTGGACAACTGGGCATTAATCTTTTCATGACCTTGCAAAAAAGAATTTTCTTGCTTGTCCACTCTGTAATTCAATGAAAGGGTGGTTTGATCTCTTGAATTTTTCATTGGAAAGCTTTTACTTCCACCAAGTCTCTCTTCAATGGTTTTCATATCTCTCTCAGTACCACGCTTATTTAATAAGTTGGTAACATTCCGGAAATTACCACTGACTTTGTTTAAGGGTTTACTTGCCAGGCTGATGCCAGTTTTGACGCATGTCTAGACAATGAAATTTTGAATCATTTAGCTGATTGGTTACATAAATAAATAACTACATAACCATGTCTAAGTCTTATATTTATAATTTATATTGAATCTAATTTTTTTTTAAATTGCTATTAATATTGAAGCCAAAGCTGGTATGAAATTTTTTAATAAACCCAATTAATGTGAAGGCAGAACATAAATTTACCTGTCCTGCATGATGTAAAGATGGTGCAGCAAAATGGATTTTGGGATGAAACCTAAGAGGCATACCACAAATTGTTGACATTCTAATATGGATGTCTTGCAGAAATATGGTATATATTGGTTTTGGGTCCACTCTTGGAATCAGTTGTAGAGGGCCAGTTCTTAGACATATATTAGGATATCTTAAAGTGTGTTAAGTTTTTATTGATGGAATATCTATTTCTTGCATTATTATAAATGATAAAATAAAACACCTACATATCATCACAAAAAATATCTACTTTATAAAGTATACGTATATTGCTTTCCACAAGTTGAAGTTGAAAATCCAACTTGACAGTACAAAATTTCTTCATCTGTCTCAGGGAGTCTGTAACCATACTGGGATTTTTTTAAATAATCCAAATTTTAAAATTAATAATTTGTAATTAAGATTAATATTTTTAATGTTAATTTATAATAATATATTGTGATATACTGTAATAATCAGAAAGGAAAATATAGAATTTAAATGGTTTTGAGATTTTCACGAAGTAATAATCAAATTTTCTTTGATATTCTATTTAATCAATCATATCAACGAAGAGATAATTATTTCTAATGAAAGATGTGAAGTTAATTTAAAAATTAACCTGTTTATAAATTTGTATGTTAACATATAGTTAAGTTCTAATTAATATTGGGACCTCAGCATCAGACCAACCTAGAACTTGAACAACTTAGAATCAGAGTCAAAGTGTCTAGCAAAGATCATTCAAAATTTGAACACTGCTTAGGCTTAGAATCCCAATCCCAAACAATATTTTAAAAAAAATTAATCTAGTGTTCAATAGGCTATAGTCCCCCACACGCTTTGTCTATCAGCTCGTAGCCAGAACATGTGAAACCATCTCATGTGATTTTTTTCATGCTCATTTGAACAGTTATTCCTGTTTGATCCCTGATAGATTATAATTAGTGAAGTTAGAAAAATTAGAGTAAGAATACATCATTATATCAAAATTTGAAGTTTAAAAAGGGTAAGCACCATGCATGCCTAAATTGAATATTAGAATTAGAACAATTTGAGGGGAAAAAAATAAAATCTGTGGTAAAAGGTGTTAGGACACTCACATGAGATTGAAAGTATGGAAGTACAATGTAATGGAAAACTGTCCTATTAGTTTTGATTAATGAAAAGCAATCACCTGGTGATGCGATTTTTTATAGATTAATTTATGATTAGCTGAGGTCCCTTGCCATGATTTAGTCAAAGCTATGTATAAACTAATGCTCAAAGGTGGGGTTTCAAGCAATTATGGTATAATTTGATAACTTAAAGGAAAGGACTAAGATTCAAATATATTGTGACTCCAAAGATCTGATTTGTCCAGTTTCTATGATTTTAGAAAGGAAAAATAATTTGTCTTGGAATTCAAACATCTGGAATTTGAACGGATTTTTTAAACATATTCAATTTGATTTCAAGGCCCAAATTTAATTCATAAGGAGGTTTTGGAACTGTTGAAACAAAATTGTTTAATATCTTATTTAGCAAATATAATTTAAAAAGCATTTTGTGTGTGTTGAATGAAAATAAACTGAAAATTTCAAAACAAAAAAGAAGCGGAACCTAATTGAAAGTGATAGAAGTAGTCACCATATTTTTCCAATGTCGCTTTAGTTCTCTATATGATGAAAATGGGCTGGTTCTTGGAATAGCCAATGACACAGATGAAATTTGCCCTTGATTCATACTAGGCACATCATTATTAAAAAAAATTGTTGATTAGTCATAAAATGTGAGTTGTCTAAAAATTGCAGTTTAAAATATTAAACATAACTGTATAACTAAAAAGCAGCCTTTTTAAAAATATTTATAAATTTAAAGAGAACTAATAAAATATACATTAATACACAATTCAATACCTTGGTAAAACATAACAACAGCATCTTACAACATCTGTTTCTTTGAACTCTCCTTCAGTAGCTTTTAAAATATTCATCATTTCTTGTTTACTTAGGTTCAAATCTTCAATCTTAAAAAATAATTACCATTTCATAATTAGAAATGATTCAATAGAAATTAATTTATGAGTGGTTTAAAGGTTTCAGATTATTTTAGGCAAGGAAAATTGGATAAAAAATAAAGGGCAAAAATAAATAATTTCATGTTATTATAATTATTAATCATTATTATTAAACTTACTTGTAAAGGAGGAAATCTGACAGCTGTTCCAGTTAGGGATACAAAGAGTTCATCTTTATTTACACAAAGATCCATCTCTGGAATAAAATATTATTCAATTTCTATAAGCTTCCAAGACAAACAAAAATGTTATAATATTTTCATATTAACAAGGATTATATGGAAAAAAAAGTAAATACTTACTAATTGCATTACTGTAGCCATCATGGACTAAAAAGTCTCTGCCTATGGAAAAATTGTTTTAAAAAATAAATAGGTAGTACAAATAAGAACTTAATATACTGTTGACATAGAATATTTATCAAGGCAGACCAAAATTTTTTAGGACAGATGAATAGCTGAAAGTTTTACTAATAAAACAAACCCGTAAAAACAAAGTTTTTGACTATAAATCCCTTATATATGAGACATAACCAACAGTATTGATTATTTTCAAACATTTACAGACTGAATCTGTCTTAACTCAAGTTTGCTTCATAACCCCCGTGAAAGTCTGGTCACCGATTCGCTTGACCGAGCTCAGCTTGACACGTAAAATGTAAACAAAAGCGCGGCGGTGCTTCGATGGGCCGCCTCAACGCGTCTACTCAATTTTTCACGTGGAAAAAAAACAATAACAAACAGTGAATTTGAATTACATACCTCATATAAGGATAAACTAAAAATGCATTAATTTAATTACGGTACTATCGATCGATCTGAAATTTTGATACGATGCATTGTTAGGTGAGTCGGGTCCGTGTGCCAAATTTCAGCTCGATCGGATCACTGGAAGTGGGTCATTTTCGACTTTTCTTTTTCCGCCCGCCCAGCCCATGAGATGATGAGAGAGATGATGAGATGACGACAGAGACGGCCGCGAAGTTAATATAAGGGATTTAATAAAACAAACCCGTAAAAACAAAGTTTTTGACTATAAATCCCTTATATATGAGACATAACTAACAGTATTGATTATTTTCAAACATTTACAGACTGAATCTGTCTTAACTCAACTTTGCATCATAACCCTAGTGGTGGGGGGAGGGGTGGGGGGGAGGGGTGGGAGGGGGAGAGGGGAAAAGTCTGGTCACCGATTCGCTTGACCGAGCTCAGAGTGACATGTAAAATGTAAACAAAAGCGCCCGTCGCTTCGTTGGGTCGCCTCAATGCATCAGCTCAAACTTTCACGTGGCAAAAAAACAATAACAAACCGTGAATTTAAATTACATACCTCATATAAGGATAAACTAAAAATGCATTAATTTAATTACGGTACGTTCGATCGATCTGAAATTTTCGATACGATGCATTGTTAGGTCAGACGGGTCCGTGTGCCAAATTTCAGTTCGATCGGATCATGGGAAGTGGGTCATTTTTTACTTCTGTTTTTCTGCCCGCCGAGCCCAAGACAGAGAGAGATGATGAGACGGCCGCGAAGTTAATATAAGGGATTTAAAAATGGCAATCTCTAGAAATTCTTACCCAATAAAGTCCAAAGCTATTGTTAATATATTTTATATGAGTCTAATTAATTAGTTTCTGCTTTTCCTGACCGATATAATATATAGCACAATGCTGTAGGATTCCAGGAAAATTAATAATTGAATGTACAAAGAAGCACATATTTTTACTTCAAATTGTCACTTGGTAGGCTACAATCAACTTATGAAACAACATCTGCGTTATGTTGTGTTTACCTGACCCTAGATCAAAATCAGCGTCTGCTTATGTAGTACACTTTGGCTTTACCATACATGAGATAGGACTATTAGAATTGATCCCCACATTTACATCGGGTTATATACATGCTTTTATACTCATACTAACAATCTTAACAGATTATAAAAATTTATTTTTTTAAAAATCAGATCACTTATACTTATACAATTTGCTCTAGAAATTACAAGTATCATTTAAATACATATAGCGAATTTTTATTATGATACAATTCATACTCCATTGCTGTCAAATTTAGCATATTATGAACTATTCAAGACTGAATTGTAATTATAAACTTATGTTTATTCTTTTTAAAGCAAATTATCTTAGAAAGAAACCTTGGATAAACCATTCTCCTGCTTTATTCCAATTAGGGGCCAATCTTGCAATTAATGTATACTTGAGGCAGGATTGATACAGAGGGAAATCAACTTTAAAAGGTTTGCTGATCTGGTTAGAGGTAAAAAGTGTTCCAATAAGGCAAAAAATTATTTCAATTGAAAATAAAATAAATTTAAGTTTAATGTTTATATTTGAGATTTAAAAACTGTCACAACCTTACATGAATTATATTTGATCTAAATGAAACCAATAAAATGGAATGACATCTTTTTTTAAATGTTATATTCAAAATCCATTATTTTTCATGCTGTACAGAAAAATACAATTGTGTGATTGAATATTGTTTAAAAATTTCATTGGCTGACATCTAAAGATTTTTAATTTAAAACACTATGAAGTTAAATGATAAGCGTTAAATTTTGTATGGGAATTTATTCATTTGACAAAACAATAAATATCATAAACTATAACTAGCTTAAAGTAAAAACTAATTTTTTTTATTATCAGTCTTACAAAACGACATTTACCTGGATCCCTTGCTTATGTAATCTTGATTGCAGTTTACCTGTTTTAAAGAAACTTTGCTGGATGGTAAAATAAGATATCTCTTAATAATCATTTCATGAGAAACACTCATTATATAGATATTAAATGACTTCCTTATTATATGTAAATTTTATCGAAAGATAACAGAGTTGATAGATGATAGGCCTAATATTAATCAGTGATATCGTAAATGTGTTTTGCAACTAATACATGTAGAAACTTCCATTATTTATTTTCAATAAGTAAATACAGGATTTTTTAAATGATTCCATCCACCAATACTTATGGCCTTTAAGACTCTGTTAGCTACAAACATCTAAGCCCAAAATATGGTTATGTTAATCTTGTTAGAATAATGGTTTGCATGATTATGCAATAATATAATGAAATGTAGAAGTGAAGCATATATATTGAAAGTATGTTGACTTGATTTAATTCAATTCATTGATCAGATTTTTAAGCATAATTTTTAGGATACTTTTTTAGTTAATAATCATTACATTGGCTAGTTTGTGGTTCAATAGACTTTTTTTCATACAAGTGTCAGGAAAAAATATTTATTTTTAATTCGATTGATTTCCTTCCCCTACATCAGATAATTATTTCTTGGACTTGTCTGTTTATGGCTAAATCATACGCATTTCTATTTGATAATTTTTTAAAGTCTTTATTAAAAGAAGATTTTTGTTTTTAAAAATGGACTAAGCATCATGGTGTCTGATTTTACTCAAATGCTCAATACCACATGAAACCAGCAGAACAGCAGCTGCAGAGCACAAAGATATGCCAAAAAATCCATCAGTCCCTTGCATATACTGACTATGTTTTATTTCATAATCAATCTCATCAGCTATATGCTAACCACATCCAATATAAGAATCAGATCAAAATTATCATGATCAATTTCTGCCAAGGGCCAAAGGACTATACATATATATATTTAAGTTGTCTGTCTTTATATTCTTAATATTAAAAGTCAGGTAACCAAACTTTGGATGAGTAGAATTGCAAAATGTACTTGAGCCTTCTGTTCATTTTAGTCCATTTATTTATATTATGTATTTATAGTTTTTGTAATAACATATGCTTCTTCTTATATAAATTTAAGGTAATAGGCATAGGTCTTTTCTTCAAGTGTGAAAATAAATCCTTATTGATTTCTTCTTTTACTCTAGATTTGCTGCCGTCATTACATTTTTCTTGTAAAAATATAATTTTAATTTTAAAATATACAAGATCAACACTAAGGCTTCCCCTAAATTTTCAGCACTCACTTCAAAACTGCCTACATTGAGGAACAATGGTAAAATCCTTATAAATACCTTCATTACTACACTGAAACTGTTGTCTGAGAAACAAGAAGGGCTTCCAATGACATCAGGTTCTGTAAATATTACTTCCCTTTTCAAGTAAAATTCAGGTGAAAATATAAACAGATTTTCCAGTTTAGACAAAACAAAAGTATTAATTAAACAACAATATTTACTCCATGCCAGCATTCACTACAAGTTTAAGGTTTTTTCATGTGCAAGCTGAGCAGATCAGCCTACTTAGCTAATCATGTCCCTTGAAATAGTTTATATTTAAAAAATAATTTTGTAGTTCATATATTTTTCAAACAATTACAATTCCTAGGTTTCCATACAATTTCCAGTAAATATATGAACTTACTGGAAATGTTTCAATTTAAGATTGTTTTTTAAAAAATTCAGGAAGCAACAATTTGTCACACATTGACGCTTTGTTTCAGGAGCTTAAACTTAAAGAGATAGTTAAATGCTCTTAATTAATAATGAGCCTAGTAAAATATAACACACTTTCTAAATCTTTTTTAAGTCAGCAACCCTGTTATATAGAAGAAAAATAGTGTTTATTTAAGATACATTTTTTGGAAATGTGAATTGTATTAAAAATCAATTAAAAATATAATGTGTTAAGAAGATATGTTATAGTTCAAATTAAATTTGAGCAAAAGACACTGAATAAAAAAGATAGCTATGGACTATTTTTTAAAATATACAGCTTTAATTTATTGCTTCAGTCAGTGCTTCCCACCCCCAATAAATCCCTTTGCAACCCCAGTTGCCATTACCTCTCAACTCACATGGGTTATAATCCTGTGAGCTAAATCACAAGACCATCTTTATAATATTTAATAATAATATTACATGTATGTAAATTGCTATTTATATGAAATAATAATGACAATAAAATATACACCTGGATTAGTTATTGCTTTAATGGCTTACTAATTAAAATAGTAATTACTATAGCCTACTGTAGTAATTTATGTTGTGTTACTATTAACAAACAATACCAATGATCCTTTCAAATAGGCCCTAATCATAAATGTAAAATAAACAGAAAAGTTAAGTGGAATATATAAATGACAATTACCTCATAGTTTTATTTCTTAAATTTCAAAGTTAACATTGAAAACAAAAACTGAATTATTATATGTTATATGTGGCTATGAATTTGATGTAAAAAATAAATATTATCTTTTATTAGAAAATTACAGTGTATAATAGTCATAATCTCCCATGAAAATGCCAACAACTTTAAACTATTTTAAATTAGACTATTTTTAATTTATTAATTTTTAACAGTTTTTTTAACAAACATACCTGCACTTAACTGTCTTTGCAATATGAGGCTGTGTAGTTTCATTTGACTGGGAAGAAATTTTCATATTTTCCCTTGATACAGTTACAGTTATACTACAAAGTTCATCAAGACTCGGTGGATGTGCAAAAAATATAGCTGGCTCCATTTACTTATATTGTTTGTCTGTTAGTTTAGGAAGCCAGTGGTATTTTAATTTTTAGTCAACATTGACTTGGAACATGACAATCATAATCATTAATTTGATTAATCAAGTGTCATTATCATTATGATTTATGATGACATTTAATTTAATTAATTAAATACAAAATCTGAAAAATATTATCTTTCACTTTCACCCTACCACAGTCTATAGTCTAAGTCTAGTCTAATTCAAACAAGAGCTGCCAGATTCATTACTGTTTACAGACGCTCCTTCTATACAGAAGATTATTGCGTCCCACGCTTATCTATGGTTTGTGTTTAGTCCTGCATTTTTATTAGAGATTTAAATGTCGATAAAGTGTTGGTTTTCCTGGATTCTTCAGGCAACCCATTCCACGCCCGAATTCCGGACGGGAAGAAGGAAAACTTGTATGTGTTTGTTCTTGCATACGGAATAAGAAAGGTGTTTTTATCCTTATGTCTATCTGAGGGTTGTATTAAGTTATCTTTGTGTTGTATTTCTAAATTAGAATTAATTGCTTTATGTATGATTACTACTTTGCTCTTGGTTCTTCTATCCTCTAGTGTTTCAAGGTTTAATGATTTAACTAATGGTGTTATTCTTGTCAGTTTCGAATATTCTCCAGTAATGAATCTGGCAGCTCTTTTTTGAATTTGTTCTAGTTTATCAATGTTTTCTTTGGTGGATGGGTCCCATACAGAAGATGCATATTCTAGTACAGGTCTCACCAAAGTGAGGTAGCATTTTAGTTTTATATCTCTATTACATTTGTTAAAGTTCCTTTTTATAAAGCCTAAGGTTTTGTTTGATTTTTTAATAACTTCATTGACATGGGGATTCCATGATAGTTTCTCATTTATTAAGACTCCTAAGTATTTTGCATCTTTAGTTTGGGTCAGTTCTTTTCCATGAATGTAATATTTTGAATTTATTTGTTTCTTTTTCTTTGTTACTCTTAACAGTTGACACTTTTCTGGGTGGAAAGACATACTCCAGTTAGTTTCCAATTTTATCAATTCATCTAAGTCTTTTTGTAAATTTTTGCTATCTTGTTCTGATTTAATTGTTCTATAGATTATACAATCATCAGCAAATAGCCTAACTTTTGTACCTGTTGAGATGTTGTTGGGTAAATCATTTATATAAATTAAAAAGAGTAAGGGACCTAGCACAGTTCCTTGTGGAACTCCTGAGTTAACCTTTATTGGTGCAGATTTAGATCCATTAATTATTACAGTTTGCTCCCTGCCCAAAAGGAAGTCTTGGATCCAGTGATGTAAGGAACCTGAGATTCCAAAGTAGTTAAGTTTTTTAAGTAAACTAAAGTGGTGAACTTTGTCAAATGCTTTTGAGAAGTCTAGTAATATTGTATCTATTTGATCATTTTTGTCTAAGCCTTTTGATAGTTCATCTATTAAACCTATTAATTGTGTTTCACATGATCTGTTTTTTCTAAAGCCGTGTTGATGTGGGCATAGGGCATTATATTTGTCAAGGTGGTTAACTATTCTACTATATATTATGTGTTCTAGTAATTTACAGGTGATACTAGTAAGTGATACAGGCCTGTAATTACCAGGGTCTGATTTATCCCCTTTCTTAAAGAGTGGAGTTACGTTAGCTAATTTCCAATCCTGTGGCACTTTACCCTGGTTTAGAGAGGCTTGAAAGAGAACTACAAGGATTGGGGACAGTTCATTGCTTAGCTCTTTTAATAACCTTGCAGGCAAATCATCTGGGCCAGTAGCTTTGTTTATTTTAAAGTTTTTTAGGAGTGAATGTATACCTATCTCATCTACAGTTATGTTACCTATTTCCTCCATTTTATTTAAATTTATTAAAACTTCCTTGTCGCCTGAGGCAGAAAAAGATGATGCAAGATATGTGTTATGGATATTAGCTTTAGTTTCATTATCATTACAGGTTTTATTATTTGAGCCTTTTAGTGTGGCTATTCCTGAAGGTTCCATTTTTTTAGATTTGATAAAGGACCATAAGTTTTTATTGTTATCTTTGGTAATTACATTGTTTATATATTCATTTTGGAGGTTTCGACTAAGTTTTTGTGTCAAGTGTTTAATCTTTAAGTATTTTTATATCTGTATATATATAGATTATATTTTAATAGACTAAGTCTAAGTGACTGAGTCATAATTAAGTCATTATTAATAATAATATCATCACTGATAATATCACTATCACTGATCAGAAAAGTTCTGATTCTAAGATTACTGAGAAAAGATATCTAAAGTCGAAAGTAAAAAGTTAAATTCACTGAAGGATGAAGACTCCTGTAACTGAAGACACTGAAGTAACTGTAAAATTTAAAGAATTAAAGTAAAGTTAAAGATAATTATTAAAATTAAGTTATTATACTTCAGCGGTTTTAGTTTGTGAAAATGAGGATAATATAAATAATAAAGTAAATAAATTAAACACTTTCAATTAGCATTCGTTCGTTTAATTTAAATTGGACACTTGTTTTCTCAGATTTTTCACTTTCACGATCTGATCACTGATATTCTAGCAGACGACAAACGTTGAAGATACAATGAATGTGCAATTAGCTTTACAGGTGACCCACTTTCGGAACATCTCAAATACAGTCCAAAAATAAGCGACAGTACTTTTTTTATTGGAGGATCTTTATGCAAGGGCTTACTATAACTACGCCTCTTTTTAAAAATAAAAATATACTATTCTATTTTATATATTTAAAACAATTAACCTGCATAATTAAAATCCATTCAATCTCACAGACACCAAGAGTTTCACGTATTTTTAAACTCTAACATTTGTGTCACCCCAAGTCCACGTCCAGATGTGGTCCTTTACTTTATGTGACACCCTCACGCGAAAATCTATTAAAGAAATAGAATGAAAAAATATATTATATATTTATTGTTTCACGCCTGAATCTATTAACGATAGGACACTAAGAGTATGGACAGTATGTGGACTGTGTTAAAGCCCACTGAAGGAAATAAATACTGCAAGAAAATATAATTACTCAAAGAAAAAATAATAAAATGACAAATTATTTCTTTTCAAGGACCCCCCCATGTAAATCTATGGGCTTTATTTCAGCAGAAGCGTAGCAAATAGAATGGGACTGTCTATACATGCCCCCCCTCCGCGCCGAGGAACAGGGGGGCCTAAATGAGGCTTACGACGTTACATAATAATAAGTGAACAAGGGTGCCAACTTTATAGTTGTTTTTTTTCCCTAGCGCAAAATATCATAGCTTTGCCTTTGTATCCCAGTCAATGTGTAGAAACAAAGCCCTGGAACTGAGAAAGCTATAATTGATGCGTACGGCGTGTAATCTGGTCTGCTCAAGAAGGCGTTTAGCCGATACGATACTTCTCTATATTTTTTTAAGCTTAGTGTTGTTGAGCCTTCTCGTCTATGAGGAGCATCCACCGATCATCGTCGGCGTCTGCGATTCCTCCAACAGCATATGCCACCTACGAGAGACCTCCAGTCATCCCTATACTGGGCCAGCCTCTCCAGGATCTTCCAGTCATGAGTCATGGCCAATTCTCTTGATGTCTGTATCGAATTCTCGGTGCCAAGTGTTTCTTGGACGGCCTCTTTTTGACTTACCCTGGGGGTTCCATTTAAGGGCTTGCCTTGTTGTATTGGAAGCAGGTTTTCTTAGTGTATGACCAATCCACCTTCATCGCTTCTGGATAGTCTCTTCCTCAATTGGCCTCTGCTTTGTCCGCTGCCACAGTTCCCGGTTGCTGATTTTGTCCGGCCAGTGAATTCTGATAATCCTTCTTAGACAATAGTTGATAAAGGACTGGATTCTGGTCAGGTTTGCGCCGTTGTTCTCCACGTCTCGGCTCCATATAGCAGCACAGGTTTCATCATAGCGTTGAAAATCGATACTTTTAACTTGCATCTTAGTCTTAGGTTTCTGAAGACCAATGTTCCCTTTAAGCTGCGCGTCCGCGCAGACATCTGACCGACGCCGCGCAGCAGTTTATAATTACCGTGCAGCAAATTTTGTAAAATATTGCACATAAAATGGATGCTGCGCAACTTTGCGCACGACTTTTTTCACATTGCACACGGACCAATGAACGTTAGAGGGAACATTGCTGGAGACCCAAACATTCTTGAGTTGTTGGAAGGCTGCTCTTGCCTTCCGAATCCTTATTTTGACATCACCGTCTGTACCACCTTGTTTATCTACCACGCTTTTTAAAACATGACCAAAATATAAACATTTTTGCTCCACTATTTCTTTACGGCTTTACGGTAAGAAAATTCAGGGGGGGGGGTCTAAAAAAATGGATATCATTGTCGAAGACATCGATCATTATTATTTTTATAAAGGAATTTTTAAAAATACCCTAATCTTACAGTAATAATGCTATAATATAATAAATATGTATGCTAGCAATGAATTTCAGATGAAAGATTAGATTTCCTTTTTTTCTTAAAACAATAATTGTTCATGGATACATTTTATTTGGTCCAACTCTGACTGAAAGTCTAATGGCGAAGAGCTAACAATTGTATTCTTTTCATATAGTAATTGTATCAATAGAAACGGGAAGTTCTTAACACATGGTTTATTTGTTTACTCATCATTGTTATCATAATAAGTAGAATACTTACTATACAAAATTACCTACTCCCAGCCCCTGTTGACTATCAGACAGTGATAGTCTTTTGGCATAAACGTTTGAAAATTATCGATGTAGCTTTGCTTTGTCTTCATAATTAATTCGTAATGGGAAAGAATAAGGTTAAGCGGTTTGGGTCTCTCAAACCATCACCAACTGGATTGAAAAGTGAAAAAGAGATGGAGCAAGAGACAGAGCTTCAGGGAGAAGATGGAAATCAGGCAGTACCTGCAGCTATAACTAATATAGTGGAAAAGGTTTTGATTTTTATATGCATTATTGATTACATAAATTTAAGGATAATTAGTTATAACTTTAAATTTTAAAAAGCAAAAATAAACATAAATAAATCATGAAGAAGTAAGTATAAGTAAAGTAGTTATAAAATATTAAGTCAATAAGTTAAGTAGCTTTGACTTTGACTCTTGACTTTGATCCCATACCATTGCCATTGGCCATGGCACAATTCATAATGGTAAAGCTTAAATAGGCATAGGTGGCATAGGACTATATATGGCCGTGGCACTGGTGGTTATTGATTCCTATTTCAATTTGTTATGAAGTTATGTTTTTTTTTCTTTTAAAACTACAATTACGGTATCGTTAGTAGGTTTCTTAGTATTAGAATTAGGTTCCTGTTGTTTGTGTGCATTGGCATTAGTATTAGTATTAGTATTATTTCTATATTTTTGTGACTGTATGCCCATTAACGTTTCCCATTTTTACAAAATGCTGTCTCTTAAACTTAGGCTGTCTTAATATATTCATAATAAAAAATTTAATAATAATAATAAATACAGTATAACCTCGCCTATTCGTGGTTCCCCATTCATGGCCCTGCATATTTGCGGGTTAGGCTCTTAACCCTATTGCATCATTTTATTATCATTCATATTAGTGTGTGCACAAACAATATTGATTTTTAAAAAAAATTGTTATTGCAATGTTGTACATATTTTTTAAATAAATGCATCATATACTGTATGTGCAATATGTACATACGTATGTACTACTATGTACAGTACAGTTCATATTTTTTGTGACCATGCATTAATAATGTTTTTCAGTTGCATATTATTACTGAATTGTACTGTACCGTACTGTACAGGGGTCCTTGGATTACCACATTGATCTGTTCTTACCACATGAATTAAAGTAAATATTAATAAGAAAAGAAATGTGATAAGGCATAATATTATTTTTTAATATATTTATATTTATTGTAACCACGAAACAGCATAAGTCAGGACCGGTGTAACCCGAGGACTCCCTGTATTATTATTACCTAAACTGTGCGTACTGTATTTATATGTCTAAGTTTGCCTTTAAATTTGTTCCATTTTCTGTTAATTCTAATACATAGTACATAGTACGTAAAAAAATGACTTTACTGTATAGTAATGCAGTATGGGTAACTACGCCTTACGCTTATCCATGGTTTATGTCTAGTCTTGCATTTTTATTAGAGTTTTAAATGTTGATAGTGTGTTAGTTTTCCTTGTTTGTTTAGGCAACCCATTCCATGCTCAAATTCCAGACCTATGTTATGTCTTTTTGTCTCAGTCTGAGGGAGTTTAAAAAAGATAAAATATGATTTAGGAGAAATTTAAAAGTTGTTTTGTTAAATGGGGTTTACAAAAAAATTAAACCACTTTAAAATAGCATGGACACAAGCACAATACAAGAAATCATCAGTAACACCCATGTTGACTATTAAGAAAGGCCATAAGAGAAAATGAGTAAAAAAAAAGTTTTAAACACTGTTTCAAAACACACTTTTGTTAAAATGCAATAAAAGGTACTATTACCCAATAGAATTTTGAATCCTGAAATTTTTTTCTTATAATCAATCTTTTGTCTTCATAAATAAAAATGTGGCCTTAAACATAGAAGGAAATGCCACTAGGAACATTTGCATATTAAGGACTGTCAAAATACTGATGTCATTATGTATCTAGGTTATTTACCCCCTTAATCTATGATTAGTAATTGAGATTGAATAGCATATTTTGTGTTGTGGGCTGTGGGTCTTTACAATTTTGTCATAAAGATGACTAGTGATGTGCTGGAATACATGTATATCAGATAAAACATTAAACATTTTGTTGTGTTATTTTTGTGCTTTATATGCTTCTTTTATACTAAAACTTTTAACAGCTACAAGGAACAAGTACAGAAGAGAGAGCATGTGGTTGCCAGCTTATGGCTAGTATTGTATCCCAGCCAAAAGCCATAAGTTATCTACTTAAAGAAAATGCTGTAAAAATTACTGCTCCACTGTTTCTTGATACTTGTTTGGATGTGCGAAAAAATGCACTTGGTGCTTTACGGTCAGTTAAACAAGATATATCCTTATATATTTTTTAAATTGAGAAATGATGATTTGTATTTTAAAGGTTAATTTTCTAATATAAAAGAATATCTTTTTTTAAAGTTGAAAAGGTGCATAATTCTTAAAGCATTCTGTTTGAAATAGCTGATTATAATAATTTGATAATTTTTTTTTCTTCTGAATAACAGAAATATGAGTGTTTATGGTCAGTTGGATGTCTGTGAGGTGATGATCCGCCATGACATTTTAACACCTTTAACTGCCCTCTTAAAAGAGGTACTGTACGAGGCTTTATTAAAGTTTTTCCTCATTATATTTTTAAAAGTCTAGATAAAGGTTGTTAAAAAACTATTTAACTTTCATCAATTTATCACAAGGGATGTAAATTATTATCTTGGGCATTTATATAATTTATTAATTAATAATTTAATTAAGTTTTTCTTAAACTTTATTGTAAATTTTATGTTTTTCCCTCAAATCAAGAATAACATTTTTTAAATAAAGTAGCATATAAATAAATACTTTTTTTTTGTTGTTGTTGGAAACCATTTGAATGCATTGGTTTTTTATTTTAAGTACTAGAAATGACGCATCAAATAATGGCAAAGAGGATTCTCATCTATTTAGTACTTTCTTCTCGCTTTCTTAATATTATAATATTCCACCCTCTATTACATCACAGATTTATTGCAGCAAATTTAGATTTCTGTCAAGCAAAATAAAATATTACGCACCAAATGTCTATGTGTTTTTTTTTAAAGAATATTATTTAGCTTATATATTCAGAATTTATGTAGGGTTATTTATAGTTGCATTGGGGTCATTGGTTGATTGTAAAGTTACCTAAAGAATTATGTATTGTGATTAATAATGATATATTTTTAGTATGGTGACACTTGGTTGATGCAGAAAGATAGTGCCAAATCAGATGCAAGCACAGATGTTTTAGTAGAAGCTGTGGAACTTCTCTCAAATCTATGGTACAGTTCAGTCCATTGTATATAGCCTATTGCATTGGCCTGTTTGTTATTAAAATTATGTAGTAATAGGCATCTTTATTGTAAAAAATAAGATCGTACATTATAACAAAAAATGTGGATGGTGGAAGTGTTCTGGCCCAATGAGAAATCAAAATATCATTATGCAGCCAAATGATAGGTTGAGTTTTAGACACCCTTGTTAAAAATATGTTACTCTGATAACTTTTTTTGTTGTTGAAAATTTATAAGAATGGTGTCTCTTTCTGAATCAAATTTTGCAAGCAATCCAATTGCACAATTGTAACTTTACCATACCAATGCTATAAATTGATATCTTTAAATAGACTGCTTTTTGGGTCAATAAAACGAATCACTAAAAGGTTAGAAGAAAATGAACAACAATGGTCCTAGATTTCCTAAATGCAGGAAGGAAGAGAATATTGTTTTAGTATAGACAAGTTAGGATTTGAAATTATTTACACAAAGTATAAATATTGATATAATTTATGACAAAAAGTTTTTATCTCCACAGTGAAAGTAGCAGTGTAGCCGTTCAATGGTTCAACAAGGAAAAGTTATTAACAGTCATTTTACCATTATTATCTGTTCAAACATTTGGTTATCCTTTATCCATTGCTGTTGGTAAGCAAACAGTTTTTATTATAACATGCTTTATGTAATTTAAGTTTGCCCTCAACCATGCCTTCAGTTACTATTTCATTGGTCCCTGCTAAGAAATTACACTGATACTTATTCAATCTGGCATGGATTAGTGTTAAATGGTTTGTAGAGGACATTGTTCTTTTCAACTAAGGTTGTTAACAGGACTGGTCCTAAGTGCAAGACCGGTCCTGTTTAATCCGGGCCAGTTAACTTTACCTTCAACTCGTTCATGTTAGAGTATTACCCCAGAGTTCATTTTTTGTTTTTTAAATATTCAAACAAATTTTCAATTTTAACATAATCCTCCCCAGTTGGTGATTGAAAAAGAATATGGCATTTTAACATACATCTCTTGGCATCACTACTTCTTAGTTTGAATTAAGCCTTTTTTGTTTTGAATTCACTGAGTTGATGGAAATCACGCTAGAGAGCTAAACTCTAGTGGTGGAGATATCAGAGTGCCTTTGATGTTACCAAAAGATCAGAACGGACATGCGCAGTGGAAGTGTTCTTGCTAAATTTCTAACATTTTCTTTTGAGTTTTGATAACATGAGGAAAATACTTTGCTACTGCTAGCGGATGGTTTGAGCAGTCTTTTTTTTTAAAACAATTAACCGGTCCTTAAAAATGAGTGGTCTCAACAACCTTATTTTCAAGGGTATCATAATCAATAGAGTAGTAGTTGTACATATACAGTAGAACCCAGTTATCTTGACTAGCATCAAGTTACCGAAGGAATTCTGAGTTCATTGTGAGCTGAGGGACGGACCCAAGGAAGATGGTTTGGAAGAGAATCGTTCGGGGACAATGAGGGGATGTGTAGGTTACACGGGGCGGGTTATTTATTAGTGTAGCTTGTAAGGAAAGTCACGCAAGTGCCCTCCAAAGCAGAGTATCACTCAATCTGGGAATCACTCTTGTGAATGATGCTAACTCAGAAACAGTGTAACAAACATCAAGCCCCATAAAAATATAAAAAAACTAATGTTAACTGGGAGTGCGCAAGAGAGGAAAACACGATGTCACCAACGGACCCGCCATGGCGACGCGGCGTGGCAGGGCAGGAGTAGTTGAATTCCTTATGTACTAGGGAAAAAAACAGCGCTAACGCAACAAAGGGTTATCTTTAAACGGTCCTTAAAAACCAAGGTCTTAACAACCTTAGGAAAGAGTGAAGAAATATTGTTGTTGTTGAGCCTTCTCGTCCATGAGGGGCATCCACCGATCATCGTCGGCGTCTGCGATTCCTCCAAGGGCATAGGCCACCTATGAGAGACCTCCAGGCATCTCTATCCTGGGCCAGCTTCTCCAGGATCTTCCATTCATGGCCAATTCTCTTGATGTCTGCCTCCAATTCTCGGCGCCAAGTGTTTCTTGGACGGCCTCTTTTCCGCTTACCCTGTGGGTTCCATTTCAGGGCTTGCTTTGTTGTGTTAGGAGCAGGTTTCCTTAGTGTATGACCAATCCACCTCCACCGCTTCTGGAGAATCTCTTCCTCAATGGGCTTCTGTTTTGTCCGCTGCCACAGTTCCTGGTTGCTGATTTTGTCTGGCCAGTGAATTCTGAGAATCCTCTGAATTTCTGAAGAAATATTAGGGTCCCTATATTCCGATTAATCGTGCCATCAATAATTAATGCACATCATGTACATAAAGAAATTTCAAGCACATTAATATTTTGCCGCCATATTGGTTTTCGTTTATCTCGATCATCGATTATCTCGACGCTTTTTGGCAAACCCCTAGGCAGTCAACATAACTGGGTTGTACTGTATTTACAAATTATCTGAAGAGGGGCTTTAATGAATACACCATTTTTATTTTGAACTTTTACAATAAAAGTCTTAAATATTATTCACCTGAGACTCCTCACTGATGTAGCAATTTAATATTCAAATAAAATTATATAATATTTTTGAAAATTCAATACTTTTGGGGAGAAAGTGAAAATAATGTGTAAGTTGTTGCTCAAAACTAAATATTAAAATGATTTTAAAAGATTGAGTATCTGTACCGTTCGGATGTTAATAAATCAGATTTGTGTGTGTCTTTTATTATAAATATTAACATTGTTATAAGATGTGCAAATTTCATTTTTCTACTAAAGTATTTTGAAAATCTCCCTAATGCGCTATTTCCATATAAATATATTATTAGCAAGATGTCTGCATGTGGTGAGTGAAAACAATAAAGAAGTTTCAGCTCTATGCCAAATACAAGATGTTGTTTCAAATCTGTTGAACATAATTACCACTGTTCCTAATGGTGTTGATGCTGTCTTGTTAAGAGCACTAGCCACAGGTTGGTACAAGACATTGCTGTTGATAAATAGTTATTGCTCTCTATATTTGTTACAGAAAGTATGTATTAGTACATTAGTTTTATTATTTGAATACATATACAGCACCATTGGTTTCATTTTCATAGTTTTTAAATCAGATATAAGAAAAAGCAAAAGTTTTAAAAATTTCTTTTTTCCCCCTACAGGAATTTTGCTAAACTTAGATATTGAACTGTCAGCTTATATGAAAGGCATCGTAACAGCTATAATAGAAGTACTTGACTTAGATAGTTCTGCTGTCATAGATGCAGCTGTTCAAAGTAGCCAACAAACAACAGAGGTGAGAGACCACTTTATAAAATCCAGAAAGACCACTGATCTAGTAAAGCAGATTAATAAGTGGGCTGGTTAGCTATCAATTACTTATTTAGATTTCAGTAATATGTTCTGACATGTAAGGACCCTTTTTAAGAACCAATGGGCTGTACTGGGAGTCCTCGGGTTATGGCGGTCCCGACTTAAGCTGTTTCATTGTTACGAATGCACCCCCATAAAATAAAAAAAATATATATTAAGCTTTATTTTGTCTTTTTTGTTTTTTCTTTAAATTTTTTTTGTCATGGGGTAACAAATTGTTTTTTTATTTTTTAAACACTTTTTATGTCATTAACTACAGCTTTTACTTGTATGTTTTGGGAACACGGTGGAAAGAATATGGTTTGTTGTGGTTGTAGGGCTAGGAAGACGCTCAGTCTCAGTACATTTTTTCTCGGGCGAGAGAGTGAGATCGACAAACTGCGCAACTCCTTCTCACTTAAATCCAAATCACCGCGCAAGTCACTTTTGTCATCCATTCCATACCAGCGGTCGAAACAAAAAGAAGAAAACGAGGATATTTCCTCTCATATTGGGCGCATGGAATGTGCGCACACTCCTGGACAGAGACGATGCAGACAGACATCAGAGGAGAACAGCCCTGATTGGTAAAGAACTCGCTAGATATGGCATCGACGTCACAGCCCTGAGCGAGACCAGGCTCGCGGAAGAAGGAGAGCTCTGCGAGAGAGGATCTGGTTACACATTTTACTGGAGTGGCAGACCCAGCGAGGAGCGACGTGAGGCAGGCGTTGGGTTTGCAGTTAAGACAACTCTTGTCAGAAAGCTGGCTGGACTTCCCAAGGGCGTGAACGACAGGCTCATGACCATGAAACTCCCACTGGCTGGAAAGAAGCACCTCACCATCATCAGTGCCTACACTCCAACCATGACTAATCCAGATGATGTAAAGGCAAAGTTTTACGAAGAACTTCACACTGTCATTGCCGACGTTCCAAAGGCGGACAAACTCATCTTGCTGGGTGACTTCAACGCAAGAGTTGGCAAGGACAATGTTGCCTGGGAAGGAGTCCTTGGACACCATGGAGTGGGTCAATGCAACAGCAACGGTCTTCTTTTACTCCAGACCTGCGCTGAACTTGAACTGCTGATCACCAACACGATCTTCCGCCTCCCCACTCGTAACCGGACGTCATGGATGCACCCCCGATCGAAGCACTGGCATCTTATTGACTACGTCATCGTGAGGAAGAGGGACAGGCAAGATGTACGAGTTACCAAATCCATGTGCGGCGCTGAATGCTGGACAGACCACCGCCTCATCATCACCAAGCTCAACATCCGCCTAAACGACGCCCGCAAGGGAAGAAGGCCCTGAAACGGCTTAATGTTGCCAAACTGAATACCGACAGCGCCAAACAGTCCTTTGTAGATGCTCTGGAAAAGTGCTTGAAATCCACCTCTCCGAGAAACCAGAGCGTGGAGGTCGACTGGGCAACACTCAGAGAGCTGATTTACACCACAGCTACAGAGACCCTGGGCCCCCAGACCAGGAAACATAAGGACTGGTTCGATGAGAACTTGAAGACATCAAGCAGCTATTAGATGAGAAACACCACCTTCACCAAGCTTACCTCAATAACCCCAAGTCCACGGCAAAGAGAGATGCACTCAACAAGATACGCAAGACTGTTCAGCAGAAGCTCCGTCAGATGCAGGACGATTGGCTCGGCAACAAAGCTGACGAGATCCAAGGCTATGCAGACAGGCGTGACTATAAAAACTTCTACGACGCCTTGAAAGAAGTATATGGCCCTACGCCCTCAGGATCAAACCCCCTCCTCAGCGCAGACGGTAACACTCTCATCACAGACAAAGAGAAGATCTTGGAGAGATGGGTCGAACATTTCGATGACGTCCTAAATCGCCCTTCGACAATCAACGAAGAAGCCATCAATTGTCTACCCCAAGTGCCCACAAACAAAGCACTGGATGACCCCCCAACCTTGCTCGAGACACAGAAAGCAATCTATCTTCTCTCCAGTGGCAAAGCACCTGGTTCTGACGCCATACCAGCTGAGGTCTACAAGGAGGGGGGATCAGCCCTGACTGAAAGACTCCACCAGCTGTTTCTCTTAATATGGCAGCAAGAGACGATCCCGCATGACTTCAAAGATGCCACCATCATACATCTATATAAACGAAAAGGAAGTAGACAGGCTTGTGACAACCACAGAGGCATATCCCTGCTTTCTATCGCAGGAAAGATCCTTGCCAGAATCCTCCTCAACCGCCTCACAGTCCACCTTGACCAAGGACTCCTGCCTGAAAGTCAGTGTGGATTCCGAAAAGAGCGAGGAACCATCGACATGGTGTTCGCTGCCATGCAGCTGCAAGAGAAATGTCAGGAGCAGAATTCCGATCTGTTCTCCACCTACGTCGACCTGACCAAGGCTTTTGACACCGTTGGCAGAGAGGGTCTGTGGAAGATCATGGCCAAGTACGGTTGCCCAAGGAAATTCATCGTCTTGGTGCAACAATTCCATGAGGGCATGCAGGCCAGAGTCCAGGACAGCGGGGAGTTTTCTGATCCTTTCCCAGTCACAAACGGGGTCAAGCAGGGCTGCGTCCTGGCACCAACACTATTTAGCCTAATGTTTTCCACCATGCTGACAGAGGCCTTCAGAGACGAGGATGTTGGTGTCAACCTGAAGTACCGCACAGATGGCAAGCTGTTCAACCTTCGGAGGCTCCATGCAAAAACCAAGGTTATGACAGACATCATCAGAGACCTGCTGTTCGCTGATGACTGTGCCCTCAAAGCTGTCTCAGAAGTCGACATGCAATGCAGTGTAAACCTGTTCTCCAGTGCCTGCACAAACTTTGGTCTAACAATCAACACTAAGAAGACTGAGGTCCTCCATCAGCCCGCGCCTGGAAGGCCCTACGTAGAGCCCAACATCACAGTCAACGGCCAGAGACTCAACACAGTGCACCGGTTCACATACCTAGGCAGCACACTGTCTCAAAATGTCACCATCGATGACGAAGTGAACGTCAGAATTGCTAGAGTCAGCTCCACTTTCGGCAGGTTGTACCCTAATGTCTGGAACAGAAGAGGCATTACCATCCAGACCAAGCTGAAAGTGTACAGGGCAGTGGTGCTCCCCACAATGCTATATGCTTGTGAAACTTGGACTGTTTATCAGCGCCATGCAAGAAAGCTTAACCACTTTCATATGACAAGCCTCAGGAAGATTCTCGACATAAAGTGGCAGAACAAAATTCCAGACACAGTGGTACTGACCAGGGCAGGTCTCCCCAGCATCTTCACCCTCCTGAGGCAGACCCAGCTTCGCTGGGCAGGGCACGTTGTCCGAATGCCAGACGAGAGACTGCCAAAGAGAATCTTCTATGGTGAGCTCCAGTATGGCAAGCGGTCCCACGATGGGCAAAAGAAACGCTTCAAAGACACACTAAAAGCCTCAATGAAAGCGTTTGGCATCAATCCAGACACGTGGGAACGAGCTGCAAAGGACCGATCCACCTGGCGCTCTTCCATCCACGAAGGTACCAAGTCATGCGAGGCAAACCGGATCACCGCCGCAGAAAAGAAGAGGCAAGCCCGAAAGGACCATGCTGTCAACCCTCCAGGAGATGTCGCACTCGTCCCTTGTCCCTTCTGTTCCCGAACCTTTCGTGCAAGGATTGGCCTAATCAGCCATCTGCGCACGCACAGACAACCCTCGGATGACTAGAGTGGTCCTCGTCGTATCGACGGACGAACGAACAGGGCTAGGAAGACGCTCAGTCTCAGTACATACGCCATTTTGGTTGTTTACACCGTCTCTCTCTCTCTCTCGTATTTTATCTTTTTTTAAAAACTTTTTTTTCATGTGGTAAGGAATTGTTTTCTCTTTTTTTATGTCCTTGACTGTAACATTAAGAACGGATCAACTTCGTAACTCAAGGACTCCCTGTATTCTGAAAAAGAAAATCCATGACTGGAGGATTCATCATATATGGGAATGTTGTGTTATGTTAATAATAGCATGCTGAATGTATATTTCAATAAGTGCTATTAATGTTTGCTGCATTGTTATAATTATATAGTAAAGAATTTCATGTTCCTGATGAATTACATCTGCTTATGTTTTCAGGATGTCTCTTTAGAAAGTGAGATGGCGTGGCCAGAAGTGGATAAGTTGCTGAGTGCTCAGGCTGTCAGCTTAGAGCTTCTTGCAAACTTGTGCTGTTCAGATGGTACTTTTATTACTATTACTAGATAGTCTTATCTTATTTCTTTTTATCATTTTTTTTGTGTATATAACATAAAAGTGTGCACTAATTGTGGTTAGCTCTAGCTTGCGAGCAGTTTAGGAAATGTTTGTTAATGTGTATCTGGTGCATCATTCTTAAAATAACAATAGATCAAAATTCATTAATTTTAATGATACAGTGAGGTCACTAAATCCGAATTGACGTTCAAAAACCAAGTTCATATTCTTTCAAGTTTCAGCGATACTTTCAATTCATGGAAACTAAATATATCTGTCACTTGGTAAAACTTTTCATAAAGGTCTAAATTACTGCTTAAGTAACCACCAGCCAGCTATTTGTTATAACTCCAAGCTAAAACATATTTTTCCCATTTTCTTGCAATCCATAATTTTTGTCAGTATTTCAGCTGTTTTAACAGCCTTTATAATTTTCAAACTTGTTAAATGTTTTTCTTTATGAATCCCCAAAATAGTAGCAAGTTAAGCGATATGTACATTGATTTCATACTTACCAATAAGATCTTTCTTAAGTTCACTCTAAAAGAAATCTCAAACAGCTGTACTCTTACTCTTATTTTCCCAGCTATACATATTGGGACCCGTGGCAAAAAAACAGTTATTATTCATATTTTCTTAATAACAAAATGAGCCCATAGGTATAAAATTAACAGCAAAAATCACACAGGACGGTTTCCCCACATCTTAAATGAAATTGATAGCACTGAGATTTTATTCTCAGATATAACATGGAACAATTATAAATTTACTAAACTGAATTAATACTATACTAAAATTTCCTCTAAGTAGCATCTAGATGTTGATTAAACAGCAAGTGATCTTTATTTTTTTATTTAAAAAAACATTGATTGAAATGAAGATATAAAAAGTTGCCCAGCATTTAAAAACTAATTGTTATCACCTCAGAGGAGTGGGAGGATGTGGAGAGTCAAGGCTCAGAAGAATCTTCAGAGGACCAGGCAATGGAAACAACTAGTCTAAATGCCCCAGTAAGTTTCTCTCTCCTAAAGTCAAATTAACATTTGATGTCATATATGTGTGTACAAATATATTTTTCTTTTTGATTTTGTAAATCTTTTCTTTTAATTATGAAGGTTGAACTCCTCCTAACTAGCGAGATAAATTCAGCATTTGTAGAAAAAGACATAATATCTAAGGTATGAATACTTTTTAACAAATACATCTTCACATTAATTATCCTGTATTAAAATATTCTTACAAACTTACATTTAAACAACTTTCAATTAAAACTTTATTAGTAAATTTTTAGAAGCTACATTTAAAACTTTTTGTCACTTTATAAATAAGCTTCCCAACTTTGAATATATTTTTATTAGTAAGAGTTTTTAACTAAACAGAAAAACAAAATAACTGTGTAAGCTTTGCGACTGCACATTTTTTTAACCACAGGTCACGCTCTTTTGGATTTAGATTCAGGGATTACTGAAATAATTGTCCTGACAAGACAGTTCCACAAAATGCTTCCTTATTTATTAACTTCTGCCTGTTAATCTGGATCAATCAGTTGGTCATACTTCTTTCTAACTAAAGCCCACCACTGCTATCTCCATCAATATAAGCATAAATCAAAGTGCCCAAAGCTTGTAATATAAAGTGTGTGTAATTCTCACCATGACACAGATACTTTTTTTTTCGCAACAATTATTTTTTCAACAGATCTTACAAAAAGCTTCTCCATTGGCCACATCACAAATTTCCAAGTTGTTAGAATCTAATTGTGGCAGAAATACCCTTAAAAAGTAATAACATTTTGATTATCATATTTTGTCAACAAAATAATCTTACAAAATTTAACGTTTTGTGATAAGTGATGGTGTATTAGTATTAGTGCATTTAGTATAATAATTTGTGTGCTAGAAGGTATCAACTCTTTTTTTGCTTTATCTAATAGACTGTTTGACCTCCAAACAAGATCTTTACTCTGTCTCAGCAATATAGTAGGAGCTGTGGATGAAGCTTTTTTGTCCGAATCAACATCTCTGATGAAATTATGGACAGATCTTTATTATTTAGCCAGTTTGCCTAGAGGTATAAGTTATTTTTTTAACGAAAGTATATTTACTTGATTTCCTGCCTAACTTGTTACCAAAATATACAGTTACTGAAGAATTCTCTTTCTTGTCAGCAGAATCCACTGATCAGGATTTTAAATGGGCAGTGACAAGTGCATTGAGAGCAGTTATTCAGCGTCTTTCTGAGGTTCAAGCTTCAAATGTAAATTCTGAGAATATTGATTCAGTACACATGGTATTTTAATGAAGGCCTTTCTTACACTCATGCAATACCATTTTGAGACAAAGATTATTGAGTATAAATGTGTGCCACTTTCTGAATTGTTAAATAATATATTCATTAATTTTATGGTGGATGTTTATTAATTGTTTTAAAGGTCTGCACTTGGCTGTCATGTCAATACTTTATGTTCTATATTTCCATATAACAGATAAGTCATATGCAAGAGACCGATTTAGATTTTCTTGTGGGATTGGCTAAAGATATTGAAAACAGAGAGGTGCAAATAAATGTTGTAAGAATCATATCTACAGTTGGATGTATTATATCAACTGGATCCTATCCACTCCTTAAGGTTAGTTAAATTCTACTCTATTTAGCATAACATAAATCACTTATAAAAAGTATATAATAATCTTCAAGGTTGCCTAAAGAGCCACTAAAAATTTTGCACATTTTTAGGTACCACAAACTGGGGCAAAAAACTCACTTTTGTCACACTGCAGCAACAGATTAGCAAATTTTCCCTTAATTTTTTCTTTAAGTGAAAAAATCATATATTAATAAAAATGATACCGTTTAAAAGTATAGTTTATGTGATCCGACTCTATTTAATTTTCTTTAATGTTTCTATAAATTTAAATATTACATTTGCGGCTGGAAAACAGTCACAAGAATTTTCAGCAGCAACCAACTGATATTTTTACCCTCCCCCCCCCCACCTCAAACCCAAAACGATTCATTCTCCCCGCCTTTTTAAGCCATTGATAGAATTGTATCTCAAATTAGTATAATGTTTTAAGAAATGAATACCCTTCTGAATTCTTCTTAATAATCACATAAATTAGTAAAATGTATTCCATTATAATTTTGATAGCAATAATTACAGCAACAGTTATTTTTAGATACTTATTTAATTTTAAAAATAAATTTAAATGTAATATTAAGAAAACCACTGTTACGATTTTTGAGAGTACAGCAATTCTTTTGTTGTATATAAATATGCAGCAGGCACAAGAAAAGTTAAAAGACTTAGAGCCAGAGTTATTCTGTATTTTGATTTAATTAGGTTAACTATGCGGTAAAATTTAAAATAGCTAATTCTTTGCTTCAAATGACCTGCTGCGCTTTTCTAAAAATTTTATTTGAAAGATGTAATAGCACTTGCGAGTCAAGTAACAAGACTTCAACACGTTGTGGTCTGGGTAACAGCTGTCTTTAATCAACTATACAATCCACAGCAATCCACTTCAGTTCTCTCTTCAACCGTCTATAAATAGTCAGCCATCCTCCCAGTCCACGACCACGCACGCTCACAGTTCACATCACAACCACGTGTTTCATACTAGTCAACTTGCGCGCTCATAAAATGTCAATACAACAACACAACACTTCTCTCCCAAAAGATACAAAATAAAATTTTATCAGATTAAGTACATAGACATTGTTCTTGAACATTTTGCTTTATAGCATTAAATTATCAATGTTTTAATGGTTATGTATGCTTTATGATACTTAATCAATTAATTTATGTGATTGTGTATTTCTAACTCTTTTTTTTAAAAGTGAGAAATGTTATTTTCATTACAATAAATTTGGATTATTTAATTATTTTAAAGCCTTAAAAAATTTAGTGTGTTCTCGACATGCATTTGTTATGAGTATCACTTGTTAACTACTAGAGCAATGGTACATGTACAAGTTGAATATCTACATTGTAAGAATCATTAACAGAGCAATGGTACATGTACAAGTTGAATATCTACATTGTAAGAATCATGAGTTATTAACATAGTTGCAATTTTATAAAGAGTTTTTGGACCATTTTTGAACATTCAGTTTGTTGTATGTCATTTTTACCTGGGCAGAAGTATCAGCACATCACTGTTCTGCTGGAACTTTTACACAAGTGTCCTTTCATATTTCATTTTTTAAATAACTATTTTATACAGTTGAAATGTTATCAACTATTTTGACCATTAATTTTATAAGTCAAACACAACTTTTCCATTTCAATCATTTATTTCCAGAAATTTAAATTAATTAAAATTAAATAATTTTTATATTCAGAAAATTGGAACTATCCTTCTGGAGGTGGCTTGTCACAATGAAGATGTTGTGGTTGTGGCTGAGGCACTAGATTCATTGTTTGATGTTTTTAAAGAAGATTCAACAGATTTCATAGCTAAAGAAATTGGTTTGGTAGATAAGCTCAGAGCTCTGCAGCCATCTTTCAAGACTAGGGTAAGCATTTTTAAGAGTAATTTAAGTGATCATTTGTACAATTTATAATGTTATTAATGAAACAACAAGCTATCATTGAAATAAAATTCTACACTATTCCAGTCAAATTAGTAGATTGCACACATACAAAAGCACCATCTCTAGAATTTAAGTATCCTACTCTTTTCAAATAAGCTGCAAGCTCTAATTATAATCTACGACACACTTATCAACTACATATATGAATTTTTCATTGTTCTAATGATTATGTACTTCCAATAAAAGAAAAATTGAATGTTCATAATTAAAAATACGTTAAAAGAGTTGTTGGTTTTTTCATAACTTTTTAACTATTTCCCTTTATGGGATATTCAGATAAATAAAAGCCTAACTGACTGGTGTTCAGTGGTTGAAACTGGCCCCCTTTTTACCTCTTAAGACATTTTAAAATGACATTACTTGTTATTTCAGGTCTCAGGGAATCGGAGAAAATTTGGAGAAAATTATGCAGTTGTAATGATGGCAAAATCCAACCTAGCGGGATTTATAAAATACAAGACATCTCAAACATGCAACTGAGAACAGACTAAAACTCTATTATGTATCCAGAAGTTTGAATGCTTAATTTTTGAATGTATATAATATTATTTTGTGAGTATGTGTGTGGAGTGTTGGCATGTGTTAACCTTTTTCATCTGCTACACAATCTTTATCTGACTCTTTCGTTGAGGGTCTAAATTAAATAGCATTAGTCATTATGGCACGCATAGGTTATAAGGGGAAAAATGTCAAAATTTAGTATTTGAAAACATCATGAATTCACTTTCCTTGAGTGTATTTGCTATACATATGATTAATCAAGTATTATTTTGTTTCTTTATTTCAAAATATAATTTCAGTTTAGTCAATAAGAAAATGCAAGCAAATTTTCAACTTAATATTAAATATGTTATTAATTGTAAAATCTCAATTTTACTTCATTATTTAAAGATATTCAAAACAAATAATAGAATTTCAAGGTTCAAGATTTTTGGAAATATTTTGATATGATTTATATTTTGATGCCTATAAGTTTTTCTTTTCAACTAATTATCCCTATTTTGAAATGTATTGTATGTAAAACAAAAAATATGTGTCTGATATTAGACCAACTAAAGGTGGGATTAATAAAGCACTGGAAACTGAAAAGAGGACAGTTTTTCATACATTTGTTGTTTTTATTTGTTGTTTTTTTTTGTTGTTGTTGAGCCTTCTCGTCCATGAGGGGCATCCACCGATCATCGTCAGCGTCTGCGGTTCCTCCAAGGGCATAGGCCACCTATGAGAGACCTCCAGGCATCTCTATCCTGGGCCAGCTTCTCCAGGATCTTCCATTCATGGCCAATTCTCTTGATGTCTGCCTCCAATTCTCGGCGCTACGTGTTTCTTGGACGGCCTCTTTTCCACTTACCCTGTGGGTTCCATTTCAGGGCTTGCCTTGTTGTATTAGACGCAGTTTTTCTTAGTGTATGGCCAATCCACCTCCACTGCTTCTGGGGAATCTCTTCCTTAATGGGCCTCTGTTTTGTCCGCTGCCACAGTTACCGGTTGCTGATTTTGTCCGGCCAGTGAATTCTGAGGATCCTTCTTAGACACTTGTTGATGAAGGACTGGATTCTGGTCAGGTTTACGGCCGTTGTTCTCCATGTCTCGGCTCTATATAGCAGCAAAGGTTTCACCATAGCGTTAAAAATCCTTACTTTTAACTTGCTGCCTAAGTTGTTTGAGACCCAAACATTCTTGAGTTGCTGGAAGGCTGCTCTTGCTTTTCCGATCCTTATTTTGATGTCAGCATCTGTACCACCTTTTTTATCTACCACGCTGCCAAGGTAAACAAAACTGTCCACCTCTTCAAGGGCTTCTCCTTCAAGCATAATGGGTGATGTACTGGTGGAATTAACCTTGAGGATTTTACTCTTCCCTTTGTGTATGTTGAGACCCATGCTATCAGAAGTGGCTGCGACATTGTTTGTTTTCTTCTGCATTTGTTTTTGGGTATGTGCAAGAAGGGCAAGATCATCAGCAAAGTCAAGATCATCAAGTTGATCCCACAAGGCCCATTGGATGCTATTCCTTTTCTGCTGTGTAGATGTTTTCATCATCCAGTCAATGGCTAACAGGAACAGGAATGGTGACAGCAAGCAACCTTGTCTCACACCAGTCTTCATCTGGAAAGCACCTGTCACCTGCTGACCATGGACAACTCGGCAGTTTATCCCTTCGTACATGTTTCTGATTATATCCGTAATCTTCTGTGGCACCCCGTAATACCTTAGCAATCTCCACAGGGTTTGCCTGTCAACACTGTCGAAGGCTTTTTCATAGTCAATGTTTTTTTTTAATATACACAAATTTATAGAAATTATATTACATTACATGTCACTGTTTTAGACTGGTTTACTTTGTCCACTAAACATTTATTTATCTTGGTTTCACTGTCACAAACTGGTCATAAAAATTTGTTTCTTCGGGATTCTCTTTCAACACTAAGTAAAAAAGAACAAGATAGAAGGAATGATCCTGTCCCATTGCGTACTGAAATAGACAAAATAAATTTAAATTTGCTAATGGTCTCACAGCTTATAGTAAATCTACTATTGTTATTCAAATTTCCAGTGAAATTCGCAGATTGTCTTCTTCTTAACATGGAATAAAACCTAGAACTAGAAGATCGAAAGGATTTACCAGTAGAAATTCATTCTGGTTAATAAGAAGCATTTCTCAATCTTCCTATTTCCCTGAAAAGTTGTCAGCATGGATATGTGTGAAGAAATTTTTTTCTAAATATGTACAATATGGGGCCGTCCATAAAGTACATCACGCTCCATAGGGGGGGGAGGGGGTGTAAGAATTTGTGACAGGGGGGAGGGGGGTTTCGGCGATGTGTGACGTCACAGTGTTTTATATTAATTTTTAATTATTTTGTTAATAAAAAACACAATTTTTGTTTGAAAGTGTGACGTACTTTAGGGGGGGGGGTCCCAGATTTGTGACAGGAGGGGAGTTAAAAGTGGTCAAAAATAGCGTGACGTACTTTATGGATGGCCCCTATCAATAAATTGCTGTATCGGATAGAACAGTTTTTAAGATCCTGCAGAAATCTTAATTTTCGTTTAAGTCTTTTAGTAGTAAAAATCGTTGAAGTCAATTAAATATGCTCTTCATAACAAGCAAAATTTATTCTTTGAAATTCATGCAACTCTAGCATGTCACCTAATTATTCACAACCCCCATGGCTGTACATTTTCTTTTGATGATTTCTACAGCAACCTGTCCCAAATATCTACATGAAGCTGGACTAATTCTTGCTCCATAGTTTAAATATCAATCGCAGCTCCCTTGAAAATCATTGTTTTCTTAAAATTTATCACATCAATTTTTCTAAGCATGACATTACAGAATTGTAAATTGTAATAAATCTATGAAGTTAAAATTTAATATGGATGCTGATTACTGTTTAGCATCACTTTTGTTCTCAGGCAGGTACATAGTTGAGCCTTTTGGTAATTTTTCTATCCAGTCCTTCATAGATAGCCTCAACAATTTTGATCGTGCACCACAGTGTGTTTCATTCTGTTTTACTTAATAATTTATATAGGGCGAATCTTTTTAAAAACTTATTCCCACGCATTGTTGAACAAATAAATACTTTCAAGTGTTTATAAAAAATTAGACAAGTGGAACCTGCTAAGCTGAGTGTATTCCTGCTGAGTTTAAACTGTGTGTCACTGTTGACAAATAAAACTCTGTGATTTCTTTTATTTATTCCAGATATATTCCCAAACATCTATTCTAACCAGCATTGTCATAAAATTATGCCAAACAGTTGGCAAGATGTTGTGTGGTGAGGTTTCAGTATCTCGACCATGACTATATGTAACTGTAACTGAATCTTTTGTGTCTCACTAAAATGATTCTTAGTTGTTATTTTTAGTTTGACAAATCACACCCACAAAACTTATGACCCGAGAAAGCTGTTCCCAGTGTCCTAGATCAAGAGTTGAATCAAGAAATGTGTGGTGGACAGCATCATTACTGTGGATAGCAAACTTATCGGATGTGTCTGCTACAGTGATCTGGTGACCAATTTATTACCCTTGTTGACTTATAATGTATCGTTGTAAGCCTCTTTTTGGTACTCCCTTGCTATGTCTCTGCAAAAGACCTTTAATTAAAGTGGCACACCTGAGGTTCAAAAGGCTTGCAATGCAAATATCTCCCTTTTGGGAAAAAAAGTTCCATAATATTAATAATAAACATTTTTAAAATGTTAATGAGTTGGTTTTTTTTTGTTGGGAATGGGAAGGTTTAATTCTCGATCCCTTTGTTCATAGTTAAACTCTGTGCTTTGAAACAACTGTTAAGCTTATGTTGTAAAACTAAGAAAAAAGAAATAATAATTTGAGTAAATTCATATCCATTTAATTATTTGTTAAAAATATTAATTACACAAAGACTCAACCATTGTTAAACAACTTGGTAGCCCATAGTGTAGGCCTAATTGACTTAAGTTAACACTTTATTTATTAGTTATGTAATTTAAATAAATATATTAACATTATATACTAACATTAGTAAATTAATTTGTTAAATTTAGGCAAATGATTTTTTTTTAGTTTGGATCAAACATTATTTAAAGTCTTAAGCATACAGTTCATACACTATATTATATTATTAAATGATTTAGCTCTATTAAGTTATTAATAAATAGAATTAGTCTTTAACCATTCATAAAGTTCATAAAATAAAGGGGCTATCCTGACAGCATGTTATATGTAGTTTTGTCATAATCCCTGAGGAGAGCACCATTCTCTTCATCCTGTGCTATAAAAAAAAATGATGAGAATGACTTGCGCTGTGAATTTGTTTTAAGTGAGGAAGATATGCGCAACACATCAAACTCACTATTGCCAAAGCCATCTGATCCAACAGCAAGACCTTATCAAGACAGCTGGGGATGGATTTGGGTGCAGTATATGATCAGGGCATTCTATATGTCTCGCCATGCTCTTAACACTCCACAGTGCTTTGCTGGGAATCGCCTCTTACCCCTTGGCTCAGAGAAGATTCAGCGTGCAGGCAGCCAAAACCAGTCTTCACATGCTGGGTAGGCATGTACCAGTTCACTAAGGTTTCTATCACATGGGTTACCCTCACTGGTTTAGCAGGCCAATCAAGACCGATTCCTGGGGTGTGCATGCTACAGCTACTTGGAGTCACAGGTGAGAGCTGGGTGCCATGTGGGGACCAAAGGTGGCAAACTACTGAACGTGAACTATCCCTAAACCGTCATTGTGGCACCATCGTGAACTGCAGACTATCTCACGCCATTTGTCCCGGTCCTGTGCTGCCTTTTGAGAGTCGCTGAATGACAGGCCGGTCCACTCTTTGATATCGTCTTCCCAATTCTTCCTTTGTCTGCCTCTTCCTTCCTCCCTGGACTGTGCCTTGCATTATAGTCTTGGCAAACTACCCCAAGATCCAAAAGGAGTATGACTGATCCCCAACCAGAGGTACTATCCCTCCCACGGACACCCTATACATGTATTTATAAATAAATATATCTTTGTATATATGTATATATGTACATATCTATAAACTACAATTATATAAATGTTTATAAATACATGTATGTATATAGTATATATATTATTTGGAACTAAAACAATAAAATGCGTCAGATATGGGATTGTCATACTGATAGTATTAATAGTACTAGTACTAACAATAAGTTCAATAACTTAAACTTGGTAGTCTTATCTGTTACAGACGCTCATTATTTACCGAAGATTATTGCATCATAGGCTTATCTATGGTTTGTGTCTAGTCCTGCATTCTTATTAGAGTTTTAAATGTTTATAAAGTGTGGGTTTTTCTGGTTTCTTCAGGCAACCCATTCCATGCCCAAATTATCTTTGTGTTGTATTTCTAAATTAGAATTACATGTAATTGCTTTATGTATAATTACTACTTTACACTTGGTTCTTCTATTCTCTAGTGTTTCAATGTTTAATGATTTAACTAATGGTGTTATTCTTGTTAGTTTTGAATATTCTCCAGTAATGAATCTGGCAGCTCTTTTTAAAATTTGTTCTAGTTTATCAATGTTCTCTTTGGTGGATGGGTCCCATACAGAAGATGCATATTCTAGTACAGGTCTCACCAAAGTGAGTTTAGTGAGGTAGCATTTTAGTTTTATATCTCTATTACATTTTTTAAAGTTTTTTTTTGTAAAGCCTAAGGTTTTGTTTGATTTTTTAATAACCTCATTGACATGGGGATTCCATGATATTTTCTCATTTATTATTACTCCTAAGTATTTTGCATCTTTAGTTTGGATTAGTTCTTTTCCATGAATGAAGTATTTTGAATTAATTTGTTTCTTTTTCTTTGTTACTCTTAACAGTTGACACTTTTCTGGGTGGAACGATATACATGTACATGTACTACAGTTAGTTTCCCATTTTATCAATTCATCTAAGTCTTTTTGTAAAATTTTGCTATCTTGTTCTGATTTAATTGTTCTATAGATTATACAATCATCAGCAAATAACCTAACTTTTGTTCCTGTTGAAATGTTGTTGGGTAAATCATTTATATAAATTAAAAAGAGTAAGGGACCTAGCACAGTTCCTTATGGAACTCCTGAGTTAACCGTTATTGGTGCAGATTTAGATCCATTAATTATTTCAGTTTGCTCTCTACCCAAAAGGAAGTCTTGGATCCAGTGATGTGAAAAAAATAAAAGCTGGTTTCCAGAACAAACAAATGTATCCCATTGTCAAATGCTTTTGAGAAGTCTAGTAACATTGCATCTATTTGATTATTATTGTCTAAGCCTTTTGACAGATCATCTATTAAACCAATTAAATCGTGTTTCACAGGATCTGTTTTTTCTAAAGCCGTGTTGATGTGGGCATAGGACATTATTTGTCTAGGGGGTTAACTATTCTGCTATATATTATGTCATGTGTTCTAGTAATTTACATGTTTCACAGTTATAGTCACAAGACGTTTTTGACATCACTTCCAAGCCAAGAGGTTGTTAAAAATTAGTAAAATAGATCAATCACTGTCTACTTTATGAACTTAAAGTAAACTTAAGTCAAGTCTCAAGAAAAAATTGGTAAGAAAAGAAAAGTAACTTAATTTTTATCATATCTTATTTCACTTATTTCAAATTTAACTTTGACAAATTAATATAAATTTAATTTATAAAGAACCCATCAATTAGCTTTCTCTGCATGCACTTTCTTTCTCCTATTTATTTTATTAAAATTATTTTCCTAAAAATTAAAATTTTATTTTAACATGCATTTTTTCGGTAATTAGTTGTTTTTTTAAAAATACCATTGAAAATATTCTTTATTAAAGGAAAGCACAGCCAAACTCTATACAATTTATATATTATATTTCAATTAGACTACTGTATTTCACTGACTGACAATACGGTATCTTATCTATACAGACGCTCCTTCTATGCAGAAGATAGTTGCGTCCACAGACCATGACAGATGATCTGTTAGCAAGTGATGCAGCGTTCACAGGCCACGGCTTTGTGGGTTCCACGCATTACCCAGCCGCCTAACTACTGTAGTGTTAGGTACCCATTCGGAGCGGGGTGACTCAGGGACGCCCTAGGCCCCGGGAACAAACCCTTGCCTTCGCACGGATTCGAACCTGAGATCATCGGTACGACAGTCCAGTGCGCTGCCACTCGACCACCGCGTCCCCGACAATACAATGTAATGACATATTTGTGCAGTTTTTGATGAGTGTTATTGAATGATTGTATTAATAAAAACAACCCGTAAAAAACCAAGTTTTTGACTATAAATCCTTTACGTATGAGACGTAACTAAAAGAATGTTCATTATAACACGCAGCGCAAGACCATCCAAAAATACAAAATTGCAGTTGTGTCGTAAAACGTGTTTAATATAATGCGCACCGATCAGGAATATGTTTATAAAAAGAGCTGTCAATAAAATACGCACCTTATTGCGCGACAGAAAGGTTGTTCAATATAATATGCACCGCGACGCTCTATCTCAAAAAATAGCATGATACATAGGAATAAATAAAATAATTTAAAAAATCAATAATTTAATTACGGTCCATGCGATCGATCTGAAATTTTGATACATTGTTTTTATCATCGGTACGAAACTGCCTGCAAAATTTCAGCTCGCTATCTTGCGAGCAAGTGGGTTAAAAATCGATCAAAAGTTTTGGCGACAAGCAAGCAAGCAAGCAAGCAAGGTCGGTCGGTCGGCCGCAGACACCACGAGTTAATATAAAGGATTTAATAAGAAAAACCCGTAAAAAACCAAGTTTTTGACTATAAATCCTTTATGTACGAGAAGTAACTAAAAGAATGTTCATTATAATACGCAGCGCCAGACCATCCAGAAATACAAAATTGAAGTTGTGTCGTAAAACATGTTTAATATAATACGCACCGATCAGGAATATGTTTATAAAAAGAGCTGTCAATAAAATACGCACCTTATTGCGCGACAGAAAGGTTGTTCAATATAATACGCACCGCGACGCTCTATCTCAAAAAATAGCATGATACATAGGAATAAAAAAAATAATCTAAAAAATCAATAATTTAATTACGGTACATGCGATCGATCTGAAATTTTGATACATTGTTTTTATCATCGGTACGAAACTGCCTGCAAAATTTCAGCTCGCTATCTTGCGAGCAAGTGGGTTAAAAATCGATCAAAAGTTTTGGCGACAAGCAATCAAGCAAGCAAGGTCCGCCGCAGACACCACGAGTTAATATAAAGGATTTAAAAATAGGCTGCGGCTATTGGTAGTTCAACTACCAATAGCTTCTAGAGACCTATTGGTACTCGACTACAAATAGCCATTTCCGGGTGTCGGCTATTGGTAGTTCGCTATTATTAATTGTTAATAAAACTACTACTAGGTGATATTCTGAGTTTGATGTAATGTTTTAATGTAAAAAATAGACAACTAACCCAAACCATAAAACTAAAATATCTAATTTAATCGTAATTATAAGAATTTTAAATGGATTTCATTAGTTTTAGTCCATATATAATAATAATATATACTATATTATACTATATTTGTTTTTCTATTTTAATGTAAAAAAATAGACAACTAAACCTAACCCTGACCCTAAAAGTAAAAGATCTAATTTAATCGTAATTATAAGAATTTTAAATTGATTTCATTCGTGGTAGTCCCTATGTAATTTTTGTTTCTATTTTAATGTAAAAAAAATAGACAACCCCTAACCTTGACCCTAAAACTTAAAAGAAAGAAAAAAACAATAGGCTCAACCAAAAATCGAACCCATGCCTGATCTTCATCAATCAGTTCGCAAATCCAACTCTCTATCATGAGACTAAGGAAGTTTGGTACATTTGGTGAATTTTGAATGGTTATATCAGCAGCTATTAAGTGTTCCTTTAATTCCATTGGATGCTATAAATAACTGACTACAAATAGCCGCACCCGCAGGGACCTGCTATTGGTAGTCGACTACCAATAGACACTCCCTTAAAAAAAAAGAAATGGGAATTTCCACTAGTTAAGGGAGATTAATCTATTGCTCTTTTTCCGCGAATACTAAATCCATGTACACTGTAAACTATAAAGATTCAGTAAAAGTAAAGAAGGAGTTAGATGAGTTTAGGCTGAGCCTGAACTACAACTTCTGTCTATCATTTGTAACTTATAGTTATACGACAATACTTTGCCTACTTGAGAATGTCAAATTTTAATTAGTTTTCTAGAAGTTTTCAACGAATAATCTTACTAATTAAGTAAGAGTCAAGAGAGATGAAGTTGAAGCAAGGAGAAAGAGTTGCCTCAGTTGCCAAGTTTTCTATTCACTTAAATTTAAACACTAAGACGAAGTTTACATCATCCCTACTTTTGATGAATGGCATCCCAGTCCCAGCATTTTGTACTAGTACTAGACTTAGACTGTATTTATCTCATCAAATTAAAATCATAACAGCCCCATTTCCTCAAACTAGTGAGTTTTCACACCTTGTAGGCCTGGCTGATAAAGTTAAACATCAGTTTGACCATGGTCATTTGTTCAGGAAACCAGCTTTAATTTTTCACTCACAAACAGTGGGAAATAAATATACAAACAAGCATTTGCCTTTGATGAACTTTTTTCATTCTGGTACAGACAAAATACAGCTTTCACAGAATAATACTGGTGCCAGTATTTCCAAACATTCTAAACATGTTCTTCAATTGCTTTCTTTTAACATTGATGATGAAATAGAATCTATGTCTTCGTCAACAATGACTATAGAAAAACAAATTTTGCATTGTTTACAAGTGTGGCAATTAGAGAAAGCTGTAAACTTATTAAAGGTATCCCTAAAAAGTGGAATGAAACCAGACATGCAGGTTATATTCAGATTGTTACAACATTTGTCATCTCTTGGCGAGGTTTGTATTTATCTAATGTTAATATCAGAAGGGGGGTTCATTTTATTATAAACAAGACCTATAATTAGTAATACTGGTATCAGTATCAGATGTCAACCACTGAAAATGAATATTGCATGAGTCAGATGGTTTAGTATAATATAATTTATAATATTTTTTTAAACATGTTTCTTTGCCTTCAACTTGGCTTTTTCCCCTTCAAATTTTAAAATTCGTGTTAATGTTATCTTTTTCTTGTATGCCTAAAATTATAGTTATACATTCATTTTATTATTATTCCCAATTGAAATTGTATTAGAAAAGCTCAGCATGAACTCATTTTAATTTCTTGCCACATATTTCGATATTAATCTGAACTAAATACTTCATATTTATCTAACAGGTAAATTGTTTATTAGAACTGAATGAAATTTTGAAAAGCAGCAATATCAATTTTGGTTCAGATTTCTACAAATGTCTTCACATTGCCTACTGCATCAGTGGGAAAATCGAAGAAAGCATAGCCATGCTAAGAACGATGTATGGGTCTGCAACTGATCCTGAAAATATTGACTTATTCTTTTATCTACTAACAACAAAGGTAACATTAAAAAAGAAGTATCTCATTTATTTAAAACTTTACTCGTTTTCATTAACAAATAGATTCTTATTCTTATTAAGTGCATTAGTTGAATGCATCTGTTGTTAAATAACTTTAATACACAGAAAGTTCATGCATTGTCATCATCATAGTTTGTTGGTTTATTTCTAAGCTCAGATAAGATAGATTTCTAACCTCAATTATTTACCCCTTCTTATTGCTCTTTAAAATATTGCAAATTTTTCTCTCTTTGTAATGTATAGTAAGAAAAGCATTTTCCAGTGAATTTAAAGAATTTTAGTGAAAGCTACAAGCTTTGCTCTCACAGGGTGCACAAATTCTTTATTGAAAGCCTAGACCAGTGGTCGGCAATCTTTTGAGACAGAAGAGCCAAAAGTTACAATTTACAAATGTTCCCAGTTTTTAAAGAGCTGCTAAAATGAGTTTTGGAAATAAAATAATATTAATATTTGCGCACTGAATTGGAGAACCGCATCTTGACATCGAAAGAGCCGCATGCGGCCCGCGAGCCGCAGGTTGCCGACCCCTGGCCTAGACATTTATGTCATAAACACTTAAAGGGAAAAAAATCTTCATTAATGAATATTTAGTTTAAATAAAAAGTGTTTCATCAATCATTATATTTAATGGGAACCTTAGGCGCCATGCAACTTCAACTTCTAGTACAAAAAATTAGAAACAAATACATAATACACATGTATTGTATATTTTAGTATAAAATCAAAACTTATTATTGTATACTTATGAATGTCTCCAGGTTATAATACATTTTCCTCATAGAATAAACATGGTTATAAATCTTATTGATGAGCTCCACAAAAAGAAACAGCTTCTTCCCTCTGCAAGAGCATATTTATGGTGCTCTTTTGTACAAGCTGAAAAGTTTAGCACTGCTGATAAAATGTTGCAAGAAGATACAGATCTTAAAAAAATTATTCCATCACAGGTTTGTTTGTCTTTTTTTTAATTTGATAAAATATATTTTTGCTTATACATGTATTTATATAATTTTTATTTAAAAAACGTTTTAATAAAGATCAAGTGAGGATTTGACCTAGTATGTACCATGCAGCAAGAAATGAAACATTGCTAACCTCATGAAATATAAATGAATTGCTTTTCTGCATTGCACCTAATAATAATGGTGGATCCCAACATTGATTTTAGCATACAGTTATATTAACTTTATCTGCATGGGTGGCACTGACTGGCACTATGGAGTTCAAATAGGCCTAACCTGAACATGTTAGTTGAAGTTGAAATGCGTATAAGGGGGTTAAAGGAGTTTGAAATACCCATTAGTTTTATTGAATGTATGGCATCTTTCTGTCTGCGAGAGAAAATACATTTATCTTTGTCGTTTGCAGCTCTTGGTATGGAGGATGAGACCAATCCTCGAGTGGCAGTCTCTTCTGCATGTCACACACACAAATGCAGTGGGGCAGTGTTGCCTGGCCTTAATCTTTGCTCTTTTTCTAGCTGTTATGCCCTGATTTGTTCCTCGGCTCGTAGTCATCCTTCCTTAACAATTGCCCGCCATGTGAACCGATCTACCAGGTCCTCCCAGTTTCGGGTTGTCAATGTTGGCCGCTTTCATTTCTCTTCTGCTTATGTCTGTGTATCTGACAAATGGCCGACCAACCAACCATTTCCCTGGTGCTAGCTCGCTGTATAGCATGTCCTTGAGTATATGATCAGGTCCCATTCTCTTGAGCCGCCCAAGCCAGCGGAAGCCTCTTTGACTTAATTTGGCTGGGACGCTGCACATGTTTGTTTGACTCAGGATGTCTAAGTTGGGGACTTTCTCTTGCCATTTGATGTCTAGGATGCGGCGAAGGCATCTCAGGTGGAAGCCATTGAGCCTTCTTTCGTGCCTGGTATAGGTGGTCCAAGACTCGCATCAATACAGGAGTATGCTCAGTACACAGGTCTGGTATACCTGCAGCTTAGTTCTTGCTGTGAGTTTGGCATTAGACCAGACTCTTTTATTCAGTCTAGCAGCCTTCCCTATCCTACCGCCTATCTCATCTTCCATTGAGAGGGAGCTCTAGATGCTTGATCTGAGATATGTTAAATATCAACAACATCCAGGTCACAGTCGTCAATGATGATAGAGTCAGTATCCTGTGCTATAATGTTGGCTTTCTTTGTGATAAAGGTTTGGCCAAACTCTTTGCAGGCAGCAGAGAAACTGGATACCAGACTCTGCAGGCCGTCTGCTGTCTGTGATATTAAGGCGATGGCATCTGCAAATAAGAGCTCACATAGCAAAACCTTATTAATTTTAATCTTAGCTGTAAGGCAGGCAATATTGAATGATCTCTCATCGGCTCTGGTGCATAGGTATATCCCCTCGCTGTTACTCTTGAAGGCATACTAGAGTAAGACTGAGAAGAATATTGAATATAGAGTATGTGCCGGAACACAGCCCTGCTTTGCTCCACTACTAACTGGAAAAGCCTCTGAGGTGGCACTGTTATAGCACACTGTGCCCTGCTTGTTATCGTGGAACTGTTTGATGATGTTAAGCAGTCGTGTAGGGCAGCCTATTTTTATTAGAATCTGGAAAAGGCAGTTTCTGCTGAAAAGATCAAAAGTTTTAGTGAGGTCGACAAACGTGATGTAAAGAGGCATATGTTGCTCCCTGCATTTCTCCAGCAGCTGGCACAGAGAGAAGATCATGTCTATAGTTGACCTTCTGGCCCGAAAGCCACATTGCGATTCTGGGAGTAAACGCGATGCTAGGGTCTGCAGGTGTGTCAATGCAGCTCGGGCTAGGGCCTTTCCAACTATACTGAGAAGGGAGATTCCATGATAGTTATTGCAGTCACTCTTGTCTCCTTTATTCTTGTACAATGTAACAATGTTTGCATCTTTCAACTCTTGTGGTAGCTGTCCCTGTTCTCAGCCCAGAGTAAGAAGATTGTGCAAGGTCCGTAAAAGTACTTCTTTTCCACATCTGAGAACTTATGGTGGAATTCCATCATTGCCAAGGGCTTTCCCACAGGCTAGACAATCGATGGCTCTACATAGCTCATCTATGGTGGGTAGGGTATCATGCTCATCTATGACCAGTGGATCTGGGATATCGTCCAGGGCAGCAGTTGAAACATGGTTTATTGATGCGAATTATTCCAAGTAATGGTTAATTCACCATTTGAGTTGTTTATCTCGATCAGTAATAAGTTCCCCTGATTTGACATTAGGGGTTCTGTCTAAACTGTCTTGGGGGGTCAGAGGGCCTGTTTCTTGTTTTATATTCTCAGTTATATTATATACCCTAAATTATGTAATTAGGGGCGAGCGGCAGCGCGCTTGGCTGGCGTACCGAGAGTCACGGGTTCGAGTATCGGTGAAGGCTGTTTCTTGTTCTGGTGTCTAAGGGTGTCCCTGAGTCCACCCAGCTCTGAATGGGTACCCGACATTAGTTGGGGAAGTAAAGGCGGCTGAGCATTGTGCTAGCCACACAATCCCCTCATATGCTGTGGCTATAAAAACTCGTGAATGCTGCTTCACTTGCCCCATAGGCCAGCATGGTCTGACAGGAGAACTTTACTTACAAAATAAGTAATTTAAAGCACATTCCAGATCACATCAAGTCTCTCCCTCTTCATAAGAAAATGGATAGCTGTCATTTTTCTTTAAATTTAATCTGGCACAGATCAAAATGGAATGCCAATATATTTATATTCATCCTTTTCTTTTTAAAAAAGTACACAATTATATAACCCCTCTCCTAAATATTAAGAAAAGACTGGTTTTTAAGGCTGATTAAAATATATATAATTAATTTGTTTCCTCTACAAGGTAACCAAGCTAGTTCAATTATCAAATAATCTGGATTTTGACAGAGATAAGGTTTTCCTCTGGATTTTAAAGAAGCCATATATTAAACAAGGTCTTAAAGCTAGTGTTTTCGATGCTCTCATAATTCACAAATGTAAGAAATACTTTACCTTAAAATGACCCCGAATGTTGTTTGTTTAAAAGAAGTTTATCTAGAAAACTTGGTTAGTTTTGCTCTTTTACTATTTGTAATTTACACGATATATTTGTTATAGTTGCATGTGATATTTATGTTATCCTTTGTTTTGTTTTAGTTGATTAGTATATTATAAAATAATTTTAAGTCTATTCATTTTCCTTGTACGTTTTACAAAAATCTATTGCAGGTTTAAATTGTGGAAAAAAAATTAATTATTTTTTACTTTTTTATTTATAGGTAATCAAAAGGATTGGGACCTCGCACTGAATTATGTGTTAGATGCCAAGCATCAAGGACTAAAAATACACAAAGATACTTTACAAAAATTTCTTTCTAAATTCTTATGCGAGTTCTCACATACTAAAGTTCAACAGTTTTCAAGCTGGGCAAAGAATTAAAAAGTTTTGGCTTGGAATATATTTTGATTTGTTTCAGGAATGTATTTAATTTTTAATTTCACAAAAAAGTTTTTTTGGCAAGTTTGAGTGGAAAGAAGTTGGAAGCCGGAAAATATTTAGCCGTTTTCAGTTTCATCATTGATCTATGAAATTACATGTATAACATAAATTACAATTTTTGAAATAAATTGAACAACAATTTTTTTTTAAAGTGTGTGCTTTATATAATTTTTTAACATGTTATATATATGAATTTAATTGCAAAAAGTAATCAGTGATTTAAACAAGGTTTAAATAAACAAATGTAAGAACAATTGAAAACGTATCTGTAAAATATCAAATTATGTTTTTTTTTAAAAATTGCAGTTAAGTATTCTTTTCTTTTCTAAAGGTATCAACTCAAAATTGATTTTTTTCTTCCCTAATCACTGTTGAGATGACAACATAAGGGATTTTATTTTTTTACTTCACTGAACTTCACTGATGATATAGTCATTTTGTGTTCAACATTACTGTCTTGTGTACAATATATTGTTTCTGTGCCTTGATAAGCAAACTTACCATATTTAAAAATATATACAACATATACATATGTACAAACAAAATGCAGTAGGTCGTGCTAAAAACATTTTTGTTTCTTCACGTTATAGTTACAGTATTTCTTAAATCACTTGTACTTGTAGGTAAAATAATAATAAAATATTAAGTTAAAGTAATGCAAAATAATGTCTGATGCCAGTGATGGGTGAAAATTTCATATATATATATATATATACATATATATACCAACCCAATGTTCCCTTAAGCTGCACAGCCGAGCATATATCTGACTGACGCCGTGCAGCAGTTAAGATTTATTGCGCAGAAAATTTGTATAAGATAACATATCTGTGTCTTTTGGGGTGTAAAATTTTGCTAAAAAATGGATGCTGGGGTACTCTGCACACTAGTTTGTTATTTTGCACACAAACCAACAAACCTAAGAGGAAACATTGTATATACCAACAGTTGCCTTCACATAGCGGCTCGCTAACAATTGAATTATTTAAATGAAATAATTAGTGCTTGATTTAAATTTTAAAAGGTTATGGGAGTGCTTGGTTTCTGATTGTTTGGTCATGTAAACTTATAGATTTCTAGTCCCTGTAAAAATCAGCATTACAAATTATTGATCATGACTCTTAGTCCTACTAAAGTTTAATGACTTGTGCCAATTAAAATAAAGTTTGAAAATAAATCACAAAAGGAATTTTGCATTGAGAGTGTGACCCATAGTCATCCAGTGTGGCTCTCAACAATTTCTTTTATTTCTAATATAGCTCTTAGTTACTACAGGTCTGTCCATCTCTGGTACATACGCACACAAAAATATAATTTATACAATACAGGTGAATAAAAAGTATATTAAGTGTGGAAAATATTTTAACTGATGAGGTAGTGGTACTAAAGCAGTTAAGAGGCCAATGGATCTGTAGTAGGCATTTAAGTCGGCTATGAAAAAATTTATGATGACGATACATTTGCAACTTGTCCTGACAAATCAGACTGAGTAAAAGATAGAGAAATACACATGTAGCCTTTAATGAGATCTTGCGGCATAAAAACACCGATACTATTAAATAGTTTATTAATATTATTAGTTCTTCCCTTTTAAAAAACATTCATTACTCATTATTACCTGTATGTTAATAACTTCAAAAGTGTTTTCATTGATGCACCATATCCTTTAGCAATTAAGCTAAAAAAGGGGTGTCACCAAACATCCCCAATAAGTATCCATCACAGACTACCTAAAAACCTGCCAGGCACACAGCTATCTTGTGACACCCATTTACTGGCGACCTGCTCTGATGACGCCTTGCTATGAAAACAACTATGGAAGTTCTGTTAAATTTAGAATTTTCCATTTGAATACAACCTCCTGGTGATAGTAATGAGTACTGCCAACCAATGTTCCTGTAAGCTGCTCGACCGCGCAGATATCTGACCGCCGCCGCACAGCAGCTTAGAATTATTGTGCAGCAAATTTGGTAAAGGATAATATTTAATATAATATCTGTTGTTTTTTTCTTTGTGTAAAATTTTGATGAAAAACATAATTGGGATACTGTGGCACTTTTTGCACACGGGTGTGTTATTTTGCAAACTAACCAACCTTAGAGGGAACATTGCTGCCAACTTAAATTAAAACTTTAAAATACCCAAACCACCCCCACTAAATTAAAACAAAACAACTTAACCTCCCTAACTAATACTGTTGTATTCTTTCAACTGACTGACAATATCAATGACTTGATGAACACTATTTTTTGTTGCTGTCAGTGTCTAGCTAGAGTCACTGATATTGCAAAGATGCTCGCAGGGCAAGTTGAAGCATCGCATCATCATCTTGTTCATAGTCCTAAAATTAAATTTAAAAATTATCAAATGACTTGTAATGATCAATTTCAAAATACAAACTTATCTCATAATTACATCAAAGTTATTCAAAGGCCAAAGTATGCAGTGTTTTTCAGTTAAAAAATTAATTGTTTCTCAATAGTTCTGTAAATATACTGTAAATATATAGTAAGACTGGCTTTAAAGAAACGACACATCTTAATAAATGATACTTTTTTTATATAATTTAGTCCACCATTTTAGATTCTAAAGCATTCCATAAGTAAAAGTATATTTTCCTGTTTTATACACAGATACATTTATATTAAATTGCTAGATATAGAAGCAGAAGTAGTATTAATATTTTTAAATCATACTTCACTCACCACATAAGTATCATACTCAAATTTGTGGCGTATATTGAGATGTTCAAGAAAATTTGAACTTTTAAAACGTGAATCTCCCCATGGCATTGAGGCACAAACAGGGCAAACCTAAAATATATTTTTTCAAAATGCTTAATTACATGTTTAATCAATGTTTTTAACTTTAACAGTGAATTCATACAATCCACAAGAAAGCAAATCCTTAGTTATAAAATAAGTTATAATGAGATTTTAATTTCTACTTAGATCCGAAAGATAACCTTTAACAAAATTAATTAATAATGCGATTCAAAACCTCTGTAATAACAAGCCTTATTTTCAATGAAAGAAAAAAAAGAAACTTACCACCTTTTTTCTACTACCCGCGTGGTACATATTGCAGTGCTCAACAAGTTGGGAGCACAAGAGGTTTGATACAGTACAGTAAGGGCATTTGAAAGTAGATCTATTTGGTGGATTACTAAAGAAGATAAAAACATAAAACCAAAAGTTTAATTTCAATATTTATTATCATATCATATATATATATCATATATATAAAATCATTTATGATTTTGTAATGCACATATCTGTAGAAAATATAAGGAACTTGATAAAGTAATACAGTAAAATTACAGATTATTACAGTCAATGTTATATGGTATCCATATTCCACATAATGGCTTGACACATAATTAAAATTTATGTTTTACTTACACTGATCCACCAGCAACAGCTTGAAACTGTGATGACTGAGCACCTTGTTCCTGGATCTGCATGACTGCCGGACAACGCAATTTATGGTCCCTCATAGAAGCAGCTAATATCTATAATTTATTTTTTATTACTATTTTAGCAAATAATTTACACATACATATACACGAAATTGGCTTGAATATAGTTTAAATTCAACTAAATAAACTGATATTATTACCTAAAAAAGAAGATTTAAAGAATTTTGTAAGAAAGTGTCACTTTTTAAAAAATATATTAAAGTCCATATTAAATAGTCTGAGGTTATTCTTACATCAGCCTGGCAGTCTGAACAAAGAATTGAACATTCTAGCATTCTTTTTTCCATTTCAACAGCAGGGACTAGTGTGTCAATTTTAGAACGGCATTGTGGGCATCGTGAACCAGAATTTGAATTTGATAAAAGGGTCTGAAGGCACACCAAACAATATCTATTAAAAGAAAATATGAATCAAATGAAAATAATATCACCTAAAATTTTTGTTTTAAGTTTAAGTAGTCTATTAATGGATTTCAAATGAGAGCCAAAAAACATACTCATCCATTATGTAGCTTTTGTAAATAACAAAACTTCCACCCATGACAATTTCTCTTTTTTTTTGTCCCACTTTGATATGCCCATGGTTAGTTTCAGACCTTTAAGTTATAGTAGCCAGCCATATAATTTTATGTCAGCTAATCAAGGATTTTAGTTGTAGATTAACTTATCATAAATTTACTTTGTCTTCAGCAAAGCTTTTATTTTGCTCAATATGAACAAGCAAAATTGAAGTACTCACACATGTTGACATGGCTGAATGTAAGTGGGTTGTTTAAAACATTCCATGCAAACAGCACACTCAAAATCCTGCTCATTCGCATTTGTTAGTTGAGAAGAAAAAGTTCTGGATTGTGATGTTGCATTTGAATCCATTATGATGATTATGCTGAAAATTTTTAGACATACTATTCACTTATTAAAATTATAAAAACATAAAATTAGTCAAAAAATATACCATAAAAAGAAAAAAGAGTAACTAGGAACAGAATCAGCTAAAAAGCTCCATTTAAATACTTTAAAATTCAAGCAAATAAAAATATTTCTTCTGAAAGTTTGGGTGTGTGTCTGGGTTTTGTACATTTCAAGGAGACCATGGAGTGGGACTGGAGTACCAGGAAGAAGATCCCCAAAGGATAACCAATGGAATATTCAGCTTAACAAGGGTGTTGCCAAGTTTCCAGACATTTTTCAAAAAAGTTTTAATGTAAATTATTGTAAAACCACATACTGGTCTCCCTCTTCAAAATTTTCTGAGTAGTTTTGCCACCAGATTTTTCTGATTCCTAGATGGGCCACCATTCAAGTTTGAAAAGTTTCGGAGTTCCTAAATTGTGTAAGTTTTGTGATTGCTAAAATATGAATACTAGTATGGTTTTCATGTTTTGACACGTTGTGCAGGTAGCCAAGAAATATAGTTGTATAACAAGAAGATTTATAAACCAATAAAAATAATTAAAGAAACAAACTACTTTTTAGAATCATCAATTTTATTTGATAAGTCACTAAAAATTTAAAAATAAATTTCTTACCAGTACCGAACATTTTCACATTTGATTTTAAAAAATGAGAAAATAATTAAGTGGTGGGGAAGGGGGGTGTTCCTAATCAGGGAATAAAAGCATAGGCTACCCTCAATAACACCACAGCCACAACTGGAATTTGGGCCTTGAATGGATTGCCTGATCATCTTATCTTATCTGTTAAAGATGCTCCTTCTAAAATCAGGAAAACCAACACACTATCAAGTTATCAACACTTAAAACTCTAATGAAAATTTCATTGAAATAGCAAGGCTAGTAATAAACCATGGATGATGGTAGGACACAATAATCTTCTGTATAGAAGGCATGTCTTTACTTTAATAGATAGGATTAGCAGAAAAGGATTATGGATAACTTAGTATTAGTAGGCCTCTATATTATATAGGCAATATAGGTCTATAATTTTAGGTAGGCTATTGTATAGACTTTGGCATTGGCATCAATCTAACTGTACTTGAACTCAATAACTGAAATAGACTCTGATGGCGGTGAGTCTTTAAGTTTGAGTATACAATTTTATTTAAAATTAAAACGCAGTAGAACCAACTGAAATTAAATTTAATAAAATTATATGTCAATAATTTTGTAATTTATTCAGCCTAGTCAGTCTAGTCACCCAGTCCTAATTTAAGTAATTATGCCTATTTATAATGTTTATTTATGATATATTTATTTTTAATATTAAATTTTTTTATGATATCAATAATTAATATATCAGATTCTAATTTATTTTGAATCAAAATTTTAATAAGCCTATATCCTACATGTGGAAGAAAGTCAACAGTCCCGAGCCTGCGCTCTTTATGGGGCATCCCGGAAGACCCCCTCAGCTATCTGGCCCCCTCCCCTAAGGGGACGTAACAGCTGAGAACCCCCCCCCCGGAGCGGTCGCTTGTGAAGCGGCCACCTGGGCATCCAGGACACTAGGTCGAAAACGCCTCCAACTAAAAGTGACCTCACAAGGAGGGGTGGAATTTTCCTACTTCGATTCGCTACCACTTCAGCGCCACCGCGGCAAAGCATTCGAGTCTCTGTGGTTAGGACTGCCCCAAAGCGGGGGATCATCAATGACCTACATTCAGTGTGACCCCCACCGGAAAGATTCCTCAGAGCTGGCGTCCGCTGCGTTTTTCGCGGTACCTTTTGCTAATACTGGCGCTCCTGGCCCTAAACCGGCACCGCTCAATGGCGTTGCTAGTGAAATGAGGGGGACGAAAGGGTCGCTTTGAAATAACCCGACCCTCAACAGGTACTTTGGTTTTCATCATCGGCGTTGCATCTAATCTGATGCTCAGCCTAAAATCCGTACAGCGACTGTAATCATATGCATGTGACAAGCAACTAACACCTAACATATCGGACTTTGGCATTGCCTGCCAGGGGTTGTCGGTTTTGGGTTGCGGCCAGCTCCGCAACCCTACTCGTCTGTCGAGCCACGTAGAGGCCAACCCCTTAAATAAGACTATAAAATAATTTTAAAATAACATAGGTCATAGGTAAACTAGACCAGAAGTAACTAAATTGTTTGGTAAATTCAGAGTTGACGTACCCATGATACATGGCCACCATCTTTGTTGCTATACCGCGTTACAAAGAAATGGGAAAATTCAGCTATTAAAATTCTAAAACTAAACCTAACCCTAACTAACTTCACAATTAACAATTATAACTAAACCTAACCCCAAACCTAAATTAACAAATAAAAATTCCAAACTAAAACTAAACTAAACCTAAAGAACTAAAGTCTAAAGGAAGAGAATGCAGAATTAATTATCTTATCTTATCTGTTTACAGACGCTCCTTCTATACAGAAGATTATTGCGTTCTACGCTTATCTATGGTTTGTGTTTAGTCCTGCATTTTTATTAGAGATTTAAATGTTGATAAAGTGTTGGTTTTCCTGGATTCTTCAGGCAACCCATTCCACGCCCGAATTCCGGACGGGAAGAAGGAAAACTTGTATGTGTTTGTTCTTGCATACGGAATAAGAAAGGTGTTTTTATCCTTATGTCTATCTGAGGGTTGTATTAAGTTATCTTTGTGTTGTATTTCTAAATTAGAATTAATTGCTTTATGTATGATTACTACTTTGCTCTTGGTTCTTCTATCCTCTAGTGTTTCAAGGTTTAATGATTTAACTAATGGTGTTATTCTTGTCAGTTTCGAATATTCTCCTGTTATGAATCTGGCAGCTCTTTTTTGAATTTGTTCTAGTTTATCAATGTTTTCTTTGGTGGATGGGTCCCATAATTGCTATATAACTCAATTGGGAACGTATAAATAGTATAATCTGATTCACCCAATTGTTTTAAAACAGTAGTCTACTTCAGTAGTAAACAACTAATTATAATTCCTTACTTTTTATTTTTATTCATTTTAAATATTTTTTATCAATTGTCAAATCAATAGTCAATAGCGATTTTTTAAAATTATTTTTAAAAAAAATTATTCAATAAAAATCAACAATGAATATTCTTGAGTGTGTTAATGAAAATTTTGTTCTTACATTTACTTTTACGATTCCCTTATCTTATCCATTGTTTTTGAGCCGTTAACGAAGAGAAAAAGAAAGATAATTCAAATGTAGTCTTTAAGCAATTTGTTTTGTAAGTTCATGCAAACGAATTTCCATCAAAATCATGAGCGAGTAATCGTTGGTTTGTGTTGCTTCCGGTTTTTTCTATAAATAATACTGTATATGTCGCTAATATTGTAGAACTCGTTGAATCTTACAACTCAGTTGAATCTTACCTATTTTGCAGTTGATATTCAGGTTAGAGTTAGATTATTTTTCTTGACTTTGATAAAATTTTCAGAACATTTGATTAAACAAGGCTATAAAAAGAAGATAAACTATTCCAAGTTAAGATTTATTTTGTTTGTTTTTTTAATTCAGATTCATTATTATTTTTATTTTTTTATGAATCATTGAATCTCGAATCATGCTTGAGTCTTAAAAACTAGAGTTAGAGAGTACGGTAATTTCTTATTTCAGCACATTATATTTTTAGAGTACTCTTAGGCGTAGCTTACTCTAAGTCTTAGTAACTAAGACGTCTTATTTAGTAGTTAAAGCATCTCAACAGTAATAAAAGTTATGTTATTTGCTGACGATTTCGATTTTGTTATTTTGAGTGGTTTAGTTTAGGTATGTGTACCTTTTTAACTTTTTATTGGATTGTTCCTGTTTCTCTGTACATTTTGTTGACCTAGTCAAACTAGGCCTAGTGCCTAGTATGAATTGCACTGCAATGGTTTGTGAGAAAAGTGTCTATTTTCAGAAGCATTGATTTTACTGTTCCATGAAGTATTGATTTGGCATTGGAAACTATAACATTCCTTTGTTAGCTTGGTTAAGCTGCCAAGTTAAGCTGTAATAATAATAAATAATAACCCGATAACCCCCTTTTCAGACCATGACGACCTATGGGCATTGGGCAAGTGAAGTAGCGTTCACAAGTTTCATTGAGCCACCACTAACAAGCAAGGGATTGTGTGGCTAGCACAATGCCCCGGGGGCCTTGCCAGTACCGAGGCTCGAACGCGTGTTACAAGTTTTTGCATCGGTTTGACAGTCCAGCGCGCTACTACTTAGACCACTGTGCCCCTTTGGTTAAGCTGTGGAAGCATTAAATTCAAATCAGCGGCCCGTGACTTCTGGTTCATAATCAGTTTAAAATTCATATCAGTCTGGTTACTCAGTTCCTACATCAAAGCCTGTATGATTGTATGTGTAGCTCAATTGAAATATCAAATTATATGGATTACCATTATCTGTACATCTTTACTTACAATTTGTCTTGTATTCATCTGGTGTAGATGCTACCTTAAACTATTCTCCATTGTCAAGGACCTGTTTTTCCCTTTTCAGGCATATTCCATGCTTAGTTGTCTGCTCACATCTCGATTTATTCCTTGGCCTTGGTCCTTTTTTTTCCCTCCTCCTCAGTGTGTTTCATTTATGGAATAGTCTGATTTTGTCATCTGTTTTGACATTTGTGTTGAAAATTATGACTTCAATTTGCAGTCTGTTCCTTTAATTATCATATTGTCTTTAAGACTTTAAATGCTGATCTTGTCTTCCTGAAACTAGTTCTTACATCCACCATTTCTATTAATAGTGTTTTCCAAAGAGGTAAAGGCCTACATGACTTTTCTTTGCATGTTAGTTTAGTGAATAATTACTTAATAACATTGTCAAGGCTGGCGAAATATTCCTTTCATTAATTTTAAGCAGGAACCTGCATTACTACAGTGATATTTAAATGTAATAGTGTTCTTACCACCTCAATTTTTATTTTTCACAGCCAGACATAAAAATGAAGATACTTGTTAAAACTGCATTATTTTGTGCTGTCACCTTGGCCAGCTTTTGGGTACTGGATGCTTGCAATGAGGCTATATGTGCTCCATTAGTCAGCAAGTGCATGCTTATAAAATGCTGTGACTGTGACATGGCAATTAAAGCTAACTGCTCTTGTTGTAATGACTGCCAAATTTGTTTGTCAAAGCTCTACACAGAGTGCTGTTCTTGTGTTGGTAAGTCTTGTTTTTAAATCCTTTATATTAACCCGTGGCGTCTGGTTGCTTGATGCCTTGTTTGCCAAAAAACTTTGGATCGATTTTTAACCCACTTCCCCGTATGCTACCGAGCTGAAATTTTGCAGGCAGACTCGTGCTAATGACGAAAATGATGTTTCAATATTTCAGATCGATAGAATGTACTGTAATTAAATTAATGAATTTTTAGTTTATCTCTATGTAGCATGTTAATTTTTGTGCTAGAGTGTCGCAGTGCGTATTATATTGAACGACCTTTTTAATACTTTTCTGTTGCGCTGTGTGGTGCGTATTATATTGACGATACTTTTTAAAAATATATTCCCGATCTGTAAATTTAAATGCTATTAATTGCTAATCTGTCTCGCAGTGCGCACTATGTAAACATGTTTTTATAACCCTTTTCCCGTGATCAAATCGAGCTGAAATTTAGCAGGCAGACTGTAGAATTTTTTTTTACTATAAATCCTTTATAAATTTGAGACATAACTAAAATTTTGGATTTTTTTTTATTGTCGTGCAATGCGCATTATAATGAACATTCTTTTAGTTATGTCTCGTATATAAAGGATTTATAGTCAAAAACTTTTTAAATTTTACCCTCTAATCTCTATTTTAAAAACTTAAAATGTTAGTTTGAATATAAGGTGTAAAATACAACTTATAAGGAAGAGCTACAATTCTTAATGTTATATTATTCTGTGTAGTTGATTATAAGCAACATATTGCGTAGGACGCAATAATCTTCTGTATAGATGTAACAGATAAGATAACCAATTTTTTTAATGGTAAAAAAAAACAAATTTACTTTGAAGACAAGTGTCTTTAAAAATAGAACATAATTTTTAACATGTATGAAGCCAAGGAAATACATGCAGATGGCAAGTAATCATAGAATTCCAAAGACTGCTCATTTTACATTTAACAGAGATATTTCCTGAAAAGCCCAGCCCCTAAAAGTTCCCCAAACTCACCTTAAAACTGCAATTAGAACCAATAATTGTAAGCAAAGGGTAGTTGTTTTTTTTTAAATCTCCTTTATTTTCATTTATTGTGCTCTTCACCACACTTCCCCCTTCTATCAGTCCAGCATATTGTAGAACAAGGGTCGTCAAACAGGGGTAAATTAACCCATTTGCAGTTTTTTTAAAAAAAGGGGAAAAAAGGAGCTCTTGGGGGTAATGCAGACTCATTGTGGCAGATAAAATCCACTGGCATCCAATCCTTTGTGGGGTAACATCAATATAACATTTTATATTTTGGAGTATTAGGCAAACAAGTTTGCCAACCCCCGATGTAGAGCTACACTGTCATCAACTCATATGTCTTGACAATGCTACACTTTGAGGGTCACATGCATAAAAAAAATATGATAAGCAAGTTGGAAATGCAAGTAGAAATAAATTCTGTAAGAATACATTTTAATACATTTTGTAATCAAAAAAGGTCTGTGTGATAAGCCTGATCCAGAAGATGATATGGCAAAAAGTAGTTCAGTGGAAGAGATATCGGATCCCATTCCAGACCTGTTCAAGGTACTCACTGATGAGGAAGATCGGGAACAAAGATGGACAACTTTTACATATGCTGTTGATTTGGACAAGCTCATCATGCAGTCAACGAAAAAACCTGGGATGGAGGCTCAAAAAATAATTCTAGGTAAAATAGAATTTCTTCAATATAATCAGTGTACAGTGTTGTTCAGTTGTTGCTTTTTTAAATATTTATATAGTTGTTTTATCTTTACATTGGATTATAAAACTCAATTATTTTATAATGGTAAAAGGAAAGTGTTAATTTCTTTAAAACATGTACCTTCCAATTTTTAAAATCTGGCTTAATTTTTTTGTGAAATTCAAAAGAGATCAAAAGAATTAAAAAGAGACTCAAGTACAGGAAAAAAAAATTCAGGAATTGTTACAATATGAAAACTGCTTTATCCATAGGTAATGATGATGGTTTGGGCACAAGGACCAATGAATTTGAGACAGGTCAGCTCTTGGGGATAAAAAACTGCACCGTTGCTTTTTTCTCTGACTGTATGCCAATGGCTAAATGCAAAGCATCATGCAAATCAATGGGAGCTGCCAAATACAGATGGTTTCACTCAAATGGCTGTTGTGAATGTGTAGGAAATTCTTGCTTTGACTATGGTCTCAGCGAACCAAAGTAAGATATTGTTTTTGTTGTAATCATATTAAAAATTGTCCTTAAAAAATCGTTTAGATTTTGTCCACTGTTTTTGAGTAATTTTCCATTAAACCAATCTTTCCCAATTTTTTTTAGCCATGAATCCTGAGAACACCTCAGTAATAACCATAAGGCCCCCATAATGGCTAATTAAACTCTTAGTTCCTGCCTGGGTGATCTGAATGGTGGTCTGTGCTGAAGATTTTTTTAATAAAAAATATCTTAACCATCCTATTATTCTTTTTAGTTTTTTAAATGACCTATGATACAGGATTGATAGCTGAGAATACACTACTTTAAAAGTAAATTTTAAAATCTCATAAATATTTTTTGATTTCACTGTATCTGGGAAGAAATAAATTTTACATAACAATTTTTTTTTAATTTTTAAATTTTAGTTACAATGTAATTGTTTTCCAGGTGCTTAAGATGTTCTGACAGTGCCTTTGCTGATAGCCCAGATAAACACCACTCAACAAAAGCACACAAGAACAGTGATGGAATCTACCAGTCAGTGTCAGTTGTCAATAACTGAAACATCTGATTATTATTATTATTGGCATGTTCAGGAAGATGCTGATATTGACACTGCCTTAGCATCTGAACAATTTTTAGCAGTATTCATTGAGGACATTAGAAATCTTTATTTCACTAAGTTCAGTCATGTTTGCATGTTAAATTGTCTTGAAACATCTTTTTTTCCTCCATCTTAAGAGAAATAAAGTCATTGTGTCCTTATTGCATATGTCCAATTCTAAGATACATTGTGCTTTTACACCTAAATTAAGTGAGATCACTCAATAAATTACTCAATGATTATAAAAAATTAAATTGAGGTTGAAGCACCACTTACATTAAGTGATCTTTTCTGATTTAAGTTGCAGCTTTATAATAGATTAGTGCCTTCATCGATTCATTGTTTAAATATATTAATAATTTATATTTTTTGTGAGACCTGGGAAAATAAAATAATTGTAATATGGAGTATTTCTGTTTAATTTTAGCAAGCTCTGAAAAAAGTCTTATTAAATTTTCAGTAAAGTTTATGGTGTAAGATAGGAGAAACTTAATGGGATTTTTTGGGTATAAAATAATTAATAGATCTTTTTAGAGATATGAATTAGAGTACTACATTATGAGCATAAGCTTGGAAGAGAGGATCTATTTCTTTAGGTGCATGTACATACCAAATACATTTATTTTACTTTATTGTACTTAATATGTTAAACATGCAGAAAATTCTGTTTTTGCTTTCATTAATCATGATTTATTCAACTTAATGATTTTATGAACTTACATTTCTTAACTGTACATTATCTTTATTTAAATCAAAATAAATAAATCAAAATGTAGTCTCAAATGCCAATAGAATTGGTGCATGTTTGCATTTATAAATTATTTTTTTTTAACGTTTGCCATTTTTACAAATCACATTGTTGTATACATGACAGGTTATGTACATAACAAAGAAACATATGACTGAAAAAGTATCTCAACTACTTGAAGCATATCATTGGTCTACGATTATAATCATCTTCCCCCAACACCCCCAAAAATGACTTATAAGTACTTACATAGTATTAAGCTAATAATTTAAAATGAGAAATTTGTTTACTAAATAATGCACAATTTAAAATTTTATTTTCTTTCTTTGGGGACATTTTGTGTGTGGGGGTGATTACTTTGTTATTAAATCTTTTACACTACATTTAAACAAGAAGCAAAATGAAATTCAAGAAAATTTCATGTCTGTTTTCTTTTTCTTTTTTTTTACCTTATCCAAATCTTTCCTTTCTATTTATTTCAATGAAAGAGGTTGTGATTTTTGTTATAAACATATCATGAACATTGCTTTTTTAAATATTTTTATTTTCTCGGTTGGTGTTGTGTAAAGTATAAAAACATTAAGGCGGGTTTGTAAATTTTAAAGACCTTTTTAAGTGAGCAATTTTTAGTACCTGGTACTGCCATAGATATTTTGGATTGAAAGGTCCAGTAGTCCTGCCCTCCTTCATCCACCCCCAAGTCTCTATTCTGAAACAGAAAGATAGAATTTCAATTTTGTTGTGTTTTTAGACCTCAGGTTAAATGGCTGTTTTATAAATCAATGAAATATATTTTTAGCGCATTTACCTTTTTTTTTATTATCCTGTGTTATATCTCAAATGTTGCACCTTTCCTTTTAAAACATGAGTACATTTCCTATCTAAGACCCTGAGACTTAATTCCTCTCATTAATTGTCCAATCTGCTGACAGTTGAGATTGCATTCAGCTGTAGAGTTTGGATGAGGGCAGGGAGAACACTGAAACTGACATACATTATTTACCAACTTAAAATAGCCAGAGAACTTTCTTTGCATTCAGCAGTTTTCAGTTGGATTTACTGGGATGTAACTTTGTGTGGAATAGATAATGGGACTTAAAGTGACATCTTATGTTTTCCATATTTATCTCATATGGTTGAGGTCATTTATGGAGGATTAAAGTATTTTTAGTTAAATGTAATTGACAAGAATTTTATAGATTACAAAGGTAATAAACTTGCACTGCCTTAATTAATCTTTCAATTTGTCACTGCATTTATCCAATTGTATTCAATAAATTTGATTTGTGTTAATACACTGTATAAGTATCTAATTTTTGTATATACATGGGCTAACTGATTTTAAATAACATTGTGTAAATTCTGAAACAATGAAATTAAAGTTATTACAGTAATTTTTATATTTGTTGTCTCTTTTTTTTTCATTACCACACTAGTTTGAATGATTATTTATGCCCTAAGGAAGTTTAAAGTTTAATTAATTACGCTTGAAAATTTATTTGAATGAAGCTTATGGTTGTAGATGTCATTTTAATATCATACATGTACTTAAAATATTTCTAGTGATTTCCAAGAGCTACTTTTCATGAAACAATCTGTCCAGTGGACTTAGGGCACACTCAAAACCATGACTCTTAACTCTACCGTCGTGGGGCACACTCACAACCATGACTCTTAACTCTACCCTCGTGGGGCACACTCAACCATGACTCTTAACTCTACCGTCGTGGGGCACACTCACAACCATGACTCTTAACTCTACCCTCGTGGGGCACACTCAACCATGATCTTAACTCTACCCTCGTGGGGCACACTCACAACCATGACTCTTAACTCTACCCTCGTGGGGCACACAACCATGACTCTTAACTCTACCCTCGTGGGGCACACTCACAACCATGACTCTTAACTCTACTCTCTTTCATATTTTCTCATTTTGCAGTCACCTTCATGTCCAATCTTTATGAAACAATCTATAGTCATGTAGTTTTAAAATCACCTTTTTTTCTCTGTGGAAGATATCAATAAAAACTAGTAATAAAATAAATTTAATTTTGATTAGGGGTCCCCCAAAAGTGCAAGAATTGAAGATTTTAAAAACCTTATGGAGTCTGTTGTTGTTCGTCCGTCGTGGTCGACGAAGACCACTCTCATCATTTTTGCTGGGCCGCCACATGTGTCCTCTAGGGGCTTATTAACCCTATTTTGGCACGAAAAAGGCGTCCGCATGTCGGACAAGAGATGGATGCGGTCCCTTCAGGAGGGTTTTGGGTACGTTCCTTTCTGACTTGACGTTTTAACTTGGCAGCCTGTTGTCTATTAGCCTCTCAGACAGCTGCGCCATTCCATATCGTAGAGCGCCAGTGGGCTCGGTTACTGGCAGCTGCTTCCCAGGAGTCATGTCCGATGTCGAAGGCCTTCAGAGCAGTTTTAAGTGCATCCTTGTAGCGCTTTCGTGGACCTCCGCGTGCTCTATGCCCTTCGGTAAGCTCACCATAGAAGAGGCGATGGTCGGGCATGCGCACTAGATGCCCCGCCCAGCGTAGTTGGCTTTGCATGAGGCTAGTGTGGATGCTGGGGAGTCCAGACCTGGCTAATATTTCGGTGTCTGGAACTTTTTCCTGCCATTTTATATTGAGAATTTTTCTAAGGCTTTTGGTGTGGAAGTGGTTCAGCAACCTCGCATGGCGTTGGTATACAATCCAAGTTTCACATGGATATAATAAGGTGGGGAGCACTACAGCTCTGTATACTTTTAGTTTTGTTTGGGTGCCGATTCCCCTCCTGTTCCAGACACTGTCATGCAATCTACCGAATGCTGCGCTGGCCCTATGGAGTCTAAGGACTTATATGATCATCGCTAATAAATGGGAATTGGTCAAAAACATCCACAAAATTAATGCTGTGCTACATCCATTTAGGGGGCAGGAGTGGATCAGATCCACATCACTGAATCTTTCCATTTGGAAAAACAACAGATTTTCATCTTATACCACGGCAGAAATACATCAGTATCATCATTCATTTCTATCAGACTCATCTGCCCAGGGGCATAGGTTGAGTTTTGCCCTATACCAAGAAACAGCATTGCAAATTTTGTATTTAAAGTTTTACCCACTTTTGTTTGTTCAGTTCCTTTGAAATTTTGCACACTTAATATCTACAGAGGCAGGACATTAAGTTAATGGGGAAAAAAATGTTTTTTTTAAATTTTGATTTCAATGGGATTTAAACCGCTTTCTTTTTGATAATGTTCACCAGAGGCGTCGCTAGGGTTGGTGTCACCCGGGGCGGTAGCTCATGGTGTCACCCCTTTACGACTTCAGGGGTCATCCATAAATGACGTCACGCGAGGTTGCCGATTTTTACCCCACCCTTGTCACAAATCTTAGATCCCCCAACCGTTTTTCTCCGATATGACGTCACAAAGCTTTGACTCCCCCAAAGCAGTATTTTCTAAATAAAAATTAGCATGTTGCAAATTATTTTTTGTCATTTAAATATGTATTTAAGGTAAGTCTGCACTCTAATATCGTAACACGCATGAGGACTTTGAAAACGTCATTAAATAAATTGTAAACAATCAAATATTTAAATGGAACTTTTATTTAAGTTGCGCGAATTTTTTATGTGACGTCACATCTTTTAAACACACCCCATCGTCACAGATGCGTGAAACCCTCCCCCTATGGCGGATAAAAATTGGGGGGGGGGCTGAACGGGCTAAAGCCAGGGGCCCCCAATTATTTAAGGTCCCCCAAACGTATTATAGCGGCTGGATAGCGAAGTCAATAGTGCGCTCGCCTCACAAGCTGAGGGGCGTTGGATCTAGCCCACGTTAAAGCCACGAAAAAATGTTTATGAATGACTATCGCTAAAATGTTGATGAATGACTATCGCTAAAATGTTGATGAATGACTAACAGTCCTCCGCTAACCTGGAGAGGAGATGGGCGCCGCCAAGGTCTACAAAGCCCCGAGAAAGTTCTAATGGAAACATTAGCACCCCCTACGACCACGAGGTTATGGGACACAAAAAAAAAGAAACCAACTTATTATAGTGTATAATAAAGATGGACATATGTTTGTATGAATCCCTGAAAATGCCTTGGCCAGGCATACGGCAATGCTGCAAATAATGAGTAGGAAGTATAACGAAGTCCAGGCTATTCTTCGTGGGAAGTGCAGTGTTGCTCATTATGTGCCGTGCACAGCTCATTCCCTTAATTTGGTTTGGAAAAGTGTAGCAGGTTGTCCCGCTGCTGTCATATTTTTTTTTGGTCTACTGCAAAATCTTAAACCCGGCTTGTTGCATCTACTCATCGTTGGCAGGTACTTCAAAAACACATGAAATTTATACATGTTAACTAGGGCTGCGGAAATTAACGATTAATTTATCGGTTAATCGTTTAAAAAATTTACGTTTAAATTTTGTTAACGATTAATCGATCCCCCACTTATAAATGTACTAGAAGTCAAAAAGTAAAATATTTTGGCCGATAAATATAAACTAATTTCCTGACGATTATACAAGCATTTTGGTTTTGAATTATTGACTGACGTGAATGATCCAAATGTTTGTAAAGGTTATTGTGTCCATTGAGTTTGAGAGAAATCGTTTACCTACAATCTTATCTTATCTGTTTCAGACGCTCCTTCTATACAGAAGATTATTGCATCCTATGCTTATCTATGGTTTGTGTTTAGTCCTGCATTCTTATTAGAGTTTTAAATGTTGATAAAGTGTTGGCTTTCCTGGTTTCTTCAGGCAACCCATTCCACGCCCGAATTCCGGACGGGGAGTACGAAAATTTGTATGAGTTTGTTCTTGCATACGGAATAAGAAAGGTGTTTTTATCCTTATGTCTATCTGAGGGTTGTATTAAGTTATCTTTGTGTTGTATTTCTAAATTAGAGTTAATTGCTTTATGTATGATTACTACTTTACTCTTGGTTCTTCTATACTCTAGTGTTTCAAGGTTTAATGATTTAACTAATGGTGTTATTCTTGTCAGTTTTGAATATTCTCCAGTAATGAATCTGGGAGCTCTTTTTTGGATTTGTTCTAGTTTATCAATGTTTTCTTTGGTGAATGTGTCCCATACAGAAGATGGATATTCTAGTACAGGTCTCACCAAAGTGAGATAGCATTTTAGTTTTATATCTTTATTACATTTGTTAAGGTTTCTTTTTATAAAGCCTAAGGTTTTGTTTGATTTTTTAATAACTTCAGACTTCTAAGTATTTTGCATCTTTAGTTTGGGTTAGTTCCTTTCCATGAATGAAATATTTTGAATTTATTTGTTTCTTTTTCTTTGTTACTCTTAACAGTTGACACTTTTCTGGGTGGAAACTCATACTCCAGTAAGTTTCCCATTTTATCAATTCATATAGGTCTTTTTGTAAAAATTTTGCTATCTTGTTCTGATTTAATTGTTCTATAGATTATACAATCATCAGCAAATAACCTAACTTTTGTTCCTGTTGAGATGTTGTTGGGTAAATCATTTACATGTATATATATTAAAAAGAGTAAGGGACCTAGCACAGTTCCTTGTGGAACTCCTGAATTAACCTTTATTGGTGCAGATTTAGATCCATTAATTATTACAGTTTGCTCCCTGCCCAAAAGGAAGTCTTGGATCCAGTGATGTAAGGAACCTGAGATTCCAAAGAAGTTAAGTTTTTTAAGTAAACTAAGGTGGTGAACTTTGTCAAATGCTTTTGAGAAGTCTAGTAATATTGTATCTATTTGATCATTTTTGTCTAAGCCTTTTGATAGTTCATCTATTAAACCTATTAATTGTGTTTCACGTGATCTGTTTTTTCTAAAGCCGTGTTGATGTGGGCATAGGGCATTATATTTGTCAAGGTGGTTAACTATTCTACTATATATTATGTGTTCTAGTAATTTACAGGTGATACTAGTAAGTGATACAGGCCTGTAATTACCAGGGTCTGATTTATCCCCTTTCTTAAAGAGTGGAGTTACGTTAGCTAATTTCCAATCCTGTGGCACTTTACCCTGGTTTAGAGAGGCTTGAAAGAGAACTACAAGGATTGGGGACAGTTCATTGCTTAGTTCTTTTAATAACCTTGCAGGCACATCATCTGGGCCAGTAGCTTTGTTTATTTTAAAGTTTTTTAGGAGTGAATGTATACCTATCTCATCTACAGTTATGTTACCTATTTCCTCCATTTTATTTAAATTTATTAAAACTTCCTTGTCGCCTGAGGCAGAAAAAGATTATGCAAAATACGTGTTAAGGATATTAGCTTTAGTTTCATTGCAATGTTTCCTCTAAGTCTAAGCTTCGTTCGTGTGCAAAGTTAAAAAAACAACAACTCGTGTGCAAAGTTGCACAACTTTCATTTTTTGTGCAATATTTTACAAAATTTGATGCGCGGTGATTCTAAACTACTGCGTGGCGTCGATCAAATATCTGCACAGCCGCGCTGCTTAAACTTAAAGGGAAGATTGCTACCATGGTTCTAACACTTCGCTTACATATCACCTGCAAACCAAACATACACTTCAGTATCGGAAACTTCAGCTGAGACAATCTAAAGCTAGGTGAACGATTGTTCAGCTCGGCTGGTTATATTGTCAATAAGACCCGCTCATCACTTGAACCAAATAATCAAATAATGTCAATACACTATTCACTAGTCTATCATATAGAATGGGACTGCGATAAAGCTTTTAAATAAAATACAAAATACACAAACAAATTGTGCAATGAAAATCCTGACTGCTACTGGATATAATATATGTTTGTGTCTAATTGTTGTTAATATTAAAATCTGTACAAATTCAAATAATACTGTTGTAAGTACCTATTTTATGTTATTGTACTGATGAAGGCATTAGCCGAAACGTCTACTGTCGTATTAGTTTAAAAATAAAGCTTAAATATATTGTTTTCATTGCACAATTTGTTTGTGTATTTTGTATTTTAGTCACTAGTACTAGTCTGTTTGCGTTGTTGGTTAAAAGATGTCATATAATGTAAGACATTCCAGTGTTATTTCGATTTGCGACAAGTACGTTTAATAAATGTTACTTATGACACCATAAATTACAATTTTTGGCTTTAATCGAAATTAACGATTAATTAATCGTTAATTTTTCAAAAGTTAGCAATTAAGTTTAAATTAATCGTAACAGCCCTAAAAATAATTAGAAATGCTTCGCGGATATAAAGGAATTGGAAAATTATTTTTAGCGTGCTTCGCTGAAACTTACTAAGAAGCTTTAAATACACGGCATATAAAATTTAAACAAGTTAAAGCCTGCATAATAGAGATTGAAACTTGTATTGGCTAAGTAAGGCAGTAGCAATACATTACTAAAGTATTAAACATCAAGCATATTCTTTGTGGTGAAGGTGTGTATTTTTTATTTTTGAAAATAATAATAATTATTTTTTGAAAAAGCCAATATTTCTATTTAGACTTAGTACTTTTAGATATAGGCCTAGACACAAAAGGGGCGTGGCACTGTGATTTTAAGACAAGACTTCAAATTAAATTAAGTATCATACTCATAGTCATAGTATGGTAAAGATAACCTATGTCTATTTATTATATACATATACTATACGATAATTCGATAGTGTTCCTAAATTTTTAAAATTATAAATTTAATTAATTTTTTTAAATGGAAACTATCAATTGTGCAGATTTCAGAACTTATTAGGATAAGAGATTTCAATATTAGCGGTAAATTGCTTTGTATATATATAAATAAATAAATGTATATATATATATATATATATATATATATATATATATATATATATATATATATATATATATATATATATATATATATTTAACGTATATGTATAATATTTCTTTGTAATTTAATCATGAGACAATAAGGGGCCGTCCATAAAGTACGTCACGCTCCAGAAAGGGGGGGGGGTGTAAGAAAGTGTGACAGTTTGTGACAGGGGGAGGGGGTTCCGGCCATGTGTGAAGTCATGGTGTTTTATATTAAATGTTAATTATTTTGTTAATAAATAATAATTTTTGTTCGAAAGTGTGACGTACTTTATTTGTGACGGGGGGGAAGGGGGGGGGGTAAATGGTCCAAAATAGCGTGACGTACTTTATGGACGGCACCTAAGGGCACTGTTTCCAACAAATGCACTTAGACTTAGAATATAAATAATAATTAGTTGATAATATCATACATTTATCATTTATCATGCTTGTTTTATCTTCATAGAAATTCTTGAAAATACACGGACACATTTTGAGACTAAACCAAGCCGTTAACAAAAAGTTTTATTAGAAGCATGGCGACAGCAGCAACGACGATGAAAATATGCCCTTACGGTTTGAAATGCTATCGTAAGAATAAGAAACATAAAGAGGAATTCAGTCATCCAGGAGATGAGAATGTCTTGAAACCAGTATGTTCTTTTTTTCCTTGTGATTTTAAATATGACGATTTGCAACAAAAGTGCAACATCCATGCATCCATCCATCCATCCATCCATCCATCCATCCATCCATCCATCCATCCATCCATCCATCCATCCATCCATCCATCCATCCATCTATCCATCCATCTATCCTTCAATCAATCAACCAGTCAATCCAACCATCTTTCTATCTATCTACCTACCCATCCATATTTTCATATAGTCTGCACTATCAGTTTAATATGAATGTATCTGTCAAAATATTTCTGTATTTATGTCTATCTTTAATCAGGCATTGTTTACGTTTATCAGGCCTCGTTATATATTGATGGCTTATAAAGTTTAGAAAGTGCTCCATCTTAAGTCGTTCTCCCCTTATTTTATCCTCCCAATTTAGCGCTTAGCTCATGCCATCAGTGAGGATGGTGACGATCCTCCTGCATTAACAAAGAGGGCATCGAAAAGAAAATTCGATGAGAGTGCAGACAAACCCGCGGTGACGCCCACATCAGTAACTCCGTCGTCAAGCACACCGAAACCATCTCCTAGCAAAAAAGTGAAACTTGATGACAGTGACGAGGAGAAAATAACTGTCGACTACAGCAAAGCAAAAAGTAAAACTTCATCCCCAGAGTCTAACAGCCCATCACTCAGTGCTGCCACAAGCAAACCAGAGAGTTCGACCAGCAGCGAAGGCAAAGTGGTGCCTGAGACAATCAAGTACAAGGAGAAGAAAGAGAAATGCAAATACTGGGAGAAATGCTATCAGACAAGCGAAGCACACAAGCGAGAGTACGATCATCCTAGCGATGATGTGGATAAAGGTGCGGATCACATGATATATAATTGAATAAACGCTCGTTGCGTATCTGGGGTTAGTGCAGCCCTGAGAAGTCCAAGCTTTTAGCAAGCCATATCACGAAAATATGCTGTAAATCAAGTTGGCCTTACATGTAACTTCTCAATAGATAAATAAAATATAAAACAAACTATCCGTAAACCAACATTACACGCTACTACATCTTTAGTTACTCATTCTTGGTCTATTATATATGCATGGCATCTGTATAAATTGAAATTACATGTACTATGATAAATTTAACATTTTTTTTATTTCCAAAATTTACAATACAATTTGTTGAGTCCCCAAATTTGACCAAGAAGTAACAATTTTTAAGAGGTTTGGTTACACAAAAAAATTATTAAGCATGAGTGATTGTTGAAGAAACAAATGAGATGTAATGTAAGGTTGTTGCTTTTTTAAAGTTTATTTGCCACGTGCATCCCTGATAATAAAAGTTTATGCCATACTGAATTTCGTAATGAAATAATTACTTATAATAAAAGACAATTCATTTTTGAAAGGAGATGACGATAATAAGAAGATGACGACCAGACGTGATGCTGGAGCACCATTAAATCCTCTGGAAGATGGAGGAACGGTAGAATTCGATTCGGGATATAAACTCAAACGTGAAGGGGATATTTACACGTGCACGTAAGTGGAATGATATAAACGGGCAAAACAAGGTGATGGACCATCATGTACACAGAAATATCGAGAATATCGCTTTAAACAGATAACCTAAGTTGTATTAAGACTTCAGTGAAATGGAAAAAAATGATTTGTCAAATTAGGGGCCGTCCATAAAGTACGTCACGCTCCAGAGGGGGGAGGGGGTGTAAGAAAGTGTGACAGTTTGTGACAGGGGGGAGGGGGTCCGACCATATTTGACGTCACGGTGTTTTATATAAAATTTTAATTATTTTGTTAATAAAAAACAACATTTTTGTTCGAAAGTGTGACGTACTTTAGGGGGGTGGTCCAAGATTTGTGACAGTTTGTGACAGGGGGAGGGGGCGGGGTAAACATGGTCAAAAATAGCGTGACGTACTTTATGGATGGCCCCTTATCTATGGCCAGTTTTCACAACCAAGATAAAACTGGAATTCACAGAAAGCAGTCACCATTTTATCGTATTATGACATTTTATAACGTTTTCAACTTAAAATTCAAGCTATGGCTTTGCAAATTTGTTCAAACTGATCTCTATATGTATGGTCATTTATTTTGTTAAAAGATATTTAAAATTTACCAATTCTCATATTGCTCATATACAATTATGTTGAAGAAGAATTTAACAGGGTATGGGGAAGTATGAAAAGACAACATGTTTACCCATGCCCATACACTTAATATTTTCCTTTCTATTTATAGTCTGATTGCAGTCTCACACATTCAGTTGCACTTCTAGTAACTTATGATTTTAATGACATAAAAAATAGAATCTCATAGCGTTTATTGGAAACAAGGGCTTAAATGTAATCTTTTATTTAAAATAAATTTGAATTGTTTTCAAGAAGACAATGTAATGCATATTGTAGAGCAGTGCTTCTCAAAGTGGTGGTCCGCGGACCGGTGCCGGTCCGTGAGCCATCCGATGCCGGTCCGCAGAGGTTACCAAGAAAGGACATTTCGCTACCACGTCAGGTCAGGGAAAATAGTTCACCGGTCTCTGGTACAAAGGGAAAAATTCCTGCCGGTCCGCCATACTAAAAAGTTTGAGAAGCACTGTTGTAGAGCACCTCGCCACCTGTTGACAACAAACGTACTGTCTCTATCTCAGACTTTCTCTCTCTTTCTCTCTCTCACGTTCTCTGCATTATATAGCATCGAAGTCAATAAAACTATGTCTCTTTTATTCCCCGCTACATCTATTGTGCAATGACTGCCACTTTTCGTTCGTTCTCTACTATCTCTCATTGTCTGCCACACTACACTGTGCTCTGGTCTCCGATCGTGTCGAATGAGGAGTGAGCCCCCATGTTAATTCTCAGCCGCCTATCCGACTCCACATAACCAATGTACCAGACAATAAAAGTTTTACTGGGCACCCAACTATTTCTGCTTGCCCCCGCCCCCCTCCACTCCTGTGTGTGTGCATGTCACATACTCTCTCCAGCATATACATTGTGTCAAGTCTCGCCCTCGTACATGTCATACTGTGACATAAGTTCAGTGTCCAGTCTCTCGTCTTACTAACTCCCCCCCCCCTTTTTTTTTCCAGGTGCTCCACAATATTAATTATTTTGTTCTTAATCTAAAGCTTTTGAAAATATCTAGTAATTTGTGCATTTAAGAGTAGATTAATTTCACAATTCTTTAGTCCTAAACTTTGGTTAATTAATATAATGAAAATATTTTCAATACAGTTGTAAAGGATTCGTAGCTCAAAGGGCGCCAATAAACGAAAGGACATGTAAACATTTGAAGGAGTATCTCGGGGAGGAATTCGAGAAGCTTCGACAACAAAAGAACACGCTACCTAAGAAAGCTCATATAAAATCTCACATCGCAGTGAATCTCTTGCTCGCTCATAAATATGATGAAAAGTGAGTGAGATATTTTAATTCACATTGTCTTTAAACCTTTTAGCACGTAAGTTGGTCTAAGGCTCGGTCTACAAGACTATATTATAGTGCTTGCCCTTTCAGTATGAGCGATGTGGTATTTCAAGGTCTGCAAAGAAATGTTATTTAAGATCACAGGAGGCAGTAGCTATAAAGATATGATAAAAATTTATACAAAACAAGCATATACATATTAAATCATATATTGAAAGTAAAATGTATGTTTATGGTGATGTCATTTTAATTTTGCTCTAATCTCAACAGGACACACAACCCTGTGGGCTGGTGGATTAGTGAAAAGTTAGATGGTGTGCGGGCATTTTGGAATGGACGGTGAGTTGACCACACAGGTAGTTTATCATTTGATGTGGTGAACAGTAAGTGCGCCGACGTCTAACAAGAATAAAGGTTTTGACGACCGTCGTAGTCTTCACCGACTCACGGTTTTCGCTCGAGACTGTGGGTCGATCCTCTCTGGAGACGAAAACGGTCAGTGTCATTTTGGAAAAAGTATGTGAAATCCTAGCACGAGGCGGAAAAGTAGTCATTCAGTACATCACTGGGCACAGTGGCGAGCTTCATTCAGACAGGGTCGATAAGTTAGCGAGAGATGGGTCTGCTCAGTCCGACCACCCGATGACCCAGCTGGGGGTCAGATCGTGGCTTAAAGACCATTTCCGAGAGAAATGGCTTCAGGGCTGGGCATCTGGAAGCACGGCCAGAAACGTATTCCAGTACATGCCGCGACCGAGCAAAAGCGACTCCTGGTGGGAAATTGGACGTAGCAATCAGACGCTCATAACTAGAATGAGAACTGAACATTGTCCCATACGAAGCTACTTGTACAAGTTCAACACTAGAAGGGAACTGGCCTGTCGGCTGTGTGGCCACCCGGAGGAGACGGTGGCCCACGTACTCGAAGAGTGCCCCGAGCTGTGCAGGGATTTGGAAGCAGAAGTCAAGGTACCTGCAGAGGAGTACATCTATGGCGATGCCCGCTTGATGAGGCTCACAGAGGAGTACCTCTATGGCGATGCCCACTTGATGAGGCTCACAGAGGAGTACCTCTATGGCGATGCCCGCTTGATGAGGCTCACAGAGGAGTACCTCTATGGCGATAACCGCTTGATGAGGCTCGCATGCGATAAAATGAACCGGGTCCTAAGAGCTTAACGGCTCGACCCAAAAGAGAATGTATACATTTTCGGTGAACAGTCAGACCATTCAAATTCTATTAAAAGTACACGACTAGACATAAAATGTACAATCATAGGGCGCAATAATCTTCTGTTTAAGAGGAGCTTCTGTAATGTATAAGATATGATACGATTATAGTGCAGTCTTAAACTTGACAAAAGGCATTAACAGCGCGTGCTACGACTCAATGATGTGTTTCTTATTTTAATACAAAATTGTTTTCCTTGCGATAAGATGGTAAACTCATTTGAATTTCACTTCCTAGGAAACTTGTCTTTTCAAAAATATAAATGTATTTATTTATTTTCATAATCGCAGGTCTGAAGCTATAAAAACTAATTATTTAAATATGATATGAAAACTATCGCATAATGATCAAACATTGTATTTGTACATAGAAGTAAACAAGCAACAATTCGAAGCAATGAACTGTAACCCGTGTTAATAACATTCGTGCAGGTTTAAGCTTTTCCCCACCGGCTTTACAATTTAAATTATTTTATTTTAAAATAGAAGTAAAAAAAAAGATTTTTAAAAACCACGTTTTTATAAGCGGACTAAAAAGAAGAAAATAATTTAAAACTTATTAGTTCAAGTACTTCGATTTAATATGACTAAAAACGTGGGGCGGGCGCTTATGAGGTTTAACATATGCGGTTCACTCATTCTCTCACTTATAGATCTCTCTTTTGCCTTCTACATTAGAAATCTTTAATTTTTATACCAAACACCCACCCCACGTTTTTAGTCATATTAAATCGAAGTACTTGAACTAATAAGTTTTAAATTATTTTCTTCTTTTTAGTCCGCTTATAAAAACGTGGTTTTTAAAAATCTTTTTTTTTACTTCTATTTATTTTATTCTTTTTAGTCCACTTCTAACAAACAGGTTTTTAAAAATATTTTTTTACCTCTATTTATTTTACCAAACACCTCACAAGCGCCCGCCCAACGTTTTAAAAACATTGTGATGTGGTCACGGGGCGAACTCACAGATGTCAACAAAAGCCGACGGTACAGATGCTTTTATATAGACTATAGATAAACTTAAAAGTTCAATAATTTAATAACAGTACATTTGATCAATCTGAAATTTTGATACAATGCATTGTCATCCAAGATCTATCTGTGGTAAAATTTTCAGATCTCTAGGACCATCAGAAGTGGTTCAATTTTACGTTGGCAGATTTGAAAAAATCTTGGACATTGCCTCACCAACGAAAGCGAGCTAATAAAAACGTAGTAAAAAGGTCTAAGTGCGTACGTGAGCTTACAGTAGTTACAGTGCCGTCCCGCCTCCTGCACACATTCGATTGCTACTAAATCGAGGACATAATACAAAAAGGTTTTCCCAAGCACCGATGGTGAAATTATGAGATAATCCTGAGACACACAAGTTTGACCATCAATGTACATTGTACATGTTGAAAAAAAATGCCACGGGGTTTGCAAAAACAATGCCTTCACTCACTCCTTTACTATACGTTAATCATCGTAGTACACGTGTGAAACCATCTTACCTTCTTTACAGGTGTTTCTACTCCAGACTGGGAAATGCTTTTTACGCACCTGAGTGGTTCACTAAGGTAGATGTTTATGTTTCTGATTTTAACTACTCAATACATAACATTCATTTTTAACTATATATTTTGTACAGGCTACTAAAGGCAATATTTTGAAGGGAAAAGTGATTCCTCTATTTTCACATTTTGCTCCTTTTTAAAATATTTTTATCTCACATTTCAAATAAATTCACAGTGCATGTGAATAATGTTGCTAGACCTTGTGTACTTCTCATTATGCTAAATATGTTAGAAAATTGAGTTATGTCAGTTCTTACTTTAGGCATTATGAAGCTTAACTTGTCATGGATAGCGTTACAAAATATTTACACCAGATGAGGAATTTTACAAAAATATTTTACAACATAAGTTTATGCAATTTATGTTTGAACTTTAATGAGCGATCTATTGTTTTAGAGAAATATAAAAGTTACATGTTATATTGAGGCGATAGATGAAGGTGACTGAAGAATTCATTTATGATAAGTTTATGGGCTTCCTTGTGATATATATAAAAATGATTGTAAAACCGATTAAAAGTTGTTAGCTTTACTTTATTCACACAAAACTTTAATTATTAAATTAAACTCGAACAAATGGACAATTATTAAAATACATGTAGTTCGAATACATATTTGAATGACTGTGTATATACTTAAATGCCCGCGACTGTTAAAACCTAAGAATATTTCGATACGTTTGACCCACAGGACTTGCCAAAGGACCTACATTTAGACGGTGAGCTGTTTGGTGGGCGAGGTGAGTTCCAGTCCACTGTGAGCATAGTAAAGACTGCCGAGAGCCCTAAGTGGAAGGATATCAAATATTATGTAATTATGACTTTTTTCTTTGCTTTACTATTGTGACTATGGTTAATTTAGAAAGGCCTATACCGTACGAGAATGCCATGTTCCACATGAGCATGACAGTTGTTAACTTTTTACAGATTAATTGTTACTGTGCACTTTGAATCATAAAGACACTTCAATATTTTTCTTTGCATTATGATTTTTTTTTAATAGCTTTATCCATTTGCTTTTGGTTCTTTAAAAATAAAGTGGTGTGGTTGGTTTGTTTAAAATTTAATATTTTCACTGGAAATTAATTAACATTACCAGACATACATATTATAAATGTTTATGTTATTAATGTTTATGGCACAAATTTTTGAAATGCCGTAATCAAGATCGCGGTATCTCTTTCAATGCACCAGGTGTTTGATTCACCCCATTTGGGAAAAGAAGTCTTTGAAAAGAGAATGCAGACAATTAAGGACTACTTTGAGACTAATCAGTAAGTAATTGATTCTCTCAGAACGATTGATTCATGGCCTTCAAATTATCCCACACATTTTAAACAATGTGCGAGTCTTCATTGTTTTGGGCAGGCGTATGCACTACAACCAAACACACTCATCCAGTTTAACAAACACAGAGACAATGTGCAATGTGTTATAGTGTCGCCAAGGAGAGACTACTATAGGCACTTACTTTTTTTAAAAATAGCTTGGGCACCAGTATTATCCATGCTATGATTATATATTCTTATGTTGCTTGTTACAAACCTGCAATATCCTCAAAGGCATACTTGGAAATCTGATCCCATTCTAATATGCATGTTACAGACCTGAGTATGCTGTATTTGTTGAACAAACGAAATGCAAAAGCAAAGATCACTTGGAGGAGAAGTTAACAAGGATTCTCAACATAGGTGGGGAAGGACTCATGATTCGCAAACCAGGCTCAGTATACGAGGCATGTCGATCTAAAACTTTGTTAAAAATCAAGAAATTCTACGATGCAGAGGTGAGTATGTCACACTATTGTTAATATTTTTTTTACATTCATCTAGGACTAGGTTATGATGTAAAGAATGATGTGTTAGACTTAAAATTGAAAATAAATGCATCTTAAATTCAACTAAAATTTTACAATACTTTTTTAAAATAAAAAGTATTATGTTTGTGAGTTCAAATGAAAAATTTGTATGAAAATAAAAAGAGGTTCATTTTTTAAAATTAAATTTTTTGGCTATACAGCTACGACATTCTATAACCGGCAAACGTTTTTCTTATAGTTAGCATGTATAAAAATATAATCAAGTTTATTAAGTGGATAGCAATTCATAATGCTTTATTCGTGTATTGTAAAACTTTTAAAACAAAATATCTCTAATTCTTATGCTTTATAGGCCATCGTCATTGGTCATGAGAAAGGAAAAGGAGTTAATCAATCCCGTTGTGGGGCGTTGCGATGTCGAATGGCTTGTGGCAAAGAGTTCTCTGTGGGTTCTGGGTGGGTAGCACATTTCTGTGCAGTACTTTTTATCAATTGTTACATTTAGATTTACTTCCTCTCTTTCATTTTTTAAAAAATGTAGGCAATGACATTAGCTGTAAGAAATAATATGAGATATATGAAATATGTTACTTATCTTTTACTTTTGAGTTTAAATTTGATACATTTCATGTTTTCTAATTAATTTTTTAAATAATTTAGATTGACTGACAAAGATCGCAACCACCCACCAAAGATTGGCAGCATCATTACCTATAAATTTCAAGAGTTAAGCAAGGGTGGTTCTCCTAGATTTCCTACTTATGTTGGTGAGTTGAACTATGTGGTGGTTTGTTTTTTTTGGAAAAGGGGGGGGGCACTTTTATATCCGAACATATTATGTGATACAGGCTAAACAGGACATATTAAAATATGCAAGCGTCAACCAGGCTCTACCATTGCTAGATTATAATGGACGAAGAAGTAGAAATCGGATAAACTCATATTGTATATGGCAATTTCCACCTCTCATCTGGATAAAGAGAAATAGTAAAACTAGAGTGACACGTCTGCCTAAGCCTAAGCAGCGCATTTGTGTTAAAAATATCAATATATTTTTTATATATACATGTAAATGGTTTTATGAGTGTGTCTCGGCCGCAATTTTTAGGAGAGAGTGTGGGGGCAGACATGATGTCAAGTTATGTCTTCGCCAATGGGAAATAATTTTTCTGATCCGATGCTTTTGGATAATAACAATATCTTTAATAGCATTGTAGTTTCTACAGCCATGCTACTGCACATTGAGTCATTATGTACATCATTTAATTAAACACATCAATTTTATAATCACAGGAATCTGTATAGATAAGACAGAGCCCACAGACGCTGAAATCCGAGAAGTGATGGATGAGGATGAGGCATAAAGAGTGCAATAAGACCATTAGCTGACACTTGATCTCAGCCAGGATGGATCTGTACACTACATTTTTTAATTTAATTTTTTGTTTATTGTATGTTAATGTCTATTTTATTACTTGTCAAATACTGTACAATCATATAGTTGGGAAAATAATGTTAAATAGACAAGAAATACTCTTTTATTTGAAAGCAACTTAGCGGCTGTGATCTCACAAATTGTAATATTTATACTTAAGTTTAAACAGTGGGTTTTTTCCACCACGTAACGCACCGGGACAGCGGCGTTCCGACAGCTTTTTTCCACATTCTTATTTTTTATTACTGCCTGGAATGCTTTTTCGTGTTGGGTTCCTGTACCTTTTTTCATGCGTTCCGGTACCTTTTTTTAGATAGAAAAAAAGCACTGACTTTAAATATATGAACATTTATCTATTTATAAATAGTATTTTGAATGCCAATTTAATGGCCAGTTCATAATAATAATATTTTGTTGAAGTATTTTTGAATCAAATGAACCATAATTCTTTCTTTACTCTTATGAGAATATAAAATAATCATTTCTTGCAGCTTGCGTAAGATGTGATATTGGCATAAGTATAAGTTGTATTCAATGGCTATTTTAAAAAAATAATTTTACCTGCAGTGTGACATGAGTTTAATGTCTTATTTATTATTTAATATACAAACTGTGATATGAGTTAAGTGCGTAACATAGCCCCATAATGCAGTCACTTGCTTTTATTTACAAGCAGTGACATGTGATACAAGCACGATACTCAAGAGGGTTTGGAAATGTAGTGGGGTGGGGGGATGCAATCACCTGACGAAAATATATTTATTTAAAGAAGTGTTTACCGTGTATACTGTCATTCATCACCTCAGTGAGGTTGTGTCCAATCACTTTAAGATACGAATCTTATTGTAAAGGGGAGCCTTATAGAGATCAAGGTAAATTACAATATTAAAATAATATTAATAATACTAATGAATAGACAAACTAGGTGTTTGATCCTGATAGCTGCTTCTACTTGAGGGAATTTGTATAGAGAAATATGGAGAGACCGTCATTCATCGCCTCATTAAGGTTGCGTCCAATCAATGGGTCAGAAAACAGGGAGCTCCACCCTGAGTTGTGTTGTTTTTTTTCTTCTATATTTGGAGGAGCGGCGTTTTCTTCTCAATAAATGTATCGTATGAGAGAACGGCGAGATTCGTGTCCTTATCCGGGTGGCATTAATTGTAATTATGCAGTTGAGTCCGATACCCCCTTTTTTAAAGACCAAAGCAATGCGATCTATCAAATTCAAGAAGAACATTAGAAACATGCATTGACTTGATCATTAAAATTAATTCGATAGCTCCAGATGGTATAGGAAAGCACTGTATAAGGAATAAGAATTAGTTGGGATAGTATCAGAGCGAGGAGCGTAATTATTATTTTTTTTAAAAAATAGCCGCCTTAGCAAGGTAGTAATGTTAATTGAATGAAAAATGTGATGCTTTTGTGTTATGTTTTTTGTCTGTTTGTTCATTATAATTTATTTTAGTATTTTTAGTCATAGTGTACTGTGATATATTTTTTTAAAAACAAAACGAAAAACATTAAAACATTAATTCAACGCTACTAATCGTATTTTATTTTTTTAATTTCTTTTTTGTTTTGTTGTTGCTTTGTAACTATGTTTTTGTAGTAATTATTACTATAATAGTCTGATAATTTATATAGCACAATACCCCAGAAAGCAACTGGACTCACGGCGCTTCAAATAAAAAGTAGTAACACACATATATTAATTTTTTTTAAAGCATTCAGTTTCAAACATTAATATCCTAATTACAAAAAACATATAATGACATGATAGTGCCGATAAGCTTCTTTCATTATTTTGAGTTAGAGAAATGTGTCATTGTTTCAATATTTAATTATTTTGGAAAGTAAAGTTTGAAGAAATGTTAAAAGGTTCCAAATATCAACTTCATTTATTTTGGTTGTATTTTCATTAGGCTTCGATCTTAAAGCAAGTAAAAGGTAACACTAACTGTGAACAACTAATGAAACAAGTAACTAAATGCAGGTCGTGAGAACTATAGTTTGAATGACTGTTTATTTGAATAATTTCTTTTCTTGGGCTTGGGTACACACAGTAACTGATGTCTAAGTTCTTGAACTAACACCTGAAGCAAAGTATAAAGTTTTACTACAGTCTATGCCCTACTGACGACTATCTCTTTAATCCCTAAAGCACTGTCCTAAGTCTCTTTTATGCCTTTTTTTTTAAAGAAAAAGGGGGTTGCGGCGGAAACCTTAAATTACTGTCATCGATCTCCACTGCAGTCCCTTTTTTCGGACATAGCGTTTAATATTTATTTCTTTGAAATTTACATTTAATTTTGGCTGAAGGCCTTACAAATTACAATTTTTTTTTGTTGTTGTTGTTGTGGGTTTTTCACATTGTAACCAGTCTCTTTCATGCCGTCCCTAAATGTTCTCTAAATGTTTTCTAGCCTAGCTGCTTCTTCCCTTATATAGCCGGGGAACCGGAAGATGTTTGTTTAGGTCAAGCAGTATTGTCATATACTCTAACCGGTAACATTCATTTCCGGTCATTGTTAAGAGGACCGGTAATTTTCACCTCCGCCGGAAGCCCTCGCATCCGGCACCCAAATACACAACGGTGTGCTGGGCGGGGGGGGGGCGCATAAATTGTGGAACCGGAAGCCCTTATCCCCGGTCCCTGTCAGCCATCTGTAATCCAACACCCTAGGTCCCGTCACTCTGCCGGAGTGAACAGAGGGCCCTTTGTTTGGGTGCGCTTGGGGGGGGGCAGTGTCGGGCGCGCCCCATGTATGTTTTGGGGGCACACGGCCATACATATATAAATTAACCTTATAAATTATATACACTAGCGTTGGTTCGGTTATATTCTCTACATCCACCTTGTTTTTATAACTTTCAAATACATCTTGCGAGCTTTGCCAGCGGCATAATTTGAAATAAGGGACCGTCAATAAATGACGTCACTTACCTATTAAAAAAAGGGGGGTCACGCATTTGTGACGATGTGTGACGAGGGGGGTGGGTGTTTAAGAAATGTGACGTCACATCAAAACGCGCAACTTTGAAAAAAAGTTCCACTTAAATATTTGATTGCTTGCAATGTATTTAACGACGATTTCAATGGCTTTAAACGTATTACGATATTAGAGTGCAGCCTTACACTAAATAGATACCTAAATGAAAAAAAAATTTGTAACTTGCTAATTTTCAATTAGAAAATGCGGCTTTTAGTAGTTGGTGTCAAAGCTTTGTGACGTCATATTGGGAAAAAAAGGGGGGGGGGTCTAAATTTTGTGACGAAGTGTGAAGAGGGGAGGAGGGGTTAAAAATCGGCCGAAATCGCATGTCGTCATTTATGGACAGCCCCAAAGTTCATTATTATGAAGATCCTTAGCAACATCATTCTCAATAGCTGAGTTACTGAGCCGATCTTGCATCATTGTCGATCGTTTATATGTTTTTAATACATTTTATTTTCGAAAAGCTTCTGTCTCCGGAAGCCACAGTAATAGGAATAATCAAAAGTATTCGAAAGTCTAGGTGTGTGTTAGGAAAGTCACTATAACGCTTGTTTACTGAAAGAAAATGGCAAAATCTTAACAGGATCGTTGCAGGAATTATAGAACTCAATGATTTCAACTCTTCAGCAAGCACGAAACCATCAGGATCCTTACTTTCGCAGGCCGTGAGCTTTGTATCCAGATTCATATTGCAATTCAGTAGATTACTTTTGGGGGGGGGGTGTAATTAATAAAAGTTATAAATAACTTCAAACGACTAATGATGCCTTCGTAGTTGTTAAAAGTGACTGACCATCGACATGATTGCCATATCAACAATCTGGTTTAAAAAAATCTGTGCGAAATTTTTCTTGTGCATCTACAAATCCTTCATTCTTCTTATGTATTTTTTCCCTTCTTTTTTTTGCACGCTCGTCTCTTAGAAAATGGGTTCAATTACTAAGTCCATGGCAATTTCTTTTGCAGTTGCTATTGTTGGTTCAAAAGCGCCCTTTCTGAAAGATTTCAACAATTTGCAAGTATGTTGCATGCTGTCAACTGCAGTTAAAATGCTAGATCGACAGAAATATTTTGTAATTCTTTACTGATGTAATTAAATTGGAACAATATGTCGCACAAAAAAGCAATTGAAACAATGAAATTGAAGTTATTAAGTTTTTTGCACAATGACTATGCTTCCGTTCGATTTTTTGATCACTACTTTGCTCTTAAACGTCGTAAAGTGCATCATAGATTATTACATGTTTGATATTCACTGCCTTTCCACTTTCCACATGGCTTTCCCATCGTGTTTCACAAAGTGGTTTCACAAAAATATTTCGAACATTCCTGGAAAGGATAGCCCATCACTTGGTTGAAACAGAAAATAAAAAATAGATTTGTTGAATTATACCAACAAAAAAAAAGTTATTGCATCAGGAAACGTTTTTCCCATATCACATAGCAGCAAGTTGTAAATGTGATAGGTACAAGGAGTTAAGAAATGCCCTATAAATTAATGTATAAGACGAGCTAGTATGCCTGAATTATGCCCCTTCATGTTCGCATCGTTGTCGTATCCTTAAACGCGGATATCAGAAACATCTTAGCCCAATTTTGTCAGTTCCAAGGGTAAGACATCAAGCAGGTGTTATCCAGTACTTTCTTCTACTTCTAGAAAACTTCTATGAAGTGCTCATGAATTAATTCAGAATATCCACCTCCTGGGCTTACATAGCGAACTTTCAGTAACATCTGTTCTTAGTGACTTTGGTCCTGTGTGCAATCAAGTATTATTGAAAAGTGTTTAGCTGATTTTACTCTTCCTACAATAATTTTCCTTACCTTATTTCACATCAACAAAATGAGCACGTTTTGAATAAGCTTTCCAAAGTAGTGATCCTGAATTTCATCAGTTTGTATTCTTCGTAAATGTTCCTGCAAACCTGAATCAAATTTTGCCAGCAATTCAACGAGACCCAAAAAAGTTCCAGTGTTTATCGGTTCAACTACGAAAAGCCATGTTGTGCTCAGCAAGAATAGGACAATGACAATGGCCATGAGACGTTGAAATAAACTATGTAATTCAGCATTTTCAATGTTTATTATTTATTGGCGTTTTGTTTTTTAAAATGTTTTCCTGAATCTAAAGATGCTTACTAAAATATTATAGGAAAATTACTTTTTGAGTTAGGATTTAGTATGATCATAATATTTTATAATATTACTAAGCCCTTTTCTAATTATTTTATCCTGAATTTTTTTTTATAGTTTTCTTGATACCGTTGTTATAAATTTAAAGAAAGTATTACATAATAGTGGTAAAATTGTAAAAAGTAGGAAACAATGTTTAATCAAAGTTTAAGGCCGGGCCTGTAGCGACGGGGTGCATCAAATAAATAATTTTTAAAAATTGTGTTTGCTGAACATAAAAAATTCTTTAAAATGAAAAGAGGAAGGCCAAAAATGCAAGGAATTACACAAAGTAGGCATATTTGTCTATGTTGATATACCTGCAAACAATTTGGGGGAAAAGGCACTTGACGAGACGAGATGAATGTAATAATCTTATAGTTATAGCTCCTATGTCCCAGAGGGTGTAAAAGTCAAATACAAGAAATAAAATTAAAATTTACATGTTAACTTTTATTAATTGTAGGCCATTGGCGTGAATAGGATTTTTGCAGAGGGCCCATAATTTATAATCGAATTTTGACGCTCCTTCTACTTCTACGTCTACGACGAAAAACAATTGCAGTTGAGTTAACCAAAAGTTTTTATAAACGACCTTATAGAAATAAAGAGTTATTTTTTAAAAACTTTACAATTTCAAATAAATAGATTTGTGGATTTTAATTTCATTGACTATAATATTCCATGACTTTGCTTTGTATGCATTGAATTTGAAGATTGGTACGTTACTAACTTGTCGGATTTTTTGCATTCCATTTAGTGTGATAAGTTGGTAATTAGACGAATCAAAATGGTTAGTTGGTTAGAAATGAAACTGAAAGTACACTCTTCTAAAGTAAATCTATTTATAATAGTGACTTAGGGGTCCGTTAGGTATTCATATTTATTCCTAGTTAATTTTGGGACATTGAAATAATCGTATTCCAGGTAAAATCTATGATTATTGCGTTTAGGTTTAGACTGACTAAATAATTTAATATAAGTAGAATCCTATTTAATTTAAAATTTAGCATGCATGACGATAATCGATCATTGACGATGCTACACTAGACTAGTACACTTCCAGTCTTCCATTTTCATTTACAATTATTAGTAGTAGTAGTAAGTTCCCCGTAAGTTAGTAAGTTTAATTAGTAAATTAGCTCATGCTTAATAATTTAAAAGTAAGTTGTTTAAAAGAATTATTTTTTCAAGTGTCAAGTCAAGTGCCCTAACTGAACCCTACGCACAAACTCACAGGTCCTATTGAGTTTGAGTACTCACTCAACACTAATGATCCTACATGTGGAAGAAGATCAGAAGCCCCGAGCCTAGTGCTCTTCATGGGTCTTTTCCTCCCAGCTATCTGGCCCCCTCCCCCAGAAAAGGATGTGACAGCTGGGAACGGAGCGGTCGCTTCTGAAGCGGCCACCTGGACATCCAGGACAGAAAGTCGAAAATGCCTCCCACTAAGTTGACCTCACAAGGAGGGGTGGAATTGCCTTACTACGACCCGCTACCACTTCGGCGCCACCCCTGCAAAGCATACGAGTCTCAATGGTAAGAATCGCCGCTATGCGGGGGATCATCAATGACCTACCTAGGGTGCAACCCCCACTGGAAGGTTTCCTCAGAGCTGGCGTCCACTGCGTTCTTCGCGGTTCCTTTTGCTAATCCGTACTGGCGCTCCTGGCCCTAAACCGGCACCGCTCAATGGCGTTGCTAGTAAAATTGAGGGGGACGAAACGGTCGCTTCGGATTTACCCGACCCTCAACGGGCACTCAACACTCAATCAATCGACTCTCAATTCTCAATAACTAACTGACCCAATTAACTCTTAGATAGCTTTATTCTGAGTATCACAATCAACCAACCTGCCTTAATCACGTAATTCTTAATAATATATTATTAATTATTATCTATTGCCATTGCATGTCCCATGCCACAATTATTTCAATTAATTTTTTAAATATTAAAATAAATGAAAATGGTCTTAAGTCTAAATGTTGTCTGGTGTATTATCAATAATTATAATTATAAATAATTAAAATGAATTTTAACTTTTATTATTGTTAGTGTCATTTTGAGGCTCTAACAGAACTTGGTAATGTTGTCTAATTATTGACAAATCAATGCCCTTTTAATTTCTATTAAAATTATGAAGTCTATTACTGTTTCTACAACTTCAACTAAATTTCCTTATGCCTACACAAGTGGTAAGTAAATTGCAGCTCGCGATCCACAGGTGGCTCTTACAGTTACAGGACCTGAATGTTGCTCTTTAGTGACCTGAATATGGCTCGATGACTGGGGAACAAATCAGTTTTGACTAGCGGGTGCAAGTTCATAGTTCACAATAAATGAGTGTTTTGAAATAATTTTTTGAATAAAAATTTGGCTCTCAAAATTTCTTATCGTCCTGCTGCTGATTTTCGAATCCCTTAACAAATGAGTTTGCAAGCCACTGTCCAACACTATATAATAGCCATATTATAAGCCTAATAATATAATATAGTTTTTATTTGTATTGTCTACAGTACTGTTGTTAGCATTTTGCTTATCACATTATTACTAATATTATAACTTTCTATTTTTGGAATAAGAAATAGCAATATCTAATATTTAAAATACTATTAACTATTATATGACAACAATGTGACTAGGGTTGCCAGGTCTGCTTCCAAACAAGCGGGGTAAGCAGTAAGCAGTAAAAAATATATTTTTTAAAATTTACCATTAAAATGATATATGTTCTTATCCTATCCTTATTCTCTTAGACTGTACAGCTTTAGATTATGTTCCATTTCGTCATAATGCTTGTAAATAAAGGAAATGTCAACTATATTCTGCAAAAAAAATAGTGAACAGAATGTGAAAAAAGCTGACCGTCCACTCAAATAGTGGACCCCTGGCAACCCTAATTGTGATTACTTATGGCCAGATGAGTTCTTGACACCATGGGCTCAATTCATTTGCCTTTGAATATGTACACTTATAATATTGTTGCATTTTAAAAAAAAAGCATTATGATAAAATTGATATTTTTGTCAAGCAATGAATCTATTCGACAAAAATAATTTAGGAAAGGGGCTGACTGCATATCATAAAAGCTTCTTGCTGATTGTCTTGATGGATGCAACAAATTTGCTATGTTGGCCTTTACGATTAGTCATGAAATAAGTGTCCCATGTTTAAATAAATAAGCTTCTCTACTCATTACTAATGACTCCATCCAGGGTCGGATTAAGACTGCACGGGGCCCCTGGCTGCAATTCAAACTGAGGCCCGGTCCAGCCAGCATCCATTTAAATAAAATGATTGCTAGCAGCTAATGTAAGAATTTAATTTGTAAAGCAGAGTATAATAAGACAAAAAATAATATAGAAGTCAATTTAATTAATATAAAGTTCCATGAATCCAAATTTCATTAAAATAATTATTATTATTTATTTCAACTAACAACTTTTGTTTGCGTACTTTTCTCAAGTTATCAATCAAGTCAGTAAAGATAAGTGAGCTTACAAGTTCCTTTTCAATGCTCATTAGAGGGAGCATACTCAGTCTTTGTTGTCCCATGAAACTTCTAACTTAATTTTGTATTCTTTTCAACTTTGAAAATGATCGTGCTCCGCAGCAGTTTGATGTCATTATTGAGAGATGGATGTGAAGTGCGATGTGTACATTTGGAAAGGACTGTGTAAAATTTAGCTCATTCAAAAAGCAACATTTTTAGCTCTGTACATGTGTTTTGAGGTTTGCATTGTGCTTCTTCCTGTCCCTGAGCCTGGGGCTGGACAATAACTTTTTTGAAGAGTTCTGACAATTGGACTAATTCTGAAGGAAAGCAGTCTTCAAAATCACTTGAATATTCTTCCATTAACTTGGATGCTGCCCATCGGATAGCGTCATTGCTGAGCTCAGTTGGTTTGTAAGAAAGCCAAATTTCTCATGGATGTCTTTACATGCGTCTAATCGATGTTGTAGGGCTGAAGAAAGTTTGTCAATCATTGTCAGAAATACATCAACCTTGATAGCCCTTCATCAAACTGACACTTCTCTTTTTTTGATTGTGTTGAAAATTGTTCATACTTCTTCTCCATGGACATGTCCTTTCCTTTTTCTTCATTTGAATCAAATTCAGAATGCTGTCTTTTAACAAACTGAAGGAGAGATTTCAACAAATGCATGGCTGAATTCAAAGATAGTCCCCGCTCTTGAAGGGATACATTCGTTTTCTGAAATCTTTCTAAAATTGTCTCCCCAATTTCAAGTATAATAGCGACTTCCAGTTGCTCAAGCTCCTTCCTAAATCCTTCTGATTCAAGTCGACAGTTAGGCGGCTGATTTTCGTCAGTTGCCTTTTCTTCTAGTGCTGCAATATTCAATCGCTATTCCCTACCTAGCGATTGTTACAAAAAAGATGATGTCTTAATTAACGATATGAAGAGCTCAAGGAAGAAACGGCTATGTGACATTTTTGAAATTTTTTAGTTATTCAATATATCTGATAGAATTCAAAAATAGAATGCTATCAATGAGTTTATATGAATAAATATCATCTCTAACCATATTAAAAATTCAAATCTATTTAGTTAATTCATAATAAATCTCTGTATAATTTTGAATTTTAAAACTTGAATATCTCAAAACTACAAAACTGTGACATAGCCGTTTCTTCCCTTGAGCTCTTCATATTTTAAATGATTATACTTTATTGTTATACTGAACTTACTGGTATTTAATTTAATTTTTTTTTGTTGAATATTTACATCTCACTACAGTCTGTCTGTAGGTCGAAGCGGCGTAACTCGTGTTAAGTGTACTAACTTTGTAGTTGGTTAATAATTCGAATATTGAATTATACAATTTTATGTCAAAGTTTCGCATTGGCAATTTTTGCAAACTAATCGATTTTTTTCCTTAGCTAGGTTTACTCTTTCCTGCATGATAATTTTTAGATATTATTACAAACAATGACGATTTCTGGTATTTTACCCTCTTCGACATTTTCTCGTGATAAATAGATGAGATTTTATTAATTTATTTATGATATATTCAGCGATTCTTGCAAACATTTGCCAACATTTATTTTACAATATAATAAGTTTGGGGGCCCTTAAATCATTGGCGGCTGAATAGCGAAGTCAATAGTGCGCTCGCCTCACAAGCTGAGGGGCGTGGGATCGATTCCACGTAAAAGCCACTATAAAAATGTTGATTAATGACTAACGCTAAGAAAGTCCTCCGCTGACCTGGAGAGGGATGGGCGCCGCCAGGTCTATCAAGCCCGAGAATGTTCTAGTGGAAACATTAGAACCCCCTACGACTACGTGGTTATAACGACCACGAGGTTATGGGACTAAACAAAAAAAAATCATTGGGGGCCCCTAACTTTAGCCCGTTCAGCTCCCCCCCTTAATCCGCCATAGAATCCATTCATCATCGCCCTAATAATAAACATAACTTCAGCTTACTGTGTATTATTGCAATAACATATAGCGAGTGAAAATCCTGGTCTAAATTTTATTCAATTTATTAAATCAAACTAAATACCTAAAAATACTAGATAGTCTTTTATATATGTTAGGATTAGTGCCTTATGTTGTTTTAATTAGAAAGAGCTATATGGATTATATTTTTAGACATAAAGTAATAATCACAGGCACATGATGCCTTACATTTCATTTCAATAATTAACTCAAGTATTTTATTTTCTTTCTTTTTACAGAATCGTTGATGTCAAATCATTAATTTAAAAATAAATTCTCAAGGAAATCCCCCAAAATGGACTTTGAGGCAAATAAAGCTGCTTTAAAGCGTTTGCTCATTGCATTTCTTAAAACTTGTCCAGAGTATAAATGTAAAAAAAAAGTTTTGGGATAATGTTAACATATTTAATACAAAACCCCTTCGGTGCCAAGATTATGGAGTTTCCACAATGAACTCTACTTTGAAAGATTTCAAGGATGATATTGAAATTGTTGGGAAATATGTAGTGTTAAAACTATTCGGTAAGAAGGAAGTTGTGGTAAGTGATTCTGATGATGACACAGACTCCAATAACTCTGCACAAACACAAGCGTCAACTCAAAGAGAATCAGCCAACTTTCGTTTTAAAAGCAGGGGGAATCAACCAGGACCTGAGATGTCAGCGAGAATCCCAGATGAATCTATAAGGGACAAAATCATTTCTGTGCTTAAAGCTGAAAACGGCCAATGTGGCCTTTGGAAGTTTTTAGATTGTTATCGTAAGAAATATGGTGAACTTCGTGATCTGGAAAAACAGGTACAAATTAATAGTGACATTTTAACTATAAAGAAAGATGTGATTTATTTACTGAAGGATTGCAAGCAGAGTTCTAGTCAACAGCAGGGATCACTGACTTTCACCTCATCTAAAATAAAGCCACCATCTTGGGGTTCAGGTCTTAAGGAAGGTAGGAATCAATTACAATGAAAACTTAACACATTATGTTGAATTCAGGCATTTAGATTCAAAACATATAGGAAAAAACTTAGGACTAAAAACATGCTTAAAAGTACAATGTACTAAAAAAAATAAAAATTCATGGATTGGCTATGCATCATTTTGTAATGAGAACAGTTAAAAAAAGAAATTTGATAACCACTGTTTCAAATTTTTCACATGGCAATAGTGTGGAATTGTAGGTTGAAGTTCAGTTTAATTGTAATGTTGCTAAAATGGTATGAAGCTACAGTAACTAACAGTGTCACTCTTCTGCTTTATGAGACATGTGTCCTGGTTGCAGTAATAAACTGTTACATAGTATTAGTATTTGCAACTTGTTTATTTTCATGCTTCTTAATTATGTTCAGTATTGTTATCATGATTACTCATGATAAATTGTAGAAAACTTTATCACCAAGCATCCTCATTTATCAAAGTCTTGACAGCCTTCTTAAATTCAACGATTTCCTAAAATTTGAACAAACACTTCCTGTACAATTTCTTCATCTAATACTTTTTACTTAACTGTCCTGAATTTATTTATTTGGCTTTGGGTGGGGTAAAAAAAAATCATGGTTACTGACTATTATTTTTTGCCACACATAATATCAGCTTTTGAGCACTGGCTTAAAATCTGCTGGAATTTGTATGTAGTTTCTTCTGAAAAAAGTCACGATTTAGAACATCTTTTTAGGAACAATTATTTATTAAATTTTTATGCTTTTTACTCATTTTCTGAACAATAGGGTGATTATACCATTACAATAGGGCTGGTACTGATTAAAAAATTTTTGTTTGGTTAATTGGAAAAATTTAATTGATTAATTTTGATTAATTATATTTTTATAACGCATATATAGATCCTGTTAAGTTGAGATTCATTATTTTGCAAAATCGGTTAAGTCGCGGTAATTCCATGGCTTCCAAATTTTGTGACATCACACAGCAAATTCGTTCTGCTATGCAAGAAATAAGGAAGAAAAACCTTTTTGTTTACGTATGCACATCTAAATAAATAATAATAATAATACGAGGGAAAAGTATGTAAGTAACAGAAAATATAAATTATTAATAAATTGGGGAAACAATTTTTTTTAATCTATCAAATTAATTTTAATCAATTAAAGCTTTAACGATTATTCGATTAATTAATCTTAATTTCCGCAGCCCTACATTACAATATTTGTTTTTTTTCATATATAGGTCATATCATATTTTTAGATTCTGATGAGGAAAGTGATTCTGATGACACTAGTATTAACAGCCAGAATTCCTCTACACCACAAATATCTGGATTTATTCCTCTATCAGGCAAGGATTATAGATTATTTATGGTGACCAGAAAAAACGACAAAAGACCTTTTTGGTGACAAGACAAAATGACAAGTGACAAAACAACAAGGAGACAACATGACAAAATAACCATGGGCAAACCAACAAGATGACAAAACGACAAGGTGACAAAGTCTTATTTATTTACAATTACATGTACATGTACTGTTATTAGTAATTGTAATTACATGTAATTACTCTCCATGTAATTGCACTTTTTCTAATTCTAATGCTTCATGAAATGTTTAATTTTAGATTAAAGTGAAAAGACTGTATTATAGCAGATCACATCCTAATGAATATAGTGTCATGGTATGCAGCAAACTCATGTAATACTTTGACCCAATAGGACATAAATTTTGTCTCCTAGTAATGAACAAGTTGAAAATTATGATGTACCGGTACTTGTACATTGTCAGTATGTACATACATACTTGCTCATGCACACAGAAAATAACTGAAATTTTTAAGGATGGTTGTGTATTTAGTAATACAGTAAAATCATTTAATGAACTAGTCTGACTTTCTTGTAAAACAATAAAATCCAAAAGCTGGTCTTAATTTCTGTCTTTTTAAAAGCATGTTAATGTGTAATGTTATTAAAACAAATTACTAAAAATTCCCTTTTGTAAGTAAAAAAGTAATTGTAATTACATGTCAAAAGTGGAGTAATTAGTTATGGAAATTAATTACACTTTTGAATGAATTTTTACTGTATATTTACTAAAATACATGTAGGTCATATAATTCTGGTGGTAATTACATTTTAATTACAAGTCTAATAACAGAAAACCATGTTTCTCCAACCAAAAGCCATGTAAAACATCTAAATAATTGACCATGCGTTATTCCAGGGGTTTCAAACTCACAAGAAGGCATGTGCCATTTTATCACTTAAGAGATGTGTCAAGTGCCACATCCCTCCCCCCAACACCCTTACCCTAATAAACAAAAACACTTCATCAATCTTAACTCATTTTACTACTTATCACTAATAACATTTACTTGCTTAAATCAAATTTTTATATTTATTTTACATGTTATTACATAAATAAAATTAGATATGTAGATTTACTAGCTGTCTGAATTTCATAAAAAGTAAATTTTTTGTAAGCTAACTGGCGGGCCACAAAAATCAACTTGGTGGGCGGCATGCTGCCCCCGTGTTTGAGACCCCTGCTTTATTGTATATAAGGCATTACAGACGTTGGAGGCATTGAAGACTTGCAGTTTTGTCACTTTGTCCTTTTATCTCTTTGTTGTTTTGTCACCCGTTGTTTTGTCTTTTGTCGTTTTGTTATGGAACCATTATTTTTGTTTACACTGCTGACAAGTGAATGAATTATCAATGATAAAAACCACAAACATTTAATGTAAAATTTTAATCAGCTGATTTTAAATTGATACAGGAGCTTTCAGTTTCTGTTCAGTACTTTCAGTTTCACAGTTCCTTTAAAAGTTATGCTTATCAGTGCCAAGATTAAAGTAATCAATAATTAGGTATTCAGAAATTCATAGAAACATTTTTAAAATTTTCCTTAAATCTCTGTCAACAAAATATTTGTTATTTATAATTTTTATAATTAAACCAAGCAAAAAGTGGATATCTCATTCTGTGATAGAATTTCTATCGTCATTTATTGAGCTATGGATTTACAATGAATCAAATTAATCCGAATCAAGGACCTTCACAAAATGTAGGACAGTTGTCACATCAGAGGTATGGTCTACCATCACAAGATCAGAAAGGAAAACAAAATTTTTTATTACATGGACAACCATTGCAAGCTACTATCATGCCAATGCAAGCACCTGGAATGAATTTTCAAAGGCCTGGAATGCAAGCACCTGGAATGCAACCAATGCCATTACTAGGTAATCTTTTTACCTCATAAGATGCAATTAAATTTAAATTTTCCAAACACATTTTTGTGGCAAAGTAATTTGTTAATCAATATGACAGTGTCTTTAGATTTATGATCTAGAAAATGTGACTTTTCTTATTCTATGTCAATCTTTTAAAAATAATCCCTTCAATATTAAAAAAAAATGTTTCTGATGTCAGGAAGAGTCTGTAATCTGTAACTAACATTTTATGATAGGATTGCAATTTTAATGGATATAGCAGAGAGAAAAGAAAAGTATTTTTTAAAGTTCAAAAGCAAGTCTTTTATAAACAAAAATAAAGGGCAGCTTATTTTTCATTTCCACAGCTAGTTTAAAAATTGAAATAGTACAATATTGCAAGGAGATTAAATTTTAGAGTATGCTCCCTAAGTCTCCAATGTTTTAAAATAATAAGCAATCACTGTCTTTTAATTAAGCAACTTAACAAGAAAGACATACATTAACTCATACAAATTAAGTAGTGTTTACTTGTCCACGTTTTTTGTTGGAGCTAAGGGCAACAATAATCATTTATCCATAGATGCATCTTTTATTTTAATTTCATTTATTGTTAAGAGTCAAACTAAATTTGTGTATTACTGTAGGAAAGTTGTTGTGAGATTGACACATACAAACTAGATAAGATAGGATGCTGAAAGTGAGTGAGCTAATCCTGAAAACTTGGAGGGTTTATATACAATCACAAATATTTTATGACACCAATATAGTTCTTATACAATATATTAATATCCCTTTTATTTTTATAATATTACTTGTTATGTAAATAGGTGTATAATTTAAATAGATGATCAGAAATCAACCAAAGAAATATGTCATTTTTAAAAAAGTTTAGTTTTATGCACACATTTTACAAAAATTCCGTTTTAAGGGGGGAAAAATGAAAGTAAAAAACCATATTACTTAAATTCAATTCACCTTTTAAAAACATAATTCTACCAAGAATTTTAACAATGTAGTGATTACTCAAATAATTCAGATAATACTCTTTAATGACTTGTGAACAGGTCTGACAACTTTTCAAAACACAACTCAAGCCATGGCACAAAATTTCATGACCAATTTCAGGCCAATGCTGCCGCAGGTATTTAAACATATTTTTTTTTATGCAACCACCACATAAAATTATATTTTGATTGTATTAGAATAATATTATAAATTAGAAACATTAATGGAGTCAGGTCTTTGAAGAATTATATTTTATGGACTTTGTTTAAGAATATTAACGTTATCAATAGATATCTTAAGTGGCTTATATTACTATGTTATATATCTTGAAAGAATGATAAGTATAACATTATATGCCTAAATATAATTAGATTGCTTTGATTATTTACCTTTATGAAATATGAATGTCTTATTATATATTTATTTTATTGGAATGTTGTCAAAATGTAGTCAATTTAATTTCAAAATAAACAATTTATATTTGAAGATCACATTCACACTGATAGTTTCTGATATATCTATTATGGTCTACTTAGGTCTAAGAAAAATCTATTTGAGAGACTCCTCATGCTACTTATTTTTGGTTCCAATCTTAATTAGCAACCAAGTAACAACTACCCATCCCATCCACCCATGTACCAACAACATTTGGCATTTACTGAGAGTGGGCCACCTGCCGGCCCATTTCCAGTTCATGAAAATAGAGAGGTAATTGACCTGACAAAGTCTGAAGACCCTATCAGCTCCCAGGATACAGTTCCAACAGAATGGCCCAAACCAGCTGTGAAGTCAGGACCTCCTCCAGGTACCAAAATCACAGATGAAGTTAAGGTTAGTTTACCATGATGTTTTTTCTGAATTCTGTTTTTTTTCCTTTAGCTTGAGTCATCATATATATATATATTTACCCTTAATTATCGTGCCGTAACGCTGAGGGACATCCCTCTGCTTTTTTTTTAATATATAGACTTAAAAATCATTTTGGTTTCCAGATTAACATTAAACACCCACCACACTATTATTAATAATTGAACAATTTCATGCGGACGTTCGAAAAGAGTTATTTTTTGGTGCAGTAATTTCTAAAATTTCTGTAAAAAGATATTATATGACATCATTGTTTTAGCTCATATGTTAATTTTGGAAAAGGGAACGATGTAAAAAGAGGATTTGAGGATTGTTAATTATAAAATACTTTGTGTACATTTCAGGAATATTTTGTATTTATCATACAAAGATAAGTTACTTGGGCTTTTGAAAAAGGTGGGCGCCACAGGCGTCCTTAAAAAAAGTGGGCGCCGCAGCACAACCTAGTTGTAAATAATAAAATTCAAACTTAAAATAGATCTACTTCTTATTCATTTATTTTTTTTTAAAAACAGAATTGAAAGAATATGCTTAGAATTTTTTTTTAATGAAATGCACATACATTATTTATTTTAAAAAGTGCAAATAAACTACACTAGTATAAAAAAAGTTTATCCATTATCTTTACATAAGAAGACTTATTGACTTGTTTAACACCAAACAGCTACAAATGTAAAATTATCTATCTGGGGCTGTGTTCAAGTTGTGAAGTCAATAAATATTCAAATCAAATAATTTTAGGCTTGAATAAAAAAAGGCATTTTGAAATGGGCAGAATACTTATAAAGAATGTCACATGATAGTGGCAAAATGAGGGTGCACCACTAAAACCCCAGAGGCAAATGACCCAGAGGCCTAGATGTATAGATGATGTGGAAATTTTTTACAGTGGATGGGAATACAAAGATAGGGAAAATAATATTGGGACCTAGGAGGCTGGCTAAGTGCTACACAAGGATAGATTGATGGATTGAAAAATTATTAAACAGGAATATATATTGATGTCTTATAATTTTTTTCAATTATATATTTTTACACTTGTGTTTTAAAGCTGAAATACAATTATCACATTGAATTTAACAGGAAATTGTGATCAGGCCCATTGCTCTGCGTAGAGGAATACGACTGACAACAGAGGAAGTTAACTTAAAGATCCAAGAGTATATTGACTTGTTGAGTGGTGCTATGGAACATGTGTCCCAGGAGAGAATTGAAGCAATCATCTTGCAGATTTATCAGGTTAATTGAAAATGTCTTTAAAACAGCATATGTACTCATAATTTTAAAATAAATTTTATGTAACTTGACAACTCTGTCCATTTGTTGGCGTAATAGAAGTTTTACCCACTTCTCCTCGATTAATTTGCTTTATAAAGAAAAATGGTTCATATATATGGTGAAAATTGGTGTTCATGAAATATAGAATAAATAAAAGTAATATAATTAATTTGTAAAACAAACTTGACTTTGATTTCATTTGAGCCTCAGCCTGTCAATTGAATGCAACCCCAAAAAGTAGGGGGATCATTTAATGATTGTGTGATATCAGGTTTTTGAAATTTTCTCCATGCTCATTGGACCATCTAAAGGACTGATAAAGAAAAAATCAATGACTGGAAGTCAACAAGCTATGTATAACATTGGCCATGTTTTTATGATTGATAATCTAACAGGATTTATAAATAACTCACACTCAAAATGATTTTTAGAATTCTTTTCCAACATTTTTTTTTCTTTTCTTTGTGGTCCTAGATTTTTTGCTTTTGTGTTAAATTTGAAGATTATGACCTGTTGCTATCTTTTATATAATATATATTTTGAATACAACATAGCCAAACATTAATGCAGGGCTTGAGACTGTTAGACACACAGAAAATAAATTATTTGATGAATTCCCATCTGGTTTACATTTTAATTAATTTATGAAGTTACTAATGAGACACACAGCAGTGAAAAGTTTTTGATTCCGAATCAATATATTTTGCATTTGAAAATAGATTTCCACACATTATGTCTCTATAATCATCCTGGGAGCCTGCAATGAGTTTTTTCTGCTTTATTATTCTAAAACTGCATGTTGAGATGGTCTTGTACTTTTCTTAGCTAATGTATCTCTGTATTCACAGGTGAGAACTTTCAGAGACTTAAATCTATATGAGAGATCTATTGCTTTCATGCCAGCCATGAAGGAGCACTCTATGCTTTTGGGAAAAGTCAATGCATACATCCAGGCGTTCGTCTGGAGCAGACCTATCAGCACCCTGTATGAGCTCAAAGAGTCTTGTCGAGAATTTCACCCCAAAAGAAAAGATTTTGATCACCTGAAATTGGGCCCATTGCAAAAATTGCCTGTGATGTAAGTTGTTAAATATTTGTTTCTGTTATTTTTCTGTTGCTTTAAATTTTATTGATATAAAACGGTGCTTTTAATCATTTTAGTTCAAAAGAAATCTATTAAAAAGGTAGGGAAAGGCTGAAAAAAACATTATAAAATGTCAGCATTGTGCCTTCTTCAACAACCAAACAAAACATTAAAAGAATTGGGGCAAACATTTCATTGACTTACCATAACTCTTTTGATGAATTTCCATTATTTGTGTAGATTTATTAATTTTATATTTAAAAATACAAATTTAAGAAAGTTTTAGTTATTAGATTTTATAGTTTTGAATAAACTCCCTTTACAACGGTTTCCTATATAATCATGTACATAAAAAATATTTTTTTAACATCTGCTCTTTCCATTTGACATGTTCATTTTCTCTCTTGCTTCAAACAGTTATGATACATTCAAATTCCCTTTTGATGAGCACATCTCTGAAATTACATCAGTAGAAATCATGGAACAGCTCAACAACTTCCTTACCAGGTAGATCTGAAGGCTTCTACAAAAAGTATTATCTGGGGGATGGGGGGAGGCAAATAAATAAGTATTTGTCCAATGTTTATCTTTCGACCCTTTCCAATGATATTATTTGAAAAGAAATTTGAATTTATTCTTATAAAATCTCCATGTAGCTAAATTCTGACAAAAGTTTTCCCACTCCTTGCCTAAATCAGTGTCAGCCCTTGCTGGATTGCATCATTAATGAGTCTTTATATTCCCAGAAAACTTCATCCAAAAATGTAACCATATTCTCTGCTTAATTTCTTGATGACTACTAATCAGAAATAGTAAAAGCCTTCAGAACATGGTCAAACAGTTTTCAGTCACCAATTTCAGTTGAATTTAACTTATGTTAACTAAATTTAATTTGAAAAATTAACAAATAAGAATTTTTTTCAAAACAAAACAATGTCTTGTTAAAGTGTATGATTTTTAAAGAATTTTTTAAATAAACATTTTGCATGTGTCCTAATGAATTGATGGCTTATAATATTTGTTTATTAATTTTATCTTTAAAACATTAAACTAATAAAAGGCTTGTTTCATTGTCCAGCACCAATTCCTGGACAAAGCAGGTCTCTATGGAAGACTTCATGAAATATCTTATGACTGCCTACAACATCTCCAGTGCATACTCTCTTGGGATAAGAATTCGCAGTCTGCCTTTGGCCATTCAGGTCAATAAAAATTTTCAATTCTGAAAATTACACTGATTTTTATATATTTAACCAAGTTGAATATTGAAATTTATCATCACTTAGTTTAAAACACATATTAAAAATGTGTAGCATTAACATCTTAAGTTTAGGATCAGTTATGTATTTTGTATGTCAGTTTTTATTAGGTTAAAGTTTTACTCACATGTAATTAATTTTAAAGCTGAACATTTCTTGTTGTAATAATATCTCCATTAGATTTTTTGTTGTTGTTCAAATGTGATAATATATATATATATATATATATATATATATTAGGGCTGCGGAAATTATTGATTCATTTCTCGATTAATCGTTAAAAATTTTATCGATTAAATATCGATTAAAATAATTTTAATCAATAAAAAATCGATTAAAATTTATGAAAATATTTATAATATTTTTTTAAAATTTTAGTAATAAATAATTAATTATTAATAATAATTTATATATATTTTTTTACGTACAAACATCACCCGCGTAATATTAAAATTAATTTTATTAATTTATGTGGACCGGCAGAAACTAAACAAAAATTGTGGACAGACAGGAACGAAAGCAAGTTAATAAAAACGTGGTAAAAATGGCAGACTCCATCAGCGCAGGGAAACGGGGGAGATAACTCAATAAAAATATTTTTAAAAGTCAATTACCTGTTTTTGTTACTTCCCTTGAAATGTTCAGTTTAATGACGTCATAAATTTCTATTTTTGGCTTTAATAGAAATTATCGATTAATTAATCGATAATTTTTCAAAAGTTAATGATTAAATTTAAATTAATCGATAACAGCCCTAATATATATATATATAATTATATATGGCATCCGTCCGTCCTCATGGGACGATGGCGTTTACTCCTGCTCCTCTACCCCCCTTCCCCTTTCTCCTGGCCTCTCTCTCCTCAATCCTAGCTGTGAGGGATGCTTCCGTAACTTGAATGCCCTCACATAGAGCAGTCTAATAAATGATGACTATGACCACACCTCTTTCAGACTATCAATTCCTCTTTGAAATGTTTTATACGCCTTTTTCTTTGTTCATTAGATGCTGAAAAAGTCTAAACGAGATGCTGGAAACTCGCGCAAAAATGTGATTGAAAATCTCAAGGATATTCTTCACCGTGATATCCATGAAGCCTTTAAGAAATTCAGAGCCAGCATTTTACAGGTATTTTTTGACATAAAATGTAAGGGAAACACGCTGACCACATTTATAAACAGGGTTCCTACAGTCACCTGGAATTCCATGATTACCTGGAAATCTCTTGGAATTTTAAGAAATATAGAATTTGTGGAAAATTCCTTTCTTTACAAAAAAATACTCCTTAACAAAATTGAAATTTAATTTTTTTCTGAGGTGGGGTAAAAATGTATAGATTAGGATAATTTTTGTTCTCTCTCTGTGTAGTGAGCAAACAGCTTTTGAGATACTGACTTATTTGTTTAATTACTTAAAATATCCTTAGATTTTTCTATTTTCTCTTGGAAATCCCATAGAATTTGATTTTAGATTAGGTGCAGTAACTTTGTATGAGGGCTTAGATGAAGTTGAATGAAAGTATATGTTGTCTCCCCTGATCAGACAAACAAAGATGGCCTTGAGCTACGTGTGCACTACATGAACCTCTCTCCTGAGGTAGCTTTCAGAGAAATCTTCACAAAGTTTGAAATTTTGGGACACCTCTTTGTTAATTCATCAAATCATATTAAGATTGAGAAGCTCATGAAACTCTTTGATCGTTTTGTTAAGGTAAGCATCAAGATGTATAGCCTTTAAAAGAAAATTTTCTATAAAAGTTTTTGCCTCAAGACAACTAGTAAAGATTTTTTGCTTTTAATCGCAATATTTGCCTGTTGAGCTTTTAAGTTTTTAAAGGTTAACAAATTTTAAATACAATCTTATATTGTAAACTATGATCTTACAGAGTGTATGCAGAAAATCTTCTGAATACTTATAGAATGAAGACTGTCTGCCTGTTGAACAGATTTTTGATATACTTAATTTCAAATGTCTTTGTCAATAAGTATCCAACATCACCTCTTTTTGAAGATTGTACTGGAAGTCCCCATCCCGCGAATGCTGTTCCATCTGTCTGTTACAATGTCCAACCTGGAGGTTCAGCAGTGTGCCACAGAATTTCTAGAGGAACAATCCAGACAGCAGCAGAATCAGGAGGCTGTGTCCAGTGTACAGCAGACACAGGCAGAGAAAAAAGTTCCTCCTCCAAAAGGTAGACACATATTACAATTTTCTTTTCCAACTTTGTAGCTCTTTTCTAACCAGATTATTTCTGTACAGCATGCGTGCAATGTAAATAACATCTTCCTCCAATGTAAGCCACTCAATGTAATTTTTCCTCTGACACTTAATGGCAGTCTATCAAATTATTATATTATTTGATACTAAGGTAAAATGCCTCCTAAAAATTTACATTTTTGTGGGTATAAAGACAAAAGGTCTAATTTTTTGTGCAAATATAGACTCTTTATTTAATCAAAGTCTGTTCCCATCTCCAACATCATCCCTCCCTTATTATATTACTTATTTAGAGTTATTCATTATTTTTCTCCTGGCTAATGTAAATATATACATTATAACATAACTTTAATGACATATAATTTTGTAATAAAATATATTAAATGGTACATCGAATGCTGAAATCTATCTGTGCTTCTCAGGGAGTCTTACAGAAAAAGTGCTCTTGTATGTGAACAAATGCCTTGAGCAAGGCACCCTGAAACTGTCTCATCTTCAGAGGATTGAGACCAAAACATTGGAGGACTATGGATTTGGATCATTCCAAGAACTGGGTTATGGAACTTTCCTTGACTTTATCCATTCTGAAGGAAAAATAAAAAAGGTACTTGGAGAATATTTGATTGTTGGTAAATATTGTTTTCTTTAATGGACGGTCCATTTAGTGTTTAATTCATGTTTTGTAAGTAATGATTAGTTTTTATTGCCTAATTATTTCCTGCTTTTAGATTTCAGTCAGCTTTTAATACAAGTGTCACTAAAAGATTTCTCTTCTTCAATGTAAAAAAATATCTTAAAATATTTTTTTTTATGTTTGAATAGAAAAAACATTAAATTAAACAAAGTTCTTTTATTTCTTAAAAAAATATATAAATAATTAAGTTCTACGAGTACCACTTAAACAAAGTTTCTAAGTAAAATGAAAACTAAACATTTTTGAAAGTAAATATTTTAATGCTTCAAATAAAATGTGTTAAAATATATTTTGAACAGGCTCTAGAAGAATGTGGAGGAACCATGCTGGGCTCAGGGGCAGGGGGCCATGAACATGAGTCAATTTTTAAACCTACTCAAATGGAGATTCTGGAGTTCATATGTCAGACTAAGTTTGCTGGAATTACATTGGTATGTTATATAGGTAGAAAAGATCTCTAACTATATTGGGATGTTTAAGTATTATATCTGAAAACATTTTGCTAAATTTACATCAGTAGGATGTAACAGGTTTTAATAAATCTGCTAGATTTACATTATTAAATAGTAGTAGGATTGACTTAATGTGCCGGCACATAGAAATAGGTTTGGCTGACTGAATCTGCTTATGTAAAACTGTTACATAGTAAATAACTGCTGAAATTGCAAGGGAATGTATAAATTTGTCAAAGTCTTGAATTACATCGGAAGTATTAAATCTGTTATATTAAACTTAGATCTGTTTAATGACATCATTTAAATGATTACATCGGAAGTAGTAAACCTGTTATATTAAACTTAGATCTGTTTAATGACATCATTTAAATGATTACATCGGAAGTAGTAAACCTGTTAGATTAAACTTAGATGAAAAGAAACCTAAAGAATAAATTTAAAAAAAAATTCATCGCCTAAAGAATTATCTATAAAAACTAATGGTTTCTTTACAATTTTTTGAAATGTATAAACAAAATTATTAGATTTCAAAATAAAAAGATACTTGATACTGTGCATTAAATTGTAGAACATATTTTTTTTTGTTTCATGTGACGGAATAGTGCTGGCATGCATTTTAATTCTACACCAAGTTAGCAGCTGTCTTCAGTATTTTTTGATGCACTTAAAATGTAATAATGATGACTTGAAATACATGTAAAAGTAAAATTTAATGTGTCATCAACAGGCAAATCAAGTTGAAAATAGCATCTGTGAGCAGTTCCATGTGAACGACATCCGCCATTTAGGCCAGGGCAACATCACACGCTTGTGCAGTGTGGCTGAGAAACCAGGGAAACATTCATCTAGAGAATACCATGCCTATTTTGAAGCTGCTCTTTGTGGGAAATCATGGTTAGATTCTTCGTATTTTATTAATAGAAGCATAACAATTTTTTTTAAAAAATTGCATTACAAAAAATTATTTGTTTAATAGTTTAAATAAATACGATTTGTTTGAAAGGTTTTTTAATTATCAGTGGGAATTCTCTTAAACCAATTAGCCACTCATGACAATGATTTACCTGAACTTTGTACAAATTTTATTTGTTTTGAAAAGTGTACACCTGTATAATATTCTCTTTTATTTTTCAAAGAATTTAGAAAATATTTTTGCCACACAGAAGTGATGCTTGAAATCTTAACTGGCAGTGCAATAAATTTATCAGTAAATTTTATAATAATGTGATGAACTAAATATTTTCCTTTTCATTAATTTTAAAACTTGTAAAATAATAAACCAGCATCATATTATAATACACCTAACTTGGCTATCATCGTTATAGTCATTTTATAATGAAATCACTAATGACCAATGTAAAGAAATTTTTTTTAAAAAAATGTATTTTATAGGGCACAATAAATGGGAGATTATTTTGAAAAATTTGGCCTATGAAGATGGTAAAGTTTACATGCATTCAAAACATTTATATTGAAATGATGTGGCATGCGACAGACTGTTATTGTCATTTTTGAGACAGTAGGTTGCATCCTGGCACATGGTGACATAATAATCATCTCTATGGCGATGCTCGCTTGATGAGACTAGCCTCTAAAATCATTAGCCAGGTCATAAGAGTTTGAATTAACTAGACCCCCAAATTAGAATGAAACATATTGAAAAGATATAAAAAAAAAGGTATTTAAAAAATGTATAAAGAATAAAAGAATTTCCCTTTTCTGTCCATTTTTAATGCTATTTTTAAAGGGCTTAATTTTGTTTTGATCTAAATAGATCTAAACGGTAAACTTATGAAGAAACAATGTAAAACAAGAATAATTGTCCACCCACATATATTCGCTTAAATTTTTTGCTTTCCTTTTTTCTTCAGTCCAACAACACGCAGCGCTGGTCAGGTTGGTATTCATGGAAGTCTGACAAAAGAGATGGCCATGGCCTGTTTGACAGCCTGCCCACTATTGGAAGATCTGGCCGAGTGGAGTCATTGGTCACTTGTCTTTCAACCCCAGCATGGGCGGCTTCGTGACTTCATTGAAAAATATGGCGGGCTGAAAACAGTCCCTTTACCAGGCAATAAATAATTATCTGATTGGTTTTTTGCATAATATTCAGTATTATATGGAGTTTTGCCCCACCTGAAACTTCTGATATTGTACTCACATTATATGTATTATTAGAAATCATCTTACACTAATATTCATTCATGTGTAGAATTATTGGAAAGAAAATTAATTTTTTGGGAAGTTTTAATCATTATTGAATGATTTATACCTACATTTTCTCACCAACTCTCCCCTGGCACCTATGTCTTGTTTCACATTCTTAAGACAGCATTGTTATTGAATTATTTAGTTACAACAGACTATGACAGCAGTAAAGTCCTCCACTCAATGTTATTTAGAACTGCCCTTCAGATGGATCACAGTTACCAAAGTACTAGCCAAGCAGGGGTGCCACCATTCTGGTTTATCCTGGAATTCCGGATTCGTGGAGCTAAATATTTTTATTTTCCGGATTCGCGAGTTTTTGATTTTGCTCTTTCCGGATCCGCGAGTTTTTTTTCTCGCTCTTCAAGGATTTTCCAGATTTTCGAGTTTAGTTTTTCAAATTTGGCTTCTGGGGAAAAAAGTCATAACGCGCGGAAAGCCTATTCAGTGAGATGCGGACTCACTATAAATAAGACGGGTACCGTGACCTCTCCCTTCCTTTGGCCCTCATCTCATTGTCGCGGGATCGCGCATCATTCTGCGCATATCAAAAATATACAGAAAAACTTACAGAAAAACTTACAGAAAATAATTGAACGGATCGCACTCCATTTGAATTTTGAATCGGAATTTTGTGCTTGATGTCAGTTTTCTAAAAAAAAATGATTTAATTTTATCACGGATTACGTCAGACGTTTGCTTTCGGATGACCGTTTTACTGTTTATAAATCGACATGGCATTGGGAGTTTTTGGTCTTCTTACTTTTAGTAAAAGCTTGACCGTTGAGTTCGCTAGAACTAGAAGTGTGTGTCTCAACTACTTTTGTAACAGATAAAATAAATTATCCAATAGTTGTAATAGTAGTAGTTGTTGTAATTCTAGACCAAACCTAAATTATAGTTCATACTATTCATTTTCATTAGGCTTCTGCCTCTACTCTTACACGTTAAACAGTATAAGTAGTATAAGCACAAGATAAAGGCCTATCTTATCATATAGTCTAAGAACAATAATAATAATAATTATTAAATTATGAAACTACTATATTATAAACTATAATTTATGGAATAAATATATTGAGTTAATTTCAAAACAAGCCCATAAAATTACTTACAACAAAGAAATAAAATTCAAAATAGTTTTAATTTATTTAATTATCATATTATAATATATAAATAATATAAAAATTAGTGTAAGTTATTGTAAGGGAACTCCATATTATAGATACTGTAAATAGGCACTTTTCTTTTATATTATACATATTGCCTAGCCTATTATATGTATATATATACACACACACACACATCTATATATATATTTTTTTCCTTTAAACTTTCTCAAAATACTTTTTGCGAATGCGAAATAAATATTGTGGAAATGGTAAAAAGTGTTAAACACACATGATGATGGATTTAAGTGGTTGGAAAATAAAAATTACAGTGGCACTTCGTTACGTTTAAATTTTCAGGGTTTGAAAAATTTATGCAAGAATTTTCAGGATTCAAGAAATTTTAAAAAAGGGATTTCAGGGCTCACAGCTTCCAGTGAGTGGCACCCCTGTAGCCAAGGCATTTAGAGATCAGCCTTACAGAATATCTCCGTTAGTTACAACAGCAAGAATTGCTAATAATAATTATCCATACAGTTTCAGCGAATCTGCTTTGAATTTTTAAAATAGAGAACTAATATTTTGAAAGAGCCCCTCATTGCCTAATCAAATGATTAAATTCAGGCTGAACTAGTTTATATATATTAAAAATTGCAAATAAACTTTTTGTATCTGATGCATCAAATTAATAAAGCTACTTATAAAAGACATTTAAAATGAAAATTGTAATCTTAATAATTATTTTATTGGAAAAATTTGTATAATGAAATTATACTCCATTAGAACGATTTTTTTAGAATAAGATGTTGAATTTAAAACAATAGTATTTTTTATACATTACAGGTGTTTGCAAGACTGCAACATCAGATTTCAAAGCTTTGGAAGTGGAACCAGGAAAGCTTCTCAAAATATGCTCCAACAGTACAAATGAAGATTTTCGTAGGGCCTTAGAGGCAGGAGATCCTTTAGCTTCAGCTGGACATTTGGTGTCACTAATTGTTGCCAACAAAGGGTTAGAGAGTACACCTTTGGCCCTGCTGTCCAATCACGTCAAGTCTAAACTTATCTCTTTACATGCTCTAAGCTCAGCCCACTCCACTCCAGGTAGGTCAATGAACTAATTGTTAGCATCTTGCTGTAATTTTTTTTACGGTTATCCAAAGATGATTTTGTATCTTTTAAAATGTTTTGCTATTGTTGTTTTTTATTTTTAGGACACAATATTTTGATATTTTTTTTTCAGAATCTGATAGTTCAGGATTTTATTCTTTTTTCCTCAAACCTCGCGAAAAACAAATTAAAAAAGAAATGTTTAAATTTAGTCTTTGTGTTTGAAATGAAACTTTAAAAATTGTTTCATTTAATAAATATTTCAGTTTAAAAACATATGTACATGTAATTGGTATTAAGCCAGCCTAATCTTTTATTTTGTTTGTGTGGCTTTTGAGTGTTTATGTCATATTAACTATTGGATGGCTGACTAAAAAAGAAAAGTACGAACAGCTGCATAGTCTGTGAAGTGACATGTTATTTTATAATTTACTTTTAAGGAGGCCCACCATTAGGAGACACCTTGGATCTAGCAGTCCAGTTTGTGGGAGACTTTCTCATGAGATTGCCCCTCAGAATTTGTGCTGCTATTGCTAACCAGGTGAGAATTTTTCTCCAAAATTAATTTTCAAAATATTTTATAAATAAATAAAAATATTTGTTAATTTAAAACCAGTTTAATTAAATCCCTCATGATCAGTGAAGTTAAATTTGTAATAAATTATTTTTTCAGGTTCTACTGGAGCCACTGAGTCAAGTTGTTGGCTCAGCCAAGTCCAAGAACCTCATCATTCAGGCCTGTAGATCTCCATGGCAACAGCGTCGGCTTGAACTCCTTGGCTGCCTGCTGGGACTGACAGAATGGACAACATCACTTCAAAAAAAAATTGAGTTTCCTCCACAGTATGTTGTTGAGAACAAACCTGATGAGTTGCAGGATGAGCCTGAAGACATGGCAGAAGATGAAGAGGTGGGAGTACATTTTGTTGTCTGCAAAAATTATTGCAGGAAAATGGGAGGCTGCCCACCCTGGGTTGCAAAATATTTTGTTGATCTGATGTGGCTGCATTTTTATTTATTTTTTAGCCAACTGCCAAAATTTGTTTTTTGTGGGCACAAAAAAAGAACAACCTTGGTTGGTTACCAACTTAACCTTTGCCACTGTCTACCATAACAAAGTATAAGAACTGTAGTTAAAATAGCAATGTTTAAATATGTTTTGTGATTTGTTACATTATTTTTAAAGGAATGCAGAGATTAATATTAAAATAAATTAGGGCTGTTATCGATTAATTTAAATTTAATAGTTAACTTTTGAAAAATTATCGATTAATTAATCAATAATTTCGATTAAAGCCAAAAATAGAAATTTATGACGTCATTAAACTGAACATTTGTCACGGACATTGAAAATTAAGAATATTTTGAACTAAATTTTATGACAATGACAATGTGTTGATACTTGATTGGATGTTTGTGCTGAAGGTGGTACGTCAGCGATGTATTTGATCATTTAAAAGAGAATTGTTTATGGCAGTGAACACAGTAAACTTTTTCACCATCTTCGACTTTGCCATCCGCAGTTAGCTTAAAAACAAAATTTTTGCTCAACTTTCTAGTTATATATTTAAATTTAACTGCGCTGATGCTGTCAGCCATTTTTTAGTTGACTTCTGCCGGTCCACATAAAGTAATAAAATAAATTATAATATTATGCGGGTGAAGTTTGTACGTAAAAAAATATATATTAATTATTATTAATTATGAATAACTAGCATACACCCGTCAAAAATGACGGAAGTTTCCAGCTGAAATCTTTTTCAAAAGCCCAGCTAACTTGTCCTTGTTTGATAAATACGAAATATTAAACTTTCTGAAATGTACACAAAGTATTTTATAATAGGGGTTGCAGGGCGCCTACAGCGCCCCCTTTATTTTTTGATTTTATAATTAACCACCATCTAATTCTCTTTTTACAATGTTCCCTTTTCCAAAATTAAAATATGAGCGAAAACAATGACGTCATATAATATTTTTTTACAGTGCATATTTAATTTGCACACCTTTTGATGCTTTGGTGCAGTAATTTGGTTTTCCCTGCTTTCTAAAATTAGTAGCGTCAGGACTGACTGACAGACACTACTTGCGTGACAATTGCAAATTATATTGTTTAATTAATTATTTATTAATAAAAAATTTTAAAAATATTATAGATATTTTCTTTAATTTTAATCAAATTTTATCGAGAAATTAATCGTTAATTTCCGCAGCCCTAAAATAAATTTAATAAATTTTTTGTTTCCATATTTTGCTTGTATAAAGACAGAGGAAGAAGAATCAGATGGTGAGGAATCAAATGGTGAAGAATCAGATTCAGAAGATATTGATGATATCCTGTCTGGAGATGAAGACGAGAGCCCAGATAAAGACAGTCAAGTGGACACTGGAAATGTTTCTGATCTTTGTAAAAGTCAGAATACTTTGGGGGAAAAATTGGAGGAACTTGTAAACCTCCAAGAATCCAAGGATGCCAACAAAATTGTGGAACAAGACATTGGCAAAAATTTGGATGACGGCAAGTTGTTAATATTTTCAAAATACTGGAAACTTAATTTCTTTTTGTAATTGTTCCATTAAGTTTTAAACAAAAAAAATTTAGTTAAAAAAAAACAAAACTATTGTTCTTTTTTTCAAATTGAAAAAATAAGTTGTTTTATAAAAAAAACTTTTAACTCTTATAATATTGTTTTGCAGATGATGATAATAAAATGGCTATTGAAAGTGAAATGAAAATATCCAGTGGTGATTTGAAAGAATCTGGTGTCAGTAAGTTAGAGGAAGGGATGGAGCTTGAGAAAACTGGACAGGAAAATGTGAAAAATGATTGTGAACGTGCTGAAGTGTCTACTGATACAAAAGGTCCTGAAGATCAACAAGTGTCTACAGATACTGAAGCCACTGAACAAGCTGCAGATACTCAAGATCATGAACAAGAGTCTGCAGATAATGAAATGGAGACGACGAAAAAAGTGGATGAAAATGAATGTAAAAAGGAGCTGACAAGGGAGGAAATGTGTCGGCTGATTGTTGAGGACATCAGAAAAGAAGAATTTGGTGTAGGCATTCATCTTGATGAGACGGGGCACAAACTTATGCTGGTGAGTGCAGTTTATTTACCACTAATGTGTTTATAAACTTTTATGCTGGTGAGTGCAGTTTATTTGCCACTAATGTGTTTATAAACTTTTATGCTGGTGAGTGCAGTTTATTTGCCACTAATGTATTTATAAACTTTTATGCTGGTGAGTGCAGTTTATTTGCCACTAATGTGTTTATAAACTTTTATGTTATCTGTCATGTTAGCTCTGTGTGATCTGCTAGGTACACCATGAAACTATATTAGGAACTATTATTCATTCTTCCAGATTTTGCTGTATTTAAAGTAACAAGAGATTCAATGAAGGTCTAAAATTTATCGAGAATCTATGATACAATCTTCGATCTTCTGCAGACACACGCGTTCTCTCTGTTCCTACGACATGCACCAAAACATTTGGTGAAAGGTCGTTCTCTTTTTGTGCAGCCAAACAATGGAATTCTCTACCATTACACATACGTAGTATTCAAACAACCAAGTCCTTCAAGACTGCACTTAAGACACATCTTTTCAACATTTATTTTCAAAATTAATGAAACAACATTTCTTGTAAATGATTAACGTAGCTTATGTATAATGTACTTTAATTTTTGTGTTTGTTATGATATGAAAGTTAATTTAATATTTATAGGTATGTTATTTCTTTCATGTAAAGCGCTGTGAGCCCAGTTCCTTACTGGGATACAGCGCTATATAAATAATCAATTTATTATTAATTAGTCTAATATTTTGTACACCTCCTACTAGAAATGATATCACTTGGTGCATTGAGATAATACATTTAACTATTTGAATTAATACCAGAAACAACAAGAGCGCCAAGGTCGCAGCCTCCAAAGGTTATCCAAAGACTTGTACAGCAAGGAGACACATTTTGTGCTGGAGCTTATACAAAATGCTGATGACAACAGCTATGCAGAGGACATCTTGCCGTCTGTCAAGTTTATTATTAACCATACAGGTGAGGACTTGAATATTCCAATAGAGGTAAAAAATATAATTTTAAATGTTGCTATATTTATTGTAGCTTTTGAGTTTTAATACATTTTATATTGCTTTTAAAGCAGTAATAGAAAAACGTTTTGATTATTGATGGATTTTATTTTAAATTCTTAAATTATTAGTGAACTTTATTTTTTAAATTTAAAAAATAGGAATGATCTTTTGTAAAGTTGTGGAAAATGTTTGTAAAGCCTATGTTGGTGTACTGCGCTGTATAAATGTACAAATAAATTAAAAAAATATTAAAAAATGGAGTAAAATCAAACAAGCGTAGCTGTAGGCCATAAATAAGACTATGCAGAGAAATCAGTGGTTCAAGAATTTCATGTATCATGAATTCACACCTTTATGATGTATGAAAGAATAAATTGGCTGTAACAGGACACATGTCTCAAAGCTCTCTCCCTCCTATTTTTACAGGTGTCACAGTTCTGAACAATGAGTTGGGCTTTGAAGAGAAAAATATCAGAGCAATTTGTGATGTTGGCAAGAGTACAAAATCCAAGCATAATTATGGCTATATTGGTACTGTAATTTTAAGGAAATCATTTCTTTGGTAACCATCTTAATGGAAGTTGTGAAATCTCAGGATTTTCTTTTTTAACAAGGTTGTTCCCATTCAACAATTGTCTTAGAAACAGTATTTATTTCCTGTAAAAAAAAAGTGTGTTCACCTGTTTTCTCACCAAAATAAAATTATTTTGTTTAACGCACTAACAGGTCAGAAGGGCATTGGTTTTAAGTCAGTATTTAACTATTTCCACCAATAGGTCAGAAGGGCATTGGTTTGAAGTCAGTCTTTCACTATTTCCACCAATAGGTCAGAAGGGCATTGGTTTTAAGTCAGTATTTAACTATTTCCACCAATAGGTCAGAAGGGCATTGGTTTTAAGTCAGTTTTTAACTATTTCCACCAATAGGTCAGAAGGGCATTGGTTTTAAGTCACTATTTAACTATTTCCACCAATAGGTCAGAAGAGCATTGGTTTTAAGTCACTATTTAACTATTTCCACCAATAGGTCAGAAGGGCATTGGTTTTAAGTCAGTTTTTAACTATTTCCACCAATAGGTCAGAAGGGCATTAGTTTTAAGTCAGTATTTAACTATTTCCACCAATAGGTCAGAAGGGCATTGGTTTTAAGTCACTATTTAACTATTTCCACCAATAGGTCAGAAGGGCATTGGTTTTAAGTCAGTATTTCGAGTCACAGGCTGCCCTGAAGTTCATTCAAATGGATTTCACATTTGCTTTGATGTTAACAGTGGACCAATGGGATACATTCTGCCTCACTGGTCAGAAGAAACTGACCGTGATGACAAGTAAATGCAGAATTTTTAAAATATTATTTAAATTAATGCCAGCTACAGTATTTCAAATTAAAAAAATTTGACTAGCTGATGTTAAGTCTTAATTAATATAATTTCCAATAATTTTCATTTATCAAAACCCAAGGTTTGTTTCATATTCATGTGTGTTTTGATAACTTTTGTAAAGATTTGTAATAGTAAAATATTTTAATTTTATTTAATAATCTGAGTTATGAAGTACCTACTAACTTCTCAGTGCTAGACAAGTTGATGTGAACCACAGTGATTATTATAAGTAACAGTGGAGCTCTCAAACATTGATTTTCATTTCCTTAATTTTCATTTGGATAATTGTAAGATCAATACCAGTTGCACGTTGATGGGGAGATTGAGAAACCCTGGATGGGTTGATATGAAGCTTTTTTACTCCAATTTTATTTGATTCCCCTACAGTTGGCAAACAAGAATAGCACTACCCTGGACTGAAGACATCAAACAACAAGTTCAAACCCACGCAGCTCGCTTCAATGACATCCAGCCTTCTCTTTTGTTATTTTTACATAGGCTCAAGGAGATTTCTATTGACAACAAGGTCAGCAAACAAACACAACAGAATTGCTGTGACTTTTTCAATATTTGTTTTTGAAAAACAATTTTTAAAGATATTTCTCATTTTTACCTAACAAGCTATACGAGTTATACACAGTGTTTGGGAACCCCCAAAGTGTTATTTAAAGGATTAACACTATCTGAGATCATTATTGTTTTTGTTTTCTCCTTGTAACACAGCACAACTGCTGCAAGGTTATCATTATTTCAAATACAATTGTTCAGTTAAATGGAATATAAAAAAATTATAATATTCAGGTTGAAGGAGCTGAAATCTTCATGAGGAGGCAAGATTTTCTTAATGGAGAAATTCAGATCACTCACAGTCATGGCACAGATAGATGGTTGGTGCTGAGAAAAATTCTGGATGCGTCTAATGTGTCTCTTCAGGTGAATTAAATATGACTAGTTTCTTTAGGTAAATATTCTGTTAATGTAATTTGGCGGCTGGATAGCGAAGTCAGTAGTGCGCTCGCCTCACAAACTGAGTTGCGTGGGATCTAGCCCACGTTAAAGCCACAATAAAAATGTTGATAATGACTATTGCTAAAAAATCCTCTGCTGACTTGGAGAGAAGATGGGCGCCGCCAAGTCTACCAAGCCCCGAGAAAGTTCAATGGAAACATTAGAACCCCCTACGACCACCAGGTTATGGGACACACACAAAAATAAATAAATACATTTTTCCATCATAACTTGCTTACAAAAAGTGAATGAGCTTCAATTTTTGTTCACTTGTGCCTATGATTTATTATTTAATACATTTTTCAATGTCTTAATGATTACTAATGTGTTTTCAGGCCAAATCAGGAGTTGAAGTCGAGTCTACAGAAATAGCACTAGCATTTCCCATGAGGGATAAAAAACTTACTATCCACTCCCAAGTTAGTACACTTTTATGCTAATGACATTAATCCTATCTTAAAACCTTTCCATATTTTGTAGGTATTTTTGCAGTGAAATGTTGTGGCTTACTAATTTTAATGTATCAAGATAGTAAACTATTTTTAAACTGGTTTGAAGTTATAAAATTGCATGAATGTATTTTGATATAGATAAATGCTGGTGAGTTATGTAATAATATGAAAAAATAAAATTATTATAAATTAAATTTTTCTCTCTTGAACAGGTCAAACCAGAGAAATTACCTGTTTTTGCATTTTTACCTTTAAGGTCTTATGGGTTCAGGTTTATAGTGCAAGGTTAGTCAAATGTTTAATGTCTTTAAGTATCTCAGTAAAATTATATTAATGGGTTAAGGACAGTAAAGGGCGGATGATTTCATATTGTTAAGATGATCGTATCAGCAAATAGTTTTGTCATGTTAAAATAATGTTATTATGTGACGTGGATCAAATATTCTCTGTTGAAATGTTTAAATCAGACAACTGATCCCATGATTTTCATTCTGTTCAAATGTTTCTATCCGTATTTTGTTACAATTATTTGCTCAGGTGACTTTGATGTCCCATCAAGCAGAGAGGATGTAGATAGAGACAGTTCTTGGAATCAGTGGTTGAGAAATGAAATACATGTTTTGTTCATAGAGGCTTTGGAGGCTTTTAAGGTTAATATTTCATTGTTTATATAGCCAAGAATGGTATTTAAAATATTTTTTCATGATTAGTTTGATTTTCTGGAGACCTTCTTTATAAAATAAAAGTAATAAACTCTGAAAAATTTATTATTGCATATTTGTCATCATAATTATATTATTTGAAAATGTGCAAAGTTAGTAAATGACTTCGATTATCATTTATCGCCAGTAGCTTTTTCTCTTGCATACTGATAATTTTTAATAGTGAGGAAACTGAAAATTTATTACCCAGGACAGTGTTTTGGTGTATCTCCTTCTAACTATCATTCTTCTACGTATGTATAATTCAACTACAAGAATCTTAATTTTCACCTTTGGGACCATTTAGGCTAGAGAGGACCTGACGCCTATTGAAGCACTGATCCTATACCTTCAATTCATCCCCTTGGAAGGGGAGGTCATGGGTTTTTTCAAACCAGTCGCCTCCCATATATTAGCCCAACTGAAGGCTAAAGAATGTATTCCAGTTCTCACCAGTGACAAAAATAGTGAGTGATAAAGAAAAAAGATTTCAGTGTCAAGGAGGCAAAATGAGTTTTATTTTATTGGCCATGAAGGCATGGGGTTATTTTTCTAAGATTAAAAAAATATATATAACTAATTGAAAAGTATTATCTGTTTTGCTGCTGCTATAAAAGGGGGATGGTTTGAAGTCTAAAGGTCATATTACTTCCCTTCTTTTCAAGGTATTCAATGGAAAATGCCATCTAAAACTGTTGTTACCCATGATGCCCTGGTGCTTGAGATAGTTTCTCCAGAACTACTGCAGCGTCATCTTGACCTGCACTACCTGCACCCAGATGTGGCAGCTGTGTTGAATGAACCACTGACACAAGCACTTGGCATAGAGTCTGTGACAACAGAGCACCTCCTTCACATTGGTAGATCAATTGGTCAAAACTGGAGCAATGACAGTGCAGGTAACACAAAATTTCAAAGATAGAGAATGCTTTCATTGTTTCAGGACTTGAAATTTTCTTATATGTTGACACTATAATGCTTAGAAAAATGAAAAAATCCATTTTATGAATGAGAAAAAGTGAAATTATTTTTATAACTATTTAAAAAAGTAATTGCTGGCTAGGTTTATTAATAAAGATGCCCCTCACTTATGGAACAGAGGTCCTGCTACTGGGATAAAAAGGTAAAAAAAAAGTAAAGTAAAGTCCCCTTTTCAGACCATGATGGCCTATGGGGGGCAAGAGAAGTAGCGTTCACAGGTTTTTGTTAGCCATGGCTTACGAGCAAGGGATTGTGTGGCTAGCACAATGCCCAGCCGCCTTTACTTTCCCAAAGATGTCAGGTACCCATTTGAAGCTGGGTGAACTGGGGGACTTTGCCAGTACGGAGGCTCAAACCCATGACTCTCGTCAGTCTCAGTACGACAGCCGAGCAGGCTACCGCTTGACCACTGCGCCCTCTGGGATAAAAATAAGTGCCTTAATAAGTAAAGAATTTGAAAAATCTAGCTTGATTAAATTTTAAAAATGATCTTCTCCTTTTATGACTCAAGATGTAACTTAAAATTTGTTTAAAAGGAACAAAATTATTTTTTAAAAAATAATGTATCAAGAAATTATAAGCTTATGCATAATAATGACATTGTAAAAAAAAATTCAGTCTTGAAAAACTGTCAGACATTTTGATATTTAATTACACAGCTGGTTTGAAGGTGATGAATGCCATTACACAGCTAGTTTATAGGTGATGAATGCCATTACACAGGTAGTTTATAGGTGATGAATGCTATTACACAGCTAGTTTATAGGTGATAAATGCCATTACACAGGTAGTTTATAGGTGATAAATGCCATTACACAGCTAGTTTATAGGTGATGAATGCTATTACACAGCTAGTTTATAGGTGATAAATGCCATTACACAGGTAGTTTATAGGTGATAAATGCCATTACACTGGTAGTTTATAGGTGATAAATGCCATTACACTGGTAGTTTATTGGTGATGCATGGTTGTAAAGTAGAGATTGATAATATTTTTCAAAATTATGCAATATTGTTTGTCTTATTTCATTGATCTCTCCTAACTTTTGCCATTTGTTTAGATCATGTGACTCAGGTTGCTAAGTGGCTAGCATGTGTTTATCGCAGTTTGGACGACTTCCAGGAAAACACCCACACTTTGGAGGCACTCAATAAAATGAGGTAATATTATCCTGAAAGTCTTGAGTTACTTAAATATTATCTTTGACATAACTGACAAAACAAACAACAACAGATAACAACATTTGTAATACTTGTTCAACAAAAAAGAAATGTACAACTGATTTTTGATGGAAATACTTTAAATTATTTTTAAAAGTCATCTTAAAATTCCCTACATAATTTTTAAATTACTATGAATAAACCACTCATCTATTAACACATACTACTAAAAAGGTCATGCATCACTGTTCTTCCATCAAAATAGTTATTCAAGTTTTTTTCAAAATCATTCACAATGCAGATGAAGTCTCTGCCAGTGGATTTAATAATTATTTCATCAACAAAACTGTAATCTGAAAAACAAAAAAAATACAAATACAAACTGTCAAATAACAACGTTGAATCTATTTAAATTGATGACAAGAAATATTGTATTGATGTTTCATTTTCATTCTGTTTGTAATAAATTTAAGTAGCAATGAAGAATAAAACTATGATAAAATAATTTATATGTATGCTTTTGTTATGAATTGAATTTGAAAAAGTGCTTTTTAAATTTTATTTTTAGAATTGTTTTTTTTTATGTTTCATATTAACTTATGTCATTCTAACAACATTCTTTTCCTCAGGATCATTCCCTTGTCATCTGGAAACCTTGTGTCCCTTTCAGATTTGACAGTCTTTTTGTTGACAGATAGCAATGGAAAGTCTGCTTCCGAGAAACCTAAAAAACAAGGAAACATGAAAGGTATGTCACACAAGATTAGGGGTGTACCGGAATCCGGCCACTTTCACAAATCTGGCTCTGGGATAATTTAACTTCAATAATCCGGCCAAATCCGACTGGCTAGTAGAGCCACAAAATATATATAAATATGATAGCTCCGGCAAATCCAGAACCTGGCCATTTTCAAAACTTTGAATCCGGTACACCCCTGCACAAGATAATCTTCCCTTGATACTTGAATTAACCCACAACCAAATGTCAAATGCAAACGTGGTGTCAGGCCTTTTTAATCATTCTTACATCCAATAAAATAAAATAACCATCCTTAACTGAAAGTAAATTCTGAGACCTATTTAAGTATATAAACTCAGATCAGCAATTGGACAATGAATCTTATGGTTGGAGTGTCAACATTATTTGGTGACCTTCACATTGACCTTTTAGTAGTGAGTAAAAAAATTGAACGTATTTTCCCTTCAACTCAATCCTCTGTGTTCCACAGTTATAAATTTTAGTTAAGAAATCTATCTTTTTTCTTATAATATATATAGTTTTTTTGTGGGTTTTAGAATAAAATTAGTTTGTTTAACAGGATTCCAATTCTATTGTCATTATTCAAAATAAATAAATAAGAACAAACATTAATATCTCTTTATTCTCCTGGTTTTACCTATTAATAGCTCTAGCTGTCATGGTTTGTGACAAACATCTTAGCATGCTGGACACCAATGTTTAGCTCTTATTCTGGCTCAACTCTTGTTTGTTCCAATATTAATAACTTTTACTATCAATAAAAACAAAATAATCCGACTACTTCAGAATCTCTTACAATTAAATAAAAGTTGTGATTCTCATTTACATTGTAGTGGAGGCAGTTTAAACTGACCCCAACATCAAAAGAAGCAGCATTGAGGGCCAATAATCTGCTAATAATAACAGGCTGTAGGTTAAGGTTTTCAACACAAGGCTTAATTTGATAATAATAATAATAATAAATTGATAATTTATATAGCGCTGTACCCCAGTGAGGAACTGGGCTCACAGCACTTTACATGAAGATAATAACAGATTTTAGTATAAAGGAAACATTCATAACGTAACAACTGTGTTATTCCTTTGACATCGTTTCAGTTATAATTATTTATATGGAAAATTAAAATAAAATGTATGGGCAATTTAATTTGAGGGAGTGTTTTCAATAACAATTGCAATGTAATTCACAGGCAATTCTTTTTCTTTTGTACTGCATATACATTTTAAAATGTTCTTACTATGGAACTATGTCTCAGAGGCATCAAACACTTTTTATTGCAGCTAACAGATATGTTTTAAAATATAAAAAAGAACTCACATTTTTTTCTTGTATAGATCCATTACTTGAGCTGAAAAAAGACTTGAACCTCGTCCACTCTGAACTGATCAACACAAGCGACAACGAAGTCAACTCTCAAGTCATCAAACTACTCATCAAAATGGGCATCAAACAACTCACAGCCCACGACCTCATCCATAGCCACATAATGCCAGTCCTCAAATCTGATCTCTGGAAGGTGAAGTGATTAAAATATGAAACTGTGGCATGTTATTTTTGGTATACAGAAATTTCTGGGGTTGTACTACTTCATAGTTCAATATATTACTCATGTTGTTGTAATTTTGAATGCAGAAATAATTTTTAAAGTTAAAAAGTAGGAGCAGCAAAATTTTTACCACTATCTGTAGTATTTGTTTTTTTTTATAAACTTAAGTTCTTGTTTTTGAAGCAACCTTAGCACTTGGATTTGTATCAGCCTTAGCATGTGGCTCAATGTCCGCCTTAATGTTAGGTCTACCCAAAGCATTTTAGTTCTCAAGTGTTATTTTACATTAACTTAAAGTCAAGTTCTGGTAATTTACCTTAATTAAAATATGCCTTGCCTAAAAATATGTTATTGTATTTCATTACAGTCGAAACCGCTTAAGTCGACGGCGTTGGGGTATGAAAAATGGCGTCGACATAACTGATGATCGAGTTAAAACGAAAACCAATATGGCGGCAAAATATTAACATGTGCTTGAAATTTCTTTATGTACATGATTAATTAGTAAGCGTTAATTAGTGATGGGATGATTAATCGGAATCGTATCGGAACCCTAATATTTCTTCACTCTTTCCTAAGGTTGTAATGACCGTTCGTTTTTAAGGTGGTCCACGGGGGAAAAAATCGATGTTTTTCTAATTTTTATCGAAAATGAGATTATAATAAATTCAACTAAATTAACATCTTTAGAATACTTTGGTTTTTACAAAATGCTTTAAAAAAGTATTTTAATATGTTTAAAATGTATTTTAAAACAGTATGGTAAGTATAAAATTGTCTAGAAGTGCGACATTCTTGCGAAATTCTCATTTAGATATATAACGTAAATGAAACGCTAGCTAGACATATTTGGTATCGTTGGAAAGCTTACCCTCCCCTTATTGTAATGGTATCGCCCACTATAATGTCCAAAAATAACCCTCTACGGAATTCTTTGTCCCGCTAACCCATAATATTCGAAAAACACGCATTCTTATTGGTCAATATTTAAATTATCATCAACAAACTTCTTTTCGCAACCATCATTGGTCAGCTATATTTAGAAATGGCCCCGCTAGTAAAAAATCAATCCCACAGTACATCATTCTGCCCCACTCGTCGTTCTGAATCACTGTGTCCAGTTAGCGCAACCCTTTGAACCCGTTATCGATCGACCACATTTGCTTTGGAAATTCAAATTACTTTAATTTGAATATATATACTTGTTTTTCTTGGTAAGTAATTAAATTAATTAATATTAATTTGTCTAGTTTTAGTCTCCACATAAGATTATTTTCGAGGTGTGTTCGACAATGTTTTATAATACGATACTACTACTAGTTAGACACAGTTAGTACTAGTGTTTAGAAAGTTATACGAAATAAAGATATAATTGTGTATTGGGCTAATAAATTAAAACTAAAGCTGTTTCAAGATTAATTATTGATGATTCACATTAAAAAATATTTGACATAAATTTAGTTTCATTATTGCGGTGTTATATTACATTTTTTAATAGCACACGTGTCTCAATTGGTTTCATATTTATTATTTTATTTTCGGTTGTCAATGACAACAATCGAGTCGTAAAGCATAGTAATGTAAATAAAAATTATTAAATATGAATGAATTAGTTGAACTAGCATAGGGTTATTTATTTTAATTTTTAAATGACCAAAAAAAAATATTATTGCATCATTTTTACTTATTATTATTATTTCATCAGTGTAAGTGTAAGTACTTATTTTACCTTGCCTTGTCCTAATGAAAAAAATTATTTTTTTGATTTTTAATATCTTTTTTTTTCCTCTCAAATTTTGCTCAGAACTGAAAACCATGGCACCTAGGTCAAAGAAATTCAAGAAAATGATGTTGGTCAGACAAGGTAAATTGAGACAGAAGAATGGGGGCTGCACTTCATCTCCTGCTTCGCCACCAGCTGCGCCGCCTGCTTCACCACCAGCTGCGCCGCCTGCTGCGCCGCCTGCTTCACCACCAGCTGCACCTCCTGCTTCACCACCAGCTACACCGCCTGTTTCTACAACTACCAGGCCGCAAGAATCTGCGTCAAAGTCAAAGTTGCTTTCTTTTGATGCCACACATGACAATACCATAGGGATCGCATCTGTAGTACAAATAGATGCTCTTCAGACACTGTTTGTAAAGTTTTCGTGCCCCGAGTGCCTGGAGGGACATTTCAAAATTCATTGTGATGAAAAAAAACGTTCTGGACTAGCTTTATTTCTGGAAATTGTGTGCACAGTTTGTGACTTCATTATAGCCTCCACATACTCTTCCGTTCTGTGCTCTGGCAAAACTTTCGATGTCAATAAAAGAGCTGTGGCAGCATCTTTAGTTACTGGGATGGGGCATGCTGGTATGGGGAAATTTTTCGAAGTGTTAAATATTCCTAATATTCACCAGAAGACATTCGACCAGCATGCTACCTCCCTACATCAATCGCTACCAACCTACCAGGATAAGATGTTGGAGCTTTCAGTGGATAAAGTGAAGGCAGCTTATCCAGAGCAAAACCATCAAGAGGTGGTAGACATTGATGTATCCTACGATGGAAGTTGGCATACGCGTGGCCACAGCTCAAAATCTGGCATTGGATGTATCATCGAAAATAAGACTGGACTTGTAGTTGATTTTCAATGTCTATCGAAATTTTGCCAGAAATGCCAGACAACTGGTAAAAAATTATTGGCTGAAAGTCAAGCAAAATATAATGCCTGGTTCCTGAGCCACAAATTATCTTGCGATGCAAATCACACAGGGTCTAGCGGCAGCATGGAGCAACAAGCTGCTGTTGCAATGTGGGGCAGGTCAGTCGCTAAACATGGTTTACGCTACCGTACTGTTGTGTCGGATGGTGACACAAACACTATCAAGTCGATACACAATTCCAATCCGTATCCTGACTTGATAGTGGAGAAGCACGAGTGCGTAAACCATGTTTCTAAACGCCTCGGAACTGCCCTAAGGACCCTGGTTGATACAAAAAAGAAGCAAAAGATAACGCTAGGTGGTAAGGGTGTTGGGCGCCTTACCCAAGACAAAATCAAGCGGCTACAGAAATATTTCACCAAGGCCGTTCGATCCAACAAAACTGTGGAAGATATGAAGCGGGCAATTTGGGCAGGATTCTGGCATTGTACTTCAACTGATGAAGAACCCCGCCATGATGACTGCCCGAATGGTGAGACGTCCTGGTGTTTTTACAAGAAGGCAGTGGCTAAAGGCTTAGTTGTTCCTAAACATCTTTCACATATTTCAACATACCTCAATCCAACTGTAGCTGGATATGTGAAAGATGTTTATGAAAAAATGACTAATGAAGACTTATTGCGTCGCTGCCTTCAAGGTAAAACTCAGAACGTCAATGAGTGTATCCACTCACTCATATGGTCCCGATGCCCCAAGCACATTTTTGTCAAACGGTCAAGGCTGGAAATTTCTGTAGCCATTGGTGTAGGGGAATTTAATATGGGGTCAAAGGCGTCCAAGGACTTTTTATCTTCAGTGGGTTTGGGGATAGGTTGTATGACACGGGAGTTTGGTAAAAAGAGGGATAGTGTTAGGGTTAGGAAAGCTGAGTCAGCATTAAAATTAAATGTAAAGAGGAGGAGGGAACTAATTAGGGGGGCAGAAAGGAGGGAGGCAGATAGGCTTTTATTAGTAGAAGGGGGTGCACAGTATTTAGCGGGTGGGTCAAATGATTTTTGATAAAATTTTAGGATTTGATATTATTTATTGCATCATTTGTCAATTTATTTGTAATTTATATGCATATTTTCTCTTTTAGTATTTTATATATCAAGATTATAAAGTAATGTTTATGAACTGCGTAGTGAGAATTTAAAAAAAAATTGAATTTGTGGATAATTTTTATATAATGACAATTTATTTTTATATGGCCTTTCTGTGCTAAAAAGTTGTTAATGAATTATAATTTTGCTAATATATGTTATATATACATGGATTATGTATCCACATTTAGCTCAATATGCTGTAAAAAAAAATTTAATAGATATTTTCGTTTTTTCTCGTCATATTATTTTAACATTTTCTTTGACGTCTGAGGTATCAAATTGAAAATTATTGAGTCTAAATTCTTCAAAATTTGCATGCTATTATTTAATTATATTCTCTACTGAAAAATAGTTGTTTTATTAACAAATTTGTCATATAAAAAAAATTCAGAATTTTTTCAATATTTTGCTAATTTTTGTAGGTACGTGGGTGACCTTGGCAAAAGTGTGTTCAATTATTTTCTGTAATTATGTATATGATTTTAAATGTTTTATTTCATTTATAAGTGGTATATATATCAGGTGTATCCATGCTATATTGTTTATATAACTTAGAATTTTTTTTACAAACATTTTAAAACTTTTTTTGTGTTTTTCTCAACTTTGCATTTTTCTCATATTTTAGGAATGCCAAATGTGATAAGTTGAAAAGTATTATAGTTACAAGCCTCAAACTTGGCATGCATGTTACCATTGATATTCTCTAGGATTTAAAATGGCCATTTTTTTTATTTTCCATTCTGGGAAATTTTAATAAATTTTTTTATATTGCTACCTCTAAAATTTTGACGACTAATGTGGTGACCTCACATGTAAGTGATTTGTAGCAATTCAAAGTAATAAGTTGTAAAAATCTCTTTTTAAGGTTTTTACCAATATCATTCTTAGTCTGTATACAAAGTTTTATTATGATTTTGTGAAAGAATATATTTTTATCACACTTTGCGCAAATGTCAAAATTGAAAGAAAATTTTCATTTTTTTGCAATAAAATATTTTTTTCTCAAAATTTCAAATTTTTTTCTTCATTTTTCTTCTTTCTAATTGTTTGTTGTTGTCCTGTAATAATTTTTTTTTCTAAAAAAAAACATAGAAATTTTTTTTTCCCCATGGACCACCTTAAGGACCGTTTAAAATTTAAATATAACCATGGTTCCCACTCAGGAAAACGGGAAAAAGTCGGGAATTCTTAAAAATAAATTCTCGGCCTTGAAAGTCGGGAAAAGTTATGACTAATCGGGAATTTATATATATATATATACATATATATACACATGTATATATATTTATGCCGAAGTAAAGGACTTTGATTACGTCTCTGTCATGTTTCGATTCCATTTAATAAAAAATAAGTCACCAGTTTTTGTCTGCGCATGCGCTAAAAGGTCAAAGTTTACGCTTCGCCGTGTCACAGTGGCGTTTACCGTCGTATCAGCGAATTTAAAATACAAATAAACAAATCAATATGGTTATTTTAAGTTTAATGCTTTTGACGTGCAGGATATCTGTTACTTAACTATCAGAACGTTCTCAAATTTCCTCAGTCAATCAAACTTGTAATATAAATAAAACTATTGTGGCCTTGACCGTTGATCACAGCACGCTGTGGGCTGTGTGTACTGGGTTCCAATAAAAAACGTTTAGTTAGTGGGGTGGTCGAGCTAACCGAGCTCGAGGTAAGTGGGTTCGACTGTATTTTCAAAAGTATTTTAATTTTTAAAAATTCAATACAAACTTTTCTATGAATCTTTCTTACAGATTACCTTCACAAAACTTTAACTGACTCTGGGTTTTCCACCCCTGATCTTAAGCATTATTATTTTTTAAATTATCTTATCTTTTACAAGTATTGGTAAAATTTCTAAACTCATCTTCATTGTGTTGCAGGATAAGCACAGAGACATCCTGGTGAGTTATGTGGTCTATATCAAGATGGAGCTGGAGAGGAATCCATCCCTAGTGGACATGGCAGAACTTTGTTCAGTTGTCAAACTTGCCACCAACCATGGTATCAAGTCCCCCTCTGAGGATGCTGTGCACTTTTCCACAGCCTATGGAAACAAAATTAATTTGAATACCACTTTTCCAGGTAAGAAAGATAAATTGATTTAAATGGGCCATTGTCAGAAGCTTAACTGGGTTTTCCACGCCCTTGGCTTATTCATTTTTGGCGCCCTTGAGAAATAGGGAAAATACTAAATTATACACAATAAATAAATTGATTATTGAAGGATTAGTACTTGGTGCCCTTGGCAACTGCCCCGATGCCAAGTCGTTGTTACGCCTCTGGCCATTGTATCCAGGGGCGGATTAAGACTGCACGGGGCCCCTGGCTGCAATTCAAACTGGGGTCCTATCCAGCCAGCGTCCCCTTAAATAAAATGCTTGCTAGCAGCTAATATAAGACTGTAACTTGTAACTAAATAGTTCATCGGTTCCTTTAACATACTTTGTCTGTACTACGGGATCGGCCTTTCCAGCCATAGATTATTCATGAAAAAATGGAATATGAAGAAATAACTGTTTGCCGGTATTCTTATAATGAGTGTAAAAATACAATTTTTAAAAAATTTGTGCCCACGCCGGGAATCGATCTCGTGACCACTTGCACAGCAGGGCGACTTTCTACCTTAAGACCACACGAGCCTGATGAAAAAGGTGAAGTTTAAAAATATAAAGAACAATCTTTAATATTTCTCTTAGTGAGCCTATAAAATCAGTTTTAAAAAAAATTAATTTATTTAATTTATGATATTTTCAGGAATTCATGCAAACATTTGTCCATCTTTCTTATAAAATATACTAAATTTGGGGGCCCTTAATCATCGGGGGCCCCTGGCTTTAGCCCGCTCAGCCCCACCCTTAATCCGCCATAGATTGTATCCACCCTAACGGGGAATAAAGAGTATTGGTCTTTATCAAAGAACCATAAATGTTGAGACATAATACTATGATATAATTAGATATACAATTTATTTATTTTTAATGTTTAAATTGAGCATGAAAATAGATTTTCTGAAAGTGGGGACACCTGCTTTGAATAATGATTATTTGACAAGTATGTCATCAAGAAGAGATTACCTATAGTTTTTGTTCAAACTCTACATAGGCAGGAGTACTTAAATTTATCTAACTACACCAATGCACAAAGCATTTAGTCTACTTTTACAGTTACAAAAATGTCAGTGATTTGGTCTGACAGAGGAAACCTAGTTATTTGAATTTTTTTGTATGCCGTGTGACCACAGAATTGCTTATTTAGTTTGTTCTACTTTATTCCCAGGTCTAAATTGGACTTTAGTTGATTCTTCCTACCTCCCCATCCCTGCCACTCAGCATGATGTACAGTCTTGGCACACTTTCCTCAGCTCTTTGGGTGTAACCGATTTCCTGAGTGTTCAAAAAGTGGAGCGTACTTTTGACAAGAGTAACATTGTGAGAAAAATTAAAATATAGTCTTTGTTTCAGTATTTAATCAATTTAGAATGTGGGCATTGCATCATTGCAGTGTAACTTAAAGAGATCAACATAAAAATTCATTAAATTGTTTTTGATGTATTGTAACACCAAAATAATATATAGTAAATATATAAATAAAATCATAGAAAAAAAAATCTTATTCTTCCTTATTTAATTTACATGTTATAAAAAATTCTTTAAAATCTTTTTTCCTGATAACACTATAATTTTTTTTAAAAATAAAAAATCTTATTCTTCCTTATTTAATTTACATGTTATAAAAAATTCTTTAAAATCTTTTTTCCTGATAACACTATAATTTTTTTTTAGAGTGAAATGAAACAAATATATATTTTCTACCAATCAGCATCAGACACCATGGTCTGCATTTAAAGAAATCTGGCCAGATTCTCCCGATGGATATGTTGTGTTAGACTTTCAGTGTGATGAACTGCACAAACTAGTGACAGCCAATCAGAAACCAGATAGTCTTTACAAGCAAATGGTCCAGTTGTTTGAGAGATTGGCAGCAGAGTGGGATGGCTTCTACAAGAGATATGAATCTACACAGTTGAAATCAGGGTCAGGTAGTGTGCTCAAGGACAGCATACAGGTGAGCATTGAAACAATATTACTGCAAACTGGATGGTAAATGAATTAATTGAAGAGTTACCGTATATACTCGTTCTATAGCCTGTTCGTTCATAAGCCGACCCCTCCTCTTTTGGAAGAGATTAGTAGAATAAAATACTGTAAAAAAATCTCTTTTTAAAAAGGACACGCTTTTATTTACATAAAGAAAGTGCACTAAAAATAAGAAAATAAAATTTTTCTATGATTACAGGTAAAATCCGTGAACCTATCCACTGCACATAAAAGCGTGGGGCGCCCATCACAACTCATTTCTCTTTGCAACTATTCTTTTGCATATAGATAAATATTTCTAATTAATATGATAGTAGCATGTATTTGATCAAAGTTGTGAAACTTTTAATGTTTATTAATATTCATACAAATTTGTATTTATGTTTCGTAGCCTTGTACATGATAGAGAGATACAACATACAACAGTGTGACTTAAATAAAAGCGTGTAAAAAGTGTGTAACCCGCTTGTAAGCCGACCCCCCAAAAAATAATAGGACAGCATAAACAAAATGGTACACATTTTTTAAAACTAAAAGCTAAATCGGTCAAAATTTTTAAAACAATTTATTAAAACATTCACAAAAATAACTAAAATGAATAAATGAGGTAAATGCAGATGTTTAATAATATTTTATAGCTTCTGGTACAGCAGTCGAATCTTGTAGAATGTAGACAAGGACCTTGGTGATCTATAAAAACAACATCGATATTCAATGTACATGTAGAAATCACCTATGACCCGCTCGTAAGCCGACCCCCCAACCTTTTCCCCCAGATTTTGTCCAAAAACATTCGGCTTTAGAATGAGTATATAAGGTATTTAAGATTAATGGATTTACATCTGCATTTTTAAATATATATTTTTCAAACTTCTTAACTCCAGGCTTCTGAAGCATCATTAATTTGGCTTTGATATTAAGACTATCAGTTTGTTACAACTAACTGGTTAATTCTTCTTAATAACTTAAAACATCTAGAAACATATATTTATAATGAATTCTTAATTTTATTAAAATTAATAACTTTAAAGTTATTCTTTTAACTTTCAGATGGTTGTATGTTAATAAACATGTATAATTTCTCAACTAAAAATTTCCTAGAGCACTTTTATTAGCAAAATGTCAGAATTAAAATTAGTGTAAAAAGTTTCATTAAAATTATCGATTCTATTTTAGAAGGAAACTCAAATATATATAGATATTAATTATTTTTCAATTGATATTTTAATATTTTATTCAGTGAGGCAAAAAATATGTCTAAACATTAACAAATAAATTATGACAAAAAGACTACTTGCTCCATTTAAATTGTGTTTATTGTCATTGTGTTTACATTTTTACTTGAGAAACGATCCTGTATTTTAAATAATCAAACTGCTACTTTCTTTGCCAGACCTCATTTGCTATCAATCTGAAATCACTCACCTGGGTGCCCACATTTTCGCTGTCAGTAGAAGTCTTTGATGAGGGAAAGCGGGTAGAGGCACATGATTCTTTTACGCTGCAAACTCCTGGAGAGCTGTATGTCAACGATAATCACATAAGACAGCTCCTGGCTCATACAGTCAAATATCTGGATTTGCCAACTGCCAAAAACAACACTTTTGTTTCATTTCTTCAGGTTATTACTGTTAAATATGAAGCAAGCTACATCAACTTTTATTTTTTATTAATTAATCTCATTAATGTCATATTCCATATCTTTTAAAAAAATTTAAAAGATATTTGAAATTAAAAGCAGTTGACATTAACCTATTCCAACAGATTAAGTCAAAAGTTACTTTGGATAAAGTGAAAAGTGCCCTCATCTCCTGGTGTGAGAGAGATAAAGATTTGCCAGATGTGCCAAAGATATTTTGCACCACCACCTGGCATATGTATGAGGTATGTTTATTTAATAATTTACTAATATATTTGTGGATTCTGTATTCTGCACAGTGAATACAATATTATATGTTTATGTTTATTACTTGCAATTACACATTATATATATTGTATTTTATTTAGCTTATTTTTTTTCAGTTTGGCTGTGATATCCATCCTATATTATAATTCCCTTAACAGTAAACTTCTGTCTGTGTGTGTCAGTGCTTGATATGCAGGGTAACACATGAAAATTCAATTAAATTTAAAATAAACCATGAAAATTTTGGCTCAGAGATTAACAGAGCATTCTTCTCACAGTAATATTTTACGCAATTACGCTATTGGACTTTTTTTTTCAAGTATAAAAACTAGGGCTGGTACTGATTAAAAAAATTTTGTTCGATTAATTTGGAAAATATTTAATAAATAAATTGATCAATTTTATTAGTTATATTTTTATAATGCATATATAGATCCCGTTAAGTCACGATTCATTATTTTGCGAAATCAGTTAAGTCGTGGTAATTCCATAGCTCCCAAATTTTTTTATGTAACATAACAAATTCGTTCTGCTATGCTAGAAATAAAGAAGAAAAACCTTTATGTTATCAAATGCATGTTTAAATAAATAATAATAAGAGGGAAAAGTATGTAAGTAACAAAAATATAAATTATAAATAAATTGGAAAAGAAAATAGAAATATTTACTTAAATTTTAATCAAATTTTAATAGATCAAATTAATTTTAATCGATTAAATTTTAACGATTAATCGATACATTAATTTCAGCAGCATTAATAAAAACACATTTATTTTTATATAGAGGGGAACTTTTGTGAGTGCCATTCATTGATGAGGGCCTGTCATCAATAATCTCACCCCACTCCCATGTGTTAATATTTTACTGGCCTAATCCAGTAGGCTACATTTTAAGCCGTATCATTGTGATTCAAGTAAAAGAATCACCACAAAAGCGAATTAAGGACAAATGATCAAGCTCATATCTTAAATAAAGATTTGCCTTATATTAGAAAATGGTGGCAAGGCATAAGTTTCGGGTACTAACTGAAGAGTTTTATAAAATTTAAAGATATATTAAGCATTAAGATGTATACTGACAGATATATCAGCTCTGACTTAAGAAAAGACCTTTTTTGTGGAAAAAGACACTAACAACAAACAAAGTATTGCAAGCTGTTTATAATTTTTATTAGAGCTATCTTATACTGAGATAGTGAGATGTCCAAGTACTGATAGTTGAGTTAGATAATGTAGTTCAGGGGGGGGGGCAAACTTTTTCTATGGAGGGCTGCATTGAAGACTTTTTTGCTATAGGCAGGCTGCATACATATTTTGTCTACTTCAATCGAATTTCGCCGTTTAATTGAATGTACTCCTTATTTTCAACCTTTTTTTCTTCAATTTTTTATCCTTGAATTGATATTAAACAATGTAATTTGCAATGTCATGTCTGTAGTGTCTGTACGTGACGCTACTAATTTTAGAAAGCAGCGCACCAAATTACTGCACCAATGCATCAAAAGGTGTGCAAATTAAAGATGCGCTGTAAAAAAATATTATATGACGTCATTGTTGTAGCTCATATTTTAATTTTGGAAAAGGGAACAATGTAAAAAGAGGATTTGATGATGGTTAATTATAAAATAAAAAAACAAAGGGGGCGCCATAGGGGCCCTACAACCCCTATTATAAAATACTTTGTGTACATTTCAGAAAGTTTAATATTTCCGTAGGCGCCCTAAAAAAAGTGCATTTTTCAAAATAAATAGATTTCAGCTGAAAACTTCCGTCATTTTTGACGGGTGATAGGCTAGTTTAATAATATTCTTTTATGGTTTCTCCCTGACAGAACCCCATTTCTTAATCATTTAAATGGTGTGATCGCGCGTGCAAATTTTGATCAAAATCTGATGAAATAACATGGAAACTTGCGTCACACACTATTTTACTTTTTGATCCTGTAACAATACAAAAAGATTTTGAAAGTTTGTAACAAGACAAAAGGGAGGTTTGATTGATGATGCAGTGAAGAGCGCTCTTTTATAGTTCACTAGCAGACCCGTCGTGCCTTGCAACGATCTCAGTAGAAAGGAATACATATAGATAAAAAGAAATTACATTAAGGGTCACAGGCTTATCTGTTTAACAGATGACGTTCGAAAATCTGTTCATTTCAATCAAATCATAACAAATATATAAATATATTTACCTATATTGCTCAATATCGTGTAAAATTGAATAGGGAAAACAATATTAAAAGTTTAGTAAAAAACACATTTTGTTGTTGAGCCTTCTCGTCCATGAGGGGCATCCACCGATCATCGTCGGCGTCTGCGATTCCTCCAAGGGCATAGGCCACCTACGAGAGACCTCCAGGCATCTCTATCCTGGGCCAGCTTCTCCAGGATCTTCCATTCATGGCCAATTCTCTTGATGTCTGCCTCCAATTCTCGGCGCCAAGTGTTTCTTGGACGGCCTTTTTTCCGCTTACCCTGTGGGTTCCATTTCAGGGCTTGCTTTGTTGTGTTAGGAGCAGGTTTTCTTAGTGTATGACCAATCCACCTCCACCGCTTCTGGAGAATCTCTTCCTCAATGGGCTTCTGTTTAATCCGCTGCCACAGTTTCTGGTTGCTGATTTTGTCTGGCCAGTGAATTCTGAGAATCCTTCTTAAACAGTTGTTGATGAAGGACTGGATTCTGGTCAAGTTTACGGCCGTTGTTCTCCATGTCTCGGCTCCATATAGCAGCACAGGTTTTACCATAGCGTTAAAAATCCTTACTTTTAACTTGCTGCCTAAGTTGTTAGAGACCCAAACATTCTTGAGTTGCTGGGAGGCTGCTCTTGTTTTTTTATCCTTATTTTGACGTCGGCATCTGTACCACCTTGTTTATCTACCACGCTGCCAAGGTAAACAAAACTGTCCACCTCCTCAAGGGCTTCTCCTTCAAGCAAAATGGGTGATGTACTGGTGGCATTAACCTTGAGGATTTTACTCTTCCCTTTGTGAATGTTGAGACCCATGCTAGCAGAAGTGGCTGCGACAATGTTTGTTTTCTCCTGCATCTGTTGTTGGGTATGTGCAAGAAGGGCAAGATCATCAGCAAAGTCAAGATCATCCAGTTGATCCCACAAGGTCCATTGGATGCCATTCCTTTTCTGCTGTGTAGATGTTTTCATCACCCAGTCAATGGCTAACAGGAAGAGGAATGGTGACAGCAAGCAACCTTGTCTCACACCAGTCTTCACCTGGAACGCATCTGTCACCTGCTGGCCATGGATAACTTGGCAGTTTATCCCTTCATACATGTTTCTGATTATATCCGTAATCTTCTGGGCACCCCGTAATGCCTTAGCAATCTCCACAGGGTTTGCCTGTCAACACTGTCGAAGGCTTTTTCATAGTCAACAAAGTTGACATAGAGCGGTGAGTTCCACTCTAGTGACTGCTCTAGAATGATGCGCAGTGTCGCTATCTGGTCCGTGCAGGATCTGTTGGTGTGAAAGACAGCTTGTTCGTCCCGCAGCAGAGGGTCTACAGCGTTTTTCATCCTGTTAAGTAGTACACGGTTGAAAATCTTTCGTGGGATGGACAGCAGGGTGATCCCTCTGTAGTTCGAGCAGGAGCTTAAGTCTCCCTTCTTTGGGATCTTGATAAGGTATCCCTCTTTCCAATCGGAAGGAACTTGCTCCTCTTCCCATATCTTCATAAACAGAGGGTGTAGCATTTCCACACTGGTTTCCAAGTCCGCCTTCAGTGCCTCTGTTGGGATGCCATCGGGTCCCACAGCCTTTCCATTTCTGATTTGTTTAATGGCCCTGCTAATCTCTTCTTTGGTGGGACTATTACAGTCAATTAGCAGGTCATTATCGGCTGGTTGGATATCTGGTGGATTCCTTGGTTCAGGCCTGTTTAGGGGCTCTTCAAAGTGCTCCTTCCATCTCCCTCTCTGTTGCTCAAACACATTTTAGTTTAGTAAAAGAGCCCGGAGGAAATGGACATTAGGCGTTCAGTGCCCTATTGTAATTTAATATAAGCTCTTAAGCTTTTATTTACCAAGTTTGGTCAAAATCCAGTTATTTTCTCATTATCTAACAATTAAACCATTTTTTATTTAGCTAATACAAGGAAAAAATACATTAAGGGGCCCCTGGGCCCATTCGGTTCAAAATGTACATTTTGAAAACCTGTTTATTTAAGTTCAGTTTCATCATAGATATATTTCTCAAGATCGTTAAAAATAGAATGGCAAATAATATCTCAAACATATACCAAAAAAAATAAATAAATTTGGGGCCCCCGGCCCAATCGATGTAAGATGTAAATTTCAACATGCTGTTCATTTTAATTCAGTTTCATCATGGATATATTTCTCAAGATCGTTAAAAATAGAATGGCAAATAATATCTCAAACATATTAGAAAAAAAGACATTTGGGGCTTCCAGCCCTGAATGATTAGACATTAGACGTGCAGTGCCCTTTTTAAATCCCTTATATTAACTTCACCGCTGTCTCATTCGTCGTTCGTCACTCGACCGTCGTCCCGCGACGCCCGTCCGCCTGTGGAAAAACAAAAGTCGAAAATGACCCACTTCCAGTGAAGCCATCGAGCTGAAATTTGGCACACTGACCCGTCTCACCTAACAATGCATCGTATCAAAATTTCAGATCGATCGAACGTACCGTAATTAAATTAATGCATTTTTAGTTTACCTATATAAATCACTATTTAGAAAAACAAAAGTCGAAAATGACCCACTTCCAGTGAAGCCATCGAGCTGAAATTTGGCACACGGACCCGTCTCTCCTAACAATGCATCGTATCAAAATTTCAGATCGATCGAACGTACCATAATTAAATTAATGCATTTTTAGTTTATCTATACTATATAAATCACTATTTAGAATGTGTTGTCTGCTAGAGTTGACCTAGTTTTAAAGCCAAGGGAGATAATTTCGGTTTCAGGCTGTAAATTTTTGTTGCGTTGGAACATAATCAATACTTTAAGTTCTGTCTCATATATAAGGGATTTATAGTCAAAAACTTTGTTTTTACGGGGTTGTTTTTTATTGTAATATGGGCTGCCAAGTTTTTATATACAAAGTTTGGTTAAGATCCATTCATTTTCTCAGTAGCTATCACATAAAGTAATTTTTATATAGCTCATATAAGCAACAAAAAAAATCGACATCAAGGGCCCCAGGGCCCAATTAAAGCAAGATGTCAAGTTCAAAACACCTGTTTATTTCAATCAATTTCATAGTGGATATATTTCTCTATATTTATCTAGATCTTTTATACTTCAATGGGGAATAAAATCTTTAACGTTTATGAAAAAATACATTTTGGGCCCCCAGCCCTGAAGAAATGGTCATTAGGAAATTAGAGCCATATAATATTTCAATATTGGCTCCCAAGTTTTTATATACAAAGTTTGGTTAAGATCCATCAATTTACCTAATAGCTAACGCTTAAACTAATTTTTATATAGCTCATATAAGAAAAAAATTATATTATGGGCCCCGGCGCCCCATGAGTTTTAAATTTTGCAAAAAAAGTTGCCAGTGACCATCGCAGGAGCGTACTCAAAAGTTTCGTGGCGATCGGATGAAAGGTTTAGTCAGCTATAAACACACATACACATACTTTGATTTTTATATATATAGATTTGTCATCAGGGAGATTTGGTAAGTGTGATGTATTTGTCACCACATATCCAGAAAGAACTCATTTCCATAATTGGCAACAACATCATTCAATCAAAAATTGTTACAGAAATAAAAGAAGCGAAATTCTACTGTTTTGGACCACGAGGTGACCACTCACAACAAAGAAGAAATGTTTTGTATCTGATGTTTTGTTGGCAGCGAAAACAATGTAAGAGAGGACTTCATCTCTTTTGTTCAACTTGTTCGAACCACGGTAGAGGCGATGGCCTCAAAGATCTTGACATTATTGAGAGATTTGGGGATCCCACTACAGAATATGAGAGGCCAGTGTTAAAAGGCGCTGCATCTTGTCGGGCAATGTCTCAGGAGTTCAATCGCATATTCTGCGAGAGGCCCCTTTGCAGCAACCACGCTTTAAACGTACAAACTGTTATCTAGGCTGGAAGGAATAACAGTTGAACTTCAGAAAGAAGCGATTGACATAATTCAGGCTATGTCACTTATCAAAAACGTCAAGCAAGAGTTTAGAGAGATTAGAACAAATGAAGATTCTTATTTTCAAAACACTTATGATCATATCGTTATCATGGCGCAGCCTGTAGGAGTTGAAGCTTCAATACCCAGAATAGCTAAGCGGCAAATCTACCGAAGCAATTTGAGCGCAGAAACGCCAATGCAACACTATCTGCGAAACTTAATTAAACCATTTCTGGAGCACATCATTGCTGAACTAGATATGTGGTTCTCTGGCTTAACCAGGACATCCTCACAACTTTTAGCTCTTGTGCCAAGTGCTGTTAGAAATTGTACGTTCGTTCGTCCGTCGATACGACGAGGACCACTCTAGTCATCCGAGGGTTTTCTGTGCGTGCGCAGATGGCTGATTAGGCCGATCCTTGCACGAAAGGTTCGGGAACAGAAGGGACAGGGGGCGAGTGCGACATCTCCTGGAGGGTTGACAGCATGGGCCTTTCGGGCTTGCCTCTTCTTTTCTGCGGCGGTAATCCGGTTTGCCTCGCATGACCTGGCACCTTCGTGGATGGAAGAGCGCCAGGTGGATCGGTCCATTGCAGCTTGTTCCCACGTGTCTGGATTTATGGCAAACGCTTTCATTGAGGCTTTCAGTGTGTCTTTGAAGCGTTTCTTTTGCCCACCGTGGGACCGCTGGCCATACTGGAGCTCACCATAGAAGATTCTCTTTGGCAGTCTCTCGTCTGGCATTCGGACAACGTGCCCTGCCCAGCGAAGCTGGGACTGCATCAGGAGGGTGAAGATGCTGGGGAGACCTGCCCTGGTCAGTACCACTGTGTCTGGAATTTTGTTCTGCCACTTTATGCCGAGAATCTTCCTGAGGCTTGTTAAATGAAAGTGGTTCAGCTTTCTTGCATGAAATTGTACGTATGAAGATCTAAAAGGCGCTGTGGATTTATATGACGGTAAATAAGATGCACCATAATTTAGCATGTTACAGTAAGCCTACGCCGATGTTGGGTGGTCAGAGACTCATAAATTTATCAATGCGGACGTGGGACGTGGGTATACTCCTATACGCTCACGCCCTTGCGGCCACACCGTTGTATCAATGAAATCTGATTGACGCGATGGGCATATATATATCATTATTGCTTGCAAGGAAAGCAACGTGCTTGACTTGACGCTCAGTTGCTGCCACACCGCAGATGCACATAAATCTTGTCAATGAATTCTGAGTAATGTGAGAGGTGAGCTATTAATTGGTGTTGGTTGTAAGGAAGACAATGATTATTTTATCATTGGGGCTTGTAAAGAAAGTCACAGATAAACAGTCACAGATATACTGTATGTTTATTTTTAAAAACTTTTATTTATTAAGCAAAATAATATCATTAATAAAAAAATTAATTAACTAAGTTGCAATCACACTTGGTAGAAATACGAAACAAACAATAGATACAAAATGTCCATATATAAAATAATTAAGTAAAGTCAAAATAATTTCAAATAAATGTACACACCAGATTTATTTATTCGACCAGCCATATTTGTAAACTTAATTTTGATTTGTATAAAATTTAATATTTTTAATGTTGAACTGACTTCAAGCTCGAACTAACTGTTAATTACAGTGTTAATAAATAATTAACACTGTAATTAACAGTTGCATGAAAAACTACTTTTTTGGTCACTGTACATGCTGAAAACATTTTTTTTGTTGCAAAACAAGGCAAAAAAGACAAGAAGTTTAATCAACGCTCTCAATAATTCATAGGTACAGAATTATTGATTAAACTTGAACTTGAACTATCCCTTAACCCGTCGTTGGGTCACCATCGTGAACTGCTCACTATCTCACACCATTTGTCCCGGTCCTGTGTTGCCTTTTGAGAGTCGCTGAATGACAGGCCGGTCCACTCTTTGATATCGTCTTCCCACCTCTTCTTTTGCCTGCCTCTTTTCCTTCCTCCCTGGACTTTGCCTTGCAATATGGTCTTTGTGAGACCTCCAGTTCTTGTCACGTGTCCGTACCATCGTAGTTTCCTCTTCTTAATGGAGGTGAGAAGGTCCTCGTAGTGGCCAATGACAGTACTTATTGTGTTGCGGACCACTTCGTTTGTGATGTGCGCTGTGTAGGAGATGTTCAATATCTTTCTGAAACATCTCATCTCTAGCGCATTGATTCTTCTTTGGAGGTCTGCAGTGAGCGTCCAAGCCTCACAACCGTACAAAAAGACCGACATCGCCAGAGAGCGCATTAGTCGGATCTTTGATCTCAGGGAGAGTTTCATGCTTTGCCAGATGTGCTTTAGTTTACTCAATGCTGCCATTGTTTGGGCCACACGTGCAAGAATTTCTGGCTTTGAGCCTTCGTCGGATATTATGGCCCCTAGATATTTGAAGGTGATTAAACATTCTTATCCAAATTTGAAGTCATAGCACCATATATTGTAGGTATCTGAACATGAAATGGCTTCGCGACAAGTTTGCGAACCCCCCTTAAAAAAGTCTGGGTATGGCCTTGGTCATTTTATTTCACATTCACACTTTAATACGAACTGAAACAGTTTCTAATTTGATAATAAGATTTTACTATTCATTATTATTTCAACTAAAGTTTATTGTTACCTGTCATAATAACTATGATGCAGTAGAAACATAATTTACATATAAGCTGACCATAGCGTACAATCATAAATAATGAGAAGTATGTAACTGTTCAAAATTTAAGATTATGTTCTTGAATTGTGGAACCAGTTTACTGGTTGTGATTCACATGACTGAATTCAAATTATAGTCAGTTAACACCGATCTTTTCGTAGACTTGTTTATTTTCATGCAAGAAAAAGCTTGCTCACAGATTTATGTGGACCCAACTAGTGACAAAAGTTTGGCAGTAAAGTTTTTTAAGTGTGGAAATGCTGCTGCTGGCAAAAATCCATAAAAATCCAGCAGAAAAACTGACTTGAACTTCTCCTTCAGATCATAATCTGCTTGTAAGTCAAACAGCTCTAACTGTATATCCTCTGAGGCTTAATCAGCTTGTGCAATACATGACGAACTGAGGTTATTAAAGAGTGGTTCCAGGTTCTTGAAGTCTTGATTTAACATGCACATACATTTCATGTGCAAACAAGCTATTGCCCTGAAGTTTGACATTCTCTTCGTTTGTTAAATTGTGCCAGAAATCCAAATGGTTTTTTTGGTGGTGTCTTTTTAAGTTGTAATCCTTAAAGACGCTCACACACTCATGGCACACCAAGCTTTGCTGTTGAAGCAATATTTAGCGGTCCATTGGTCATTAAAAGCACGACATTCATCCTCAATATTTCTTTCATTTTTTTTTGGCAGCACCCATGGTTAAATCAACGTATATTTGCTTTTAAATTACAATTTTTACAAAACCACAAATATGTAAATTTTAAACAAAAGCCACTTCCAGTTGAACTGAAATTCAGTTTCAAATAAGAATGTTAACAATTAATGACTAATGATCACTTACTAATTATGGAGCCATAAAACTATTAAAACCGATTCAAATCAAACACTCTGAATAAATATTTAAAAATGTAGCCAAAATTCTAAACATGAAAATTAACATGGACATAAGATCGCAACATGTACATTGCTTCGGGTCGCATAATATACTCTGGTGGGCAGCATGTGGCCCGATGGCCTTAGTTTGCACACCCCTGATGTAGTTCATTAAATGGTAGTGTTCTTTAAACACTGTATATTCATGCTTGAAAATCTTCAATTCCATCATAGTGCTGAATTCTGATGCCTGCATAGATATTATTAAGGTTAAGGCCAAAAAAATAATATCATTTAAGAAACATTCTTATCTTGGAAAAAAATCAGCAACAATCCCATAATAATTTGATTTCTTACGACTACAACACTATGTAAAAATAATAAGTTTCAATTACTAAAGTTTCTATAAATGTGAGCTTCATCACCACTAAAATGAAAAGTTAACATGACTTAAAGAAATGTAAAGAAATGGATGAGTCTCTCAACATCATTTTTTTAGATATTGTTGTCATGTAATGATTAACATGGAAACAAAAATATTAGCCATTGCACCTTGGAGTTATGAAACACCCTCTGACTTTTGTTATTAGGGTACATCATTGAGAAGAGCAAGACATGTGTTTTCACTGAAGAGAATCTAAGTTTATGAGCGTCGGCAACCATTAATAAGTTCTCTCCTCCTCAGCTTTATGGATACCTCAGTGAGGAGCTGAGTAACAAAGATGCCCAGGATTTGTTCCACAATCATCCTGTCATATTTGTGCCTGCATCTGACCAGAAGTCAAAGTTTGTTGCGGGCAAGATGATGAAGAGAGAAGAAGTCTGGTGGTCTGACCCGACAGGACTGTTCACTAGATACCAGGAGTCTCTGGAGCTCTACAAGTCTCCACTGAGCAAATTTAAAATTGTAAGTCATTTTGTATATATTTATAAACTAAGCAAGAAACGTTTGCCCCCCACTGCCTTAAATCTCATTACAGTTAATGACAATATAACAATTGTCTTTCTTACAGCTTCGAGGACTTTATCAGCAGATGGAAGATATGTTTTTCCGTGTTGTTAGAGTTGAATCTGAACCTAACACACTGCACCTGGCTGAATTGCTGAAGCACATAGCAACAGTTAAAAGTCTCTCTGAGGATGAAGTTCTTGCAGACACATTGTTTTTATTTTCAAAGATTGGGTCAGACCTGAGAATGGCATCCACAAAAACGGCAGGTAAAGGAGTTACTCTTCTGTATATTGACGACCCAAAATCAGTGTTTTCATAATTATGACTCCTATGTATGTTGAGGGGGTTTGCAGCGTTTCTGTGAAGAGGCTGGTTCATTAGTCACTGGTCTCTACTCAGCAAGGGTGGGAGGAACTATAGGTTGGCAATAGACACTAAAGTGTTAATTGTTGTTGCCTCAAGTATTGGTTTTGTTTGGTTTTTACATCCATTGATAGTACATGACAGGAACGAGCAGCCCCTGCAGTATGTTCTTGTTTATATGAGCCACAACTCTTGTCATGTTCTCGTCAAATAGCAGCAAGTTTCTGTTTTTTGCTAGAGCAATAGACCAGCATGTATTTAATTCTTAAAATAATTTTCATTTTTCAACATTTGTGATTATGAAATAATATTAGTTAGGACATATTTGTCAATCTAAAATTTAAATCATGCAGTTTGTAAGTTCTAAAGAGAACCTAATATGTTTAAAATAAAAGACTACTGGGAACTTGTTTTTAAAGATTAGTCTGTGGCTTTATTGTTAACTCTGGATTGATATTTGCTGACACCAACAAGTTGCTACAGTTGAATAGTGCCTAGGGAAGTTCAAATGGTTTTATCAGTATGATCATTGTTTGATATAATTAATTCTATATCATCATTCATATATAACTGTCTTTCAAAATCAATAATGTTTTTTTTTGTCATTTCTTTCTTGATTGCTACCGATTCCTCTGTCCAAAATGTAAAACATCCAAAATTGTTATAAGACAATGTCATTTCATTGACATGTTTTGACACAGATGAGTTTCATTTATAACTTGTTGCAGCGGTGAGGACCCTTGAAGCCATGAAAGCAGAACTCTATTTGCCTAAGGTGGTAGAGCTGCTGACCAAGGCGGCCGTCTTCCCAACCAAACTAGATCAGTGGGTCAGCCTAACAGACTTACCAATGATTGCTGACTCAGCGGAGTTGGAGGAAATGTTCATCAAGAAGCCTGGTGTACACTTCTTACAGCTTGAGGTCAAGGCAACGGGACAAACATGGGCTTCTGGTATGAATTTTATCTAGTTATTAGATTTTATAATTTCTTATTCTTATTCTGAATAAAATAAAAGATTTACAAACAAATTGTGTGATTAAAAAAATAATTTATAGCTTTATTTAAAACAGACTAATGCGCAACTAAATGTTTCGGCTAATGCCTTCATCAGCACAACTAAATGAACACAAGTATTTAAATTAAATTTACATTATATATTACATGCTATTGCCTACCATGGAAAAAATAATAATTAAATAAATTTAAAAAGCAGAAATGAAAAGAAGAAAGATGGGTGCAATTACTTTTATAAAATACAGGATAGAAGAAGAGGAAGTATCAGAAGTTAAAATTAAAATCACAGCAGGAGAAAAGATTCCACAGTTAAGTAAAATTGCGAATTAGGTTCAGTCCATACTGAGCCAACGTACCAAATCATTTTATTAATCTATTTTACATGTAGATTTTATCAGGGGTATTGCTCGTCTATAGAATGTCGGTAACTTCAATATCAAAATTTGTTATCTCAAAGCTCTATGAAAATACATTATTGCCTTACAGTTGTAGCCCTTCTTAAACTATTCAGTGGAAGTGCAATTCTGGACTAAAGGCCTGAGCTGAAATTATGGAGATAACATTAACATTTCAAAATTGTATATTATCTTCTTCTTCTTCTTCGTTCTGAAATCTTTCGATAGAGGATTTAAGGAAGCAAGTCCTATATTTGGGATGAAATGCGCTGTGGCTGTCAGTTGGTCCAGTCGACCATAGAGTTTTTTCATCGAGGTTAGCTTCCTGGGGCCATATGTCTGTCCGGGTATGGTGGTACAGGGGGCAGTTTTGGAGAACATGTTCTGCATTTTCCGCAGCTGTCCCGCAGGGGCACATTTCACTTTCTCCAATTCGAAGCTTGCGGAACATGTGTTGCCTTAGTTTGTTGTGACCCTTCTTTAGCCTGAAAATGATGTTTTGTGATTGGCGGGGGAGTTTGAAGTATGCATCACTTTTTGGGTGGTTTTCTTTGAGCTCGGACCATCTTTCAGATTCACTTCTTTTGAGAATTGCCTTGATTTCTTCGTGGTGTAGAGATGGGTCTGCCTGGCTTTTACTGCCTCCAGTTTTTTCCAAGGAGTCAGCAGTGTCATTTCCTTCAAGTTCCACATGTCCAGGGATCCATTGGAGAATAAGTTCTTTTGTTATTTTGCTCAGTTTCAATAGTTCAATAGCTATCATCTCCTACCAAGCGCGTCCTCAGGTGGAGGATAGAGGAAAGACCTTTAAATATAAAGGTTAGCCGTGAATATTGAATAAAGCCAAGGAAATGACAGCTAAAAGCGAACATAGAGCGCTCAAACTCTAAACCCGGACAGATGAGGCTGTCAGCTAGGAATAGCAACTCATCTAGGAGAGAAAACTCCGAAAAAATATCAACTGCTGCCTTGCAAATGGTCTTGGCTGACCTAAGGCTATGGAAGCACATCCAGAAAAACAGCAGGCTGAAGTCGGAGACCACGGGCCAATTGGCGCAAAACTCGTCAGCACGCAAAACTCAAAATGATGGAGGAAATATATTATCTGATATTACACATTTATAAATTTAATCATCAAATTAAATTTTTTCTTCTAATACTAATGCTCTGAAATTCGTTTTTTAAATGAGAAGTATTGTCTCCCTTTTTTTATAATGTTGAACCAAATCTGTTCACTCTTCAGAAGATTAAAGAATCCTTTGAGCTATTCCCATTTGTCTTTTTTTTTAATAGTGTGTATTTTAATAAAAAATCTATTCACTCCTACAGGAACCAAAAACTCTGTAGATAAGGTCTCTCTGGATTTTTTCCTGAGTTTGTTCAAGGAGATTAAGCAGCTGAGCGACTGTGTGAAGCTTGAGGAGATCACACCTGGGTTTCAGCAGTGCAACACAGGGCAGACCTACCTGCACAAAATTGTTGGTCTACTGCAGAGATTCCTCTACTTCACCTACCCTGATGTATACCGGCAGTTCAAGTCGAAAAAAGCTGCTACATTGAAGGAGCTCATCTTCAGTCAGGTTAGTCAATTTACACAAGTATTTTTGATAGAGCTCACCACACAGAAATGTTTGTAATCAACCATGGAATGCAGTTAAACTGCTGCTAAACTACAGTTTGAGAGAATTCTCTTCCTGTATGGGACACTGCAACTGAATAAAGAAACAGAGTTATTGTTTTTTACCACCGATCTTTTTTGCAGAGAAAGCAATCAATGATATTGGTTATTTCAACCAAGTACTGAAATGTACTACTCAATAAAGAATAGAAGACAAGAGAGGCAGTTAATCTTTTTTTGTAAAGAAATTAGTAAACAACATTGGATAACAACTCCCAATCTTTGTTGTACTTTTCAGTAAAGAACAATAACTCTGGATGACAATGGACAAGGGAAGTAATAACTCCAGTTGCAGTGTCTCGTATGAAGAAACTATTATAAGTCAATGAAATTACTGTGTAATAATGCAAATATTCATTATCATGATAACAGAGGAACTTGTTTTACTAATTAGTCATTGTATAAAAAATATAAAATAAGTCCACAGAATTGATGAGGGCTTTATTGAAACTGAGTGTTTGAATTTCAGGTTGAGAGGCTAGAAGCAAGATACGAGTTGATTGATAGACCAGATATTTGTGAGATAAGAGACGAGAAGTGCATTGTGAAGGGGAAATGTTTCTATTTTCACGAGAACTATGTCAGCAATCAAGTGGAAATTAATAAAGAGGTGGCAAAGTTTTTCTCTGAAGGCAATGAGAAATGTGTTAGAGATCTCAGGTATATTTTGTATTGTGTATGGTTTATCACAATGTTTTAAATAAGACTTAAAGTTTCACTCACAGAACTAATATTCATACTTCAGCTTAATGCTTAATAATATTATTAAAGGGTTTTAAAACATTTTTTTTAAAACTTTTTTTTCCCAATTAGGAGTTTCCTATCTCAAGCAGTTCCCATAATAGAAGGTAAATCTGAGGAGACAATAGAAAGTCTTCTGGGGCGTCAACAAGTGGTGATAGGAACACTCCCAGCAGATGAAGAAATCTGGGAGATTCCACTTCCTGTGATCCCTGTCATTCCAGAACCTGAGCCAGAACCTGAGATGATGGTCTATGGACAAGGTAATACTTTTTTAGTTGTTATATCTATGGACAAGGTAATATTTTGTTAGTTGAACCTGAGGCTGAGATGATGGTCTATGGATAAGGCAATACTTTGTTAGTTGTTACAGTTACAGACTAACGTGGTTTTGAATAGGGCTACGGACCAAAAAGTAAGGTCTGTCATAGATTCCTGAAATTCTGTCTTGAAAGCTTTAGACACCTTCACAAATATTATAAAAAGAACTGGTAATTCTTAGTTCAACATGATTAAAAAAGAGTTAGGTGTGGTGGCACAGTATGGCAGCATCAATTTATTAAATAGAAAATTATGTTGTTAAAACGTATAATGCTAAAATTAGCATCTAAATTCCTAGAGCATTGTTTAATTTAATCAGAAAACCCTTGGTTATATTTCATATGCTGAAATAAAAAAAAATATAAAGAATATGATTTTTAAATGAATGTATTAATGACTGTTCTTGTTAGAACTTTGGAGAAGTGAGAAACTTTTTTTTTACCTTTGTACAAAACAAAGGATTAGCAAGTAACGAATTTTGTTTAATCTCATCAGGTTTTGCCAGATCTGGACAAGGGGAAATAGCAGCTAGTGGTGACACAGAGAATCAGGGAATTAAATCCTGGCCACCTAGAAGTGGATTGGACAGAGAGCAAAATAACCAGTCAACAAAATTTAAAAAAGGTGAGAAGGAAACATTTTTATATTTTAAAAATTTTACATGACAGTTGTTAGTCTGGCTGCCAAATAGATTTAAAATGTAAGGTATTTTAATTAATAAATGTTCAGAAATAATTTTTTTAGATTTCAAAATTTGATTTTCCCCCACCTCTTAAAAACACACCACAAAAAAAAATTATTTGTGGACATTAATTTATTAAAATACATAACATTTTAAATTTAGTCAAAAGAAGTAATAATAAAAGAAAATAAATAAATAAATACATCAATGAGCAAAATGTCTAAACTGACACAAATTTACTTCCCCTTTGTTATGACTATTTGCCATTTATACTATATCCCAGTATATGAATGTACAAAAGCATCCAAGACTTTAAAAGTTGATAATTTCATGAGAAATAAGACATTTTTCTTAACTTTATTTGTGTATCAAGAGGCCCTTTGAATAACATTAACATAAGCATCCTTGGTTACTGTGTGAAAAAAGATGGGTTGCTGATATTTGTAATGGTTAGTCAGGATTCCAATTTCAATATTTCAAATGGTTTGTTTTGCAAGAAAAAATATTAAGGGTTGGTGGTAAGGGTAATAAGTTATTTTTATTCATTGAAACAATGAAACAACCGATTTACTTTGCTTCCCCACCATTGGCTGTCACTCCAAGAGCATTATGAAAAAACACTAAGTTGACTAAGAATAAAAATGATATATAGGCAGAAACAACTTTCTTTTGAAGCCTCAACTCCCTCCTATAAAGTTTAATGATATAGATGAATGAGCTCACAGAATTTTTGTAAATTATGTTGTTACAGAAATTAGTGACATTGAATATGATTTCATCCACTGGTTTAATCAAGAATAAAAATGTCTAACAAATTTTGTTGTAATCATGTGAACAAACTTCTTTTGTCTAGATATGAGCAAAGCAGCTCCAGGCATCTGGCCCCCTCCTCAAGCTCCTGCACGTCCTAATGTCGCCAAGCTTCCTTCCAACATTAAATTTGAGGCACTGTCGGAATCTCCAGATGGGTCAAGTGCAGAGGGAACCACCGCACGCAGTGTCCAGAAAGGTATGGGAAACAATCGTGAGGGTAGGCCAACCGATGGTCAGTCTTTCAGCAGGCAAGTTTCAGCCGACCAGGATGCCAGAATGCCCGAGAGTCGAGGGTCACACCAGGGCGATGGGCCAACTCAGAAGCCCGAGGGAGCACCACAGAAATCACGGCAGGGTGATGGATCACACAGGGGACGTCAGGGAGAAGCCCCAGGAACACGGCCCTATCAGGATCTAGGATCAGCTGAAAGACCAGCTTCAGGAGACTCCACTGCACAGAAGAGTCAAGATTTACAACATCAAAGTGACCCAAGCTTGACTGTGACGGATGGAGGCTGTACAGATGACACTACTGTGACAGGTGAAAAACGTAGGTGTCCCTGCTTCAAAATTATTTTTTTTAAACTGACAAACTAAGACTAACAGGATTATCAATTTAATAACACGTTAAAACTTTGAAGAATTTTTATTTCTTGTTGAAAAAATGAGAATGCATATCTATGAAATTTTTAAGAACAGCCCTTATCTCTTAAGGTCTGTTTATGTAAGATTAATATAATTCTTCAAATGGTTAGTCTGAGTTTGACTAGTTTGAGCTTGCTTTGTTGTTTTTTGTTTTCATAATATTTTTTCTTATTCCTTAAAAGTTTATTTAGCCTTTTTTTATTTCATAACCTGCCTTTTAAATTTGAACTTCTTTTCCTGCTAATAATTTTTTTTTAAATTTGATAGCATCTAAACATTAATTCCCTCAGTAAATTTCATATTTAAAAAAATTTTAAACTTGCAATCTCTCAGTCCAGTCCAAAACAAGAAACACAAACAGAACTGCTGCTTACGTCCAGTCTTTTGTTGTAATTAATCTTTTTTTATAATGTTTGCATTTTGTGAGAAATTTTTAACATCTATTTTTCATGTTTGTTTTACCAATCCCTCATGTAAACAAAAAAACAAACAAAAAATAGCAAATTTTATAACATTAAAAAATTGTATTTTTGTGTAAGGTTGTGCAAAAAATGGTACTTGTGATGTATTTGCATTCTCCATCAAAGTTTCAGTGCCATGAAGTATTTTCCATAAGTCATATTGAACTTGATAGAAATCTTTCAAACATTTTAGACCTTTCAAAAATCTTTTTAAAGATGGTATTTGAAAAAAAAATTAATGAATGTAAAAATAATATGTGGACATTCCCCCAAATATTTTAGTTTCATATGAATATGATTATTATGATGCTATCTCAAAAATTTTTATGGATTTTATTTCCTGGAAATCTATAAAATATAAAGATATGGAGCCATCCATATATACCCTCTTCCCAGTTGTATCCCATTATTTTTTAGACCACCCACCCCTATAAGCACATACAAATTATCTTCTTTACCCTCCCTCCTCTTCCCTATAACCTTAGAGCGAGAGGAAGTGGGAAAGATCAAAACAGGAATTAGGTATTATGTTTTCCAAATGTAGCCGGCTTTCCCAACATTTAAGTGATAGAAGCAAGCAGGTGAACCAAAGAGCTAAGCCCCCCCCCACCCCCTTCCAATTTTCTCTTGACTTATATATACAGACACTCCTTCTATACAGAAGATTATTGGCTCCACAGACCATGCCGGCCTGTTGGCAAGTGACACAGTGTTCACAGGCCATTGCCACGAGGGTTTCACGCCAGCCTTTCCCTAACTAGTGTTAGGTACACATTCAGAGCTGGCTAAACTCAGGGACACCCTTGACCTCGGGATTCGAACCTGTGACCATCGGTACGCCAGCAGACCGCGCATGCCACTCGACCACTGTTTTCCTGCCACTGTCTCTGTTATTTCTCTCTCATGTGTCATTTAATTAAACTACCGTTTTCAGATTTATTGGAAATAGCTTTTTTGATAATGAGATTTTTCAAACATTAACTATTAGTCATAGGTTATATTTGAAATGTTATTTTCATCATAGTATAGGCATGCAATATGTTACTTTCTTGTATTAACTATAAAGTTAATAACTTTGACACTATTTGTGACATTCAATTCCATGATTTAAGAATTGCTTTAAGTATAATTTATCTCTGACAGTACACAAAACTCACCTTTTTTCTTTTTTACCACTGACCACAGCTCATGCATATTGGTTATATTTAATGTGTTTTCTTACAGTACATGTATATCTGTAAAAGTGCTTAGCTTTATTTTAAAAGCTATTTATATTTATTTATTATTATTAGCAACCTTATTTTATAATTTTAGATTTGAGTAATTCCTACAAAACCTCGTCATTTAAAACTCTTTAACACTTAGTCTTAGGTTATAATTAAATTTTATCAGATTTATCCTTTCTTTAACAAACTAAAAAAAACTAATTTAAAAAATCGTATTTACAGTGTCAAGGTGTTGCTACCATAACAATTGAAGAGAATTGTTTTATTCAGTTGTATTCAGGTTTAGAGAGGATATTTTATAGCAATCTAATTTTCTAAATAAAAGTGAAAGATGAAATGTTCATGTAGTTTCAAAATTTAATGTAACAAATTCATAGACTTAACACCCCAGAGGAAAAGATAATTTTCTCCAAAAAAATTTTTAATAAATTCATTTATCTGCTTATCATCAGGTAAATCATAATCCAACACATGGATTTTCTGTTACAAGTATTATTATTTTGTCTTTCTTTCAATAAAAGGAAAAAGAAAGTTGACAGAAGGGTCAAGTCAAGATGATAACATGGCTTTTAAAAGAAGAAACTCAACTGAAGATCCTAATTCAGATTTGGTAAACTAATTTATTAATTACTTTTTTTGTGATTTCTATTTAATTTATATGATGAAACCTTCAATCTGTTTGTCCAGGCCCAGTTTCTGGTTAGTGATTATCAGTGAGGTTGTCAACATATTCTGTGTGAGGTTGTCAACATATTCTGTGTGAGGTTGTAAACATATTCTGTGTGAGGTTGTCAACATATTCTGTGTGAGGTTGTCAACATATTCTGTGTGAGGTTGTCAACATATCATGTGTGAGGTTGTCAACATATTCTGTGTGAGGTTGTCAACATATTCTGTGTGAGGTTGTCAACATATTCTGTGTGAGGTTGTCAACATATTCTGTGTGAGGTTGTCAACATATTCTGTGTGAGGTTGTCAACATATTCTGTGTGAGGTTGTCAACATATTCTGTGTGAGGTTGTCAACATATTCTGTGTGAGGTTGTCAACATATTCTGTGGTCTGCTAATGTTAAAAGTCAGAAAGAAATTTTTTAAAACTTTCTCACTTCTGGGCATTTCTTTTTTGGGAACTTGCCCTCCCCCTGTCACTGGAAACTATTTTAAGTAAACCAAAACTATATTGAACCTCATTTGAATGTCTCTGTCCATGGTCAAAGGCCAAATTAACACTATGTAGTACCTCATTTTTAAACTTTTCGGGGTCTTGGCAATAGTGGCATCCCCTATTTCGTGGAACAGTTAATATAACACTATAGCAACATGTAACCTCTATATTTTATTACCCTGATTAAACAACAAAATAACTGGGCTTAACTGCTTTACGGATGACCAATGCTTCATTTGTTGGTCGAATGCAAGGGATGAAGTCCAAGGATCCAATCTAGGGGATAAATAAAAGCTCTTCTGTAACAAAAATACAAATCTCCTTTGAAAGTTGATAGAGCTCCTACCTGATATTTATATAATTTTATATTTCACTTTCAGACTTTTCAATTTCTTGTTTCTGTAGGGAGTTGGTGGCACTGCTGTAGGTGTTAGAGCTGAGGAACAGCGTCCAGTTGTTGGATGGGGTGAGCCCTTGTCAAAATCTACTTCAAGTAGCCGAGAGGTGACCCCATCCTCCTCAAGCTCCAACCAGGACATACGAAAAAGTGGGAAGAACAAAGGCATGCTTCATTTCAGTGAGTATCAATTTACCGAAAGTTGTAGGCCCGTATTCAAACATTTGTCATCTAGATTGCGACAGATTTAAAATTATTGGTACAAATCTACAAAGAAGCCACACCTTGCAATAACAATTTATAAATAAACACTATTGGCATGTTGCAAGAAATTATTGTTTTGAGTTGATAAATATTATTACCAAACTTATTTTAACAGATTATTATTACAATTTTCATTTTTCAAATCATTGTGACATCTCCCTTTCTGTATGTTTTAGAATCTGTAATAATCATGTAAAAATTGTATATGGTGGAAATGAGCAGCAATTTCTCAAGATATTATTGTTTAATGAATTCAGATAATAATTAGTTTATGTTCCTTATATCCTGTTTTCCTTTCTGTAATTTTATGAAGTAAATTGCAATTTTTTTTCACATACATTAACATACATTAATAGTCACTTCAAATAAAAAATAAATGTTCATGTTTTTAATGACAGAAAAAAGTGCTATTAATTCTGTATTTCTGAATTCCTGCAAACTATTATTTGCTATTGTTTTGATGCCAAGCTAAATATGAAATAAGATGCATGTAATATCAAGACAGAAAATCATAAAGAATTTATGTGCCTTAAATTAAATCATCTAGAGTAAATGCACCCTTATGTTTGTATCAATATTTCTTAGAATATATTTTTGATTCAAAATGTTTTAGTTCTATGAATTTAAAAAAAAATCTACACATAATTTGTTGTCCTCTTCAGGTATACCTCTGTGGAATGAAAGCAATGAAGACATTGTGTACACAGAATTGGCAAGAGGTGACACTTTGACATTACCCCCAAAACAGCTGGAGCCTGAGGCACACGATCGTGACATTGGATTGTGGGGAGAGATGCTTGTGCTTGACTACCTCATTCGTCAGAAGCATACCAATAGTAACATTGAGGCTGTGCTCTGGGCAAATGCTAATGGGGAGAAAGGCTTGCCATTTGACTTTGAAATAGTTTACAAGACAGATGATCCGGAAAAGCTTCACAGTGTTTATGTTGAGGTAGGTTTTTATTCTGCTGTTGTTAAAAAAATAGTTTTTTTCTGAAACTCATTCATCACATGGGACTAATTCACAAGGCCGAGGATTATTTCTTCAGAGGAATAGGTTGGGTCCCTAAACAACACATAACTGCTCTGCACACATCTAGATAACTAACGACTAAAGGGAACATCATATAATGATGATACAGCCAGTAGCGTGGCAAGGAGTTGCCCATGTTTTATTGTGTCAATGTCCTCCACCTCGGGGTTTGTATACAGAGTTTGCCTATTCCTAGACTCAGATTAGTTGCCACCACAGGTTGCCATTCAAAGTGTAACATGTCCCATGCACCTGAGGTGATGGCTTTAAATGGGAATGAAGTTGAGCACCTTTCAAATAGCCTAGAATTCACTTACTATAGAAACCAAGTATAGCAATTAACTTTTTTTTTAATTTATATTTTCATCATGAAAGACATCTGGCAAAGTTCAATATGTGTCTGTAAGGGGAAGAATAATTATCACATCATCATTTGTTGAATGAAAAAATAAGCTAATTGCAAAAACTGTGATTTTTATAGCTTTTTAAAATAGTCACATTAATTTTTCATATGAATAAAATGAACAATAAAAGTTTTTTTAAAAAGATGAGGCCCAGCTGCAGTGAGGAATGTAGAATCTCGCATGAAAAAGCAGAAAATAATTTTTTAGTCACAAACTAAGAAGTCACAGAACTCTAAGCTTTATTGATATTTATTGTGATCGATTGTGGGATTTAATGTGAGATATAAAATTTGATCAACTAACACAAAAGACATTACTGGAGTATATTCAAAACTGACAAGAATAACACCATTAGTTAAATCATTAAACCTTGAAACACTAGAGGATAGAAGAACCAAGAGTAAAGTAGTAATCATACATAAAGCAATTAACTCTAATTTAGAAATACAACACAAAGATAACTTAATACAACCCTCAGATAGACATAAGGATAAAAACACCTTTCTTATTCCGTATGCAAGAACAAACAAATACAAATTATTGTTCTTCCCATTCGGATTTTGGGCATGGAATGGGTTGCCTGAAGAAACCAGGAAAACCAACACTTTATCAACATTTAAATCTCTAATGAAAATGCAGGACTAAACACAAACCATAGATAAGCGTAGGACACAATAATCTTCTGTATAGAAGGAGCTTCTGTAACAGATAAGATAGGATAAAATGCTATTTTATTATATGTATGTCCATTCATCATTTTTTGTTTGCATATATTTCATATCAAAATCCACAATTAATTAGATCATATAGGCAATTTGTGTGTGTACCTTGAGGTGTTTCAGAATAATGTTTAATTTTTATAAATTCTTATTTCCTTGCTCCTTTTTAAAGACAACTTTTTATCTTGAACTAAATCATTATTGCAGTTTTAAATAAAAGATTAATGTTTTATTATTTTTGTATATTAAGGTGAAGGCCACAGTGAGCTGGGACAAAGAGGTCTTTCATGTATCCTCAAAACAAATGGAGTTTGCTTTAATGCAAAAGGAGCAGTATGAAATCTATCGTGTTTATGGTGCTGGAAACAGTAACCCTAAATTAGTGAGGATAGAAAACATAGCTGAGAGGATGCGAGTTAAGCAAATTCATTTGTTTATGGTTATATAAAATGTATAATGAGGGCTAAAACTAAGTTATAAATGATTGAATTATGCCTTTTTTATTTAAAGCAGCTTTATACATGAGCCTTAATTCATTTTAATTTATTGTTTTATTTATATTTATATTTTAACATGTCATATTTCTGCAGTGTAAACAGCTCATTACTAAACCTCAGTAACCATTTTTGATATTGTGCTCATAAATTCAACTTTTTATACTTTTTTAGTGGATTGGCCTAAAAAATCTGAATAAGGCTCAACATTTAAATAAAAACCACTTCACTCTCATTAAATATCCCATCAAACAGTATGTGTATATTAATTAATGCGTTTTAAATAATTTTATCTGAATATATTTGTTACAATTTTGAACAGTGTTATTTAAACCAATAATTTTTAGAAACCATGCAGCATATTTACAACTAGATACAAGATGCAGTCATTTCCACACATAGTTTTCATAGCCATTGCCTTCGTATTAGAAATGTTTTCAATTCGCATAAAGCAGAATTATTTTCTGGGTCCATTGTTTATACTTTTCAAATTTATGCTTTCCGGTGACATTGACAAGTAAAAATTTTCTTAAAGCCGATTTGAAAAAGAAAACACAAGTCATTATTTTAAACACCATGACATTTTTTTGGTATTGTGTTGAATGCAAGTAGCAGCTGAATTTGAACATAATAATAATTTGTCCTTGTCAATAAGTTGCTGAAACAAGACTGTGTTTTATTTAAGTGAGTGACTCCCTTGTATATTTTTGAGTTGTCCATATTAATTGACATTTGAAGGATTTAGTAGTAAATACTACAGAGAGTAAAAATAAATTTTATTTCAGCCCTTCATCTTAATGATTAATTATATTTGTTTTAATTGCAATACATATTAAATGTGTTCGTTGGTTTTTTTAACATGCTTAATTATTTTATTTCATATATTATTTCTTAATGGAAAATATGATTAAAACAAAACATGTTCATTTTTTAAAAAAGATTTATTTGATCTCAATAATTCGCATTCTACCAAATATCTCAATACTACCATTTATTTTAAATTAAATCACAATACCAGCCTGTGCAAAACATTTGTTAAAGTGAATTACTGTATAAGTTTGTATAAAAGATATATTTTTATGTCTGTTTTATAATTATTGTTAAAAATATTATCAGGCCCCTAAATAATGTTGAATTGTGGGATTTAAATCTGGTTGGTTTAGTTGGGGTGGGGGTGGGATTAACAGTAATTTTTTAGAATTTTATAACTTTAAAAAATTTTAAAAATAAAATGAATTTTAAAATAATCTTACCTTAAGAGGCTGATTCTTTATTTCTTATACTAGTTTGATTAAGTCTTGTTTTAGTAAACAATGTAATTGAAGTTGATAAAAATGGTGGGGTAGGACTGTAATCAGGCTAGTTAGAAAGAAAGTTATTTAACAGGGTAGATGAGCCTGAAATAGACACAATAAAGCAACAAACAACAATCGTAGCAACAAGACGTAATCAGATATGTCAAACTCAGCTGTGATGTGTAATCCAAGTAGACATCATCCAAGGAGACTTGTCGGCTAAAGCTTAATCTGGTGTTCATTGAGACGTGCCCAAATGTAATTCCTACATGCAGAGCTGGATTTACTTATTTGCTAAACAAGCTATATAGCTTAAGGCCCCCACCTTCTTGGAGCACCCTAAATTTTTTCAAAATCATATTTGGCACTGACATAGAATATCTGGACTTCAAAAGGGCCCCCATATCTTAAATAGCTTAGTGAGCCATCAAGTCTAAATCCGGCCCTGCCTACATGAACATTTGCACAGAAAAAGACTGCAGAACAATCTCTGCTAAAAATGTGTCTTCGGAAAAATGTATGAAGAAGAGGCCAAACCCCATATCTGCTAAGTTATAAATATTATAAATTTAAATGCGCTACATACTGCTGCATTACCTTTACAGGGTAATCAAAAAAACAAGGCAAGTAACTCAGTAAATAAAAGTCATATACTGTATACTAATACATGTACTTACTTCTAGCATTACAACAACAAAAAATTATAATTACTTTCTTAGAATTAGAAGGCCTATGTTAAGTTAAGTTATTATAAAATGCGTCATTGTTCAGGATGGTTTTAATCAGTTAGCACTGTAGCATATAACATACTTCCATGACAAGACAATTTAATTCGCTCGCCCAGTGTTTTTGGCCTGGCCAGTTTTCTGGACGATACGTTTATACCACTAGGTCAGGCGCCTGTGTATGTAATAAGGCACCTTTTTACGGCAGTACATTGTTTTTGTTTGTAATGTGGTATAGGTTATAGTTGATTACTAATTACTATACACATGTGCATTGCCTTATCCATAATCCATATATATAATAATTACTCAAAGACAGCTAGTGGAAATGGCATTTACATAAGGAGAGTAAAGACGTCACTTGTGGAATCCATTAAACTTTTAAGACTAATATCAACTAGTAGAATTTATAACCTATAGCCCGAATGTTCCCTTTAAGACAATAAGGGGCCGTCCATAAAGTACGTCACACTAGTTTTGACCATTTTTGACCCCCTCCCCCTGTCACATCTCAGGACCCCCCACCCCACCCCTCAAAAAGTATGTTACACTTTTGAGAAATTTTTTTAAATTATCACCTAACTAAAATATTTAATGTAATTCTTAAAATACACTTCACTATTAAACTGTATTAATATTAAAAAAATTTCCACTTAAAAGTAGGGATGTAACGGAATCAAAATTTTGAAATCCAGCCTGAGCCGGATTTATGAAGTCAAATCCAGCCGGAGCAAGAGTCAGATTTGTTAAAATGGCTGAATTCCGGATTTGCTGGAGCCTTTATGAATATACATTACATGTACTGTATATAAATTAGGGCCTGCCAGATTTATGCAGTGAAAACCTGCTGGAGCCGGATTTGTTACAATAGCTGGAGCCGGATTTAGGCATAGGCAAACCTAGGGCCCTTGGGGGAGCTACCATCTCCTACCAAGCGCGTCCTCAGGCGGTGGATAGAGGAACGACCTTTAGATATAAAGGTTAGCCGTGAATATTGAATAAGCGGCCGCGGACCAACTGGTTTGCTGTCATTGAGGATGAGGTGGGGTACCCCTTGGTAAGGATACTCTTAAAAAATGCCTCATAAATCCCAGGAAATGACTGCAAAAAGCGAACATAGAGCGCTTAAACTCTAAACCCGGACAGATGAGGCCGTTAGCTAGGGATAGCATTCATCTAGGAGAGAAAACTCCGAAATAAAATCAACTGCTGCCTTGCAGGAGGTGGAAGGATCCACAAAGGCTAGGGAACCTTACCCGAAAAATAAGGCAGTTATCCAGAGAGCTGAAAGGGAACCCTCCCAGATGGTTTTGCGCAGGGCCAACAACCCAGCCATGTAAAAAGAAGATTGTTACTGAAACTGAAAGCAAAGCAAACACACATAACACAGTCAGAGGCGAGAGTAGAGCTCCGCAAAGGAGACTAATGAAGCCTTGTGGGGAAAGTCAACAGAATCCCACAAGGCCGACCACCCTACTCAAACCGATGAAAAAGAAAAATTACCTCATCCACAAGGCACCTCTCAACTTGGGAACATGGAATGTCCGAACACTACTGGAACCAGGCAGATGCGCCCAAGTCGCCAAAGAGATGGTAAAGTACAAACTACAAATTCTGGGACTAAGTGAAGTACGGTGGAACACATTTGGAGAAACTAGACTTCAATCAGGTGAAATCCTGCTCTTCTCTGGAAAAGAAAATGAAGAAGACACTCATGAAAATGGAGTAGCACTCCTATTGAACAAAGACGCATTTAAGAGCCTCCTTGAATGGGAGCCAATTTCAGACAGAATAATCAGAGCCAAATTCCTGTCCAGGTTCAAAAATGTCCATATCATTATGTGCTATGCTCCAACCAACCTTGCACCTGAGGAAGATAAAGTTGCATTCTATGAACAACTTCAAAGTATAATGGATAAAATACCGAAAAGAGACATACTGGTCGTCATGGGCGATATGAATGCTAAAGTTGGCAATGACAACATAGAGAGAGAGAAGGTAATGGGCATACATGGACTGGGCAACATGAATGAAAATGGAGAGATGTTTGCAAACTTCTGCACATTCAATGAGCTGGTGATTGGAGGCACCATCTTCCCACACAAAAATTGCCACAAAGTAACGTGGGTCTCACCAGACAACAAAACAGAGAATCAAATAGACCACATCACTATAGGTCGCACATTGCAGGATGTACGAACAAAAAGAGGAGCAGACATTGGATCAGACCACCATCTGGTTGCGGCCAAGCTATAAAAAATAAAGCTAGCCAACCAAAGGCCAAAAACAGACAGGCGAATTAGATTTGACATAGGCAAGCTCCGAAACCCACAGGAAAAGAACGAACTACAGCTAACCCTTAAAAACCGATTTGCTGCACTGCAACTAGACGATGATAATGAAGGAAACATAGACAAAACCTGGGATAACTTCTAAGAAATTATTACAGTATCTTGCAAGGAAATACTAAAACCTGCCCCGGAAAACAAAAAAACACTGGATCAGCGATGAGACATTGCAAAGAATTGAAGAGCGGAAACATGCAACACAAAAAGTGAATCAAGCCAAAACAATAAAGCATAAACAACTTACTCAACAAGAGTACCATACAATTTCAAAAGAGGTCACAAAAATGCTTAGAAATGACAAACGAATATTTTATAATAAGCTAGCCGAACAAGCAGAAGAAGCAGCAGGAAAAGAAGATCTAAAACAGTTATACGAAAATTACTAAACTCTTGAGTGGCAAGAAATCTAACTACAATGTACCAGTCCGAGATAAACAAGGTAAAGTCATTTCCTCCATAGATGACCAGCTTAGAAGATGGAAAGAATATTTTCAGGAAGTCCTAAACAGACCGACCCCTCTGAACCCACCCGTTTTGACCACAGGAGAAACACTGGACATAAATATGGAAGAGATATCCAAAGAAGAAATATGGACGGCCATCAATCAAATGAAGACAGGGAAAGCAGCAGGTGTAGACAACATACCACCGGAGGTCCTAAAAGAAGGAGGAGCTGAAATCATCAACCAACTCCACAGTATCTTCAACAAAATTTGGTCAACTGAAACCCCTCCTGCAGAATGGAAAAGGGGCTTACTGATTAAAATTCCAAAGAATGGGGATCTGTCACAATGTGAGAAATGGCGAGGAATTACTCTACTATCAGTACCAAGCAAGGTCTTTAGCAGAACGATACTAAACAGAATAAAAGATGCCTGCGATGATCTCCTGAGAGAAGAACAAGCTGGGTTCAGAAAAGGAAGATCATGCATTGACCAAATAGCAACACTCCGGATAATTATAGAACAATCTATTAAATGGCAATCTCCTCTCTATGCCACATTTGTGGACTTTGAAAAGGCCTTTGATAGCATAAATAGAGAAACTATATGGTCAATAATGAGGCACTATGGAATACCAAATAAAATAACTAACATCATCCGAAATCTGTACGAAAACTTCACCTGCCAAATAGTACATAATGGTAGACTAACAGATGAATTCCATGTCACAACTGGAGTCAAACAAGGATGCCTCCTTTCACCACTTCTGTTCCTTCTTGTGTTAGACTGGGGCACAAAAGAAGCTTATGCAAGCTCAGGTAAAGGAATCCAGTGGAACCTAATGCAAAAACTAGAAGATTTGGAGTTTGCGGATGACTTGGCCATTCTGTCCCACAGACTCCAAGACATGCAAGACAAAGTCACAGCCTTGAGCGAGACTGGAAAAAGAGTAGGACTCAAGATAAACATTCACAAAACAAAATTTTTGAAAATAAACTTCCTACAAGATGGAGTCATCCAAGTAGAAAACCGCAACCTGGAGCAAGTTAACAACTTTGTATACCTTGGGAGTGTGGTCAGTGTAGCAGGGGGAACAGATGAGGACATCGAACGAAGAATAAATTTGGCGCGACAGGCTTTTGCCAATCTGAAACAGGTCTGGGGATCTACACACATCTCTGTCAAAACAAAAGTAAGGATCTTTAACACCAATGTTAAAACGGTCCTACTTTATGGATCCGAAACATGGCGGACGACAGAGACAACAAAAAATAGACTCCAGACCTTTGTTAACAGATGCCTCAGAAATATTCTGAAAATAAAATGGTTCGATAAGGTCGAAAACTCCAAGCTGTGGGAGAGGTGTGGACAAAGAACAGTAGAGCAACAAATCATGGAAAGAAAGTGGAGATGGATTGGACACACCCTCAGGAAAGATAACAGCAGGGCTAGGCAGGCCTTAGATTGGAACCCCCAGGGCAAGCGACAACGAGGAAGACCCAAGCGTACATGGAGACGGAGCATGTTGGACGAGGCTGGAAGGACTGGGAAGAGCTGGGAAGAACTGAAGCGACTGGCAAGGGACCGTGTAGAGTGGCGAGCTTTGACAGAGGCCCTATGTTCCACAAGGAACTCAAAGGACAAATGATGAAACCTAGGGCCTCCGATTAGTCTCATCATTAGTGGGGGCCTCACACAAGAATCTTTCCATATTTATTTTTTATTTTTCTACATATTACAATTAGGGCCACCAAATTCCTTTCGCCTCCAATTCCCTTAGGCAGATCCAGCCCCAGAGCTGGAGCCGAAATCCGGTACACCCCTACTTAAAAGAACTATCAGATTATTAAAATGACTTTAATAGTAGAATAGTTAATTGTCAACAGTTGTCAAAGTTATTCAATGAACAGTAACTCAATCTAGATTGAATTAGAAAACAAAAATTGCAAAGATTAGACTTGACAATTTTATAATACACATCATTTATCTGCTACCCTTTCATTTACAATTGGTGAGGTCAAGTTTTAGATAATCTTCCGATTATGCATTCTATTGACACAGGATAAGAAGTAGATTAGCGAAGCTTGACCTCACCCAGTGATTAAATAATAAAAAGGAAACAAAACAATTAAGACTTAAAAAAAAAGACTATATTGACAAATTATGTGACCAACTCTTGTGCTATATTGAATCCGTTTATTATGGTCCAGTTGTTGTTGAGCCTTCTCGTCCATGAGGGGCATCCACAGTTCATCATCGGCGTCTGCGATTCCTCCAAGGGCATAGGCCACCTACGAGAGACCTCCAGGCATCTCTATCCTGGGCCAGCTTCTCCAGGATCTTCCAATCATGGCCAATTCTCTTGATACTTGATGTCTGCCTCCAGTTCTCGGCGCCAAGTGTTTCTTGGACGGCCTCTTTTCCGCTTACCCTGTGGGTTCCATTTCAGGGCTTGCTTTGTTGTATTAGAAGCAGGTTTTCTTAGTGTATGACAAATCCACCCCCACCGCTTCTGAAGAATCTCTTCCTCAATGGGCTTCTGTTTTGTCCGCTGCCACAGTTCCCGGTTGCTGATTTTGTTTGGCCAGTGAATTCTGAGAATCCTTCTTAGACAATTGTTGATGAAGGACTGGATTCTGGTCAGGTTTACGGCCGTTGTTCTCCATGTCTCGGCTCCAAATAGCAGCACAGGTTTCACCATAGCGTTAAAAATCCTTACTTTTAACTTGCTGCCTAAGTTGTTTGAGACCCAAACATTCTTGAGTTGCTGGGAGGCTGCTCTTGCTTTTTTAATCCTTATTTTGATGTCAGCATCTGTACCACCTTGTTTATCTACCACGCTGCCAAGGTAAACAAAACTGTCCACCTCCTCAAGGGCTTCTCCTTCAAGCATAATGGGTGATGCACTGGTGGCATTAACCTTGAGGATTTTACTCTCCCCTTTGTGTAAGTTGAGACACACGCTAGCAGAAGTGGCTGCGACAATTTTTTTTTCTCAAGCATCTGTTGTTGGGTATGTGCAAGAAGGGCAAGATCATCAGCAAAGTCAAGATCATCAAGTTGATCCCACAAGGCCCATTGGATGCCATTCATTTTCTGCTGTGTAGATGTTTTCATCACCCAGTCAATGGCTAACAGGAACAGGAATGGTGACAGCAAGCAACCTTGTCTCACACCAGTCTTCACCTGGAAAGCATCTGTCACCTGCTGACCATGGACAACTCGGCAGTTTATCCCTTCGTACATGTTTCTGATTATATCCGTAATCTTCTGTGGCACCCCGTAATGCCTTAGCAATCTCTTCAGGGTTTGCCTGTCAACACTGTCGAAGGCTTTTTCATAGTCAACAAAGTCCAGTGGATTATGTTTAATTAAAAAATGTTCACTGGACATCATCTTACCATGGTGAAGTGAAGTGTTCATCAATAGTTACGACTGGCATTAATCTTTCACCATCATCGTTTCCTTGGGGGATAATTGCAGACAGATCAACTTGTCCTCATCTAGCCACTCAACAGCCTCTGATTTTCTCTTCTGGCAATAACTGCTATGGGTTCTCTTTGCCTTCTAGAAGCGAATCTCAAAGGACGGATGCGTTTTATCTGAGTTGATTCTTGAACAGTTTGGGTGTGAACATTCTACGGAGCCCGAGCTCTGTGTTGTCCTGCATGTTTCTTCAACATTGTTTGTGAGGCAAAATACTTTGACATACTTTGCAAATTTGATCAAGTAAGCTTGTCTGCAAAGATGGACAATAAAGATCATATTGTTGTACTTTGAAAACTCCTGTTGATCTCGGCATAATGTCATCGAATTTGAGAGTTTGTGCCACAAACAAGGAAGGAAACTTATGAGAATCTTCATCTGCTCTTTCTGAATCTCTAAGTCCATCAGTTGTTTGGTTAATTGTGATTAGAGGAGGAAAGAATCTCGAAGGTGAAACGTTGAAATATGAGCTTCGTGCTTTGTCGCAACATTTTATGTCCTGATATGTCACCATTTGAGTAAAATATTGGATGGTGCGAACCTGATTGTCAAACCATTCCCGATCCTTCGATATGAGTCCTGGTGCATTCAATTCAGATTTATGAACAACACATTCAGGCGATACGCATTTCATGCTATTTTGACATAAAACTAATGCAAATGGCAAATGTTTACGAAAATTTGTGAAAATTATTTTTAAAGCTATTTAAATTCTACTAAAAATATTTTTTTAAAAATAAATTAGAAAAAAAAATATACATGTGTGACATCACACTTGGCAGGACCCCCCGCCCCTCCCTGTCACAAACTGTCACACTTTCTTACAGCCTCTCCCCCTCCTTGGATCGTGACGTACTTTATGGACTTTATTTTTTAAATGTTATTATTCATAAGTTTATGTTATTATTTAATTAATATTTCACACCAGCAAACGCGCTTTTGTTATTTATAGCTTATACTATAGTACAGAGCGTTCCAGAGTCAATTGGTCAGTCATGAGGATAATTATAATGATTAATGCTAGATTAGAAAAATATAAATAAATTTATTAATGAAAAAGAAATCTTTTAAATTTAAATAAGTATTTAGACTTAATTAGTAATTAGTTGTAACTTAATGTAACGTCCGTGACTTTGGTAATACTTTCAACAATTTTAGAGTAAAGTAAAGAGCAAGTGGTCAAGTTTACTCAGCCTCGCCCATGGCCATGGGCATGTTAATTTTAAATACAATTAAATTATTTAATATTATTTAAATATAATTTTATTTATAATTTACGCTATTAATATTAATATTAAGTATTAAGCAATTATCAATTAATTCAAATTCAATAATATTTGTACTTGAACTTGGTTAACCCAAACACCCCCAAGTTAAGTCAACTAATTTTTTGTTTAACAATCCTCCGATTTACACTTACACTACTTATTAAATTGGAAAGTTATATCTTCTCGATGCCAATTTTCTTTCCCTTTAAAAACCATTGCAATTTTTAAATTTTTTAAAAAAAATCTTTTAACTTTAAACATATATTTTCCCATGGTTACCGAATATTTAAAAACATTAACTTCGTTGTCTTCCTCTTCCTCACTTTTTTCCATGTTCTCTCTCTCTGACTCTCTCTCTCTCTCTCTCTCTCTCTCTCTCTCTCTTTGTGTATGTCACACTCTCCCGTGTCTCTATGTAACGGTATATCTTCTCTCTCCATTTGCGTATATTCAGTGTTTGAGAATCTGAATTTTAGTAAATAATTTACTAATAATTTACTTAGTAACTAAAGTAATCATTTGCCAAAAATCTGTGACTGGGCCGCAAAAAAGTCATTTTCGGCTTTGACACTCAAATGAAATAATTTTGTTACTTGCACAAAAAAAAAGAACAATAAAAACAAACTATTTAATTTTTAGAGATGAATCACTTATCGGCTAAAGTCGTAGGAGTCACAGTCATAGTCTTACTTTCACTTTCATTTCCGAGAAATTTACGAAATCCGTACAAGAATGAAACTAATCCGGCTCATTTTAGCCCTAATCTTAGAATTCCAAAAATGAATTTAAGTTTAAGAAATTGACAGAATCCACCCAAATATAATCATCGTTCACATATATTACTTAGAACAAAAAAGAAAGTTGTATTTTAATTTTATGGAGCCTATGCGATGAGCTGAGTGCGGAGTTTGGATAGTTTACAGTCTACAGTATACTGAGTCTGAGTATTTACAATTAGTTACTTAATGAGTAAGTTTCTTTAAATTTTAAATGTTGTAATTGTGACACTCACAAGGCCGTACCCAGACTTTTTTCAGGGGGTTTCATGAAGGCATTTCATGTTCAGATACCTACAATAAATGGCATTAATTATATGGTGCTATGACTTCAAATTTGGATGAGAATGTTTAAGTTTAATCAATAATTCTGTACCTATGAATTATTGAGGGCGTTGATTAAACTCTTTGACTTTGTCTTTTTTGCCTCGTTTTGAAAAAAAAATTGTTTTCAGTGAGTACAGTGACCAATAAAACAACCCCGTAAAAACAAAGTTTTTGACTAAAAATCCCTTATATGTGAGACAGAACTTAAAGTATTGATTATGTTACAACGCGACAAACATTTACAGCCTGAAATTGAATGAACTCCTCCTGGTGTTAAACACGAGATGTGGTCAATGATGGCTGGCGTGAAGTCAAGTGACCCGTAAAATGTAAACAATAGCGACCGCTACATATAGTTTATAGAGATAAACTAAAAATGCATTGATTTAATAACTGTACATTCTATCGATCTGAAAGTTTGATAGCATGCATTTTAGGTGACACGAGTCTATGTGCAAAATTTCAGCTCGATTGCATCACGGGAAGTGTGTGATTTTTTACTTTTGTTTTTCTGCCCGACGACGAACGACAAGATTTCGAAGTTAATATAAAGGATTTATAAAAGTAGGTTTTCATGCAATAAATAATTAATACTGTAAATAAATTTTCCAAAATAGTATTTTATTAAAAAATGCAATTACTCGATCATCCATTTTTGTTGTTGTTAATAATGAAATCTGCAAGCGTTGAAGAATTTGAATTACATACATTATGGTATGAAACTGACAAGACGGATGACCACAATGCTATGAAGTCTATGTTAGACCATCTTCGATGTAAATCCTTCTTGGGATTTTGTTAACAAATTTCTGTAAAACACTTGTGCTCGTTGATATTGATAGCGTAGTAAATATGCATTAATGCAAGCTGGTAAATCTTTTCTGTCCCATTGAACATCTTTTGTAATTGTGCAAGCGTCGTAGTGCACTGAAACTTTGCTCACACGTGCAGGAAGTCACAGGAATCACACACGCCATTTTCAGTAAGCAATAAATATTCGGATACATTGATTCATTGCAATGTTTTATAGCTTCCGTGCAATTTTTTGGTAGCTTTGACTCTTCCCATTGGCTGAACCTCAATTTCCACCCGCTGAACTCTTCAGGCAGCCCCTCTGGTGAAGGCAGATCTTGCTCATTTAAATCCACAGCACCTTTCAGATATTCATACGTACAATTTCTAACAGCACTTGGCACAAGAGCTAACAGTTGTGAGGATGTCCTGGTTAAGCCAGAGAACCGCATATCTAGTTCAGCAATGATGTGCTCCAGAAATGGTTTAATTAAGTTCCGCAGATACTGTTGCATTGGCGTTTCTGCGCTCACGTTGATTCGGTACATTTGCCGCTTAGCAATTCTGCAATTAAAGCTTCAACTCCTACAGACTGCGCCATAATACATGTAACGATATGATCATAAGTGTGTTGAAACTAAGAATCTACATTTGTTCTAATCTCTCTAAATTCTTGCTTGACGTTTTCGACAAGTTACATACCCTGAATGATGTCAATCGCTTCTTTCTGAAGTTGGACTGTTATTCCTTCCAGCCTAGATAACAGTTTGTACGTTACAACAAACGTCACAATAAATGTGAATAAAAAATCTATTTGTTACTTTGTAACAAGAAAAGGCTATAAATTTGCAGAAGGGGCTTTGTTCGAACGTACGAACCCCCCTTGTGTACGGCCTTGAAGCCAAATCTGTTAATTATTACATTAGATCATTAGTAATTAGGTAATTATTTTTATTTTTACTTATAAAGAATAAGTATAAGTCTTAGTGACTTAAAATATTAAACAAATGTAGCCTGACCCGGGGAGCAATGCCCACTGGCCACTACTTAAAAAATTATATATTATGCATATACATCATTGTAATTGTATTTATATTTCAATTCGATTACATATAATTAATGATTTTGATAAAGTTAGCTATTTGAAACGGAAAGTAAAAAAGATAAGAGATTGCATTATATTTTTTAATAAAAAATAGGTACTCAACATAAAAATCATAATAGATGTAATTTTTTTTGTTTCCCTTCTTTTATCTTTCAAAAATGGGTGTAAAACAAAAGACACAAACAATGATCTATTAGATACAGGGTCAATTGTGTCTCCTCTCAAAATTAAATTTCTCAATTTTTTTTATATTGGCTTCACCAAACCCAATCTTGCATTCTGTTAAAGGCTCTATAAACTCTATTAAATATCAGAAAGCATTGCTGCCACCATTGCTTTGAATAAATGACATTAAAATCTACATTTTATCATGTGTGTATAATTTTTTTCCATTAGTATTCAAGTTGTGCGGATCTAAACAAAAATGAGTTATCAAGAGCAAAGAGATGCATTAAAAAAACATTTGATTAACTATTTAAGCACATGTAAAGAGAAAAGATGTCACCGTGACAATATTTGGGAAGAAATGTCTTGCTATCTGAAAAAACCTTTGTCAAAAAAAATGTATGGAGTGGTAAAAATGCATGATCTTTTAGAACATTTTGGAGATGTAATTATACTGAACGAAGATTACATATACCTGGAAAGCTCAATTACTAACATAAAAGAGAACAAGACTCAAAAGCAGATGTTGAAATATCACACTCATACTGATGTGCAGCCCTCTGCAAATGTGGAGTCATTTCAAACAAATCCAAGAACTCGTTCAAAAAAAACTAGCACCTCACTGGGAACAAGTGTTAATAGATCTACATTGCCTGAGCATCTGTGTGATGAACCCTTAGGTATGTACTGTATATGTTTTTGTAAGTTTGAAGGTAAAATAACTATTTTTCCTCAAAAATCAAATTTATGGTACAAATAATTTAATATATATTTTAAAAGTAAATTTATAATTTTATTTTCATATGAAATAATTTTTAAAAATTGATAATCTTGAAATTTGTATTATTTATTTGTTTGGTGTTAATTTTAAATCTGATAGGTTTTCTTCACATTTCTTGTCTAAAAAAAATAAAACAGTTAAAATGTGTTTTTTAAAATTTCACTATTAACATTTTTTTATGGATTCCTTTTGATTGGGGATTTCCCCCTTCAATTCCAAATTGTTTTGATTATTTATTACCCAGTATAGTAGAGTTCTGTGACATAGATATTTATACATTTTAAATAAAATATTATTTTTAAATGAAATTTTTTGGTTAAAAACTGAGTATTCATGCGTGATATAGGTCACTTGAGACTTAAATTAGGAAATAATAATGCCCTGTAGCTGCATAACATACCTGACATACACATTCATCTTTCTTGTTCATCTTTAGAATTAAGATTAAATACTGCTTTATTTCAACTAAATATATCTTTTCATCAGATTTAGATATTGAAAATGATTTTCCCTCACTTCAAACTTCCAAAGCACTAGCTAAAACATCTGTCAAAAAAAAAGAAATGAGGTATGTGAGTGACTCATTGAACTCGTTTTTTTTTAAATCGTAAAATTCATGTAATGCCAAGGGACACTTTTTAAAATCTATTAATTGTTAAATAATGTATTGGGTTTACAATGAAAAAATGTGATCATACTTCTCACTCTCACAACATGAATAATTTGTTGAATTTAATTAAAAATAATTTCAATTTTGTTTGGTTAGATTTCTTTTAATTTGATCCACATAGTCTTCTAACTTTAAAAATAATAGAAACAACAGAATTTGAAACATCAAAAGCCCAATATTCAAACGGCATCACCCGATTCCTCTGTGGATTCAAGGACTGTTCCTACTATGAGCGATTCAGCAATCAATGTGCATGACTATTGTGCTGCAGAGTGGTCAGATATGCCTCTAAGAACTGGACAAACCCCAGGCAAAAAACTTGACATTAAGGTCTGTTTGAATTGAAAATTATATTAAATTATGTTCTTGCCAATGAACAAATAATGTATATATATATATATATATATATATATATATATATATATATAATGTATATAAAAGTAAATTTACCCCAGAAATCTGCCAAATCTGGAGCCGCCTGGTGAAAATGGGAAATGGTTTATATCACCTCAAATTGACCCACCAATGACCAATCTCTTCTTGATTTTGGAATTTGGTCAGCAAGTTTGCATAACAGCGTGGGGCGATAAGCCAAAGTCAGAATAAGAAGGTCATGAGCAGAATTTGGGTGTTTCAATACCGTTATGATAATACTACTATATTTAGTTCATTATTGGTTTATTATATATTTATCATCAATCTCAATTAGAAACACCAGAGTTTGAAACATCAAAAGCCCAATATTCAAATGGCATCACCCCATTCCTCTGTGGATTCAAGGACTGTGCCAACTATGAGCGATTCAGCAATCAATGTGCATAACTATGGTGCTGCAGAGTGGCCAGATATGCCTCTAAGAACTGGACGTAACCCAGGCACAAAACTTGACATTAAGGTCTGTTTGAATTGCAAATTATATTTAAATTTATGTTTTAACGATGAACAAATACTAGTAATGTATATATTAGGGCTGGTACTGATTTTAAAACAAATTGTTCTATCAATTGTGAAAAATTAATAGATTAATTTTGATTAATTATATTTTATGTAATAACGCATATATAGATACCGTTAAGTCGCGATTCATTATTTCGTGGAAATCGGTTCAGTCACGGTAATTCCATGGCTTCCAAATTTGGTGATGTAACACAGCAAATTTGTTCTGCTATGCAAGAAATAAGGAAGAAAAACCTTTTTGTTTACCTATGCATGCCTAAATAAATAAAAATAATACGAGGGAAAAGTATGTAAATAACAAAAAATATTAAATAATTAATAAATTTCAACAACAAAAATTAGAAATCTTTTCATAAATTTTAATTGAATAAAATTCAATTAAAATTTATGATTAATCAATTAATTAATCATTAATTTCCACAGCCCTAGTATATATAAAATTAAATTTTCCTATTCAAATATATTTATATGTTACGAGAAACGCCCCAAAAATCAGCCAAATCTGTCAATATGTGGTATACAGATGCGTACATTATCTCCAACTTTAACTGGAGGGAATATAGCATCTGAATTTTTTAGCATCTTGGCACTGAGAATTTTCAAACTAGCATGAGTTACTGACTTCTTATTTCTGATTTATTGTTTATTATGACATAGTCTGTAATTAATTTTCTCTCCGTCTGCTTCATAAATTATTACACAAATGGCATGGACATTTTTGCCCCAGGATCCACAAGAATGGGCTGAAATACATCTTTTTTCACAACTGGTCCGAACTTCACGTAGGACATTGCTGCATTTTTATCATCCTCCATTTCTTATTAGACGTTTTAAGATCTTTGTATTAAATTATCAACCACATCTCTGGGATGATTTGAGGTGTTCAGTCCCAACTTTTATTACTTGATGAACTCTCACGCAATTGTGTTGATTCATTTGTCTGCATCCATGTCATTATCACATTCTTATAATCTTGGTTAGCACATTTGACTGAACCTTGGCTCAACAGCCGGACAGTCTTGTATAAGGACATCACATATTGGCCAGGAATTTCCTGGCACTTGGGGAAGTGACCAGTCAAAGTAGCATATATACACTAGCAAATATGTTGCAAAGATTGTCAATAATTTCAGACACGCCCCTTTCCAAACTTTCAGACTTGTATCCTAAATATTATTTTCTGCTATTTTAGTTAACTTTAAAACAACTTTTAAAAGTTGTTTTTAAAATTAAACAAAATTTGTTTTCTACTTATAAGTGCTGTGTATAATATAATATATCTTACAATAAGATGTTACCTTTTTCTCATCATAACTAGCAACTGAAATTGGTGTCTAAAATTTATGAAGACGAAGGTAGTGAAGATGTGCATTAATTTAAATATTTACTAAAATATCAATCCTTCTTGGTTTTCCAAAGTTCTTTCGAGTTCCAGTCTAAATGTTTTAAGGTTGTAAATTTTAAAAAATTCTCCATATCGGAGTCCTCAATTCAGTTTTTTTTTAAATGAGATATAATAAATAGAAATTAAAACATAACTTTTGGGTGGTGTATATATTGGCCAAACTTGGTAACTTTAACCTATAGGGATATTGCAGTGAAGACAAACCTATGGCACGTGTGCTACAGTCGGCACGCATAATCTCATCAGCTAGCACGTGACTAAAATATTACTTCCTTACTCAAACAAGCTAAGCCAAAGTTTGCTATAAATAATTGGGTATGGGTTGAATATTTGGGGCCCCTAAAAGGTTCGCCACCACTGGGATAGTGCATAATTAAAATATCAATTTAACTTTTTTTGGGGTCGATCAAAAATTTTAAAAAACTTCTTATGAAAATATATTTACAGGAGCGAATAATGCATTTTATAAAACTGTCTACATTTTTTAATCCATTATATATTAATTAATAAATTAGGATCTTTGCCAGTGTTTCAAAATAAAGATTAAGGTTGTTGACAAATTTTTGGCACCTTCACATAATTATTTTTTTGCAAAAACATTTTTCTTTTAAGAAAATAATATTTTTTAAACATATGCAAATCATAAAATAAAGTTAAGCAGATGAGAAAATTGGTTACATATCAGAACTAGGGAACAATTCAATAATTTATTATTTGTGGACATTTTTAATAACCGATCAGAAAAAGAATTATGGGTATTTCTTCTATTTCTTAAAGGCCAATGATCAACACTCTGATTATTATTGCTCCTACCACTAATAAATTTAATTTGTACACATTGCTTTTTGTGTTTCTAATGATGCTCTTGCATGTAGAACAAGAAAAGTGTTTTTATACCTGTCTATTTCATTAGAATTTTGTGTTGTATTTCCAACTTAAAATTTAATGCTTTATGAATGATTAATACTTTGTTCTTCTAGCCCAGGGGTCAGGAAACCATGGCTCGCTAGCCAGATGTGGCTCGATTGATGGCTGCATCTGACTCTCAGAAAAATGTTCAATTATTTTATTTTTTTTTAAAAAGTTTATTCAGACTTCTTTGCATATAAAAAACTCATAACAATGTTATTAAAAAGAATTCAGAGACATCACTTTTAGTGTTGAAATTACACAAAATGCATACATTTACTTAAATTTTTAGTTTTAAACATAATGTGTGGCTTTCACAGAATTATTTTTTCATAATATGTGGTATTTATGGCTCCCTCAAACAGTTTTCCTACCCCTGTCCTAACCTCTATTGTTTCTAGGTTTAGTCATTTAAATAATGGTGTTACTCTTGTTAAATATCAATACTCATATATATCTATCTTTTTCCATGAAGCATTGCAAAATTACTTGTAGCTAAATCAGCCAATTTCTGTGCCAGCCATCTCCTTGACAAAGGGAGCACGCTTGACAGATGCAGATGTGAACCAGCAGATCAAGTACTGCATTGAAACACTCAGTACAGCTAATGTTCATGTTACACTGAAAGAAGTTGAAAATCTCCTACTTCAGATGTATAAGGTACAATGTTCTCTCTAATGGTCCGTTGGTCTGTGTGCAAAGTTAACAAAACTCTTGTGCAAAGTTGCACAGCATCCTTTTTTGTGTGGAATATTTTAAATTTGCTGCCCTGTAATTCTAAACTGCTGTGCGGTGACGGTCAGATATATACGCGGCCGCGCAGCTTAAAGAGAACATGATATGGTACTATAGAGGGATAGTGGGCTACCAACCACATATCAAGTGTAGGCTAAGTTGTCTACGTGGTCTATGTAAACAGCTATGTATGAATCGTATGTTTGTCAGAAGGAAGACTCGTACAATATGACAATTCCATTTAAATTAGATATAACAATCTTTCTAAAAGGTTTTAATGTTCTTAATTAATTTGAAGATTTAAGTAAATATAGTATTAGAATTAGAAGTGGTGCTCCAGGAAATGGTGCCACCGTCTGAAGAGACATAAAATACAGTCATCCCCTATGCAGTAAAAGTCATTATGATTATCACCTTTATCGTCCTAATTTTTACTACACAGCATATTCATCATCACGTCATATTTTGCTACGTGTATTTTGCTATTTTGCTATACACATCTATACATTTATCTATAAACTTAACGATTTTGAATTGCTAAACAGCTGGTGCCCCTACTTTGTGGATTTTCACCTATCGTGGGTAGGCGGTCCTCCGGTCCCCATTAACCATGATAAATGAGGGTTCACTTTATGTTATTTTTATTCAATGGATTGTGTTTTTTAAATTCTGTTAATAGGTTTGTCTTTCTGTTTCTCAGGTTAAAACATTTCATCAGTTGAATCTGCCAGAAAGATTCTTCAATAGTATGCCAGCAGCAAAAGAGCACCAAATGCTTTTTTCTAAAGTTCTTGTCTATATACAGACTTTTGTAAGGAGTAGATCACTCTGTACCCTCTATGAACTTGAAGAGAGTCTTAGAGAGTTTCACCCAGAAAGAAAGAGCTTTGATCATCTGAAATTAGGTCCATTGCAAACGATACCATCTGTGTAAGAATATTCCAAATGAGTTATTCGTAATTAGATATCATTATCATAATTTTCTAAGTTACAAGACTCGAACATGTTTTGTCAATTACAAAGACAAAATTATTTTTTTTAAACTTTCCATAATTGGAGGATATTTTTAGAAAGAACAATAAAAAATCACATCTTAATGGAAATACATTAATTTAGATCACTGAGTCCTCAAGGCATTAATCACATATATAATTTTATGTTTTTATTCTACTATTTCCTTGGGTGCTGTCCATAAATGATGTCACGCACCTAGGGGGGTGGAGGGTTACACCTTTGTGATGATGTGTGACGAGGGTTGTTTAAGAACTGCGACGTCACATCAAAATACGCACATTTAAATAAAAGTTCCACTTACATTTTCGATTGCTTATAATTTATTTAATGACGTTTTAAATAGCTTCACATGTGTTACGATATTAGAGTGCAGCCTTACACTAAATACATACTTAATGACAAAAAAGTGATTTGAAACATGCTCATTTTCAAATGGAAAATACAGCTTTTATGGGGGGGGGGAGGCATAGCTTTGTGACGTCATATGGGGGTCTCAGTTTTTGTGACGAGCGGGGTGAAAAATCAGCCAAAATTGCATGACGTCATCTATGGACGGCTTGTTTTTTTAGGAGAATGTTTATGTATGATTTGAGGGATTTCAGGAGGTGAAATCATAAATGCCTGATAAAACCCCTTAACGTATAAAATAACTAGTCATCTATTAAGTTAGGCCAGGGTAAATTAGTGAGGGGGGAGAATCATATAGTTTAAGGCTATGAGAGCGGGAATGCATATTATGGCTTGAAATGATTTACTTAAATGTCAAAGTAAATGTTGTTAGAAGTAAGTTGCTACAAATGAACCTTTTATCTTCTTTTTATACAGTTGGACTTATTTCAAGTTTCCCTCAGATGAGATAATTCCAGAAATTACATCAGTTGATGTTGTAGAGCATCTCTTCAATTTTTTGAATAAGTAAATTTTAAGAAAATTAAGAAACAAAAATATTGGAAAAGTATAACAAAAATATTTTTATTGCACAAATCAAAATCAAACAGTAACTTAATGACAACAAACAAAAAATGAGGAAAATTCATAATTCTTAATTTCTATATCATTTGCTTAAAAAAAACTCATTCATACAGGCATGATAAGTGGACTGAGAAGACTGATATTTCTGAATTTATGAAATATCTTGCTGATGTTTATGACATTGATCAACCATTTTCTCTTGGCATAAGGGTTGGAAGCCTTCCTTTAGCTATTCAGGTTCTTTATTATTATTTAATAAGTTTTAGATATAAATCATAGCTATTACAATTAACAATTCATGAGTGTAATGGCTTGGAACTTTATTAAACCAAAGATGCTGAATATGTACTTTCAATAATTTAAATTTTTTTTTATTCAAATGGATTTTAAATATACAAAATGCACATATTATTCTTAAAATTATATTGTGAACTTGCATTTTTAGTGAATTTCATTTGAATTGGTATGTACACAAAATATTATGGTAATTAAATATCTTGCAAAACTAATTGCTTTAAGAACAAAAATGAGGACTTTCAACTTTCAATTTAAATTATTTGTTTAAAAGTATATATATATTAAAACACGTTTTTTGGTGCTAATTATTATACTATTATTGTAATTAATTTCTTTTCAAACAACACAGATGCTTAAAAAGTCACAGCGAGATGTATCAGAAGCAAGAAGAAAATTAAGAGAAGGTTTGAAGCTTAGACTTTGTCAGGACATTGAAGATGCTGTCCAAAGGTTTCATGATAGTCTATTAAAGGTGGGTACTAAAAAAGAGGTGATAATAAAAAATGATGTAAAAGAACTAGGGCTGCGGAAATTATCGATTAATCTCTAGATTAATCGTTAAAATTTTTATCGATTAAATATCGATTAAAATAATTTTAATCGATAAAAATTCGATTAAAATGTAAGAAAATATTTATAATATTTTTACAATTTTTTAGTAATAAATAATAAATAATTAACAATTAATTATAATTTATATATATTTTTTTACGTACAAACATCTCTCGCGTAATATTAAAATTTATTTTATTAATGTATGTTGCTTGGCAGACGACAATTATAAAATGTCTGACAGCCAGAGCCGTCTTTACACCATTTTGGGCCCCCGGGCAAAAATATAGTGTTGGGCCCTTCCCCCGCAGGAATAAAAAATGAATATGCATAATATATATAAATAAACATATTCCATGGGGCCCATATGCTCGTGGGCCCCCGGGCAAATGCCCAACGGGCCTATGCGTTAAGACGTCCCTGCTGACAGCATCAGCGCAGTTAAATTTAAACATATAACTAGAAAGTTGAGCAAATATGTTGTTTTTAAGCTAACTGCGGGTGGCAAAGTCGAAGATAGTGAAAACATTTTCTGTGTCCACTGACATAAACAATTCTCTTTTAAAGGATCAAATACATCACTGACGTACCGCCTTCATCACAAATCAAGTATCAACACATTGTCATGAAATTTAGTTCAAAATATTCTTAATTTTCAATGTCCGTGAGAAATGTTCAGTTTAATGACGTCATAAATTTCTATTTTTGGTTTTAATCGAAATTATCGATTAATTAATCGATAATTTTTCAAAATTTAACGATTAAATTTAAATTAATCGATAACAGCCCTAAAAAGAACTTAAGAATCTTGTGATATTATTTTATTTGGTTAGAAAAACTTAAACTTGGGGTATGTGCCAGATTCCTCAATTAGAAAAAGGGAATCTATTTTTAAATATTGTAAGCTTATGACTGGAATTTGTACTTTTTACTAAAACTGGTTCTGGCTGAAATATTTATTAAAATCATTAGTGTAATTGTGACTGTAACAAATACACCAAAATTTACTGTAATAAATTTAAAGAGACTTACAGATAATATCGTTTGTTGTATGAATTATTTTTTGTTGTTGCATTCTTGAAATTCTAAAATCAGTGTTCTTTGACAATTATTTTAAAGTACAAAATGTAATAATGTTGATATACGACTTCCGGTTTGTGAGCGGTCATTATTTCTACTAGAGCTAACATTTAAATCTCTAATAAAAATGCAGGACTAAACACAAACCATAGATAAGCGTAGGACGCAATAATCTTCTGTATAGAAGGAGCGTCTGTAAACAGATAAGATAAGATAATGTTATACTTATGGTTTTGAAAGTTGTAGTGTCATTTTTTTAGGCCAGTTAATTTTTTAGCAACGGGTCATGTTCAAGCAAAAAATACAAAACAAAAGAAGACCAATCATTATCCATTGATAGAAACAGAAACCTTTATAAAAAGCTTATTATACAGGCTACTCAGATCCTTAATCTTTAAATGGATCTCCTGTAATATAAGAGTCTCATTTTAAGTCTGATATGGCAATATGCTACAATCAAATTTATAATATATGTGTATTTCAGTCTATCTATATTTTAAAGGGACATTTTAAATTCGTTCCGGAGTAGCCTTCATATATCAGATTTTTCTTAAGACAAGTACACTTTTATATGTAAATTGCCTAATTCATTCCAAGCCTTACAAAAACACCACTTGTACTTATATAATAAAATATACACTGCATTATATACTGTAGTGGTTACAGCATCCAACTGCCACATACCAAACCATTAATAACCTATTGTAAACATAACCTGTAAAAGAAGTATCATTAATACAATGATGGTTAAAAAATCTGGGGGGAAAAAAAGTATCATTATTAACTTGGATAACTAAAATGCAGAAGCCTAACTTTAGAGTGAGGCAATGTCCAATGGTGATAGTTGCAGTAGAGGAGGAGGAAAGATGGAAGAAATTATGCAGTTGCAGAAAACGAGCACTTACTGTAACAAACATTCAAAAATGGCAGATAACTATTGACTTACTTTGAGGAAAAACATTAAAACATGTCATTAAACTTGAACAATAATTTTTTAAGAATAACTAAATTGAAATCTCACTTTTTGTTGCCTCTTTCTAATTTTCTTATTCTTTTCATACTTTTTAAAATTTCAACAATTTCTTCATTACTTCCACTTTTCTGTTTTTTTGGATCACTTTGAGCTTTCTCTTCATCCACTCATGGCCTAAAACATAGATTGAACCACTCTGCACCAAGACCTCGTTTCGTATTATAAATATTTGTTCTTATTATAGGGTGTAAAAAACTTCAAATCTCATTTTGTAAGAAAAGTTTTTCATATGATAGGGCTTTTGTATCTTAAGATACTACTCAATATTTTTAAAAGCTAATAAAACAAAAATAACATTGTAACAAGCAATTTGGAAAAAAGAAATAATGTTACTTGTTATTCTGAATAATTAACATATATTTGATTGCTTTAAATTTTAAAGCTATCAACACATTTTCTCATTCTTTTGATAAATGATGTTCAATTAAAAAACGCTTTTGATGATATATTATCAATTCAGAGTGATGAATCATGTGGACAGACATTGCGACTCCACTACCTGAAACTTTCCCCAGAAGAAACAATTCAAGAGATTTTTCAAAAGTTTGAAGTTCTTAGTGAGATAATAACAGATGAGACAAAACACACGAATCAGAGCAAGGTTAAGAGGTTGCTGAAGGACATAAATCAGTTTGTTACTGTAAGTTTTTTTTTATCATAAAAAAAACAACATTTCAACAGTGTGTCTAATTTTTTAATAATGAAAAAGTCATTACCAATATACTCATCCTATATAATAAAAGGCAATTTTCTGTCCGGTCATCGATAGTGATTGGTCCCTCAAACTCCTACAGGCTCCTACAGCCAATCAGAAGAATTAAATCTCATTTACATATTGAACACGTTTACTGGGACGTTAAAAATGAGTTATTTTTGGTAGAGTATTTTTTTCCAAGACTTTATTTTGAGCGGTACGCTTTGGGATTTATAGTAAAAAACTTTGTTTTTACTGGCTATTTTTTTATAACTATAATTAATAGTATTTTTGATGTGATGCACATGTATGGCCGGTCGAGACGGCTGTTGGAGGGGAGTTACAACATGTCACCAAAACGACGGCGGAATGTCCTTGGACGGGCTTTGTTGCTGGTCTACATAGTAACATATCCATTATAAATGTTATTGGATTCAAGAAATTGTTTAAGTGTCTGGCATGAAAATGTTTTGTTAATGCATTTATTTTAAATAAAAGTTCATCTATCTGCAAAGCAATTAATCAAAATAGACAAAAATATACATTTTTATTTCATATAAAATTGAAATTATGGTTAATTTGCCTGTGTAACAAGTTCAATTTTTGTTCAAAGACTTTTTAGTCAAATGATATTTTTAACAAAAATTTCATTTAAAAACTAAATATTAAGACTAAAATGTTATCTCTTAAATATTAAGTTATCAAAAATAAAAATAAACATATTGTGAGATGTTTTCCAAAAGTTTATAAATCACCCTTGCAAAGAACTTATAAAAATAATATGCATCCGCAAAAAAATTATGAAAATTGAATTATGAGAGGTTTAAGCATTCATAGTTGATTAGACATTTGAAAGTTGAGCAATGGGAGTTGAGCTTTCAAAGTGAACAATTTTCAGTTTTTGTTTATTTTATGATCCCTTAAAACTAATTTTAAAAAATTATTATAGATAAAATAATATTTAAACAGTGCAGTGGCATTTCTAAAGTCTGGAAATTAAATTTAAATTTATCCTATTTAAAATTGATTATTTTAGATTTGTTTATAAATTAATTATAATGTTATCTCTCTTTTTTAGGGTGTATTAAATAAAGAATTACATCGCACATTGTTTCATCTGTCTGTATGTCTTTCAAATCTGGAAGTGAGTGAAAAAGCTGAAGATTTTCTACAAATAGAGTTAACGAAACAAAAGGATCAAGCAGAGGGAGAATTTCAAACAAATCAACAGAAGGAGATGAAATTACCGCCTCCAAAAGGTTTTTGAAAAATATTTGTAAATTTCAAGACTAAGAATTTTTTAAAAATTGGTTGGCCTGAACAATCCAGGAAAACCAACATACTGTCAATATTTAACACTCTCATAAAAATGCATGACAAGACAAGATATAAACCATGGATAAACATAGGACACAATAATCATCTATATAGCAGTGTCTGTAATGTATAAGATAAGATAACATAAATGAATAATGAAGGTATTTATTATGATTACTAAGAATAAAATATATTTCCGCCATTAAATATAAAATTCAACAACGAAGCACTAAAACATTCTGAGAATATCTTTATATCATTGGAATAAAATGTTATGATTAATACTTGGAATTTAAATTAATAATTAAAATAAAGTTATTGATTGCTTTCATTGATTGCTTTCATCACTAATTTTTTAAAATTTCTTTTTAAGGGGAAATTTTGGAAAAGATACTTCACTATCTTAATAGACACCTTAAAAAAGGACATTTGAATCTGTACAATCTTAAACAAATTGAGAAAAGCGTTGCTGAGGATTTGGATTTTGAGACATTCCAAGATATTGGCTATGGGACTTTTTTAGACACAATAACAAGTGAAGAGAAAATCAAGAAAGTATGTATTGAAATTAAACACATGTTTAGTCAGTCCTATTTACACTTTTCAAAAAATAACTGTCTAAAATCACATTTTGTTAATTAGATTATAAGACATTTCTAATGTATAAAAGGAGCATCAAATTAAATAAATGATTTATAACATCTTTTCACAAAATTTTGAAGGATATATAATTGAAAATTTAATTTATAATGAGTAAAACAGTTAAATTTATTAAAACATAAAGAAAGCCAATTTTTATTTCTTTTAGTTTTATTAATAATCGGATAAATTTTATGTAATTTACCAATATTTATAAATAGTTATTAGAAGAAAGTGGTGGAACTATGCAAAGCTCTGGGGATTTGGAACATAAATCTATGTACAGACCTAGTCTGAAGGAACTTTTGCAGTTCATTAGCCAGGCAAAAGCTTCAGTGGTCATGGAGGTAAGTAGCTGGAAAAATAAAGTTATACTTTGTAATCTATTATTTACTCTAACCAATTTACCATGGGATATCTGAAATTGCAAGAAATAGTTCTGAATGTGCCAAAATTATAATAAAAATAATTTATATTGAATTTTTTAATTTTGACAATATGCCACAGCATAATTTTAAAAATATTTTTTGGACAAAGGCAAATATTTAGCCAAGTGTACCTTTGTCATCTTGCCAACTTACTAAGTACATACGCTTTCTTATAGGCTTCCTAAAACCTCCAGGAATTTTTTTTTAATCCTGAAAAATGCCTTAAATTACTAAATTTCTCCTCAAATAAGCTAAACTTTTATTTTTACTGAGGGTTGGTTGAAAAAATTAATGGCTCATTTTTCACCCTCCTTTTAGCAAAATATCAGTATTTAGCAGCTTGTCTCTTCTTGTTCATTTGTTTATTTCCATAAACACTTTTCCCAGGCTCCATATATACATTAGTTTTGAGTTATATTACACAATTATCATTTAATTGACATATACCAAATATTAAACTTGACAATTATTTTTAGCCCTTTTTCTAAAAAGGGGTTACACAAATCAGAGATTATCAAAAACAAAATTTATGAACATAAGTTGCTAAGATACAAAACATGATAACTTCAATTCAACAAAAGCATTTAAATATTTGTAAAATAATTCTTCCTCAGTCTCATCAACTTGAAGATCTCATCTGTCAACATTATCATGTAAACAGCGTACGATGTCTGGGTCATGGCAGTTTAGCTTATCTGTTCAGTGCAGCTGACAAGTGTGGAAAAAATTCATCAAAATCCATGGTGTATTTTGAAGCCACTCTATTAGGGAAGTTGAGGTTAGTTGTCCAATAAATCTCAGTCACATGACTTTGGGGGTGGGTGGATTTCTATTTTTATACTATTAACATGATATGAAAAATTTGACAATATTATTTGATAACTGATTGTCATCTGACTTGTGAAAAATTTCTATTTGGCCGTTTGGTTAGAATTAGAGTTAGCAATGAATTTTTGCTCTCAAAATTGATGGAAGACAAGACAATTAAAAATATTTGTATATATGAAGTATATGTATATCTGAAGATAGACTAGCAATAAATATGTAACAATAAACTTTGATTTCAGTCCTTCCAAGGTTGGCATTCATGGTCATGTTACAAGGGAGGCTGCAATGGCTTGTTTGACCTCATGTCCCATGTTGGATGATCTTGCTGAATGGAGTCAATGGCCTCTAGTGTTTCAACCTCAACTTGGTCATCTTCGTGACTTTATTGAAAGATATGGATCGGAAACTGTTTCAATAGAGGGTGAGATATAACGAGAAACTCATTTGTATCTTGTCATTTAGTTAAGCAAGTTTTAATTAGAAATTCCATTAAAAAAGTCAATTAAATCTTACCTTATCCTGATAAAAAATTATTTTGTTATTAATGTTAGATATTTATTAACACATTTTGTATTGACATTTATCTTTGAATATATAATAGGGGTGATGAGCCATCCTACATTGTATATTGATATTAATGCACCCAGCTGCAAATATTCATCCCTGGAAGCATACACACACAATATCCGAAATTACCATTTTATTAAGGTTGCTAGTGTTGCATAAAATAGATATGAGATGGCAGCAAGTTTGTTATTACATGTATCTGTTTGAGCCACAAAGAAATAGAATTTAGACCTTAGCTCCTCTTATTGACCGGGACACAGAGCTTTGAAACTGTTTGCTCTTACTGCTCTCACTCATGTTTGTCTTTTAGTGGTTTTCAATATAATTTATAATTTTCATTTCAAAAATAAATATAATGCTTTTTCATTTTATTTTGAAATAGGGAAAAAAAAATTAATACTTTTGTTGAAATAATGTCTTAACTACAATTTTAATTCATCTAAATATTAAATGCATTTTGTCATTATATATACTTTTATATAAATATATTTTTTATAAATTATGGGTTTTACCACTTATCCATCTATTCTAAAGACTTTGTAGTACACCCCACTGTAATCTTTATGTAAATTTAAGCGTATGTCTAGAATGTTATTAGTGTTTGACTTGTTTGGGTTATCAAGGGCAGGCAAACAAGAGATACCCTTAACCAATAAAAAGCTCTGCAGTTGATAGCAAAGTCCACCACTTAATCAAAATACAAAATGTTCTTTCTAAGGCAGACTTCTCCTCTGCATCTCCTTTTATATGTTTATCCAGAGCAATGTTTAAAAGAAGCAAACAAATTTATGCAACTTTGAAACCATTTTATGATGATGAACCACTAAATATTTATTAATTTAACCCAGGTGGCCATAAAACTGCAACATCAGATTTCAAAGCTTTGGAAGTGGAACCAGGAAAGTTTCTCAAAATATGCTCCAGCAGTACAAATGAAGATTTTCGTAGGGCCTTAGAGGCAGGAGATCCTTTAGCTTCAGCTGGACATTTGGTGTCACTAATTGTTGCCAACAAAGGATTAGAGAGTACACCCTTGGCCCTGCTGTCTAATCACGTCAAGAATAAATTGATTACCTTGCATGCACTGACAGTTCGTCAAAGAACTCCAGGTAACGATAAAAAGTTGAAGTTAGTACAAAGCTTACAAATAAATGAGGTTGTAGATTCAGCTGAAAAGGGATATTGCTATTTATAAATGCAGTTTTTAAATGACCAAACAATAAAATATGCATGTTTTACAACCAAGATGATCTTTGTATTTCTCCTGATATAACTAGGCTCCTGTTTCAGGCGGTCCACCATCATCAGAGCAAATGAATCTTGCTGTTCAGTTTGTGACAGATATCTTGCTGAGGCTTCCCATTAGAATTTGTGAAGCTGTTGCTAATCAAGTAAGTTCCTGCAAAGAATATCTGGTGCAGATAAGATAAGATAAGATGGGGCAAAAATAAGTTTCTTCTTGTTTTTGTTTTTTAAATTAATTTTTCTAATATTTTACTCACATTGTTCAAATTATTAACAGGTTCTTCTAGGTCCCTTGAGTGAAGTTGTAGGTTCGGCAAAGTCTAAAAAACTTATCTTAGAAGCTTGCAAAATGCAAGGGCAGCAGCAGAGAATTGAATCAATTGGTAGTCTGCTTGGTGTTAAAGAGTGGACAACTGGCCTTGACAAACTATTTGAGTTTCCTGTAACTCATGTTATTGATAACGTACCTGATGGTTTGCTTGGGCCGTCTGATGATGAAGAAGAAAATGTAAGTTTTAAAAAACTCTTTATATGATTTTTCTGTTAGCAAATGAAATATTTAATACAAGCGGGGAAAGATAGTCATTTATATGAAAAGAAAATTTGAATTCTTTTGAACTGTAGAATGATACATAATAAACTCCCAAGGAACAGAATTATACATGTCTTAAACATATGTTGTAATTGATGGGGATGATAATTCACATGGAATCCTCTTCAACCAGATCCTAACATGGCTTCTATTTACATTCTTAAAACATTAGCTCTGCTTCCGTGTTATCAATCCACCGGACTGATGAAAAATGTTACAAACCATTCCCCTATTTAGGCTAAATAAAATTTAGCATTATTTAGGCATAGATTGTCAACCAATAAAATGTGTTAGCTTTAAAATTTCTGTTTCCAATTTTACTCTACCCGAGCTGACTGGTGCCTGTTGTATGTGAAGGGAATTTCCCTCTATGGACTAGTCCATAAAAAACTTAAAACAATTTCTTGAAAATAATTTTAAGTATTTTGGAGAATTATGTCTCATTATTCCAAACTAAAATGCTAATTCATTTAACAAAAAAAATATTTAAAAGATGAATTTGAAAGAGGAGTCCAGTGAATCTGATTTAGATGAGATTGTGTCTGATGATGAAGATGAACCAGAGGGTCAGACAGAAGTCAAGCAACTGAGTCAAGGAGAAATAATCCTCAATAATACTAATTCTGAAACTGGTAAGATAAACTATTGAACTAAAAATCTCAAACTGAATAAAGATTGTCATTGATTTTTTTTTACCAAAGTTCATTTCAATTCAAGGGAATATTAAAAACATTTTTTATCCCATTTTTTTAAACAATGAATATTTAATATGAAGTTTGGTAAATCTTCAATTGCCAAGCCAAATAATTAACTTACAAATCAGTAAATAAAAATTGGATTCAACTAATTCTGTTTTTAAAATTTATTTACACAAAGTAGGTTTTCCTAGTGCAATCTGTGAAACCAAGATTTGTGGTACAGGACACGCAAACTCTCATGAAGATAAACAAGAAATGCTAACCCTGAAAGAAAAGTGCCATCTCATTGTTGAAGAAATAAGAAGAGATGAGTTTGGTGTTGGCGTTCATCTTGATGAAACTGTAAAGAAACTTATGAAAGTAAGGGCTCATTCCTATGCATTATTTATGGAACAGATTCTGATTTTATTTATTGTGCCATGCCATTGAAAAATATATTCTTGTATAAGCATATAAATTAATGGAATGAGTTTAAAATAATATATCTGAGCATTAAATAAAGGGATTAACTTATGTATCTTTATTATATAATTTTGTTTTAAAAAACAATTATTTATCATTTATCAGATAAATCAAGAGCGCCAAGGTCGCAGCCTCCAAAGGTTATCCAAAGACTTGTACAGCAAGGAGACACATTTTGTGCTGGAGCTTATACAAAATGCTGATGACAACAACTATGCAGAGGACATCTTGCCATCTGTCAAATTTATTATTGACCATACAGGTGATTCTCTTTCTTGAAAACCTTTTACTACACTAATGAACTTTATATTTTATTGACAGCTGTATGATGATAAGTGCTGTTAGTTGAGAAAATTTTAAGAATTAAATTGTAATAGCCTGTCATGGAAAATGCAAGTAATATAACAACCTTTATAAAAAGCAATTAAGTAAATGTAAACTACATTGCACCTCTTTTCGACCCCCACCCCTTTCTTTGTACTAATATTTCAAATATCACCCCCTCCCCCCCCTCCCCCCACACTTTTTCCACTGCCAATGCTAACCACCTGCAGATCTATTACATCTTCTTTAAATGAGACTTTATCAGAAATACAAAAGAAATTATTATGCCCCAAATGCATTTCTTGATTTTTAAGAATCTTGTCAAGAAGTTATTTTATTTTGAATCATATTAGGTCTGTGAATACAGTGACTAAGATAGTGCTGTTGATATTTTTGAATGGGTGATTATGAAATTTGACAGTTCCCCTCTAACACGGCACATTTAATTTACAAGCCAATATCTTCTGTTTATGCTTTGTTTGAAAGTTTTAACTCAATCTTTAATTTAAAGGTGTGACTGTATTGAACAATGAACTTGGATTTGAAGAGCAAAATATCAGAGCCATTTGTGATGTGGGCAAAAGTACAAAGTCCAAGCACAAGTTTGGTTACATTGGTAGGCCAGCTGAGTTTTATTCCGAAATTTGTATTGTGTTTGAATTGCACTTATGGATATGTTAATTATTATTCTGTAAGAATTATGATTTAGGTTACTTCAGGCAGTATCATTAAAATTGAAAAATATATTAAACAAAACAATTATATTCAATGCGAACAGGACAAAAAGGAATTGGCTTTAAATCTGTGTTTAGAGTGACAAGCCGCCCAGAGGTTCACTCAAATGGGTTCCACATATTCTTTGATGTTGACAGTGGGCCAATGGGATATATTCTTCCACACTGGTCAGCAGATTCTGGGGAAAATACTAGGTAATTGTATATAATATTAGGGACAAAAAATAACACAATAAACACAATTACATTAAGCATTTTAATTTCAAACTAGTGTTATCACCCGTCAAAAATGACGGAAGTTTTCAAAATAAATACATTTCAGCTGAAATCTATTTATTTTGAAAAAATACACATCAGAATAAAAATAATGTAATTCAGAAGTTTCATTCATTTTATTTATTATATTCATTTATTTTCATATTGAACAATTTTATGCGAAATGTTCGAAAAGAGTTATTTTTGGTGCAGTAATTTGGTGCGCTGCTTTCTAAAATTAGTAAATCAGTGGCGCCTCACTATGATGCATACACTTTGATGCAAAATCATAAAGAAACAGTTCATTGCATGACTGCAGAAATTTTGTTCATTTATTCTTACATGAATTATGGTTTTAAAGTAGCCTTAGAAAAACGTATTGAAAATATGCATTCCTTTTGGACACAAACAAAAAAGTGACTGAAACCATGCCTTTGTCCAAAGCCTACATCCTTTCAACTGCAAAAATTAAAAAAACACAGCACATACCTGTGCATGGAATTCTAAAATACCAAGTTTTTTAGCTGGATTTTAACTGTAAAAAAATCCTTATAAACTCTATCTGTTAGGTTATGGTAAGGAAACCAAATGCTCATAGAATATGAAACACAATCAATAAAAACGGGTTGTAGGAAAAAAAAAGAGAGAGAGTTTGAGAGCAGTTTGTAAATCAGCTGATGGTCGACCTTGTTGATGAATCAGGGAACTTATTACTTCTTTCAGCTGGCAAACAAGAATAGCGCTACCCTGGACTGAAGACATCAAACAACAAGTTCAAACCCACGCAGCTCGCTTCAATGACATCCAGCCTTCTCTTTTGTTATCTTTACATAGGCTCAAGGAGATTTCTATTGACAACAAGGTCAGCAAAAAAACACAATAAAATTGTTGTAAATTTTTCAATGTTTGTTTTTGAAAAACAAATTTTAAAGATGTTTTTTCTATTTTTACCTAAAATGTTTAGTTATACAGTGTTCGGGAACCCCTATATTTTAAGGATTAACGCTATCTGAGATCATTATTGTTTTCTCTTTTTAACACAGCACTACTGCTGAAAGTCGATTATTATTTTAAATACAATTGTGCAGAAAAATGGAATATGACAAAATTATAATATTCAGGTTGAAGGAGCTGAAATATTCATGAGGAGGCAAGATTTTCCTAATGGAGAAATTCAGATCACACACAGTCATGGCACAGATAGATGGTTGGTGCTCAGAAAAATTCTAGATGCATCTAATCTGTCACTTAAAGCCAAATCAGGTGTTGAGGTGGAGTCTACAGAGCTGGCTCTGGCATTTCCTTTGAGGGACAAAAAGTTTGCATTGAAATGCCAGGTCAGCTATTTGATGATTAACCATGAGTTATTACTTAATTCAAAGTAAAGTTATTAAAGCTCTAAATTGTTTTTATTGTTTAATTATCCTGTTATTAAAATTCAGAACTCTATTAGATCAGGCAATTTTTAGCATCAATTAACAAATTATTCAATCTTATTTAAGTACAAAAGTACTTTAAAAGAAATTGCATGTTCAACTTTCCTTTATTAAAAATATATATTATTGAATTTTTTTAAAAAGATTACCGATTTTTACAAAAATAAATTTTTCCTCTGGGTTGTATTATGTTTTCCAGATAAGGGGCCGTCCATAAATGACGTCACGCACCTAGGGGGGGTCACACTTTTGTGACGATGCGTGATGAGGGGGAGGGAGGGGGGGTTGAAGAAATGTGACGTCACATCAAAAGGGTAACTTTAAATAAAATTTCCACTGAAATATTTGGTCGCTTACAATTTATTTAATGACTTTTTTAAAATATTTTTTTTATTTTTGTAAAAATCAGTGCTTCTCAATGTGCCGGTCGGTAGGCCATCAGACGCTGGTTGGCGTAAGCTATCAACACACGAACATTAAATCTAATTATAATCCTTAAGTTTGAGACTCCACAAGACAAACGTATGAAATTGTTACACTGCGTCATTTGATGTTGACATCAAAGCATTTGTGATGTAACCGCAGCTCCGTTTGGCTCTTTTTTGCCCGTTACCCCAAAATATACAAGTTTATGTGTGCGTTACCCCCCAACCCCAGACTCAATGTCCTGTTCACATGACTCGGGGATTTGGGGGAGCGTCGTTAGCGCCCCCCGAAAATGCTACTGGTGAGTTTTACAAGCATGACAAGTGTCTAAAAATTATCTGAATAGGATTATGTGTAGATATTTTAAGTCAAAACGACACGGAATATCCTTTTTCTTTAAAAAGGGGAGGGGGGGAGGGAATATATTTGATGGAATTAAAAACGTTTTAAGTTTGATATAATTGTTCGATTGGTTTTTGGTCAAACGCCCCTGGCCATTCTAGTCTTCTAGATCAGTGCTTCTCAAAGTGGTGGTCCGCGGACCGCTGCCGGTCCGTGGGCCATCCGCTGCCGGTCCGCAGATGTTCTCAAAAAAGGACAGAAAAAATTGTCAGTGCAGGGAAAATAGTGAACCGGTCCCTGGTGCAACGGAAAAATTCCTGCCGGTCCGCCATACTAAAAAGTTTGAGAAGCACTGTTCTAGATATAATGGTAAATGAGCCCATTTAAAATTAGTGAAGTATTAATTAACTTTATTGAATGCATCAAATTCTTGACAGTGCAATTCGAGAGGGGCACAAAACAACTTTTCTTCTTAGCTCAGTTTTTAAGGCATTAATTTTAAATATCACAGAAAGGATATGTGATACAGACAAATCATGTGGATTAAGATTATTGTCACTCGTGTCAATATAAATGAAAGTAGGGTGGATTTAGGTGTCTTCGTATAGTACATAGGTAAGAAATCTACATAGTTGTCAAATTCTTTAAAAAATGCATTTTATGGAAGGAACCGGTTCAATAATGGGCATATGTTCCAAGCGTACACGTACACATGACGTATTTTAATATATATATTATTGGATTGTAGTGGATGTTATATGTCCCAAATGAGTCTGCATTACCCCCAAGAATTCCCCTTTTGACCCCAGATTAGGTTATTTACCTCTGTTCGCCGACCTCTTTCTTTCAGTCAATTGATGGATTTTTAAAAAAATACATTTTAAAAATGTTATTTTTAAATAACTTTTTTTCTAAACAAAGACGTTAACCATGATGATTAATAGTCAATGTTTAATTTCTATGCATTAAAATAAAATATAATCTAAGGATGTTAACACAGTTCGTTTTCTGAAGGCCGGTTAAACGTTTTAAAAAAATGCTTCACGCGGGTTACAATATTACAATGTAGATCTTCACTAAATAAATAATAAATACTTACATGACAATAAAAGTGATTTGAAACATACTTATTTTCAAATAGAAAATAAAGTGTTTTTTTGTTGTTGTTTTTTGTTTTTTGTTTTTTAGTTTTGTTTGTTTGTTGTTGTTTTTGGGGGGGGGTCAAAGATTTGTGACGTATTTTTAGGGGGGGGGTCTAAGTTTTTGTGACAATGCGTGACTAGGGGGGGGAGGGGGTAAAAAATCGCGTGATGTCATTTATGGACGGCCCCTAAGACAAATCTTACTTGTATAATAAACAGTATCTTTATTTAGAGGATATGATTTTTGTTTTTTTAAATAATGGAAGTTTGGAAAAAAAATCATGTGGATATTATTAGAGTGACTACCTTACTAAATGTTATTATCTGCTAAGAAACAGAAGTAATAAAATATAGGATTTATAGTTTAACACAGGGGTGTCCAAAGTCTGGCCAGTGGCCAAATACTGCCTGCGTTTAAATTTTAACTTGCCCGCTGATACATTTTAAATAACTAATATACTTCTGTATTTTTTTTGTAACCATGACATTACATTTATTAGTAAAGCCGAAATGATGTGCTCTTTTGGGTAGAAAGTACAATGTCATCAAATGATTGCCAAAATCAATGATGTTTCATTGTTCACCAATGTAAATATTGATTATCAAAACCTGATAAAGGTACATGTATGTGCTGTTATGTGGACAAAATTTGACGATGTCTGATGGCAAAAATCAATGTGATATTGTTTATTTTTGCCTTCTTGGAAAATGAATTGAATGTGGCATCGATGTAAATTTCAAGACAGTTTTTATATCAACATTTTTTACACAATGTCGGCTATATTTATAATTCAACATTTTTATTTATTACAAGTTATGTAGAATAAAATAAACATCAATTCTATAACTTGCCATTATTTATCCAATTTTAATAATTTCTAATGTTGAACTAAGATATTTATAGTCTCAAAAACCATAAAATTATTATCTTTTTTTCCCACAAAATATCACTCTTACAAAATACAAACAAAAAAACTATCGTACAATCAAAAAGCCTGTAACTCACGCTAAAAGAATGTCATATTTGTCTATTATCTCAATCTAGTCCCCACAAATTTTTATGTCATGGAATATGGCCCTTTGCAAAAAGTTTGGACACCCCTGGTTTAAGATTTAGTTGAATAATAATTATTATTTACATAACAAAATTAAATAAAAGGTGTTTTATATCAGACACAATACTTTCAGTTCTTATAAAATGAATGAAAATAGAAATAGATTTTTAAATGTTTGTTTGATAATTTTTTCTCATGTACATTGTAATTTTAAAAGTTTATTTTGAAGTTTTGCCAAGCTTTGATTAGAGATTCTGTTTTCCACATATTCCTAAAGAAGATTTTTTAAATAATAAAGTTTGGTGAATATATATTTTAATTTTATTTTGCACAACAAAATAATAATTACTGGTTGAACTGGACCCAGGATCTCATTATTATCACATTTTAAAATGATATTATTTTTTAAGGAAATAAATGTTATATCAGACTATAAGATCTTATTACTTAATTTGATTTTGAAAAATCCAATTTCTAGTCAGAGAAACTCCCTGTCTTCGCCTTTCTGCCATTAAGATCATATGGCTTTAGATTTATAATTCAAGGTAAGGAGAAATTAGAAACAAATTTGGGGTAGCCTTGGTTATAAAGCTTAAATAGTCTTTATAAACCATATGATAACTATTCTTTAATCTAATTAGATTTAATTAAATAAGACAAAGGTACAAACAATTTATTAAAAATTTGAATTTTTTAATTTTCACAATAAAAGTCAGCATTTACTTTTTTTTTAATAATAAAAATAAATTTTTTTAGGCATGCCACCCCTGTTTTCTGTTTCTTGTACTTTGATGGCTATTGAAGTTTTATTGACATTCTCAATTGGAAGCTTATGTATTTGTTTATATTTTTTATAACTTTTATTATACCCTTGAACAATTTTAAATGATCAGTAGCAATATTATTCCTTTGATATAAATGTGCTGTATTAATAGTACATGTAATATCATTCATAATACAACTTAATTTTTTAAGCTGACTTTGATGTACCATCCAGTAGAGAGGATGTTGACAGAGACAGTCCCTGGAACCAATGGTTAAGGGATGAGATACCAGGCTTGTTTATTGAGGTTTTTGAGAAATTCAGGGTATGTGAAAGAAAAAAAAGAGGATGATAAAAAAGGATTTGCTATAATTTTTCACATATTCTGGAAATACATTTCATTGAAGTATTATTCAGTGTTATTGAATCCTGAGAAATGTTTTGATTAGATAGGTATCTAAATTTGTGAGCTTACTATCTTACCATCCATACCTTAAGACAAATACAATCAGCTTAAAATTATACAAAGCTCTATAAAGATATGTTGATTTTTTATTCAGGAGTAATTTTTTACTAAATTTTTTTTAAAAATTACTTCAATTCATAAATAAGATTATTTTTTCTTACTCAGTTTCCTTAAATTTTCCTTAAAATTTTAGTCTTATTAACAAATTATCTTATTTATTTAATTTGTTATTCTTTAGGAAAGGCCTGACCTGTCACCTTTAAAAGCTTTGATCCAGTATCTTCAGTTCATTCCTCTTGAAGGGGATATTATGGGTTTCTTTAAACCAGTTGCAACTCATATTTTAGCTTTACTAAGAGCTAAAGAGTGCATGCCAGTTCTCAGTCAAGACAAGCAGAGTGAGTATTGAAAAAAATGTATCTGTGAACAATTAGTCCAAATATTTAGTTAGTTATCAACATTTATGACATTAAAATTATAAAAAAATTAATCACATCATCAACTGTGATGAAACAACTAATTAAATTTCTTACAGGTATTCAGTGGAAAATGCCATCTAAAACAGTCATTAATCATGATTCCCTGGTGGTTGAGATAATCTCCCCTGAAATGCTCCAGCTCCACTTAGATCTCTACTACCTTCACCCAGATGTGGCAGCTGTGTTGAATGAACCACTGACACAAGCACTTGGCATAGAGTCTGTGACAACAGAGCACCTCCTTCACATGGGTAGATCAATTGGTCAAAACTGGAGCAATGCAGACAATACAAGTATGCACATTTAAATTTCAGAATTATAAACTTTCTGACCAAACTTTGAGAGTCTATTGCACATTAAAATATACACATATTTCCTTCTTTGAAGATCGTGTGGCAGATATAGCGAAATGGCTGGCATGTGTCTATCGCAGCCTGGATGACTTTCACGAAAATACTACAGTAATAGACAGCCTTCAAAAAATGAGGTGAGAAATCAGATTTAATGGACAATTATTGTAACCAGACTGATGAGTTTAGAACTAATTGTTGTTCATACTAAAATATATGTTATTTCAAACAGGATTATTCCAACATCTGATGGTAATCTGGCATCACTCTCCGAAACAACATTGTTTATGCTGAGCAAAGAACATGACAAATCAAGTAAAAAGAAAAAAGGAAAAAACATGAGAGGTTTGCTTGTTTATATTAACCAAAAGGACTATGTGATTGCAAGTATGTAAATTTGTTGAAATATAATTGACATTTGAAAATAAACAATATTTTTAAAATTTCCTAAAGCTATTGGTTTAAACATTTAATACAGCTTTTAAAAAAATGTTTTGATGCAATCCTTTTATGTAGATCCATTACTTGAGCTGAAAAAAGACTTGAACCTAGTCCACTCTGAACTAATCAACACAAGCGACAACGAAGTCAACTCTCAAGTGATCAAACTACTCATCAAAATGGGCATCAAACAACTCACAGCCCACGACCTCATCCATAGCCACATAATGCCAGTCCTCAAATCTGATCTGTGGAAGGTGAGTATAGATGATGGATAACTGCATGAAAAACTGAAAGAAAAAAACAATTTTTATCATTGAGAAAAACATAATGGGACATTCTAATTGTTTTATATTCCTAGAAATGATAACCAAGGGAAATACAAAAATAAAATCCAACCAAGTTTTAAAAGATAATGAAGACAGAAGATCGATTCCTTTCCAACACAAGTTTATAAAGCAACAAATGATAAATCCCATATCCCTCTTTTGTTATATTTAAAGCTTAGCGAATTTTTCTTGAACTCGACTTTTATTTTTGAAGCCATCTTACAACAATTTTTGGTAAATGTACTATTTTTCCTATTATTTTACACATAAAATATGTTATTTTATTTAATTTAAGATAGAAAATGTAATTTATTGTTCTAAAGATGACTGTTGACTATTCTGTGGCAAAGGAGAAGGTTCTGACTCTTATCTTATCTTGTCTGTTTACAGACGCTCCTTCTATACAGAAGATTATTGCGTCCTACGCTTATCTATGGTTTGTGTTTAGTCCTGCATTTTTATTAGAGATTTAAATGCTGATAAAGTGTTGGTTTTCCTGGATTCTTCAGGCAACCCATTCCACGCCCGAATTCCGGACGGGAAGAAGGAAAACTTGTATGTGTTTGTTCTTGCATACGGAATAAGAAAGGTGTTTTTATCCTTATGTCTATCTGAGGGTTGTATTAAGTTATCTTTGTGTTGTATTTCTAAATTAGAATTAATTGCTTTATGTATGATTACTACTTTGCTTTTGGTTCTTCTATCCTCTAGTGTTTCAAGGTTTAATGATTTAACTAATGGTGTTATTCTTGTCAGTTTCGAATATTCTCCAGTAATGAATCTGGCAGCTCTTTTTTGAATTTGTTCTAGTTTATCAATGACGCCTAAGGTTTTGTTAACTCAACTGTCTTTTTTTCACAGGATAAGCACAGAGACATCCTGGTGAGTTATGTGGTCTACATCAAGATGGAGCTGGAGAGGACTCCATCCCTAGTGGACATGGCAGAACTTTGTTCAGTTGTCAAACTTGCCACCAACCATGGTATCAAGTCCCCCTCTGAAGATGCTGTGCACTTTTCCACGGCCTATGGAAACAACATTAATTTGAATACAACTTTTCCAGGTAAGAAAGATTTATTTAGTGTAAAGATGATTAATTTTGAATGTTCAACTTTAATAATATCAACAGACAAAACATAAAATCATTGTAACTCATTGAACATCAGCTTGAAAGTTAATTTGTTAAGATTTCAATTTTATTTAATAACTTGGACATACCCCATCTTGTAGACATATAGTTAAATTGCATTGATTGAAAGTACATTTTGCGTCACACTTTAAAATGTTATAAAATAGGCATAAAAAATGTTCGTTTTAAATGTTTCTAAGCTGTCGAGAGAGGTGCAGCGTTGGCTTTGTTAGTATTGTAAGTAGGAGCACTTGCATGGTGTAGCAGCTAGTTAAATCTATTTTAATAAGTGTTGTCATTTTTTAAAAATAGTTTTATTTATCTTCTTCAAGAATATTTTTGAAAACGATGAAGATGTTTGTTATGTTTTCCAACATGTCTAAATGCCGTCTTTTAATTTAGGTCTGGACTGGATTTTACTAGATGCATCTTATCTGCCCATACCTCCAACTCCAAAAGAAATTCAATCATGGCATAGTTTCTTCAGTGACCTAGGTGTTGTGGATTTCTTAAAAGTGCAGAAGATAGTTCATCACTTTGACTCAACCACCATTGTAAGTTTAAATTGAATGATGAATCAGGCAAATACAAATTTCTGAGAATAAAAGTATCAACCCATCAAAAATATATGAAAGACTCTAAACTTTTCTAGTTAACCTATATACTATATAAATTATGATTTAAAATAAGTTAATAATCTCTTTCAATGATCATTTAAAATATACTTGTATACAGAGTTCTTGGTAATCCTGCAGTTTCTACACATATATTATTTCACAGCGAAATTTAATTTTCTCGTGAGAACTTACGTTTTTAATTTATTAAATGCATAATTATATGTTGTCAATGTTGTATTTCAGCTATTACAGCGCTAATTTGTGAGTCTTTTTAATTTCTAAGGCATTTTATTGGCTCTATATAATACATAATCTGGTCACGACACGTCCATTTTGTTTACCTAGTAAACTGCTTGCCAGATGTTTTTGTACCTGGCTCGACCCATGCTAAAATAAATTTACTGACTGAAAATGTTTTTTAAAGGTATTTTTCATCTATTTTAATTTTAATGTTCTCAGAAGATAAATAAATATTTTAAAGACAATTTAATTTTTCATTTCGTTACTAGATGTTTGATTCTTATTTTGTTTGTTTGTAAGTGAGAAATTTCCATTTGGCATCTTATTGGGACAATCCGGCAAGTAGAGTAAGGGATAAACAAAATGGTTGCATCAGACTATTTACTGTTGAGAGCCGAAAAAATGCCTTAGAAATTAGAAAGAAAGACTTACAAATTAGCGCTGTAATAGCTGAAATACAACATATAATAATAATGCAATTAATAAATTAAAACGTAAGTTCTCACGAGAAAATTAAATTTCGTTGTGAAATAATATACGTGTAGAAACTGCAGGACTACCGAGTTCTTTTTAGAGGACAACAGTTTTACTTTTCATCTTGTTCTTTTTATTTACTAAAACTTAAAATTTAAACTATTCAAACTTCAGCTTGAGTCACCTTGGGAAGAGCACAGAGGTATTTTGTCCAACTCTTCTGATACCTGCACTGTGACTGATTTTCAGTGTGAAGAGTTCCATAAACTTGTAACAGCCAATCAGAAATCAGATGACCTCTATCAACAAATGGTGAATTTATTTGAATTTTTGGAGACAGAGTGGGATGGTGTCTACAAGCAATTTCAACTTGCACAGTTAAAATCAAGTTCTGGACAAATTTTGAAAAAAGACTTACATGTAATACACAAAATGTCAATTATTATTGTTCAATTGAAATAGAATTGTCAAAATATATGTATAATGTATACAATATTTATTTTTTATTTAGAAATTCTTTTCCCATAAATTTTTCTACAAACTGGTTTTAATAAGGCAGTCCAGACTAGGGGGCATCCATATATTACGTACGCACAAAATTTGTATTTTTGTACCCCCCCCTCCCCCCTGTTGCATCCCGTACATTTTTTGACCCCCCCCAATGCGTATGTACAAATTCGCTCACACCTTTTGAAAAAAAAATTAAGCCGGAGTGAAGATATTGGTTTTACTCTTTGAAGCCGCCCATAAATGACGTCACACGCCTAAAAAGGGGGTGGGGGAGGGGTCGCGCATTTGTGACGAGGGGGAGGGGGTGTTTAAGAAATGTGACGCACATAAAAATGCGCACTAAAATATTTGAAAATGCTGATTTTTTTTCAGGGGAAGTCAAAGCTTTGGGACAGTCCATTAAAGCTGTATTTTATTTGAAAAAGAGCATGTTTAAAATCACTTTTTTGTCATTTAAGTATTTATTAGTGTAGTTTTAGTGCATTCTAATATCGTAACACGTGTGAAGTCATGTAAAACACCATGTAACAAATAAAATATTTAAGTGGAACTTTTATTTAAAGTTGCTCGTTTTGATGTGACGTCACATTTCTCTAACACCCCCCCCCCACAAGTCACACATCATCACAAATATGAAGACACCGCTTTCCCCTAGGTGCGTGAAATAGCCGTCCCATTGTGTGTTTATAACGGCTAAGGCACCGGTGGGCGAAAGAGAAACTTCATCTAATTTCAAGAAATGTAAATATAAACCCGACGGATATATTTTAATGATGTGTAAACGTTTGGTCTGAATCAAATGTTAATTAGTTCCAAGCAATTAAAAGTTCACAATTTCGTTTGCAATAAATTATATAACATTATTGCATATCCGTCTTGACTCAGTCGGTCTCGAATGCCGTTTGCAGCCAGAGCGGTTTACGTTACTATGCTTAGTATTATGAAAATTAAATTTGTTGTGCGTACGTACACATTCAGTCGAGACCCCCCTCCCCCTCCGTACGCATGCATACGCAAAATGCCGTAAATTTAAGACCTCCCCCCTCCTTGCGTACGTAATATATGGATGGCCCCCTACTCCGTTAATTAATATTTTTTTAAATTCCCTTTTCATCGTAGATCCTCAGCTTTGAAAGGGATATCAATCCACATCCTCACCCCCAGCCGAATACTCTCGTATTTTCCTCACTGCTAAAACCAGAGCTCTGTGACAACAACCAAAATACTTTGTCAGTTTATGGTGGACACATCAACTTTTTAGAAATGTGTCAATAAAAATGTACACTGATTACTGTATATACTCGTTCAATAGCCCGTCTGTTCATAAGCCGACCCCCCCCTCCCCCCACTTTTGGAAGAGAATAATATAAAAAGTGTGTCACCCGCTCGCAAGCCGATCCCAAAAAATAATAAGACAGCATAAACAAAACGGCACACATTTTAAAAAAAAACTACTCTCTAAGTCGAATTCAAAGGCCACATATGATATGCGGGGCCCCAAGCCCAAGGCAACAGATGAGAAGCGAGACCAATGCAAACATTTGCATTTCTACATATATTAAATTATATGAAATAAAAAATTTAATTACTTAAATTTTTTACTCTATAATAGCATTGACACATCAATGATTACAGTTTTAATTGAAGATCCTAAAACTCAAAAAATATTTAAATAATTAAAATATTTTGTTTTGGTACGCTAATTAGACAGTTTGTATATATATATATATATATATATAAATGTATATATATATATATATATATTATAAAATTAACAATATAAACTATATACACTAGCAATGGTTGTATCTTCTACTTCCACTTTGTTTTTACAACTTACAAGCAAATCTTGTGAGCTTTCGCGGCTGCAAGATCTGAAATACTAGTAAGTTCAATATTGTCAAGATCCTTAGCAACATCAGTCTCAATTGTCAAAATGGCTAAGTTACTGAGCCGATCTTGAATCATTGTTTATCCCATAATAAGTTTTAGTTTTGAAAAGCTTATTTTTTCGGAAGCCAAAGTGACAGGAATAGTTGGAAGTGTTTGAATTGCAATGTGTTTGTTAAAAAAGTCACTATAACACTTCTTTTTACTGAAAGAAACTGCAAAATATTAATAGGATCGTTGTAGGTTACTGCAGGAATTATAGAACTCAATGATTGCTACTCATCAGCAAGCATGAAACCATCAAGATCCTTACTTTCGCAGACAGTGAGCTATTCTCAAGACTCATACAGCAATTCAGTAGATCATTGTTTTCTAATTTATGAACTTTTTAAGAAATCCAAAAAATTCATGATGCCTTAGTATTTGTTCAAATGATATGTCCATTGACATGATTGCATATCAACAACCTGGTTTAAAAATATGTGCTAATTTTTTCAGTGCTTCAGTTACTAGACTGACAAAAATTATTTTGTAACTCTTTGCTGATGTAATTAAATTGGATATCATATAGAATGGGACTGCGATAAATCTTTTAAATAAAATACAAAATTGTGTATTTTGTATTTTAATTCTTCTTCTTCGTTCTCAATTTGAGTTTTGCCTGCCGACGAGTTTTGCGCCAATTGGTCCGTGGTCTCCGACTTCAGCCTGCTGTTTATGTGCTTCCATAGCCTTTGGTCAGCCAAGACCATCTGCAAGGCAGCAGTTGATAAGGCAAGTGATGCAGCGTTCACATGTCACGGCTATAAGGGTTCCACGCATTACCCAGCCGCCTTTGATTTCCCTAACTATGTGTTAGGTACCCACTCAAAGCTGGGTGGACTCGGGGACGCCCTAAGCCCCGGGAACAAATCCTTGGCTTCCCATGGATTCGAACCCGTGACCATCGGTACGCCAGTCAAGCGCGCTGCCACTCGACCACCGTATCCCCTGTATTTTAATTAAATTGGAACAATATGTCGAACCAAAAAGCATTTGAAACATTGAAATTGAAGAATTTCTTAAGCTGTTTTCACAAAGACTCTGCTTCACTTCAAACTTTTGGATCACAACTTTGCTATGGTACTTTGAAAAGTGCATCATCAATTTCTCCTGCTTGATATCGCACTACCTTTATGCTTTCCACATGGCTTTCCAATTTTGTTTCACAAAGTGGTTTCACAGAAATATTTCAAACATACTTGGAAAATAAAGCCCATCGCTTTGTTGGATCCGAAAATAAAATATAGATTGTTAAATAATAAACACAAAAAAGTGTCAGTGCACCAGGAAAAGTTTTTACCATATAACATAGCAGCAAGGTGTACCTTTGCAGGGTAAAAGGGTAAAAATGCCCAGTGATTTAATTGTAAAAGATGACCTTGTACGTCTCACTTATGCCTATCATATTCGCACCGTTGTCGTATCCTTGACCGCGGATATCAGAAACATCTAAGCCTAATTTTCTCAGTTCCAATAGTAAAACAGTAAGTGAGTAAGCAGTTGTTGCCCATTACTTTCTTCCACTTCTAGAAAACGTATGAAGTGCTCATGAGTAACTTCAGAATATCCACCTCCTTGGCTTACATAGCGCATTGTCAGTGACATCTGCTCTTGGTGACATTGGCACGGTGTGCGATCAAGTATTACTGAAAAGTGTTTAGCTGATTTTACTCTTCTTACAAGAATTTTCCTTAACTTATTTTCCATCAACGACATGAGTTCGTTCTGAATGCGCTTTCCTGAAGTAGTGATCATGAATTTCATCAATTTTTATTCTTCATATATTTTCCTGAAAAACCGGAACAAATTTTGCAAGAAATTCCACAAGACCCAGAAATTTTCCATCGTGTGCCTGATGTATTTATCAACTAAACTACGAAAAAGCTGAGCGAGAAATTGGACAATGGCCATGAGACGTTGAAATACACTATGCCAACGAGCCTTTTTACTGTTTATTATTTTTTGGCTTGTTTGTCGATTGTCATTGTTTTGTTAGCCTGTTTTTCATCTCAAACCATTCCAAAGTAGATGTCATATGTCTCTTTGATTTATCATGATCAGAAAGTCTAAAACATTTTTATTTCACTAACCATAGCAAGTTAAAGCCTAAAAGTGGCGTTCTCTTTTTTAAAATGTTCTGAATACAAAAATGATACTAAAATACGCTATGAAAAATACTTTTTGCATTAGGATTTAGAATGATTATAATATTTTATTATATTAGTATGGAATTTTTCTTAATATTTTATTCTTTAAAAATAAATATAAAATTTTCTTGATACGCTGTACAAAAAAATGTATTGCGTAATAGAAGTAAAAAGTAGTTAAGTGTTTAGTCAAAGCACGGGGCCCTGAAAAGAGCTGGGCCCAAAGCGGTTGCCTCGTTCGCCTTGCCCTACGTATTTGCGTAATAGAAATAAAATTGTAAAAAGTAGTACAAATGTTTTGTCAAAGCGCGGGGCCCTGAAAAGCGCTGGGCACAAGGCGATTGCCTCGTTCGCCTTGCTCTAAGGGCGGCCCTGATTTCAGTTTAGAAAAGATATCTCACAACCTACTTGGGTAGACGACAGAGTCAATAAGAGTTTATATGCACTAAAGAGATGCTTGTATGTTTGCCCATAGAAACTGTATTTTTTTAGTACAAAAAATCAGCAAACAGGACATTTTTTTGCAAGATTAATTATTATTATATCACCAGTCCGTGCGGCCCACCGGGAATTTTCCCGGTGTCCCGGCGGCCCAGTCCACCCCTGCTCAAAGGGACCCGAAAAAAAAATCAACTTACAGAGTTTTTGAGTTAAGGAAAAAGGCGTAATAAGCTCGGAATTATCAAGGACAATGTTGATATTGAGAAAGGGGAGGGGAGACAGCAATACCGGCTAGAGGGCTTGACAGAAAAGAGCGATGTTTGATGTTTCATATTAAAGGAAGCCTACTTGCTTTGACATACTGACACAAGCCCGTGAGAGCAGACACCTTCCCTCCCTCACTTTACTTCCTTACAACACCTATATTCAATGTACATGCAGAAATCACCTATGACCCGCTCGTAAGCTAAAAAGGTTGGCCTTAGAACGAGTATATACGGTAGTTCATTACCAAGCTAGAAAACTGAGGGAAAAGTGATCTTTGACTTTTAGAAAATTAAATAAGACAGAAACATGTTTACCTTTAACAAGTATGACAATGTATATTTAGCAGTGAGTGCAGATCTTTATTTATTAGTTTTAAATGAACTTCTTCCTTTAGTTTATTTACTGTCATGTTTTTTAATATCTTTTTTATGTTGATAGCTATTGTTATTTATACATTTTAATTTAATATCTTTGTGATTTCTTTACATGCATTTTAAAAGTTTTACTGCCCCATATTAATTTCATGATTATGAGCTACAAAACTAAAATTATCCATGTTTTTTTTTACTTGAGGTAGGGTGCCCTTGAATTCTGGATATGGCTCAGTTGTGACTTGCTTGAAAAAAGTGATAATGGTAGAAAACACAAAAAATTGTTATATTTTTTATTATGCCTTTATATTTTTTAAAATCTTGAAATAAATGGCAATGTAATTTATTACCCGCCAGAGTACGTTTGCTGTTCAGCTGAAGTCTCTTGCTTGGGCTCCTGCTCAACACACTTCTGTAAGATTTACAAGTCCAGGATCTCCAGTGGATATTCACACTGAGTCATCTTTAGAAAAGCCAAATGAACTTTTTCTACAAGTGCAGGGAGTCAAACGCTGCCTAGCTTACACTGTAAAATATTTGGTCATCCATTATGAAAAGTCTTCTCTTTTTACAACATTTTTAAAGGTGAGGTTGTTTGTTTTATTGTGACTAGATTACAAGTTACGAGTTCCTCACCAAAAGGATTATTATTAAAGCACAATTGAAAATGTATTAAAAGTCAAATGGTCATTTTTTTAAGTTCAAAATAATATTAGTGCATACACTTTAACATAAAATGAAACCACTAGAAAAAAGAAAACTACTTTTAAAAAAGTAATAACTTACTGGTGTGAATGGGTAAATTGGAATTGGAAAAAAATCAATTTTAAAAAATTGAATTAAAAGGTAACTATTCAATTAAGAACTGTAAAAAATATAGACCTATTAACAATATACTAGCTTTTTACACTGAAGAATCTGTCCACTACACATGATAAGTAAAACCAAAAATGAAGGATTCGGAAGTAATTGCTGACTGTCATGGTCAGAATTATATGCTCCTTATATTATAAATTATAAACTTTGCTCCCTGTAATTGATACTTATTTGGATCAAGACAGCACTGATGCACTTTAGTTAGAAGTGTGAACCAACTGACAGAAAGATGAGCAGACAAGAGTAAATAAATGTGGATCCATGTGTCTAACTGCCTTCTCAGGGGTGGGGTGGGTTGAGGGAGGGAATGATGCATTTGTTTTTATATAATGTGTGAACATGAAATTTTAGTATTTGTGAAAGTATTTTGCTACAGGCATTTTAAGATTAAACTAACAGCATTGAGCTTTGATTTGTTGAATGAATAAATATCAAATTCAAGTTATCCTAACAACAAGTCAGTCTTACAGAGGCTTGTGTCATTACATTGTATTTTATTATATACAGAGAAAAGGGTCTCCCAACCCTTACTGTATGAGGCCTGTCAGTATAGAGCTAAAAATAAATTGAACATTCAACAGATAAAATCTGCTCTAAGTGTAGAGGAAATTGTGCAAGCCATTATCTCTTGGTGTAACAGAGATAATTATGATGCACCAAGAATTTTCTGTACCACTGGCTGGCATTTTAATGAGGTAAAAATTTTGTACTGTTAATGTGCAATGTCCTATTTTTACTTCATTGATTTTTTTTTGGTCCCATAACCTTGTGGTTGTAAGGGGTTCTAATGTTTCCATTAGAACTTTCTCGGGACTTTGTAGACTTGGCAGCACCCAGCTCCTCTCCAAGTCAGTGGAGGACTTTTTAGCAATAGTCATTCATCAACATGTTTTTTTGTGGCTTAACGTGGGCTAGATCCCACACACCTAAGCTTGTAAGGTGAGCGCACTATTGACTTCGCTATCCATTGATTATCTATGTGCTATCACCTAATTTAGTATAATAATAACCCCCTTTCCAGTCCCAGTCCATGACGGACTATGGGGCAAGTGAAGTAGCGTTCACAAGTTTTATTTAGCCACTACTAACGAGCAAGGGATTGTGTGGCTAGCCTTGCCAGCACCGAGAATAGAACCCGCGACTCTTTTCTGCCTCGGTTTGGCAGTCTAGCGCGCTACCGCTAGACCACCGCGGCCTTTAAATTTAGTATAAATCAACTACCAAAATGTTTTTGTTTTTTTTAGCTTACATGACTTAAGTGTTAGTAAAATGTTTAAATATTTTTTTACATAAATGAATATTCTTAACATTTGAAAGTAAATAAGTTATTTACAGCAAAGAGGAACTGCAATTTTATAATTAAATAGCCATTAGACATTATTAGAAATTGCTGTTGATTTAAAAAATTGTTGATTGCAAAATTCCTATTGATTGCAGTTGATGAAAAAACTTAATCTCCTCTAAAACCTCCTCAGCTGTACCAGTACCTTGACAAATTTTTAAGTGGAAAAGATCGCCAGGATCTTTTCCATAACAATCCAGCTATATTTGTCCCTATCCAAAACTTCGAGTCTAGTGCTGAAGTCATCAATGAAAAGTTCCATGCTGGAATGATGATGAAAAGAGAGGAGGTCTGGTGGTCCGACCCGAGTGAACTCTTTTCAAAGTACCAAGAATCACTGGAGAAATTCAAGTCTCCTTTGAGGAATTTCAAAACTGTAAGCTGTTGACATGTCACTTAATGCTTTAAAACATTGAATTCTGTGAAAAAAGATTTCCTTGATGTGGCATAGTGTAGCCCAATTTAAGTCTCTCTGTGACTATTCTAAAAACTAAAGTGTGTACAAAGTTCTTGAATTTAAGCTAGGGGCATGATACCCACAACATGACCTCTACTGTTTTCAATTTCCTCGCTCATAAGGTCAGGCTACGATGGAAACCGTCAGTATCAGAAATTTGAAAAGCTCAAATTGTCAGGATGCTGAAAATGTGTGCTCAAAAAGGAGATTTTGTTCTATACCTTTTAGGCCAGTGCTTCTCAAACTTTTTAGTATGGCGGACCGGCAGGAACTTTTTACATTGCACCAGGGACCGGTGCACTACTTTCCCTGCACTGACAATTTTTTCTGTCCTTTTTTGATAACTTCTGCGGACCGGCGGCGGATTGCCCACGGACCGGCACCGGTCCGCGGACCACCCCTTTGAGAAGCACTGTTTTAGGCAATGGGCCAATATATTGTTAAACAAATTCAAGCCTTAAGATTTGCTGGTTTGTCTTTGTGCCAGCCAATAATATTGCTGCTCTCATTTCATCTATTGTTTACAATGTTCTGCCAATTCACATAATTTTTTTTAATGCTTAAGAAATGTGTACTCTTGCAAAATAAAAAGGTTATAGGCTTCTCTATTAGAATATTTGTTATAGTTTTTCATTCTGAATATTATTTCAGTGTTCATAAGAAAATAAAGTAATGGGGGTCAGACTGCAATCAGGCTTTAAAAAGGTAAATGCATAAAATAAAAACAGGGTATTAGTAGGCCTGACAGGACGTAACACAACAGCGAACGTTTCGGCAAAGAGCCTTCTTCAACGGACAAATAGTACACAAATGAAACGAATAAAACGAAATAATAGCAAAAAATGTTTGCTGTAGTTTGCAGAAGTTATTTGCAGACTAATATTCAAATTATCCTGAATTAAATTTTCAGCTGAGGAATGCATATTCCAACTCAAAAGAGGTTTTTGTAAACGTGGCCAGAGTAGAAATGGAACCAAGCACCTTACATTTTGCTCAACTTCTGCAACATATTACCACAGTTTTTAGTCAATCAGAGAAAGAAGATTTGCTGGATGACGTATTGTTCTTATTTTCAAAAGTTGGATCAGATCTTAGCAAAATAGACGAAAAAGAAGCAGGTAAAAATTTTAAAAATATGTTTCTCATGTCTATGGATTAAATTTAACTTATGCACAATGATTACTTTTATGCCAATATCTCCAATACATTTTATTCTATTTCTTTTAAGATAAATATTCTATTATCTAAATTATGTTTAGCTTGAAAAAAATAAATTTATAACTTATATTTTGTCAGCAATTTTAAAAAAAGTAATGTTTTTGGGTTTTTGAAAGTTTCTATTTTTAAGATTTTTTAAAGACATTTAACCATCAGTTAACTAGAAATACCTGATTAATTTTAAATAAGGCTAAATTTAAAATTATCATAACTTCCTGAGTCATATATTTCTGTGTATTTTGTCAAAAGTGTTGTCAAGTTAATACTATAAATTTTTATTTAACTTATTATTAAAGATACATTTCAACTTTAAGGTGTACTGACTCAACTGGCTCAAAAGGCAACCATCAATCTTCCAAAAGTTTTGGACTTATTGAAAGAGGCAGCAGTTTTTCCCACAAAACGGGGTCAGTGGGTCAGCGTTAAAGACAAACCAATGATAGCCAACTCTGAGGAGTTAGAAAAGATTTTCATTGATTTGGAAAAGCACAAATATCATCTTCTGAAACTGGAAACAAAAAGCTCTGTGAGCACCAAATATAAAACCAAAAATAGAGGTGAAGCACTTCATTGTCTTGTTGAATTTTTTTTGTTAATGTTAAAAAAATTATCAAAATATTTGTTATTATTAGGTATAACTAATTAAGTTATTAACTTCATGACACGTGTAAATTCATGCTGTAGTAATAAATTTATTTTCACATTAAATTAAGCTAAACAATTCAATGTATGAGCATGCTGTGGTCACCACCTCTTAATGAGAGGAAAAATGTTCTCTTCAGAATCAACAGATGAAATGCCAGAAGTATTAAAATATGTAATTAATGTTAAACTGCTGAAAATAATGTGTATATGAGATAATGTCAATGTTTTGAACACTAAGTCAATATAGGGAGTTTAATTGACATTATTCAGATTACTACACATAAAATTACATAATAAACCCTTTTGACCTCTATAGATGAAACATTGATTTTTTTAGAATTATTATTACCTCATGTAGATGTTTTAGCATTTTATTTTTAGATGCCAAAAATAAATACTCTGATTGGAGAGTAGCCTACTCCACAAAACTCTTTTTCTGAAAGGCTTTCATAAATAAACATAATTTATCGGCTTTTATCGTTTTTAACAATATCTAAACATGTAAATTTGTTCTTCAATGTATACGTTTTATATCAAATAAATGTTCTGCCATTTAGATGCTTAAAACTTCTAAAGATAGCTTGTTTGCCAATTGAATATTAAAAAAAACTGAAGTTTTTTTAGTTCAATGCTGATGGGTTTTTTTCAGGGCTTAACAACATTGTAGACCAAGAGTCCCTTGAATACTTCATTGGGTTATTTACTGATATCAAACCATTCACTGAGTGTGTCAATCAGAAAGTAATCACAACAGGCTTCAAAGAGTGTAGCAAGGCACAGACATTTCTTCACCACATTGTTGGACCTCTTCAGAGATATATGCTTACTACTATGCCTGATGTTTATGATGAAATTAAACAAAAAAGCGCTGCCTCACTGAAAAGTCTCAAATTTTGTCAGGTGTTTATTTACAAAGCAAAATCTTATTAACAGTAAATTAAATGTGTTATAAAATTAATTAGAAAATATGTGTGGAAATAAAACAAACAGTTTTTCATATTTCTTTAAAATATATGATTTTTAATTCTCGAAATTAAAAATGAAATTTCTTGCTCAAATTTTGTGTGTTTAAAGGTTGAAGCTCTTCAAGTCATTTATGAGTTAAAAGACAGACCAGACATTACTGAGATAAGAGATGAGAAGTGCATTATAGATGGAAACTATCTATACATTCATGAACAGTATGTCTCTGATCATGTAGAGTTCAGCAAGGCCATTGCAAGATTTTTTTCTATCTCAGACAAGCAAAATGTGATGAATCTAAAGTAAGGATTATATTTATTTAATACATTTTTTTGCATTAGTCTTATGAATTTTATAGCATGAGAAATTTTCATGAACACAAGCCCCAAAATTTTTGGGAATCTTAATAAGTTTAATTGCTTTAATGCCAAACAAGTTTATTTACTGGAATTTCTACCAAAATTCATCTTGATTACTTTTTATAAAAACAATTTTTTGCTATCAGTCTGTAAAAATTAACTGATTACCATTAAAAAATCTTCCTGGTGCTTATTTATATCACGATTCTATGAAATTTCACAATGTAAAAAAACAACAACTAATAAGTGGAACCAGATCTGAAAATATTAATTAAAATTCTTATGTCATCAAAAAAAATTTCATTAAAGGGTTTGCGTATTTCATCATTTGAATGTTCAGAGTTACAAAAAAACATTGTTCATGTACTAAAGCATTAAATTTAGTTACTCATTGTTTTTGGGAGAGCTACGGCTAAGTATAGTTTTATATACTTTCTTTTCAAAAGTACTTATTTACACAATAAAAAATACTTTGAATTCCACAGAAATTTCTTGCAGCAGGCTTTGCTCATTCTAGAGAATAAATCTGGTTCTGCGAGTATAGAAAAATATCTTGAAGATTTTAACATTGAAACTCTTCCTGTGGACGAAGAGATATGGGAAGTTTCTCTTCCAGTCATTTCTGTTGCTGTGGATACAGTCTCTGAATCTGAAACAATGATTTATGGGAAAGGTATACAAATTACTGTCTTATCACAAGCAGAACAATTATTTTAGTAAAATTTTAACACTTTCCCCAAAATTTAAATAAATTTTACTTGCATTCAGTTTTATGATCTTTAATTTTTTTACTACTATAATGAGTTGATCAATTTGGATATATCTGTTACATTATTTCATAGGGCTCTCAGTTCTTGAATCTGAAGAAGAATCCAATGGTGGCGCTGATAGCCATGGATCCATGTCATGGCCACCTAAAAGTGGTTTTGACAGAGATCAAGCATCAGCTATCCTAAAGGGTAAGCATTTTCAAATCTTTATTTAACTGTAACATTATTGTAGGTACTAGAATAATACCTATTGAGTTTCATCACAAATCAAGCACTACTGGAATATTTAAGCGAAAATTATCTTATTTTTAAAGAAACTTAGGATGGTCTACCGTTATGCAGAGGTGTACTTATAACAATTTTATAGACAAATGATACTATTTACAGTCGCGCCGCGAAATGTTTTCTTTCTACCTAGGGGGGGCATGACGGAAAATAATTGAGAAACACTGGTCTAAGAGAAGGTGTCAAAATGAATCATTAAGAGTATTCAATAAATGTTGAGTATGAATTTTAACTTCATCACCACTGTACATCCTGGTACAAGGATATGGGGCACATTCATTTAAATACACGAATTGTTTGTGCTTCATATTTGTTTTCATTTAAAAGCCCTTTTTATTTCTTTAGACCACTCCACTACAATGTGGCCTTTACCACAAGCACCACATGGAGTAGTCTGTCAACAACAGCGATCTGTTAACATTGTAGTAGAGGAAGTTCCTTCAGAGGGAGACAGTCCTTATTTAGAGACTATTACAAGAGAAGGAAGTGCAGTCGTAGAAGGTGACACATGGCCTAATAAACCTGACGATTATCATCGACAAATCACTTGCTTGTAGTTGATTTTTATAAATTTAATGTGATAAGGAACTTATTAAAGTTTTTCATTTTATAGCCCTTTTAAAAATTGAAGGGGAAAATGTACAGAGCATTTGATTTTTTTATCAAGAAGTTATTATGATAGATAGCTATTTACTTCTTCTGCAGGCAAATTTCATCAAACAGAAAGGGTGTTGGGTGAAGATATAACAACAGGTTTCTTGAAAAGACCAAATTCTATAGAAGAGGCAATGAGTCAAATCGTTAAGACCCAGGTATGAGACTTTTTTTTCTCTATGCCATTATACATAATAATTGTTAATAATTTAAACAGAAACACAAACAATTTTTGTCAATAAAACATAAATTGTAAGCGCTAATACTGCACAAGTAAAGAAATAAAACAAAAACATATACAGTACAATTAATTTTACACAGTACACTGTCTACCCTAGCATAAGACGCTAATAAAGCAAGAAAAAGAATTGTCATAAGTCCCCAAGAAAAAAAAATGCCTAGAGGAAAGGAAGTCTAAGAAATTACACATTTAAAACCCTAATTGGACAAAGATAGTATATATATGTAAAATTTTGCATAAATGGGCCACATTTACCAAATAATTTTATTTTTATCTATTTTCCATATATATTCATCTGGTGTAATATTGATAATATTCTAAATGCCATTATGTTTAGCACTTTTAAATGTTTAGAAACAAGACAAAGGGCACAACGGACTACAAAGGAAGATAACCTGTCTACCCTACTTATAAAAAAATGGGGTGGGATTGCAATAAGGCTGGGGTAGAATGGAAGTTATTGAATAGGGCATGAGTAAGTCTGAAAAAGACATAACAAATAATGGATGTGTCAGCTAAAACCTTCTTCAATGAACAAACATAAACAACAAGAAGTATGTAAAACATTGCTGTTGTGTGTAGTATGTAAAACATTGCTGTTGTGTGTAGTATGTAAAACATTGCTGTTGTGTGTAGTATGTAAAACATTGCTGTTGTGTGTAGTATGTAAAACATTGCTGTTGTGTGTAGTATGTAAAACATTGCTGTTGTGTGTAGTATGTAAAACATTGCTGTTGTGTGTATTATGTAAAACATTGCTGTTGTGTGTATTATGTAAAACATTGCTGTTGTGTGTAGTATGTAAAACATTGCTGTTGTGTGTAGTATGTAAAACATTGCTGTTGTGTGTAGTATTTAAAACATTGCTGTTGTGTGTAGTATGTAAAACATTGCTGTTGTGTGTAGTATGTAAAACATTGCTGTTGTGTGTAGTATGTAAAACATTGCTGTTGTGTGTAGTATGTAAAACATTGCTGTTGTGTGTAGTATGTAAAACATTGCTGTTGTGTGTAGTATGTAAAAGATTGCTGTTGTGTGTAGTATGTAAAACATTGCTGTTGTGTGTAGTATGTAAAACATTGCTGTTGTGTGTAGTATGTAAAACATTGCTGTTGTGTGTAGTATGTAAAAGATTGCTGTTGTGTGTAGTATGTAAAACATTGCTGTTGTGTGGAGTATGTAAAACATTGCTGTTGTGTGTAGTATGTAAAACATTGCTGTTGTGTGTAGTATGTAAAACATTGCTGTTGTGTGTAGTATGTAAAAGATTGCTGTTGTGTGTAGTATGTAAAACATTGCTGTTGTGTGGAGTATGTAAAACATTGCTGTTGTGTGTAGTATGTAAAACATTGCTGTTGTGTGTAGTATGTAAAACATTGCTGTTGTGTGTAGTATGTAAAACATTGCTGTTGTGTGTAGTATGTAAAACATTGATGTTGTGTGTAGTATGTAAAACATTGCTGTTGTGTGTAGTATGTAAAAGATTGCTGTTGTGTGTAGTATGTAAAACATTGCTGTTGTGTGTAGTATGTAAAACATTGCTTTTTTGTGTAGTATGTAAAACATTGCTGTTGTGTGTAGTATGTAAAACATTGCTGTTGTGTGTAGTATGTAAAACATTGCTGTTGTGTGTAGTATGTAAAACATTGCTGTTGTGTGTAGTATGTAAAAGATTGCTGTTGTGTGTAGTATGTAAAACATTGCTGTTGTGTGCAGTATGTAAAACATTGCTGTTGTGTGTAGTCCAAGTAGGCATCAATCTGAAGGACAAGAGGCAGAGGTTTATAAATATAAAAGGGACAGGGGAACGAAGAATTTAAGAAAAGTTTAAAGAATTTTCCATACAAGCGAGTATCTGAAAATCAGGGTGCTTCAAGCATGCTGAACTTGCATGGACAGTAAGCGATGTAGAAGAAAGCCATCATCATCATCATGTATCAAAGGAGGCAGCGTGTGCAAGCAATTTTGTAAATAAGAATGCAACCCTTCTGGAAGACCATTTTTATAAGAGCAAATGGGTGCCGATAAAACCTACCCGGTTGTAAGATTTAAACTTCACTGTTATTTAAACAACTGATTGAAAAATAATGTATGCATAAGCCTCAGAACAAAACTACTATTGTTAGTTCATTCTGAGCTATATTGCAGTAAATCTCCTCTTATAAAATGGAGTTTATAGACATTACAGGTTACAACTCTTGCAGTCAAGTAGGGACAGTGATAACAAAAACTCCTCTGGCCCTGATGATGCTGGAGATGCCAGACAAAAAGACAGGGAAGTGAATATTACTTCTACTAAATTTGATTCAAATTCTTTGAAGAAGGAAAGAAAAAGTCTGACATTCAGTGAGTTCAAATGCAAATAAATCTGTGGCTAAGATTATGTAGTAACTTGTATGTATGAAAAAATTATCTGTAAGAGGTATAATGTTTTTTTTTCATTCTTTACATTTCATATTATGTTAATTCCTCAAGAATACACTCACCGCTTTTTTAATTAATTTTTGTTTCCTTAAAGTATTATTTTTATTCGCTTTTCAGGACAATAAAAAATATGTTAACCTTCTTTTCTTTAAATTCGCTTTTCTTTGGTAGAAAAAACTATTCTGGGGATGTTAATATTAAGTTAAATTTAGTCATTTATTAATTAAATCGAAGTTCTTTGAAAATCTTTTTATGTGTCTATTGAACACGGCTTTACCAAAAAGTATAGAATGTAGATAATCAGAAAATCACTATTTATTTGATTATCCATTGTTAAGAGTGATTGTGTCTATTCAACTCAAAATGTTGCCTTGTAAAAAATAACTGTAATCCACAGCAGCTGCCTTCTTCTGTATCCCCCGTCTTCCCCCCCCCCTACCCCCATTTTCCTGAGTTGAAATGTCAATTCCTGCACAATTAGAATAAAAAATATTTGGAGATATTGAGAAGAAAGCTGTTTGAAAGATTTTTTAAAACTTGTTAAATTTTACATTCAAAGTTTGTCACCTTTAAAGAAACTAGTATTATTTTTTATTTGTTTTTAATACTATTTTCTCAATGTTTTACTTTTTCATTGCAGTGAGCATTTCTCTTTATTTTCTTCCAAAGCTTAGTCTCTTTTGAAAATATAAAATAGTTTAATTTTAATCTAAAATATTTCATCACCATAATCACTTTTGTCTTTTTATCGTTAAAAAAAGGTATACCTTTGTGGAATGACAACAGTGATGAACTAGTTTATACAGAGCTGGCATGTGCAGGTACAATGAATATAGATTTACAAGAACTTAACTCAACAGCCCCAAGCTCTGAAGTGGGTCAATGGGGAGAACAGTTTGTTCATGAATATCTGAGACAGCAGATGCAATCCAATAAAAACATTCATTCAGTGGAATGGGCCAACTCCAATGGGGAGAAAGGGTTGCCATATGACTTTATTGTAAAATATAGAGCCAGCGAATCTGATACACTTAATACAGTTTATGTAGAGGTAAGCAAACATTTTGTTGATTAAAATTATTTTAACTCTATTCAATAGTAAGGAGATACATAACTTTAAAAAAACAAAAACAATTAAGGCTTTTGAAATGATCCAGTGACAAAAGGGTGCTTGGAAACATTCAAAAATTTTATTAACTTCTTTTAGAATCTATGTTGAAATAAGATGGGCAACAAGTTAGCAAATTAATTATTTTATAAAATAAATAATATAATAAATTTTAATTTTTTTTAAGTTTTAATGCGAGAGACCCTTAAACTTAAAATATTTTGGAACTCTATGCCACTGGCAGAGTTGCATATGATTGGGATAAAAATTTATTCAAAAACAACAATAAAGAAAAAGGAAATTGTTCTTAAGGGTCTTTTTTAGTTTCATTTAAAGAAAATTTAATCAGCAGGTGAGTTTATAGAAAAGCCAAATCATTTTTTGAGATCTACATAAATTATTAAGAAATTCTGACAATAATTCTGTATGGCTTATTTAGTGGTTTATGTTTTATACAGAGATGTTGATATTGAATTTAAATATTAGTAATTAGATATAATGAAAGGATCTGGATAAAGTTTGATTCTGAATTAGGCTACATAGAATCACTGAGGAAGAAGGCAGTTAATAAAATATTTTTTAAAATAAATATTTTATAGGTAAATCAGAATTACTAGATGTTATTGAGCTTTTGCTTAGCTTCAGTCCATACCCTGCCATACAGATATATCAGTCTCAGACATTGACCCCTTCGGTAAATATTCCCTATGAACCTAACGGATTTAAAAGGGAGAATTCCATCAAAATCAAAGTGCAGATTTTGTAGGGCTGTAATTGTTTAATATGACAGCTGGGATGAATAGAAAAATACAAATCATCTAATTGGGTCGGTGAATAAGAGACCAAAAATATGACAGAAAAAGACTTTTACACTTCTCATGGGGGATATTTACAAGTATAATGCTCTTGTATGCTGCTGGGAGACACAAATTCTATTCTACTTTTAAAATCAATTGCTTACTGTACCTTAAAATATTCTTGTCTTATGACTAGTAGTAAATCCTTATCAAGCATTTAAAATGCAGAATCACATATGTAGTGTTATTTAATTTGTTGGTCTTGAAATAATTTTTCAATTTCTGTTGTTTAGGACTATACACTATGTAACAAAAAATTAATTCAAAGAAACATTATAAAAATTCCTTCTTTTTATAGATTTTTAGCTGAAAATGTTTGTGCTAACAATCTTAATTTATTAAATATACCTTAAATTTGGTTAATTTTGACTGCCAGAAAACCCTGTTGATGGGGAATGTATCTTGCCTTATGTGCTGCTTATTGAATTAGGATGATATTATTAAATTTACTGTGTGCTGTCCAAAATTTAAGATGCATTTACCTTCCAAAAAACCTTCTTCAAAAAAATTAAAAATCAAGATGACTTGCAACATTTTTAGTTCAAAAGAATTTATTATTTAATGTTAAAATTAATTTATTTTTCAAAGCGACTAATCCAGTTACATTTTTCAGGTAAAAGCTACAGTTTGCTGGGATAAAGACATTTTCCAAATTTCTTCTAATCAGATTGAATTTGCATTTGGCCAGAAAGAAAAATTTCAGATATTGAGAGTTTATGGAGCTGGTAGTCAAAACTCTAAACTTGTTTTAATAGAAAATGTTGCAGAGCGTATGTGGAGACAACAAATCCATCTATTCATGGTCATATAATTGATGCATTACACTATTTATAGTATTTTTTACTTTGACAGTTATTTCAAATGTATGTGGTATCCAGGTTTTAACTTTTAAGTTAAAAAAAAACACTATCAAATAATTATATCAAATATAATTTACAACTATAATCCCTTACATATTATTTCCCCTGAATATGCCCAATAATCACAATACTCTCTTTAATCTTTCTTGTGAAGCTCAGTTTTATACCAATTATAACATTTGTAAAATTCTGTTTTCAATGTTTTAAAAATCAAGCTGAATGTAGCTATAAGATTTCAATTGAATTTTAAAAACTCAAAACATTAATGTTTATATGTTCACATTTGCGTTTGTTGATATATTTTATTTCAAAGATAGTAGCTCTTGTGTAATGTTCTTTTAACCCTAATATACATAAATAAAAGATGAGATATACATAACATGTTTAAAATGTCCCAATGGTACATTCTCTACTGTGGATATTTCTTATAAAAAAATCCAGAAACGTCTCCCTTAGTATAGAACTTAACTTTCTTGGAAGATATGTTACTGTTAAATATTAGCAAGGCAAATTTCTTCTTCCTACCCCCCTCAACCACATCTGGTCTCACAATAGTGGTTCATGTTTATTAGTCCATGTGAGAGTTGTGATTTAATCAAATTAGAATTACTCTTTAAAACAGGCATAGAAATACCATTAATTTTTTTTTAAATATTCATAAATTTGAGTGTCCATTTAAACAAACAAAACTGTTCCCTTCATAAATTATTTGAAATGATTTTTTCCCTAAAGCCTAAAGTTTCACAAACACAAAACATTAAAAAAATGTAGTTTATAACAGCAAAATTATAAATATAAAATAAGTAATACAGATTTATTTTACATTTGAATTCAAATTTGTTTTTTGAAGTCTATGTAATTACCTTATATACTCAAGTATAAGTAGAGTTTTTTTTCCTCCAAATTTCAAGGCAAAAATCAGGGGTCGTCTTATACATGCTTAACTCATTTTATAGACCCCGTAAGTTAACCATAGCGATCATTTGAAGAAAAAAATTCCACTTTTCAAGTGACAAAGCAGTGGGTCGACTTATACTCTAGATCGACTTATATTCGAGTATATACAGGATTCTAGTCAGCGTATCACTGAGATACCATCAAAGTATTGTAAAGGATTTGTTACACCAACATTTTTATTCTGTTCTGAGTAATCATGATTTTTTATATCTTCACTTTTTTAAGATGCCAAATATTTATTTTTAAAATTGTATGTCATTTTGTGTATTTATTTTAAAAGGATGGCTCATTAAGCAACCCATAATTTATAACAGATTTTAGAAATTGTTTAACTGATATTTTTGTTTTTTGCATGAAATTTACACAGGATATTTAGAATTATTTTAAAAAAAACGAGTTTGAAAGATCAATATTATTCTAACTCATTGTGCCTAACTGGTGGAAAAAAATATATTGAATTCCAAATTGCATGGCCAAGATCAAGGCTCCTGTAGATCTAATTATGCCGTTGATGCACAGCTACAAGATGATTATATCCATATCAGGTGGTTATATCACTAACAGATAGTTGTATTATTATCAGATGGCTATATCATAATTATATCGTTGTATTTTGATCAGATGGTTGTATCACTATAAAACTTGATCCAATGAATTCTAACAGTACAGTTGTTCACTTTTAACAATAATGGTGAGATATCTTTAAATAATAAACGTTGAACTACTGTTTCAAAAATGTTGATTCAATATTTCAGACCTCTAGCTTGCAATAACTTCAAATAACTAGTAAAGTACTATTTTTTTTTAAAAGCAAGCATAGGATGTAAGATGGTAAAGTTTTAACTATTTATTTCATGGTGGCCAAAAAATAATTATCAGCTTTTTGAGAACCATCTGGAATACCGATATAATTAGAGAGTAACAAACTGATAATATGCATTGTCAGGCTTGACTTTGAAAAAAAAATACAAGAATTTTACTTGACATTGATATTTAGCAGTAGAAAATACATTTCTGTCCTGAAATAATGTAATCATCAAGTATAAATGAGAAAATGTATTATTTTATTAAAGAATTGTGATCTTGTAAACATTCTTTGATATTTAAGTATGTTTTTTTTAAAAATATGCTCTTGTCACATACTGATTTCATGAACACATATAATAAACTCTACATTACAAGGCCCTATGTTAGATCCTTATACTTGTATCAACAAGTAAATTCATGTTAACAAATATTAGTATCAATATAGTTTTGAAATATTTTTATGCCTAATTTTTATGCATTTAATTTTGTTTTTATGTTGGTGCTATTATTTAATCAAAACCCAGTAGTTTTAGTATTGCTTTGGATTTTTAAATATTACTGTACATGCTAAATGTAAATTTAATATTTATTAAAGTACCTGTAAAGTGATTTCTAAATACTGTTTCTATAAACTATACACAATAAATTTTTTGCAGTTAAATTCTTTCTTTGTGTCTCATCTCATTCTCATCTTTTATTTTTAAAATAATTTTTGATTTAGAGGAATTAATTAGACAGGAATTTTTTTATTAGTAACTTTGTCTTAGATCCAAGATTCTGTCATTCTCAAAAGAAAAGACCTTTTAGGGAAATCATATTTTCAACAGTAAATAAACTTCTTAAAAAAAACTGTGAATTCATAACAATTTATTCTTTGTACGTCAGTTATGATAATTGGAGTAAATTATAAAAGAGAGAAAGAGTTTATAAGATAATAATTACGGTAACTGCTGCTCTGTCTTAGCCCTCTTCAAAATTTCGCACTACACAGCATAGTATTAACATTTCGTAGAAGTACGTTTAGAGCTTGACGATGAACTTTCTCATCTAGGCTGTCATGTGTCAATTATAATGGTAATAGTCCAGTACATGTAGACTAAAAGCATCTGCGTCTTATCTAATGTAAAAAACCCAAAGTGAATTCTTAACACCTGAGCAACCTGCTCCGTCTGCTGGGTAGTGCCACATGACACAGTCTGAGAGTAGAGCTCACTTAAACGTTGCAATAGGCAATATTGACATGATTTAACCTGTCTATATTTAAAATTTAATTTCGTCATTTTTAACACCCTTAAGACTCGCAAAGATTATACATGTGTTTATCTTGTTATTTAAATGAAAAGAACATATAATATTAGCGTAAATATAATTTTAAAAATTTTAGACAAACATGTTTGAATTTTTTTAATTTAGTCAGTTTATTTAATTCTTCATTTAAATAAAAATATAACACTCAGACATAGGGATAATACAACTTTCCCATCTGGCAATTGGGGGTGTGGAATGGGTTTTGTGAACAAACGAAGAAATCCAACATAACGTACTTTCAAAACTCAAATAAAAATGCAAGACTAGACATAAACTATGGATAAGTGTAAGTGTAGGATGATTTAATCTCTGTAAAGAAGGATCAAATGTAATATATAAGATAATATCCATTGTAAAACAAAAATTAAAATTTACTAGTTGCTATGTTAGAAAGGTCTCGTATTCAGTAGTTTATTTCAACAATTGCAGTTGAATCTTTCATTTTTTTGTGCAGCCAAACAATGGAATTCTATACCATTACACATCCGTAGTATTCCAACTACAAGTCCTTCAAGACTACACCTTAAGACACATCTTTTCAAATTTTATTTTCAAAATTTATGAAACATTTCTTCTAATGATTAACGTAGCTTATGTGTAACGTACTGTCATTTATGTGGTTGCTATGATATGAATGTTTATTTAATACTTATATGTATGTTATTAGTTATTATCTTTATGTAAAGCGCTATTAGCCCAGTTCCTTACTGGGGTTCAGCGCTATATAAATTATCAATTTATTATTAAAATATCTGGTTACATAATACAATTTACTTCACTTGTTTGGCATAACTCAAGCCAAATACTGAGGACAATATTCTGCTATTTTTCAATGACAGTAACAAATAAAAGTGTAATTTTCTTTTAAAGAAAGATAATTCAAAATAATCATCAATGACGGAGGCAAAAGAGATTCTCAGGGGCAATATTTAGGAGGTGGGGTGAGAATGTGAGATGGTGTTTGAGAGATAGAACTTCTTGACATAGGCAAAGGCAACACTCTGCTATACATTTATTATTATAAATTTTAATCTTCACTTTATGGGTAAACGTGTATACAATTTAAGGTATACTATTTGGCAGCCAATTAAATTTGCTTTTGAAAACTTAATAGTAACAGAACACTATTACAATAATTACATTTATTATCAGATGTAATAATTTAGCTATTAAAGCACTTTTTAAAAAAATATATATATTCTAAGTCAGGGGCGGATTAAGACTGCACGGGGCCCCTGGCTGCAATTCAAACTGGGGCCCTATCCAGCCAGCGTCCCTTTAAATTAAATGATTGCTAGCAGCTAATATACGACTGTAACTTGTAACTAAATAGTTCATCTGTTCCTTTATCATACTTTGTCTGTACTACGGGATAGGCCTTCCCAGCCAAAGATTATTAATGAAAAAATGGAATATGAAGAAATAACTGTTTGCCGGTATCCTAATATTGAGTGTAAAAATACAATTTTATAAAAAAATTCGTGCCCACGCCGGGAATCGATCGCGTGACCGCTTGCACAGCAGGGCGACTTTCTACCTCAAGACCACACGAGCCTGATGAAAAAGGTGAAGTTTAAAATATAAACAATAATCTTTAATATTTTCTCATAGTGAGCCTATAAAATCAGTTTTAAAAAAAATTAATTTATTTAATTTTTGATATTTTCAGGAATTCATGCAAACATTTGTCCATCTTTCTTATAAAATATACTAAATTTGGGGGCCCCTAATCATCGGGGGCCCCTGGCTTTAGCCCGTTCAGCCCCCCCCCCTTAATCCGCCATAGTTCTAAGTCATATTTTCAGCTCTCAATGAATGTGAATAGTGCAAACCATTTTGTCTAGCACACTACTTGCCAGATTGTTTCATTAGTATCCTGAATGACATTTTCTGACCAATGACATGTTTATTTTAAAAAAATAATAAAATTTAAATAAACAACAGTTATAATTTTTTTTTAAACTTTCAATTGGATAGTTTTCAAGTTAACATTGTGCTTCCTGTTATATGTATTCCATTCACAATAAATACACAACTTCTGCATAGCTGAAATTCATAAAAACTAATATTTTGTATGCTTATTGATTAGAGCAGTGATGGTGAACCTATGGCACGTGTGCCACCGTCGGCAAGCAGAGTCTGATCAGTCGGCACGCAACTTAGGTATTATATACTTAATTAAACCACTTTGCTGCCACTTTGTGTTGGCAATTTGCTATAAATAAGTTGGTTTTGATTGAATTTTGGGCACGCTGTCCCAAAAAAGTTCGCCATCACTGGATTAGGGGAAGTCTTTTGTTTGCTGGAATCTCAGAAATCATCTTGTTTTCTAAAATATAAAACTTATTAATCTTTTAGATTAACAGAATAATAAAAATGCAGTTCTATGGATTATGGGGGACTTTAATCTTCTAGATATAAATTGGAAAAAATATACTATTGATAACCATCAAACTAACAAAGAAATTAATGAACACTTTTTAGACACTATAAACAACATAAACAGATAGTAAAAACAGCAACAAGGAAAAATAAAACACTAGATTTATTCCTAACAAATAGACCAGGACTAGTGTTAGACTATAAAATAATTCCAGGACTGTCCGACCATGATATAGTTAGGGTCACCAATACAATAAAAACTAAAATTAATAAGATACCTAGAAGAAGAATCTATCTTTGGAATAAATGTAATTCAATAAAACTACACCAATCAGCGGCTAACTTCCAACAAACTTTCCTAAGTAAATTTAACACAAATAGCCCAGTAGAAGAAATTTGGAAAGATATAAAAACAAATCTAAAAACTATAATGGATGAGAATGTTCCAACAAAACTAACATCAAATAAAATTAACAAATGCTGGTTCAATTCTAGATTGAAAAAGCTATGCAAACAAAAAGAGAACTTATTTAAGAAATATAAAGCTACCTATTCATATAGGATACACAAAAAATACTTAAAGATTAAACACTTGACACAAAAACTTAGTCGAAACCTCCAAAATGAATATATAAACAATGTAATTACCAAAGATAACAATAAAAACTTATGGTCCTTTATCAAATCTAAAAAAATGGAACCTTCGGGAATAGCCACACTAAAAGGCTCAAATAATAAAACCTATAATGATAATGAAACTAAAGCTAATATCTTTAACACATATTTTGCATCATCTTTTTCTGCCTCAGGCGACAAGGAAGTCTTAATAAATTTAAATAAAATGGAGGAAATAGGTAACATAACTGTAGATGAGATAGGTATACATTCACTCCTAAAAAACTTTAAAATAAACAAAGCTACTGGCCCAGATGATTTGCCTGCAAGGTTATTAAAAGAACTAAGCAATGAACTGTCCCCAATCCTTGTAGTTCTCTTTCAAGCCTCTCTAAACCAGGGTAAAGTGCCCCAGGATTGGAAATTAGCTAACGTAACTCCACTCTTTAAGAAAGGGGATAAATCAGACCCTGGTAATTACAGGCCTGTATCACTTACTAGTATCACCTGTAAATTACTAGAACACATAATATATAGTAGAATAGTTAACCACCTTGACAAATATAATGCCCTATGCCCACATCAACACGGCTTTAGAAAAAACAGATCATGTGAAACACAATTAATAGGTTTAATAGATGAACTATCAAAAGGCTTAGACAAAAATGATCAAATAGATACAATATTACTAGACTTCTCAAAAGCATTTGACAAAGTTCACCACCTTAGTTTACTTAAAAAACTTAACTACACATGTACTTTGGAATCTCAGGTTCCTTACATCACTGGATCCAAGACTTCCTTTTGGGCAGGGAGCAAACTGTAATAATTAATGGATCTAAATCTGCACCAATAAAGGTTAATTCAGGAGTTCCACAAGGAACTGTGCTAGGTCCCTTACTCTTTTTAATATATATAAATGATTTACCCAACATCTCAACAGGAACAAAAGTTAGGTTATTTGCTGATGATTGTATAATCTATAGAACAATTAAATCAGAACAAGATAGCAAAATTTTACAAAAAGACCTAGATGAATTGATAAAATGGGAAACTAACTGGAGTATGAGTTTCCACCCAGAAAAGTGTCAACTGTTAAGAGTAACAAAGAAAAAGAAACAAATAAATTCAAAATATTTCATTCATGGAAAGGAACTAACCCAAACTAAAGATGCAAAATACTTAGGAGTCATAATAAATGAGAAATTATCATGGAATCCCCATGTCAATGAAGTTATTAAAAAATCAAACAAAACCTTAGGCTTTATAAAAAGAAACCTTTACAAATGTAATAAAGATATAAAACTAAAATGCTATCTCACTTTGGTGAGACCTGTACTAGAATATGCATCTTCTGTATGGCACTATGGGACCCATCCACCAAAGAAAACATTGATAAACTAGAACAAATCCAAAAAAGAGCTGCCAGATTCATTACTGGAGAATATTCAAAACTTACTAGAATAACACCATTAGTTAAATCATTAAACCTTGAAACACTAGAGGATAGAAGAACCAAGAGTAAAGTAGTAAATCATACATAAAGCAATTAATTCTAATTTAGAAATACAACACAAAGATAACTTAATACAACCCTGAGATAGACATAAGGATAAAAACACCTTTCTTATTCCGTATGCAAGAACAAACTCATACAAATTTTCGTTCTTCCCGTCCGGAATTCGGGCGTGGATGGGTTGCCTGAAGAAACGCGGTGGTCGAGTGGCAGCGCACTGGACTGTCGTACCAATGGTCACGGGTTCGAATCCGTGTGAAGGCAAGGGTTTGTTCCCGGGGCCTAGGGCGTCCCTGAGTCACCCCGCTCCGAATGGGTACCTAACACTACATGTAGTTAGGCGGCTGGGTAATGCGTGGAACCCACAAAGCCGTGGCCTGTGAACGCTGCATCACTTGCCAACAGATCATCTGTCATGGTCTGTGGACGCAACTATCTTCTGCATAGAAGGAGCGTCTGTATAGATAAGATAAGATAGAAACCAGGAAAGCCAACACTTTATCAACATTTAAAACTCTAATAAGAATGCAGGACTAAACACAAACCATAGATAGGCATAGGACGCAATAATCTTCTGTATAGAAGGAGCGTCTGAAACAGATAAGATAAGATAACAGTTAACGCCACCAGGGTCGGACTAATACTCTGTCTTTCCGTGCAAATGCACGGAGTAAAAAAATTGTGGGACAAAAAATTCATTTTATGGAAATTACAAAGGAGCAATCCGAAAAATGAATATAAAAAACAAGTCCTTAAAAGGAAGTCATAAATACTTTTTTAACAGTATATCGTATAAAATTATCCCTTTAAATCAGGGGTTCCTAACCAGTGGTGCATGCACCCCCAAGGGGTGCATGAGCAGGTTCCAGGGGGTGCATGAACGATTCAGATAATAAAAAAAAGAAAAAGAGGAAGAAAAAAAGAAGACAATAAAAAGAACGAAAAACTGATAATCTGAAATGTAAACCATCGTTCTGCGCATGTCGAAAATTTAATGAAAAACTTTTTCACAAAATTAACGGTTCGCTCTATGTGTTCCTCGGAATTTCTTGTTTTACAATTTTCTAAAAATTATTTAATTTAGTCATCAAATACGTCAGCGGATGTAAACGTTGGGATTTTTTTCCTTAAACTTTTATTGCTCCAGTTTGGATTCTCATTCATCACAGAGAGAGATGGAACACAAAAGCCTCAGTGCTTCCTCTGTGGAAAAATCCTGTGCAATGACAACATGAAGCCTGTTAGACTCAGAGAGCACTTGGAGAAAGTCCATCCATCCAATTCCATGGACAGTGTTGAGGTCTTCAAGCCTAATAGAGCTCGCTTCTTGACCTCAGGTACCTTGCCGAAGCTTGGATTTTCTTAGTCACAGAAACCTGCACTGGAGGCATCATTCAAGGTTGCATATCTTATTGCAAAGAACAAGAAGCCCCACATCATTGGAGAAACTTTGGTGAAGCCTGATGCTCTGGAGATGGTGGAACTGGTGTGTGGTCACCAGCAGAGGAAGCAGGTTGAGAAAGTCCTTTTGTCCAATGACACTATTCATTACAGGATTAATGACATGGCTGCAGACATTCTGGATCAAGATGAGAAGCAGTCCTCTTCCATTTAGCATGCAGCTGGATGATTCCACTGATGTAGCATAATGCATTCAGCGTTCACAGTGGATTGCTGAAGGAGGAATTTCTCTTTTGTAAGCCACTCCTAGCTACTACCAAAGCTGCTGATGTGCTGCAGCTAGTCAGGGTATTCTTCACTGAAAACCAGTTTCACTAGACTTCAAGAATTTCTTCAATTTGCACAGATGGTGCTCCCTCCATGCTCGGTAATAAGAATGGATTTTCAGAACTGGTAAAGAAAGAAGTTCCAGATATTGTAACTACACACTGTATCCTTCCTTGTCAGGCCCTCGCATGCAAAACTCTAACTCCAACCTTGAAGTCAGTTCTTTCTACTGCAGGCCAAGTTGTAAATTTTATCTGCTCACATGCCTTGAGCCACTGCCTCTTCAAGTTATTCTGGCAGGAGGTGGGCTTTGAGCATAAAGTTTTGCTCTACCACACTGAGGTGCGCTGGTTGTCCAGGTGACGGATACTTTCTCAGTTAGTAGAACTGAGAGTTGAGCTTGCCATTTTCTTGCAAGAAAAAGAGAGTGACCTTGCTGACAAGTTTGACTGTCCAAATTTCATTCATTACCTGGCATACCTGGCTGACATCTTCTCCATCTTGAATGAGTTGAACACATCTCTCCAACGACATGCTGTGACTGTAATGGATGCTACTGAGAGATTGCACATTGCAAGCCTTCCTTAACAAACTGCCACTATTCCAACGACGACTAGAAAAATCCAACGTGGCCAACTTTCCACTCTTGGATGAAGTTGTAATATCTGCTGCAGAAGGAAGCACTGAGGGATCACTGCTTTACAACATCAAAGGGGAAATTTCTAAGCACCTTTCAACATTGCAAAGGTCCTTAGATGAGTATTTCTGTCCAGAAATTGCTAGGAAAGACCTTTGGATTCGCAATCCTTTTCTCTGTGACTTGGACAATATTGATGACAGTGACCTTGCTAAAGATGACCTGATTGATTTGAGAACCAGAGAAGTACTGAGGAGTGCCTTCAGTTGCAATACCTTGATTGAATTTTGGTGCGCCCAGCTATATTCCTACCCAAAACTAGCCAAGAGGGCAGTACTGACTCTCCTTTCATTTGCCACAACCTATCTCTGTGAAGCAGGATTCTTCACACTTTTGACGATTAAAACCAAGGCAAGCAATAAGTTGAATGCAGAGAATGACATGAGAGTTGCTTTGTTCAAAACAGTATTAAAACAGTTCCATTTAAATCGCTGATTGATCATAAGAAGCAGCAAATCTCTCACTGAATTCCCTGTTGGCTATGGTCAAAACTGTTTTGTTCCTAAAATAAACAGTTTATTATGCATTTTCTACAAGTTTCATGAGGGGGTGCATGAACTTTTTTAGGCATCTGAAGGGGTGCATGGACCCCAAAAGGTTAGGAACCACTGCTTTAAATAATAGACGATTCATAACTATTATATTAATATTATAAAGCAAAAATTCGATTTAACCGGGGTAATAGCTCAGAAAGTTTCTTGCTCTTATCTTTTACAGACACTCCTTCCAATACTTCCATACTGAAGTTTATTGCGTCCTACACTTATCCTTCTTTTATGTCTAGTCTGCATTTTTATAAAGGTTGATAGAGTGTTGGTTTTCCTGGTTTTGTCAGGCAACCCATTCCATATCCGAATTCCAGATGGGAAAAAGCGAATTTGAATGTGCTGGCATATGGAATACGAAAAGTGTTTTTACTTTTTATCCATTCTATCTGAAGGTTGTATTAGGTCAGGGGTTGGCAAACAGGAGTAAATTACCCCATTTGGGGTAAAAAGCGTAATCTTGGGGGTAATGCAGACTCATTGGGAATATATAAAATCCGCTTAATATATTCATAATCCATCATGTGTACGTGAACACTTTGAAGATAAGCCCTTTATTGAACCGGATCCTTCCAGAAAACGCATTCTACAAATTCTAGTAAATTCTTTGCTATTCATCTTGATGTCATTAGAAGGGCGCAGCTTACAGTATATGTTCATTACAAAGGTTTTCAAATAATTGAAGAGGAAATGTTTTGCGATGTCCTCAATAAGTTTGTTAAAGTTAATTTAAAATGAGAACACTGTATTGGTGTGTCTGTTGATGGAGTTCCAGCAAAATTGGGTCATGAACGTGGTTTTACGGCTTTCAAAAGTAGCGGGGGGGGGGTCCAAAATTGAATATAACCACTATATGATCCATCAAAACTCTGCCAGAAGATATTGGAAAATAAGGTATGGCCCAAAGAATGGACTCAGTCACTCATCATACCACTACCTAAGAAAGGCAACATGAAACAATGCCAGAACAAACGGACAATCAGTGTCATGAGTGAAGTGCCAACAATTATCCCCAGCAGGTTCAAGCCAATATCAGAGGAATTAATGTCAGAAGAACAGGTAGGTTTCAGACCAGGCAGAAGCACAATCGAGCAAATCTTCAATTGTCGCTTGCTCACAGAAAAACACCAATAGCACAAACGTGAACTCTATCATAACTTCATAGACTTCAAGAAAGCCTTTGATTGATTTAGGCACGAGGGACTTTGGCAAGTTGAGAATTTTCAACACTGAAGAAGGGCTTGTAAAGTTGATCCAATGCTGCAAAGGCTTTCAACATTGCACATGAGGAGACAGTCAAAACGTTGTTGCCTAATGCAACGTCCTTTTGTGAACAAAGATTTTCCATTCTAGTGAACATAACACAGCTGCGAAATCTAATGGATCCTGAAGACAGCATCCAACTTGCCCTGACATCAAAAGCCCAAAATTCCATGTAATTGTGTCAAAAATGAAACATCTTTTCTTACAAACTGAACAGTAAAGAGATTTAAAGAAGAAACCTTTGTGTTTTATAATAGATGATATTCATTTTATTTATTTACAATTTCAGTTAGTTTTTTAAAGTAAATTTTTCATCCGATTTTACCGCATTATGTCCGCTTTATCATAATACATGTAGATTGTCAGTGCCGTTAGGCCTATAACCATTATATTCGGCTGTAAACTTTTATAATTGTATCAAATAAAATCCTGCTGAAATATAGATCCTGTGTCGTTTTGAGTTAAAATATCTATGCATAATCTTTCAGGCTTCTAAAACTCACCAGTTTCATTTTGGGTTGGGACTTACAATGCTCCTCCTAACCCCGAGTCATGTGGGCAGAACCTCACACCTTCTGGTTTAATGTCAACATAAACTTTTATATTTTGGGGTAATGGTCAAAAAAGTTTGCCGACCCCGGTATTAGTATTAGGTTATCTTTGTGTTAAATCTTCAAGTTTAGTATTAGTATTATTACTACATGTACTTTGCTCTACTATTACTACTGTCGTCTAGTGTTTCTAGGTTTAATGGTTACTCTCTCAGTTTTGAATATGTTCTAGTTTATAAATGTTTTCTTAGGTGGATGGGCCTCAAACAGAAGATGCATATCCTATTACAGGTCTCACCTAAGTAAGTTAGCATTTCAAAAATTAAATAATTCTTTGTAATCATTTCTCTTTATAAAGCCCAAAGTTTTGTTTGTTTTTACGATGTAATTATTTTATTCCTTACATAATTATTATTTTGACTCTCTCTGTTTTGTTTTCAAAGTGCATTCAAGACACTATCACACCCCAGAATTATAACATGTGGGGGGAAATGGTTCACAATCAATTAAACATTTGTGTTGCCAGCCTGGAGGTCTGGATGGCTATTGCTATCTAAAGAAAATGAACAGACAGCCTTGTCCATATGTTGACTTTATTCAGTACCACATCACATGTCATACAATTACAAAGGAATTTATAGTTGTCAAATACATGATCATTTTCATAATTGTTAATGCAGAGCTGTATTTACTACCTGTTTGACTAAACCAAAGTTATGCAGAAAAAAATCTGAGTGGCTATTTATGATGAAATCATTGATATTCAATTTAGACCTCTTATACAATAAAAACATGCACAATCGAAAAAAATCACAATAGCTACTCTTAACTATAATGTTTTAATAAGAGTATCATTTAATAGCTGCTTTCCTAGACAAAATCACCTTGAAGTTTTATCTATCAATTATTAAAAACATAAAACTTAAAAATATAAAGATTAAATAAAATACTTTTGCCATTTTTATTTGAGACAGTAAATCAAAGAGTGTTTTATTTTATAGTATGTAAATGTAAAGTAACTGATGGTACAATAAAATCATACTTTGCCTCTGCTAACAACTTTTCTTAGCTCAACTTGGCTGAATAAGTGAATAAGGCATTACCCAAAGTTTAAAATGCAACTTCAACTGTAAAAAGATCTACGAAATATAGATAATAATGATCAATAATACATAACATTAATTTTTCTTAACAGCTACATGAAATGTCAGTGTGGAAAAAAAAACAATTTGACCCTATGGGTGTATAGTGTATAGGCTAAATAATTGTCAATATTCATATAAAAATGAAATCATATGGAAAATGATAATGATAAAATTGGGAATTCAAGAAAATTATATTTTGATAGATTTAATGCCAACTGACAATAACTGTTTATACTGTCTAATTGCAATTAAAAGAAAGTTATAATTGAAATGGTCGTTCATGACTAATTATTGTTCATTTAAATATACAGCACCTGCAACTGTAAAAAGATCTATGCAATATTAACCATTAATGATCAATAATATGTAACATTAATTTTTATTAAAAGCTCCATGAAAATGTCAGTGTGAAGAAAAGTTTAATAATTTTACACTAGGATGTATTGGCTAAATAATTGTCAATTTAAAAATGAAATCAGGAAAAATGATGATAAAATTAGGAATTAAAGAAAATTATATTTTGATAGATTTAATACTGATGATTCCTGTTTATACTGTCTCATTGCAATTTAGAGTAAGTTTTAATTAAAATAGTCATTTATGACTAATTATTGTTCATAGTTTTTGTAAAACAAATCCGGCTATCCCTGGCTGTCTTGCCTGACTGCTCCCACTTCTTTTGAAGTCAGTCACACGAGTTCGCTCCTGTTACTGATTCTATTGAATGGAGGCCTATCCTCCGTTAACCTCACTGTACTTAAGTTTTACTTTACTGAACTTGTACTCTACTAACATTTACTTAACTGACAGTTACTTTACTGTACTTTACTATATTGTACTATACTTTACTTTAATAGCTGAAAACAATAATATTATACATACATTCACTATCGATATCAGTATACCAAATAATATGAAAGGTATTTCTCCTGGGTGTGTCCTTTTGTGGCTAGTTACGTTACAAAACTGTGTAAAACCTCTCCCACAGACATCATATTTGAAAGGTATTTTTCCTGAGTGTGTTATTTTGTGTATATTTAGACTGCCAGACTGTGTGAAACATTTCCCACAGACATCACATTTGAAAGGTTTTCTCCTGAGTGTGTCCTTTTGTGTCTAGTTAGATAACTAGAATTTGTAAAACCCTTACCACAGGCATCACATTTGAAAGGTTTTTCTCCTGAGTGTGTCCTTTTGTGTCTAGTTAGGCTGCCAGACTGTGTAAAACATTTCCTGCAGACATCACATTTGAAAGCTATTTCTACTGAGTATGTCCTTTTGTGTATAGTTAGGCTGCCAGACCGTGAAAAACATTTCCCACAGACATTACATTTGAAAGGTTTTTCTCCTGAGTGTGTCTTTTGGTGTATGGTTAAGTGACTAGAATTTGTAAAACCCTTACCACAGACATCACATTTGAAAGGTTTTTCTCCTGAATGTGTCCTTTTGTGATCTGTTAGGTGGTAAGAATATGTAAAACATTTCCCATAGATATCACATTTAAATGGTTTTTCTCTTGAGTGTGTCCTTTTGTGTCTGGTTAGATTACAAGAATGTGTAAAACCTTTCCCACAGTCATTACATTTAAAAGGTTTTTCTCCTGAGTGTGTCCTTTTGTGTATAGTTAGGCTGCCAGACCGAGTAAAACTTTTTTCACACACATCACATATGAAAAGTTTTTCTACAGAAAGTGTCCTTTTGTGATCTGTTAGGTGGTAAGAATGTGTAATACCTTTCCCACAGTCATTACATTTGAAAGGTTTTTCTCCTAAGTGTGTCCTTTTGTTTATAGTTACGCTGTCAGACTGTGTAAGACGTTTTCCACACACATCACATATGAAAGGTTTTTCTCCTGAATGTGTCCTTTTGTGTTTAGTTAGATGACTAGAATTTGTAAAACCCTTACCACAGACATCACATTTAAAAGGTTTTTCTCCTGAGTGTTTCTTTTTGTGTATAGTGTATAGTTAGGTGACTTGACTGTGTAAAACCTATGCCACAGACAACACATTTGAAAGGTTTTTCGTCTTAGTGTGTCCTCTTATGTATAGTTAGATGACTAGAATTTGTAAAACCCTTACCACACACATCACATATGAAAGGTTTTTCTCCTGAATGTGTCCTTTTGTGATCTGTTAGGTGATAAGAATCTGTAAAACCTTTCCCACAGTCATTACATTTGTAAGGTTTTTCTCCTGAGTGTGTCCTTTTGTGTCTTGTTAGATGACTAGAATTTGTAAAACACTTACCACACACATCACATATGAAAGGTTTTTCTCCTGAGTGTGTCATTTTGTGTCTAGTTAGATGACTAGAATTTGTAAAACCCTTACCACAGACATCACATTTAAAAGGTATTTCTCCTGAGTGTTTCTTTTTGTGTATAGTTAGGTGACTTGACTGTGTAAAACCTCTCCCACAGACAACACATTTGAAAGGTTTTTCACCTGAGTGTGTCCTTTTGTGTAAAGTTAGATGACTAGAATTTGTAAAACCATTACCACAGACATCACATTTGAAAGGTTTTTCGCCTGAGTGTGTCCTTTTGTGTCTAGTTAGATTACTAGAATTTGTAAAACCCTTACCACAGACATCACATTTAAAAGGTATTTCTCCTGAGTGTTTCTTTTTGTGTATAGTTAGGTGACTTGACTGTGTAAAACCTCTCCCACAGACAACACATTTGAAAGGTTTTTCGCCTGAGTGTGTCCTTTTGTGTATAGTTAGATGACTAGAATTTGTAAAACCCTTACCACAGACATCACATTTGAAAGGTTTTTGTCCTGAGTGTGTCCTTTTGTGTATTGTAAGGCTGCCAGACTGTGTAAAAAATTTCCCACAGACATCACATTTGAAAGGTATTTCTCCTGAGTGTTTCTTTTTGTGTATAGTTAGGTGACTTGACTGCATAAAACCTATCCCACAGACAACACATTTGAAAGGTTTTTCGCCTGAGTGTGTCCTTTTGTGTATAGTTAGGTGACTTGACTGTGTAAAACCTATCCCACAGACAACACATTTGAAAGGTTTTTCGCCAGAGTGTGTCCTTTTGTGTATAGTTAGACTGCCAGACTGTGTAAAAAATTTCCCACAGACATCACATTTGAAAGGTTTTTCTCCTGAATGTGTTTTATTCTTTATTAGTTGATCGGAAATCTCAGGAGATGTTGTGTTCATATTTTGTAAAAGATATTTGTCAGCTTTTTTCTTACATGCTTCCAATGGCTTCATCTGAAAATGGTGATCATTGTTTTTACTTCTGATGTGATTCCCGAGATACATTTGATCTGAAAATGCAATTTTACAAAATTTGCGCTTGAAAATATCTTAAGACAAAATACAATGGTAAGCTGAATTGTCATTTTATTGAAAATAGGGTAAAAAATAATTAAAATGTGATTAGAAAGGTTAAAAAATGAAAAAAAATATGACTTGTGACGTATACTATTATAAGAATTAGGTCTTACACATAAAAGTAAATAATTATAAATGACCCATAAATATTCTATATAACATTTGGTCATTAATTTTTAATAATGGACACAAACAACCATTATTACATAAGTTGAAAAAATTTAAATAGTATCTAATAATATAAATTATAAAAATAAGAGCATACCCTCAACTGATCTCGATCTATCCTCCAGACTTGGATCAAAAACACGATCAATGCGTGTTGGAATCATTAAGTTATCTACCCTTGGTAGGTCAGACTCTTTCGATGAGTTTATTTGGCCACCTTTGGCAACAGCTTGAATGTCTATTCCTATTCCTAACTCCTTTGCATAACTGTCACCATAGTTAACCTAAGAGCAATTGAAATACATCATTTTCTGTCTGAGTATTGATTTAACAATATAACTTGCAATGTCACGTCTGTAGTGTCTGTCCATGATGCTACTAATTTTAGAAAGCAGCGCACCAAATTACTGCACCAAAAGGTGCGCAAATTAAAGATGTGCTGTAAAAAAATATTATGACGTCATTGTTTTAGCTCATATTTTAATTTTGGAAAAGGGAACAATGTAAAAAGAGGATTTGATGATGGTTAATTATAAAATAAAAAAACAAAGGGGGCGCCGTAGGCCCTACAACCCCTATTATTAAATACTTTGTGTGAATTTCAGAAAGTTTAATATTTCGTATTTATCAAACAAGGACAAGTTATTTGGGCTTTTGAGAAAGGTCGGCGCCATAGGCGCCCTAAAAAAATGCATTTTTTCAAAATAAATAGATTTCAGCTTCTCAGAAATTCTTATTATAAATGACTGAACCTCTTCTTTTTTCCACACCACTCTTTTGACTATTTTCTAACCGCAGAAGAAGTAAAGTAAATGTAATGATTGGAGATTTCATATGACTGACCCATTAAAGGATTAACACTAGCAAACCATAGGGAGCGAAATATGAATAAACAACCCCGTAAAAACAAAGTTTTTGACTATAAATCCCTTATATTTGCTTTTAACCCGGGGGGGGTGGGAGAGGGGAAAGGTCTTGCCACCGCGTCTGGCACGACGAAGGACAGAGAGAGACGGTTCCAAACATTTACATCTCACCTGCCGCTAAATATAGGTGCTAGGTCAACACGACCTAGCAGACAACGACTAAAAATTCGGAAAATAGTGATTTATATAGATAAACTAAAAATGCATTAATTTAATTACGGTACGTTCGATCGATCTGAAATTTTGATACGATGCATTGTTAGGTGAGACGGGTCCGTGTGCCAAATTTCAGCTCAATGGCTTCACTGGAAGTGGGTCATTTTCGACTTTTGTTTTTCTGACGAACAAACGATGAGACGGCGGTGAAGTTAATATTAAGTGATTTTAAAATGCATATTTTTCTACAGAGGTTCTTTATGAACAAATTATTCAAAGTTTTAGTATGAATAAAAATAAATCAATTATTGTATATTTAGACAGTCTCTCTTCAAATGAACACACGCTCCGTTGAGTTTGAGCCCGCTGAGAGAGCATAATATATAGACTTTTAAAACCAACTAGACTGGATGGTCCACATGATCTTTTTGTGATTGTCATTATTTCAGGATAATAATGGCCAGAATTTATTTGTAAATAATGTACAGATTTTTCTACTCTTTATGCCGTAATCAACTCATCTAGTGTAATCAAATCAATAAAGCCCAGCCCCCTAATATCTTAACAGAGCATGCATCTTGTAAGATGGCACCTCATCATATAATCTATTTCTTGGCACCTCATCATATAATCTATTTCTTGGCACCTCATCATATAATCTATTTCTTGGCACCTTATCATATAATCTATTTCTTGGCACCTCATCATATAATATATTTCTTGGCACCTCATCATACAATCTATCTCTTCAAAACTTATAATTCCTTATTAGATATGGAGGCCTATAGTTAAAATGGAATCCAAAGTCTTTCAATAAGAAGCCACAGTAACCATCTTTTTTCTATGTTATACCAGTAATTCTGTTCCAGGAAAAACATCCTTGTGTGTTCTGTAGTAGATTTCTCCTGCATGTTGGTAGGCAGTTACACACTGCTCATCTTCATTCCTAGCACAATTAACAAACCTCATCCAATTAGAGTAGCTTGGATCATTGCCATTAACAAAGTGAGAAGGCTTGCCATCTTTGAAGATCTAAATATTTTAAAGATATGATAACATTTATATTAGATATTGAAGGCTTCTAGGAAAATATTTAAATTACATTTTTAAAAATTGTGCCAAATAAATATAACCAATTTGACAGTTCAGTCAAGGTACAATGCACATTTTCACATGCCAGCACCATACTCCTAAATTTTGGGATACCAAGAAATCTACAGGAACAAAAAGCACAGAACCACTCAGAAAAAAAAATCTTTGTAAATTCCCTATGCATCAGGATGGGTAAAAGGTTAGTACATGTAGTAAAGTTGCTTTGGAAGGTACTAAAACTTTCATCACTAGTTGGCTTTATTTACACACTTCTACCTTTGTGTTATATAGCATTGTCTCAAACATGATTTCCAATAGTGGGTGGATTCATGCTCAGGTCTAGGAAAATTTGTACTGTCAATCACATGAATGCAAAAATATTTCAAGATTAACTATAACCTATTTCTGCAAACGACTTGAGAAATCCATCAAGTCCTTTGGCGCAATGATTATACACTGTCATTCCATACACTAACAATGAACAATTTCTCTGAGTTGCTCAGAAAATATTCAGCATAATCATAAATCTCTTTTACAAATACCAAATTATGAGTTCCAAAAATATTTGAAAGTACTCCACTGAAATAATATTTATAGGCCATAAACATAGTAAATTTCGCATGATTTCACAGGATCCTTAACCTCAAACTAGGAATTCAAAGAATCCTCATTTTGAACATTTTTATCCCTTCTCTGATGATATTGATCATTTTAAATATTAGAGTGCATGTATGTTAGGCACATGTTGAAGGTTTAGCACACAAAATAAACCTTTATGTAGATATACAAATAAGTTAACACTGAATGAAAGCTTGCATGGGTTTGGCTCATTAACTTATGATAGAAAAGCATAAATGAGAACGAAAGCCCTCAAAAGAAATTCAGAGATGGAGTTTTGTTTATGATATGATATTTAATGAAAATTCTTGCAACTCCCAACTTTATGATCAAAAATGAGGTATAAAAATCAAGAAGCAGAAAAATAGAATCATTAATTGGCGTGTATGATTGGACTGAACCATCTGTCCTTTTTGCTACATTTTAATCTGTGCTCATACATCTCTGTAAGTTTAATATTTCCATTATTTTAAATCTCTCTGATATCAGAAACCTTCTAGTAACTATTTAAATTTTTCAGAGATTTACAATTTCAATTATAAAGCTATTTGCACATGTCAGGATCAATTATATATATTTTTATTATTCATTTGGAAATAATTAAAAATCAAGATTATTTGTAGCAGGTCCTAAAATTGACTTTTTATTTTACAAAAGCGTTGTATCCTATCTATTACTCACTTGCCAACTATAGCCAGACTCTTGAGCAACATCTTCATTTTTCTCTTTCTTCCCAACATAAGGTCCAAATTTGGTTCGAGATGGAAAAAATTTAGTCGCAAAAACTCCAAGACCAGCACCTTTAATTTTTGATTTCTTAATGGCAAGTCCTTGGGGCAAAGTTTTCCAACAGTAGTTTGAGTCCAAACCTTTCTCACACTCTGGCAGTACCTAAATTAGATATTGAAAATACATGTAGTGTGGTTTTTCTTTTTAAAAAATCACTTTTTTGTCATTTAAGTTTAAGTATGTATTTATTGTAAGCCTGCACTCTATGATCGTAACACATGTGAATCCATTGAAAATGTCAGTAAATAAATTGCAAGCAATCAAATATTTAAGGGGAAGTTTTATTTAAAATTGCGCTTTTGATGTGACGTTACATTTCTTTAACACCCCCTCCCCCTCGTCACAAATGCGTGAGCCCCCTCCCCCCCCCCTTTAGGCCAGTGACATCATTTATGGGCGGCTTCAAAGAGTAAAACCAATATCTTTTGACTCTGGCTTACAATTAATTTTTAAAATGGGTGTGAGCGAATATGTATGTACGCGCAGGGTAGGGGGTCCCGAAAATGTATGGTGTGTAACAGGGGGTACAAAAATACGACTTTTGTGCGTACATAATATACGGATAGCCCCTAACTATTTTTGAATAGTTTATAACATTAAAATTAAAAGATATTTTATTCTTACATTTGGATCTTGAACTGGAATAAGGGTATGTAATGTGCACTCATACACATATTCTAAATTGCAATCTTCACAAACTGAAATTAAAAATCATTACATTAGAGATACCAATAATAGCTTAATTTAAAGTAAATCTTCATCAACCTAACATGGTCAACTTCTGGAATTGAGTTAAAAAGATGTAGGATTTTATAAATGACCAAATCATAGAGATAGTTTTTTAGTTTATCACTGATGGTCAAAATGAGATAATTTAATGAGAAGTGTTGAGTACCTCAATGTATTAGTTTTAGAACCATTGGGTTACTTATTAGAACAGACGTAATGTGACCCCGGGTCGTGCAAAGTCCTTGAAATCAGATGTTCACAGTAATCACAGGTGGTTACTGTAACGTCCAATACCAAGGAGACCTTAACTATGTTACCTGTGTAATCTAGCCAGTCACGCATGAGTATTTCTCCGGGATAGTGTTAGACTAAGTTTGACCAATCAGGACAGAGTGGAACAAGAATACACTGGTCGCCTCCCCAAATTTTATAAAAGATACATTGATGACGGCATTGGGGTCACTCATATGGAGAGGAGTGAACTTGACACGTTCATCAACTTTGTTGATTCTTTTCACCCCTCCATTAAGTTCACTCACACGATTTCCGAACTATCGGTTAATTTCCTGGACATTACTGTAACTCTCCAGAAGAACCGCCTCCTCACTTCGGCCTACTTCAAACCTACGGACAGTCACTCTTACCTACTCTATCCCTCGTCTCATCCCAAATCCTGTAAGGATTCTATTCCATTTTCACAACTCCTTCGCCTCCGTAGGCTGTGTCAATCTAATGAGGACTTTTTGGAAAAGGCGTTGGAAATGGTGGAGTTTTTTAGACAAAGGTCTTACCCTGAAGCTATACTTCAATCTGCACTTCAGCGAGTTAAAAACTGTGTATCACGCTCCAGTGATAGTAATGAAAGGAGCAAATTGGTGCTCACATACCATCCCCACAACATCAGAGCAAAGGAAATATTTGTGAAAAACCGCACCATCCTCCTCGCGGACCCTGAGACAAACAACATATTTTCCACCCCACCCCTCATTGTATTCAGGAGGGACAAAAATCTGCGAGACCTATTGGTTCGTAGCCGTCTGCTTATTCCGTCCTCCCATCTGGGCACTAAGCCATGTGGTCGTAATCGCTGCAAGACATGTCCCTTTGTTACCCAGACGGACCAGATTGTCTTCCCTAAGGGGACATTCAAGATTAGGAATTCTATCTTTGTACTAGCCGCAATGTGGTCTACACCATTGTGTGTAAGCGCTGTCCTTTGAAGTACATTGGTGAAACGGGGAGGTTACTCTCTTGCCGTATCGCGGAACATGTACGTGCCATTAAACAAGACAAACAGTGTCCTGTCTCCCAACACTTCAATGGACGGGACCACATGGGCGTCGATGACATGTCTGTCACCGCCTTGGTTTCTTGTACAAACACACCCGGCCGGGTCAGTCTGGAGAATAGACTAATCCATGAATATGGGACTCTTACACCACATGGGATCAACGTTGTGTTCGCACTGACAAGCTGATTGATTGGCCACACCCACCCTTTCCTTTCCTATTTAAGCTCTTACTTTTCTCTCCTTGCTTTATCTCTACTGGACTACTTGGATTTCACCGCAGCTAAGTGTTTTTTTCTATTATTTCGTTTTATTCGTTTCATTTGTGTACTATTTGTCCGTTGAAGAAGGCTCTTTGCCGAAACGTTCGCTGTTGTGTTACGTCCTGTCAGGCCTACTAATACCCTGTTTTTATTTTATGCATTTACCCTTTTAAAAGCCTGATTGCAGTCTCACCCCCATTACTTTATTTCCTTAATCAAACCACAGTGCTGGCACTTTGTATTTGCACTTTGCTATATAAAAGTAGGTTTTAATTGAATTTTGGGTATGAGGCCCCAAAAAAAATTCGCCATCACTGACCTAGACAAAAATAATCTCCTATGCCCACATCAACACTGCTTTAGGAAAAACAGATCATATGAAACACAATTATTTGGTTTAAAAGATGATCTGTCAAAATGCATAGATTAAAATAATAAAATAGATACAATATACTGGACTTCTCAAAAGCATTTGACAAAGTTCACCCCAGAAGTTTACTAAAAAAAACTTAATTATTTTGGAATCTCAGGTCTCATACATCATTGGATCCAAGACTTCCTTTTGGGTAGAGAGCAAACTGTAATAATTAATAGATTTAAATCTGCACCAATAATGGTTAACTCAGGAGTTCCACAAGGAACTGTGTTAGGTTCCCTATTCCTTTTTCAAACAAAAGTTAGGTTATTTGCTGATGATTATATAATCTATAGAATAGTGATGACGAACCTATGGCATGCGTGCAACAGTTGGCACGCAGAGCCTCAACAGTTGGCATCAGCCGGCACGCAACAAAACTATTACTTCCTTAATCAAACCATCTAGACCAAACCCTCATTTTGGCACTTTGCTATAAATAAGTGGGTTTTGGTTGAATTTAGGCACGCAGCCCCAAAAAGGTTCACCATCACTACTATAGAGCAATAAAATCAGAACAAGATAGAATAATCCTACAAAAAGACCAAGATGAATGAATAAAATGGGAAACTAATTGGAGTATGTCTTTCCACCCAGAAAAAGATAAATTATAAATATTTCATTCATGGAAAACAACTAATCCAAACTACAGATGAAAAATACATAAGATTAATAATGATAATAATAAATGCTACCTCACTTTGGTGAGACCTGTACCAGAATATGCATCTTCTGTATGGGACCCATCCACCAAAGAAAACAAAGACAATATTGATAAACTAGAACAAATTCAAAAAAAGAATTACTGGATTCATTACTGGAGAATATTCAAAACTGACAGGAATAACACCATTAGTTAAATAATTAAACCTTGACACTAGAGAATAGAAGAAAAAAGAGCAAAGTAGTAATAATGCATAAGGCAATTAATTCTAACTTGGAAATACAACACAAAGATAACCTAATACAACCCTCATAAAGACATAGGGATAAAAACACTTCTTATTTCCTATGCAAGAACAAACACATACAAATTCTTGTTCCTCCCATCCGGAATTCGGGCGAGGAATGGGTTGCATGAGGAAACCAGGATCAACATTTTATCAACTTTTAAAACTCTCATAAAAATGCAAGACTATGCACAAACCCCGGATAAGTGTAGGACGCAGTAATTTTCTTTACCAGATAAGATAAGATAAGATAAGATAAGATGAGAAAGTATAGCATACAATTTTTGTTCATGATGAATTTAGCACATAAAAGTTAAAGTCATATTTCAGTGACAACTGTCAGGAAAAAAATAGAAATTATTACATAGATAATTATAATTTGTTATTGTAAAAATTGTTATCGTGAAACTTAAAGAATTTTTTTTTAATGCCTAAGGACATCTCCAGTCCATTACTTACACAGGAAATCATCATCGTCAGGGATAGATAAGTACATAAAATTTGCTGTTCTCTTCTTCCTCAATGGGTATATATGGACTTCTTCTTCATTGTCCACTTCTTTCTCATTAATTTGGATCTGTTTCTTGATCTAAAAAATACTTTAATAATCAGTAACCAGTAAACTAAGATAATATTTAATTAAATTTTGATAATAGTTAACTTTCAGCCAGAAGCAATTTCTTTACACTGCATTAAAAAAACATCAATATATATCTAATATATAAAGCTCAGTTGGTGTTTGTATCTTTGTATGTTTGTATGTTTCACTTTTCGACTTTCTGTTAGACAATCAGTGAAAAACCAAATGACGGACGGGGACCAAATTTGGCAGGGCGGTTCCTTTTATCCTGAAGGTGGTTTTAAGTTAGTTTTTGTAATTGTCCCTTTTGCCCAAATGCCGTAAATTAAATAATTAGAAAATGCAGAGACAAAGAATAAAAAATTTAACCTCATTTCTGTATTGAACAAATTTACGCGGATGTTCAATTGCCGTTCAAAGGGAGTTACTTTTGGTGACGTTTTTTTCCCCCAATACTTTATTTTCAGCGGTGCGCATTCAAAAAATATTATAATGTCTAATTACGGTGCGCACATTTTCGTGTACGCTTCATAATTTGAGCTGTGTAGTACAAAGAATTGTCATTTTCTTTACTGTTACTTTCTATATATTAGATAGACACGTAAACATATTTAATTACAACTGCCACACGATGCATTAGATTTAATTGTTTACACGTTTAAATTTAATTGCGAATTTGTTTTAATTATTTTCTGTTCCATAACTCGACATTTAATAAAAACCTATTTATGTAATTATTGTGTCAGTATTTTTTTCAAACTATTTAAATTTAGGCTACCGGACCTATTAACATAAGTAGATTAAACTAAATAAAGTGATCCTGAAAACGCTTAATTATTTTGTATTGCGAATTTAATATGTTATGTTCATTCCTTTGATGATGGATTAACATAGGTCATTTTTAAAATCAATTATTGTCATGGTTTCACATGCGTTTTTAACATAAAATTGATTTGTTTTGTTTGTTTTTTTAAAATTAGGAATATAGCCTAATTTCTTTATTTATCTTTATTATCTTTATCTCATAGACGCTGTTGCAAATATTGTATTAATTACAATTGTGTTACGATGCAATGTCGTAAATATATAAGAGCTTTTTTAGAGACGACAGTGGCAGAGATCTCTTGGAAAAATGTCAAAAGAGCAGTGGCCTTTTTTTAATGGATACAAACAAACAAACATAAAATTATCAACTGAGCTTTATATATTACATATGCGGTTAAATTATTTTATTTCAATTATTTTCACGATGCATTGTATGAATATTTTATATGCAATTAATAAAATTGGGATTTTTTAAAATTTAATTCATAAATCGACATTTAATTAAAAACCATAGATGTACCGAGTTTATTTTATGTTGAAAGTGATGGCCTATGTCAAATAAACTTCCACTTTAGAACAGTTTACTTAAGCTTTATATACATTATAAACTCTCGATACCAAATTTATTAACAAAACTTGACTAACTTTAATGAAGTGATCCTGAAAACGCTTAATTAATATGAATTGCGAATTGAATATGTTTTTATGTTCATTCCTTTGTATTCAGAATAGCATAGGCCATTTCTAAAATTGCCTTTTAATCATTTTTAAGATGCACTTATGAACAGACGGTTGAATCTTTTTTTTCATTTTTATTTTATTTTACATATATAAAATCTGGTGTGTGTGTGTGCATTGAATATAATTTACAAAATATGATGCCTTATCCGAAATAGGGAGAAAAAAAAAGATTCCTTTTTGAAATTATAAACATTGCTTATAAACCGTAAATATAAATAGTAAAATATAGAGACATAAAAAATGTTAAATATTATTTCCATGTGAAAACAATTGTGAATACGTCAAAAGGAGGAGTTATTTTGGTCCAGTACATTTACTTTATAACAAGACTTTATTTTATGCAGCCAGCTTTCTATATTGTCTAAATATGGTGTGCACATTTTTTATATCATTTTAATACGACCGGTTTTTTTTTATTAATTATTTTAGAAAGTACATTTATAATTTTGTTTATTTGCGCTATGAGTCACTTAGCTTTTGCCTTTTAAAGGGATAGTGCCACATGTTCTTTATCTCATAGACAAGGTTAAAAATATTATATAACTTACAATTGTGATACGATGCAGTTTCGTAATTATATATTAAATTTTTGAGTGACGAGGGTGGTAATTGTAAATTTAGTTATTATGGTCGGCAAGAATCAAATTTAACTTTGCAAATAAAATTTTTAATAACCAGCAACTATTACTTGGATAAAGGGTCAGCACACTCCCGCTACAAAGTGCGGGTATTTTTCTAGTATATATATATATATATATAGTATCTCAGTATACGTCCTTAATCCGTTGCAGACCCTTGGACATATACAGAAAAGGACGTAAACCAAACCTGTTTTACTCTAAGAAATAGAGGGGAAATGATTAATCCGTTCCCATGAAAATAATCGTATTGTAATTTACACAATTAAACATTTATTGACGTGGTTGTAAAAAAATAACTCCGCCGTAGCCTGTCCCAAGCCTGGGTGAGAGAGGAGGAGGGTTGAGCAAAGGGCTAGCATCCCTTCCCGTAAAACAAGCCTTGCTACAAAAACACGAACAAAGAATAAAATAGGAAACTTGGACCTTGGAGAATTTGGGTCTCTTAACAGAGAACTAATGAAGCTGGGTGGCCAAAGCCAACCGGAAACCATCCGGCAGACAACCATCCTCTCCACTAGGCAATCACCAGTTTAGGAACATGGAACGTAAGGACCATGTTGGACGCTGGAAAAACTGCCCAAGTTGCTGCCAAAATGCAAAGGTACAAGTTAGTCATCTTAGGGATAAGTGAATCCTGATGGACTGGCTCAGGCCAGATGAAGCTCAGCACAGAAGAACTGCTACTATATTCAGGCCATGAAGAAGAAAATGCAGCTCACAATCAAGGAGTAGCATTTATGCTTTCCAAATCTGCTCAGAACGCCCTTATTGGATGGGAAGCCCAAGGTCCCCGGACAATCACCGCAAGATTTAGGACCAAAAAGCAAGAGATCAATATGGATCTTATTCAGGTATATGCTCCTAACAACGACAGTAAAGAAGAGGACAAAGAGGACTACTACAACAGACTAAGATCTCTTATCCAAAAGTGTCCTAGGAGCTATGTGATTATACTCATGGCCCACCTAAATGCAAAAATAGGCAGCAAAAATAATGGATATGAAGAATTCATGGGACCACACGGCCTCGGAGAGATGAACGATAATGGTGAAAGGCTATCAGATCTATGTGCTGCAGATTGACCGGTCATCGGTGGAAGCCTCTTCATGCATAGAAATATCCGCAAGGCAACATAGATATCACAAGATATGTCAATAGCTAACCAAATGGACCATATCTGTATCTGCAGAAAGTTTAGAAGATCCCTCCACGATGTTAAAAGACCACCATCTACTGATTGCCAAACTAAGGCTCAAACTGAAAAAGAATTGGACAAGTGAGGGAAGCAAGCGCCAACGTTTTAAAACTACTCTTTTGAAAGAGGAACCAAAACTTAATGAGTTCAAACTTACGTTATCCAACAAATTCCAGATCTTACAAGATCTAGGCAACGAAGAAACAAATGAACAAAACTGGAAAAGCATCAAAGAGATACTCAAGACAACCTGTGAAGAAGTGTTGGGCCCCAGACAACAAACGCATAAAGAATGGATTTCTAATGAAACCAAGGAGAAAATCCAACATGGGAAAAAGAAGAAGGCAAATCTAAACAACAGCCGCAGCAGAACCGAAAAAGCTAGAGCATCAGCAGAATACGCAGAAGCTAATAAAGACGTTAAACGTAGTATAAAGTCAGATAAAAAGAACTACTAGAAGGATTAGCACTTGAAGCAGAAGAGGCAGCTTACCATGGAAACACAAGAGAACTATTCAATACAATAAAGAAGTTATCCGGAAAGTTCAAAATTCCAGAGAGACCTGTTAAAACTAAAGATGAGAAATCAATACCTGATGAAGAGGGTCAGAAAAAAGATGGATACAGTATTTTGAAGAACTCCTCAACCGAACAGCCCACAATACACACCCAATATAGAGACAGCGGAACAAGATCTAGAAATAGATTGCAGCACACCCACAAAACAAGAGATAAGCAGAGCAATTAAACAACTAAAGAAAGGTAAAGCGGCAGGTCCAGACAGAATACCGGCAGAAGCCTTGACAGCAGATATTACGAAATGCTCCACATAAAAGAAAAATATGGGAGGAAGAACAGATTCCGACGGATAGAAAGAAGGACATCTCATTATGCTCCCGAAGAAAGGAGATCTTCGCTCTTGCTTCAACTATAGAGGAATAAATCTGCTATCCAAAGCAAACAAAGTATTTAACAGAGTGCTGCCAAACAGAATGAGAGAGGCAATAGACACCCATCTTAGAGACCAACAAGCAGGTTTTAGAAAGGATAGATCATGCACTGATCAGATTGCCATACTGAGAATTATATTGGAACAATCCCTGGAGTGGAACTCACCACTATACATCAACTTTTTATTGACTATGAGAAGGCTTTCGATAGTGTTGACAGGCCAACCTTGTGGAAGTTGCTAAGACACTACGGGATACCACAAAAATTGACAGACATAATTAAGGCTTCTTGCGAAGGACTAATATGTAGAATTGTTCATGGCCAACAAACAACAGCGGCTTTCGGGGTAAAGACCGGAGTCAGACAGGGGTTTCTACTTTCGCCTTTCTTATTCCTGCTAACCATTGACTGGATGATGAAAATGTCTACAGAGCAGAAGAGAAATGGTATCCAGTGGACACCATGGAAACAACTTGATGACCTGGATTTTGCGGATGATCTGGCCTTATTATTACACACACAGCAACAGATGCAAGCGAAAACTAACTATGTAACAGTTCTCTGCTTGCGTTGGCCTGAACATCCATAGAGGAAAAAGCAAAGTCCTTAAAATAAATACATCAAGCAACACACCAATAACACTGGAAGGAATAAATCTTGAGGAGGTAGATAGCTTTACATACCTCGGTAGCATCAATGACACATAAGGAGGGACAGACGTAAGAGTGAGTATTGGCAAAGCAAGAACAGCATTTAAACAGCTAAAAGAAGTTTGGAGCTGCAACAACTTGACTCTCCAGACCAAGGTCAGGATATTCAACACCACAGTGAAGTCTGTCTTGCTATATGGAGCAGAAACATGGCGAACAACAGCAGCCGGTTCAAAAAAGCTTCAAACATTTATAAACACATGTCTCCGAACAATTCTCTGAATCCGCTGGCCCAACATCATTACCAATGAGGACCTCTGGCAACGCACACAACAAGAACCAGTGGAAGAGCTAATACGCCAACGCAGATGGAGATGGATTGGCCACACCCTCAGAAAGCCTGCATCCAGCATTGTGAGACAAGCCTTCACTTGGAACCCCCAAGGCAAGAAGAAAAGAGGTTGGCCCAAAATGACCTGGAGAAGGGAACTGGACTCCAAAAAGAGTGGGCACAGCTGGGGACAGTTAGAGAGATTGGCGCAGGAACGGGATGCCTGGAGAGACTTTGTTTCTTGGCCATGCCCCAGATGACAGGCGATGATGATGATGTAAAAAAATAATTTAAACACTGCTTAATACAAAAATACATAAATAAAAAGAACAAACCATTTTTTCCTGTTATCTAGATCGAAAGCAAATTTTTCAACATGCCCTTATGTCCCTGATCTTTTTTTGTAATCGATTTCACCCCATTTAATATTGTCTTTGTTTTTCACAATCATAAAAATTGTCATTCTTGGCATGCTTCAATTAAGTTCCGGACACGCACACCCATTTCATCTTATATAACAATCCCTTTTTTTCAACTTCGTAGTGATCCTAACCATTTTTTTTATTGTTGCTTGGTTCCTCTCATTAACTGTCTTAGAACTTATGGTAAGTGAACTTGCTAAACAAAAATTACGAGAAAAACGCAAAATCACGTTTTTGCACGAATCATCCACTGAATGGTAGCAATTACCGTACCAAAACACTTGAGTATCGCGTATAAAATGATGTCACGCATCTAGGGGGGGAGAAGGTCACACTTTTATGACAATGTGTGATGAGGCGAAGTATGATATTGGAATGCAGCCTTACACTAAACAAAATATATACTTAAAGGACAAAAAAGTGAATTGAAACCTGCTCATTTTCAAATAGGAATTACGGATTTTATTGGGGGAAGGGGACGAAACTTTGAGATGACATATTATTTATTTGAGGGGGTAACTTTATGTGATGTGGAGGGAAAGGTAATGGACCAAAATCGTGTGACTTCTTTATGGACGACCCCCATACAAGTTCTAGCTCGAGGGTCATATTCCAAACTAAATGTTTTGCGTCAAAACTGGACGAATACCAAGTTGGACTTACACCAAAGCACACGTATACTGAGCTATCAATGTATTTGAGTGATTAGAATTATTTAATGACGATTTAAATGGCTTCACGCGTGTTACGATTTTAGAGTGCAGCCTTACACTTGACTAAATACATTCTTTAATGACTATAAAGTGATTTGAAACATGCTTATTTAAAATAAGAAATACGGCTTTTATGGAAGGGGGAGGGGCGAAACTTTGTGACATCATATTTGAGGGCGTCTAACTTTATGTGGTGACGTGTGACAAGGGGAGGGAATTTGCTAACGTCATTTAAGTTAAGGGCGACTCCATACAAGTTCAGGGGAACGGGTCGTATTCCAAACAAAGGTCGTATACCAAGCACATTGTTTCGCATCTAAACAGGATGTATACCAAGTTGGACTTATACCAAAGCAGACGTATATCGAGGTTCCATTGTATTTATATATGCTTATTTTCCTGCGTAACGCACCGGGGCGGTGTTCCGGTGTAACAGGCCAGATTAAACTCCTGACCAGAATATACCCGGGTATAATCTGGCCTAGGCCAGAATATACCCCTTTGACAACATGGAGATACATATATAGTAAAAAATGGTTGAATGACTATTTAGACATTCTATTTATTTAGACATTCTATTGGTCTTTTCGCTTTGTCAGAGAAGTTAAACTCGTTTCTTAAGTAGAAAAGATGTTTTATTTATAATAAAATAATAATATTAAAATAATTTCTTCTATTACGATTTCTGATAGGATGGTACTTTTTATCTAAAGTTAGTCTATACAAGAATAGATGGAATCAGCGTTTATTTATTTTAAAATTTTAGAGTTGACTAATTCAAGCAATACATGAATTGATTATTATTTTTAAAGATAATTTAAGCGCGATAATGACTATAGTTATAGCTTTTCAAACGCTTGCAAACATTTATTTCGTGGACCTCGCTTATTTAATCAAATCATTATGTTTCATTATTTTGAGTATGGCGCACCAATATTTGAGAAACACTGGTCTATCATGACCTATATATGACTCATGACAAAGCGAACTCTTCTCTATAAAAACGTACACAAATAAATTAGGAACTCCTTTTGAACTTTTGAACCTTCAACTTTGACACATTTTCATTAATTCTAACCAATAGTTAAATGGCTTTTACACACTGCCACTTCTTATGAATGAAACAATGAGAACAAAGCAGTAGTAATAGAGTCAAAATGAGGTTGAAGGATGAATTGTTGCCAATGACAACAGGGTACATTTTGTTATTCCATACGGAACTAAATGTTTTAGACATGCGATTCTGCATGCATCTTTGCTATTGGAGCAATTACGTAATACTTGGCATCTGCATCACTTACGCGGCCGATTGCTGAGTATCTCCGAGTATACGAAAATCGGCCGATGCCGAGTAGCCGAACCGATCGGTTCAGCCCTATTGATAAGTAACATTTTCAAAAGCTGGCGATTTAAGTTAGTAACACAGCGCTGCGAGCTTAACGCAAGCGGGCTGTGACGTCACCAGCGAGGCAGAAATTTTATGCCTCACTTGGTTATAAAAAATCACATCTAACATTTTCAAAAGCTGTCGATTGGTCATGGGGATCGAGATAACCAACACTAAGTGGCAAATTTGACACTCTTTTGTGCTCGAGGTATTAGGGTTCGGCGACTTAAAATAATCGAATTAACCGATGAGAAAATGCAAAGACAAAGAGAGAATTTGGCGGTTCAAAAAAAAACGTCGACTTAATAGAGCTGACGAGTTAACCGGGCTCGAGTTAAGTGGGTCCCACTGTATGTAGGAAACATCGTTTGACTTCCCTAATGTTGCTTGTCGTATTTCCGAACCTTTATCTGTAGCTCGGTTTGCCTTTGCGGCGTCTTAAGACATTCAAAAGAAACCTTTGTTCAAGTAGCGCAAATAATTTTTTACCACGTTTTTATTAACTTACTTTCGTTCCTGTCTGTCCGCAAAATTTCAAATTTTCCAAAGTCAAATTAAACCACTTCTGATGGTCCTAGAGATCTCAAAATTTTACCACAGATAGATCTTGGATTACAATGCATTGTATCAAAATTTCAGATCGATCGAATGTACCGTAATTAATACATTTTTAGTTTATTTCTATATAGCATCTGCATCCGTCTGCTATTGTTTACATCCACGTGCCAGTTCACCCCAGTCATCGATGAACACAGCCCCTTGTTTACAGCAAGGGTAATTCAGTCAGTTTAAGTCTGTAAATGTTTATCAAGCTATGCGTTTAAAGAAATAAACTTTTTGATTTACTCTATGGTTTTACACTTAGACTAAAAAGAATAAAATAAATAGAGGTAAAAAAAAAGATTTTTAAAAACCACGTTTTTATAAGTGGACTAAAAAGAAGAAAATATTTTAAAACTTCCCGTGATGCCATCGAGCTGAAATTTTGCACATAGACTTGTGTCACCTAACAATGCATCTTATCAAAATTTCAGATCGATCGAACGTACCGTAATAAAATTAATGCCTTTTTAGTTTATCTCTTGCTAAATATAAGTAGCAGCCTGCTATTGTTTACATTAAGGTGTCACATTGAGTTCTGACCAGCCACACCTCCCTCTCCCATTTTACAGCAAAGGGGAGTTAAGTTGGTTTCAGTCTGTAATGTTTGTCGCGTTTGAACATAATCAATACTTTTAGTTATGTCTCATATATAAAGGATTTATAGTCAAAAACTTTGTTTTTACAGGGGTGTTTAATTACCTGTGTTACTCTTAAAACAGTACGGTCAACCTTGTTGGATTTCGCCAATGTTGGATTGTCCGCTTTCTATGCATTCATCTATTGTTTTAAAGCACGGATTGTGTTCCGTTTAATCTGCATTGAAAAGAACCTCTGGCTTGTCGCGCCCTATTATTGTATTTTAAACCAGCCATATTTATTTTGAAAAGCGTAAATATAAATGAGTATTACAACGTTGCGAATGATGGTAACATTGTTGCATTAGGCCAATCATTACAGAGTCGACGAATAGGATTTTACAACTTTAAAAACACATTTTTGGTCACTATAAAACTCCAAAAACGACCAGAGCACAAACTTTGTCAAGCATGGAAGACCAACTGTATTTACAATTCTACTCTACAACAAAAGTTAAGTACCCCCAGTGGATCCATGACTAACCTTTAGAGAAACTATCAAATGCCAAGTCACAATTTAGACAAACTGCAAAGCCTTTTCAAGCAAAAGAAGGGATTGATTCTTTACCATGGTGAAAAGGAAGTTCTCAATAAAAGTCGCCAGTCAAATAACTAGGTGCACTCCTTTTGAAATGATGTATGGACGGCCGAAAAGCCAAGCTACCTATGGATCTCAGGCCTGAGGAAGATGGAACAGTTTAACCATTAACTTATTTGGACCATGTCAACGCCGATGTGCTGAGCACACTTACAGCTATTCAAAAAATGCTGAATTTAACAGTGAGTACCAATACCCACCCAGCCCAGTCGCATCAAAAGTGTAACTTTGATCGCAGAAATACAAGCAGCCAAGAACAAACTGATGACTGCATAGTTTACAGCAATAAACAGGGTTCTTCACCCAATCTGTGATTCTGTTAAAAAGGTAATGTCAATGAGAGCCTACAACAAAAGGAACAAGAAAGCACAGGTGAAGAAACGGACATCATTGTGATACAACCTGTCTCAAAACAAATGCAGATTATGACTTTTAACCCAATAACAATTTCAAGAAGAAAGCGTCTTAGCACAACTATGGCCTTACTTTTGAAAAGATTTTATATTGTGGCCGCACTTGAGATCTTGAACAACCCAGGCGTACATATTAAACGAAAAAAAGAGAGGGGGGGGGGCGGTTACTTCAGAGCCATAAGATACATTCTGACAGGAACAGAGGACAACTACATCCTCCTCAGAGATAAAGTGTAATTCAACACATGAACACAGGCATTACATAACAAATAAAGGGCTACTTGAATCAAAATGTGGAATGGGTTGCGCGAGGAAACCAGGAAAACCAACACTATCAACATTTAAAACTCTAATAACAAGGCAAGACTATACATAAACCAATGATAAGCGTAGGACGCAAAAATCTTCTGTATAGAAGAAGCGTCTGTAAATGATAAGATAAAATAAAGGTAAGGAATATGAAGTGTTCGCAAGCGTTTGAAAAGCAATAAATATAATGTCGCTTAAATTATTGTTTAAAAATAATCATCTTATCTTATCTATACAGACAACCTTCTATGCAGAAGATAGTTGCGTCCATTGACCATGACAGATGATCTGTTTGCAAATGATGCAGCGTTCACAGGCCACGGCTTTGTGGGTTCCACGCATTACCCAGCCGCCTAACTACATGTAGTGTTAGGTACCCATTCGGAGCGGGGTGACTCAGGGACGCCCTAGGCCCCGAGAACAAACCCTTGCCTTCACTCGGATTTGAACCCGTGACCATCGGTACGACAGTCCAGTGCACTGCCACTAATCATGTAGTACTTGATTAAGTTAATATTAAATGCAAAAAAGAAAAACTCCGATTCCATAAATATTTGTATAGACTGTAACTTTTGATCTTGAATCGTCGAAATTATAAACAAATTTCATTCATTGTAAAATATTTTATAATTATTATTTTATTTTAATTAACATCATTTTGCTACTTAAGAAAAGAGTTTAATTTTGCTGACAGAGCTACAACATGAAGAGAAAGTCTAAAAAGTCATTCATCAATTTTGTACTATATAACCCCATGTTGTCAAAGGGGTATATTCTGGCCTGAGGGGGTATATTCAGGCCTAGGCCAGATTATACCCGGGTTATTCTGGTCAGGGGTTTAATCTGGCCTGTTACACCGGTTCCTTTATTCCACTTATTTTATTTTTATTACTGCCTGGAATGCTTTTACTTATTTTGTATAGAAAAGAAAGCACTGTATACATATATACATCAGGGCTGCGGAAATTATCGATAATTAATCGTTAAACATTTTAATCACTTAAAATTAATTTGATAGAATAAAATTTACCAAAATATTTATAATATTTTTTTCTGCAATTTAATCAATAATTTATATTTTTGTTACATACTTTCCCCTCGTAATATTATTATTTATTTAGAAGTCCACTCGTAAACAAAAAGGTTTTTCTTCCTTATTTATTGCATAGCAGAACAAATTTGCTGTGTCACGTCACAAAATTTGGGAGCCATGGAATTACCGCAACTTAACCGATTTTGCGAAATAATGAATGCGTTATAAAAATATAATTAATCTTAATTAATCTATTAAATTTTTTCCCTATTAATAAAACAATTTTTTTTAATCAGTACCAGCCCTAATATATATATATATAAATATATATAAAACATCCTATATAATAAAAGGCTAGTTCTGTGCGGTCATCGATTGGTCCCTCAAACACATATGACTCCTACAGCCAAGCATATTGAACATGTTTACACGGACGTTCAAAACGAGTTATTTTTGGTGCAGTATTTCTTCCAAGACTTTATTTTGAGTTATGCGCGTTGGGATTTATAGTCAAAAGCTCTGTTTTTATGAGTTATTTATTACGTGATGCACATTATGCCAGTCGAGGCGGCTGTTGGAGGGGAGTTACAACATGCCACCAAACAGTGGCGGAACGTCCTTGAACGGGCTTTGTTGCTCGTATATATATAAAAGATATAAGCCTTTTATTGCAATACAAATATTGTTCAAAGCTTACTGATTTCTTAACCATTGGTTTTTCAGCTTTTCTTTTAGTAGAAACAACTTTATATCTCTTTGGAGTATTCCAAGATGTCATCTTTTTTCTTCTTGCACCTTTATTTTAAAAAAATGGGGAAATAAATTAATAACTTATATTAACCATTAAAAAGGTGATTTAATAACAAAAAAAATCAATTTTTACTTAAAACACCTACCTACAATTGCATATAAATAGAAGGATAAAACATAATGTACTTATTTTTTTTAGACCATTAATTCAAGTAAATTAATGATGTTTAATGGTTAATATGTTTTTGTCAATATATTGAGAAACTGCCAGGAAAATTAGTGAAATTTTTAAAAATATTGAGCCATGTTTTTTGAAATGCAAGTGCTAAGATATGTAGTCAAGGAAATTAAATTAAAATGTCAAAAAATTCTTAACATAAGGCAATTGAAAGTGATTCTTAGCATAGATATCTATAGTTCTCAGAGAATCTACCAATTGACACTCAGACTTGCCTTTAAGTACAGTCAAACCTCTCATAACGAGATTAATTCATTCCAGAGTCTTACTCGTTAAGCAAAACACTCATTAAAGAAAACAATTTTTTCCCATACAAATTAATGTAAAATACTACCGTTCCATGTTGAAACAAAATACTCATTTTTCCCTATTTTTTATTAAAATTTATTCAAATAAAATTAGTTATGAATTTTTAAAGAGTGAAACAACTAGAATACAATTTAGATTTGAAACAAAAAACGTAAACAAAAATATGAATTTATGACAAATAATTATTCCTTTTTAACTAGAAAACTGTCCAAAGACATTTGCTTTTGCAGATGCTTCAAAATTTGACAAAAATGAGTCGTAACCGTTTCATAGACATTCTTGACACTCCATTTGAAGCATCCATCTCCTTAATTGTTCTTGAGAATAGTACAGATCGTTGATATTGACTGATTGTAGTTGCGCGCTAGATTAGCCACCTTGTTCTTGCTTATCAATGGTTTTTCGTTTCAATTGAACAGTTATTTTTTCTCTCTCTTATGGTTTTCTTCTTGTACTTTTTTTTAAAGACATTTTAGCACAGGTTATTACACTTTGCACATAAAAAATTACAAATACTGCCTGAATACAAAATTTGTAAAAACGGTTGATCACACACGAAAACAATACGCTAACAGACCGAGTGCTTAACACAGAATAATACATCAGGGCGGAAGTGCGGGCTCACAAATGAATTTCCAGGAAGAAGGGACTTTCCCTGTCTACGTCACTCGTTATACGAATCTTCGTTCGTTAAGAGAGCAATTTTTTCAAACAAATTTAGCTAATTATGCGAAAAACTCATTATGAGAGGTGCTCGTTATGAGAGGTTTGACTATACCTGCAAAGAAATGAAAAATGAAAAAGTTGAGTATTTGAATGGATACTACTCGTACCTGAAATTACAGTTGCTTTATCTGCAGCTGGTGTCCATTCAGAGTCTGATCCTTCAGAGTCTGAGAAGGGAATAGTGTTGTAGCTACAACTTCTATCTTTTTCTTTTTTCTTCACCATGAATTCTGGAGGTTTTACAGGTAAACCTGCAAGTTTAAGGAATAGAGCTTTATTTCTGGCAACAACTGTATAAATATAGATCTCTAAATTAAATTTCGCTCGCAGTGTGATTAAATTATATTTTAAAAAATTTTTATAACTATATTTACATACCTATTGACAAAGATACCAAAATGGTTGGGGGAGGGGTGGGTAAAACAATTCCTTTACTTATTTAATTTATAGGATAGACCATTCATATTCTGTAAAAATAATTATTCTAGCAATTGTTTTCAATATTCACTAAGAAAGATATAAATACAAACAAAACGTATATTTTTAAATATTAACTCGTGGTGTCTGCTTGATGCCTTCCTTGCTTGATTGTTTGCCAAAAAAACTTTGGATCCATTTTTAACCCACTTCCTCATATGCTAGCAAGCTGAAATTTTGCAGGCAGACTCGTGCCGAAAATCAAAATGATCTATCAAAACTATCAAAATTTCAGATCGATTGAATGTACTGTTAATTAAATTAATAAATTTTTCGATTATCTCTATGCATCTATTTATGAATTTTTAGATTATCAATATGTATCTCTATGTAGCATGTTAATTTTTGTGCTAGAGTGTCGCGGTGCGAATTATATTGAACAACCTTTTTATTACTTTCCTGTCGTGCGGTGCATATTATATTGACGATACTTTTTTTTAAATCAATTCCCAATATGTAAATGTAAATGCTAGTAATTGCTAATTGCTAGTCTGTCTCGCGGTGTGCACTATATTAAACATGTTTTTTATAACCCTTTTCCCGTGATTGAATCAATCTGAAATTTAACAGGCAGACTGGTTAGTAGTATTTTTAAAAAAATATAAATCCTTTATATATTTGAGAAATAACAAAAATTTTGGATTTTTTGGATTGTCGTGCGATGCGTATTATAATGAACATTCTTTTAGTAATGTCTCTTTTATAAAGGATTTATAGTCAAAAACTTTGTTTTTTAATTTTTATATATGTACCTAGGTATTTAATAGTATTTATTGCTTATCTTTCTTTTTCTCAATAAAAATTGTAGTCTATAGTGTGCTCTTACCAGTTTGTTTTAGGAATTCAAAATTTTGTCTTAAACTTAAGCTCAGCAAATGTTCCTTTTCATAAAGAGGTGTAGCAGCATATTCTTCTGGTGTAAAAAACTCCTCAATTGTAACTGCACTTTTTGGGGAACTTTAAAAAAAACTCATTGTGGCTTGACACTTGATGACTGTCAGTTACATCGTTACATCAACATTTAATTTTTAATAAGATTTAATAAATGATAAATGGTAGTCTGAAATCCAATTATTTTTGTATTGTTCAGGTCAACTTACTGAAATCTAAATATAAACATTAATAAACATATATTTTTATATTTACACCTGTGTATATAGTATGTATATTATAAATTATAATAATTAAATACTGTTACTGTTTACTATTAAAATTAAAACTTAAAATCTATTTTAATTTTGTTTTTAAAACACAAATTGTGTCTCTTTTAATTTATGATTTGACACATTTTTTAGAAATTAATAAGACTGACAAATTAGCGCTGTAATAGCTAAAATACAACATATAATAATGCATTTAATAAATTTAAAACGTAAGTTACCACGAGAAAATTAAATTTCACTGTGAAATAATATACATACGGCATGATACTGTAAAATAATCACATGACTGTCACTGTCATCATGTAACCTGTTTAAAGTTACTGACCTCACGAGTGGTTTGAATGATTAATTTTAAACAAAACTGCAAGATACTAGTAAGTTAGTGTTTAATTGAATCTTAAAAGCTTTATTGATTTTAACTTGATGAATAAGAATAAAGGTTTATAAAATTGCAAAAATTTGCTTTCTTGTCTTTGACTTCAAATGTCGCCAATGGACACAACTTTTGCGCCTGAGCAGGTTTGCCAGATCGAAATTTTAGGGACAAGCCAAAGTGATGTTTTAAAAAAATGCCAAACGTATTTTTGGTATGATATACAGTATTAAATCAGTCGCCGTAATTTAATGAAAATTTAGGTTGTAAGACGTGAGATAAAAAAATTAGTGACACAGCGTTAGCAATATCATTTTTAGTAACTTATCAGCCATCACACAATTATTATTTCTTGCGCAACAAAATTAAATTGTAGTTATGAATACCTTGAAATAACAATTATTTTTACTTTATAAAAGCATTTTATAATTTTTGTAAATGGGTTGGGGAGCGAATTTGGCTTTTCCCCCAAGTGACAGAAACCCGTGCTACAACGCTGCATTTAATAGCTGTTAAAAAATGTCATCTATACTGAATTAAACTAACACTACTCCGGGCCAACATGTAACGTCTACTTTCACAAGACATCTATAAAACTTGTTACCATTGATATCATCTTTAACTTTAAGCATACTGTCTCTGGGTAATAACTTGATATACAAGGTTTCCCCTTTTTATTATACCTATTCACACACAAACAACCGATACACGTCCCATTCAACTCCTCCCCCATTTGTGACACACTGACACACAGAGGCGTCACTAGGGTGGGTGTCACCCGGGGCGGTAGCTCATGGTGTCACCCCTTCACGACTGAAGGGGCCGTCCATAAATGACGTCACGCGAGGTTGCCGATATTTAACCAACCCTCCCCCAGCGTCATACTTTGTCACAAAAACTTAGACCCCACCCCTTTTTTACGATATGACGTCACAAATCTTTGACACCCCTCCCCGAAGCCGTATTTTCTCAATAAAAATTAGCATGTTGCAAATTATTTTTTGTCATTTAAATATGTATTTAGGGTAAGTCTGCACTGTAATATCGTAACACGCGTGAAGTCATTGAAAACGTAATTAAATAAATGGTTAACAATCAAATATTTAAGTGGAACTTTTATTTAAAGTTTCACGTTTGTGATGTGACATCACATTTCTTAAACACCCCCCTCCTCGTACCACATCGTCACAGATGCGTGGACCCCTTCTATGATGGATTAAAAGGGGGGGGTGCTGAATGGGCTAAAGCCCCCAATAGTTTAAGGGCCCCCAAACTTTTTATGAATTATAGTGTATAATAAAGATGCAGACCATTATGTTTGTACGAATCCCTGAAAATGCCTTGGACAGTCATACGGCAATGCTGCAAATGAGTAGGAAGTATAACGGAAACCAGGCTATTCTTCGTGAGAAGTGCATTGTAGCTCATTATGTGCCGTGCACAGCTCATTACTTTAATTTGGTTGGGAAAAGAGCAGCAGGTTGTCCTACTGCGGTCAGATTTTTTTGTCTTCTGCAAAATCTTTATACCCGACTTGTTGCATCTACTCATCGTTGACAGGTACTTCAAAAACATATGAAATTGATACATGCTAACAAAGCATTGTCTGACACAAGATGGTCAGCCTGACATTATGCTGTAAGTTCTGTTAATAGCTCATACCATGAGAATATCGCAGCACTGGAAGAATTAGCAACGAATGAAAATCAGCCACGTGACTGCCGACTTGAAGAAGAAGGATTTCTAAAGGAAATTGAAATACTGGAAGTCGCTATTTTACTTGAAATTTGGGAATTAATTTTAGAAAGGAAGTCTCTCATTGAGTTTGTTAAAAAAATAGCATTCTTAATTTTATTCATATTAAGACAAAGGAAAGGAAAAGTCCGTGGTAAAAACAGTGTAAACAATCTTCAATACTATCAAACAAAAACGAAAGCGTCAGTTTGATAAAGGGACATCAACAAAACAGTATTCTCCTGGAGAAAAAAATATCAAGATTGAGGTATTTCTGGTAATCATTGACAAACTTTCTTAAGCCCTACAACATTGGTTAGGTGCATATAAATACATCCATGAGAAATTTGGCTTTCTTACAAACCTAACTGAGCTCAGCACTTTCGCCACCCGATGGGCAGCAGCCAAGTTAATGGAAGAACATTCAAGTGTCGAAGTTTTGTGACTCGAGATCAGCCCTCGAAGTCCTGGCTAGTGAGAAGCGTAGTACCCACTTGGTTGACGCCATCTTGGAGGACGTGGGTAGGCTCGAAAGACTTGGAGGTAAGGTAACAGTGCAGTGGATCCCGAGCCACGTGAATGTTAACGGCAATGAAAAGGCAGACTCCCTGGCCAAAGCAGGAGCGGCCCTGCAACTACCAGAGGCCCCAGTCACTTATCTTGGGGCTAAAACCTGGCTAAAGGACCACTTCCGGAATAAGTGGTACCAGGAGTGGGCTGACAACACGACAGCCAGGGGGGTATTCGCTAACATGCCCAGGCCGAGCAGTTCAGACCAGTGGTGGAACCTGAGTCGCAAACACCAGAGTTTAGTGACTCAGATGAGAACAGAACACTGCTCAACCAACTCATACTTTCACAGGCTAGACCACAACAGGGACTCGAACTGCCGTCATTGCAGCCAAGCCTCTGAGACGGTCGTACACCTGGAGACGTCTTGCCCGGCGCTTGATATGGCCGGGGGGGTGAGGGAGGCGGAAGAGTCCCATGTAAAGACAATGTTGTATGGCAATGCTCAACTGATGGAGCAGATTGCCCAGGTACTAGCCAAGGCCTTAAGAGATTAGTCTCAGGCCTACAGAATATGTGTTTAGTTTAGTTTAGTGATTTCGAAGAAGGGGTCGGGTAAATCCGAAGCAACCGTTTCGCCCCCCTCAATTTACTAGCAACGCCATCGAGCGGTGCCGGTTTAGGGCCAGGAGCGCCAGTACGGATTAGCAAAAAGTGCCGCGAAGAACGCATTGGACGCCAGCTCTGAGGAAACCTTCCAGTGGGGGTTGCACCCTAGGTAGGTCTTTGATGATCCCCCGGTCTGCGGCGGTCCTAACCATGGAGACCCGTGTGCTTTGCCGGGATGGCGCCAAAGTGGTAGCGGGTCGTAGTAGGAAATTCCATAACCTCCTTGTGAGGGCAACTTAGTGGGAGGCATCTTCGACTGTATGTCCTGGATGCCCAGGTGGTCGCTTCAGAAGCGACCGCTTTTTTTTGGGGGGGGGGTCCAGCTGTTACGTCCCTTTGGTGGCCAGATGGCTAAGGGGGGCCTTCCGGGAAGATCCATAAAGAGCACTAGGCTCGGGGCTTCTGATTTTCTTCCACATGTAGGTTCATGAGTGATTTCGAAGACTGCTTACCTTCAGAATTAGTCCAATTTTCAGAACTCTTCAAAAAGTTATTGTCCAGCCCCAGGCTCATGGTAAGGAAAAGGAATTAGCACAAAACGAAACTCAAAAAACTTGCACAGAGCTAACAAAAAATTATGCTTTTGAATGAGCTATATTTCACACAGTCCTTTACAAATGTACACATCACACTTCGCATCTATCTTTCAATGATCACAACAAACTGCAGTTTAGAGCGATCCTTTTCAAATTTGAAAAGAATATATGTTTTAGAATTTGCATGGGACGAAAAAGGCTCAATATGCTCTCTCTAATGAGCATTGAAAAGGAACTTGTAAGCTTACTCAGCTTTATTGACTTGATTGAAAACTTCGCCATTTGAAAAATTCGCAAACGAAAGTTGTAGGTTGAGATAATAATCATACATATTTTTCAATAATTTTTGTTATTTCAAATAGAGAAAAGAATTCGTTACCTCGTGATTTTGTTTTTTTAAAATACGGAATAACGCGTAATACTATTCTTTACGGGGGCGCGTTCATAAGCACTAAACAGCGTAAGTCGGGATGGGACCATCGTAACCGGAGGACTACCTGTATATAAACATGCATATCTATGCTTTCACGCCTTTAATAAATAAATATATATATAAAAATATAATCTCAAAGACATTGAAATCATAACTTTACTCAAGAAAAACATCTACAAAGAAAACCCATCTTTTGATTTTTTTTCTTTTGTGATAAAAATCGGAGGGGGGATTCGTTCATGCTGTCGGTTTGTCCAAGCCCAAATGGCTTTACATCTTTTAAAACAGAAGACACTGCCTCTTTCATTCCAGCCTTTTTTAAAGATCTATCTGCTGCGACTATTTCTTTTCTTCCTAATTTGTTTTAATGTTGTTCGCGTGTTGGGACTGTTTTATTATTGCAAATTAACTGATATTTTTTAATAAGAATTTTCGCATTTAACGTATTTCATTGTATTTCTTAATTTCTTTCTAGATTAAAAAATTTGTCATCTTTTGGTTTCTGACATAAAATCGTACACAGTAAAATTTTAGGCTCGGGTGTCACCCCCTGATGGGTGTCACCCGGGGCGGCCCGCGCCCCCCCCTAGTGACGCCACTGCTGACACACACAATTTTATTAATACAATTGCTCCATTTGCACATTTTCATGATTAACAATATCTTAAGTGTTTTAAAAAATATATTACTTTTTTTTTAAAGTCAAGAAAAGGTAAAATACAAAATAAAAAAGCCAAGCACGAAATTTTAAACGCTAAGACCTCTGGAAAAAAAAGTATCAAATTTGTCATAAAAAAGCAAATCTCGCAACTCTGATCTGATATGTGTTTTTTTTTGGTGTCCCATAACCTCGTGGTCGTAGGGTGTTCTAATGTTTCCATTGGAACTTTCTCGGGGCTTGGTAGACCTTGGCGGCACCCATCTCCTCTCCAGGTCAGCGGAGGACTTTTTAGCGATAGTCATTCATCAACATTTTTAAATCCCTTATATTAACTTCACCGCCGTCTCTCTCTGTCTCTCTGTCTGTCGTCATCTCATGGGCGGGCGGAAAAACAAAAGTCGAAAATGACCCACTTCCCGTGATCCGATCGAGCTGAAATTTGGCACACGGGCCCGTCTAACCTAACAATGCATCGTATCAAAATTTCAGATCGATCGAACGTACCGTAATTAAATTAATGCATTTTTAGTTTATCCTTATATGAGGTATGTAATTCAAATTCACGGTTTGTTATAGTTTTTTTCCCACGTGAAAGTTTGAGCTGACGCATTGAGGCGACCCAACGAAGCGACGGGGTGCTTTTGTTTACATTTTACGTGTCACGCTGAGCTCGGTCAAGCGAATCGGTGACCAGACTTTTCCCCTCTCCCCCTCCCACCCACCCCTCCCCCCCTAGGGTTATGAAGCAAACTTGAGTTAAGACAGATTCAGTCTGTAAATGTTTGAAAATAATCAATACTGTTAGTTATGTCTCATATATAAGGGATTTATAGTCAAAAACTTTGTTTTTACGGGTTTGTTTTTTATTGTGGCTTTAACGCGATCTCGATCCCACGCAGCTTGTGAGGCGAGCGCACTATTGACTTCGCAATCCAGCCGATCTGATGATTACTCACACGCGATTATTGAATTGTAATGGAGCTTAATTAAATATTGATACTCGTACAAACAGTGGCGTAACAACGGGTTGGCATCGGGGCAGTTGCCAAGGGCGCCAGCTCAAAAGGGCGCCACTAAATCTCTAAAAAAAATTAATGTGTATGTAAATAAATACAGTCGGACCTCTCTAAGTCGAACTCATTAGGACCCCCCCCCCACCCACAAAAATAAAAAAATATAATAAAATTTGACTTACGGAGTTTTTGAGTTAGGGAAAATGGTGTAATAGGCGCCGATTAATCAACGACAATGTAGATATTAAGAGTGACAGCCATACCGGCTAGTAGGCTTGACCGAAAAGAGAGGCCGTGTCTGATGAAAGGAAGTCAGCTTGCTTTGATATGCTGACACAAGTCCGTGAGAGGAGACACATTCCCTATAAATTTATAAATGAGGGTATTGAAAAGAAAGAGAGGAAATGATTGTTTTACTCCAAAAATAAAGATGCAGTTTATTTCATGCCTCTTATTTGTATCGGTGTATATAATATTCCATTTTGTCAGTCCGATGGATTTGCGGACTGGAAACATCTAAATTCACAAATTCAGATTCACTAAATTTCGTGGCAACACAAACAATTTTACGAAATGGAAATTATTAGAAAAAGGGGTTGAAAAGTTCAAGTTTTGCAGTATTCTTTATTTATGCAAGAATATCCGTTTTATCCACCAATTTATTTGGTATTATTTAGTAAATAATAAACTGCAAATTAGTATTGTTCCTGTCTTATGCATTTTTTATATTCACGTTGTACGATTGTCACTGTCAGACTACGTTATTATTGACATAAATAAAATAAGAGAAATTCAATTATTTTTTCTAACAAATGAAAAAATCGCAAAGCTGAAACGTGTCAATTTATCAAGGGCGCCAAAAATGAATTAGCCAAGGGTGCCAAAAACCTATTTACGCCTCTGCGTACAAATGCAGCTGTTAACAATCCAAAAGTATAAACTACATGTAGTATTTTTATCTTATGTTAAAAACTACAATAGTATAAAAGTTAAAGATTTTATTGAACTACTCATAGTAAAAGCTATTTCAAGGATAGACAACTGAAAAAAGAAAAGAGACCAATGGGGCCGTCCATAAATGACATCACGCACCTAAAAAAAATGGTTCCACACATTTGTGACGATGTGTGACGAGGGGGGAGGTGTTTGAGAAATGTGACGTCACACCAAAAACGCACAACTTTAAATAAAATTTCCACTTAAATTTTTGATTTCTTACAATTTTTAATACGTTTTACATCGTTACACCACGCGTATTACGATGTTAGAGTTCAACCTTCACTAAATTCATACTTAAATGACAGAAAGGTGATTTGAAACTTGCTTTTTATGGGGAGGGGGCGCAAAGTTCTGTGACGTCATATTGGAGGGGGGTCTAAGTTTTTGTGACGATGCATGACGAGGGGGAGTGAAAAATCGGCCAAATTCGCGTGATGTCATTTATGGATGGCCACAAATCAGTCTTAATACGGATACTTCATTCTGATTGTATAAAATTGCTCTAAGGGGCCGTTCATAAAGTATGTCACGCTCCAGAGGGGGGTGTAAGAAAGTGTGCCAGTTTGTGACAGGGAGAGGGGGGGGGTCCGGAAATGTGTGACGTCACGGTGTTTTACATTAAATTTTAATTATTTTGTTAATAAAAACCACAATTTTTGTTCAAAAGTGTGACGTATTCTAAAGGGGGGGGGGTACGAGATTTATGACAGTTTGTGACAAGGGGAAGGGGAGGTAAAAATGGTCAAAAATAGCGTGACGTACTTTATGGACGGCCCCTAATTAAAAATAATAACAACTTGTCACAGTATGTTTTGTTGCTATTAGTGTGCTTTTTCGACATAATACGCACTTTCTGTAGTAGATCCTATATATATAAGTCGTCATTGGCGTAGCGAGGGGGGTGGGCAAATGTATAATTTCTAAAATGAAAATTTTATAAGAAAGTGGTGCATTTTAATTGAGATCAAAGAAAATACAAATAAGAAATTAATAAAAGAAATAAATGATCTATCATAAAGCATGTGAACGTGTCAACGGCCAAAACTTCATCAATTCTTCTGATACTAATGCTACTGTTCTGAAAAACCAGAGCCTGATGTGGTATCAACTTAATGTACCCTATCAATTTGAAACATGAAATATTCGAATTCTACTTGCGGGACATTGTTTGGGGTGGGGTGGGTGGCAAAGTCCTCGATGTTAATTTAATTAAATTAGCTTCTAAAAATAACCTTATAATAGAGTTTAATAAAAGAAGAGAAAAGCCAATATAATTTTTTTAATGAAGAAACTATATTAAAACTAGCGTATCACCTGTCAAAAATGACGAAAGTTTTCAGCTGAAATCTATTTATTTTGAAAAAATGCACTTTTTTTAGGGCGCCTACGGCACCGACCTTTTTCAAAAGCCCAAATAACTTGTCCTGGTTTGATAAATACGAAATATTAAACTTTCTGAAATGTACACAAAGTATTTTATAATAGGGGTTGTAGGCTACGGCGCCACCTTGTTTTTTTATTTTATAATTAACCATCATCAAATCCTCTTTTTACATTGTTCCCTTTTCCAAAATTAAAATATGAGCTAAAACAATGACGTCATATAATATTTTTTACGGCGCATCTTTAATTTGCACACCTTTTGGTGCATTGGTGCAGTAATTTGGTGCGTTGCTTTCTAAAATTAGTAGCGTCACGGACAGACACTACAGACGTGACATTGCAAATTATATATATTTAATACGTGTACGTTTCTAATGCCAAAATTTTTTAATCCCATTCTCCTATTAATCGAAAGATTTCTGATACTAATGCAACTGAGCTGAAAAAACATAGGGGCTGAAGTAGTGTACGAAAATGACAATTATGTGCGGGTACATATATTTGATTTTAATGTAGGTAAACTACTGGAACTAAATTGTTGGCGTACCTATATGGCATATTCTTTCAAACCATCATTATTTTACTTTTAATGTCTTTATTTTGTGGAATAAATATTATAATGAAAAACAAATTGCTTATCTAATGGAATTAAAACTTGGCATACATAAACAAAAATTAGCAATTCATGAACAAGTGCTCAACTTTACCAAAGATTTTTTCCAATGTGAACGAATCAGAAATCGAATAAAAAGAATAGACTATTAATAGAGAACAACAAGTTGTAATAAACAAAACAAAAGTAATAAATAAAACAAAAAAACTAAGTGGCTTTTTGCAGTCACAAAGAGGACAATACTGTTGTAAATAAAAGCAGTAGAACATAAAAAGTAGAGGTTGTGGAATCTTTCAAAGATTTTATTAAAGCACAATTAATTGAATCTGCTTTTGACATTTCTGAAATTATTTTAAATAAATGATGATCTTAAAATAATGGCCTGCAGAGGCCCAAAGTGTGTTAATACTTTTTCATGGCTGGAAAGTATACAGGAGTCAAGAAAGACGCAATAAATTAAATGTCAATGTAAAATCTCGCTCAAAAAGTTATTTAAACTTAATTTGTTTACATGTTACTCCAACTGAAACGAACTCTCTAACTATTTTAGTACACTATAACGTTGTTACGTATTCTTTTCCTTGTCCATGCACCATTTGGCATATCTAAATGTTTCTACAAGCAAGGCATTAAACAGACTTCAGGATACAAATAGTGAATATACCATAGAGTCAATTTGATGTTATTTTTAAAGCTATAGAAGAACTGATAGGTGCAGACAAAAAGTTCAACACACGAACAGATGCAGGAACTTTTCTAGCCACAATGAAATTTTTTTAATATTCTAATTTATGTCAAAGATGCCCGAAATTATTAACAAACGTACTGTGTTAAAAAATCCTAAGCAACGGCTTCTCACAGAAAAACTAATGTAATTTTAAAAAGGAAGCTTTGACATTTAATAAAATTTTATGTAGAGACGTCATTCTTTTAATCGAATCTTCTAATCAAAGAACGAGAGAAAGCACATTTTTGGAGATTGAAGCGAATTTGAATCCATGTTGTGAAGAAAAACAGTTGAGAAGAACGTCGTATTCTTTATAACAAGAGATTAATGTAGAAATTAGTGAGTTTTTGTCAGTTATATCGAATTTAGAAATGATTTTTGCACACCAGCTAACATACTGGACTTTGAAAATTTTCCTTCATATTAGAGTATTCAAAATATTTCATATGACATTGTCAAGCAAGGGTGTCCATAAATGACTTCACGAGATTTTGACCGATTTTTGACCCCTCCTCCCCCCAAAAATGGCACAAAGCTTTGACCCCCCAAAAGCCGTATTTTCTAATTGAAAACAAGCATGTTTAAAATATATTTTTTGACATTTAAATATGTATTTAATGTAAGTCTGCAATATATTTAATATAGTAACTAGGGGTGCGTATTATATTAAAAATAATTTTATAACATTTTCCGGATCTCTAAATGTTTATGCAAGTCCGTCGCACGGTACGTATCATATTGAACATAATCAATACTTTTAGTTTTGTCTCATATATAAGGGATTTATGGTCAAAAACTTTGTTTTTACGGGTTAATTGTCATTTAAATATGTATTTAGTGTAAATCCTACACTCTAATATCGTAACACGCGTGAAGCCGCTATTAAATAAATTGAAATCAAATATTTAAGTGGAACTTTTATTTAAAACGACGTCACATTTCTTAACCACCCCCTCATCAAAAATGCGTGACCCCCTTCATTTATGAACAGCCCCTAAGCTAATTCAGGATCATGATCATGGGACCATTACACCAAATGGGATGAATTTGTTGTTCTCTCTAACATGTTAACACCTCACCCCACTAACTCTTCCCTTTGTCATTATTAACCTCCATCTTACCTATTCCTTTCTTTCTGGTTGATGTCTTCTCAGACTTAACAATGCAGATAAGTTTTTATTTGTGTACTTATATTTGTTCTTTCACTGACCAAGTTGTCTTTTCAGGCTCTCATACCCTGTTCAATAACCAAAACAAGGATAGACTCCCCAGAAAGGCATAGCGTAGTGACATATAGGTTAAGTCTTGGAAATATGGTAGCCGACAGAAATGTTACAGTACAGACTTAGTCTAACTTAGCAAATAATAGACTGTTCCTTTTGGTCAACAGACAAAAATAAAAGTTTTTTATTTAGAAAAAAAATACTATACAAAATTGCATTTATTAAGATAATTTAGTTAACTTATCTCTAAATATTTTTAAATTTGGATATAAAAAAACAACAACCCAGTCTTATAAAAAAAAATATAAAAAAAAGAAAAAGAAAAACAACATCAGAAAGTTGGATAGTGCCAGTTCATACATCTGTTTTCAATGTGAAAACACTTAGCATAATTGCATTGAGCCAAATTCAACCAATTAAAAAAAGGAGGAAAATAGACAACAAACAAACAGTGTAAAATTAAGTATTTTTAATACACTTTCAAATATAAAAAATATGATAATCAGGCGATGGAGTCTATTGAGATTGGAATTAAAGACAGCATAGGCTTATTACTGCCATTTGGTTTGAACTACTTGTGGTATTCATACCAAAAAAGGTATTTCATTTCCAAGTCTGCTATTATAACAAGCAATATGTTTGCAAAAGTTTTCAAAAATAAAATTACCTTTTTTTCCCTCAACAAATGGTTTTGTTAACATTGATTTTACATATTTTGGTCTCAGAAAGTGAGAAGTTAAAATAAATATTGTTTTCAGTAATTCCACAAAAATTATTCTTCAGTTTCAATAAAATGTCGATTTTATTATATATCAGCCTTGAGTTGCCCATTAGTCAGTTGGATTTTCTCCCCAGGTTTAAAAGCTGGCATACCAAGATAAGGACAACTTGCACACCTAAATGCATCTCCAAGGTAGCACTGGAAAAAAATAAAATTTTAATTATTCAGATTAGACTCCTAGTGTCTATGTAATAAGTTTGTTAGAAATGTATACAAAATGTAAAAAGCCAGTGTAAGTTTTTAAAGTTTGGTTTTCCATATTATTCTCTCAATTTATGGGTTGAACAAAGAAGATATTTTTGATTTATGTCCATTTAGGTAAGAGAATTTATAAAAGCATTGAAAATCTCTTCAAAATAATTACCACTGCCCTAAGCTATACATGCCTACATGTTAATTTCAAAATGGGAGAAGTTTTGAATGTTGACAGTCTTTATCATAACCAAACGTTTTATAAAAGATATGAATTTTTATAATTGGAATTTATTATAAAAATTTGTATTAAAAAAAAACTTTTTTAAAACTGAAAGTTCTTTCTGTGTACAAAATTTAAGTGTCAATGCACAACCGTTTTTTCATCTTTGCATTTACAGTGGGACCCACTTAACTCGAGCCCTGGTTAACTCGTCAGCTCTATTAAGTCGAAGTTTTTTTTTAAACCGCCAAATTCTCTTTGTCTTTGCATTTTTTCATCGGTTAATTCGATTTTTTTGAGTCGAGAGCCCTAATATTTCGAGCACAAAAGAGTGCCAAATTTGCAACTTAACGTCGGTTAGCTCGATCCCCGTCTGTTCGCCTAGCAATGCTCTTTGGCATTTTTAGTTCAAAACAGTGTTGACATCTCGCTTTCTTTGAGACTTCCGGCTATTGTGTGATTCTATGAGATTTCAATAAAAATTACCGGATGTTTTACTTTCAATTTGATTCCGTGTGTGAATTTGAGTATGTATTCACCAGAGGTACTAAAAAATCGCGTTAGTTGTCTTTAATCCGTCATTATTTCGCTGTGCATGTTATATTATTATTAAAGTTAATTAATTTTCTGATGCATTAATAATTTTATTTTTTAAGATAAACGAATATCTTTAGAAAAGAAAATAAAGGTTTGTATCGAGAATCGACGGTGGTTTTTATATAATTAAATAAAAAATTATTGTTCTTTTAAAAGTTTGTTGTTGCTTTGTTACCAGTAAGATACATGACTGTGACTAACACGCGCGTGACGGTGAAATCAAATCATTTTCTTAATATTCTAGTATTTATATAATATACACGTCATCACTGTTGTAGGTCGAATTCTTATAAGGTCAAGGCCACATTTGTTACTGTTTATATTACAAGTTACACGTATCATTTGATTGACAGAGGAAATTCGAGTGCAGTCTCATAGTGACAGATATCCTGCACGTCAAAAGCTGTAAACTTAAAATTACCATATTGATATGTTTATTTTTTTAAAAATTCGCCGGGCATTGCAAACACGCGCCATGGGATGAGGCGAGGCGAAAAATTTGACCTTTAATGCATGCGCAGACAATTATAAACTGGTAACTTTTTTTTTATTAAATGGAATCGAAACATGACCACAGAGTCGTAATCAAAATCATTTATTTTGGCCAAAAAAAATATATATATATAAAAATTCCCGACTAGTCATAACTTTTCCAGACTATTTCCCGACTTTCAAGACCGGGAAAATTATTTTAAAAATTCCTGACTGAGTGGGAACCCTGGGTTATATTTAAACGGTCCTTAAAAATGAACGGTCTTAACCTTAGGAAAGAGTGAAGAAATATTAGGGTCCCGATATTCCGATACGATTCCGATTAATCGTCCCATCACTAATTAACGCACATCATGTATATAATTATAAAGAAATTTCAAGCGCATGTTAATATTTTGCCACCATATTGGTTTTCGTTTAAGTCGATGATCGATTATCTCGGCGCCATTTTTCATACCCCGAGGCCGTCGACTGTATATAAATTGTACACATTGTTAGCCATAATACAAATTTTGATATGAGTCCAGGACTATTAAGGATTTTTATATGACACAGGGGCCATCCATATATATGTCAAGATAAGCTATTTATTTATTTTCTTTCCCCCCTAATGATCACAAAATTGGCACATTACAAAAATTGGTGACTTCTCTTCCCCATCTAAATTTATAATTTAATTTGTGGATGGCTTTTGGCTTATAACTTACATTTCCACATGCAGATGTTTTCACTGGTACTTCAGCCTGTTTCCCCTTTTCAAGTTCTTCAGCCAATCCACATGAACAATTTTTGCATGCCTTTTTCTTGCCAGGACCAACTCCACAGTCAACTAAGGGCAAAAAAGGAAACAAGAAATCAGTATTAAAGAAATGATAGAAACAGTTGATTTGCTAGTCAAACTTTTGTCTCAAGTTAATTTAAAAGTAAATAAAACTTATTAAAAAATGACAATTGCTAAAGTTATTTAATTATAAGAGAGTTCTGGCATAACATTATTCTGCTTCATTAGCTTAAAAACCTATTTTTAAAAAAAATTATTTTGTGTCTTACATTTAAGGGAAGCGGGGTCTGGTTTTTTCAAATCCTTTTCATCAAGTAAGTCATCTTCATTGACAAGATCCACTTCCTCATCCAGTAAATCAGTTGTATTCAAGCTCCAAACTTTTGTCACATTTTCATCTGGTTTGACTAAATAGGAGTAGTAAAGGAATAAAAGTACACTAATGGTATAATTAAAAAGGTTAGAATTTGTTTTTATTTAAACAGGGAAGGGTTCATTGTATTTATTGATGTTTACAACAAAAACAATTTCTATTTATAATTGCTATTTTGTTAAGATATTTATTTACAAAAATAACAATAATTACAATGCCTTAGATTTAAAAATTAATGTTCAATCTCTCATTTCATATCATTTGTGCTACAGACATTTGTGTTTGAGACATTGCTGAAATCACCTTTAAAATTTAAAAAAAAACGCTTAGGTTTATATAAATGTTGAAACAAAATAATTTTTTACATTGGAATCAATGTAAATTTGGTAAATCTGTTTCAGGCTAAGAAACATATAGTTTAAAAAAAAACAAAACGTTCTAATAATCTAACCAAATCTACTTGCTATAATGTCTCCAGCTTCGGCACTTAGCAACTTCCTACCCTTTTCACAAGTTGTGGTCTCACTAACACTATTTACAGTAAGCTACTTTTAACTGATCCAAATAAAAGCTTTTATGCTTTATATAGCACTTAAGACCTTTATGACATCAGCTGCCCTTATAGCTTCTATGTTCTTTAGTAATGTTTAAACTATTTTCTTTACTTTGATACAAGTTTACTAAATAACAAAGCACTTGTACTAGCAATGTTTACTAAAAACACATTAATGCACTAGTGATCTAGTGGGTATAATTCAACAGAATAGATCATTTAATTTTATAGGAGCCATTAATTTAGTACCACGCCCTAAAATGGAAAATTTAGTGTGTGCATGTGTGTTCCCCTCCCAAAAATGTTCTTACATTTACACCAAAATTTTCAAAATTCCAAAGATAGCATATTAGATATATGACCATCCATACATTATGAAAACACTATACCTAGTTGTCAATTTAGATTTTGCAGTCATAAGTATGGCACTGTAGGGGCTCTAGGTAGAAAGGTATGTGGATTTATTCACAGTAAAAATAATTCTTCAATGCTTATCCTGAAACTGTGACAGTCCATAATAAGTCTAATGCTTTCAAAGTAACATTCAGGGACAAATTTGCGGAAAGCAGGAACAAAATTCTGCTGAAATAGTGTTAACATCTTTTATGGGTTCCAAGCGCATGACTTATTTAGTTAATTTTGTTCAGATGGATATGCAGTTCCAAAAGATAATAATATACTGCAAACAGTAGATACTCAAGCAGGTTATTCTTTGCACCATGACCACCAGATGCCATAGTAGATTAAAAGTGAACATAAAATTATAAAGATTCTGAAAATACCTATGATGGCACAATGTGTCCCCAACACCACCCCGCTGGAATTTATAGTCGAAATTAAAATCATTATTAAGGTCATCTTTGTCCCATTCTTATAGCCTCAGTTGAGGACCCAAAGGCATACATGGTGTGTCACAGCTTTTATATGGGGAACCTCAGGAAATGCAAAGCATCCAGCAGCAGTTACAGATTTTTTACTGTAACATCATAAATGCAAAATATAACTTTGTGCGTATATACTTTATGAATGGCTCCTTTCTATTAAGACAAGGTAATACTATTTTTAAAAAAAAACTTAATACTAATTTTAAAGAACAAGGGGTTCCTTTACAAACATAAAGATCTTCCTATGTTCATATTCACAACAAATACTTCACTAAACAAACATTCTCTCTCTTTTAATGAGAGCTCTGTTAACTTACATACCAGTTTGGCTGGGTTTAAAAGATAGTTTCAACTGGGATGATGACCCTATTTCATAACCTGGCTTCTGTGCCACAACTCTGTACAAAACAGCTTCATTATTGAATTCTGGCTTCTGTTTTAGCTCTAACTTGTCATCATCCTCTAAAGGAATTTCAACTGGCTGCATAGAAAATATTTTTAAAATCAAAATTTAAAATTGTTTAGGTATAAAGAAAAAAATAATTAAAACAAAATGGAATTGAAATAATTTTAATGAAGAGACATGGAAAAAATTGCAAAAAGCATTTACTTTGTTAATTACCTGAGAGACATTAACAAAACCTGTCACTTTTAAAATAGAAACTAGCCGATCTTTAGATTTGACAGTGTTGTGTTCAACATTATTAGCGAATGCCAACTCTTGCATGAAGAGTTTCCCTTGAGGTTTAAGGATCCTGCAGAGTTCTCCTAGAGCCTCAGTGGTGTGGCGTGTGTGTACAGGGTTAACAAGCCCAGAAATCACAACATCAAATGTGGAAGTCGAATGGGAAGCTGGTAAGAATAAAATATACCAAAAAATGAAGTTAGTAATACTGAAAAGAAGTGAATTATATTGCGCAATTTCCTTGATTAACAAAAATAAATTATGAAAATATGACTCCATTTAATGATATAACTTACAGTTATTCTGTCCTTTGATTAATCATTGGTTTCAATTTTTATGTGTAAAAGCCATACAAGAAAGCAGTCAGATTAGCTTTTGCTTCATTTTTTAAAAATAGAGTTATTACACATCATAAATTTTAGGTGGAATCGGTAAATATAAAAAAATCTAGAAAATGGATCTACAGTAGAACCCGGTTAAGTCGATGGCCTAGGGGTATGCTAAAAGGCGTCGAGCTAACCGATGATCGAGTTAAACGAAAACCAATATGGCGGCAAAATATTAACATGTGCTTGAAATTTCTTTATGTACATGATAAGGTTGTTAAAGGTTAACCGGTTAGTCGTAACTTCGGTATAAACTTATTACGCTGAGTTAATATTTTGTTGTGTTACGGCAGAATACCAGAACCAATATGCAAGCGACCGTGACATCAAAGCGTTTTCTTACTATTCCGGTCTATAAATAATATACACGTCATAACTATTAGTTCGTTCGCCTGTGGCTGAGGAAAGATTTTTTTAAAAAATGTTACTTTGCTTAGTTGTCGAGGCACTGTACGAGAGCAAACACTAACACACAGGGCGCGTATGATATGAGCAACGGTCAAAGTCAAGGCAGCGACTGTTATTGTTACTATTTATATTACGAGTCATTAGAAAGAAGTAGCAAAGTTACCGGGCGATTAATCGGTCTTTTAGTGACAGTTTTCCTGCAAGTTAAAGGCATTTGACATAAGATTACCCCATTAATATCAAAACTGATATTTGCTTTAAATTTTGCGTACGGCTAGTGAACGATTTAAAAAAAAACCTCTCTTAGTTGACGAAGCATAGTACGAGAACTAACACAAAAGTGCGGCGATGTTAAAATGTTACTATTCAGCGCAAAAGAGCTGAAAACAAACGGTCTATGACGTCACTTGTTCTTTGAAGTCACCATCAGACGGCGCAGGGGGAAAATTTCATCATTGATACACTCTCTTAGTTGCTTTTACCTGTGATGTCATACAAAACAAGCTCCCCGCTTCCCTCTGCGCGTCTTCATTCTCGACACACGCTGCGTGATCCAGTTCTTCTACACACGCCCAGCACGGCCAGTATAAAATAAAAACCACAGACGATTCTCGATACAAACCTTTATTTTCTTTTCTAAAGATATTCGTTTATCTTAAAAAATAAAATGATTAATGCATGAGAAAATGAATTAAGTTTAATAATAATATAACATGTACTGCGAAATAATGAGGATTAAACTCGTCAAACTAATTCACACACGGATAAAAGTGAAACAAGATAAAAACATCCGGTAATTTTAATTGAAATCTCGTAAAATCACACAATAGCCGGAAGTCTCGAGGAAAGCGAGATTTCAATGCTATTTTTAACTAAAAATGCGAGAGTGGATCGCTAGGTGAACAGACGGGGATCGAGCTAACCAACGTTAAGTTGCAAATTTGGCCCTCTTTTGAGCTCGAGGTATTTGGGTTTGGCGACTTAAAAGAATCGAATTGACCGATGAGAAATTGCTAAGACAAAGAGAGAATTTGGCGGTTCTAATAAAAAACGTTGACTTAATAGGGTTGGCGAGTTAACAGGTCTCGAGTTAAGTGGGTTTTACTAGGGGTCTACCGATATGCATTTTTGCCGATATTGCTGATACCGATATTACCGATACTTTTTTTGCCGATATGAGTGCCGATATGAGTATTTGTTAGGAAAAAAACCAGCGGTCATATTTGATGACGTCATTCTTAAATTTATCACTCGTAATTATTTATCTTTCAAATTAGGGGACAACCGATATTCATTTTTGCTGATATTACCAATATTTGTTTTCCTATATGAAAGCCGATATGAGTATTCGTTGGGACAAAAACCAGCGGTCTTATTTGATGACGTCATTCTTAAATTTATCACTCCTAATTATTTATATTTTATATTAGGAGTCTGCCGATATTACCGATATTTTTTTCCGATATGAGTATTTGTTAAGACAAAAAAAAACAGCGGTCATATTTGATGACGTCATTCTTAAATTTATCACTCGTAATTATTTATCTTTCAAATTAGGGGACAACCGATATTCATTTTTGCTGATATTACCAATATTTGTTTTCCTATATGAAAGCCGATATGAGTATTCGTTGGGACAAAAACCAGCGGTCTTATTTGATGACGTCATTCTTAAATTTATCACTCCTAATTATTTATATTTTATATTAGGGGTCTGCCGATATTACCGATATTTTTTTTCGATATGAGTATTTGTTAAGACAAAAAATAAATTAAAACAGCGGTCATATTTGATGACGTCATTCTTAAATTTATCACTCGTAATTATTTATATTTTATATTAGGGGTCTGCCGATATTACCGATATTTTTGTCCGATATGAGTATTTGTTAAGACAAAAAAAAACAGCGGTCATATTTGATGACGTCATTCTTAAATTTATCACTCGTAATTATTTATATTTTGTAATTTAGGGGTCTACCGATATACATTTTTTCCGATATTACCGATATTTTTTCCGATATGAGTATTTGTTAGGACAAAAAAAAACTGCGGTCATAATTGATGACGTCATGTGTAATTATTTATATTTTAAAATTTAGGGGTCTATTATTTTTTTTCCGAAACGAATTTTCTGATGTGTTTACAAGTTCCAGATCATGACCTACATAGGACTCATGACAAAACGAACCATCCTTTATGAAAATGTACAAGCAAAATTAGGTACTCCTTTTGAAACTTCAACTTTTGACTCATAATTATTAATTCTAACCAATAGTTTAATGGCTTTTGAACACGGCCACCTTTTATGAATGAAACTATGAGAACAAAGCAATAGTAGGAGAGTGAAATGAGGTTGAAGGATGAATGGTTGCCCATGACAACAAGTCTGCACACGGTACATTTTGTTATTCCATACGAAACGAAATGTTTTAGACACCTGCGATTCTGCGTGCATCTTTGCTATTAGAGCAATTACGTGAACATACTGTTTAAATGTTATCCATTTATTAGAGCAATTACGGTATACTTGGTATTGGCACTATTTACACAGTATTTCCGAGCATACGAAAATCGGCCGATACCTAATAAATATCATAGCACATGGCACACTGTATCATGGCTGTAGATATTAATACTAGGCCTCTTTTGGTTATTTCAATACCGGTATCGGGATCGATATATTAATTTGTCGAGATATTGTAAATCTAAATGATAGTTGTTTTTTTGTGTTGTTGTTTTTTTTGTCAAAATATCACTTATTATGAAATATCGGTGACTTCAATATCGGGACCTTTACATGCTACCGATACTGCCGATATCCTGATATCGGTAGACCCCTAGGTTTTACTGTATCAGTAAACCCCATACAAACCAAACACATTATTCTTCTACAGCATTAATAACACTTACATAATAAAAGTCTGTCAATATGCTCCAGTTGTATTTTACCATCGTCGCCGTTGTGTATTTGAACTGAAATGGTGGATGCCAGCTCTTGCATTTGAGGAGAAATCTGATCACCAGCCCAAAGCAAAAGTACTTTGCTGCCACCTGTGAGATCAATTCCATCTAAATTTGGCATGGTCTATGCTTTTGGTCTGCCTGGTATAAAATGGGATAATTTGTCACGATCAGTGTGTGCAACTATTTACACATTGACAATATTGACATTGTTTACAAGTTGTTGTTCTTTAACTGTTAAGAGCATAAATTGATAAAACGTCTTCAGCAAAGACTTTAGGAATACTTTTGACAAAAGTTACTATAAAGAAGCATTACAAAGTCTATTTATAAATTATATATTATATAATGAAATACTAAAATAGAATATAATAGAGGCTGCAAGCTGGCATCAGGGTACAGATAACAGTAAAAGCGGTAAATTATCGTTGTACGGATCAGGCCAAAATATAATCTTTTCCGGTCGCCATCTTTGTTGCTATGCAAATGACAAAGATGGCGGGCGGATCGATAGTCCCAACCAAGGGAAAATGCTGAAATTGAAATGTGCCAAGCAATTGAAGACAATCACGAAGACTACACTTTTATCACTAACTTTTTTAATAATTCTCGAGCTATATCGTTCCGAAATATCACTAGTAAGACACTTAAATCAGCTTCCATTTAGTAAATCACTAATAAATTTCCAACGCGATGTTTGCGCTACGGTGGCAAAACGAAAAAGACCAAGCCTTCAAATTCGCAGGCTTATTGCATCACTCTCTATGTCCGCAGTTTCGTATTTGATGATTCGTATCTAATCATTATAAGGGGAAGGGTTTCCCCTCCCCTTAAACCCCTCCACTGTTTCTTTTATTTATTTTGGGGAGGGATAATCCCTCCCCAAACCACACCCCGTTTTTTATTATTTATCTATATGTAATTATAAGGAGAGGCGTTCCCCCTCCCCTTAAAACCCTCCCCAGTACCGTCCTAGACGCGACCACAATCTTTGGCCGCCATCTTCGATCCGTTAAACGATAATTAGCCGTAAAAGTAAAAGCCCCCAAATTTTATTCCTTAAAAAAACAAAAAAACTTATGGATAATGATAATGAAACATTGAGTCTGAGTAAGAAATCTTGAGCTAATTTGACTTAAAAACTTCCACAATAAAATTGTTTTATATTTTAAGTTTAAGCAGATGAAATCCCTAGCCACAAGTGGCATAAGACTAAACACAGTTCAGTAACTTAACACACTTTAATAGACTTTAAACAGCTTCAAATATTACTAATACTATCTTATTATTAATATTATATATAGTTAATTTAGGCATAGGCCGAACAAGGTAAACAGATAAATAAATTATTATTACATTTAGTTTAGTATTTATTTAGTCATTTGTCATTTGGGCTAATGTGGTTTTTCTCTCACACTCACACTGAACTGAAAGAGATCTAAAAAGCTAAGCGCCTAAGGCTAAGGCGTAGTGAAAAGTCTAGTGACCAGTGAGACTAGTGCGCTACAACCTACAATGTAGGCGTAGGCCCTTGCGCCCTAGTAGGGTATTGTATAAATAGTATAATGACTCGACAAATTACAATCCAATCATAGACACATATTTTGTAAAAAATTATTCACTTTCACGGAATAAATCATAAGACAAAAAAAAATGAACTGAGTTGAGCGTTTTTGAAAATAAATTATTAACGAAAAAAAAAGTAATAATAATACTATTAGTTACTAACTAAGCCTAAATTACCTTCAGACGTTTTAATATTAGGCCTCTTCAAAAGAGAAACGGTCTTAAATTAAGATTGTAACCCAGGTACTAAGTATAACGACTAAATCAACTAAGTTTACAATCCATGTAGCATTGTGTTTAGAAAATTAGACTTGAAATAGAAATAATAAAAAAAATACCGGTGACACAGGAATTTTAATGGTACTATTTTTATTGGTACATTATATTTTATTACTTAAATAAAGATATCGTTTCATCAACATTTTTTTTCTCCTCCCCCGTTTAAATATTGAGTTTTAAATAATGGGTCGCCTAACTGAATAGTGAATAGACTATTCTCAAGAAACAACTTTTATTCATGCGTTATATTATATAATTAGCCTAATTATTAATACATATAATAAAAGTTATTTGATTTTAAAAAAATATTTCTAAACTTTCCAATTAATACTTGAACTTGAAGGCAATGCATGAAGTAAGAAAATTTTATTCTGAAAACTGACCTAAAGCCTAAAGTTAAAGTCAGGAAAAGGACTGATATTGATTTTATTTTGAGGTGGAAGAAGCTTTTTTTAACGAGATAAATCCAAATATATATACTATATACATTTTCATGAACATCATATTGGCTATTGGTCACTAAAATATCCAATGCAAATATTAATATATCTTATCTTATCTGTTTACTGTTTACAGACGCTCCTTCTATGCAGAAAATTATTGCGTCCTACGCTTATCTATGGTTTGTGTTTAGTCCTGCATTTTTATTAGAGATTTAAATGTTGATAAAAAGTGTTGGTTTTCCTGGTTTCTTCAGGCAACCCATTCCACGCCCGAATTCCGGATGGGTAGAACGAAAATGTGTGTGTTTGTTCTTGCATACGGAATAAGAAAGGTGAGAAAAAGTATGATAGCAACAGTCACACGGTAACCTTGAGGTAAATAATACATTTGCAGAACATGTGAATTTACTCAAGTTACCTTTTAAAGACTAAAAAAGGGGGGGGGGTCAAAAATATTTGTTTTCAAACTAAAATTTAGCTAAGCGTAAATATATTGCATGACGTGAAAAATTGTTTTCTTAGGACTCAGACATAATATATTTTAATACAAGGTGTGCATCGGAAGGCGCGCAAAAAGGTGTGCAAAATAATTATAAATTAAAGACGCTGTAAAAAAAATTATATGACGTCATTGTTTTAGCTTATATTTTAATTTTGGAAAAGGGAACGATGTAAAAATAGGATTTGAGGATTTATAATGATAAAATACTTTGTGACTTTGTGTACATTTCAGCAAGTTTAATATTTCGTATTTATCAAACAAGGATAAGTTACATGGGCTTTTTACAAAAAGGGTGGGCGCCATAGGCGCCCTACAACCCATTTTATAAAATACTTTGTGTACATTTCAGGAAGTTTAATATTAAGTATTTATCAAACAATGATAAGTTAGTTGGGCTTTTGAAAAAAGTGGGCGCCGTAAGCGCAACCTAGTTTATAATATTGTAATATGCCAATCTTGTGGGTTTTCGATGAAGAAAACTATTATCTCGACAAGTAAGAAACCGCTTTCTCTTTGACCTACGAAATTCAACAAGAAATGAAGAACATAAAGACAACCGGTATCTCTTAATAATATTAACTTTATATCAATAAACACAGTTTTGAAAAGTAAAAAAATATCACATCTATTTCCTTAAAAAAATATGAGTTAGTTATTCCAAAGCATGTGTATAAATTTTGTATTCCTTTACTATTAAAGCGTATATTAAAAGGTAACACTAAATACCAATAACTAAAGTATATTTACTTTACTCTTCCATTCTGTTCAGATTCAGATACATACTTTTTCTTGTCTTAGTCTATCTGTTTCTGAAATTTGTTGATTTCTATGTTTTAAAATCATATTTACTAATTTGATAACATAATTTTTGAGGGGATAATTTCAGGAGTAAGTTACCAATCGTTAATAAATAATATGGGAATAGCATGAGATGATGATGACGATGACCACAATTTCAAATACAATATTTATAATTATATTATTTTTTTTATATCATTAAAAAAATTTTCTGCAATGTTATTATTTCCTTTACTATCATGCCAGAAGAATTTAGCATTGACTTTCTTCTAATTTTACCAACTGTTTACCAATAAGTCCATTTTGAATCCAAGCTTAACTGAATGAACAGAACTTGAGAGTTGAAAAAATTAGGTGTTCCTGAAGAACAATGTAGTATGTTGCTAAATAAAAATCAGTCTCTGTAGAAACCTCAAACAGTATTAATAACATCTCACAACACTGATTTACTATTTAAATCTGACAATATTTATTCAGAGAGACAGAATTTTTGAATCTTAAGCTCACCATTAAAATGAAGCAAAAGATCTGAAAACAATTCAGTCCATTTCTGGAGCATTTTAAAATATTTTTATGAAACATGACATTTTAACTGAGGTCATGGGTATAATAGAAGCAATGGCTAGAAATTTTAATATTAAACATAAATTTCACATATGTTATCAAGTTATATATTTTCTAGTATTTTATGTCGTTGAAAGGCACAATTGTCAGCAGTGTTTTGTTAAGAAAAAACGTACATGTTAAACTACTTTCAGTCTTGATACTTCTTTGAGAAAATATAAAATGATGCATTTGTGAGTTAAGTTTTTTTGGCTATCACTCATAATATGCTTTTTATTTTTAGACTAGCGACAATGACAAATTTTAAAAGATGGATCACTTGGTGCACAGAAATTTCTTGGCATCCTAAAAAGACCGCAGCATGGAGGCCACTCATTGGGAATGTCAGATCACTCTTTTCCAGAACTGGAAAATGGGTAAAATATTTAATACAATTTAATAAAAAATCAGTTTTATTTAATATACAAATTTTAATATTAATTTTCTTTTTTCGAAGAAAATACATAATAGTTTTGGCTGTGTATCATCACCTAACCTAAAATAATAGATATGCTTTAAATCACACAAAGGTGTAAAGTAATGGGTTATAAGACTAACTGATATACAATTTTATGAGATCATCATAACCTATATATCATTTTGGTATATTTGATGTCTTATACTTATTTAACAAACATTTTATGTCTCTTTAAAAAAATCTATCATAGCAATATATTAACATAAGACGGTGTTGTACTGTCAATATTTATTTTTATAGATGGCATCCATTGGTGTTTTGTTTTTTGATATTTTAAACATTTTTAAAGAAACAATTATTCAAAGAATTGCATCAGGAAGAAAAATGATTATGAACTTTCAGCTAATATAAACGTTAAGCTCCCTTAAATATAATGTCCCCAAAGTAAATTATTAACATTTAAAATCTTACCTATATTAAAAATACCTTGTTATTTTAAAAGACCATTGTCCAATTACCGTATATACTCTTTCTAAAGCCGACTTATTTTGGACAAAATCTAGGGGAAAAGGTTGGGGGGTCGGCTTACAAGTGGGTCATAGGTGATTTCTGCATGTACATTGAATATAGGAGTTGTTATTGTAGATCATCAAGGTCCTTGTCTACATTCTACAAGATTCGACTGCTCTACCAGAAGCTATAAAATATTATTAAATATCTGCACATACCTTATTTAATAATTTATTTATTTTGTGAATGTTTTTTATAAAACGTTTTACAAATTTTGTTTTCAACAATGAATTTTAATGTGCGCGCTTTAGCCACTGTTTACAAAAAAAAACAAAAAAAACCAGGCACCAATTTATAATATTTTCAAATAATAATATTCTGAACAATAATATTCGGAATACTAACCCTATTCTTGAAAATTAATAGTCAGTGTAAGAAAAAATGATCGGCTTATGATGCAGCATTTAAGCTGAAACTACTGAAAGTAGTTAACTTTGCTGAATCAAATAATAATTGCGCAGCTGCTCATGAATTTTGATTTGATGAGATACAAGTACGTGAGTGGCCCAAAAAGAAAATGACTATAGAAGAAATACCAACAAGCAAGAAACGATGCCCAACAAGGTGTGCTTCATTTCCTGAGTTGGAGAAAGATATAAAAAAAATGTGTACCATTTTGTTTACGCTTTACTATTATTTTTTGGGGAAGGCTTACGAGCGGGTTACACACTTTTTATACCATTCTCTTTCAAAAGAGGGGGGGGGGTCAGCTTATGAACAAATGGGCTATAGAACGAGTATGTACTATGTACGGTAGATCTTTTTTTCAAGAACTAAAATAAAATTTCTATAAGCTTTTGCACCCTGATGTATTTCCCATGAATAATAGAATAATTTCATTAAAATCTAAAGATTTGGTAACAAAGCGAAATAACTATTATTTCACTAATGCTGGATTAGTTTTTAATTTTTCAGACTGATTCCCCTTTTATTTTATCAAGTTTTGAACTTTTATCCCGGAGAACTCTTCACTTAGACCATTTTGTATTTTTGTAATATCAACTTTTATTTGGTCACAGTGGGCTACGCTTTTGTCCACCGAATCTAGTAAGTACAAGTGTTCGTTTTTTATCGCATAATGAAAATTTCTGTTAAAATTTTTTTTTACAAGTTTTACAATCTTTAACTTTAACGTTAAATTAAAAATAATTTTAAAATTCTTTTTGTAAATAGAATTAGAAGTTTGGATGATAATCAATGATATACAACATATATATTTTGTACATTTTTTATGTTTGGTTTTTTTCCTTTCAAGAATTCAAATACCAAAGTCATGTATCCATCAAGGTTTCATGGAAAAAATAAAGATGTACATGTTTGTGCCATGCCTGAAGACCCAGATGATAATGAACTATCTTAGGAAGATGACGATGACGTAGTGAAACTTTTAATCCAGAATCAGAGCACAACAGCGATTCAGGTAAATTTACTAGGGGTCTACCGATATGCCTTTTTGCCGATATTGACGATACCGATATTACTGATATTTTTTTGGCCGATATGAGTGCCGATATGAGTATTTGTTAGGACAAAAACCAGCGGTCATATTTGATGACGTCATTCTTAAATTTATCACTCGTAAATATTTATCTTTTATATTAGGGGACTACCGATATGCCTTTTTGCCGATATTGCCGATACTGATATTACTGATATTTTTTTGGCAGATATGAGTGCCAATATGAGTATTTGTTAGGACAAAAACCAGTGGTCATATTTGATGACGTCATTCTTAAATTTATCACTCGTAAATATTTATCTTTTATATTAGGGGACTACCGATATGCATTTTTGCCAATATTACCGATATTTTTTTCCGATATGAGTGCCGATAGGGTATTTGTTAGGACAAAAACCAGCGGTCATATTTGATGACATCATTCTTAAATTTATCACTCCTAATTATTTATATTTTATATTAGGGGACTACCGATATGCATTTTCGCCGATATTACCGATATTTTATATGAATATTTGTTAGGACAAAAACCAGCGGTCTTATTTGATGACATCATTCTTAAATTTATCACTCCTAATTATTTATATTTTATATTAGGGGTCTACCGATAAGCATTTTTGCCAATATTACCGATATTTTTTTCCGATATGAGTGCCGATATGAGTATTTGTTAGGACAAAAATAACAGCGGTCATATTTGATGACGTCATTCTTAAATTTATCACTCGTAATTATTTATATCTTATAATTAAGGGGTCTACCGATATCCAGTTTTGCCGAAATTACAGATTTTTTTTCTTCCCGAAACGAAGTTTCCGATGTGTTTAAAAGTTCCAGATCAGAGGGACTCATAACAAAACGAACCGTCCTTTATAAAAATGTACAAGCATATTAGGTACTCCTTTTGAAACTTCAACCTTGACTCATAATTATTAATTCTAACCAATAGTTTAATGGCTTTTGCACACGGCCACCTTTTATGAATGAAACAATGAGAACAAAGTACAATAGTAATAGAGTGAAAATGAGGCTGAAGGTTGAATGGTTGCCAATGACAAGTCTTCACACGGTACATTTTGTTATTCCATACGAAACGAAATGTTTTAGACATCTGGGATTCTGCGTGCATCTTTGCTATTAGAGCAATTATGTGAACATAATGTTTACATGTTATACATTTATTAGAGCAATTATGGTATACTTGGCATCAGCATTATTTACAAAGTATTTCTGAGTATATGAAAATCGGCCGATACCTAAACAATATCAAAGCATATGGCACACTGTATCGTGGCTGCACATATTAATACTAGGACTCTTTTGACTATTTCAATACCGGTATCGGGGTCGATATATTAATTTGTCGAGATATTGTAAATCTAAATGATAGTTTTTTTGTTTCCGTTTTTTTGTGTGGTCAAAATGTCACTTATTATGAAATATCGGTGACGTCAATATCGGGACCTTTACATGCTACCGATACCAATATTGCCGATATCCAGATATCGGTGCCAGCCGATATATCGGTAGACCCCTAAAATTTACATACTTTTTAAAAATAAACTATTATGTCTTATATCTTTTGAAAGAATAATTAAATATCATTCAATACAATTGTTGACGCAAACACTAAAAAAAATAATAATTCAATTTGTCCTTTTCAGACTCAACAACACCAGTCTAGGAGAGTGAAATGAATGAAGCACCTGGTAATTTTTTAGGTACTGCAGTCCAACCACAGGCAAAAGTATCAAATAGAAATTTTCTTTGCAGCAGACATCTTTCCTCAAGATCCTGTTTTTTTTTCTGGACATGTTGCTGTTGCAAAAGAGCCTCAAAACCCTATAGGCTACTTTAGGGAAATTATTGATGAATAAATAATGGATAATTTTGTAATACAATGAAACATGTACAGAGCTCAGACAAATATGAACCAACCATTGCATTTGGATGCTAATGAACTGTAGCAGTTTACTGGAGTTTATTTATGATGAGCATCATAGTTCAAATGCCAAAAGTAGGTGTTACTGGGGAATTGATACTCGTTATGACAAGGTGGCTAATAAATATATATATATATATAACAATATAACCCCAAAAGTTAAAAAAAAATGTGTGTTCTTCTGTTACTGGAGTGATTCATAACTTTGAATGATACTGCTGTAAAATTCTGCCATGTAAAATAGAATTGGTTATAGGAGCTTCTGGAAACATTGTGCTCCGTCTAGTTAGCAATGTTACAAGTAAGAAATAAACAACACCCAATGATTGTTTCCAAGTTGAATATTATGAATATGGCAGTAGTTCATGCATGACTGATCTATAGGGATGCCAGTAGTAATGCAGATTGGGACCAAAAAAATATCCTTCCTCTACTTGATTTCAAGACCCAGATCGCAATATGCTTAATGAAAAAAGGTAAAGTGGGGTTTAGAAAATGTGCTCATCCTTTTTTGGATTTAGAGCCAAATAAATTAGAGGTCCTACTGCAGCTGTTCCACCCATACCAGTAAGACCTGACTATGTTGGGCATTTTCCTGAGCCAATTTACAAAAATTTACAAAGATGCAAGAGACCAAATTGCAGGGGATTTATTTAGAATTAAATGTGTAAAAATTAGTAACATGGACTGATGTAATATTCAACTTTTTAAGACGCAAAAGTCAAACAGTTTCACTAGACTCAAACTAGATTTGTATGTAGGTGTATAATTGTTTACTGGCCTTTATGTATGTATTTTATTAAAAAATAATAATAGATTTCCTTTTTTTTCTTCTTTTTTTTAATGTTGTAAAATAATGATTTTTATTATCCTTATTCTCATTTTCGTGAAGTATAAAAGCTGTATATTCAACATATAAAAATGTACTTGTAATCAAATTAATATTTACACTTATTGGTTTTCACAATTAAATCATCATCTTTTAAAATTATTATATTTGTCATGTTCTTTTATATTCTGTTTTACTTTTTTTTTACCTTTTAGACGCACTGTTACCATATGGTAACATACCATTAAAATCACAATTTTATAAAAATAGTATATTTTTCTTCCATATTATGTTTATATATGTCCAATACACATATAATATCCAATCAAATATTTTTTTCCCATGAAAACCTTAAAAAAAATATAAAAATGCTATTTTTTAAAACCTTGCCTAAGGGGGCCATAATTAAAAACATACAAACTATATAAAATAATGGAGTGAAACTTCAGAATTTTCCCATTAAAATTGTTTAAGAATTTCATAAGCTCTAGCCTATTAAAAGGGCACTCTGGTCGAGCGGCAGCGGGCTGGGCCGGCGTACCGAAAGTCACGGGTTCGAGTCCTGTGAAGGCTGGGTCCTGTTCTCATGTCCAAGGGCGTCCCCGATTCCACCCCGCTCCTAGTGGGTACCCGACATCAGTTGGGGAAGTAAAGGTGGCTGGGCATTGTGCTAGCCATGTGGCTATAAAAACTTGTGGACGCTGCTTCACTTGCCTATTAAATTATAAAACTTTATGAAAAATTCTAGACTAGCCTAGAATGTAATGAAAATTTCTAGGCTACTTATAAAGTCACCATTATTTCCAAATGTATACAATTTGAAGGGTATAGCTTATACATAAGTTCATAAATTCCATTGAAGCCTAAAATTTTCCTAAGCATTCTGGAATTAATATATAAATATAATATAAATATAATAGTATGGAGCAACAAAAAGCTGACCATCAATACCAAAATTGCTGTCTACAGGGCATGTGTGCTAAGCACCCTCTATGCCAGTGAATCCTGGACCCTATACTCCAGACAAGAAAGGAGATTGAGCGCTTTCCACATGCGCTGTCTACGGCGCATCCTGGGAATCACCTGGCAGGACCATGTCACCAACAATGAGGTGCTACAACGGGCAAAAATCCAAAGCATGACAACTCTTCTTCGCCAGCGTCGGCTTAGGTGGTTGGGACATGTGCGCAGATTGGAGGATGGCAGAATCCCAAAGGACATCCTCTATTCTGAGCTAGCCAAAGGAAAGAGGGCCACAGGCCGGCCTCACCTCCGTTACAAAGATGTGTGCAAGAGAGACCTCAAAGCTATTGGCATTGACATAAATAGCTGGGAGGAACTCGCTGGGGACAGGTGCAGTTGGAGACAGGCATTGACTGCTGGGCTAGAAGCAGGAGAAAGAAACCTGCAACAGTTCGCAGACGAAACTCGCCTAAAGAGGAAAAGCAGAGCAATTCAGCCAACCACTAGCATTACCTTGTCAGAAGTGCAGCAAAGGCTGCCATTCGCGAGTGGGATTGTACAGCCACAGCAGAAGCTGCAAGATCATGTGCGTAAATCCCACAGGAGCACAGAAAATTCCGTCGTCTCACGAGACTTAAGGAAGCCAAACACAAATATAAATGAAAATAACATTTGGGCCCTGATTCTAAAAGAGTGGATATCAATGCTCTTTAGAATTTGAACACAAATAGTCAAGTGCATGTATACCAAGTTAAGTCTAGATCCATCCATCCAGGGTGTAACTTGTAACTATATTTGAGTTAAAGGAATGTAGTTACATAATATATCATATTCAAAAGAAAAAAATTCGGGGTCCCTAGCCCCAAATAATTTTTATTCAAATGTTGTTTCCATCTCAGGACCCTCAACTCTCAGCAGAAATGAGATTTAAAATTGAAGAGCATTGGAAGCCCATCATTCAACAACATGACAAACAGCAAGCTGATTTAAGAAATTCTTCAGAAATGGTAAACATTTGATCAATGAAATTTGATTATTTAAAAAAGAAATTTATAAAATATTATTTACTATCATAAGTAATTAGTTTAATAATATATGGGTTAATAAATAGATCACTATTTTACAGACTTTGCAAGTTATTGCACTTGATTGAACACACTTAAGTGGTTGTAAAAATTATGAAATTTTACTTGAAATACAATATTCCATATATTTTTCTTTCTTAAGGTATAGTTTCTGCAGGACAAACAATATTGTACGTTAATGAAAAGACTGCATAAAAAAGTGTTAATGGTTGTATTGGGATGTTACATATTGATGAGTTATTCTAATACATCCCTTTCTTCTTATTAAAAAATTAAATTTCTTTGCAACAAAAATTGTATATTATGTAAAAAGCGTTTAGGAAGAAAAAAGTAGAAAACATTAACTAGCATTAATGTCACAAATACCCATATTTGTTACTAAAATAAATTTGTTATGCGATAAATAAATAAATTCTTGTTTATATTATTCAGGATGACAAAGAAAAATGTTATGTTCTTTCCATGTTCCCATATCCAAGTGGAAACCTTCATTTAGGCCATGTACGTGTTTATACAATCAGCGATGTCATGGCCAGGTACCATCGCTTGAAAGGGAAAATGGTTGGTATATTGGGTTATCGTTATATTTCTTTAAATTGACTATTTAAATCACTTTCTTAAGATGTCTGTGAAGATCAAAATTAACACAATCAAATTAATTAAGAAAAGAGTGAATTTTTAATAATTGTCTACCTTTAACCTGGTTTACCTCAACTCTCTTTATTTATGTTTGAATATAAGAATATATAAATGGCTCTATTTACACATCTAAAAAAAATTGATCAGAGATCAATATTTGCTTATATAACAATACGTTTAAGTAGAGAAATGTTCACCATGAATAAGGTCTCTTAATGTCAGGTTATTCATCCAATGGGATGGGATGCCTTTGGATTGCCAGCAGAAAATGCAGCCATAGAAAGAGGAATTCACCCTAAAGAATGGACATATAGGTACGTTACTTAATTTAGCAGTTTATAATATCAAATTACAACTCAGTGTTTAATCAAATTATTTTAAGGGAGTCACTATTCTTACTTTTATTTCTTCATAAATTTTCTCTGGTTTAATTACTATAGAGTAAAGCAGACATATTTTAGAAGTTGTTTTAAAATAAGCAGGGCGTTTATTCTGCTTAAGGTTAAATAATTAAATAAAGCTACACAAGTTCAGGATTTGGCAAGGCCTCTTAAGCTCCAATTAATATAAAGGGACTCAATAGATTAGTTTGATTTAATTAATATTCATTATTAATTCTAAATATATATATTTGTTTAATTTGTTGTAACCTTTACTTGAATTTGTAGCAACATCAAGAGAATGAAGCAGCAATTAGAAGATCTAAGTCTCAGTTTTGATTGGAACAGGGTGATTATTTTTACATAGAATATAATTAGTTAGGTTTATTAAAAAGTATTCACTGACTCTACAAGAAAATTGCAAAAATTCAAAATGTTTTTCTCTTTTTTAGTTAAAACTTTCCTGAAACTGCCAATTAGTTACCTGCATCAACTGTTAAATCCTCATTGATTGCTTTAATTAGGTTTTAAAATGATTTTACTTGCTTTTGATGCATCACTTCAGGTTTTAGTAGTTGCTAGAAAGAAAAAAAAACAATATAAGTTAGCTGACCACACATTTTATTTTTAATTTAATTTAATGTCAACTTTGTGCACTACAAATAACATATAAATTTAATAACCATATAACAATAACAGTTCAGGCTTTTTAAAGTACCTTGCACATTTGCAATCTCATTTTATGTTACTGAACTTATCTCCAGGAATTTGCAACCTGTGATCCATCTTACTATAAATGGACCCAGTACATATTCCTGAAAATGTTTGAGTCTGGGTTAGCTTTTCAAAAAAAGGTAAAAAAATAAGTCTTGTGCCTTTATCTTTTAATGTTTTGAGCTTTAAAAGTGGGATGTGAGGCATTCTGCCATTTGCAAGATCTTGATTGGAGTTGATGCATTCTAAATTTTATAAAGGTTTGTAGTTAACCCCAAAAAAGTACGAACAAAGTGGCTGCGATTCTATTTAGATATGTCATCCCTGATTTAATATATTTTACTTTTAAATCAGTGAGAATATAAATTTACAATGCTTTTATTATTTAAAAAATGGATTTCTTTCATGATAACTTTATAAATTAAAAGTAACACAGATTTTCCATTTCAAGTTTTTCTTACAAATTAGAAAATTTTTCTATGTAAAATTAAGTTATAGTTTATAAATTAAGGATTGGATTCAATTTAATAGGAGAAAATTAATTACATTTACATTTCAAGAAAGAACCAAGATTAAATTATCAAATTTATTTTTGTTGGGAATTCAAAGATGTGTTGTCAACCCTTTTTTGTTCAAAACTCAATTTTTTATTTTATAAAAAGTTTTTAACACACCTGTCATATTTTTGAGATAATAAAAATGATTACTAATGTAGAGGATGAACTAAAACACTGAATGTGAGGTTACTGCCAACTTAGTGAGATTGCAGTGCAGTTCCACTCCCCCACCCCTCGCATTGTGTATCATGTTTTATCAATAAATCTTATCCCACATACAAGACTTCAGATAGGAAATTGCTACTCAGTTGTACTGAAATCTTCTATTTGAAAAAGCTCCCTTTAAAGAAGATAAATGAATGTGAGTTGTCTTAAGGCAGAACTGCTTGTATTGTTGCTGAGAGAACAATGTATGCAGTGATGGTAAAAAATACTTAGCTGAACACAATCTGATCTGTGTTATATTTATTGAAAAGGGTTTAGTAAACTGGGATCCTGTTGACCAAACAGTTTTAGCAAATGAGCAAATTGATGAGACTGGATGCTCCTGGAGGTCTGGAGCTAAAGTGGAGAAGAAATATCTTACCCAGTGGTACCTGAGAGACACAGTGTTCTCAGAGGTAAGCAGATACATTGTTAAGCTATTCTCTGTGATTGCTAGGGCTTATCATGGGATTTACTATTCTATGAATGCTAAAAATGTAATGTATTTATATTCCAGTAAAATATTGAAATAATTTCATACAAGTTAAGCGCTTTCTGACTGGCTTTTAGAAACCTTTGAGAGATCACTGAACAAACTCACTTTACTACTTTTGGTCTATTCTTCTCTGAGTTTGTTCTCCACGGATTATGTCTTTAGTCTATATTATTGTATATTAAGCAAGAAAATTCCTTTTTGTCACAGTCATTGGTTAAAGGCTTAGATGAAGTTGATCCTAACTTATGGCGTGACATCATCTCCATTCAGAGAAACTGGATTTCAGAAATCAAAGGACATAGGATAGACTTTAAACTTAAGAATGAGGTTTGTGCATATTCTATACATTGTAAATGTGTTATTGATACAATGTTGATAGAACATTTAATAACGTTTATTACTTTAAACTTTAAGTGATAAACTAAATTATATCAATTCAGATTTTTACTATTTCAAAACATTAGCTTAAAATGACTTCCTGTATTTCTAAGCTTGGTAAATTTTATTTTAGTCTCAAGACCATAAAGAGCTGCCTCTATCATTTTACACTGAAGATTTGGATCTAATTTATGGTGTGTCTCACATTTGTGTTAAACCAACTCATCATTTATGTGTGGAATTCAATATGAAAAATATTGGTAAGTTGTGTTTTTTTTATTCATGGCCTGGCTTAATTTTATCCTTATTATAAGCAAGGCCAAAAAATTGTTCAGTGTAAAATAAAAATGACTAATTCATATTATATCCCTATTATTTTCCTTAAACCTCAATTTAAACAACAAGCAAACCCATTTAAAATCCATTTCAATAGATGCTGTGTTACCTGTTCATGCTATTCATCCTTTGACGGGTCAACTGCTCAATATAGTTGTAACAAAAGAAGAGAAGATGTTCAAGAACAGGGATGTCATGTTAGGTACTTCAACCTCAATATTAGAAGATGTAAATAATTATTAAGTCAGACTTTAAAGCTGGAATATGGCAATTACACCTTAGCAATGGCATGTCATTTCTTTAAATCATTATTTAAACTTTAAAAGAAAACTTCTTTGTCTCCCTACTTCTCGTAAATTTATATATACTTTGTTTAAAGTCATCATTGTATCCCACAGCCATCCCATGCATAAGTGACCATGACAGAGATGTAGTCGAAAGACTCAATATTCCTTATGTTCAAGTCCTGGATGACACACAGAAGACCCTCATCAATTCATTTGAGGTAAACTAGGCAATAACATAGATTTGAAGATGTAAGGGTTAGCCATAATATGTGTAGCTCATCATCATCATCACCCACTTTTTACACATATAAAAAACATTTGAACATGTAAAGGTTAGCCACAATATGTGTAGCTCATCATTATCATCATCCACTGTTTACACATATAAAAACATATATTGTATAGGCAAAGTGTGTTATTCAGGTACTCTAAGAATGCTTAGGTATTACATAATTATGTATAATGCCTGATAAAGTAATTTTAAGTGTGAATTACATAACCCATTATGCTATTTGCCATACATTCACATTTTGCCTGTAACATGAAAAAAAAAGCCACTAATTCAAAAGAATTGTGAATCAGGGTAAACTATATTAAGACACAACTCTGACACTTCGGTTCTCTTTAATGCCAATACACCATGGTCCATAAAATCTCTAATACACATATTGATGTAGATTTTAAAAGATTAATTACACCATGGCACCTCAAATTTCTAATGAAGACATGGATGTAGACTTGTAATAACGTCACAATTTCTTGCCAAATGAGACGCACATTGATAATCACACATCCAACAACTGAAATTTATCTGATAATCTTAGGGCTGCCATTATGGTTTAGTCTTATCTCACACATTACAGACGCTTCTTCTACACAGACGACAGAACATGCTTGTTTCCTACGCTTATCCATGATTTCAGTGTAGTCTTCCATTTTTATTTGAGTTACAGTTATAGAATCATACATCTCAGAAACATATATCATATAATATGACACAGAATTATATAACTCACATGTATGCTGTGTATTGTACAATCATAAAGGTTAACATAAATAAAAAATGATTTTTGTCACACTGCTAGAGGTGCTAATAAAGGTTGTCAGGCATATATGTCACTTTTTTCTGTCAACAGCTAAATGGTTTGCAAAGAGACCAGGCGGTTGAAATTATTCAGAAAAAAACTTTAGTAAGTTGAAATTTAACTCTTTAAAATAAATTGTTTGATTCAGTGCTCATTAAACTAGGCTAGAATACCACAAATTGCGTAAAAATGGCAATGTGAGGGTGTCTTCCTGCAGTGTGTGTTGCACAAGTGCAGAAAAACCCATTAAGTTTTCAAAATTGCCCACATGGAGATACTATAAATGTTATTGCCATATGCAAGAATTTATCTTTGCAAAAAAATATTTTTTTTTGTTGCTTCAATGAACTTAGAAACAAAGATTAGAAATAAATGATTTAACCATAAATACAGTATACAAATCAATTTGAGTTCAAGAAGCCTACTTTTTAAGCCACTGTATAAACATAAAAAATCATTTGTAAACAAGTGAAATGAGAAAGTTTACAAAGCAAACCAAACCTTTTGTTCCATTTATGTGCACAAAATCAACAAACCATTTTGAATTCAAATAGTTACTTCTTTTAAATCAGAGTTTAACATTTTATATTTTAGTCTATAAAAATATTGTTTGTGGTGATTAAAATATAAATTTGTAGAAACATTGTTTAATGAGAGCAACCAATATCTGAAATATTTTAATGTTTTTAATTTTACAAAAATAGGGTTTTGTAACTTTTTCATTCTTGAGTAGCAATTGAAAAAACAACATTTTTTTGGTAACAATATAAAAAAATTGTGATTCTAAAAAGGAACTTGGAATTGGTGGTGAGAAAATCAGTGAAGAGTTGAATGACTGGTTGATATCAAGGCAGAGGTACTGGGGAACACCTATACCCATCATTCATTGTGGAAAATGTGGGGTAAATCTTTTTATAAACAACATTCTAATTGGCAAGTATGAAAATTAAAAGCAAGAATATAATTTGAACATGAAAAATATAAATTTAAGCAGTTATTAATTAGATGGGAAATGTTCCCTGAAGTCTATAACTCATTAATAGTGAAAAGTAATGATTAGACTAACTTAAGTCTAAGTTTTCATTTTTGTAATCTTAACACATAAAGTTGTATAGTAAAATGATAAAATAAATCAAATCGTGTATGTTTTTTTAAAGTTATGTTTGTAATATATCTTAAATAAGATTTTGTTAATGACACCAATATAACATGTGCGACATCTTAGGATTCTGCCATTGCATGAAGAGAATCTTTGTGGGTTGAAAAAACACTTTTTAAAGGTAGAATCAAAAGTTGTAAGCATAGAAGCACAATGACCAACTCATTGTTGAGTTTAACATTAATGTAACTGTTTCTCAGCCTGTGCCTGTGCCATACGACCAGCTGCCTGTGAAACTACCCGAGACAGATCAAGTCCTAAGTAAAGGAGGGAGTTCTCCTCTTACAGAGGATAAGAACTGGCTGAATGTACCTTGTCCGAGGTATTACTTTAAATGGGGCTTTGCAATAGGTCTAAAAGTTAATCATTGAATTCAAGTTCTTTTTAACATATTTTTACACATTTCATTATTAGTATTACAGTGGGACCCACTTAACTCGAGCCCGGTTAACTCGTCAGCTCTATTAAGTCGACGTTTTTTATTGGAACCGCCAAATTCTCTCTTTGTCTTTGCATTTTTTCATTGGTTAATTCGATTTTTTAAAGTCGCCGAGCCCTAATATTTCGAGCACAAAAGAGTGCCAAATTTGCAACTTAATGCCAGTTAGCTCGATCCCCGTCTGTTCGCCTAGGAATGCACTTTGGCATTTTTAGTTCAAAACAATGTTGACATCTCGCTTTCTTCGAGACTTCCGGCTATTGTGTGTGATTCTACGAGATTTCAATAAAAATTACAGGATGTTTTTACTTTCAATTTGATTCCGTGTGTAAATTAGTTTGAGTATGTATTCACCAGAGGTACTCGAAAATCGCGTTAGCGGTCTTTAATCCGTCATTATTTCGCAGTGTACGTTATATTATTATTAAACTTAATTCATTTTCTGATGCATTAATCATTTTATTTTTTAAGATAAACGAATATCTTTAGAAAAGAAAATAAAGGTTTGTATCGAGAATCGACGGTGGTTTTTATATGATTAAATAAAAAATTATTGTTCTTTTAAAAGTTTGTTGTTGCTTTGTTACCAGTAAGATACATGACTGTGACTAACACGCGCGTGACGGTGAAATCAAATAATTTTCTTAATATTCCAGTATATATATAATATACACGTCATCACTGTTGTAGGTTGAATTCTGATAAGGAATGATTTTTAAAAAATTTGCTTAGGTCTAACACACAGTGCGCCTTTGATGTAATCAACGGTCAAGGCCGCATTTGTTACTATTTATATTACAAGTTACACGTATCATTTGATTGACGGAGGAAATTTGAGTGCAGTCTCATAGTGACAGATATCCTGCACGTCAAAAGCATTAAACTTAAAATAACCATATTGATATGTTTATTTATTTTTAAATTGGCCGATTTGATGGGCATTGCAAACGCGAGCGGCGGTGACATGCCACGCAACACGCGCCATGGGACGAGGCAATGCGAACAATTTTACCTTAGTTTTAACGCATGCGCAGACAATTATAAACTGGTAACTTTTTTTTTATTAAATGGAATCGAAACATGACCACAAAGACGTAATCAAAGTCATTTACTTAGGAAAAAAAAATATATATATAAAAATTTCCGACTAGTCATAACTTTTCCTGACTATTTCCAGACTTTCAAGACCGGGAAAATTATTTTAAGAATTCCCGACTTTTTACCGACTGAGTGGGAACCCTGGGTTATATTTAAACGGTTCTTAAAAACGAATGGTCTTAACCTTAGGAAATAGTGAAGAAATATTAGGGTCCCGATATTCCGATACGATTCCGATTAATTGTCCCATCACTAATTAACGCACATCATGTATATAAAGAAATTTCAAGCGCATGTTAATATTTTGCCTCCATATTGGTTTTCGTCTCGATGATCGGTTACCTCGGCGCCATTTTTCATACCCCAACGCCGTCGACTTAACCGGGTCCCACTGTAGTATAAATGATGAAATATTTTATATATCTTGGTATGCACCAATATAAAATTAGAATTTAAAAATTTGTATATTGAATATTTTGCATTTTCATTGTTTTTAACTGCTATTTTCTTCATGAAAAAAAGGCCTATTTCTTACATGTTATTATCTTGTTTTACTAATTGCTTTTTATGTAACCTGATTGCTGCAATAATATTGTAGTTTATCAAACAATCAAGGACCGTGCAGTATTTAACAACTGTGTTGACACCACTACCCAGCATGTTTTCATCTTGCTGGACTATTTTAATGAATCTAAATGCTGAATTAGACCTTAGAAGACAACAGCTTAAACATGTAATTGTTGTTTGTGCCCCTTTTTTTTATTACATATATATCTACACTCTTTGTATATTTCTATAAATTGTGTGTCTACTTTCAGGTGCAGCTCCCCGGCAAAAAGAGAAACAGATACCATGGACACTTTTGTTGACTCATCTTGGTATTTCCTACGATTTATTGATCCCCATAATCAACAACTTCCTTTTAGTCCAGAGATGGCCAAAAAATACATGCCAGTTGATTTGTATATTGGCGGGAAAGAGCATGGTATGTTTATTTGTCATAAGATGCATAGCATAGGTTAATAAGATATTTGTTAAATTAGCAGAACTCAAAATCTTTCCCATGCTTCAATTTTTAAGTACATGTAAATTGTTTTATCTTTTGAGTCCAGTTTATAATGGTAGTTTTTTCTTGCATTTGAAAACACTATTAGATATAATGCTTTGGACAATGATGGCTTGGTAGTAGTATATCAGATTTCATAAGCCTCTGCTTTTAAACTTTTATTTTTAACCTGTAAATTTTACAGTTATTGTTTAGGTGGGGATTGGGGGGGGGGAACTTTAGTGATATGTTTTGCATGTATTTTTATCACCTATTTTTGTTATTTTTTAACATCACCTCATGTACAGCCTTTACAATATATTACTTTTTAAAATTGATCAATTTCATTTATTTTAAAGCTTTTAACTACGGATTGTAATTATGTATTTAACTATTGTCCTTTTTTATTAATTTCAGGTTTGTAAGTTTATTAAAATAGCATGCAGCTAATGGAATAAAGTTGATGACAGATAAAAACTAAATTCTCTGCATTATTTGTCTCCCCCAGCTCTACTCCACCTCTATTTTGCACGTTTTTTTGGTCATTTTCTTCATTCACTTGGGCTCATTGAGGGCCCTGAACCTTTCAAGAGCCTCCTGACCCAAGGCATGGTGAAAGGAGAAAGTTACAAAGTTAAAAAAACTGGCAAATACATCCCAGCCAGTCAAGTAGATTTTACAGGTAAGAGTATAGAGACATTAATTTAATCATACATCTTTTAATATTATCTGGTCACATTTCAATTTCCTTAAGACATTTCCTGTCACATCAGTTGATCACATTTCTTTTAACCTAAGTTTTCCAAATTTTATTGCATTTATTATAATTGTTACAGTAGAACACGGTTATGTCGCCAAAAGGCATCAAGATGATAGAGGATTGAGATAAATTAAAACCAATATGGCAGCAATATATTAACATGTGCTTAAAAATTTCTATACTGTATATACATGATGTGCGTTAATGTTTGTTAACAAAAAGGCTATACAAGAGTTTTAAAACAATTTAATTTCAGTTTAAAAAATAATATGGCCTCTTCATTAGAAAAAAAAATCACTTATTCTCACTGTTTTGCTAACGATTTTCAAAATTTATTAATTAAATTTTTTTTATTTTTGTGGTGGTGACAGGAAAGCTCCTTTACTTTGATTTCACCAATGGTCGATACAGGGGAGTGGCTCTGAGAGCAAAAGGGAATATACATTGTTACGGCTAATTGGCTTTCAACTGGTCTTATTTTCAATGGTTAACCTGTCGGTAAAATGGATAATTAACATTTTCAAAAGCCAGCGATTGGTCATATGGATCAAGACATTAAGTGGCAAATTCAGCACTCTTTTGTTGTCAAGATATTATGGTTCAATGACATAAATAATCGACATAACCGATGAGAAAATTCGAAGACAAAGACAGAATTCGGTGACTTAATAAGGTTGGCAAGTTGACCAAGGTCTAGACACTGGGCTCAACTGTATTAAGGTACAGGAAAAGGGAAAAGAGAATCAGCAAAACAATTGTCAATAAAAAAGAAGTCTTCAACAAAGATATGATGTATGAAAAAAGGAAACAGAACTTATTTTATCTTGTTGGAGAAAAATGTGCAAAAGGAAATCCTCTGATAGTCATATAAAATGGCAACCTTTGACCTGTTCTGTTTCTATTATCAAAGAAGCATGCAATATTTTTTTTTATAAATAATTTTTGGTTTGATGAAGCGAATTTCACCACAGGTCAGGTTACATTAGGTTGAAAAATATTTGTACAATTTTATTTAGGTTTTATACATTTTGTTAGGAAATCATCCAGTAGAAAAAGATACAGGAGAAAAGCTTATTGTGGATTTTGAGAAAATGAGCAAAAGTAAATACAATGGAGTCAACCCTGAAGTAAGTCAGATATCTCTCTTTATTTCTGTTTGAATAAGTTCATCCAATTCAATAACAAAAAGTATAGGACAGTAATTATTATTTATTGTGATAACTAATTAAATTTTGAAAAATAAAAATGATAGAGTACTTTTATTTTTGAATTAAATTCATTCTGCTGCGTGTCCTTGATGAATATTTAATATCATGATCAAAATACATGATTTTTAAGTTAAAATAGTCTAACTAACCCAGGTAAAATTCCAAATATATGCACTGAATGAGATTCCTATAAAACCCATGTGGGGCTAAATATTTCCTGCTTCTTTGGTAATTAAAAACAATTTTTTGAATGAAATAACTGAAAATATAGTTCAGGGGTTTAAACAGTGTGTGGTGGTCTACACTGACCTGATTTTGAGGGTTAGGGGAGCGAGTTGTTTAGCACTAATTGAAATTCCTATGAAGTGCATTACTTGAATGCTTACTTTGTCAAGTAACTTTAGCTTAAGGAAAATTCGAACATTTGAAGCCAATGTTTTGGTGGGTTATTTGTATTTATATATAATATAATAATTTATACTGTTATTATAAAATCACTTAATTTCCTAAATTTTGTATTTAAAATTTGTTTGCAATTTAATTTTAAACAAATAAATAAATACTTTGCTACCTTCTCCTGGTCTTACCTACAGGATGTCATCGCTGAGTATGGTGTAGATTCTACCAGACTTTGTATTCTATCCAATGTATCCCCACAGTCAGAAAGAAACTGGTCAAATACTGGTAAATTATAATTAACTCTATAAATCCTGGCATCCTCACTGTCTAAATCTATCTAAAGTCAAGTTTTACCTTTCTTTACCTTCAAATTGGAAGCTTTACATATATGTATGAGAGATTAAGTCAACTGCAAATTGTGGTTTCAGGAGGGGGAGGAAAGTTGGAGTGATATTCTGCGCTTCCATTGAGAATATTGAGATTGATCTGATAACAACAGAATACTCCTCAGTCATGTGTTACAGTCTGGTTTTGGGTTTAAGCACAAGTTCTGACTCCTTCATTTATTTTTAATGATTCAAGTTCTTTATTCACATATATTATAATTATAATTATAAGTCTAGGAACACAATGACTCTTGTATAAACATGTGACCACCATCACTTGGGGTCTCCTACGACTAGGCCTGTCAACGGGGACCTGGGTACCCATTGCCGTGCCATTACCTGGGTAGTAAATTTCCGCCTGGGTATCCGTGAAAATGTGGCTTCAATGTCTATATTAACGGAGGCAAAATTTTGGCTCGTATGCTGCTTTTTTGTGTTTAAATTGTGGCTAGCGAAAAAATTTATCAGCTGAAATTTTTTTGTTTTCAAATATATGCTGTGAAGTACATCTAAGGAGAAATATCTGTCAACACGAAATATCTGTCAATGGGAAATAAAATACCGTCCCGACAAACTACTATGTATTTTGATATATCTTTTTTCTCTGAACATTAAACAGAAATCACCAACACAAAAAAGGTTTTGGTTCTTTGAATGAATCATATAAGGAAAAGAAAACTCCTCTTCCGAAAATAAGGATGGACTGCATAGAGTTGAAAGAGGCAGTGTTTGTTGTTGTTAATAAAAACACCCCTGCTTTGACACTAACTTTGCTTTGAATTACGCTGACAATATTGGGTTACCAATTGAGACTAGCCAATGTTGTTTATCTACCCCCCTCTCCTCCCTCCACTGCTATAACCCGCACCCCTTTCCATTCGCTTGTGTTTCTTAACACGTGTTGACCTAAAAAAACTGATGGTAATAATGCGTACAAGATTGTCAGTTTTTAAAGTTAATAAATTAAATAGTTACTAACAGTGTAAAATGGGTAAGACGTCGGCCGTGTGGTTGGACTGCATAGAGATGAAAGGGGCCGTGTTTGTTTTTGTTAATAAAAATCCCTGCTTTGACACTAACTTTGCTTTGAAATACGCCGACAACAGTAGGTTTCCGATTGAGACTAGCCAATGTTGTTAATCTACCCCCCTCTCCTCCCTCCACTCCTATGACCTGCACCCTTACCATTCGATTGTGTTTCTTGAGTTCATTACCACGTGTGCCTAGCCCAAAAACTGATTTTAATAATACGCCCCCAAAGTTGTCAGTTTTTATGGTCAATAAATTAAATAGTTACTAACAGAGTAAGATGGGTAAGACGTCAGCCGTGTGGTTACTGTGTGAAATGAGGTGCATGGATGGTGGCTAGTAGCATTGTATAGCGGTCATGATGGGGAAAATTATGTGACGTTTCGAACGGGTAACCGGGTACCCGTTAGAAATTTGGATGGGTACACAAGCAAATTTTTTCAATAATATTGACAGCCCTACATATGACTAACACAGAAATCGCTTACTCTAATATCTTCACATAATATTATAATTAGACTGAACTCAACTATAATGATAAAGGATGATAAAGGATTTCTTGGATGTATTTCTGAGAGACATTGAGTGTGAAGATTATAAATGGAAGTTAATGAAAAGTAAAACAAAAAATATTTTAAGTATTTATAAGTTAGACTGACATAATTCTTGTGAAACCTTCAATTTTCATTAAGTAAAGGGGGTAAATAATTGACTGACTCTTAATTAATTCAATACATTTTTCTAACGGTTGATATCATGTTACTGCATTGTTGAGTGAATATCCCAAGATAGTTAAATACAAAAATATGTTTATATCAATGAAGATCAACAAGAGATCCCTGTTTACATTGTCAGTGCAATGACTAAATAATGCTGATATAAATACTTTGGAAGCCTAAAAAATGTTTGATATGGTTATGATTTTCATGTTGTTGTTTTTTCAGTCTTTAAAGGTGTTGTACACTGGCAGAACAGAGTTTGGAGTCTTGTCACAAACATAAGAAATGGAATATCAGATACATCTGTTGCTACTGCTCAGGATAAATTAACAGAAGTACAACTTCAGGACTGGGAGGATAAAATTGCTGAAACTCGTAATCACATCCTTAATCATGTAATTTCACTTTTTTGAAAAATTACTTCTCTTACCCAAATAGACAATGTTTATAAGATGAAACAACTGCATATATTTACACTCAACTTTTAGGATTTTCATTTGCTACAGCTATAATTTAAACATAAGTAACCCTGCCTATCTTCAGTAAAATGTGTTTAATTAAAATATATTAGTTACTATAATAAATGAATAGTTTTGAACTCTCAAACTATAAATATATTAATTTTTTTAATGTTGAATTTTAATCGCCAAAATTTGTAAGAAGTGAAATTGTGACTACATTGTACATTTAAATACAGGTAAACTTCCAGTTTGAATCAACCTTCTACATCAACACTGCTATCTCAAGACTTCACTCTTATGTGTCATGGCTTTTAGTAAGTGAAAGAATTTTTACTTTACTGTTAGTTACTTTGTGCTTAAACAAAAAATATTTTATTTTCAAAATCAAGCAATATAACTTGTCTTAAGGAGATGTCTTTCTTTTAAATACTTGATGAGATAGCAACTGATGTATCAATTACTTTAATTATAATAAAAACTAGGCTTTTAGTCTCCCTCATTATTGATCTATTTGTTTAGGGATAACAAAGCCAATGTCTAGTTGGCAAAATCTTCCGAATTTGCTATTTAAGTTGTTTTGGTTAAATTATAAGGTTTTCCTTAAGAATAGAATGAATAAATAGTGGAACAAGTTATTTTGGGCTTGAAGACAATGAAATTAAAAACAAACTGCCAGCAGGAAAGGTACATCATTCTAATCCAGGTGATAGGTCTACATTATACCCATCTTTGATATTAAGTTGCTTGTACATTAGATTAAAAATAGCTACAAAAAAAAAGTCATTGAATTATTTAAAACAGGAACATAAATGCAATGAAATCATTTCATTATTTCTTACTTCACACTTGAAAAATGTTATTTATTTTTATAAAAATATTTCAGAAAGTTCCTCTTCCTGTGGTACACACAAGTAAAGAATATGAACGAGCTGTAGCAGATTTGATCATCATTCTAGCAGTTATGGCACCTCACTTTGCATCAGAGTTATGGACAGGTCTTGCAGATGTGGCAAAATATAAGACACATCCCTGGGTAAGTTATATTCCATGCAGTGTCAATGGCAGGTCTCACCGATTAAAATATAAGACACATCCATGGGTAAGTTATATTCCATGCAGTGTCAATGGCAGGTCTCACTGATGTGCTAAAAGATAAGACACATCCATGGGTAAGTTATATTCCATGAAGTGTCAATGGCAGGTCTCACCAATGTGCTAAAATATAAGACACATCCATGGGTAAGTTATATTCCATGCAGTGTCAATGGCAGGTCTCACCGATGTGCTAAAATATAAGACACATCCATGGGTAAGTTATATTCCATGCAGTGTCAATGGCAGGTCTCACCGATGTGCTAAAATATAAGACACATCCATGGGTAAGTTATATTCCATGCAGTTTGAAAGATTCATCGTAAGAATAATTTTACTACTTTGAGAACCAGTTAGAAAAACCATGACCTCACTCCTTCCCAACATGAAACTTTGTAACCAAGGGCTTAAAATGAAAATGATTGCTTTCAAGTTTCAAGAAAAGCTGCTTCTTGTTTACATGCATTAATTTGAATGAGTTTCACTGCATATGAGCACCTTGTAGCAAATCATGTGTAGGAACTAGGGCAGCGGAAATTATCGATTAATTTCTCGATTAATCATTAAAAATTTTATCGATTAAATATCTATTAAAATAATTTTAATCGATAAAAATTCGATTAAAATTTAAGAAAATATTTATATTTTTTAAAAATTTTAGTAATAAATAATAAATTATTAATAATAATTTATATATATTTTTTTAACGTACAAACATCTCCCGCGTAATATTAAAATTTATTTTATTAATTTATGTTGACCGGCAGACGTCAACTATAAAATGGCTGACAGCCAGAGCCGTATTTACACCATTTTGGGCCCACGGGCAAAGAAATAGTATTGGGCCCTTCCCCCGCAGGAATAAAAAATGAATATACATAATATATATAAATAAACATATTCCCATGGGGCCCATATGCTCGTGGGCCCCCGGGCAAATGCCCAATTGGCCTATGCGTTAAGACGGCATCAGCGCAATTAAATTTAAACATATAACTACAAAGTTGAGAAAATATGTTGTTTTTAAGCTAACTGCGGATGGCAAAGTCGAAGATGGTGAAAACGTTTACTGTGTCCACTGCCATAAACAATTCTCTTTTAAAGGATCAAATACATCGCTGACCTTCAGCACAAATCAAGTATCAACACATTGTCATGAAATTTAGTTTAAAAAATTCTTAATTTTCAAGGTCCGTGAGAAATGTTCAGTTAAATGACGTCATAAATTTCTATTTTTGGTTTTAATAAAAATTATTGATTAATTAATCGATAATTTTTCAAAAGTTAACGATTAAATTTAAATTAATCGATAACAGCCCTAGTAGGAACCGATTTGAATAGCTTACACAACACTCCATCACCATTTGAATAGCTTACACAACACGCCATCGTAAGGGCCTGATGTTAATGAACCAGTAAAATAAACGCCTTAGCTAGAAGCATAACCAAATATGTTAACATTAAACATAAAGCAAGAAGTTGGGTTATCAAATCTTGGGTTATCAAATTGGAAGCTAATTAAAAGTCAGATATGCTAAAATCAATTATGTTATTCAAAGATAGTATATACTTTCAGTTCAATATACTTTTTTAATGCTTGAGAGTTTATTTTATTATCTAGATGCATCTAGGCTAGATAGGTTATCTCTGTCACCATTATTCAATTTCTTTTTATATTTTACTCTTCAGGAAAAGGGTGTTCTTCTGCAGAATTGGCCCAAAATAGATGATGACTTTTTGATGCCTCTAACCATAATGGTAATAATGTAACTAATGGTAAAGAAATGCCTATTAGTAAATAATAGAATTTAAAATATTTTTTCTTAAAAATGATTGTGGTGTTTGTATTTATTTATTAACACTTATCTTCTTCAATATATACACATATCTACAGGTTAACAAGGTGGCTATCTCAGATGTTGGCGTCCCATTCAAGCTATTTAACAATTTGAATAAAGAAATGGCCCTGGCTATAGTGAAGCAAGACAACAATTTTACTACCCAGTTTTCTCAATACACTATTGAGAAGTATTCACTTTCCCTCATTAAGTCCCATAAGGCTTCTTTAAATCTCCAAATACCAGATTACCATTTTAATGTAGAACAAGAATCAAATGTAGAAAGTGAATCAATGAGCCAACTGAAGAAGCAAAAGTCGAAATTAAGTAAGCAAAAGAAAAAGTTATATACAATTGAAAAAAAAACATGAATAAAAAAAGATGCGTAAACTAAAATTCAAATATGTTTTTAAAAAGTTTGTTGTTTATTTATGGTGTGCTGTCAAAACTAATGTTTAGAATGACCTTACAAAATGTTTGATTCCATAACAACTTTCTGCATCATTCTGTCATGCATACTATATCCTAAAATTAGTGAAAACCTTTCAATGATTAAGCTTTAAAAATGAAATGAAAGATAACAAATGTCGCATTTCACAGAACAAATATTTATTTATGTTTATAAATTCAAATGCAGTTAACCTAATTTCCATAATGTTAACAAACTCACTTTACACATCTTTATTAATTTATGTTTTCAACATGAAACAAGTAGAATCATTATTAAAAAAAACAAAACAACTGATTTAATGAGTCAGTTACAGTAACATAAATACATACTGACATTAAGAAAGGCTATAATTTATATGAAGTTGGGAATTATGCTAAATCCTGATGATACAGAAATAAATGATGTAAATTTTATTGTAAATATGTAACATTATTTACATACAGTATACAAATTTCGATATAATTTATGAGCCAAAAAGAATGCTTCATTATTTTTACTATGAAGGAAACCAATCTCAGGGGACAGTCATTATGACCAAGTCAAATATACTTAAAACATCCCCCCCCCCTTTTTTTACCACTGACCTGGGAAAATAAAAAAGAAGAAAAGTCACATTATCTGCATCACTTTATCATTCAACGACTTTCAACACCATTTGTAGCAATCAACAGGTTATTGAAATTAATTTACACATATTATCGCTGCCATTGTTAACTAGAAGTGTGCTGTTAAACGATCAAACTCCATCAAATCATCAACGAGCTGCAAAGACAGAAAATATTAGATTATTTTACAAAAGATTATTTTATGAAGGATCAAAGATGGAAAAAATGCACAATCACGGTTTGTATTCATTAATAGTAATAAATCACTTATAAAATGAATCTTTGATATAAAACTACAGAGAGGTCCTAATCAGTAAATTTTGGTAAATCAAGAAATAAACATGTTGGTCGGCCAAGTCATTATAAACTATCAAATGGTAGAAGGCATATTAAATTTGGTAACTACAGTGGGGCCCGCTTAAGTCGACGGCCTCGGGGTATGAAAAATGGCGCCGAGATAACCGATCACCGACTTAAACGAAAACCAATATGGCGGCAAAATATTAACATGCGCTTGAAATTTCTTTATAATTATATACATGATGTGCATTAATTAGTGATGGGACGATTAATGATTTAATCGGAATCGTATCGGAATATCGGGACCCTAATATTTCTTCACTCTTTCCTAAGGTTAAGACCGTTCATTTTTAAGGACCGTTTAAATATAACGTAATTGGGGTGAGACTACAATCAATTTAAATAATTTAAATATAACCCAGGGTTCCCACTCAGTTGGGAATTCTCTTAAAATAATTTTCCTGGTCTTGAAAGTCGGGAAATAGTCGGGAAAAGTTATGACTAGTCGGGAATTTATATATATATATATTTTTTGCCGAAGTAAAAGTAAAATGACTTTGATTTCGTCTCTGTGGTCATGTTTCGATTCAATTTAATAAATAAAAAAAAGTTACCAGTTTATAATTGTCTGCGCATGCGTTAAAGGTCAAATTTTTCACCTCGCCTCATGGCGCGTGTTTGCAATGCCCGTAGAATCGGCGAATTAAAAAAAACAAAAACATATCAATATGGTAATTTTAAGTTTAATGCTTTTGACGTGCAGGATATCTGTCACTGTCACTATGAGACCGCACTCGAATTTCCTACACCAATCAAATGATACGTGTAACTTGTAATATAAATAGTAAAAATGCGGCCTTGACCTTATCAGAATTCAACCTACAACAGTGATGACGTGTATATTATATATCTACTAGAATATTAAGAAAATGATTTGCTTTCAGCGTCACACGCGTGTTAGTCAGTCACGTATCTTACTGGTAACAAAGCAACAACAAACTTTTAAAAGAATAATAATTTTTTTATTTGAAAAATAAAAACCACAGTCGTTCTCGATACAAACCTTTATTTTCTTTTCTAAAGATATCCGTTTATCTTAAAAAATAAAATGATTAATGCATCAGAAAATGAATTAAGTTTAATAATAATATAACATGCACAGCGAAATAATGACGGATTAAAGACCACTATCGCCGATCGCCATTTTCGAGTACCTCTGGTGAATACATATTCAATCTAACGAAATCAAATTGAAAGTAAAAACATCCGGTAATTTTTATTGAAATCTGGTAGAATCACACAATAGCCAGAAGTCTCGAAGAAAGCGAGATGCCAACACTGTTTTGAACTAAAAATGCCAAAGTGCATTGCTAGGCGAACAGACGGGGATCGAGCTAACCAACATTAAGTTGCAAATTCGGCACTCTTTTGTGCTCGAAATATTAGGGCTTGGCGACTTACAGAAATCGAATTAACAGCTGAAAAAATGCAAAGACAAAGAGAGAATTTGGCGGTTCAAAAAAAAATGTCGACTTAATAGAGCTGGCGAGTTAACCAGGGCTCGAGTTAAGTGGGCCCCACTGTATATGACACGTCCAACAAAAACTTCTCACCTGATCAACAGTGGTACCTATTTTTCTAGCCACTTCTATTTTTTCCATGGCAGAGAGATAGAGAAACTTCCAACACAGCTCTCCATCTAATATATTACGCAATGGGTTGTTTGTGTCCACTCGGGTGCTCTTAAATGTTCTAGAGAAGAGAAGCGAGATCATTGTTAAATTACTATTCTATACCTTATTGAGTATAATTTCCAAAACACTAAAAATATATACAGCCTTGGTTCTGGTTCAAATTTTTTAACATATAAGCATTAAAGCAGAATTTTCTTAAACTGTTAACCAGCTTGTTTGTTCAGTAAAGCTGTTAAAAAATAATTAGGTATTTTTTGAAACCATTAATGAATTGAATAAACATTAAAGAGCAACAAAAAATATTTTGTAGGAGTTTCTTTTGTCCACCTTTCTTTTAGCCATAATACCATAATGCAGGCCTGCCAACCTGCCAAGAAAAAAATGTGTGGGTGGGGTTAAGATCGAAATACTAATATGCATAAGCCGTTTTTTTTATTTTTTACTTAAAATATAAATGAACCCAGCCTGCTATAATTATATGATCACTTTCCGAGCATCTCCCTAGTAGACTTTTAACAGTTGTCTAACGGCTCTTAAGACAACTGAAGGTTAGGATTGCAATTGATTTTATTTACAAGAAAGTAATTAAAAAGTATCCAGCTTCATGCTTGCCTTTGTTTCTTTATAATTTTTTAGTCACAATGGAAAAATTCTCTCAGCATCTACATTGCTGTGGAATGCAGCACACAGCAAGCCTAGCTCTAGCCAAATGGTATAATTCCACTTGACCATTTCAAGCCACTTTTTATCTACCCTGTTTGAGTTGACTACTTCTGTTGGTAGGTCCATAATATTGTACTTTCTGAAGGGTTCCTCATGCATGTCAAGTAAACAGGTGATTGTTATTAATTTCTTTTTTTTTAAATGGATGTCAGTGAAGGTAGCACCTTCTCTGTAGCTCATATATTGTAGAAAGGACTTTCATGTCAACCAAAGACTCTTGAGCAGGTGTGTGGACAACCACAAACATTCTATCTAGCAATCTACGAGTCAGAAAACATTTCTTTGACTCTGGCTTTTAATAGATATGAGTTGGCTAGATAAATATTTCCTTCAATAAGGAAGGTGGTAAATAAAACTTACGATCTGATTAACCGAATCCTCCTCTTTTGCCTTAGTGAATAAATTAGATATGGATGTCATAGATTCACTACTTTTAGCTGCACTTGTGTGGTTTATTAATATCATTGTTCCCGCCACTTTCAATAGATAAATGGGTTTGTCAAAGATTGCAGAATGAAACTTTTTCACCATGAGGTGATGGCCAAATAAATGTTTTTCTGAATAATCCTTTTGAAAATGTTGAATATAAAATTTGTTTAAAGCACTTTCACTCTCAAACTCAGTCACTGGAAAAGCTTTTTCAGCACATCTCTTTATAAATTTATCCATTTAATTATAATAGCTTTAACCAAAAAAAAAGTAACAACACAACCGAATTATTTTTTAAGCCTACTGAAAGGATAAATTTACTATCGTATCAATTGATGAATTAAGAATGATTTGGAGATAGCAGTTCACTTTGATAAGGAAGTGTAGAAAAAAATGAAGTGGCATCATCAAAATCTATAATTTCATGTCATACCTGATTTCCTATTTTTTTGCTGTTGTTGCTTTTGAATTTTTATTAGTGGTGAAATTTTTTTTAAAGGAAAATTGGAATTTTAAGGATTTTGTCTAAAAATAGGAATAAGGGATAAAAATAAATATGTATAATATGAACAAAACCTGAAGGGTTGGCAGGTCAGATAATGATTTAGATAAAGAAAAGAATAGTATTATTTCAGAAAAATTAAACAGTATATTACCTATAAGCTTTGGGATTGAGACCAGCAGGACTTGGCAGTTGAGAGATCATTGACCCTTGCAACATTTGCTGACGTCTGAACACTTTCTCTTGAATGGGGAGCAAATAACCAATGCTGCCATCTAGCGTTGCTAAGTGAAGAAAGAAATACTGATTGTCACAACAATATGGACAAAAATTGCTTGTGTCTATGTAGATAAAAGAGCTTCAGTATCAGGTAAAGGAAAATAATTTTAACAAGTTTACCATTTAGTTTTTTCATAAATTAAAATCAGTTTTTCATCCAGTTTTAAAAAGGACTGATAATTTTATTTGATATAAAAATAAGTTGGCATTGGACATGTCACACCTGAGATGTCAGTGTCTGTTGAACTGGTTAAACCAGTCAGATTTATCAAGATTGTTACCATTTTCTAGGATATCAACTCTACTGGCTACTTATTACCTATCCTGTCCCTGGCAACTGTCCACTTTTTATAATTGGAAAATGCATTTATCATGATTCCTGATACATTTTAAGGGGAGAGGGCATAAAGATTAGGCCCCAGGTAACTTTTACAAAAATGTTTTTTCTTATTGTGGGTGCAAAATAGTGTTTCTGCTCAGGGCAAGATATTGCTTAACTTTGGCCCCTGGTCTTGTATCACATTAAATAGGTTTTATCTTTCTTTTGTTTTTAAAAAAAAGTGGCATAATTTAGTTTTAGTTCTTATAGACCAAAGGTGAAAACTCCCTTCTCAATTGATGATTTCTTTAATAGTGCTCTTGTTCCTGAAGCACTTCTTGTTTATGTTCTTTTCAATCAATGACTGCACCAACAGGTAAAGTGGCAAATGAGCAAGTAAAGAAAAGTTTAAGCTCCCAACAAAAAAACAACAACCTGTATCTATACAATCTATTGAATCTTCCCAGTCGCAGACGATAGGATTAAATTGTTGAAAGAAATCAACGTCAGCATCAGCTTTATTACCATTTTAAGATTGCATTGAATTTGTAACAGTTGATCTAGAATCTAGACAGTCGACATAGCAGCGGTTTTAAATGATCTACCTTCAGTTATAATATATCACAGCCACCAAACACCAACAGAACAAGGGTTTGAGACTTTCTGTTTATAAACACATTAGAAGATTAACCTACCTTATGCAACCTGAAAATCTGGTTTTGTTTACGTTAAGATTGGGCAAAGAAAATGCAACTGAGGCTTAATAGGAAGAAAAACCATAAGTTAATGAGAATGTTACTATTAAAATGCTAAGATGATTACTTCATTATAAGTTTTGATAGAGACAGGCAATAAAAATAATGAATGCCTTTCTTAAATAGAGAGAAATTTACCAAAGTAGGTCACATGTTTTTGCTCAGAGGCGGCAGCATTCTTCTTGCTGGTTGATGGGTCCTCCATCTTGCATCGGACTCGAAACATTGAGTTGACGTGGCTACCAATGTTGAAATCAGCCCTCCTCAACAGCCTGCTGCCTCCATGACTTTCACGCACTGAATGACATGAGGTTAAACAATAATTTAAATTTTTTTTACAATTAATGAAGTATGTACATGTACTATATTTAAATGCTTTAGGTGGTCTGTAAAAATAAAAATATAAAATAACACTAATAATCTTTGTTACCTTTTGGCTAGGATATTACAAAAATACATTTAGTAAATAATCCATGCATGTTATGAAATATTTACTATGTAAAAAAAATTAAAAATTATTAGACAAACTTTTACCTAAAAGATTAAATATTATACATTTTGTTAATGAAATTTTGTGTTTAATTTCAGTCAAAAACAAACTTTTACCTTCTGGCAAGAAAGCCAAAATGACTATATTTTTATTTCTGTCTGTAACTGTGGACGGGTAATGATAAAAAAACATTAACATGATTACATTAAATTAACCAGTACAAAATATTCTAAAATGTGGACAAACGGGTATATTTTATTTTCCATTCTTCATCAACCCCAGGAGCCAAACATTGCCAGTATTTGACTAGAATGAGGTGACTACAATCCTATCATCATGCTTTCATTTAATATCCATTTCTAAAGGAAATCAATAATTATATTTTTATCAACAGTAAAAAAGTGTATGAATGTGCAAAGTACTTAAATAAAGTTTGTTAATTAGGGAATTATGTTGAAATTATTCAATTGCCATAGTAGTTTATATTAACAGAATAGAAGGCTTCCATAAACTTAAAAGGATTTATAGTAAGAAATTGTCTGTAAATGTTTTGTGAAAAGCTAAGAAGAGTGTATATTAAGAATGCCTATTAACACATGTAGGAAGGGCAAAGTAAAAATATGGGGAGGGTAGTTAGGGGGCCATCTTCTGCTGGCCAAAAAATTGTCAAACAGCAAGTTTGTGTAGATTTGAAGATACTTATCTGCTTATGCAATGAATTTCAAAGGAAAACAACAGTAAAGATGCATTTTTAAAGATACCTATGCTAAATAAGTGTGAGCCACAAATAAGCAAGCTAAAAAAATTTATCTACCAGCAAAGTTTAGTGTGTCCCCATCTACCATAAATTCAGCAGCATAAGTCTCTAGTGGCTTGATATCCTGTGTGTAACAAATCAATTCTTTTAAGTTTTATAAAAACATATATAAAAAATTATAACGTGTATATAAATTTCTATAAAAACATTTATATAAATTTCAACAAACAATTTGAAAATCAAATTTAATTTGGGGATTTATTGATTTATGATGCATCATTAAAACATTTTCCGCTTCAAACATGATTCTAAAACACTGTCAAAATAGCAGTTTTACTCACCCTGCTAACAAAGGACAAGACGCGAAGATCCTCTTGAAATCGATAGAGAGCAATACTTTTGAGCACATCTGCAGCAATGATTATGTTTTTTATAACGTGAAGGGAGTGAATGTAGATGAGTGAATCAATGAACGCTACACCAGACAGATCATCGTCTTTTAAAGACCAAATATAAATCTGGGGAAATTGATACAATGAAAGTGAAAAGTTGGACCACTTATGGACTCAGCACAAACAATTCACTGACACAGCAGCCATTTGTTGTCTAATGCTTAATGAGATTTTGTACTGATTAATCCACTAATTGGATTTTTGTTGCCGCCTAAACTACTTTCTAAAAATGTTCAAGATATGTGTTCAAAATCCAATCTCCTGTTATGTTTTTGACGGCTTTATCAAATTTTGATGAATTTAGGTGCTTGTTTTTGTTCATTTTATCCCTTCCAACCGAAACAATCATTTACTAAATTTATTTATTTTTTGTTTCTGTATTCATGTTAGTATTTACACAATGACACAGAGCAAAGATTTATAATAAAAATGACATTACAATATCTTCTGTAATGAGCTCTAAAGGCTTCAGAAGCGTGTGGTAGTAAAAACCAGATAATACCCCTGTGGTTAACATTGGTAGATTATTTTCTAGACCTTAAAATGTACTTTAAAAATAAAAAATAAAAAAATTATAAAAAAAGATTATTAACAATATTTTCAGTCAACTGAAAGGTAAAGTGCTTTTTAAAAATCAAATATAGCTTTTTTCAAATTACTTTTAACTTATTAGTACATTAACTTATGTAAAATAAAATGACACAAATTTGATGGCCAGATTCCTTTCGACTTTTCCTGTAACCTCTTTAAGTGACACTTGCATAAGGTCAAGGTCAACCAATTAGAGTGAGTGATAAACTACCAATGAATTACAACCAGCTTTTTTAATGGGCAATTTAAAATAACTTGGCAGAGAGCTGGTCTGCCATTTTGGGACTAGACACTATAGTAAACAAAATTTACCAGAATTGTATAATTAGTCCTCTATTATTGCACATTAATTATAAAAATGAGGGAAAGCAAATGAAGTTAAGCACAAAGTACTTTTGAAATGATCAACTCAGTTTGAACATCTTTTCACATAATTATCTCTAACCTTTCTCTTTCCTCCCATGCTTCTAAATTACTTGAAATTAACCATAAGTTAACAATTTTTAATCATTTTCTATAATTTAAATGATTCCTTTATTGCTGGTGTTAGCATCCTAAGCGGGCCATTAAAAGGCACTCAGCCCTCTGTTCTATACAGCTAATTGGTTTACCTTTTGTCCTATAGCTGTGACCAATAAGCCATTCAAGTAAGATATTGCTGAAACAGGACCTTTCTGTTCTTTATCATACAACACCTGTTTCAAAGATTTAAAAAAGTGAGATCTTTTAAACAAACAAAAATGATCATCATTAAAAAGAATATTAAAATATTTATCTGGATTAATGTCAAGATTGTCAAATCCATCAAATAAAAATTTCCAGACTTTTATGACTGACACTAATAATTATCATATTATTTTAAAAAATAAAAACATGATTAATATGACTAAGTTTTCTTGAAATTAAAAATGTCTTTATGACTACCAGTATATACCTTTGTACTATAACAAGAAAGCGTGATATAATTTTTTAATATTGATTTATGGAATGACATTCTTAGTTTAAATTTCTCCTAAATGAGATCATACAATTTTAAAAGATAAAAATGCTGAGATTTTCATTAACAAGTATTGTACAATATCTCTTAATGTTTACTGACATTCTCATTTCTTTATCAAGTTCTCATAAGTACTTCACAAACAAGTCTTATACAGTCAAATTTTTATTGACTGTCCTTAAATGTATTAAAGGTTAGCAACTTTGATACAGCTGCATTATTGAAATTAATTTTAATAGACTTGGTCGTGATTAGGGGTGTACCGGATTTCGTCTCCGGCAGAATATTACTTCATAAATCTGGCTGGCCGGTAGAGCCATAAAATATATATACATATAATAGCTTCGACTCCTACAAATCCGGAATCTGTCCATTTTTACAAATCCGTCTCTGTTTCGGCCAGATTTAACTTTATAAATTCTGCCATATCAGGCTCCGGCCGAATTAAAATTTTTTGAATCCGGTACACCCCTAGTTGTGATACAGTTGACTTAAGTTGAGTTTCTCATTAAATTGCTATTCTAATGAGAGAGAAACTTTCATATTTACATATAATTTTATTCAGTGAATACCATAAAGAAGTAAATTGATAAAACAATCATTTTGATAAATTACACGTAAAATAACCTTCAAGATGCAAAGATAAACAAGTTATTACTAGAAATTCAAAACAGTTAAACATCTCTTGAGGGGCGCGATGGTCTAAGTGGTAGCGCACTGGACTATCCATCCGAGGCAATCCCGAGTCGCGGGTTCAAGCCCGGGTACTGGCTAGGCCCCTGGGGCATTGTGCTGGCCACACATTCCCCTGCTCGTTAGTGGTGGCTAAAAACTTGTGAACGCTACATCACTTGCCCCATAGTCCGTCATGGACTGGAAAGGGGGTCATTCATTCATTTCATAAACATCTCTTATTCTTATTATCTTATGACAACAGCTAACCTCTGAATTGTTTTTCCCCTGGAAAATAACTTAGCTTCTCTAACCACACTACTACCACATGTAAGATAAGGGAGAATAAAAAAAAACCCGTAAAAAACCAAGTTTTTGACTATAAATCCTTTATGTACGAGAAGTAACTAAAAGAATGTTCATTATAATACGCAGCGCAAGACCATCCAAAAATACACAATTGCAGTTGTGTCATAAAACATGTTTAATATAATGCGCACCGATCAGGAATATGTTTATAAAAAGAGTTGTCAATAAAATACGCACCTTATTGCGTGACAGAAAGGTTGTTCAATATAATAAGCACCGCGACGCTCTATCTCAAAAAATAGCATGATGCATAGGAATAAATAAAATAATCTAAAAAATCAATAATTTAATTACGGTAAATGCGATCGATGTGAAATTTTGATACATTGTTTTTATTATCGGTACAAAACTGCCTGCACAATTTCAGCTCGCTAGCTTACCAGCAAGTGGGTTAAAAATCGATCAAAAGTTTTGGCGACAAGCAATCAAGCAATCAAGGGTGCCGACACCACGAGTTAATATTAAGGATTTTAAAAAAGCAATGACAATTTAGGGTTGTTAACTTTTAACCGGTCCAGTTTCATCTGGACTGGTTAACAATAACTTCACTTTGCTGGTATTAGCGTATTACCAGCAGTTCATTTTTTGTGTACAATATTAAAAACAAGCATTAAATTTAAAGTTCAAAATTAATCCCTAGTAAGTTGACATTGAAAAAGAATATGGCATTTTAAAATATTTTAAAAAATCACTTTTACATCATTAATCTATTTTCTCCTAAATTTGGCTCATGATTTTTTTTATTTATTTCAATGACTTCGGTGAGTTGCTGGGATAACACAGATGCCGGTTGGATCATAGAGCTTTTAATGTCAGATACAGATGACTATATGCAAGTCCCTCGGTATACTGTGTGAGTAAATGTTACTAAATTTGTTACATTCTCTAGTAGTTAGAGGTTCTGAGAGCTTAAGATAAAAAAATACCTTGCTACCACTAACAGACAGTTAACTAGCCTTTTTTATTAAGGGTTAAAAGGTCCTCAAAAAATAAAGTCTTAACAACCTCAGTTGAGACTGCCTTCAGGCTAGAAAGGAAAGAAATTTATTGAACAGGGTAGCTGCCTTGCCTTGTCGGATATTACATTGCAATTAAATTTTAAATTTGCATTTTGTTTGTTTTGACATTATGTCTTTGCCGAAGAAGGCAGACACCACTTCCATTTGTCAAGTTGTTTTTAAGACTTCCTCCTAAATTTTTAAGTAAATTTCTATAACATTTAAGCTCTTCTGACTGCCGATACATGGTGTAAATAACTGTACACACCTTGATTTTATTCTTGGTAAGTGGCTGTCCAGGCTCAGGAACTACCTCAATGACATCCAATATTATAATCTGGAAGTTGAAACAAAAAGTATGTGTATGTATGTGTAACAAAAAGCCATCTAAGGTATCTTTTAAACTATCGGCATATATTCTTATATTACAGATGACTAGCACTAAATCTCAAAAGTATAGATGAGACATTTTAATGTTGTTCCCTCAGCAAAAGAGACATGCTAAACTGACTACACTGAGAACTTACGCGTCCACGTGCAACCACGTCTTCTCCCATGCAGTAAGCTGTTCCCATGGTTACAAACCCTTTCAGGCCAGATATTGTGCCTTCTGATTTTAGCTGCGCATTTTCCAAGCATGTGATGTGTTCCCAGTCTTCACAGTCGTATCTAATCAAAGAAAACACAAAAATTAACTACTGCCCTTACATCTCAACAAATGTTTTTCCCCAAAATTAGAAGTTAGTTTTCACAGAAAGGACCTGAGAGTAGTTTTATTTATTTCATAAAAGAATCTATATATATATTTCACCAAAAGGAGTATGTGCAAATGAGCTTGACGAATGACCCTTGATGGAGCCGACCAATCACTGTTGGCAAGCGTAGTGGGATGAAAAGAAGAAAAAAAAAGGGGGGGGGGACAATTTTTCTTTCGGTAACTTGCGTTGTTCCTTCACAGAATAATATGTGATTCATATTGTAGTGGTTATCACGCCCGCCTTGCACAGGGCAAGTCCTGGGTTCAATCCACAGCGGGAAAATTAAATTATTTTTTTTTAAATGTTTGTTTCTGCCCGTTCTTTTCCCCCTTTTTTGTGAACATGATTAACCCTCACTAGGGTCAGCCAATCAGAGTTTATGGTTGGCAAGGGATGGTAGTAAAGGGTGGGGGGCAGGTATCAACAACCACAGTGCACATGTCTCTATGTTTACTCGCTTTTGTTTTTGTTTTCATTACTTCGTGTTGCTGTTTGTGTCCGTTCTCTCTCACGTTCTTTGCCCTATCTATGATGAGCAAGTCTGCTAAGCCGCGGGTCGTATCTAGTTATGTTAAATTAAATAGGACGATGTTAATTTAAGTTTGGTATGATGACACTGAAGACACAAAAATATTTTGAAAGTTCAATTATTCTTTGTCCTCTTACGTCTGTGTCCTTACCATATAGCTGTGATAAATAGTTTGCTGGAATATTCTATTTCCTTGTCAATGACAAGAATTTTTATGCGCAAGGTAATTAATTAAATCAACAGAAGATTTTTAAATTCAATGAAACAGTAATAAGATAAATATTAGCATTCTCGCAGCCCTTTTCTTCCCGATACATATTTAGCATTGACTATTGACTTGTACTGTCTAATTATTATTGAATTATCTTATGAAGACATTGTTAACCCACTCCCAGTGGAGTGTTAGCGGATACCTACACTCACAAAAGTATAATAATTTATCATGCTAGGAACTTTAAAATCACACAAGTTATATGGTTCCAAAAATCTAATATGTCTTTTAGATGTGGTACATAGATCAAACAGCTTCTTTCTATGTGAACAGCTTCCTTATTATTGTAAAAAAAAACCCCACCTCTATCATCAATATCTATAGGATTTTGTACATTCACTGTGCTGAGTGGTAAAAAAAATGACATTCATGATCACTTAACTCAGTTAAAAAGTCCCCCCCCCCTCTAATTTGTTAAAAATCTGGTGTTAAATATTTCAAGGGAAAAATAAATGATGATATTTAGGAGTTTGGTAGCTGCAGCAAATAAATGGAGTAAATTTTAACTGGAAAAAAAGGGGGAGGAATGGAGTGGGACAAAGATAGCAATGAAATACTAGTGGAGTGGGACAAAGATAGCAATGAAATACTAGTGGAGTGGGACAAAGATAGCAATGAAATACTAGTGGAGTGGGACAAAGATAGCAATGACATACTAGTGGAGTGGGACAAAGATAGCAATGAAATACTAGTGGAGTGGGACAAAGATAGCAATGAAATACTATGTGAAGGGAGTGGTGAGAATTAGGATATCTTGATCTCCGATAATCCTAACAAGGTGAAGTTTTGAGTTGAATAAATATAATTGTGTACAAGTGGTGGTAAAGCTGTTTAAAAAGAAATTGATTTAATAGAAGTTAGAATGAAAATGTAATTCTAATTTTAAGTGCATTCCTTGAATGTTTGTTAAGTCAAGAAAATTTAGATCCTACTGCCAGTCTTTGGCAGCTTATGGCTAGTAATAAATTAACACTTGCAGAACCTGATTAAAGAAACTGAGTTACAGCTTGTTTTTTAATTCAAGAGCATGCACTTTGTTCTGTGGTGTTGGAGTGAGGGGCACTGAATGCTTTCAATCCAGGTATTTGATCAGACTTGTATAGGGGATATGAATACATTTTTCCTTGTAAATTTAAATGAAATCAAATGAATTTGAGTTCTCATAATGGCCTTTTATTCTCCCATTGATTCATATGTGGTTGCATCCTCACTCGACATTCAGATTGACAGTCTGACTTGCATTAGTGAGCTAATAGTCTGACTTGCATTAGTGAGCTAATAGTCTGACTTGCATTAGTGAGCTAATAGTCTGACTTGCATTAGTGAGCTAATAGTCTGACTTGCATTAGTGAGCTAATAGTCTGACTTGCATTAGTGAGCTAATAGTCTGACTTGCATTAGTGAGCTAATAGTCTGACTTGCATTAGTGAGCTAATAGTCTGACTTGCATTAGTGAGCTAATAGTCTGACTTGCATTAGTGAGCTAATAGTCTGACTTGCATTAGTGAGCTAATAGTCTGACTTGCATTAGTGAGCTAATAGTCTGACTTGCATTAGTGAGCTAATAGTCTGACTTGCATTAGTGAGCTAATAGTCTGACTTGCATTAGTGAGCTAATAGTCTGACTTGCATTAGTGAGCTAATAGTCTGACTTGCATTAGTGAGCTAATAGTCTGACTTGCATTAGTGAGCTAATAGTCTGACTTGCATTAGTGAGCTAATAGTCTGACTTGCATTAGTGAGCTAATAGTCTGACTTGCATTAGTGAGCTAATAGTCTGACTTGCATTAGTGAGCTAATAGTCTGAATCACTTTCAGCCAAAACTTTTAAATTTTGGCAAAAGCTGAAACTAGGCAGAAGCATAACTTTTGGCACCAATAGCTAATGTCCAGCTTTGGTAAAACTTGAATAAAGAATATTATTTATGTAATTAATACTTGGCATCCAGCTTAAGTGCCTGAGAATGTCTGGCGACTGTGAGAGATAACAAACAATAAGTACTGGTATCTGCTACCAATAATAAATACCTTGTGTCTGGTATGACCTCCCATGTGCTTGGTGTGAAAAGCTGGACCGTGTACTTGCTCATATTGGGGTATATAAACCTCTCATCTGTGAAATAAATAAATATTTTTATCTCAGCAACGTGAATCTACAAATTTTTGAAAAAAATTTTGGTTTTAGGTGAATGCACAAAAACATTTTTAAAAAATCAAAACAATAAGTCAATTCATTATTCATCTTAATTGAAACATTTTAAAACAGGACACTCTTAATGTCATAGTTTGGCTGTGGTCACCGGGGCTGCATTGATGGATTGGAAGCTGATGTGACAAGACAAACATGAACCCAGATATCACCTTACTTCTTTCCACATAGTCCCACTCCCTGTCATCTGACATAACTCTTGGAAACTTGTTGGTGCTTTCCTCTATACTTGTTACTACTGCATAAAGCTGTTTCAACAAATAGGCGAAACTTAATTAAATAAATTACTTCCAATTTAAAAGCACATGTCTGATATAAACGTTATTACTTTTCTATGTAAATCAATTCTCCTGTATATATTGAATAGAAGAAAAAAAAAGATATTACTCTGGGATCTATGATCTACCTTTTTCCAACTGATTATTTACTAATGCTCCATTTATGATTGTGTTGAATCAATTTTTTGTAAATGCAGAAATACATCAAAAAGTAAAAAACAAAATCTAGTGTAAATTTCCCTTTTTTTTTACCCCATAGAAATCAGACTAAAAAAACATTATAAATTAGTTTTACCAACATAATATCACTACAATAAAATAATTGAATACTACTGTCTTGATGCTCACCTTGCTGTCACTGTGATAAGTGATGTAATGTGGAGTACACCTGAGAGGTACTTTACGAATGGGCCATGGAGCATCATATGTTACATGAGTTGGTAGGACACATATACACATGTCACTCTTCAAACAAAAAAAAAGTACCTTAGCTAGTAGAAATGTTTTATTTTATTCATATTTGCCACGTGCAAACTTTTTTTTTAGGTGAGTTAATACCTTATAATTTTATACAAATATTATACTTCAACAGAGTATTTTTCACCATAAGCTTATTGCCATGTCTCACATCACCTCTTCCACTGACCCGCATTTCATGACTAACCCATAACTACCAAACGGAACAGCTGCTAAATTGTTCATCATAGCCACTTGGCACATGCTAAAATGGCCAACAGATCTGAATCATTATGATCACCTAGTTTTAGTTTACCTTAATTGTGTAAAGTTAATGGCTTAAGTCACTAAAGTAACAGTATACTCTAAATGTTTATATTGCAGTTAAAAAAGACCTTTCTGTTGAAGTATAAAAATCCCTTGGGACAGTTGACATTGTGGAATGCAGCAAAGCAGGTGACCCATCCGTCAATCCCCATGGGATGAATCCTAAGAGATCCTTTACTTGTCATGAATATCCAGTGAGGATAAGGGCCACATATGAATACCTAGCATATAATACACACACATAAAATTAGTCAGTAAGGTTTAATCATCGCCTTTTATTTATTTTAGGTGTCCAGGTGAACTTTATCTGATCACATTATACATGGCAAATTAAATGATCAGACTTTGAGTGTAATACTTGAATCAATGAATGAATCAAGGATTGTTACATCAACTTTCCCATCAGATCAACAATGAACTGATGCTTAAACATTGTTTCATATTCTAAGTTAGATTGTCAGCTCAATTGTTGGAATGATCTCTCCCCCCCTATTGATCCTACCCCAGAGTAACCGGACACATCATCAAAGTATCTCAGCTGCTGGATGTGGTCAGGGGGAGTGTTCTCATCCGGTGGCTCCTCCTCGTCTTCACCCTTCTTCTGTGCATGGGAGGGTTTCTCTCGCAGAATTAGTTCATGGGCTACTTTGTGAAACCGAATGCGAAGGTGCTCTCCTGTCATCTGAATGTCGGCTGCACTGGGAACCCTTGGGAAGACTTCATAGATGAGCAAGTCTTCCTCAACTCTTGCCTGTAAAATTGATGAATTAATCTTGATTTAAATAAATGGCCACTAATAGATGCATCCAATCAAGACTATACATTAAAATCATACATATGATGGATGTTGGAGGTGGTTTTCAAAGCCAAAAATTGATGGGAAATAGGAATATTTGATAATAAATTCATTTAAATTTTAGAACATGACCTATAAATTATTTTATATTATGGATAAATTGGGTCATAAATATTGAAGGCACTAACCATGAGATAAGGACGTGATTTATTATGTCCAAGACCAAACATCTGAATTTCTTTCACAACAGGCATTTCCCCTGTGCTAGTTTTCTCTGAAGTAATCCTGAAAGAGATGTCTTACTTGTATAACTCAATTTAAAAAAAGTAAAATTCACTATTTAATGTCTGTTAAACTTATAGTGCATAATATATTTTATTTATGTTGAGCTATAAGAGTTTGTTCACTTGAAGATTAAAAAATAAAACACCGTCTTGTGTTGTATTTTACTTCGACTTGTCATCTTGTGACTGTTTAATACTATTACTATTAATCCGGAAGTTACAATTGAACGTCATCTCAAGTAGAGCGCGTTCTTTTGTTGACTTGAGCGTTGTCTTGGCGTGTGTAACTTATTACAAGAGTGGAAAAAAGACTGAACTCTCGCTACAAGGTGACTCGGTTCAACCTGATGGAAGTGATACAGACAACAACGAACCATGGGATGACCATTGCGATTTAACTTCTTGGTGGAATCTTGAGAATGAGGCTCCGCCAAACAGGCATGCATAGCCTTAAACTCTTGATTTAATTGTGTGTATTTGTCTTGTTATTATTTCTGGATCAGGATCTTCATCAAGGATTCCTGTTTCGCTAAGGATTGCTCCATCAAATTAACAGTCTATGACAGTGATGCGTCCATTTCTGAACATTTATATGAAATTGTGTGTGTGTAATTATGTTTAGGAAGATTTAGAGTGCAATGTGTTTTATGTAGTTGTTGAACATGTTTGTAAAGCGCTGTGAGCCCAGCTGTAGGCTGGGGTACTGCGCTATACAAGTGAACAAATAATAATAATAATTATAATACATAGAAAAACACTAGTTTGAAAACCAAGACACACCCCGTTTTGGTAGGATCAAAAGATGGCCCACTGTCTACTAAAGTCCTTTGACCAAGTGGAAAACTTTTCACTGTGTAGACCAGTTTGAACTCTGTCAAACTGTATATCTGTAGACAAGCAAACATATTTAAGTTATCAGTTATTTGAACTCTCAAGCTGTATATCTGTAGACAAACAAACATATTTAAGTTATCAGTTATATGAACTCTGTCAAACTGTATATCTGTAGACAAACAAACATATTTAAGTTATCAGTTATATGAACTCTGTCAAACTGTATATCTGTAGACATACAAACATATTTAATTTATCAGTTATTAATGTATAAATACATTTGATTATGGATGGCTATGTCTGGTTCGAATAAATGATGAGTTATTTTTTTAAAAACAACACCTAATGAAAATATTCTATCAACAAAGGAGAGCATATGCTATGTATGAAAAGATTTCATTTGGGGTTTGCACTTTCAAGTGATATTTTTCTAGACTGACAAATAGCTTCCTATTCAAATTTTTGTTAGTTATAAAATGACTATACATACAGAGAATTCAGGCCATCTACTTAATCTTTCTTAAATAATATACTGGATATTCTTCAAGAGGAGTGATAGTTAATTTTAAAAATTTAAATTATAAAAAAGACATTTCAAACATGATGCTTTTAAAACATTTTATTTTGGATTTACCTCAAGCTGCCCATTTTCTCTTGATATCAGTAGCCATGAAGATACTTTTATCTCTTTTTTCTTTGCCTGAAGTTGTCTGTTCAAAAAAATTGTGTATAATAATTATAATTATAGTATAATAAATGTGAAAGCCTCTTAAAAAGTTTTAAATAGAAGTCAATAAAGATCATCAATGTATTAACCTGATAACATCACCTGCTAACATGAAAATTAACAGTTAAGGCACTTAAATATTTTGCAGACTCATTTTGGCTCATTCCAAAATTAATGTTTTGGCCACGGAATATGGCAAAATATTGGCAGGCACTGAGGCTATACATAGCACACACAAAAATTTAGGTTTTCAGTAGGGTTAATATCATTATCATAGATATATTTGTTTCTGAACATCACCTGCTTTTATAAATATATTAATTTAATAACATCAAACCCTAACATCCTTGTCAAAAAAAATAATTAACATTTTAAAATACTGGAAAAAAAAGAATTAGATGACATCTACCCTTCAACACCTCCATCTGTGATATTAATTATTGAATTGGTTTTGAATTCACTGGCTGGAAATTTAAGTTTATAGACAAAATAAAAGAATTTCAGATGATTACATGTCATCTCATATTTAGAGAAGTTTATAATAAAAAAGGGACATAGAGGCAAAATATTTAAGGACAAAGTGTGATGGGGGGAGTGACAACATACATATCTTGTGGATCTCCACTAGGTTTCTTTTCCGGCACAGTAAATATGGATGTGTCCCCATACAACAGTTCATCTTCATCATCTACTTCACTGTATCATTGTAGGGAAAAAGAAAACAAACATTTTAAATATTGTTTAAAAAAAATAAATCTCATTAATAATATGAATTTTGCTTCAAAGTTTTTGTGCAATAGCATGCAGTAACTTTTGGGTGCAGGCTCTAGAAAAACATTTCAACCCCAAATTTTTTGGCCGAAACAAACAAAACTAATTATTAAAACTGTAGTCACTCTTACTCTGGTTTGAAACTTGGAGCCTTTTCAGCTGGCCTTGCTTGCTCAATTTTTGTGGCTAAATCTTCAGTTTTAGGAGTCTCTGTAACAAACAGACCACTATAATCTTTATAGGTGGTCACTGCTAATATTCTTGGCTTCTGGGGAACAGCAAACAAGAAAATTTAAGTGAAACAACTCGCCAATAGGGCAACGAGTTAAATTTGACTTTTAGCTTCTTTTTCTCTTAAACCAGTTAGTTACAGTTAGTTCTACTCTATTTATAATGGCTGTCAAAATACATTTTAAAATGTTCACTGCAAGAGCACAAATAGGTATAAAACAAGTCCTATTAGTCCACTAACACTCCTTGAACAAAGGGTGTTTTGCATATCTGCCACACTGCTTACAAAAATAAACCTTTTTTTTCCACATCAGGCCAGATCAATTTGTTACATTAATTTTTGGTTATGATTTATTATGCATTGATTTTTTTAAAAACATGTTTTTAGCATGATGGGATTTATTCATCCATTTATTTTTGAACCTCAAAGAATAGGGTTTATGACATTGTGCATCTGATTCTATTTAGCTTTGACAGGATCATCTCTGTGGAGCAAGTCTGATGGTAAAAGTCTCAGACAGTTGATAAATTGAAATTAAACTCTTTACAGACTGTTATGCTGGTAGACTTTCACAGATCTATTTCAACCTTCTTTTATCACACCCATGGTATTTTCTAAAAATATTTCAGACTGGTAGAAATAGTTAAGGTTTACTACAAGTGAAATTTTCCCAAAGACCTAGACTTCTGAAAGATTTTGAGCAGTTTCATTTTTAATTTCAAATGATTTCATCACTAAGTAAATTTCTAATTAACCTTCTCCCATTTAGATACTATATTTTCTGCAGGCAGGAGATGTCCTTAATATCTGAAAATTTCATTATGCAATTTATTTTTCCTTTACTTTACTCACTTGTGGTATAGGCATCTTACTGGCAGACAATCTGGCACCTCCCATAAGACGATCATCTTTTAGGGTAAACATCATCATTTGCCCCTCAGCTCCCATCACTACAACATGAGGGTCACAGACAGAGCAGCTTTGTATTGATGAGCCCAAGTCAACAGGTATGTGTTGAATTTGTTTAACTGAAACAACAGGATTTTAAAAATAATTTACAAAGTGAGTAGAAATACTTGAAAAAAATATTTATTTGAATAAATGCAATGGACACTAAAATGGCAGCATTATTTATAAAAATGGCATTATGGATTATCAGGTTTTCTTTAGTATCATATTGTGACTCATTTAAATATTTAAAAAAAAACATTTTTTTAATTTAAAAGAAACTACTTTTTGAAACTCCAAAATTCTGAATAGATGTAGATTTGTCTCATCCATACCATAACAATTTCCCACATTTGGGGTGTAAGCTATGAAATTTATTTTGTAAAACATAAACATTAGATTTCAATGAACACACATATAAATACATTATTGAAATATACATTATTGAAATATATTGAATAGGGTCTGGGTAAACTTGAAAAAGATGTAACAAAACAACAAATTTAATGGCAAAAATCCTTCCTCAGCGAACAAACATAAACAAAAGAAAGTACAAAAATAAAGTAAAACCTATCTGCAATGAGTAGTTAAAAAATACATCAACCAGAAAGAAAGAAAAATACAGTCAATAAAGTCCCACTCCACTTATCTTTCTATGTAAATCAATTGTTTTTTTTGTGCCTGATGCAAAAGGGTGTTATCTTAAAATAATTACTTAGAGACATAATAGTTAAATTATAGAAACAAAGGGTATTAGAAGCAAAAAAAAATATTCAGAAGAAGATCTCATTTTTTATTAGTGAGTCACGCGTGACCCTGGGAGCCTCTAAAGGTTTATTATAGGGGTCTACCGATATGCCTTTTTGCCGATATTGCAGATACCGATATTACCGATATTTTTTTTGCCGATATGAGTGCCGATATGAGTATTTGTTATGACGAAAACCAGCGGTCATATTTGATGACGTCATTCTTAAATCTATCACTCGTAATTATTTATCTTTAATATTAGGGGACTACCGATAGGCATTTTCGCCGATATTACCGATATTTTTTTTCCCGATATGAATATTTGTTAGGACAAAAACCAGCGGTCTTATTTGATGACATCGATCATTCTTAAATTCATAACTCCTAATTATTTATATTTTATATTAGGGGTCTACCGATAAGTATTTTTGCCGATATTACCGATATTTTTTCTCCGATATGAGTGCCGATATGAGTATTTGTTAGGACAAAAATAACAGCGGTCATATTTGATGACGCCATTCTTAAATTTATCACTCGTAATTATTTATATTTTATAATTAAGGGGTCTACCGATATCCAGTTTTGCCGAAATACCGATTTTTTTTCCCGAAACGAAGTTTCCGATGTGTTTACAAGTTCCAGTTCATGACCTACATAGGACTCATAACAAAACGAACCGTCCTTTATAAAAATGTACAAGCATATTAGGTACTCCTTTTGAAACTTCAACCTTGACTCATAATTATTAATTCTAACCAATAGTTTAATGGCTTTTGCACACGGCCACCTTTTATGAATGAAACAATGAGAACAAAGTACAATAGTAATATAGTGAAAATGAGGCTGAAGCTTGAATGGTTGCCAATGACAACACGTCTTCACACGGTACATTTTGTTATTCCATACGAAACGAAATGTTTTAGACATCTGCGATTCTGCGTGCATCTTTGCTATTAGAGCAATTACGTGAACATAATGTTTACATGTTATCCATTTATTAGAGCAATTACGGTATACTTGGCATCGGCACTATTTACACAGTATTTCTGAGTATACGAAAATCGGCCGATACCTAAACAATATCAAAGCACATGGCACACTGTATCGTGGCTGCACATATTAATACTAGGACTCTTTTGACTATTTCAATACTGGTATCGGGGTCAATATATTAATTTGTCGAGATATTGTAAACCTAAATGATAGTTTTTTTGTTTCCGTTTTTTTTTGGGTCAAAATGTCACTTATTATGAAATATCGGTGACGTCAATATCGGGACCTTTACAGGCTACCGATACCGATATTGCCGATATCCAGATATCGGTGGCGATATATCGGCCAGCCGATATATCGGTAGACCCCTAGTTTATTACCTTATCATATAGATAAGATATAGATAAGTATAGATCAATAATCTCTGTAGTTTTGTATACTTTTCTGACTTACTTCCTTCCAAAAGTCTCATAGAAGCAGGTGAAACCTGTAAGATGTATCGCTTATTGCCAATGTTCCCCACAAACACAGTTGAAGTTTGGGTGCTGAAACCACTGTGATCAAGTTCATTAATTTCGTTTCCTGTCTGCAAAACCTGAAAATAAGAAAGTGTATAGCATGTCAAAGCATGTCTTGTGTCAGGGTAAAGCACACAATGGACTAATAAATACATGTATATGAAAACGACACATGGAAGACAGGAATAATCGATAGAGAGCTCAAGAGGCTAAAAATTGACATCGCATGCCTTCAGGAGACCAGGCTCCCAGACAGAGGATCACTAAAAGAGGCAAATTACACCTTCTTCTGGCAAGGCAGACCTACACAGCACAGTGTAGGTTTCGCTGTTAAGAACACCCTTCTACTATCCATTAAACCCACGTCTTCAGGCACAGAGAGGATCATCACTCTAAGACTCAGAACTGCTGCGGGCCCAGCAATCATTCTTAGTGTGTATGCCCCAAATCTCTGTTCAATCCCAGAAGAGAAAGACCAGTTCTATGGAACATTAGACCAGGCAATAGCCAGCATCCACAAAGACAAGGCAATCTATCTCTTAGGAGATTTCAATGCTAGAGTGGGGCGCGACCACAAAGCCTGGCCCACATGCCTTGGACTCTTTGGAAGAGGAAAGATAAATGAGAATGGACAGAGGCTTCTAGAGCTGTGCTGCTCACGAGGTTTGTGTGTGACAAACACGTTCTTCAAATGCAAGGATATACACCAAGTATCTTGGAGACACCCTTAATAGAGCCAATGGCACCAGCTGGACCTCATCATCACCAGGCGTGCACAACTAGCTAGCGTCCTACTAACCCGCAGCTTTCACAGCGCCGACTGTGGACTGTGAAACGGATCACTCCCTTGTGGCCAGCAAGGTACGAATAATGAGGAAAAACTCGTACCACACCAAGAAAAAGGGCTGTCCACGCATCAACACCTTCTGCATGAAAGACCCAGTGATAACGCAGCTGTTCAATGACAAAGTGAAGGAAGGTCTCTCAAAGATGTCCCCATGTGTCACCATTGACTCCAAATGGACGCATCTCAGAGACACAATCTATACATCAGCATCAAAAGCCTTTGGCAAAAAATCTCACAAAAACACGGACTGGTTTGATGCACATAATTCGGATGAGATGAAACCTGTCACTGAAGCCAAAAGGAAAGCTCACATGGCCTACATTGAAAAGCCTACACACGACAGGCCACATGCCTTAAAAGCAGCCAAGCCCAAAAAGTCGCTCGTCAATGTGCCAATACCTACTGGCTTAACCTCTGCTCCAACATACAGTCAGCTGCAGACATGGGCAATGCCAAAGCCATGTACAAAAATATCAAAGAAGCAACTGGCCTTTTGACGTCCAAAGTTGCCCCCCCCCCTCTAAAGTCCAAAAGGGGATACATTATCCAAGACCAGGCAGCGCAGCTAAAAACGGTGGGTTGAGCATTATCTGGAACTGTATGCAACAGTTACCACAGTCTCCAACACCGCTCTAGATGACATCCCCGTAATGCTGCCCATGGAAGAACTTGATGTCATGCCCACATAGGAAGAGCTGAGCAAAGCAATTGACTGCCTAGCTTGTGGAGAAGCTCCTGTGAATAATGGCATACCACCAGAAGCTCTAAAGAGTGGCAAGACAGCGTTACTCCTACCTTTGCACGAGCTTCTTTCCCTCTGCTGGGAACAGGGCTACATCCCCCAGGACCTAAAGGATGCAAATATAGTGAAACTATATATAAGAACAAGGGCGATAGAAGTGACTGCAAAAACTATCGCGGCATTTCACTCCTTAGTATTTTAGGAAAGGCATTTTCCCGTGTCATACTAACACGATTACAGAGTTTAACCTCCAGAGTTTATCCCGAATCTCAGTGCGGTTTCCGGGCTGGTCGGTCTACTATAGACATGGTGTTCTCCGCCATACGGCAGCTATAGGAAAAATGCAGGGAGCAGCAGATGCCACTATACATTGTCTTTGTGGATATTACGAAAGCCTTTTATTTAGTCAGTCGCCACGGGCTATTCCAAATCATGTTAAAAAATCGGCTGTCCCCCACACATACTCGCCATCATCAGACAGTTCCATGAAAATATGCAGGGCACAGTGCAGTTCGATGGAGCTACGTCAGAAGCCTTTTCAGTCAGCAGCGGAGTTAAACAAAGGTTGTGTACTCGCACCAACACTGTTCGCAATATTCTTCTCTGTACTGCTTCGATACGCATTCAAGGATAGCAGTGATTGAATCTGATTACACACCAGAGCTTATGGAGGACTTGTCAACACTGCCCGCCTCCGAACCAAGAGCGAAACGACAGATGTCCTAATTCGTGAGCTACTCTTTGCGGATGATGTGGCACTGACAGCACACACAGAAACTGGTTTGCAACAACCCGTGTCAAGCTTTTCCAACGCCTGCAAAGAAGTTGGTCTGCAAATCAGCTTGAAAAAGACTAACATCATGGCCCAAGACACACGTTCTCGTCCTACCATCAATATCGACAATGAAAACTTGCAGGTCGTGGTCCAAGGTCTCCAATACACTGTCCATCGAGGAAGAAATAAACAGTAGAATTGGCAAAGCAGCTGCCACAATGGCTAAACTAAATAAACGGTTCTTGCAAAACACCAAGCAAACGGAGAAAACCAAACTGTGTGTCTATCAAGCCTGCGTCATCACTATGCTGCTATATGGGAGCGAGACTTGTACCGATTATACATCCCATGAGCGCAAGCTTAATAGCTTCCACTTGAGGTGCCTGCGATGCATCCTTGGCATTAAATGGCAGGACAAAGTGCCAAATAGTGAGGTCCTGATGTGTGCCAATACCCAAAGCATGTTCTCAATCCTTAATGAAAGACGCCTGAGATGGCTAGGACATGTTAAAAGAATGAGCCCTGGCCGCATCCCCAAGGACCTCCTCCTATATGGAGAACTGACATCGGGAAAGAGGAAGACAGGTCGCCCATGTCTGCCATTTAAAGATGTCTGCCAAAGGAACATGAAAGCAGCCAGAATACGCACAAGCGACTGGGAGTGTAAGGCAGAAGACCGATCAACGTGGCGCAGTTGTCAAAGAGGGTGTCATAGTAGCCGAGGAGCAAAGGATGGAGGAGGCTACAGACAGAAGAGCTAGGAGAAAGGCCAAAACATTTGGGAGCACAGAACTCGTGTGCAAAAACTGTGGTAAAGACTGTCACTCATGGATAGGACTGCACAGCCACTCGAGGAAATGCAACCCAAATCAACGGGGATGCACCATCATCTCTCGAGGCGGAAGGATGCCGACATGAAAATTCTTTAAAAAATGATCAAAGTCAAACTTGTGTGAGATCATAGTAAGCAAATAGTGAAAAACTCCACTGATACTGTACTAAATATGATCTAAAATTACACTGATAATATCAGTGTACATTAAAAAATTTCATTTTTGTTACCTGGGTTTCTTATACAAATTTCTTTTGACTAGACATTTGTGCCTGTTCCTGTTTCATTTTATACATTACAGATGCTCCATCTATACACATGATCTTTTCATCCTACACTTATTCATGGTTTATATCTTGCATTTTTATTAGAGTTTTGAATGTTGAACAGAAGACAGTTTTTGGTGTTTCTCAAATTGAGCTTCAACATTTAACTGGCTTTTTTGCATATTAATATAGTACTTAAGAGGTGTGGTATACCTATTAAATGCGTGCCACTTTGGGCATGTGATACATTTAGCATGGCATGCAATATACATTTCCCAATCTTTCACCATTTATGCCATTACAGAATTGCTATGTCATAAGTAGAACTATGTCAAGAGTATGAGAATCAGTGTTGCTAAATGTTTAAGAAATGTGCTCACTGTGTGAGATGGGATGATGAGGGACTATATATACCACAGGTGTGGGGTAGTCAGAGAGCAAGTCAAGGTATGGCTAGGAAGTGAGTGCTATGTTATGTTTTATGCATTATAGAGAAATAGACTAAGTGAGCCTGAAGTGTTAAGTCTAAGTATTCAGTTATGTAATTGGATGATACATACCAATGTTGTGACTCTATTATGTGACTACATGATTAAAAATATTGAATTGAAGTAAAAGAGAGTTTGGCTACATGTATGACTTCAGTGGCCGTTATTCGTATATTAGTACAAAGTGACAGCATATAGATAGCGTTTAGCCCTCAAATGAACATAGGGCATAAACTGTGAGACTAAACAGCCTACTTGGCACAAAGCAGTAATTAAATTTTTTAATTGAATAAACGTTCATCACCCTGCATTAGTACAAATTAAAAATGTGTATTAAATAGAATATTTAAAAGAACAAAAGATGACAATAAAAAAATAAACCATTCTTTTTCTCTTCCTTTAATAAAAAGAAGAAAAAAAAGAATCACCTTTGAAATTTAAATACTCACCATACTTGACTCTCGTCTGCTAAGCACCAAAAATGCATGGCCGGCACCAACAGCAGATTCCTGAACATTGTCAGTAATAGAAGATTTTGTTTCCTGGGCATCCTCGTCTACATCATTTAGGTTTGTGGCCGAGTGAACAGTCCACATATCAATACAACCAGAGAGTGAGAAAGTTGTCACCACCTGAGGTCGAATGCTGCGCTAAGGATGAATAACATGAAAGATCACAAACAATGTATTTAATTTTAGTGATGTTCTCTTTTTAAAAAACCTACATTTAGGTAGATCAACAGAAGATGAGATAGTTGTACATGTAGAAAAATGAATTTTAAGCTGTTAAAAAAAAAGGTTGGGGTTAGGCGTTTAAATAGTTTTTAAAAATCATAAATGCATCCATCCCCTCATTATAAAAACATTTTTAAAAAATATTTCTTAAGTCAATTATAATTTCACATTGAATTGGGCGAAGTCTAAAAACTTAATGGATACAATTTCAAAACGTTACATATAGAAGTTATAGACAAAAGCACATATATCTGTATTGCAGTATTTGAATGAGCAGGACATGTGATGTTGGCAATTACAAAAGGTTTATCAACTCTATTGATAGATGAGTTGCAGATACCTACTTTACTTAAATAAAACAATCTATGAAACTCTAACATACCCATTAAACATGTTTTCAAAATTCTAGTTCAACATTTTATTGTAACTGGTAAAATTATCAATTAAGTATTTTTTAAAAAAGATGCTTTTATATTAGCTGTTTAGTCAGGACTCACCTGAAGCACAGATATGGCTCCATTTTTACCATGCCCAGATGTGGTGACCAGCTCCAGGTCAGGGTCAAGATGAGAGCTATACTCCTCTGACAGAAAAGCAGGCTCTCCCATGGCAACTTGTCCACAGGGGGCTATGTTCCAGATGTTATCACAAACCTTGACAATATTAACAAATAGAGTTAGCTCAAACAGTTAAAATGTAAAAAAAAATTAGATGGGGATAGGCACTTAAAACAAAATATACATATGATTTTTCCATAAAATTACTTTGTTGGAAAAGATAACGGAACAAGAAAATTGAACTACGCTATTACACCAAGAGATAGGTAATCTATTATATGACTACCAGATAGGTAATTTTGAGGGAGGACATTCTGATAGTTATCAATAGATACTTAATAAAAAAAATAAACAAAGAGGATGTACAAAAAATTGTCTGAATATTATGAGAGTAGAGTTGAGAGTGGAGTGGGGCCCAAGACGTGCGAGTTGGACGGAGGGCTATGATTGTGAAATAAAATAGTATGTCGAGTTGCACAGGCCAATTGTATAGAGAGACCTAATCGTATTCGGCACATGTGATGAAACAGTCAAGGAGACTGTTGAGTTATGCTACGAGTGAGTCAGTAGTTGTATAAAGTTATATTTGCTGTGTCTAGGAAGAACAGCCAGTTTGTGCAATGGAATAAACATTGGAACATTTTATATACTTGTGTCAGTTATCTGAATACTGGTGAGAAAGCGGAAGCTGTTAAAATATAAACTAACTATAAATTCTTTACCTCAAAAGTATAAGATGCAATCTTGGTTCCTGGTTGGGTTTCAAATGCTCCGTAAACTTCAAGCTCATCATCATTTTCAATTTCAGACACATCAGATGCTGGCAGAAAATAAATTGGATTACAAATTCAGACACCCATCACATTTTATTTCCCCCCACCCCTCCTCCATCCTTATTTCAAAGACTGGAATCTTTATAAAGCTTTAACCTTCAAAGTTATCAAAGGTTTTGGTGAAAATCTTTATTTGGACAACATAATAGATAATAAAGAATTCAAATGACCTTTCCAAAGAAAATTTCAGAAGCTCAGGATACAAATCCCAAAGTACTGTGAGTTACCATGCAGAGCAGAAAAAGAACTAACGGAAAAAGCTTGCATCTTAAGATACCCCAGGCCCCTGACAAGCAAAAGGAGTGCAAGCTGAATTTCAGCTGCCCTCTTCCCAAACAGATATATATCAATACATGTTTTGGGAAAAAAATATTAACCTTAGAAAATACATTGTCCTGGATTACACTAAAAACAAGAATAAAAAAGATGAAATACCTAGCTGTTCAAGACCCTCTACTCGCCTCTTCTTATTTGTTGAGACACCTGATCTCTTCTCTTCAGCCTGTATCACGGTCCCAGAGGACTTTTCTGTGTACTTCAGTAATAGTGAATTTCCCAGTCGGGAGCCCAGAAACAAATACCCATCAGCACATACACACATCTAAAATAGATAGAATAATTTGCTGCATTTTTTCCAGCATTATTTATTTATTAAAATGTTTATCTTAACTTTTTGAAATTCCTTTTAAATTGTAATATCAACAACAGAAATGATATTTTAAAAGCAGTTACAATGCGTGGACAGTTTATTTTCAATTAAACAACCCGTAAAAACAAAGTTTTTGACTATTAATCCCTTATATATGAGACATAACTAAAAGTATTGATTATGTTCAGTATAATATGCACCGCGCGATAAACATTTACAGACTGAACGTGACTGAACTCCCCTTGCTATAAAACACGGGGATGTGGTCATCGATGGCTGGAGTGAACTCCAGTTACCCGTGGAGGTCAACTATAGTGCGAGCAGGCGGCTACATAGCGATAAACTAAAAATGCATTAATTTAATTACGGTACATTAGATCAATCTGAAATTTTGATACAATGCATTGTTAGGTGAGACGGGTCCGTGTGCCAAATTTCAGCTCGATCGGATCATGGGAAGTGGGTCATTTTTTACTTTTGTTTTTTTGCCCCACCGACCATGAATAGACGGTGAAGTTAATATAAGGGATTTAAAAATTTAAAGGACAATGTTTTGGTAGATAACAATATTTCTTTTACCCATCAGCTCTACTTCCTCCACCTCCCCCCCCCCAAAAATTATTTAACAGTTACAGTTATATGTATAGCCATACAAAAATATGCCAGAAAACTTACATTGGTAGTAAGGACACTTGAAGCAGCACGGTCAAAATGAAAGTCTCTCATACATCTCATTCTATCAACGACCAGTGTCAGGACGTATCTTTAAGGAAATTTACAAGAGCTGTTCACTTGTATTTTAAAAAAAAACCTAAACTCTCTAATCAGTATAGATTTTTCTTTTACCCCTAACCACCCAAACTCTCTAATCAGTATAGATATTTTCTTTTATCCCTAACACTCAAAGAAACAGACTGAAAGTATCTCTTTATGAAAATGTATTTTAAAGAATGCAAATGTTTCAAATAATTTTAAATACATTGGTCATAGATGGAGACTACCTACCCTGGACACAGTCAAGAGTTAATTCCTGAGGTAACATTCAGAAAATGGTTTGTCACTTATGTTTTAGTTCAGCAATTGAAAAAATCTTACTATTTGACCTTATACTTACAATTCTCCACCTTTAAGAGACAGTACTAGCCTGTCATTGGATATGATAGCAAAACGAGCACAGTCTAATGTACATTGAACATTATCTTGAGATTCTGTTAACAGAAGAAAAATGTTTTCTATTCTAAAGCAATCATAAAAGTGAAATAATGTATTATGAATATGTGAGTATATGCCTATTGCTTAAGAATATTGTACAAGAGCCATGTAATCATAAATGTTTTTGGTAATTGATTTTTTTTTACTACAAACTCCCTCATCTAATTTAAATTTACAAGCAAAGAATGATAACGAAGCAATTTATTTAAACTTACTAAGGGGAAAAGCTGATGATGATTCAGCAATACTGTTTAATGAAACACCAAATGGTGGCACACTTTGATTGAGATACAGCAGAGAATTAACTGCAAAAATGAGCACTCCACCTGGGGGAAAGTAAAACTATGCAATAAATTATGCAGCTAATGTAAGCATTGCAAATTTAGGTTTCTTATATAATTTTTAAAACACATCATGAGGAATCTGTTATTAATTTTTGTATTACTTGAAGAAATAAAACTTTTACAAAACTTTAACAAAGGCAATCTTTCATAGGCATATGCAGATAAAAATTTGAAAACCACATTTTCTGATAAATACTAAATGCTTGTAGATTTGTTTCAGATGTTAGTCTTTTTATTCTAAAACTAGGATTGTGTCATAAACTTTTGTACATTGTTAATTTAGCTAGTGTACAGACTGATTGCAACATTAAAAAAACTCAGAAAATAAAAACTAAAGCCATTTACACCTTAAACACAATATTCTATAAAATTCCATATATATAAAATATATATAAAGTTGATGTGTGTGAAAACTTCTATCTAATATCTTACCAATGGGCTTTGGTATCGGTGCCACACTAAAGCAATCATATGGCAAACTGGCCTGGGACCATATGACAGGATGCACCTTTTGTTGAATATTCAATGAGATTGCAACTATGCAACAAGTGTCTGTTCTGACAGCTGTTCTCCTAGAAATTATAAGAATAAATATTCAGACTTAATTATAAGAAACTCTTCTTATAAGAATTTCTACATTGTTAACTTTGAAAAATTACCAAGATTAAATTTTGCTACTATCAATATAAATGCCAAAAAGTGAAATATCTTCACTTCTTCATCTTTCAGACAGCTTTAATCTGATTCATTTCTTTTCATGGACAACCTGATTCTATTTACATAATTTTAATTTATTTAAAATCTTTAAAAAAATGATTTTAAACTAACTTACTTGCATCATCAAGCCACTTATAAATATCCTTATATCAATATTGTAAGAAGCTTCTTACCCTGCCCAGGTTGAAAGTGGTTCATACAGTATAAAAACAGTGGGCTCAAAGTAACCATGAAGAAACTGGATGTCCAAAATGTTTATGATCTTTTCATCCATTTTTCTGAGGTCTATTGTATATGACGACATAATAGGAGACCTGAATAAAATATTCAATTAAAGGATAAATTTATTCGTTTAAAAAATAGACTGAAGAAGTATTATTTAAATTACATATTACATTTGAATTGAATTCAAGAAAGTCAATGCACTTAAATAAATTATAATTATTGAATTTCTCAAGTAATAATTCATCATTTCTTTTTAAAACATTGACCCTATTTTAAACAAAAAATTAAAATTAATAAGATTTATGTAAAATATTTTTAAAATACACTGTTACTAAGTCAATAAAATTGCCAGTTTGAAATGTATTAAAGAGTTTAATAAGATCTTACTTCCCAACACCACCTGAAAGTGAATCTAGGTCATCCATCAAGACATCTTTTCTAAATGGCAGAACAACAAGGTGTGTCCCATAGATAAGCATCCCAGCACACCTTCCATCAGGGTCAGTGCGAACCATGGGTAGGTGAATATTACTGTGGTAACCACCCTAAAAGTTAATGAAGTTATACAATTTTTTATAATTATAAAGTATGTAGTTCTGTGAATAAATTTTTAAAAATTATGCTGATTTGATTGACATTACTGAAAATATTACATTGGTTATTATCAAATTTAAAAAAACCCAATCTTTTGACAGCGAGTAGATTTTTAGAAAATATGAAAATCAAAATCTTGATTATCCACTATTACAACAAGTTGTTTAAAAAATTAATCTGTTAAAAATGTTCCCATAGAAATATAATTTTAAAAAGTTATAAAATTTGTCAAGTTCAAAAACATTACAATTTATGTAGTCATTAATATCTGAGCAAAGCCAACGCTTATATAGAATTATATTCTGTAGAAATTAATAAGCAGTAATATATTCAAAGTTCTGTATAATGTATTAAGTTTTTAAAAAAATAAATGAGTTATTTTTAGAGATACCTTTAGTTCAGGTTCTTCAAACTGGTGCAATGAACAAGTCTTGAGGTCATGTGTGCTGGGATCATACTCCACCACTGACAACTAGAATATTTGTAAATTTAATATTGGCAAAGAGAATACAATGTTTTTATAGCTAAGTGTTAAGCTCTGAAAACAATACTGTTTACTTGTGATGATCTTTGAAATAAGGAATATATTCTTGTAGAAATTTGGAATTTTAAAATGTTGATATAAAACGACTATTTATTCATGGTATTCATTCATAATGAATGCTCATAGCAAATTCAACACAAATAATTACAAGAGAAAGACAGTTAGATATAAATGTATATGATTTAAAATCATGCTGATGTAGCATATCTTTAAATATTACTTTATTTCCATTTCAATTTTATGTAATTTAACCTTTTTTTACTCTATGTTGTTTTATTTTTCACTGCTCAAAAATTTTAATCATTGTATGAATCGAGTTGAAATACAGAACAAAGTGGCAAACTGCCATCAGCTATTGAAAACATATATTTAAAATTTTGTTTATAAAATTAACACATAAAAGAAAATTTAAAAGTAGTTGAATACAATTAGAAGAGAACTATGTCTCTCCCAATAACTTTAAAATATACAACTTTCATCAGTATATGCTATTCTTAAAATTGACCTATTCAGAGCATACGAAAATTGGAATAAATTGACTTCAGAGATTCTGAGCCGTAAACTATGATACTTTTAACAAAAATGGATAATTTTCTTAATGGTGGAGAGTGAGGAAGAAAGAGAGAGCCTGTATTTGAAGAAGAAGAAAAATTGTGGAAAGCTGAGAAAAGGACAATAGCAACAGTTGCATCTGCACTTATGAACAAACAACTCACTTTGGCATCTAAGAAGCTGAGAAGCAAGACATCCCTGTTTGCACCAGCAAGCTTGACAGCTGCAAGTGATTGTATGTTCCCATGGACACTGTATGACGCCAAGCACTCAAGGCGAGTCTTTGTCTCTTCTTGGAGGTTAATTAAAAAAATAATAATAATTTGTTTATTAAGAATTATATTGATATCTATCTGGGCACTGTTTCAAACATGAAAATATTTCTGGTCTATATTTTTTTAAATCTGTTATCTATTGCATGAAGCTGATATATAAGAAAAATGACAAAATAGTTAACTTCTACTAACCTTTTTCAGGATCAGAAACAAGTAAGCCATCTGGAGTGACCAGCTGTTGGTGAATAGCAATGAGTTATGTATTACCACCCAATTACTTACTTTTCCAGTAAACCTAATTCAAATTGATACAATGAATATGGATACTTAAAATCTGTTCAGTTAACTGACTACTCAACAATTAGTGTATTAGTAATTTAAGTTTCATTGGTTATTTGAACTATCACAATATAACTGACCTCAGGTTCAGAACTGAGTCGATAGACATGCAACTGATTTACTCCAGCAACAATCAGATTTTTTTCCTCCCAACTAAAGAAATGGGCACATATGCAATGCTCTAATCCAGTGGCTGGATGGATTTGCTTATACATGCAATGCATGATTATGTGGTGACTGATTCCTCTGACCTTTTTTGAAAAAAAAAGACAATAATCAAAATTTAATTAAACTTTCCAGTATCTTTAAATTCCATTACATATTATTTCTTGCTCTTACATATTTTTTCATGTTGATTTAAAATAGACGTTTATTGGGAATGCAGAAGGTCTTAGGTACAAGCCCAAGCGGCAACATTTTTTTTGTTAATTTTTAGAAATATTTGTTTATGCCCGTTATTTTTCCCATTTCTTAGCAAACATAAACACAGCTTCGCATGTATTTCACGGAAAAAAAGCTTCGTTCAAAGTTATACAGATTCCTACATCAGGTAACTGTCTGTTTCTACCGGTCATATATTTCTGGAAAAAAAATCATAGACCAAATTGTTACTCTCCAACTTGGTAACATGGCTGTAATATTTGTTTCTCAACATTGGGATAACTTCAGCGTTGTTCTCAGTGACGGAAACACAGTCATACACTCTCCTCAACTATATGCTCAGTACATGAATACTTCAGGAGTATATGGTGGCGAGGCAGAAATTGTCGCAATGTCCAAAATACTACCCAAAAATTCTTCGGCGGTCCCCCAACGTTCACTCCCATTGTTCCAATTTGTTAGTACTGTTTGTGCCCCCCCCCCATTTTCTTTGCACTTTCTATAAGTAAGTCTGCAGCGTATGCTACGCTGCGGGTCGTATCTAGTTAGAAATATTTTCTTAAATTTTAATCAAACATAATTGGACGAGACTCTGTAATTAAAAAGGATAATTATTATTCTCCCCAAAACTAGCATTGTACCTGTGGTCATCATAAATCCATTAAGTTAATTTAAAGCATGAAAAAAACGAAAGACGATATAATGGTATAGCCAGTATTGCATAAAAATTTTAAAGTGAGAGTCAGTAACAGTGACTAACAGAATAGATATAAGACAGACATGGGTGGGGGAATAATAAAATGTTTCTGGGAAAGAGCCTGCTTGAGTGTTTGAAAACATCCTTACTGTGGTTGTAAAACAAACAAACAAAAAACAAACACCCCCCCCCCAAAAAAAAATAATTAAATTAAAATTTAAATTAAAAAAAATAAGTAAGACCGTCCTAGGATTCAATCTGTGTACCATAATGATAAATTGAACTTAGCTATATTAACCTCTCACCTGGAGAAGCTGATGAAAATATTCGTTATTTTAAAATTATAAGTAATTATGATATGTCTACCAACACTTTAGACCGGAAAAGGAACTCAAATATGTTTCGAAAGAACCTATTTATTAATAGTAGGGCTGCGGAAATTAATGATTAATTTCTCGATTAATCGTTAATTTTTTTTTATCTATTAAAATTATTTTAATCGATAAAAATTTGATTAAAATTAAAGAAAATATTTATAATATTTTTTTTATTTATTAATAAATAAATATTTATTAATAATTAATAATCATTTATTTATTTTTTAACGTACAAACTTCTCCCACGTAATATTATAGTTTATTTTATTACTTTTTGTAGACCGGCAGACGTCATTTAAAAAATGGCTGACAGCATCAGCGCAGTTAAATTTAAACATATAACTAGAAAGTTGAGCAAAAATTTTGTTTTTAAGCTAACTGCGGATGGCAAAGTCGAAGATGGTGAAAAAGTTTACTGTATTCACTGCCATAAACAATTCTCTTTTAAAGGATCAAATACATCGCTGACACACCACCTTCAGCACAAACATCCGATCAAGTATCAACACATTGTCATAAAATTTAGTTCAAAATATTCTTAATTTTCAATGTCCGTGAGAAATGTTCAGTTTAATGACGTCATAAATTTCTATTTTTGGCTTTAATCGAAATTATCGATTTTAATCGATAATTTTTCAAAAGTTAACAATTAAATTTAAATTAATCGATAACAATAACAGCCCTAAGGGGCCGTCCATAAATGACGTCACGCTCCTAGGGGGGTCACACTTTTGTGACGATGTGTGACGAGGGGGAGGGAGGGGGGTTGAAGAAATGTGACGTCACATCAAAAGGGTAACTTTAAACTTTAAATAAAACTTCCACTGAAATATTTGGTCACTTACAATTTATTTAATGACTTTAAAAAAAAATTTTTTTTTAAATCAGTGCTTCTCAATGTGCCGGTCGGTAGGCCATCAGACGCTGGTTGGCGTAAGCTATCAAGACACGAAAATTAAATCTAATTATAATCCTTAAGTTTGAGAATCAACAAGATAACATATGAAATTGTTACACTGCGTCGTTTGATGTTGACATCAAAGCATTTGTGATGTAACCGCTGCTCCGTTTGGTTCTCTCATGGCAGGAGTTGTCGATATTTTTTTGCCAAAATATACAAGTTTATGTGTTCGTTACCCCCCAAACAACTCTAGGTCCTGCTCACATGACTCAGGGATTTTTTTCTAAACAAAGACGTAAACCGTGATGATTAATAGTCAATGCTTAATTTGTATGCATTAAAATAAAATATAATCTAAGGATGTTAACACAGTTCGTTTTCTGAAGGCCGGTTAAACGTTTTTTTAAAAATGCTTCACGTGGGCTACGATATTACAATGTAGATCTTCACTAAATAAATAATAAATACTTAAATGACAATAAAAGTGATTTGAAACATACTTATTTTCAAATACAAAATAAAGTGTTTTTTGGGGGGGTTTTTTTTTGGGGGGGGGATCAAAGATTTGTGACGTATTTTTAGAGGGGGGGTCTAAGTTTTTGTGATGACCCGTGACGAGGGGGGGGGGAGGGGGTAGAAAATCGGCAAAAATCGCGTGACGTCATTTAATGATTATGGACGGCCCTTAATTAATAGTAGGCCTAATAGTTTTACACCCTCCTCGGAAAAATTAAAAACTTGGATCTCAGGTGCTGAATTTTTTTCCCCAAACAAAAAACGTAGTAGTCTCCCCTGACATACCGAAGTACCTACCTATTTTAATTTTAAGCGAACCCTAGACCCTACTTCATCTGAGTTGATCTGAGCCTATCACTATCAATATCAATACTATTAGGCACTTCAATACTCGTTCGCGCATCGTTCTGCGCATGTCGTAAATTTACGGAATTTTTTTTTCGGAATATTTTGATTAGCTCTACGGAGACCCCCGAATTACTCGTTTTACGTCACAGTAATCGAAAAACAAATGAATTTTGTCATCGAGTACGTCCAATAGTAGTCTTACGGTGACGATATCCCTTTTCAAGCAACGAGATGTTCGCTGGAGAATTTTCTGTAACTCTTTGGAACCCCGGTAAGCCACTAATGTCTCAATTATGCCATATTTAGTATCCATAACTTACTCGGACTAAATCGTGCATGATTACCATATTAATTCTGTTTGGAAAATCATTGATTTGTTCACTGTAGCCTTCGCCAATAAGCGGTAGATCGATACCTTTGTAACCGAACATCGGCACCGTATAAAAACAATATGGCCGATTTTTTTCTTGTTCACCGGAGCGATAGTTTTACAAGAAAGATTATTAATTACAATAACTCATGCATATTTGCAATCTTTAAACATCCGAATACATACAAGTAAAACAATGAAATTTATATTAAAATAATGTAGAATTGATGATAATACTTTTAATAAGTCAATAATGATCTAAGATGGATGAAAATAAATTGATGAAATCAAAATGAATAAACACTTGACTTGTATTAGTACATTTGTATTATAAATAATAATAATTGTTTTCGTTTTTATTTTGTTTTTTAAATCATAACTATTTACATATATTATGTATTTAATGATATATTAAATGTATTCCAAAATCCTAAACTACTACTACTATAGTAATATCTACTGCCTAGAAATTTTTAAAATAAAAATAATAAAATTGTCATGATAAATTATAAAGAACATTTTCATAATTAAAGTATTTTAAGTTAAATTTGGTACTTGATACTACTTAGACTTAACTCAACTTATTGAACTTTAATTTGATTGCACTGATTTCAATGAATAAAGTTTACAATATTAATATTATGATGGAAAAATATTTTTAAATTATAAATATAATATAACTAAGAATAACTAAAAATGAAATATTAACCCCCCCCCTTTTAGACCACATTTTGCAGAATGTCTGTAAGCCTTAAGGATTTTGAAAGTTTGGTGAAAAGCTTTGCCCAATACGGAGTGCAAGGCATTATTAGGAATGGCTATGCATTCTACCTTTATACCAGATGTGCTAGCAAGAAGGAAGGGATGAACGTTGCTGTCATTGCACTGGACGAAGCCTAGAAGCCTGCCGGAAAGATTCAAATATTTGAACCCAAACAGGGATTCGTTCCAGTTTTATCACAGCAGTATACTGGTATTGTTTTTAAAAATATTTCATTTTTAAAAAGAAATTTAAGTGTCAACTGGATGAAAATTCATGATCTTTTCTTCCAGCCTGCAACTGCAAGGACATCAGTCCAAATAAAGAAAAAGATGGAGCCATTCAGCTCTTCTGACATTACTCCAGTAATACATAATTAAATCATTATTCTACAAATATCACAGATTATTCCACAGTCTTTAGGGGGATCTGAGATTAATAAGGACTCAGACCATCAAGAGGAAGACAGAGAGGGTTTCTGAGCTTAGACGCGAGAAGTCAGCACTGAAAACCTTTTATTAAACATTAGTCATTGCCAAATGTCACAATAAATTATATATTAATTTTAGGGGTCTACCGATTAGCATTTTTGCCGATATTACCGATGTTTTTTTTTCCGATATGAGTATTTGTTAGGACAAAAATAACAGCGGTCATTTTTGATTACGTCATTCTTAAATTTATCACTCGTAATTATTTATATTTTATAATCTACCGATATCCAGTTTTGCCGATATTACCGATTTTTTTCCCCGAAACGAAGTTTCCGATGTGTTTACAAGTTCCAGATCATGACCTACATAGGACTCATAACAAAACTAACCGCCCTTTATAAAAATGTACAAGCAAAATTAGGAAGTTCTTTTGAAACTTCAACCTTTACTCATAATTATTAATTCTAACCAATAGCTTTTGCACACGGCCACCTTTATGAATGAAACAATGAGGACAAAGTAATAGTAATACTAGTAATAGAATAGAAAATGAGGTTGAAGGTTGAATGGTTGCCAATGACAACAAATCTTCACACGTTACATACGAAACGAAATGTTTTAGACATCTGCGATTCTGCGTGCATCTTTGCTATTAGAGTAATTACGTGAACATAATGTTTACATGTTATACATTTATTAGAGCAATTACGGTATACTTGGCATCGGCACTATTTACACAGTATTTCTGAGCATACGAAAATCGGCCGATACCTAAACAATATCAAAGCACATGACACACTGTATCGTGGCTGCACATATTAATACTAGGACTCTTTTGACTATTTCAATACCGGTATCGGGGTCGATATAATAATTTGTCGAGATATTGTAAATCTAAATGAGTTTTTTTGTTTCCGTTTGTTTTTTTGGGGGGTCAAAATGTCACTTATTATGAAATATCGGTGACGTCAATATCGGGACCTTTACATGCTACCGATACCGATATTGCCGATATCCAGATATCGGTGCCGATATATCGGTAGACCCCTAATTAATTTCTTAATTTTTTTCTTTTCAGGAGCTATTCATCTTTTGCCTCAGATAAGATTATTATTTATTCTTTGCACAGATTTACAAATAATAACATGCTTTTGGTTTAAGTTATAACAAAATGCCTTTATTTTACATTGTTAAAATCTTTGATTTTTGTTTTAAAAATATTAATAAATATTTTTTCTTTCCTTTTTTGCAGGTTTTCTTTTAAGTTTCCATTTGAATGATTGATATAAGCATTATATAAATTATATTTGTATTGTTAATTCTCAAACTGAGATTATAATAATTTTGATTTTTTTTTAAATATATTTTTTGTACCCTTGTGGTATATAAAAATTTATAAAATAAAATTTTGAGCAGCTATCTAGACCCTTTGTTGATAATTGTGTTGTATATTGGATTAAGAATGTATGCTGAAAACTTGGTGCAGTTATCTATACAAATAAAAAAAATTGTGAATGAAAGCGTAACGAAAATTGAATTTGGGTCACAAGTTTTTTAAGTTAATTATATAGGTTATATAATATAAGGGGCAAAAAAAATCGACTAAAAAATTCACAACTTCACTTCTATAAAAGATAGAAGGACAAAACAAGTGGTTTTGAAAAGGTCTTAGCAAGCCCTTTAAAATGATATATTATTTAAGCCTTTAGGACCACATTTAAATTTTCTGTCAAAGTACCTAATACTTATCACTTATCATTTCATACTCCAATGCCAATAAAGCATCTCAAAAACTCTCTGGAGCACGATTGCGTCAAAAAGTCTAAAATCCAACTTATAATTCAAATACTTAATTATAATACTATTAATACTAATACCAATACTCATACTGAAGTAATAATTCATAATTCATAGTCACAAACTACAAACTGGTCCCACAATCACAAACTCAAACATTAATTAATAGTATTTAATAGTAATAAAGCAAGATTGTCTCCGAGAATTATCACTTTATCAGAACAAAATTAATTATAAAAAAATTGGAATTAGTCTTTACCTAGAATTGACTCATAATTGAAATCAAATTTTAAAAATGAAAAACAACTTTTAATATCAAAATTACCGCTAGGCAAATGTGTTATTGGCAGTCATTTTTACTTCACACAATTGAACGTCATTTCCTTGGTGTTACTCCGTTTATGAATACTATCAATAGACCTAACAATTTAAACCAAAAGAACCAGGGCACATAGCAGCATTCACGGAATGTTAAATGTCAGGATTGTTAACCGTTTTGATGTACAATGACTCAATTGGTATTAGTTTTAGGAATAAGACCATAAAAGCACAAATTACACGTTACATAGCCATAGGAGTAAGAATAATTAAACCACTCATTGTAATCCCTCAATATGTAGACGAAGTAATATTAGTAATTTACAAGGATCTACCGTGCATAAAAACTGTTACTAGTTTATCAATCTAAATTCTAAATTTGCAAATCATATTAATATTGTAATGCGACAGTTATTTAAATAAATTTTGACTTTTAACAAGCAGCAAAATATTTTGAACTTGACTAGAATTGGTCTAAAATGATATTTATCAAATGATTAATGACTAGACACAAAGCATAGATAAGCGTAGGACGCAATAATCTTCTGTATAGAAGAAGCGTCTGTAACAAGTAAGATAAGAGGATAAAATAATTTAAATATCAAAACATAATGAAGAATTGCACAACTTATATTTTTACTAATATTTCGGTAGAAGTAGTTGGATGCTGGATAGAAAAAAGAAGTACGCATCTTTCTACGAAGATAAAAATTTTGGGGGCTTGCATTTAGTAAATCATTTATCATTTATGGATTTGGGGGGAGGGGGTCCTTTTGGTGATTTCCTACATTTTCCCTACTGGAAAGTCGGATAAGTAGGATAGGCGAAGGAAGGCATCAGGTGTAGAACACCCGTAGCAATTTTTGTTTCCCTCTGTGACTATGGGGCGGTGATGGCGAACCTATGGCACGCGTACACTGCGGCACTTGGAGCCTCATCAACCGTCACGCGACTAAATATTACTTCCTTAATCAAACCAGCTAAGCCAAACTCCCATTTTCGGGTTTCATTGGAGTTTTGGTACTTTGTTTTGATTAAGTAGCTTTTGGTTGAATTTTGAGCACACGACCCCAAAAAGGTACGCCACCACTGTTCTATGGTCTATTGAAGGGTGGCCGGCATTTTCGGCCTAGTCATAATTTTACGCTATCATTTTGTATTGTATTTTTTGGGTTTATCTTCCTGCATCTCATGATTTGTACTAAATAAAAGATTTCCACAAAATTTTGTATGGAATTTATTATGGTTTATTTTACAATGTATTTGTTTTTCATTGCTTTGATATAAAAATACAACTACTTCGAAACTAGAATAAGTGATATATAAACAATAAAATCAATTTTAAAAACTCTTTAAAGTTTTTATTTAATTTTCTGAATCTTTTAATTGAAAAGCATGGTATTAGCTTTATTTATAAATTCCTAGTGAACACAATTGAAAACAATACGTATCAACGCAATTATCAATTAGAGTACAACACAAAGATAACTTAATACAACCTTCAGTCTTCAGATAGATATAAGGATAAAAACACCTTTATTATTCCATATACAAGAACAAACACATACAAATTTTTGCCCCCTCCCCAGAATTCGGGCGTGGCGTGGGTTGCCTGAAGAAACTTTGAAAACCAACACTTTATCAACATTTAAAACTCTAATAAGAATGCAGGACTAGACACAAACCATAGATAAGCGTAGGACATAATAATATTCTACATTGAAGGAGTGTCTGTAACAGATACGATAAGATAGCAAATCAAATTAAAAAGTATTATAAATTTTCTTTTCTTTAGTAATCACGACACTATAAGTTTGGCGTTGTAAACTTTAGTTTAAAAAAAATAAATAATTAAAATCAGTAATAGTCATAATTTTAATTACACGGAACCAAGCTTGATTTTGATTTTTCTTGAATCACTCGACGTTACTATGTCTGATAATGGGTTTGAAAATTGTCATTTATTTGCAAACTTATTTTTCTCTGCGTGGTTGGATCAAAGGGGTTTTGAGATTATGAACGTATTTGATATTGGAACATTTAATATCCTATTCATGGTCAAAGGATCAGATAGGGGTTGTGGTAGATTTAACATGAATTGCGATTTCAATAAAGCATGTATATAAATATAAGGGAACGAAATGTCCTTCCAATATTTTCAATTATTAAAAAATAGAAAGAAACAAGAATAAAAAGAAAAGAACATGAATATTATATAGCTATTTGGCCATGCTATAAAAATATATCTACAAACTCCACGCAGATGCACCCATGAAGCAGAATGTATTTTTTAAAATGCTAAAACCTGTCATTACAACACTGCCAGATCCACTTGTTATTTTACCATAAGCTATTTTGGACAGCTATTTTGTGATTCCACTATGTGACATCATCCACCGGTGACGGTGAGGTGACAGTGTTGTTTATACTTTAAAGTTTGTTTAAATTTAAATGCATCTTTTAAAGAGAGTATTGAGGTACTGATAATTGAGAGTATTAGATTAAATAGAGTATTTACTTCTACAAAATGTTTCCCACTTTGCGCTCCCAATTTAATATAATTATTATTTTTAAAAAGTGCCTCCAAGTCATACCCCTTAGATGGTTTCATTTTACAACTTAAAACAAAAAACATAATGTTAGATTAATCAGCCAATAACAATAACTAATAAGCATTCTACAAAATAACAATCAGTTTACTTCTTTATTGTAGTGATGTGTCGAATAGTTTAAAATTATATATTTCGGTAAGTAGATTTACCAATTAGGAAGTGTTGAACTCAACAAGTTGAATTATCTTATGTCCGGTCAACTAGAAAACAAGTGAAAGCTTAAGATAATTTTACCATTACCATGCATTAGAATTTTATTACACTCAAATAATCAAACTTACCAAATGATATCTTAGCCTATATTTTTGAATCAATACTCAAAATGACTTCACAAACAGAAAAAGAGTTTGCTGAATATGATGGCAACAATTGTTGGAACGAAGTTTTTCAAGTAATATTTTCGTTTAATTTTAAAACTAAATAAAAAAATTATCCTAATTTGTTAGGCTATTACTATTAATAAGTATTAATAATAGCCTAACAAATGAGAATAATTTTTTAATAATAATAATAGTATTGTATACCATATTTTTATATTTACGAATGACGGTAATCCTGCAGATTTTACATGTAATGAAATGTATATTAATATTATTTTACTTTTACAGCAAAATTTAATTTTCTCGTGAGAACTTACTAACTTACGTTTTTAATTAATTAATTAAATTAAAGGCATTGTCATATTTATATGTTGTATTAATTGTATTAGTACAGTCGAAACCGCTTAAGTCGACGGCGTTGGGGTATGAAAAATGGCGTCGACATAACCGATGATCGAGTTAAAACGAAAACCAATATGGCGGCAAAATATTAACATGTGCTTGAAATTTCTTTATGTACATGATTAATTAGTTAGCGTTAATTAGTGATGGGATGATTAATCGGAATCGTATCGGAACCCTAATATTTCTTCACTCTTTCCTAAGGTTGTAATGACCGTTCGTTTTTAAGGACCGTTTAAAATTTAAATATAACCATGGTTCCCACTCAGGAAAACGGGAAAAAGTCGGGAATTCTTAAAAATAAATTCTCGGCCTTGAAAGTCGGGAAAAGTTATGACTAATCGGGAATTTATATATATATATACATATATATACACATGTATATATATATTTATGCCGAAGTAAAGGACTTTGATTACGTCTCTATCATGTTTCGATTCCATTTAATGAAAAATAAGTTACCAGTTTATAATTGTCTGCGCATGCGCTAAAAGGTCAAAGTTTACGCTTCGCCGTGTCACAGTCGCGTTTGCAGTCGTATCAGCGAATTTAAAATACAAATAAACAAATCAATATGGTTATTTTAAGTTTAATGCTTTTGACGTGCAGGATATCTGTTACTTAACTATCAGAACGTTTTCGAATTTCCTCAGTCAATCAAACTTGTAATATAAATAAAACTATTGTGGCCTTGACCGTTGATCACAGCACGCTGTGGGCTGTGTGTACTGTGTTAGATCTCGGCCGGCAAATAAGTCTAAGCGATTTTAAAAAAAAATCATTCCTTATCAGAAATGATTTCATTTCATCGTCACGCGCGTGTTAGTGTCACAGTCACGTATCTTACTGGTAACAACAACAAATTTTAAAAGAATAATAATTTATTAATTTTTTATTTAATTATATAAAAACCACCGTCTATTCTCGATACAAACCTTTATTTTCATTTATAAAGATATTCGTTTATCTTTAAAAATAAAATGATTAATGCATCAGAAAATGAATTAAGTTTAATAATAATATAACATACACTGCGAAATAATGACGATTCACGACCTCTAACGCGATTGTCCAGTACCTCGGGTGAATACATACTCCATGGATACACGTCGAATTATAATTCACACACGCAAAACAACACAATAGCCGGAAGTCTCGAAGAAAAACGAGATGTCAACACTGTTTTGAACTAAAAATGACAGAGTGCATTCCTAGGTCAACCGACGAAAATCGAGCTAAGCAAGTAAAGTTGCAAATTTGGCCCTCTTTTGTGCTCGAGGTACAAGGTTTCGGCGACTTAAAAAAATCGAACTAGCCGATGAAAAAATGCTAAGACAAAGAGAGAATTTGGCGGTTCCAATAAAAAACGTCGACATAATAGGGTGGTCGAGCTAACCGAGCTCGAGGTAAGTGGGTTCGACTGTATTAGTATTGTCATTTCAGCTATTTCTGTGACAGCGCTAATTTGTGAGGCATTTTTTCGGCTCTATATTCTATATAATACAATACATAATCTGGTCATGATACGTCCATTTTGTTTATCTAGCGAACTGCTTGCCAGATGTTTTTTACCTGGCTCGACTCATGCTAAAATAAATTTACTGACTGTAGATATTTTTAAAAAAGTATTATTCATCTATTTTAATGTTCTTAGAAGATAAATAAATATTTTAAAGATAATTTCATTTTTTATTTCGTTACGAGATGTTTGATTCTTATTTTGCTTGTTTGTTAGTGAGAAATTTCCATTTGGCATCTTTTTGGGACAATCCGGCAAGGAGTGTGATAAATAAACAAAATGGTTGCATCACGATCAGGCTATTTACTGTTGAGATGGAAAAAATGCCATAGAAATTAAAAAGACTCACAAATTAGCGCTGTAATAGCTGAAATACAACATATAATAATGCATTTAATAAATTAAAAACGTAATTTCTCACGAGAAAATTAAATTTCGCTGTGAAATAATATACGTGTAAAATCTGCAGGATTACGCAAATGACTTAAACAAATAAATTAGAATAAATTGTATAACTATTAAAACTTTACTACAATTTACTAAATAATTTTAAATAATCATTGGAAGTCAGTTTCAGCATTGTCATTTAGTTCGAAGTGTCTACTGCTGCGACTAGTCGTAACAATACAAAATAATTCTATTGCTACTACTAGTGGCAAAAATATGCTGCTATGTGCTTACTCTTATGACTAAAGTTGTATTTTAATTTTGCTAATACATAGTACTAATACTAATAATAAACATTAGTTCTCATAATCAAATTTCATGATTACTGGGTAAGCCCATTAATGAATTTTAAAGTTAAAAAACTTGATGGGTGTTCATTTAACAACAAATTCAAATGTTTATAATTTTAAAAAATCGCAATTTATCATGATCATTTGTAGACAAATAGTCAGGCGGCGTGAAGATGGATTGTAGCAAATAATTATTTTTAAAACCATGATGAGGGTGCTGGTGATTTTAATTTTTTTACTGCTTATTCTGAAAAGCGGAGGCTTTGGTTAAATATATTTTAAGAAATTTAGATTTTAGAATTAATACACACATTAATAAGACCAGATCTATTAATATCGTATTATATATGCGTATAAAGTATTATGAAGAGTTTGTTAAGATATTATAGCGACTTAGTTCTTTTACTTTACATACTATACTTATGCCTGCTGCCTATATAATCAATAATAGTAATAATTTATTAAGTGTAGAATTAAGGACTTATTGTATCACTAGTTTGCTATTTTAATGTAACGATTAGTTTGAGTGCGCTACATGAGTTTATCTGGCGGATTTTGGTAAATAAGTGAACTAGTCATAACGTTAGTATTCCTATCTTGCGTACTGGCTAATGTCACGACTAGTTAGTCGTAACACTAACAGCAACTAGGGCTGTCAATTTTGTTGAAAAAAGCTGCCCGGGTACCCGTGAAAATTTCGAACGGGTACCCGGGTTACCCGTTCTAAACTTAAACGTCGGATAATTTTCCCCGTCATGATCGCTATACAATGCAACCTAGCCACCATCCATGCACCTCATTTCACACAGTAGTAGTAGCCAACGGCTTGCTTCCAATAACATACTATTACTAATGCACTACAATTAACTATAATGCACTAAAAACTTTTATTCAATTCCTGCTGTAAATGCATTCGTCATACTCATAAATGACAGTAAACTGAACATGCAAACAAAATGTCAACGGCAATGACGTAACGTTCAGTGTCATACCTTGAATGTTAATATCCACTTGGCGTCGGTAGTCGATGCTAATGGCGATGAAGGACGCAATACTGCAGTAAATCTCAAGTGATCGTGCTTTGGTCAGTGGTAGCCTACTGCTTTTGTTGACACAAAAAAATTGCTGACATTGGTTGGATCGGCGGTTTGTTTATAAATATCAATTTATGAATAGCGTTCAAATGGCGTTTTATCGCGTTGGGATGCCACCCTTCACAGACACAATTTAATTACAATTGTTGCATTTTGCAGTGTCGCTGTCAACTTGATTGGCCTGATTCTACACGACGTCTAACCCATCTTGTTAACTTTGGGTGTATTATTAATATCAATTTTTGGGCTAGGCAAACACATGTTAATGAACGCAAGAAACACACGTGAATGCAAGGGCTGTGGGTTATAGCAGTGCTTCTCAAAGTGGGGGTCCGCGGAAGTTATCAAGAAAGGAGAGAAATATATAATTATAATCCTCCAATTGCTATCAATAATACTAACCCTATAGAATTTGTCATTTTTGACAATAAGCAAATAAATGAAAGAAATAAAAGGAAATAAAATAAAAGGAAATATAATACATTTCGCTACCATGTAAGTACAGGGAAAATAGTGCACCGGTTCCTGGTGCAATGGAAAAAATTCCTGCCTGTCCGCAATACAAAAATTTTTGAGAAGCACTGGGTTATAGGAGGGAAGAGAGGAGAGGGGGGGGGGAGAGTAGAGAAAACGGCATTAGATAGATAGTATCAATCGGTGACCCACTGTCGGCTATTTCAAAGCAAAGTTAGTTTCAAAGCAAAGGTGTTTGAATGAACAAAAAACAAACACGGCATCTTTCATCTCTGTGCAGTCCATCCTCACAGCCGACGTCTTACCCATCTTACACTGTTAGTAACTATTTAATTTATTAAATTTAAATACTGACGACCTTGTACGCATTATTAGCATCAGTTTTTCTAGGTCACCACGTGTTAATGAACACAAGAAGTGCAGGGGTGTGGGTTATAGGAGTGAAGGGATGAGAGGGGGTAGATAAACACATTAGCTAGTATCAATCGGAGTATTTCAAAGCAAGTTAGTCAAAGCAAGGGTGTTTTTTTTTATTAACAAACATAGCGTCTTTCATCTCTAAGCAGTCTATCCTTTTTTTCGGAAGAGGAGTTTTCTTTTCCTTATATGATTCTTTTTAAAGAACCATTTTTTTTTGATTGTGTTGTGCGATTTCTGTTTCACGTTGAGAGTAAAAAACATATATCAAAATACATTGTATTTGTTGGGACCGTATTTTATTTCCCGTTGACAGATATTTCCTGATGACAGATATTTATCCTTAGATGTACTTCACAGCATATATTTGAAACAAAAATTTTCATTTGATAAATTGTTTCGCAAGCCACAATGTAAACACAAAAAGCTGCATGGGAGCCGAAGTTTGGCCTACGGTTAATATAGACATAGAAGCCACATTTTCACGGGTACCCGGGCGGAATTTTACTACCCGGGTAATCACACGGCAACGGGTATCCGGGTCCCGGGTACCCGTTGACAGGCCTAGCAGCAACATCATATTTAATTTTAGGGTCAAATAATGAGCTCTTTAACTTAAATAAAGATAATAGATTAATAGATACTAATAATAGTAATAGATTAATAGATAATAATAATAGATTAATATTCAAATTAATAGATTAATATCCAAACTTAAAGGATGGTTTTGTTTGTAGGCTAATGTTTACTTATATATCTTTAGACTTGATTTTGATCATAAATATGGCCTCAGTAGGGTTGTAAATTTGAAGACAATATCAGTCATATTATAATATAAGCCTACAGTTGCCTACAGTATATCAATTTACTGGAAATTAGATATCATTGTTTGTATGCTTTATATATTGTATGTATTCTGGGAAATGAAAGTATTGATTTATTGAATTTGAATCATTGATTTTATCTGTTGAACATTTCATATGTGAAAGTGAATGACAGTCATTGTCATTGGGTCAGGGTCTCAGCACTCAGTTTGTGTGTGTATTCACTTCTTCATTTACCTGTACTGTATGAAATAGAAAATACTGGTTTCCAACTAATGCCCACTTCTTATTTTAATTATGTAATAATAAATTAAAAGTTAATCAAATACCCAACCAATATTTTTAAGACCCCTTGTTTTTGATGATCGCTTATGCCTTTAAAAAAAAAGACCAGTTAACCGGTTAAGCATCCATCAGTGGTAGCAATAAGGTATTTTTCCTTAACTTCTCAGAACCCACAAGAGAATGAAAGAATTTAAAACTACTCACCCGCATCGTCGATTGGTGACATCAAATTTGCTTTGAAGATAATTAATAATAATAATTTTAATTAATCAACTAATAGATACTTTGCAATTTGGTTATTTTTTAAATAAAAACTATAAGTTTTGCTATCAGGTTTTTGTTTCTACTTTTAAAAGTCTACTTTAGGTATTTTGATACTGCTAAGCGAATTGGTCTGTGCATGTTGAAAATTTAACAAAAAACAATTTTTACACTTGATTAATTAGCTACACAGTGGCTTCAGAATTGTGTATTTTATTTCAGTTTTTAAATATATTTTTTTAATTTGATCATCAAGTATATCGTTTTTAAAAAAAAACAAAGTACTTTTAATTTTTTTTATTCAAATGGATGAATCTAATGATATTAATAAAAAAAGTATAAATAATTAGTTTCATTTGATCTGTAAATGGTGATAGTTGAAATTTGTTGCAATGCACTAAAAGGAACAAGAAAAGGTCAAGATGTGTTTGATAAATTAACAGAATATCTGGAACACTTTGGTTATCCTTGGAATTCTTGGAAAACAGGGTCAGTTGAGGTTTTTGTGACTTTAAAAAAAAACAGAAAAACCGCAATAGGGTGACTACCTATTGTTTCATTTATAGATTCGTAGGGAAGCAATTGTGGCTAAAACATTAAAGTTAGAACTGAAGCAAGTATCAGATGAAGTTATTGAAATTATGAAATATATCAAGGCAAGACCATTGAAGCCTTGATTATTCAAATATATTTGAATTGCCATGGACTCCAAGCTTTTGGGGTTAATTTTACTATCTGAAATAAAATGCTTCTCAGGAGAAAATTAATTTATGCAAGTATGAGAGAGGAGATGTTTGCCTTTTTACAAATGAAAAATTCGGTGATTTTTGTGATTGCCTTAATGATGAACTTTGGTGTGCAAAGTTGGCCTTATACTTAAAAACCTTGAGTGTGCCTTGTTAAAAAAAAATTTGAGAACCACTGCCTTAGATAAATTTCAAGAGGTAATAACTTATCTTATATCCTTATATAAATATTTAAGATATAGTAATTATTAAATTGAATGCTTTGTTTTATCATGACTCTTAATGGGATTTCTGTTAGACTGAGCATTTCCTTTAAGAAACATTTGTGATAATGTTTGTATGTTCTTAATTCAGAGGCTGAAAAATGAATCATCTCTTTTGACATTGGGTGATGATTATTCTACAAAGGAAGCCAGAGATCCAGAAAACCGTCGTAAAAATCGCTACAGAGATGTTAGCCCATGTAAGTAGAATGATAGCATAAAAATATATATTTTCAAATTTGAATTAAAGGTTCAAATGCTATTTATTTAAAACATTTTAAATTCAACCTTTGACAACAACATCAATGAGAATTACATGTTTTAAAAAATTTGTTATAAATTAATGGATTCTATGGTATTATTTTTTTAACTTAATAATAATTTTTTCATTTCATAGATGACCACAGTCGAGTTAAACTTTCGGGAGACAGTGATTATATCAATGCAAGTCTGATTGAAGTACCAGAAGCAAACAGAAAATACATTCTTACACAGGTAAAAGGGATATAGCTCAATCAAGGAAGGATTTTCTGATCGATTAAATTTGTGCTTAGCAATTATTTACAAAAAAATAGACATATAATTTTAGTTAAAATATGTTTAGTTGTAATTTACACAAGCACTCTAAATTTGAACTATCTTAATTAAGTCACACTGGAAGAGAGCTGCTTAGAGCCATAATAGTGTTGCATTTTTTATGAGTATTTTGTAATAAAGAACTTAGTAACGGCATGCTTTCCATATTAATAGTTCAATAGTTCTTGAAAAGGATTTATAAATATTGATTTTATTCTTATTGTATGACATAAAGCCTAATAATTAAACAATGAACATACAATTTATCAAATATTCAGATCTTTACACAGGCAGGAAACATTTAAAATAGTCGTGATTTCCTAAAATTATTCTCACGGTCATAAAAACTGGAAAACGTGGTATTCTAGTATGGAAATTCTCCAGCTAGTCAATGTCAAAACAAAATAGAATTAAATCACTTAAATTATTTGGTCTATGGTCATATATCCATTACATTTTATTGTTATATTATTAGATTATACTTGTGTGCATTTATTGAAATTGTATCTTTGTCCGATGCAGATCTCATTTAAAATGTGAGATAAGGCTTTTCGTTTCTTTTTTCTAAAGCATATAATCTATATAGTACTCTCTATGAAATTAAAACTTTCTTATACATCTGAATTTATTTTTAAAAAAAAATTATTTTGTGGTGAGTGTTTATTAATTTCTATTACTTATCTAGGATTTATCAGATGATCAAGTATTAAATTAAAGAGTATTTCACTAATAGTAATAAGTGGCCTGTTTTCAACACATTGTAAATCATTGACGATGTTGCAACTTAAATTATAAATTGATAACTTACTACTAAATAGTCAAATTTAGTAAATATTAATGTAATACTCTTAACATAATATAAAAAAAATGCTTTTATTGGAAATCACTTACATTCTAAATATTTAAAATTTTCATTTACATATCTTTGAGGCATAGAGAAAGAGAAGTTTGTGTAAAAGTTAAGTTATAGATTTTAGTTATTATGGATTGGCGTAGGACACAATAATCTTCTGTATAGAAGGAGCGTCTGTAACAAATAAGATATTTAAACTGAGAGAATTTCCTATTGACCAAGATTATAAATCACTAAAAATGTTTCCAATTTATTGTTTCAAATAATCATTTCAAACTTTACTTTCATTATCTGGTTATGACAACTTTAAATAAAACAATGGCTACTCTGAACAAGTAGTTTAACAGTGCATATGGTTGTATTTACTCTAAATCTATTTATATCTGATCAGTGGGTACAACAGTACTCATCTCCCATATTCAGGTGAAATGGGGAAAAAAATCATGCAAATGTGCATGTTTTGGTATTGCCAAATATTTTTCTTCTTCACTTGAAATCAAAGGATAAACCAAATGTCTTGTTATCTGGCAAATTGCTTAACCAAATTCTCCACAAAAAATAAAAAAGCTTTTAGGCATTTTTGATAATGACAAAGTCAAGTCTGGATTTTGTATTTCCAGTTTTATTCATCATTCATGGGCCTATAAAGTGTTGGGAGTCTTTTGAAGAAAAAACAATGCATTGTATTTTTTCAATGATGCATCTGATTCCACTTTTCAGAAATTTAATTTTAAAAAATGACTGGAATGTTATATTACCCTATCCTTTCTCCCATTATTAATTTATTTTCATTGACATGCATTTAATATAGTAACATGACTTATTTATAATTATTGATAAATAAGAGAGTCTAGGCATTGGAAATTTAATGGTAAATAAAATATTATTTAATTTTTTAAGGATACATTTTATTTATTGCCTGTACCTTCTTATGACTGAAATAAGTACAACATAATCAAACCCACATTAAAGGTAAAACACTTGATGGGTGCCTTAAAAATGTTGCAGCTTAACTATTAAACTATTAAAGCTTAACAATTTAAACTAATAATTTTAATTTTTCACCTTTGAATTAAGATATGGTTAAAATGTAAATTACTTTACTATCCTTGCTTGTATATTTTGTTAATTTATTTATTTTAAAAAAAGTATATTTCTTTTTCATACATATAAAAATATATGGTTATGTATCTTAAAATAAAATCAATACCAAATTTAAATCTGCAATATTACGATGTTTGAAAATACGGATATTAAATTTATTTTAATTATCTTAACATTCATTTTCTTGAATTCTGAGAAAAAATTGCTTGCTCAGCATTTGTTATATTAAACATTCATTTGGAAGTTTTAGGAGTGAATTAGCTACAAAGCTTAAATTTTGTGCGGAAAACAAAAGTATACTCATTAAAAAGACTTTAAGACGCTATTTTTAAAAATGTATAAAAATCTTTTTTATCGCTTAGTTAAAATTAAAAGTTAAATCTAGCTATTATCTGTTCATTCACCTGTTAACATTAATTTTATATTTAATTATGATTCTGTAAGTATGACATAATTGTCTTAACTTAAAACACTAGTTATTATTTAGCATAATAATGATAATAAATTGATAATTTACATAGCGCTGTACCCCACTAAGGAACTGGGCTCACAGCGCTTTACATAAACATAATAACATACATATAAGTACTAATGCCTAGTGAAGTATACCTGTAAAAAATCATTAAAATTACATTTATTTTTACAAATCCAGCTCTTTCTTACATTTATTGAACTGGGCCATATTTTGTTCACCTTGCCCTTTTACTGCTGCTTCAGTTATTTAAGGTTTATAAGTAGAATGTTTAAAAAATTTTTTTTTATTAGACCTATAGTCATAATATGACTATATATTATATTCATAATATATTAAAGGTTCTTAATCAATAGTATTTGTTCTTTTTAGGGACCACTTGAGCATACAATGTGTGACTTCTGGCAGATGACATGGGAGCAAAAGACTAAAGCTATTGTTATGTTAAACAGAGTAGTTGAAAAGGACACCGTAAGTCAAATGCACCTACTTCATTATTCTGTTTTACTCTGCAATAAGATTATTTAGTTAAACTATACATTTTTAAACTTCATTTAAGTTTTTATTCTATACTAAAATGGATACCTACTTTTAATTAGCTATAGTATTTTTTGTGCCAAAAACACTTACAGTGGGGCCCGCTTAAGTCGGCGGCCTCGGGGTATGAAAAATGGCGCCGAGATAACCGATCACCGAGTTAAACGAAAACCAAAATGGCGGCAAAATATTAACATGCGCTTGAAATTTCTTTATAATTATATACATGATGTGCGTTAATTAGTGATGGGACGATTAATCGGAATCGTATCGGAAAATCGGGACAATATTTCTTCACTCTTTCCTAAGGTTGTTAAGACCGTTCGTTTTTAAGGACCGTTTAAGTTTAAATATAACCCTTTATTGCGTTAGCGCAGTTTTTTTTCCCTAGTACATAACTACATGTATAAGGAATTCATCTAGTCCTGCCCGACACACCTCATGCGCGCGCAGGTGACTGGCGACTTTCCTTACAAGCTACACAAATACATAACACACCCCGTCCGTCCCCTCAGCTTACAATGGACTCGGAATTCCTTCGGTAACTTGAGTGCTAATCGGACTAACCAACAACAATGGTGTGGGAGATTGAGAGTGGGGGTGGGTAAACTGTCTGTAGTCTGTTATATTATATATTTTAAAATCTGGGGAGCCTTGTTTACAGTAAGCACCCTATGATTTTTCGTCCCATCACTAGCGTTAATAAATGAGAATGTACATGCACATGATTTTTGAGGTTTTTTTTACACAAAGGCGTTGCCGTTATTTGTTTATCATGACCTATATATGACTGATAACAAAGCAAACTCTTCCTTATAAAAGTGTATAAAACTTTTGAACCTTCAACTTTGATACATTTTAATTAATTCTAACCAATAGTTAAATGGCTTTTGCACAAGGCCGCTTCTTATGAATGAAACAATGAGAACAAAGCAGTAGTAATAGAGTCAAAATGAGGTTGAAGGATGAATGGTTGCCAATGACAACAAGTCTGCACACGGTACATTTTGTTATTCCGTACGAAACGAAATGTTTTAGACATGCGATTCTGCGTGCATCTTTGCTATTGGAGCAATTACGCAATACTCGGCATCACTTACGCGGCCGAGTATCTCCGAGTATACGAAAATCAGCCGATGCCACGTAGCCGAACCGATCGGTTCAGTCCTATCGAAAGAACATTTTCAAAAGCTGGCGATTTAAGTTAGTAACACAGCGCTGTGAGCATGCGGGCTGTGACGTCACCAGCGAGGCAGAAATTTTATGCCTTCACTTGGTTTAAAAAAAATCACATCTAACATTTTCAAAAGCTGACGATTGGTCATGGGGATTGAGATAACCAACACTAAGTGGCAAATTTGGCACTCTTTTGTGCTCGAAATATTAGGGCTCGGCGACTTTAAAAAATCGAATTAACCGCTGAAAAAAGGCAAAGACAAAGAGAGAATTTGGCGGTTCCAAAAAAACACCTCGACTTAATAGAGCTGGCGAGTTAACCGGGCTCGAGTTAAGTGGGCCCAACTGTATTATTTTTGCCAAAAGCTGCATATCAGATGTTGTATCTGTCAGTACTTTGTATTGGAGTTCATTCAAGATAAAATCTTTTTGAAATTCTCTTAAAATCTCTTTGACTAAACTGTTTTCTCATTGCCTTAGAGCTGATTTTTTAGAAACCCCTTGTTTCCATCAATTGGAAAGAGTTAATAAATGCAAATATCTGACAATAATTTATCTTATGTTGAACAGTTGAAATGTTCTCAGTATTGGCCACTTGGTACAGATTATGGATATGAAGAAGAAATGTATTTTCCTGAATGTGGAATTAAGGTCACATTATTGGGAGAGCAAGACTATCAGCATTTTACACTCAGGACACTGGAACTAGAAAAAACAGAGGTAATTAGCATTAACATAAATTAATGAATCTGCTTCAAAGAAAAGGATTTTAAGTAATAACCTGAATGTGATTGTGAGTTTGAGAATCATCTAGCACTGTTTGCATTATGTCCTAGTCAGATGTGTGATATTTTGCCCCACATCAAAGCTTTGCTAGTCTTGTCTTTCTATATCATTGAACAACATCTAGAATATTCACTTATCTGAGTCTCATGTGTAATGAAAAATATCACACATAATAAGAACCTAGATAAATAAAGCTTAATAATTTCCATTTGTTAGCAATAAAGTATATATTTTTTGTGTGCAGGTGTATGTTAAACACTATTTATTTTCAATTATTAAAAATAATAAAATGGCTGTTTTGTTCAATCTTCTTTTTGAGATCATATAATTTTACTAGTAAAATATTTTTTTTAATACAGCCAAAATGCCCTTCGTCCTAAAGAGAGCGTCGAACCTAAAGCAAATATCTTTATAATACAATTTTTGCCTATTAATTTGTCTGTTAAACAGGGTTCCTGCATCAAAACTTAATTTGAATTCTTGATTTTCCACATCTCCAGGAGACTAATAAAATTAAAGATCATAAGCCAGTTGCTTCAAAAACTGTTATCTTGCTTTGGAGAGAGAAAAAAAATAGAATTGTGAACCATTGATTTTTATACCCCTCCCTCAGGATAATTCAAATTTCAGGACATTTTAAGGAGAAATTTTGTCTGGAAGTTTTCCCTGGAGTTGTTAAACTTTTTTCAAATTCCAGGAGATTTCCAGGACACCCTGGAATTCTTGGAAGCTATAGGAACCCTGGTTGAAAAACACAAAGGTTTACTAATAAGATAATTAATGTATCTCACATGCTATATTTGAAAAAAAAACCAAGCAAATTTTACTCATTTGACAAAATAAATTGTTTTCTTAACAATGTGAAATTTTATTGATGGACTAATCAATATTTTTGAACCATTAAGTACCACTGCATTTACACCAGTTAGGAGCATTGTAGTTGGGTCTTTAATTAAAATTATTTTTAAAATTTCTAAGTAGTGAAGTCTTATCATTGCACCATGATTTTTATAACTGTACCACAAAGATTCGTAAAAATTGTGCCACAAAATGGCTGTAGACTTACACTGTATACAAGACAAACGTTTACTTATGTTCTTAATTTTTTTTTGCAAATTATTTAATAAAACGAGTTTGATTTAATCAAAATTGTAATGAATTTCACCAGTCTGAAGAAAAACGAGAAGTTCTTCATTTTCATTACACAACTTGGCCAGACTTTGGGGTGCCATCATCACCTGTAGCTTTTCTCCATTTTCTTGACTGTGTGCGGCAAACAGGATCATTAGAAACAAATGTTGGCCCGGCCATAGTTCATTGTAGTGCTGGCATTGGTCGTTCTGGAACATTCTGCTTGGTTGATTCCTGCCTTGTCTTGGTTTGTATTTTCTCAATTTTTTGTATATAAGTCAAATAATGTTCTCAATATTTTCTTTAAAATTTGATTTCTTTTTTTTATGAATACGAATAATAAAATAGTTCAATAAAGAGTTCTTTCTCAGTTGAACTATCTGCAATTGCAATAATGTTCCTAAATAATCTCTACCTATTCAAAAAACATAATTTGTAATCTTGACTTTTTCCTTTTATTAAACGTGATGTAAATAAATAACAAAATTATCTTCTAACCAATGTTCCCTTTAAGCTGCGCTGCCACACAGATATCCGACAGTTACCAAGCAGCAATTTAGAATTACTGCTGTCCAACTTTGCTCACGCGTTTGTTATTTTGCACACAGACCAATGAACTTAAACGGCAAAGTTTTTGAATAACTTATTTAAATTTGATCAATAGCAATGAAAAGAAAGTTTTCTCCAAAAGCTCTTATATTTCCTAAATTAAAACTGCACAACAATTAAATATCTTCAAATATTACAGAAATCGGTATTCGCTTCTATTTCTAATTTTTATAACTGGTAAATTTTTGTTTTTCTCAGGTGGAAAATACAGGGAGTCTGAACAGCATCAATGTAAAAGAAATGCTTCTACACATGCGCTTCTACCGCATGGGTCTCATCCAAACACATGATCAACTAAGATTTTCTTATCTTGCCATCATTCAAGGTGCTTATGTCATCCTCAATGGTGGCGGACTTAACAGTCTTCAGGTACCTCCACAAGGCTGATATTCAAAGCCTTCTTTTCCCGCAAAACATTTATTTCGATAGAGACTAAAAGTACGAGATATGAGCATCCCAAATTTTATTCAGTGCCAGTGCACTGCAACTATTTTTTTTTCACTCACAGCTAGGACTGTCAATATTGTTGAAAAAAGCTGCCAAATTTTGAACTGGTACCTGGGTACCCATTCGAAACACATCAAAATGTTCGCCGTCATGCCCATTTTTAGACTTATACTCATTTGATTATTATGGAAATATAATTTTACATGTAATGACTCAAAGATGTAAAAATTATGACATTGAAATACCACTATAGTACAGTTGTGTAAAAACAATGAAGTGCTCAAATGATTTTTTGTGTGTGTGTGTGTTGGGGGGGGAGTGGCTAAACAAAGTCTTTCAAAGATGAGGGGCGGTAATCGTATGATGACATGGCGGGTTATTTCTAGTTCATAGCTGACAGCTGCTTTAAAACTTTACGGGACTTGCCCCTACTGAGTGGTCCCAGCCCCCAGCATTTATTTTTGTTATTACAGTGAGTTTTTATTTTTAAAGTATAGTGGGGATAGGATTGGAGAAAGGAATGAAAGGGGGGGGGGATTAGATAAACAACATTGGCTTGTCTCAATGTTGTCGGTGTATTTCAAAGCCAAGGTAATTTCTGTCATTTTCTGCCCTTCCTAATTGTCCGCATTACTGTCTATTTTCCTTATTTCAACAATTCAAAGAGCCAAAACCTTTTGGTGTTAAATCAATTTTTGGTTCATGTTCCAAGAAAAAAGGTGTATCAAATACATTGTTGAGACCATGTTTTATTTCCGGTTTACAGTTCTTTTTTTTTAAATTTTCATGGTAAACGTATTTCACAGCATATATTTCAAATGAAAAGTTTTAATTTGATAAATTGTTCACAAGCCGAAATGTGAACACAGAAGCGCGCAGTTCGACCACCGTTGGTATAGACATTGCAGTAACATTTTCACGGGTACCCGGGCGCAATTTTACTACCCAGGTAATTGCTAGGTAATTACCTGGGTTCCTGGGTACCCGTTGACAGGCCTACTCACACCAAGACCCTTTAACAATTTCAGTGTGTACACTCCACATTGGATTTACTGTTGTGAGCAATCATCTTTGAGTAAGACATGTCTTTTAGATTGCTAAGAGGCCTATCCATATCTCGTCTATGCAATGGGGCTGGGCTGATTGAGGAGATTTTCCTTTAGGAGAGGGCTCTCTAGTTCATAAGCACAAATAAATTTGTAGCCTATGTAACAATTACAAAGAGACATGGCTCTGGCAGAAACCACTCATTAGATTTGTACATACATTTCTCACACTCTTCACACACTCATAGTCACTAAAATACATCTGAATATTTATTTGATTTAAAAGTTACATAAAATTCTAAACTGTCTGCATGACATTGAGAAGGACTAGAACTTTAGGGAGTGGGGTGACATAGTAGATGGATAACATGTAAACAGGGTATGAGTGAGCCTGACAGGGTGTAACAAAACAGCGAACGTTTCGGCAAAGAGCCTTCTTCAACCAAAAAATAGTACACAGGCTCACTTATACCCTGTTTACATGTTATCCATCTACTAATCTATAAGCCTGATTGCAGTCTCTCCCACTTTTTGTGGGGTGACATAGCTGTTGACACTTATAGGGGATGCAGGTTATATTTGGAAGACTGAATACCTAATTACTGTTTGGACCATTACCCTCAGGATACAGGGAAGAGAGATAGTATTCCCCTTGTGGTAGTAGGGGGAAGAGAGAGATAGCATTCCTCTTGTGGTAGTAGAGAAGAGTTAGATAGTATTCCTCTTGTGGTAGTACAAATTATGTTTTTTATTGTATGTCATGCACTTCTTTGTTTCTATTCAATATTAATTACAGTGGGACCCACTTAACTCGAGCCCGGTTAACTCGTCAGCTCTATTAAGTCGACGGTTTTTTTTGGAACTGCCAAATTCTCTCTTTGTCTTTGCATTTTTTCATCGGTTAATTTGATTTTTTTTAAGTCGCAGAGCCCTAATATTTCGAGCACAAAAGAGTGCCAAATTTGCAACTTAACGTCGGTTAGCTCAATCCCCGTCTGTTCATCTAGCCACGCACACTCGCATTTTTAGTTAAAAAAGCATCGAAATCTCGCTTTCCTCGAGACTTCCTGCTATTGTGTGATTTTACGAGATTTCAATAAGGATTACCGGATGTTTTTTTTATCTTGTTTCACTTTTGATCCGTGTGGGAATTAGTTTGACACGGTAATGACACGTCTCTATCGAGTATGTATTCATCGGAGGTACTCGAAAATCGCATGTTTTATTTAGCGGTCTTTAATCGTCGTTATTTCGCAGTGCATGTTATATTATTATTAAACTTAATTCATTTTCTGATGCATTAATCATTTTATTTTTTAAGATAAACGAATATCTTTAGAAAATAAAATAAAGGTTTGTATCGAGAATCGACAGTGGTTTTTATATAATTAAATACAAAATTATTATTCTTTTAAAAGTTTGTTGTTGCTTTGTTACCAGTAAGATACGTGACTGTGACTAACACGCGCGTGACGGTGAAATCAAATCATTTTCTTAATATTCCAGTAAATATGTAATATACACGTCATCACTGTTGTAGGTCGAATTCTGATAAGGTCAAGGCCGCATTTGTTACTATTTATATTACAAGTGACACGTATCATTTGATTGACGGAGGAAATTCGAGTGTGGTCTCATAGTGACAGAAATCCTGCACGTCAAAAGCATTAAACTTAAAATTACCATATTGATATGTTTTGGTTTTTTTTAGTTCGCCGATTCGACGGGCATTGCAAACGCGAGCGGCGGTGACATGCCACGCCACACGCGCCATGGGACGAGACGAAGTGAAAAATTTGACCTTCTTAGTTTTAACGCATGTACGTAAAAAAATTACGAATACTGACTGAATACAAAATTTGTAAATGCGGGTGATCACACAAAACTATTCGCTAACAGACAGAGTGCTAGCTCAAACTAATTCATCGACGCGGAAGTCCTGGCTCACAAATGAATGTTGGGAAAAAGGAACTTCCCTTGTCTGCAAAACTCGTTATGCGAAATGTCACTCGTTAAGAGGGCAACTTTTTCCATTTTTTTGGTGCTAGTTATGCGAATTGCTCGTTATGAGAGGTTCCACTGGATATAGATAGATATATATGGTCAGATATTTTCATCTATCAACAGAACCACCTAGAAGGTCCCCCACCTCCCCCTGAGCGCACTACAAGTCTCCTGCCCAAGCTTAAAATCCCCAGTGTGGAGACATTGTTACAGAATATAGAGAACCTGCCTCCTCCTGTCCCACCTAAGAAGAGCCCCCTACAAAGACAACCAGGCTACTCAGGCTGGGATGGTAAGCTGGAGGAATCATCAAAGAGATGGTCGGATGCAGAGAATGATGATGATGAAGAGTTTGACAAGCTGATTGACAGGGATGAAGATGTTGGGAGGGACAGTGAAGACAGCGACACTGAAAGGTAAAAACTAAAGAACTTCTCTGCTTGTTTAATTGGCCAATGAAAGCATAAAGTGTTAGGAGTGCAAGTGAACAATTCTGTGAAATGGGTTAAGTCAAAAGTGGCTTGATCAAGGGCTGTTTTCATATAGTTGATTTTTTAAATTAAAAGTTTGATTATTTGAGCCTAGCTACCGCAAGGGAAAGGGTAATTGCAAGTTCGGTAAGGTGCCATTAATGCGATGATTATGACCAATTTTGTCATATGGTTCATGTCAGCTTGCGTTATTCAACATGTTAATTATTTACACATGAAAGCTGTACGTTTGTTCTTGCAAAACAAGAGGCTTTGATGCAAACGTTCATAATTCATATCCATTTTTCACATTTTCAGGGCAGCGGACGTACGACACAGAATCAGGGAGGAGAGGAAGAGGCAAACTCTGGAAAAGTTGCGCAGAATGAAAGAACGTCAGCAGAAAAGTGAGCGCTGGAGGCCATACAAACCCTACTTTCGTTCTTCTATTTATTTCGGACTTGCTGTTCTTGTTGGTGTGGCTGGTGTCCTGGTGTACAAGTATCTCTTGTAAAGTAGTTCTGCGCTATGAGATTGTTGAGCTCAGCTTGTGCCACTGTTGAAGAAATATTTTCAAAATAATATTTCACCTCATATCTGTTATTACAAAATCGCTATACATAAGCTCATGTTATAATATATATATTTATGACATATAAATATATCAAATTATTGCCATCATCAAAGGAGATTTATGCTTGACTTTCTTCCCAATCTGAGTGCTGCTGTTGCTTGCATTGTGAGGAAGGATTTGTATGTTGATGTTCTTGTTATCTTTATTGTCATCGTTTGCCAACAGGTTTTGACAGATGATCAGAGATATTTTTTTTTCTACTTTGTCACTCCTACTTTCATTTTGAATAAAATATAACCATAAAAATATATCTGAATATTAAATTGCTGGAATATATTTGATCTTGTCTCAAAATTGTTTTTTGTGAAAGGGTAGCATAAAATCTTTGTAATTTGCATTAAAAAATAAAGACACAGCCTATTATAAAAAATTTAGAGTCATACAAGCTATGATTTGGGCATTGATAAATTCAGCGCATGTTCATGGATGTGTCCTTATAACATTACTTATCCTGGTTCTTGGATTGTTACTTCGGATGATAGTTTCAACATTACAGTTTAAGTTTAAATGTTTTTAATTACACTGTTCACGCACAAGCTAAAATAGGTGCTTACAATGATGGCATTAATACACTAGCACAAAGATAAAACAGCTACCGGTAACTGTTTTTCTTTAGAAAAAGATAAATTCAGCTAGAAAAATTATGTAAATTATTGCAAACGAGATCTTTTCCACTGAAAGCTAGTTTTACAGCAACTATTCTCTGCACCAGTCCAGTATTTGCACACTTTTTAAGTTTCCTTCTGAAGTACTTTGACAATTCGAGTTGTCTGCTGGCGGGACAGAGCAAAGTTAAGATCATTTTCAGAGTAGTTGAGGGGCAGTTAACTGGTCCCAAAAAAAGTCATTTAGATTTTGTATGACATTTACAAAAACAATATTGTCTTTGAAAAGGAAAGACTTTACAATGACTTAAAACTATTTAAAAATAATGAGAGGCTAATTCATAAAAATGTTTAAGTGTTTATCTTTGAAACACGTGTGTGTAGTTAGAAGCCAGTTTATATCAAGCAAGGTTAAGATAATAATAGTGCCAAAAACCTTAAAACCAAGGTCCTGCTCACAGGTGTTGAGCGTTTAATGTTCAAGCTCTAGAATTGCTTAGTTTAAGTTGAATATTAAGTGTATGTTTAATAGAGCATTATCAGTTATTTTGAATGAACCTTAGGTTGTCAACCCTAAGGGGCCGTCCATAAAGTACGTCACGCTATTTTTGACCATTTTTAACCCCCCCCCTCCCCCTGTCGCAAAATCACAAATCTCGGACCCCCCCCCCTCTAAAGTACGTCACACTTTCGAACAAAAATGTTTTTTATTAACAAAATAATTAGATATAAAACAGCGTGACGTCACACAAGGCCGGACCCCCCTCCCCCCTGTCATAAACTGTCACACTTTCTTACCCCGGAGCGTGACGTACTTTATGGACGGCCCCTAAGGCCATGAGACAAAAGATCCGAATATAAACAATATAATAGCACAAGTCACAGGTTGGAGTATGTGTCCGGAGGTGGGAGGCTAAGGGGAAAAAAAGATTAATTGATCGATTAATCGATTAAAATTTAAGAAAATATATATATTTTTTCCGATTTATTTATAATTCATATTTTTAGTTACTTACATACTTTTCCCTCGTATTATTAATTTAGTCGGGCATACGTAAACAAAAAGGGTTTTCTTCCTTATTAACTTATTTCTTGCATAGCAGAGCGAATTTGCTGTGTTACTTCAGAAAAATTAGGGAGCCTTGGAATTACCGCGAATTAACCTATTTCACGAAATAATGAATCGCATCTTAACGGGATCTATATAAGTATATGCGTTATAAAACTATAATTAATCGAAATTAATCGATTAATTTTTACCCGATTAATCTATTAATTTTTTTAATCAGTACCAGCCTTAGATTCTGGAATAAATAGATTATCATTCAAAGTTGGATTTTGAGATACTGGCCATGAAATACAGAGTCATCTATTTAACTATTTGGGTCAGTGAATGATCTACCCAAAATTTCATTAAAAAAAGAGCTCGAGCAGAGGTGCTCAAACTTTTTGCGAACAGGGCCGTATTCCATGAAGTAAAAAATATGTGATTACCGGATTAAGATAAACAAAAATTACATATTTTAAGACTGAGTTACGGGCTTTTCAATTACGGTGAGCACGTGTGTGTATTGGGGCCGTCCATAAATGACGACACGCGATTTTGGCAGATTTTTTACCCCCCCCCCTCGTCACGCGTCGTCACAAAAAGTTAGACCCCCCCTCTAAAAATACGTCACAAAGCTTTGACCCCCCCCCCTCCAAATAAAAAAAAACAACTTTATTTGAAAATAAGTATGTTTCAAATCACTTTTTTTGTCATTTAAGTATTTACTATTTATTTAGTGAAGGTCTACATTGTAATATCTTAACCCGCGTGAAGCATTTTTTTCAAAACGTTTAACCGGCCTTCAAAAAACGAACTGTGTTAACATCCTTAGATTATATTTCATTTTAATGAATTAAAATTAAACATTGACTATTAATCATCACGGTTAACGTCTTTGTTTAGAATTTTTTTAAAAAATAATATTTTTAAAATGTATTTTTTTTAAAATCCCTCAATTGACTGACAGGCATCCCTTAAGAAAGAGGTCGGCGAACAGGGGTAAATAACCTCATCTGGGTTCAAAGTGGCATTCTTGGGGGTAATGCAGACTCATTTGGGACATATAACATCCACTACAATCCACTAGATACATTAAAATACGTCATGTGTACGCGAACGCTTGGAACATATGCCCATTATTGAACCGGTTCCTTCCAGAAAATGCATTTTTTAAAAATTTGACAACTATGTAGATTTCTTACCTACGTACCAATTTTCCCTTAAAGCTGCGCGGCTGAGTGGCCGCGCAGATATCTGACCAATGCCGCGCAGCAGATTAAAAGTAAAAACTTAGTAAAATATTGCACAAAAAATGGATGCTGTGCAACTTTGCACACGAGTTTTTCCACTTTGCACACGGTCCGACGAACCTTAGAGGGAACATTGCTACGTACTATACGAAGACACCTAAATCCACCCTACTTTCATTTATATTGACACGAGTGACAATAATCTTAATCCACGTGACTTGACTGTATCAAGTATCCTTTCTGTGATATTTAAAATTAATGCCTTAAAAACTGAGCTAAGAAGAAAAGTTGTTTTGTGCTCTTCTCGAATTGCTATGTCAAGAATTTGATGTATTCAATAAAGTTAATGAATGCTTGACAACTTTTAAATGTGCTCATTTATCATTATATCTAGAATGGCCAGGGGCGTTTGACCAAAAATCAATCGAACAATTATATAAAACTTAAAACGTTTATAATTCTATCAAATAGATTCCACCCCACCCCCCCTTTTTAAAAGAAAAAGGATATTCCGTGTCGTTTTGACTTAAAAATATCTACACATAATCCTATTCAGATCATTTTTAGACACTTGTCATGCTTGTAAAACTCACCATTAGCATTTTTAGAGGGTGGGGGGGCTAACAACGATCCCAAAAATCCCCGAGTCATGTGAGCAGTACCTTGTGTCTGGGGGTTGGGGAGGGGGGGGGGTAACGCACACATAAACTTGTATATTTTGGGGTAACGGCCAAAAAAGTTCGCCGACGGAGGTGCGGTTACATCACAAAAAGCTTTGATGTCAACATCAAACGACACAGTCTAACAATTGCATACGTTATCTTGTGAGTTCTCAAACTCAAGGATTATAATTAGATTTAATTTTCATCTCTTGATAGCTTACGCCAACCAGCGTCTGATGGCCTACCGACCGGCACTTTGAGAAACCCTGATTTTAAAAAAAAATTTTAAACAAAAAAAAGTCATTAAATAAATTGTAAGCAACCAAATATTTCAGTGGAAGTTTTATTTAAAGTTACCCTTTTCATGTGACGTCACGTTTCTTCAACCCCCCTCCCTCCCCCTCGTCACGCATCGTCACAAAAGTGTGACCCCCCTCCCCCCTCTTAGGAGCGTGACGTCATTTATGGACGGCCCCATTTGCGTATCGTAGTAACTTTTAAGATTTATAGTTAGTGAGGACAAAAGGGGAGAAAATACTATCGTGATTTAAAGACATTATACAAATCTTATTCAATCAATAGAAATTAATGATAGCCATTCCATACAAAATTGAAAAGTTTTAAAATATAACTAGAGCAACAATTGTGATGTAAAAAATGTCTTGAAACTCAAGTACACAGATGCCACATTCCTTTTCTTTTCGAGTAGGCAAAAATAAACTGGATAGCGAAGTCAATAGTGCTCTCGCCTCACAAGCTGAGGGGCGTGGGATCGATTCCACGTTAAAGCCACTATAAAAATGTTGATGAATGACTAACGCTAAGAAAGTCCTCCGCTGACCTGGAGAGGGATGGGCGCCGCCAGGTCTATCAAGCCCGAGAATGTTCTAATGGAAACATTAGACCCCCCTACGACTACGGGGTTATAACTACCACGAGGTTATGGGGAAAAAAAGAAGAAGAAAAAACTATTAAGATCTTGTATTTTGCTACTGGGTGACAGTGAAATTCGAATAATTAATAGCTTTAACCTCATCGGTTTAAAGAAAATAATCAGTATCCAAGTTGGTAAACAATAAAACGTCATCTATTTTGATATTATTTGACGTCGTCGTACTCTTGTACTCAAAACAACACATAATTTCGGCTTCCGTGACGTAGTTTCAGACAAAATATATAGGAGTCAATAAATTAAGATGAAGCCGCGGGTCAGTTAAAATTTAAACGTGAGCCGCATTTGGCCCGCGGATCGGATTTCGGACAGCTTTGATCATGAGTAATCTAGACATGTTTGAGGTCATCATTTCATACTATTAGTGTAGTCAGGCATCTGTAACCAGATCCATGCAGTCTTTGTATGAATTTAAGTCTTGTCGTAATTTACAAAATATGATTGTCTTAACGCTTGAACAAACACTAAAATTTAAATTTAAAGTTCAGAGTTCATCGATGAAGGGAATGTTTCTATTGATTACGATGATTTAAAAAAAAAGAAGTTGCTGTATTTTGTTCAGTTGTGTGTTCACTTGTTGAGTGTTCAGTTGCCTGGGAACCGAACATCACACGGAATTCATTGGTTATAAAAAAAAATTATCACTGGAACTGTATACATTATCAAAAGTTTTAATAATAAATAATTATTTAAAAACACGAACGTATTTAAACATTCGGGGTTGATATAAAATGTTCTAGAAAATTATAAGATGTAATTCGTTGTTAGATCGGCGTCGTTTTTCAATCGATTTTAATAGAGGAACGTTTACAGTTTGATTCTAATAATTTTCAAATACTTTTTCAATAGGGCCTTCTATTCAAGGCATAAATAAAACGTTACCGTAATATGTTGCCCAACTATTTTACCAGGCATGTTGCCCCACTTTAAAAAAAGTATGTTACCTAACCCTTTTACCAGACATATTGCCCCACTATTTTACCAGATATGTTGCTTCACTCTTTTACCAGATATGTTGCCCCACTATTTTACAGACATTTTACCCCAAGTTTTTACAAGTTATGTTGCCCCACTCTTATAAAAGCTATGTTACCCCACCCTTTTACCAGATATGTTGCCCTACTCTTTTACCACATATGTTCATCATCATCATCGCCCTTCTTCCCATCTGGGGCATAGGCCATGAACAAAGGCTCTCCAGGCATCCCGGTCCTGCGCCAATCTTTCTATCTGCCCCCAGCTGTGCCCACTCTTTTTGGTGTCTGCCTCAGTTCCCTTCTCCAGGTCATTTTGGGACGACCTCTTTTTCTCTTGCCTTGTGGGTTCCATGTGAGGGCTTGTCTCACAATGCTGGATGCAGGCTTTCTGACGGTGTGGCCAATCCATCTCCATCTGCGCTGGCGTATTAGCTCTTCCACTGGTTCTTGTGTGCGTTGCCAGAGGTCCTTGTTGGTAATGATGTTGGGCCAGCGGATTCAGAGAATTATCTTATCTCATCTGTTTCAGACGCTCCTTCTATACAGAAGATTATTGCGTCCTACGTTGTTTGGAGACATGTGTTTATAAATGTTTGAAGCTTTTTTGAACCGGCTGCTGCTGTTCGCCATGTTTCTGCTCCATATAGCAAGACAGACTTCACTGTGGTGTTGAATATCCTGACCTTGGTACGGAGAGTCAAGTTGTTGCAGTTCCAAACTTTTTTAGCTGTTTAAATGCTGTTCCTGCTTTGCCAATTATCATTCTTACATCGGCTTCTGTCCCTCCTTGTGTGTCAATGATGCTTCCAAGGTATGTGAAGCTATCCACCTCCTCGAGATTTTTTCCTTCCAGTGTTATTGGAGTGTTGCTTGATGTATTTATTTTAAGGACTTTGTTTTTTCCCTTATGGATGTTCAGGCCAAGACAAGCAGAGAACTGTGCTACATTTTTGGTTTTCTCCTGCATCTGTAGCTGTGAGTGCGATATTAATGCCAGATCATCCGCAAAGTCCAATGTCATCAAGTTGTTTCCATAGTGTCCACTGGATACCATTTCTCTTCTGCTCTGTAGACATTTCTACATGTAAGTCCTTCGTATGAAGCCTTAATTATGTCAGTCAGTTTTTGTGGTATCCCGTAGTGTCTTAGAAACTTCCACAGGGTTGGCCTGTCAACACCATCGAAAGCCTTCTCATAGTCAATAAAGTTGATGTATAGTGGTGAGTTCTACTCCAGGGATTGTTCCAATATAATTCTCAAGGTGGCAATCTGATCAGTGCATGATCTATCTTTTCTAAAACCTGCTTGTTGGTCTCTAAGATGGGTGTCTATTGCGTCCCTCATTCTGTTTAGCAGCACTCTGTTAAATACTTTGTTTGGTATGGATAGCAGAGTTATTCCTCTATAGTTGGAGCAAGAGCTAAGATCTCCTTTCTTTGGGAGCTTAATGAGATGACCTTCTTTCCACTCCATCGGAATCTGTTCTTCCTCCCATATTTTCTTGAAAAGAGTGTGTAGCATTGCAGAGCTAGTCATAATATCTGCTGTCAAGGCTTCTGCTGGTATTGTCTGGACCAGCCGCTTTGCCTTTCTTTAGTTGTTTAATCACTCTGCTTATCTATTGTTTTGTGGGTGTGCTGCAGTCTATTTCTAGGTCTTGCTCCGCTGTCTCTATGTTGAGTTTGTATTTTGGGGCTGGTCGGTTGAGGAGTTCTTCAAAATGTTCTATCCATCTTTTTTTCTAACCCTCTTCATCAGGTATAAATTTTCCATTTTTAGTTTTAACAGGTCTCTCTGGATTTTTGAACTTTCCGGATAGCTTTTTTTTTATTGTACTGTATAGTTCTCTACATATGTTGCCCTACTCTTTTACCAGATATATTGCTCCAATCGCTTACAGCAATTTTGCCTATATTGCCTCACTTTTTTACGAGCTTTGTTGTCCCACTTTTTTTACGAGCTTTGTTGTCCCACTCTTGTACCACCTATGTAGTGCCACTTGTTTACCTGGCTATGTTGCCCCTTTTTACTGGTTACATTTTGTAGTGCATATTTTCGACATACTTATTTTCGTATTCTCTCTTAATGTGAAAGTTATGAAGTGATAACACACTGATTTCTTAAAACATTTTAATCGCGCCAAATCAACCCTTTCCGCTTTTCTGTTTTAGCCGCAGCTCGGAGCAGAGATAGAGCAAGCGAAAACATTGTCCACAGCTGAGCAGGGGCAGAGTTTGGCCAATGAGGTTCCTAACTCCTGACCTAAATAGATTAAATATGTGGTTAATTATTTGTTGGTCCTATTTCATCTTTTGAAAATAACTTTAAAAAAATATTTTAATGTAATTTTTTTTTAAAAGTTCGCTAGATGTATGTATATTCAGCACATTCCGATTAATTAAGACTGTTTTAATTTTTGCGCGCTTGGCTGGCGTACCACGAGTCGCGGGTTCGAGTCTCTGTGAAGGCAGGGACTCGTTCCTATGATCTAAGAGTGTCCCTGAGTCATCTGCGCCCGGGGATATGACACACATTTTTGCGCCCCTTTCCGGACCGACAAATTCTGGGGGCTCACTGAGACCCCTAGACATTTTTTGAAATTGTACGGTTTATATGGTTCATTTTCGAAGCATCTGGTATTTTAATGAAGTAGACTACAGACTAATAATTCTCTATGCGATTGTAAACAATTTATTTGAATAAAATAGACTCTACTAATTATACATGATTGGAATAAACATAGTCTACAACAAATTGATCGTCCTTGATTTGACATTCGCAAACTCGTCAATCACATTGTAAAAATTAATATTCTCAAGTGTTTCTATTTTGATGCTAAGGAGTGCTAGATCTTTAAGACGATCTTGTCCCATTGAAGTATGTAAATTAGACATATTAAGCTTCAGTTTGCTGAAGGAACGCTCACAGCTTGAAATTGAAACAGCAATTGTTAGAAGTATTTGCAGTGGAATGCACATATTTGGAAATCAGTCATCTTCATATGCAACTATAAAACCAAGAAGCTCGAAAGTAGTTTCCGGTAGAACTTCAGTCCGGGAACTGAACAGCATTTTACAGTCTCCGATTTCTGTGCAGAATTCGTGACCATTGACGTCAGTGTCTTAGAAATTTCCAAAGTCTTATAAATTTTGACGAAGTGTATCGACATTTGTCTCAGCGAGAAGAGTTTTGACGTTTATTAAAAATACAAATTCGGTGTTTACGTTTTTTAGACAAAAACCGTATTTATATCTCCTGTTGGAGTCTATCAAGTAGGCTGTTCATAACACGTGCAATTTCTTCTTCTGCCGAAAGTCCTGCATTTCTTCTAATTCTACAGGTATCCTCCGATGTCGTCTAATCCAGAGCCGTCTTTACACCAGTTTGGGCCCCCGGCAAAGAAATAGTGTTGTGCCCCTCCCCCGCAGGGATGAAAAATAAATATACATAATATATATAAATAAACATATTCCCTATGCTCGTGGGCCCCCTGGCAAATGCCCAACTGGCCTATGCGTTAAGACGGCCCTGGTCTAATCCTTCTGTCAACCTCGATTCCCCACCCAAGTTGTGCATCTTGTTTTTCCATTGTCTATCGCAACTAGGCTACAATTATCACGAACGTTGACAACTTCTTGCACCAGCGATTCAAGATCAGATGCTGCTTCCTTGAAATTCATAGTAGGATCCTGCAACCGTTTCTGGACACGATCAATTTCCCCAAGGATGATGTTCCAGAAATGTAACAAAACTAGGACGTATAAATTTAATATATCTGCCAGTAAAGTTTCTGCATCACTTCTGTTGTCAGGTGTCATAGTTGCATCTTGTGATATTTTTCAAACATCCCTACTAGTTCATATAGTCCTTCATAAATAGCTTTAACAGCTTCTGACCGTGCACTCCAGCATGTTTTAGACTCCCTCTTCACTGTGATTGGCACAATTCTTTTTCATTCTTCCCAAAGAGTTGTTAATGAAAAAAAACCACAAATATATACTTTCAACTCTTCCAAAAACGTAATCCTGTTTAGCTAGGGTTGCCAGATACGTGGACACCAAAAAGAGGGCATAATAAAACAATAAGGATGACGACAAAGGAGGACCTTTTGAATATTTCATTTGAGTCATCCCGGATTAAACTTAAAGTCAGTACAATTTTATTGTAATAGCTGCCACTGTTCATGCAAGAGTCTTAAAAAACTGTTCATTTTTGTCTTTTAAAAATGATTTAAGATTGCTGTATTGGTCAAACAATTGCACATCATCTACAATACATTTGTCTTTCAAATACAATATACACGGCAAAAGGTCATCAAGTTTACATTCTTTGATTTTATCTAAGTACATTCAATTAAAGCATTGAAATTCATCAAAAGTTTTCAACCATTTTTCTAAGTAACTAATGCATGCTTCATACACCAACTTAACATCTGCCAAACTCTTCTTAGTCACCCCAGCAAAGTCATGCTTATGATCATATTGAACAGACTGAAACCACAAGCAGAGCAAATCATTTCAGAAGAGTAGGCGGGCTTCAGAACAGGAAGAAGCACAACGGAGCAAATCTTTAACCTGCGAGTTCTCTGTGGAAAACATCTCCAACACCAGAGTGACCTCTATCATGTCTTTATAGACTTTAAAAAAAGCGTTCGACAGAGTGTGGCATGCGGCACTGTGGGCAACGATGCACAAATTCAACATAAATGCGAACATCATTGAAGTGATCAAGAACCTTTACAACAGAGCAACCAGCGCAGTACTCTTCAACAGCAAGCTGGGAGATTGGTTCAAGACCACTGTTGGTGGCAGACAAGGATGTTTACTTTCCCCCATCCTCGCCAACCTCTTCCTTGAAAGGATCATGACAAATGTGCTAGAAGACCATGTCGGAACAGTCAGCATCGGAGGGAGAAGTATAACCAACCTACGCTTCGCCGATGACATTGACGGCCTAGCTGGTAGCGAGGACGAACTAAAAGAATTCCTCGCAAAGCTAGAGAAAGCAGCAAAGGCGTACGGCATGGAAATCAAAGCAGAAAAGACCAAGGTCATTTGCTAATAGTAAATTCCCAAGCGAGATTCGGATAAACGGGCAAAAACTCGAAGAAGTCTCCACCTTCAAGTATCTAGCGGCCATAATATCCGACGAAGGCTCAAAGCCAGAAATTCTTGCCAGAGTAGCCCAAACAATGGCAGCATTGAGCAAATTAAAGCACATCTGGCAAAGTAAGAAGCTCTCCCTGAGATCAAAGATCCGGCTAATGCGCTCTCTAGCGATGTCAGTCTTTTTGTATGGTTGTGAGGCTTGGACGCTCACTGCAGACCTCCAAAGAAGAATAAATGCGCTAGAGATGAGATGTTTCAGAAAGATATTGAACATCTCCTACACAGCGCACATCACAAATGAAGCGGTCCGCAACAAAATAAGTACTGTCATTGGCCCCTACGAGGACCTACTCACATCAATTAAGAAGAGGAAATTACGATGGTACGGACACGTGACAAGAACTGGAGGTCTCGCAAAAACCATACTACAAGGCACAGTCCAGGGTGGAAGGAAAAGAGGCAGACAAAAGAAGAGATGGGAGGACAATATCAAAGAGTGGACCGGCCTGTCATTCAGCGACTCTCAAAGGGCAGCACAGGACCGTGACAAATGGCGTGTGTTAGTGTGCAGTTCACGATGGTGCCCCAACGACCCAACAACGGGTTAAGGGATAGTTCAAGTTCAAGTTCAAACATTTCTTCTTGACCACTTTCCTTAAGTCTTCCCAACATCTCCTTGACTTTCAGTGAAATAAATGTCTCCTCCAATCTATTTTTCAAAACTTACAAGGTTGCGCGAAGACGGCTCATAACCTCCAATACTGCTGTTATTTCCATTTCATTTTCAATGACTGCGATATTTTTTAACCTAGAACTAGATTTTTTCGTCCTTGTCTAGATTTCTAAGTTTTAAAAATAGCCATAATATATTTTTATTTAAAGTAAACATACGATGTAATAATTGTAAAAACGATACATAAAAATTATAATATAAAATGTAAGGAAAGCCTGAAATTTTAAACGATTTTAGCTTTGCATGCCACACGGAGAACATTGATCTAAAAAGGAGGACATGTCCTCCTTCTGCCGGACGTCTGGCAACCCTATGTTTAGCTGAGTTTAAGCTGTGGTTGTCACAGTTGAAAAACAATGCTCTGTGATTTTTGGCACATATTCGACGTTGAAGGCTCAGTCATTACATCAGCATTGTTATGTTATTGTGAAAGACTGTCGGCTAAAAGTATGTTATCATATTCCAGTTTCTCTACGATAACCCTTTCAAGGCTTGCTGCGTCTTTGGAATGTATCTGAACAAAACCTAAAAATGATTCTTTAATGGTTCCTTTTTTTAGTTTTAAAATCTACATGGCGCCCCTTAATGCTCAATGGGGGCGCCAAAATCATGCTTGCCAACTGGTTTGTAATGAAGATATTTGTGGAGCTCCAAATTCAGTCTTGCAAAAGTATTTGAAATACATTAGTTTACATCAAAATAAATTTAAATAATTAATTTTAATACTCATTGTGGCGCCCCTAACGTGGCACCTGGGGACATATGTCCCCCTGCACCCCCTAGCTACGCCACTGCCGGTGGGTACCGGACATTCGTTGGGTTACATAAAGGCGACTGGGCACTGTGCAACACACCGAATGCCGCTTTCTGTGAACGCCGTGAACGGACTGTGAGTTTTAATTTAAACAACGAAGGACGCAATTATCTTCTGCATAGAAAGACCGTCTTATAAAATACATAAAAAATTAGTATTGCGCTATCGCATAATATTTAATAATATAGTTTATAAATTTGATAGAATAAAACAACAAAGCAACAACAAAAATTCCAGTGCTATATCTGATACGTTTTATTTTAATATTTCTTTAAAACAAATGCGTCTGTAGCTTGTAATTTGAGATGCTTAACCCAGAGAAACAGCTGTGACACATGTCCCTGTCGTAAAAATAACGCACATATTAGAAACTATACATATGTACACAATTAATTACCTTACAAACTAACACTAAAAGACGACCAAGTTTTCATGAGTATTCACAAGATCGAAATGAACCGAATTACAGTAAGCGGAGAAAATAATTAAAGTGGAGTGTTAAGAGATCATCATTGTCAACGGCTATGGTGGATTAAAGGGGGGGGGCTGAACGGGCTAAAGCCAGGGGCCCTGTGCAGTCTTAATCCGCCCCTGGTCAACGTAAGTAACAAGTCTCGTTTTCAGGGACGATGTTAAAATCAATTCAATCAAAGGGGAGATATTCTTGCCTCAGTAAGTTTTCTTTTCAAATTTAATCATGAGCGTCTTTTGGTACTTGCAAAGTCTAATGAGGAAGTCAACTTATCTTTCGTAATGAAACGAACCTTTGTAAAAAATATTTTGTGTCAGATCCAAAATCATATGAAAAGAAACTTTTAGGTTAGTTTTTACAATTTCTGGTATAAATTATCTCCAAAAGTTCAAATCTTCCAGTAAGTATACAATCAATCAATAAACCTTTAACATAGAAAAAAATCTAGATTCATATTCCAACTTTCTCATTACTTTGCCTTAAGACATCTGTTGAGTCTTTTCCCTAGATAAATTTTAAAATGTCCAACTACTTTTCTTAGTACTGTGTAGTTTGGGCAATGATGGCTCAATGTTCAGTAACTCCTTAGCAGTATATACAGGATGTCTTACATGCCATTTTGACTAGACCCACAATCTCTGGAAAAAGGGGTCTTTACGGGATTGAGCTTTAATGTAGTGTACGGGGAAATATGTTGAACCTCTTAGCATTATGGCTCAATAATTCTTTCAGTATGGCGCAATATTAGCAGCTTTTCAAGTTTCGTTGGTTATGTTAAACTGACATTTTCATTTTTTTCTTTTAGTAATATCTCAAAAATAGTTAATGTGTTTAATTTGGTCTATAGAATTGCATATTAGTCATAATTTAAAAAAAAATTATTGTCAAAACGGCAAAACATACGTTCGTTTCCATATGCATAAAGAGTTATGTATCGAGGGACGCATTGTGCTCAATGTCTTGTTGGCTTTTCGCTTCACCTATTGTTTGATTCGTCTTACAAAACAAGATTCGCTAGTAAATAAATTATATTCTTGTCATGTCGTGTCAATATCCAATAATAATTACCAAATAGTTTTTCCTTCTCCTTTCTTTCCAAGTTAACCCTAGCGGACGTGCTTAAATAAGACGATTATTACTAATAGAATCTTAATAGAACACCTTTTAAAGGGCTACAATATATATGAACCCACTATGTTTTAATTTCGGTGGAAAATCGTTGAATATCAGTGGAATAGAAACAATAGAATCGATTAGCAGACGATAAATTTCTCTACCTATTATTGAACCGGGCAAAGATGCATAGCAAGCATTGCCTTGACCGCATGGACACTTGGTATTCTTAGGATCTATTGAGGCAATGCAGGCTGAAAATAAACAATGCATATTTCAAAATACATGTACTTGAAACTTTAAAAAGACATGACTATACCATACAGTCCTTACTTATGATTCACGGTAGTTCAAACTACATAAATTACATAGTCTTGCTGACAAGAAAACTTGTATACCCATTGAGTAAGTGCCCTTCAACCACGTGGAAACAAAACGTTTGTCACCTAGTATATCTGAAGCTTGACATGAACGAATCATAGAGGTAAATAAGAGGACTAAATTCACGTTAAAACAACTGATGACTCTCACGCATCATAGAGGTAAATAAGAGGACTAAATTCACGTTAAAAAACTGTGGACTCTCATCTCGTATTTCCTTAATCAGAAAACTTTTTAAGGGGTGGCCTGTACGGGGCTCGATGGACGAGTAAGGTCGCGGGCCGCGGACCTGACCGCGACCCACGACCCGAAACCGACAACTCCTGGCAGGCAATGCCGAAGTCTGATATGTTAGGTGTTAGGTGCTAGTCTCATATGATTACAGTCACTTTAAGGATCTTAGATAAAGCATCTTAAATGCATTGTCGATGATGAAAACCAAAGTACCCGTTGAGGGTCGGTTTACTCCGAAGCGACCGTTTCGTCCCCCTCATTTTACTAGCAACGCCATTGAGCGGTGCCGGTTTAGGGCCCGGAGCGTCAGCACGGATTAGGAAAAGGTACCGCGAAGAACGCAGCGGACGCCAGCTCTGAGGAAACCTTCCATTGGGCTTGGGGGTTATACCCTAGGTAGGTCTTTGATGATCCCCCGCTCTGCGGCGGTCCTAACCATGGAGACCCGCATGCTTTGCCGGGGTGGCGCCAAAGGGGAAGTGAGTCGTTGTAGGGAATTCCACCCCTCCTTGTGAGGTCAGGTTAATTTCGACTTTATGTCCAGGATGCCCAGGTGGCCGCTTCAGAAACGACCGCTTCCGAGGGGGGGGTCTCAGCTTTTACGTCCCTTTGGGGGCCAGATAGCTGAGAGGGTCTTCCGGGAAGACCCATAAAGAGCATTAGGCTCGGGCTTGATTTGCTTCCACATGTAGGATCAGCTGCTCTTCTTTAAATCCATTTTGCAGTAGACGGCTTTGTTATTTTCGGTTTTAAATATGGTTGACCATACACAGTGTTTTCACTTTTCTCAAGTGTAGAATGAATTTTTTTTAAAAATAATCCCAAAGCAACAAAATCTCCCACAGTATGACATACTTGCGTTGAGTGCGGCATATGGGACACATACACCAATCACGGGCGGCACGACCTGACCAGGTCTAGAATTGGGAGGGTACTTGTAGTAGTCTGGGGGCAGGGGGCAGGTCGTGTCAGCAGTCACGTAGGTGTTGTAGACGCAGCAGCCGCTTGGGTTGAAACAGTCGGAATCCGAGGCGCAGAGTTTCTGGCGTCTGCAAACTCTTGGACCTGATCCAGACGAAAGGAAGGGAGACTGTGAGACAATAGGAGGGGAGACTATGGGACAATAGGTGGGGAGAGGGGTGAGACAATAGGAGGTGAGGCAATAGGGGGAATCGATGGGAAAATCGGATGGGAGACTGTGAGGCAATAAGAGGGGAGACTATGGGACAATAGGTGGGGAGACGGTGAGACAATATGGGGGATACTGTGAGACAATAGGAGTGGAGACTATGGGACAATAGGAGGGAAGACTATAGGACAATAGGTGGGGAGACGGTGAAACAATAAGGGGGATACTGTGAGACAATAGGAGGGGAGACTGTGAGACAATGGGGGGGGGGAGACTGTGATACAATAGGAGGGGAGACTGTGAGACAATATGAGGGGAGACTGTGAGACAATAGGAAGGGAGACTATAAGACAATAGGAGGGGAGACTATGAGACAATAGGAGGGGGAAATCTGCAAAGGAACGAAGTAAATGCCACAACGGGACTCATCCCACGCTCTCTCCCCTTCCTCTCTGATCTCTCTCTCCCTCCCACTCTCTTTTTCTGTCCCTCCCTCTCTTGAATGTGAGGGTGCATGTGGAGAAATCGTGTGAAAATGATATACGTAATCCTTTCGACACCATCATGGATGCCATTGTAACATTCTGGCCACCGGGATAATGGAACATTAACGATAGCTTATATTCATTGTTAATTAAATGTGACGGTATGCCATGTATTTACAAAAAAGGTGATGTTGCATTGGTGGTCTGATCAAAACAAATACCAAAATAAATAAATTATCTATAAATAAAATTAGGTATGCGATAAAATTTATGATATTATTAAACAAAATTAAATGGGTGCATTCGAAAATGGATAAAAACTGCTATAAAACTGAGAGTTTCTTTTTGAAAACATTACTTAGTGGATTCGTAGCATTAGCGACCGCCAACTTTACGCAGATTGAGGCACGGGGGGTAGCCACACAGCACTCCTGAAAAGGGAGAGAATGAAATCATGGTAATTACAAATCTTTAGTCAACAGATTCTGAACATGTTAAAATCCTAGTCTTATTTTGCACGAGTTTTAACCCCATTTACCGAAAGGACAAGAATATAGGCTAATAGCTTTTACAGATTTTCAAAGAATAAAGACGACATAATGAAAGTTAAAGTACCAGATTATTGCAGCAAATTAAATAGACTGTTCAAGAAAGGATCACGCTGATATTAGTAATATAAATACAAAATGAACTGATTAATATGCAATAATTAACCATGAAGATTAAAAAAAAATTGAAATATTTTAAAGTATCTATTTTGAATCTATCACGATGTATAATAATCACTACCATGTTGCGTTTCTCGGTGCTCTCAGAAGCACAGCAAAATTAATAAAATAGAAAAAAATTGCTGTGTAAAAATATTTAGACGACTGGTAATTCAGATCAGCTTGATCTTCCCCTTTAAGTTAGGATCAAAGAAAATAAAACTTCTTTTTTTCCTCACATTGAAATAGTCCTCTAACGTACCCCCAGCGGTTACTAAACAATCAGTAGACATTACGTAAGGTATTGTCTTCAATGACAGTGGCACTTTTTTAATTTATGTCTGATTTATGCGTATAGTAAATACTTTCACTTTCCTTTTTAAAGTTATTCTAAAATGTTGTCTTAGCTGAGATGTGCATGAATGTATGTGTTGAAAATAAATATGTAAATAGAACAAAACATTTCCATTTATAAAATAAAATCAATAAAAAGAAGATGTCTTATCGTATCTTACATCTTGTCCGCAGTCGATGTCTGTACAATTTTTCACGTCCGCCTGCACAAGTGGCCTCATGGTGTTATACCCATAAGATCCATAGGCCGGCTGCTGGCCGTAGTTGGGGTAGCTGACTTGTGGGTACGCCGGGTAGCCGACGGAAGGCGGCACGTAGGCCTGATATCCATTCGGTGCAGGGTAGGCGGATGGTTGTGGATAAGCAGGATACTGCGCCAACCCAACGCAAACTAACGCCTGTTAAGAAATAATTTCAAATTAGAGTGCAACAAAAAACTTTTTCGAGAAAAAACGAAAAGAAAAAAACACACACAAAAAAAAACACAAAAAAACAACAACATATTTATACACAATCAAGTATCATAAGTTGCGTTTGTTGGTGCTATCAGAAATAACAATATAACCCCCTTTCCAGTCCCTGACGGACTATGGGGCAAGTGAAGTAGCGTTAACAAGTTTTATTTAGCCACCACTAACGAAGCAGGCTAGCACAATGTCCCGGGGGCTTTGCAAGCACCGAGAATAGAACCCGTGACTCTCTTCTGTCTAGGCTCGGCAGTCCAGCGCGCTACCGCTTTCAGAAATACAGCAAAATAAAACAAATTTTGTTTTATTATTTAATGTCAGTAGAAAGAGTTAAGATTTATACGATTTCTAAACTAAAACTAATCTAAAGAATTTATTTGTTTATCCAGAGGTTTTCTCTTGTTGTATGAGTTTGTTTTGTAGACATAAAATTGTGTCCTAGTTTGAAAGACGGTTTGATTTAGCCTGTAACCTTCCGTAGTGTTTTGAATAAGCAACAAATCACTAATATACCGGTACTATAGTTATCCATACAGTATCTTAACGTTTAAAGATATTTTAAACAATACATCATAACTTTTAGTTGTGTTAAAAAAATGGTTTCATACACATACAATTTTTATGTTTACGCAATATAATTCTCGCGAAATGTAAAATACTTTTGGCAAACTTTAAAAAGTGTTTGCTACGCTTTTGCAGATGCATGAAAACTTGAAGTATTTGTACATGTATCAATGACTCACCGATAAAAGAAAAGCGTGGAGGTGAATCTTTCTCGCCGAACCCATTCCTAGTTTTCTGGCCATGTTTTCTGAATATTGACACGTTTGGAAGCGTTTGCTTTTTACGAAATTGCTCCTAACCTGTTTTCTTTGACAACACTTGACCACTGGGCGACAGAGCTGGTGACTTGCTGGGTTTTATGGCAGGGTAAATCCCTTCTGTCATTTATTGTGTGGAGGTATTATTGGGGGAGGAGTGTGGAGGGCTTGATCCGTTGCCGTTTTGGGGGGATAGCTGAACGAATGCCGCGCCCGATCTCTCGGCGATAAACGATAATGGCGATGATAAAGAAAGACAACATTCCCATCGTTCTTGTAAATGGTGGCCCGAACAGCGATCGCGATTAGCCTTGTACCCTAGGGCTCGTGGTTAAATGGCCCATTCAAAGCTGTTTAAGCGACTAATGCCAATAAACATGACTGGGTGTAGTTTAAAACGTCTAAAACGAGATACTAAATTTTATTTCAACCAAAATGGCGTATACAAGCCCGAACGCGCACACACGGACAGACACACACGAAAAACGTTATATTTACAGTGTTGGGACGTGTCCTCTCAGATGTCGAGACACGCCCAAACCATTGGATTGTTTGAGGTCTTACTTCTCATGCTAACCCTATAAGATGCATTGATGTCCTGTTTATGGACAGAAGCGTACCACTAAAATCTTGGTGTTAGGGTTAGGATGAAGACACGGCAAAACTGTGAGAATCAATTGAGATGTATAAAAAAATAAACAGGCTCACCGATAAACTGTGATAAACAAATAGGTGGTTAATCTTTCGTCTTGGTTTAATAATTACGGTATTTTAATTGTCAGTATTTTGGAAAATGGTTTACATAAGTTTGTTTGATGTGTGTGTATTCTTGCTATGGAAACGCAATTTAAAAAAAAACCTACTCTGTTTGTGATGCTCGGTTTGCGTCATCAAAAGATTAATTACTTGGGTAATATAATATCATAAAGACAACCTGCCCATTAATGTATAAACTGTTCATCCTTTGAAAGCACTTATCCAAACGTGTAGCCAATAAGATATTAAAAGAGTCCCGAGAAGATTGGGAGTGGGGTAGGAGGGCATTACATATTACATCACCCATATTTTTGCCAAGACACCGGAAATGCTTTTATTTTTCAACACCCTCTAACATCACATATGCATTGCTCATTACATCTAAAATTAATTAATTATTTTTTAAAGGAGAAAGAAGAGATTTTTTTTTAAAAAGGAAAGAAAGAAGAAAAACGTGTGCTACTGCCAAGAATGTTATTTAGGTCAAGGTGTTCGGTGAAAGTATCCGGATTTTCATCTAGCTCATTTACTGATGCATTTATCTGGCAGACCAAACGAACATAGTGTTTATGTGTTTGACATGAATTAATGTTTGTAAGAGGGATTCAAATAAATACTTTTTTAAAAACCCTCTAAAATAGGAGCTATCTTAATCTATTACTGACTGGTACTCTCTTGACTCTTGAGCAGCACCGTTTTAAGTTACTCGTACGACTTATAATAGGCACTCTAATATACGTGGACCATCATCAACTTAAACTGCCAATTGAGTCAACAACGGCGCATTTAAGCTTAAAACTTTCACTTTTTTCCGATTAAGTATCACATTATTTTAAAATATTTAAAGTCATTGTCAAGTGTTTCGATTCCCCCCCCCAAAAAAAAACTGCGCTGTCTTGGTAAGCGTCATATAATTTATTACTTCCTTTTAGCGGTGAATTAAATGTTCCTAGTCCAGTCAGGGGTGAGTAAATTGCGGCTCGCGAGCCACATGCGGCCCGCAAATGAGTATTTTTTGTGTGGTCCATCAACACATTCAGAAAATCCGCCTTGAATGTATATCTGCCACAGAACGTTCGTCTTGTGTTTTCCATTAATAGAGTAGCTAGCTACGTCCCTCTGGGAAACGTGAAATCCACTCTCAAATCCGTCGTTAATGATGATGACATGCTAAGATATAATTGTCAATTATATGTAAATTTATACCAAAGATCACGATGGGCCTGTCTCTACGCTTTATTCCAACAAAATCATAACCAGACATCAAGAGTAGATACAGACGCTCTTTGCTGACATACAATTGCAGGCAGGGATTAGAATCCCAACAAGCAGCTTACTCCTAATTTTTTAAAAAAAAAGGTAAAATTGTAAAAAAATAAATAAATAAAGTGTGATTGGCTGCACTTGTCTCATTAAACTTATTCTGTAATTAAATATGCTAGCAAATAGAAATATAGATTATATGACATTAGCTCAATAAATAAATTTAATAAAACGACTAGTTTTGTTTACGTTTTATTATTTTATTTGTATTATACCCAGGGCCGGATTAAGCCATCTTGGTGCCCGAGGCACAAACCCACATGGGTGCCCCCTTCTGCCCCGATCCCCCACTGACCTCTGGTATGTTCAATATTAAGCAAACCAAAACAGTTGTTAACACACAGTGGCGTCACAAGGTATTGCGGGAGGTGCGGACCGCACCGAGTGACACCAAAGGGTAAAATTCTGTATGCCTCGTTATTTGGCATTGGCATACTCGGAGGAGGTATATGGGGTAAGTTGTGAAGATACCCACCCTAGTGACGCTGCTGTTAACACATATGTTTGTACTAGTATCACTCAAATAAAACCTGCGATAAGTTATTTCTGTATTAAAATTGATATTTAATTAATTTTGTCATAATAATAGACAAACATACTGTAACTTTTTTAATAGATGAGAAAGTCAGAGAAAGCAAGCCTTTACATTTTAAAGTTCTTTATTCTAGATTTAAATCTGGCAAAGTACGTCATCAAAGTTAATTTTATGAAAAATGTATGTATCAATCATCAGCAAAGATAAGGAATCAAGCCTTTCTTATTTCATTATCGATCTACCTGGATTTTTTGTACGTTTTAACTGAGAAAAAACGCACTCAGTTAAAACGTTCGTAAACCTTAATGTTAAAAATATGCGCAAGTCCATTTCTACATTGGGAAAGCAAACTGGATGTTGCCTCTATTACTTTGTATAATTCTGCATGACTCAATGTGTTGTTTTCACATTTTGATGCACGAAACTTGTGGCGAATATATGAGTGTAACTTTTTTAGTTCAGTATATAAATTATTGTTCAGATCTTCAGGATAAGCATTTATTAGTCCCATATAACACTGAGATGTTTGTGGTACATCGACCAAACAAGAAAATCTAACTGCTATATCATTATATACCTATCCTCATCTACCCATCTCTGTCTCAAGTTTGTCAACAATGGCGTTAAAAGCAGATATACGAAATTTGTCTCTGGCTTTCAAAGATACCTCAGGGGCATCACCATCAATGACCACTGTCTTTCATGCAAGTGATCTGCTAGTGAAGAATACAAATCAGCACACGTTTTCAAGTTCACGTGCTAATTTTGTAGAGCTTGACTGAATCTGTGAAAATGTCACATCTTGAATCGGAAAGAGAGTTTACCAGCGTTCAATCCACAAAGCATCCTTTCAAAAATTTCATCTGTTGGTTGAAGCTGAGAAAAAAGTATCGATCAGTTGCACTGTATGGAAGAAGTTTGCTGCCTCTAAACAAGAGTCAACGGCACTTCTGCCTACCAGATTTAGTGAATGTGTAGCACAGGGTATGTAGATAGAAAACTAATTTTCCTCTAGAATTTTGTTCTGCATGCCCTTGTAATACCAAGACATAATAGCTGCGTTATCCGGGACTGACCTCTGCATTTCACAAAATCAATATTGCAAACTTCACATAAGTACTGCAACTCTTGCTTAGCCATACCTTCACCGGTGTGACTTTGCAGCTCCAAGAAAGTCAAAAAGCGCTCAATGGGCTCTCCATCTACCACATATCGAAGAAAACGCTTAACTGATCTATAAGTGATATAATATCGGGTATTGACAAGCTGAAATAACCGGAAACCTTTACTTCATCTATAATTACTTGATGGACTTTTGGGGTCATAATTTTAATCAGTTCTTCACATATAGTTTGGGATACTTAAGAAGGTTTTCCTTTTCCAGAATTTCCTTATTTCGCATGCAATGTGTGATGCTAAATATGGATCAAACTGACTGACCAACTCCAGCAACGCTAGAAAATTCAATTTTGTAAAGATCCGAATTTTTCATTTGTCCCTTTAAAAGCGACGTCAGGGGTGGATTAAGATTGCATGGGGCCCCTGACTGCGATTCCACCTGGGGCCATGTCCAGCCACTTTATTTTGCAATTTAATTCGTTTGAGGTCCTTTAATTTAGTCTTAAATCATTGGGGGCCCTTGGCTTTAGCCCAATCAGCCTTCCTTTTAATCCGCCACTGTGCGAATTAATATTACATTTGTGATTTGCAAACGTCATGTCGATTATGGACAATATACAAATTTTTCTTGAGGACTTGTGGTGCCCCCTCCCAAACGCTTGGTGCCCAAGGCACGTGCCTTGTTTGCCTATAGGTTAATCCAGGCCTGATTATACCATTTATACTTTTTCTAAAATGAAATGAAGTGTAATGTAAAGTAAACAATACGAACACTTTTAAACGGTACGCCCTTCAGCTAAAGTCCGCCACCACAAAGTGGCTCTCGAGCCAAAACAAATTGCCCACCCTTTCCCTAGCCAAAACTTTTATTAAAGGATCTCTGTTAAGTATCTTGGAACGCAAGCTGGCGATTTTAATTTAGAAGAACCGCAGATGGAGAACCAAAAACGTATCTAAAGTCCTGAAGAAAACAGTTCCCGTTATCTATTCTAATCTCATGCTGAAAGCTTGAGATTACTCTCTTAAGGCTTTGGCTAACACCCGTGAAACCTGCTCCATCTGCTGAGCAGTGCCAAACAACATTTTTTGAGCGTAAGATTCGATTGCCGTCCTAACCTCCCCGGCAATATTCTGGAAATGATGCATGTGCTTGCAAAGGACGATATAGTGCTCCGAGAACTTCATGCCAAAAACTGTCACCTAAAATTCAAAATGATCTCATTGCAGTTTTAGGAGATACAGTTCTCCGAGACCTAAGGTGTGGTAATACCGCTTCATGGCTGGAAAGTATACAGGGGTTTAAGATAGACTCGGAGACATAAATCTCTGAAATGTGTTCTTTGCTCAATCAGTTCATTAAACCTTGTTTGTTAACATGCCTCTCCAACTCAAACTTACTCTCTTACTATTTTTGGTACACTAGACTAGAACGTTGTTCCCCATTCTTTTCGATGTCCACACCCCACTGGAAAGATCAATTTGTCTATTTAGCATGTCGTGAATGACAAGGTTCATACATCAAAGATTGTGCCATCAGGAAAAGGAGAAAACTTCAATTATAGGTTTAGAAATTAAAGCCTTTCTATTTATTTCTAACGTAAAAGTGTATAGTGTCCTTTTTATTACAAGGTGAATAAAAATCACCTTTCTTTATATTATCCAGTGGCATCACTAGGGGGTGTGAGGGGTGGGGACCGCACCGGGTGACACCATCACAAGGGATGTCACGTAAATGTAAAATTATGTATGTTCTCGTTATTTTGCACTGGGAGATTCGAAGAATGTCTATAGGGTAGCGGTAAGTCGTGGGGAGTTGACACCCTGAGCTACCGCACTGGGTTACACAAACCCTAGTGACGCCTCTGGTATTATCATATAATATTTTACCGGAAAAAGGGGGGGGGTAGAGGGCGGCAAACCTAGATTCTGCCCCGGCGGCATATACCCACGCTACGCCGCTGGTGTGATAGTTATTTTGTAAACATTTTTTTAAAACTCATATTCAAAGAAGTATTCAAAATTATTATCACTGTCTTTTACCGTTATCGTTAAAACATATATCTGGAAGTTCGATAAATGCAAGTAGCCAAAGTTTTAAAATTTATAACATTTTTAAGTTGACTTTTAAAATATAGTAATCGGTAGAAATAGCTATTAAAGAGGATTACAAGTAGTGTAGCTGTCTCAGAACACACAACAAATGCAAAAGCTTAGAATTCCAAAAAAAAATATTAAAAAAATAATAATAAAAAAGAATACAATAAAAAATAAATCAGGTCTCATGTTTAAACAATCAGTGGCGTAGCTAGGGTTAATATCACCAGGTACGGTAAATTCATAGTATTGCCCCCCGCCCCCATTCCCATCGTGTAATTCTTTTTATTAAAATAAGTTTACAATCTAACAATGATAATAACAAACAGCCATTAGTTGATGGTCCAATGATTAAACGTTTCAGGATGGTATAGGAACATCTTGGAAACCTTTTTTTTTAAAGTTTACACTCATCTCATTTAGGTTGTTTGTCATTTAGGTTGTTTGTCATTTAGGTTGTTTGTCATTTAGGTTGTTTGTCATTTAGGTTGTTTGTCATTTAGGTTGTTTGTCATTTAGGTTGTTTGTCATTTAGGTTGTTTGTCATTTAGGTTGTTTGTCATTTAGGTTGTTTGTCATTTAGGTTGTTTGTCATTTAGGTTGTTTGTCATTTAGGTTGTTTGTCATTTAGGTTGTTTGTCATTTAGGTTGTTTGTCATTTAGGTTGTTTGTCATTTAGGTTGTTTGTCTTGCCTTCTCATTACGTTGAAAGGCCTGTCCTTTAAGGAATTTATAACAGAAAATGAGGAAATGTCATCTAAACTGGTATAAAAGAAGGTGCGCAACTTCCCCACCCTCTGAATACACGGAGATCGGTTGACTTGACCTAATCTAAGAATCACACCAACAAACTATTACTTTTACACAACAAACTATTACTTTTGCACAACAAACTATTCCTTTTGCACAACAAAACATCTGCCTTTATACACCAAACAACTGCCTTTGTACGCAACTGATGCGAAACATAACACAATGTTGCAATTTGTTTATGGGTGAAAACTTAATTTAAAAAATAAAGCTAAATCAAATAAATATGCAATTTTTAAAATATTTGCCCCACCCCTGAGGCCTGAGATGGAATCAAGCGGTATGGTCCTCACCCCTCATATCTCTGTGGCTTCGCCACTATCATAAACAGTATTAAAGTAAACATGTGTTTCAAAAATTTGAATATTAATTATGCTTTATTCTTTGTAGTTTTTGGGTGATATTTAGTGTTATATTACTGATATTGAAAGTGTGATGGGTGGACTTATTTTGGGGGAGACATTATTTTACAGGTAGGGAGGAATTTATTCTAATCCATCTTAAAATAAAATTCTCCCCGGAAGATTTTATATTAAAATAAATCTGCCAGGGGAGACTTTGTACGGGGGAGGATTTATTTTGCAACACCGCTCTATTCCTTGATGTCGTCCTTCCATCTCTTCTTTTGCCTGCCTCCTTGCTCCACACTCCGGGCAAATGTCTCATCTGGCCGGCTACACCACGTAATGGGGTGGTGTTCACACATCGCTACTGGGCGTATGACTTCCTAGACCTAGACGAAGAAATCGGCCATGGCGGACGAGATTCAATGCCAACTCAACGGCTACATTTTGCATGTCTATGATCTAGGCCAGGCCATTCTAGGCGGACCACCAATAAGGTGGACATCGGCTGCGGTCCAGCCTGGAGAGAGATGGGCGCAATCAAGCATTTCCTGTTCTAGACAGTACTAGACACAACACATGACTGAAATACTAACCTTTATAACCTGTGGAAAATATAAGATGGTTTATACCTGATGACTTATACCATATATATATATATTAAATTAAATTAAATATTTTACATTTTAAATGCACCCAAATCACATGAATGAAAACCATTTTAAAATTTTAATTTGGACTCATGTTTAAAACTTATATATTGCCTTTTAAAATATTTTATTCACTTAATATCATATTAAGTCATTTCAAATCATTGAACTCATCCATTAAACTCCAGCATGAGGCGTTGAGGAATACGAGGCCAATAAATTAACGAACTCACTACTGTACTACAAAGCTGCTATATCCTGTCAATGACTATTAGTGACTTAACAAGCTTTTAAAAGGATCATTTGAGGCGACAACGATCGAAACATTTACGTATATCGCTTCATGTTCCCAAACCTCCAGCAACTAATACTACGGTTGAGCATCCTTATAAAATTTTATTTACACAGATGCTTTGACTAAACCTCAACATTCATAGCAGCCATAAAAAGACCACTGATTGTAGTAATTGTAGTAGGCCTTTAAGAGATCGAAAATTAGTACAATTATAGTTTTTCTTAAAGCTTGGAATGCATCATTTATTTTAGTATTGTTGTTTATGAAACACTCAAGGCTGTGTAACAACTGCTTTTACCTCCCCACATTCACATAGTCACTGATCAAATGCTTCCAATTTAATGAATGCAAATTTTAATGAAATGTATTTTATTAATTTCAAAAAATCCATATACATTTTAATGCATAGTGTTATTTCTTTTAAATAGAATTATTTGTTAATAGTCCATTCCAGTTGGAATAACATTTTTTAAAAAAGTTGTTACATTTTATATGGCTGGATAAACTTTTCAAATTATGTTTTTAAATATTATTTCCATATTGCTAACTAGATTTCCTGAGCAGAATGTTAATGTGGGGAATGTGTGTTGTCATGGTGTCATAAATGTAGAAAAGCACTAGTAATAGTGAATCAAGTAAGGGACAAAGGAATTACAAATAAAATGTATAATTTATGGAAATTATTTTATTTTGCTTATATTTTTTAATCCTCTGTAAACATGCAGTGCAGTTTTTTTCAAATAAAATATCAATCTCTATTTCTAACAAAACATTTTCATGCTTAATAGTTCTAAAATTAATTTTCCAAAAATAAAATGACAATCTGAATAATTTGACATGAGATTGAGCAAGTTTTTATGCAATAATAAATATATATTTGTAACAATAAAATATTAACAAAATATACAACTTCCCTATAAGAAAAATTTCATCCATCATATTACTGTTTTTTGCACTGTGGCAGTGTTTATGTGTTTACAATAGACATTATACTTAATGTGTGCCAACATCACATCCCGTTTTACTACTGCAGCACAAACTATTTGGCATAGAATTCATCTTCGGTTAATTAAAGCATCTTAATAAAATTTTGAAAAAGTAAGGGTAACATATTTTGAAACATGAAAAAAGGAGTTATTTTCAAAAGTAGATTTCATTTTTTAAAAACAGATTTGAGATAAAATTGTTTCAGAGCAACAATAAACATTGTATCTTATTATAAATATTTACATAATTATACATCAAGCATTTTAAAGAAAACAATTTCCCGATTGAATTTGTCAATTACATTTACATCCCTCAGTCCACATCCAATAGAAATTAAATTATTATAATTTAACAAAATTATTCACAATTGTAATTGAATAAGTTGGACATATTTGGAAAGAAATAAAGTGGTGAGTGTTTTCATAGGTAAAATAAGTTATACAGAATTTTAGATGAGATAAGTTGCTGATCAATCAATAATTTAAACAGCAATATAAAATGTGCCTAATTTATAATAAATACATTCAAACTTAAACATAATAAGGGCTAAAATATTTTGAAAATGTTTTTTATTCATAAATGTTTTCAAATAAATTTAAAAAATATAAAGCATCTGATGCTCTAATGTCTGAAAGATATCTGAGTTTTGTTAGCTGTGGCATTGTTTGTATAAAATGTCTACATCAGACCAATGCTTAAAATTTGCAAATTTTACATAAAACTTTGCTGCAACGTTAAGATTTGACTTAAAAATTTAATATATAAGTTTAAAACAAAAATTAAACTTATAATACAAGTACAATAGTTGGAACGGGGAAGCTATGAGAGTTTTTAAATAAAAATTTAAAGTTAAATATTAGCTTTGGGCAATTTTAAAAATATTTTAATGAGAAAAGTTTTAAATTGATTTTTTTGGAAATTGAAGTAAAACAATTAAGATAATATATACTTAAACTGTTTACAAAATTATACAAAATATTGATCTCAAATATTGATTTAAAAAAACATTTTAATCCTAAAGTAATTTGTTTAAATGTCTTATGTTAATTTGCGTTTTATGAGTTGAAATTTTTATTACTGTGTTTTCATCACTACAAATTACAAATCATAGCTTAAAGTTTAGTAATCAGATTAGACAAAGAATTTTATACATGTATGTAGTATTTATGTAGATGGAAGGGGAAAAAAACAAATATAATAATTTGTAATAAAGCATAACATATTTTGAACTATCTATTATTGAGAGAGTTCTGTGAAGTGACAGTGTTTTTAGTATGTTTGCATCAGACATTAAGTTTTGTGTAGTCGTAAGGTTTGGGCACATAATCTAACATTGATAAAACAGAAAACTTAAAACAAGACATTTAATCTGTAAAGTTGGACATATTAGGAAAGAGATGTGGGACAAAGACAAGACAAAACTTTTGAGTTAAGTTGTTGATTACATGTATTTCTAATTCAACATTCTATTAACAATAAAAAATATTTCACATTTTATGTCCACTATCAATATTTACATAATTAAATAATATATACATCATTATGTAGTTCCATTAAAAAAAGATAAGTTTTCATGTCTAAACAAAATAAATACATGTTTTATTCTCCAAGAGCCATTTTTCTTGCTAATACCTTAAGGATTTGTGAGCTGTGACTGTTTTCATCTAGTGTGTTTACACCACAACAATACTTCACACATACAACTTTGAAGCAGTATTATAGTTTAGTATATTATTTAACAGATACAATAGGAAGAAACTATACTCTAAGTAAGTTGGACATATTTGAAAAAGAGGAGAGTTAGTTGCATAATTTAAAAGAACATTTACAAAATACTTGATTTATTTGAAATATTTTATATGCTGTAAAAATATTACTGAAATTTTCAGTTTTTGAAATTATTTTCAGTAACCATTCAATGCATTAATAAATTTAGAATTTTATTAAATAAAACTATTTACAAAATTATACAAGGTACACATCATACATTTTCTTTAGAATAATTTGTATGTTTCACAAATTATTGAAAATAATTAAATTTGAAGACTCTAATGCTAAAATGTTTGAGATATTCAGTGTTTATTGTGTAAGAGACGTGTTTGTTGTGACCACATTGTTTGAACATGCGACTTGACTACGTTTGGAGACTAGGTGCTGGTCAAGTAATGTGAACTCGTGCCTTGTGAACTCCTGGTAGCAATGGGAGTAGTTTTACACAGACCACAGACAAGTGTCTTGATTTTACGATTACATGGTGTCAAATGGACCGAGTATACCCGTCACTACCACTGGAGCTAAATGGAAATATTGCTGATGATTGGAGGAGGTTTAAGAAGTCCTTCTTAATAGCTGAAATATAGAAGATAGGCAGTGGACTCCGCACGAAAAGCAAAGAAGTGCAGAGCATGACATTACTACACGTCAAAGGCTATAAAGCAGTTGAATTTTTCAATACTTTCAAATGGACAGGAGAATGTGACAAAATGTGACACGAATTTCCATTCAGTTAAATGAATATTAAGGAAATTAGAAAATTATTGACAACCGAGAAAAAATGTAACACTCAAAAGGCATGTGTTTTTCTTGAGAAATGAAAATGAAGGAGAAAGATTTGATTGCTTTTAGTTTCAGGTCTGTTATAGAGCTGTCATGTAATTTCGGAAGTCTAACAATCACTGATAAAGGATAGAATTGTGGCTGGGGTAAAAAATGAACATGTCAAAGCAACATTACTTCGAGAGTCAGACTTGAATCCGAGAGTCAGACTTGAATCCGAATAAAGCTGAAAATATATGCAGGACAGCTGAGAGAATGGAGTGGCAGCTCAATCTGATAAATGAAGAAAATAAAAATGTGCAAGCTGTGAAATCAAGTATACACGACATGTCAAAAACTGTTTGTGATATTACGAAGCGTAAATATTGTGGCAAGAAGCATCAACTAAGAAAATATCCCGCTTATGGTAAATTATGTCACAACTGTGTCAAAACTTAAATTTTTTGTTCTGTATGCAGATCAAATCTTGTAAAAGTTGACAATTGTCAACCAGAAGATTTTAACTGTGGTAAAGAAACATTCTGCGGTCTCACTTATAAAAAGAGACATGTGGCTTTTTAACTGGACACTGGTGCACAAGGTAACATTCTACCACACAGAACATAATGGGGGTGGGACTGCAATCAGGCTTATAGATTAGTAAATGGATAATATGCAAACATGGTACTAGTTAGCCTGACTGGATGTAACAAAACGGCGAATCTTTCGGCAAAGAACCTTCCTCAACGAACAAAAAGGTACACAAATAAAACAAATATAAAAAAATAAAAATTAAAAACGTAGCTGCTGTGAAATCCAAAGAGTCAATGATGCAAGAAGGGAATAGTGTGAGCTTACATAGGAAATGAGAGTGTGGTTGTGGCAAAACGATTAGGTTGTCGGTGCAAACACAACATTCATCCCATGCGGTGCAAGGGTCCGATACTTTTGGATTAGTCTATTCTCCAGACTTACCCTGCCAGGTGTGTTTGTGCAAGAGACCATGGCGGTGACATCCAGGTCATCGACGCCCATATGGTCGCGCCCATTGAAGGGTCGGGAGACAGGACACTGCGTTGTGTTATCGCATGTACATGCTCTGCGATACGGCAGGAGAGTAACCTCCCCGTCTCACCTATGTATTTCAAAGTGCAGCACTTACACAATGGTATAGACCACATTGCGGCTGGTGCAAAAAAAAAGCCATCCCTAATCTTAAATATCCCCTTAGGGAAGACAATCTGGTCCATCTGGTTAACAAAAGGACATGTCTGACAACGACGATGGCCGCATGGTAGTGTGCCCAGATGGTTGGGTGGACTAGGAAGGCGGCTATGAACCAGTAGGCCACGCAGGTTTTTGTCCCTCCTAAATACAATGACACCATCCAGGAATTCCGAAATGTGTTCTGTTGGACAAGAACATGCAGAGACAATGGGTCTACCAGGGTTCCTAATTCTATAGGAGGTACATTGATGACGGAATTGGGGTGACTCATATGGAGAGAAGTGAACTGCACACATTTATCAACTTTGTAGACTCGTTCCACCCCTTCATCAAGTTCATTTATCAAAAGTGAAAAGTATATATGAAATGTATGCTATTTGGTGTGCCCATGGTTTGGCGTGAGCCTTCAAATGTGACAGACTGCTATTTTTGCATGACGAATGTTGTTGGATTCAACCAGAGGAGCATGCACAATCAGTGTAGATAGTTTATTGATTCATCAAAGCACAGTATGAAAGCAGTTCTTTCATTTAATGGAAACACAGTATCATCACTTCCAGTGGCACACTCGGTAACACTGAAATAGACGTTTGAAAACATGAAACTGTTGATCAGTTCTTTGAATTATGACCAGCACAAGTGGTTGATATGTAGGTATTTGAAGGCCATAGCCATCAGATTATCGCTCCAATGAGGGTATTCACAATTTCAGTTTTTGTACCTCTAGGATAGCAGAGCAGACTCTGCACATTATGCCAAGAAAGTGTGTCCACCAAGAGAAGATGTCACCCCAGGAAGTTACAGTGTCAAGTTACAGCCTTTGGTAGAAGCACATCGAATTCTCCTTCCACCACTCCATATAAAATTGGGGTTAATGAAAGCTTTTGTCAAGAGTATGGACCATTCTGGTTCAGGATTTCTGTATTTGTCAAAAATAAATCCACATGTAAGTGAAGAAAAGTTGACTGAAGGTATCTTTGTTGGACCGCAGATCCGAAAAGTAATGAAAGATGAGGAGTTTACATCTAAATTGGCCAGAGTTGAACTGGAAGCCTGGAATGCTTTCAAAGATGTTGTCAACAATTTCTTAGGTAACTGCCACTGCCCATGTAGTACAGTGAAGGTGGCAATATAGATGCCACTGACCACACATAACAAATGTGACTTTGAACATCAGAAAAATATGATCTTAGTCACTTTCTACCGATGAAATAAAGAAAAGCAGGGAGTGACACACAATGGCACTTGACATCTTGAGCATTGAATTTTTGACCTTTTGTTGTTGGTCTTGTTACTGCAGTACCGACATCTTCTGAAGGACTCAAGATCAGCTGGTAGATGAACGCCGACATCACCGAGACGAATTGCCAAAAGGAACCCTAGTTCTTTTGTGGGAGCATTTGCCTTGGATTTTTTGGAGAAATTTGAGAAGTGTGAACTGGGGCGTTTACGGCTGCAGAATGTTCCACACAGTTCTTGTGCCAACAGTCTTCTAAAATCAATAATTTTGACTGGAGCTTGTTTGTGAACAATGTTGTGAAGAATAAACGCATTCACAATAGCAGAATCCAACAAGAAATAGAAGATTTGTAGCCACCACCGTTTTGACTTTCTGCCAACTTCATAAAAAGATCTCTTGGTCAAATCTGTCAACACCCCCATCCTCCTAGTGTACTGTGCAACTGGCTGGGGGGGGGGCACTTGATGGACATCCTGGAACCATCTTTCTGTGTTCTCATCACATCAAGCTCAACATTAGGAAAATATGCAGTTGACAAAACATTCACAAGTTTAGTGTCCTGCCACTGAACAAAACCCACGTGATCCTTCACACGCCACTTGAACAGACCTTTCTTCATTTTCTTTTTATTTTGTGCTATCAATGGAAGACCTTTTCTATTAGTACGAACAGTAGCAGTTGCGTAAATGTTCCTGGAGTAGAGACCTGTTAAAACAGGACAAAGAGTGGTTATGGTTGGAACAATAGAAAGCATTGGACCAGTTGAAGATTTAATTACATCAAGCCCAAGTGTTAGCTTTCTAAAAGGTGACAGAAGCAGTCAAGGTGTCAGTGGATTCTACACAAGAGGGCCTAGGGACTTTAAGTTAAGGTGAAAGACCGGTGGCTTATTCTTCAAGATAGTTTACAGATTAAGAAAAAAAGATATGCTCAAACAGAAAAAGAAATGTTGACTATGGTATTTAGAAGTTCAGTAGAGTCGGATCATAAGCCATTGGAAGTGATCATAAAAAAAGCTGTTATCTGCACCACCAAATAGAGAATGCTTCTGAGAATCATGAAATATGATATCCTTCTTGAATACAAGACTGGCAAAGAGATGTTTATTCCGGACACTCTTTCACGAGCACCCATACTAAGGCAGTGTTCATCCAGTGATGACTGGGACGCTCTGGTTAATCTAATTGAACAGTCTACATATTTAGGAAGAAAAAAAAGGAAAGCATTTCAACAAGCCACATCAGACGATACTGTTCTGAGACTTTTGAAGCAACCATTTTTTTCAGGAGGGCCTGATACAAGAACAGAAATTTGAATGTTTGCTATATGCAAAGAGGAATAAAATAAAATTCATGGGTTACTTTTTAAAGGAGAGTGAAACAGAGTTCCAAAAATACAGCATAGAGAAAATGCTTAAGAGACTTAAAGGACATTTAGGTCCAGATAAATGTTAGGCTACAGCAAGGGATGTAACGCTTGACAGGAAATGTGCTCACAGTTACAGATAGAAAATGTGGTGTCCAGCTGTGCAATATGCATTGGGTATCTGAAGTCCCAGCTAAAGGAACCCATAATAGATCATCACATTCCAACGATTCCTTGGGAAAAAAATCGTAGCTGACTTATTTTGATGGAAAAATTATTTACTTCTAGTAGATATTAATACAACATATTTTTTTATCATTCTCATTCCATCTCTCAAAACATCGGATCTTATCCTCCACAGGAAGTTACAATTTGCTAGGGCATGGGATCCCACAAAAGTACATGTAATAAGTTGTGAGAGTAGTGACATTGGGCCACAGTTTCACTCTCAATATTTAATTCAAAAATTTCAAATCATTTGAGATTAGTCAATTCCACCATATCCAAAGTCCAATGCCATGGCTGAAAGGGCACTACAAACAATAATGATACCTTTAAAGCAGCTAAATCTAGCTATATATAACCCTGCTGCAGCTAAGATACGTCCCATGTACAGACCGTGGAGCTGCTTTTCAGAAGACGACTCAGGTCAAACCTTTCTGCGGACGCTTATCTGAAGCCTAACATTCCTGAACCAAAATAAACAAAGAAGATTCGGGTCAGGAGATAAACCAAACAGAGGAAGTATTGCAACATATCACAGGACGTGCACACTTTCAGACTTGAAGTACTGGAAGCAAAGTGCACATGCAGAAAGAACCTAGAGGCTAGTAGAAGTCAGCAGTAGTTGTACAAGCAGCCCCTAAATCAAGGTCATACATCATTAAGACGAACGATGATGTGACATACTGTTGAAACAAAAACATGTTGAGATAGTCATTTAGTGGGAGGAGAGATGTTCTTGGCGTTTTTGAGTCGGATAAACCTGCTCCCAACACCGGTTCAAATGTTTCATTACCAAGCGTCGCAACTCATCAAACGAAGGGGTCAACAACTAAAAGAATAAGTAGATACAGGAGGCAGTTGAAGCCACCAGCACGATAATCAGATAAATACACATGAAGCTATATAGTGATGTTTAACTTGCATTGTTGCTTAGTGACAATATTTCATTGATTTGTTTTTATATAGAAGGTATATGTAAGAGACGTGTTTGTTGTGATAAAATTATTTGAGAATGTGACTTGACTTGAGTTTGGAGACTGCTTGCTAGTCTAGAGATGTGAACTCGATGTGGCTATATAGCAAATGCAATTGGAATAGTTGTTACAGACCGCTGACTGGTGTCTTGATTTGCAGTGTTGATTCACAGTTGTACTATTACAGATTGTATGATTACATCAGTAAAATACATAATATTTGTGAATTCATAAAGTATATAGGTTTAGATATAGATGTAAAAACTAAATATTTTCATCAATAACATTATTTTTAAACATTTTATTGAAAGATTTGTGACCTAAGATTGTTTATAGTGTGTACATTGTACAATTCACAATGTTTATCAATACAAAAAGGCAATAAAAAAATGTGATAAAATGTAATACTGCATGTTGAATATATTTGATATATTTGGAGAGGAAAAGAGAGGAGAGTTGTTTGCATCAATTAAAATGATATCGTTATCAGTTTTTACAATAAACAAAAGATTAGAATTAGAGTACTATTTATATGAATATTTCTTAAATTAAAATTTTATAGCAATTTTTTAAGTAAAGGATGATAAAGATGACAAGCCATATAAATATGGTAAAAAATCGTTTCTCTAGAACAATGTACATGGGAGATGAAATAAAAAGAAACAAAAAAAACTTTAATTGATAATATTGCAAGTTTACCTGTCTATGTTCAATATGTGTGTTTGGGAAAATCTGAAATCAAATCATGTAGAGAGATATCCTAAAATAATAAAGTTATATCCATTGGATTCTTTTACATAGGTCAGCTGTTGGTTGTAGGAGCATGGAGGTGTGGCAATAGGCTGTTCTTGTGGCTGGCTCTGGAAATTTCTTCCTCCCTGGGATCATATGTAATCAAAGTTCTGAAATTAAAGTCATCCTTTGAAGAAAAAAATCTAATTACTTTTACTTAAGATAAACACTAATGTTTTTTACTTATGATAAATTAGAAATTAATTGTAAAAAATTAATACTGATAAATTGCAATTTTACCTTCTTGTTTGCAGCACATGGAGTAGGTAAAATGAATAGCTGTAGAGGCCTGCAGCCCTTAAAAATTCCTTCTATTCTTATTTCAGCTTCTGGACAGGCCTGTCACTTTGTTTGAAAGTCTGATCTTTTGGCTTGACTTTTAGTAACAACTTCCTCACTGATATTTGTAGCCGTTGTCCAAACATTATAAGAGTTTTATCTAATGAAAAAATTAAATTCCTTTTAAACAAGACACACATCAGTTGCAAAAATATGAAGTTTATGTCAATAATAATCTTGAAATATTAAAATTGCTTATTTACCTTCTTGTTTTGCAGCAAGTGGATAAGGTACTTTTTAAAATTTATAGCTATAGAGGGACATGTATAGCGCAGCCCTTGAACAGTTCTTGACATAAAGCATCTCCAGACGAGCCAGGCAATTTGATGACAGTCTGATTAATTGGCTCAACTCAAAGTAATTTCTCTGTCCCTGGTAATTTTTTTAAAGGTCCAAAATTTATAAAATATTGAACAATGGAAAAATATGAAATTTCCTTTAGAGAGTCAAATTTAATTGAATTTTTTTTTACAAAATATGTAAAAATCAAAATTTACATATATAATAGAAGACTATTTGCACTTTACCTTGTTTATGTGCAGCATGTCTGGTATGTACTTGTGAAACAAAGAGATACAATGTATATAGAAATATAATAGCATAAAGTGCAGCCTTTGAACATTCACCCTTTAAATATGTGACATTTTAAAAATAAAAATTTACATAACATAAACTGTAAATCTTAAGTTATTCTTATGAAACAGAATAATTAATTTATAACTTAAAGGTAATAAATTTTATATCCCCATAGAATAATAATTTAATTGCTAGTTATTAAATACTTTATGAGCTGTGGCAGTATTCCTATAAAATGTCAACATGAGACAATACTTACATCTGCAACTATAACATATAGCTTTGTTGCACTATTAAGAGTTGACTGAAATTTTACAATTAGATCACAAATTCATTAAAAAAAATTATTAAAATGTAATAACGCAAGTTCAACATAACAAAAATAAGGAGAGCTATTTGCATTATCAAACATAGCATTTACAAAATAATCGGTTAATCTGAATTTTAAAAAATCGTATTGTCAAATGCAGACTTAAAGTAACATCAAGTAACCTCATAATTAAAAAATAAATGTTGTGTTTAGTAAACTAACACTTTTTACAATATAATGTAAGATATACATCTTAAATGTCTAACTAACTATTTTTTAACAATTATTGAATAAATAAAATAAAAATTACAGTTGTATTTAAGATTTGTGAAATATTGAGTGTTGATAGGCAATTATCAGTACAATACATAATGATAGTTAAAAATATTAATTAAAAAAGAAAAAGATTTGACATAGCATTTCTTTTGAAAAATAAAAGATTTAAAAAAAAATCAAATTTAAAACAGCAGTTGCATATAGTTGGAAAGAGGAAGAGTGGAGAATTCTTTAGCTTAAGTTGCATGTCAAATCTATTCATTATTTACATAAGATTAATTTATATTAATAATAAAGTAGTTAACGTTGAGCACCAGAACCAAAGCAAAAAATATTTACATAACCCTATGTTATATACCATTTAAATATTTCAACAATTTATTTTCATGTAAAAAATACTTCAAAGGATTTATTCAAGTACCTATTATTTTAGAGAGTTCTTTGCTGTGACAGTGCTTTTAAGCATATTTACTTCAGATCAACACTCTGTTCTCAAATTTGCATTTTGCTTATAAGGTATGAGCATATTACAATATTTCAATCAGACAAGTTGGACATACTTGAAAAGTAGGACAGTTATTTGCATAATCCAACATAGCATTTCAAAAATTATTGCAGGGTTCTCTTGCATCTTTTATCTCACATATTAATGAAACTCTCAGTCTCAAATTTACAATAAAATTGTAGTCATCTTTTAATGCAGTAAAAATGTGCCTTTTTAAACTAAAGCTGTTTACAATATTATACAGGATAATCAAATATACAATAATCAAAATATCTGTATAACAAAATAACGAATAACCATTATTCACAAACCTCGCAAGTAAGACACAATCCAATGAAAATGCAACTACAAAAATAATAAAGCCATTAAACTTTAAAAACAAGTTGATACAAGAAACAAAAGTGTAGCACAACTCAAAGCTCAAACATCCTAAAAACAACTGAGTGAAAACACCAAATTAACTCAAGCAAAAGCCAGAAGAAAAAAAAACTGAACCGTCAAACAATAGCAATCAAAATGTAGAAAAAAAAACTCAAAGCTCCAAAACCCAAATAGAAACTGAACAAAATACCAAATATCACAATCAAAAGCCAGAAAAAACTGAACAATCAAGGAATAGCAACAAAGTAAAAAAAATTACAAAACTGACATGAGGAAACATGAGGAAACTGCTATTACCAAATCACAGAAGAAACATTTCAGAAAAAAAAACAAATTTATAAAGCATCTACAAATCCACGTGGAGGAGGGAGAGTAAATTAGAAAAAACTAGAGCCCTTCAAAAGAAAAACTAATCAAGAAATTCGTAGAACCTCTGTAAGCATCTTCTAGCCTGAAAAAAATATTTACAGATGAAAAAACAAAATTAGTGATATTTCAAATAATTGCAATGGCTTATATAGCTGAACAATAGCAAATAAAAAACCCACCAAATCTTACTTTAAGAAAATTATACATCATCTTTTAAGTGCAACACACTTAGTCTTGTGGTTCGGTCATCATGTGTCAAAACAATACAAAGCTACCCTTGGAAAAAACTTTGGGAAAACCCTATTTAAAAAAACAAAAGTTAGTAAACTTGGAAAAGTGATTAGACTCTCGTCTATTGCTGGGAATCTCCATAACAATGTAAATTCCTGAAAGATTAATTTCGTATTAATTTTGATAATTGTATTTATGATGAGTTAGCCGATCATTTTGTGTGGTAAATGTCATATTGATAGTAATAAAAGGCTGGTCTTGTGGCTTAAATATCGGGAACATTCTTTTCCTGGAACCTGTAATTATACTCCACTTGGATAAGTGTAATTATGATCTGTGAGATAATTCAATTATTTTTGTAAGATAAATGTCAGAGAAGAAATTACAATGAAAATTTTAAAAAATAATATTGCAAGTTTCTTTTCTATGTTCAGCATATAACTTGGTGAAAATCTGAAATCAGATCATGTAGAGAGACATCCTAAAATAAAGTTATTTCCATTGGGTTCTTTTACATAGGTCAGCTGTTGGACAAGAATGAAGGTGTGGCAATAGGCTGTTCTTGTGCATGGCTCTTGAAATTTCTTCCTCCTTGGGATCATATGTAATCAAAGTTCTGAAATTAAAGTCATCCTTCGAAGAAAAAAATCTAATTACTTTTACTTAAGATAAACACTAGTGTTTTTACTAATGATAATTTAGAAATTAATAGTAAAAAATTAATGCTGTTAAATTGCAATTTTACCTTCTTGTTAGCAGCACATGGAGTAGGTAAAATTAATTGCTGTAGAGGCATGCTACCCTTAAAAATTCCTTCTATTCTTATTTCAGCTTCTGGACAGGCCTGTCACTTTGTTTGAAAGTCTGATCTATTGTCTTGACTTTTAGTAACAACTTCCTCACTGATATTTGTAGCCGTTGTCCAAACATTATAAGAGTTTTATCTATGAAAAAAATTAAATTCCTTTTATACAAGACAAACATCAGTTGCAAAAATATGAAATTTATATCAATAATCTTGAAATATTAAAATTGCTTTTTTACCTTCTTTTTTTGCAGCATGTGGATAAGGTACTTAAAAAAATTTATAGCTATAGAGGGACATGTATAGCGCAGCCCTTGAACAGTTCTTGACATAAAGCATCTCCAGACGAGCCAGGCAATTTGATGACAGTCTGATAAATTGGCTCAACTCACTGTAATATCTCTGTCCCTGGTAATGGTTTTAAAGGTCCAAAATTTATAAAATATTGATCAATGACAAATATGAAATTTCCTTTAGAGAGTCAAATATAATTGAATTTTTTTTACAAAATATGTAAAAATCAAAATTTTAATATATAATTAAAGACTACTTGCACTTTTACCTTGTTTATGTGCAGCATGTCTGGTATGTACTTGTGAAACAAAGAGATATATAGAAATATAATAGCATAATGAGCAGCACTTGAACATTCGCCCTTTAAATAATGTGACATTTTAAAAATAAATATTTACATAATATCAAATGTACATTTTAAGTTATTCTTATGAATCAGAAAAATTAAATCATAACTTAAAGTTAATAAATTTTACATCCCTATAGAATAATAATTTAATTGCTAGTTATTAAATACTTTATGAGCTGTGACAGTATTCCTCTAATATGTCAACATGAGACAATACTTTACATCTGCCACTATAACATATAGCTTTGTTGTACTATTAAGAGTTGACTGAAATTTTACATTTAAATTACAAATTCATTAAAAAATTTAAAAAAAAACCAAAAAAACAAATGTAATTACGCAATTTCAACATAACGAAAATAAGGAGAGCTATTTGCATTATCAAACATAGCATTTACAAAATAATCGGTTAATCTGAATTTTAAAAAATCGTATTGTCAAATGCAGACTTAAAGTAACATCAAGTAACCTCATAATTAAAAAATAAATGTGTTTAGTAAACTAACACTTTTTACAATATAATGTAAGATATACATTTTAAATTTCTAACTAACTATTTTTTAACAATTATTAAATAAATAAAATAAAAATTACATTTGTATTTAAGATTTGTGAAATATTGAGTGTTTATAGGCAATTATCAGTACAATACATAATGATAGTTAAAAATATTAATTAAAAAAGAAAAAGATTTGACATCGCATTTCTTTTGAAAAATAAAAGATTTTAAAAAAAAATCAAATTTAAAACAGCATTTGCATATAGTTGGAAAGAGGAAAAGTGAAGAATTCTTTAGCTTAAGTTGCATGTCAAATCCATTCATTATTTACATAAGATTAATTTATATTTATAATAAAGTAGTTAACGTTGAGCACCAGAACCAAAGCAAAAAATATTTACATAACCCTATGTTATATACCATTTAAATATTTCAACAATTTATTTTCATGTAAAAAATACTTCAAAGCATTTATTCAACTACCTATTATTTTAGAGAGTTCTTTGCTGTGACAGTGCTTTTAAGCATATTTACATCAGATGAACACTCTGTTCTCAAATTTGCATTTTGCTTATAAGGTATGAGCATATTACAATATTTCAATCAGACAAGTTGGACATACTTGAAAAGTAGGACAGTTATTTGCATAATCCAAAATAGCATTTCAAAAATTATTGCAGGGTTCTCTTGCATCTTTTATCTCACATTAAAAATATTAATGAAAGTGTCAGTCTCAGATTTACAATAAAATTTTAGTCATCTTTAATGCAGTAAAAAATGTGCCTTTTTAAACTAAAACTGTTTACAATATTATACAGGATAATCAAATATACAATAATCAAAATATCTGTAAAATAAAATAACGAATGACCATTATTCACAAACCTCGCAAGTAAGACACAATCCAATGAAAATGCAACTACAAAAATCATAAAGCCATTAAACTTTAAAAACAAGTTGATACAAGAAACAAAAGTGTAGCACAACTCAAAGCTCAAACATCCTAAAAACAACTGAGCGAAAACACCAAATTAACTCAAGCAAAAGCCAGAAAAAACAACTGAACCATCAAACAATAGCAATCAAAATGTAGAAAAAAAAACTCAAAGCTCCAAAACCCAAATAGAAACTGAACAAAAATACCAAATATCACAATCAAAAGCCAGAAAAAACTGAACCATCAAGGAATAGCAACAAAGTAAAAAAAATTACAAAACTGACATGAGGAAACTGCTATTACCAAATCACAGAAGAAACATTTCAGAAAAAAACAAACAAATTTATAAAGCATCTACAAATCCACGTGGAGGAGGGAGAGTAAATTAGAAAAAACTAGGCCCTTCAAAAGAAAAACTAATCAAGAAATTCGTAGAACCTCTGTAAGCATCTTCTAGCCTGAAAAAAATATTTACAGATGAAAAAACAAAATTAGTTATATTTCAAATAATTGCAAAGGCTTATATAGCTGAACAAATAAAAAACCCACCAAATCTACTTTAAGAAAATTATACATCATCTTATAAGTGCAACACATGTAGTCTTGTGTCGGTCATCATGTGTCAAAACAATACAAAGCTACCCTTGGAAAAAACTTTGGGAAAATCCTATTTAAAAAAACAAAAGTTAGTAAACTTGGAAAAGTGATTAGACTCTTGTCAATTGCTGGGAATCTCTATAACAATGTACATTCCTGAAAGATTAATTTCTTATCAATTTTGATAAATGTATTTATGATGAGTTAGCCGGTAATTTTGTGTGGTAAATGTCATTTTGATAGTAATAAAAGGCTGGTCTTGTGGCTTAAATATCTGGAACATTCTTTTCCTGGAACCTGTAATTATACTTCACTTGGATAAGTGTAATTATGATCTGTGAGATAATTCAATTACTGTTGTAAGATAAATGTCAGAGAAGAAATTACAATGAAAATTTTAAAAAATTAATATTGCAAGTTTCTTTTCTGTGTTCAGCATGTAACTTGGTGAAAATCTGAAATCAGATCATGTAGAGAGACATCCTAAAATAAAGTTATTTCCATTGGGTTCTTTTACATAGGTCAGCTGTTGGACAAGAATGAAGGTGTGGCAATAGGCTGTTCTTGTGCCTGGCTCTTGAAATTTCTTCCTCCTTGGGATCATATGTAATCAAAGTTCTGAAATTAAAGTCATCCTTGGAAGAAAAAAAATCTAATTACTTTTACTTAAGATAAACACTAGTGTTTTTACTAATGATAAATTAGAAATTAATAGTAAAAAATTAATGCTGTTAAATTGCAATTTTACCTTCTTGTTAGCAGCACATGAAGTAGGTAAAATTAATTGCTGTAGAGGCATGCTACCCTTAAAAATTCCTTCTATTCTTATTTCAGCTTCTGGACAGGCCTGTCACTTTGTTTGAAAGTCTGAACTATTGGCTTGACTTTTAGTAACATCTTCCTCACTGATATTTGTAGCCGTTGTCCAAACATTATAAGAGTTTTATCTATGAAAAAATTAAATTCCTTTTATACAAGACAAACATCAGTTGCAAAAATATGAAGTTTATGTCAATAATAATCTTGAATTATTAAAATTGCTTTTTTACCTTCTTTTTTTGCAGCATGTGGATAAGGTACTTAAAAAAATTTATAGCTATAGAGGGACATGTATAGCGCAGCCCTTGAACAGTTCTTGACATAGAGCATCTCCAGACGAGCCAGGCAATTTGATGACAGTCTGATTAATTGGCTCAACTCACTGTAATATCTCTGTCCCTGGTAATGGTTTTAAAGGTCCAAAATTTATAAAATATTGATCAATGACAAATATGAAATTTCCTTTAGAGAGTCAATATAATTGAATTTTTTTTACAAAATATGTAAAAATCAAAATTTTAATATATAATTAAAGACTACTTGCACTTTTACCTTGTTTATGTGCAGCATGTCTGGTATGTACTTGTGAAACAAAGAGATATATAGAAATATAATAGCATAATGAGCAGCACTTGAACATTCGCCCTTTAAATAATGTGACATTTTAAAAATAAATATTTACATAATATCAAATGTACATTTTAAGTTATTCTTATGAATCAGAAAAATTAAATCATAACTTAAAGTTAATAAATTTTACATCCCTATAGAATAATAATTTAATTGCTAGTTATTAAATACTTTATGAGCTGTGACAGTATTCCTCTAATATGTCAACATGAGACAATACTTTACATCTGCCACTATAACATATAGCTTTGTTGCACTATTAAGAGTTGACTGAAATTTTACATTTAAATTACAAATTCATTAAAAAAAAACAAAAAAAACCAAAACAGAAATTTTGTAACGCAAGTTCAACATAACAAAAATAAGGAGAGCTATTTGCATTATCAAACATAGCATTTACAAATAATCAATGGTTAATCTGAATTTTTAAAAATCTTATCAAATTCAGATTTAAAGTAACATCAAGTAACCTTATAATGTAACACTTTTTATAACATTATATAAGATATACATATAAATTTTCCAACCAACTGTTATTGAATAAATAAAATAAAAAATACATTTAAATTTAAGATTTGTGAACTATTGAGTGTTTATAGGCAATTATCAGTATCCATAATGATATTTAAAAATATTAATTTAAAAAAAAAGATTTGACATCGCATTTCTTTTGAAAACTATGATTTTTTAAAAAATTCAAATTTGAAACAGCAGTTGTGTATAGTTGGAAAGAAGAAGAGTGCAGAATTCTTTAGCTTAGGTTGCATGTCAAATCCATTCAATATTTACATAAGATTAATTTATATTTATAATAAAGTAGTTAAAGTTGAGCACCAGAACAATATCATAACTTTTGTGCAAAAAATATTTACATAGCCAAATGTAATATTGCATTCAAATATTTCAACAATTTATTTTCATGTAAAAAAATACTTCAAAGGATTTATTTAACTACTTATTATTTTAGAGAGTTCTTAGCTGGGGCAGTGTTTTTAAACCATATTTACATCAGATCAACACTCTGTTCTCAAAATTGCATTTTGCTTATAAGGTATGAGCATATTACAATATTTCAATCAGACAAGTTGGACATACTTGAAAAGTAGGACAGTTATTTGCATAATCCAAAATAGCATTTCAAAAATTATTGCTGGTTTCTCTTGCATCTTTTATCTCACATTAAAAATATTAATGAAACTGTCAGTTTCAGATTTACAATACAATTTTAGATATCTTTTAATGCAGTAAAATTATGACTTTTTAAACTAAGACTGTTTACAATATTATACAGGATAATCAAATATACATTAATCAATATATTACAAAATAGCAAATGACCATTATTCACAAACCTCGCAAGTAAGACACAATCCAATGGAAATGCATCTACACAAATCATAAAGAAATTAAATTTAAAAACAAGTAGATACAAGAAACAAAAGTGTAGCAAAACTAAAAGCTCAAACATTCTAAAAACAACTTAGCAAAATCAACAAATTAACACAATCAAAAGCCAGAAAAAAACTAAACCATCAAACAATAGCAACCAAAATGTAGAAAAAAAAACCTCAACGCTGCAAAACCCAAATAGAAACTGAACAAAAATACCAAATATCACAATCAAGAGCCAGAAAAAACTGAACCATCAAGGAATAGCAACAAAGTAAAAAAATCACAAAACTCACATGAGGAAACATGAGGAAACTGCTATTACCAAATCACAGAAGAAACATTTCAGGAAAAACAAACAAACACATATATAAATCATCTACAAATCCAGATGGAGGAGGGAGGGTAAATTAGAAAAAAATAGAGCCCTTCAAAAGAAAAACTAATCAAGAAATTCGTAGAACCTCTGTAAGCATCTTCTAGCCTGAAAAAAACATTTACAGATGAAAAAACAAAATTAGTGATATTTCAAATAATTATTAATGGCTGATATAGATGAGCAATAGCAAATAAAAAAAACCCACCAATCAACTTTATGAAAAATATACATTATATTTTATGTGGAACACATGTAGTCTTGAGTTGATCATGTGTCAAAACAATACAAAGCTACCCTTGGAAAAAACTTTGGGAAAACCCTATTTAAAAAAACAACAAAGTTAGTAAACTTGGAAAAGTGATTAGACTCGTGTCTATTGCTGGGAATCTCTATAACAATGTAAATTCCTGAAATATTAATTTCGTATCAATTTTGATAATTGTATTTATGATGAGATAGCCGATAATTTTGTGTGGTAAATGTCATTTTGATAGTAATAAAAGGCTGGTCTTGTGGCTTAAATATCTGGAACATTTTGTTTCCTGGAACCTGTGATTATGCTTCACTTGGATAAGTGTAATTATGATCTGTGAGATAATGCAATTACTTTTGTAAAATAAATGTCAGAGAAGAAATTACAATGAAATTTAAAACATAATATTGCAAGTTTCTTTTCTGTGTTCAGCATATTACTTGGCAAAAATCTGAAATCAGATCATGTAGAGAGACATCCTAAAATAAAGTTATTTCCATTGGGTTCTTTTACATAAGTCAGTTGTTGGACAAGCATGAAGGTGTGGCAATAGGCTGTTCTTGTGCCTGGCTCTTGAAATTTCTTCCTCCCTGGGATCATATGTAATCAAAGTTCTGAAATTAAAGTCATCCTTTGAAGAAAAAAATCTAATTAATTTTACTTAAGATAAACACTAGTGTTTTTACTAATGATAAATTAGAAATTAATAGTAAAAAATTAATGCAGTTAAATTACAATTTTACCTTCTTGTTTGCAGCACATGGAGTAGGTAAATTTAATTGCTGTAGAGGCATGCTACCTTTAAAAATTCCTTCTATTCTTATTTCAGCTTCTGTACAAGCCTGTCACTTTTTTGAAAGTCTGGTCTATTAGCTTGACTTTTAGTAACATCTTCCTCACTGATATTTGTAGCCGTTGTCCAAACATTATAATCTATCAAAAAAATGAAATACCTTTTATACAAGACAAACATCAGTTGCAAAAATATGAAATTTATATCAATAATAATCTTGAAATATTAAAATTGCTTTTTTACCTTTTTTTTTGCAGCATGTGGATAAGGTACTTTAAAAAATTTATAGCTATAGAGGGACATGTATAGCGCAGCCCTTGAACAGTTCTTGACATAAATCATCTCCAGATGAGCCAGGCAATTTGATGACAGTATGATCAATTGGCTTGACTCCCTGTAAGATCTTTCTCCCTGGTTTTTGTAATTAAGTTAAAAACTTACATGATAATTTTCCATTTAAAAAAAAATGTAATTATTTTGAAAGATAAATATAATTGTCAAACTTACAAAAATGTAAATTTTTACATTTTCACCTTGGTTATGTGCAGCATGCCTGGTAGTTACTTGTGAAACAGATAATGGGAAATAAAACAACAGCATTAAGTGCAGCAATTGAAAATTCCCCCTTTAAAATATGTGAAATTTTATAAATAAATGTTTACATTAAAAAAATATATGCATCTTAAGTTATTCTACCAAAACCAGAAATTTCATTGCTTAAAGGTAATAAGATGTTTTATCCCTAAAATATAATAATAAAGCTGCTATTAACTAAATAGTTTATGCACTGTGACGCTATTCCTCTAATATGTCTACATTAAAACAATGCTTTACATCTTCCATTATTACACATAGCTTTGCTGCAGTATTAATAGTTAACTAAAAACTTAAATGGAGGTAATGAATACATTGGAAAAAAAAATTGGGATAAGACAAGTTTGACATAGTTGGAAATGTGAGAATCATTAAAATTTGGCTGAGTAAAATGACAAAAATGTCAATTGAATTAATTTTTACGTGAGATTTAAAAAAATATATATGTTGATTTACAAGGTCAAAGAATGGTTTAATGTAATAACAAATGTATTTTAGTAACTAAAAATATATACCATTAAACAAAAACATAAAATTGTATTACAAAATATTATGCTTAATTTAAAAATTATTGAAAAAGAAAAGTTTTTAGGTTCTATTTGATTACATCAGTATTTTAAGATTTTTCAGCTATTGAGATGATTTCTTATATTTACAAGAGTACATCACATGTTTGTCATCAATATTTTAAAAATAAAGATTCGGCATAGGATTTCATAGACAAAAAAAGAGAACATAATAGAGCAAGTGAATATATTGATTTGGAAAGGTTAAGAATTGAGTTATATTTGAACGTGTTGAATGAAAAGTTCATTATATTCATGAGACTTTTTATATTATGAAAGCAGAGGATCTACATTTTGTAGCTCATTACCCAAAAATATTTACAAATCTATACATAACAAAACTCAAGAATTCATTCACATATAACAAAAAAAAGTTATTTATAAAAACAATTTAAAGAAAACTAAGAATCAACTAACTCCCTAATATCTTAAAGAGTTCATTGGCATCACTAAGATTAGTGTCACCCAGTGCAGTAGCTCATAGTGTTAACCCCCCTCACGACTTACCCAATATACCTCCTCCGAGTCTGCCAGTTCCAGATAACGGGAACATACAAAATTAAATTTTACGTTTTGGTGTCACCCCTTATGATGGTGTCAACCCGTGCGCTCCGCACCACCCCAGCCCCCTAGTGACGCAAATTATTTTCAAACTGGTCTGTTGGATTTACAATAAGGTAAATTAACAATGTAATGCAACAATAAATGTATCTTATTAACTAAAACTATTCACATTATTATACTGGGAATAAATGTTTAATTTTATTTTAAAAAATAAGTTCATGATTACAAATTATTGAAAAAAAAATAAGCAAAGACTCATTGAAAGATTTCTGAGCTACTATGTGCTGATGTTATATTTGCATCAGTACCTCCTTACATCTTGGTCAAAAACTCATGAGTTATAAATAATGAAAGAATAATATTGTCGGCATCCTTCCCTTTTGCAAGACAATGGTGCATCACCGTTGGTTAGGGTTGTACTTTCTCGTGTGGCTGTACAGTCCTATCCTTGAGTGACAATCTTTATCACAGCTTTTGCACATGAGTTCTGTGCTTCCCAATGTTTTGGCCTTTCTCCTAGCTCTTCTGTCTGTAGCTTCCTTCATTCTACGCTCGTCTGCTACTATGACGCTCTCTTTTACAACAGAATAATATATCTGTAGCATAATCATTAACAACAACAACAAAATTAATATATTTAAAAAAAAACAAGGCAAAAAAAGACAAAAAAGTATAATACAGCATACTAGATACTTTTGGAAAAGGGAAACAAATATCTGCAGCTTCAGTAAAATAATGAAATTTTTTAAAAATACAATTATGAAGATTTTGATTCAGCATGACTTAAATTATATAGCAGCAGTAAATACTGTAATAACATACAGATATAACAATTTCTTATAGAAAAAAACAAATTATTTTTTTTAAATAATTTAAAAAAGGAATTACAAGTACAATACCAAACCATACAACTAAAATAAGCCATAAAAAAGGTAGTAAAATAAAAGTAATGTATCTGTAATATAAAACATCACAATGAACATTAGGCCCAAACCCCAAAGGTATTAGACAATCCAATGGAAATGCAACAATAAAAATTAAAAAGCTATAAACTTTTAAAAAAAGACACCACAAGCAACAAAAGTTTAGCATAAAACTCAGGCTCAAACATCCATATAACAACTGAGCAAAATCACCAAATAACACATTCAGAAGACAGAAAAAACTGAACCACCAAACAATTATAACATCCAAACTGTAGAAAAAAATTCACAGCTCAGACACCTAAATAACAACTGAGCAAAATTACTAAACAACAAGCAAAGTGCGAAATAAGTAACAATCAAAGAATAGCAACCAAGAAAAACATTACAAAATTCACATCAGGAAACAGCAATTACCAAACCACAAAATAGACCAGAAGCAATATTTCAAAAACAATCATACCATAAAATTTATAGAACATTTAAAAATCTATTTGGAGGAGGAGAGGCAAATTTTAAGAAAATGCAACAAAAAAAACAAACAAAAAACAACAAAACTAGAGCCCATATAGAAAAAATAAATCTAGAAATTTGTAGAGCCTCTTTAAGCATCTCCTATCCTGGAAAAAGATACAAATGAGAAAACAAAATTAAGTTAGTGATATTTCAGTTAACTGAAATGGTTGATACAGCTGAACAAAAGCGAATAAAACAAAAAAATCTACTTTATGAAAATTAGACATCTTTTATGTGCAACTCACGTAGTCATGTGGTTGGCACATGTAACAAGAATACAAAGCTACACTTGGAAAAACCCTATTTAAAAACAAAAAGAAGTTAGTTAACCTGGAAAATTGATTAGACTTCTATTTTGGTGGGAATCTTTATAAAAATGTACATTCCTGAAAGATTTATTTCTTATCATTTTGATAATTTTATTTATGATGAGTTAGCCAATCATTTTGTGTGATAAATGTCATTGTTGATAGTAATAAAAGTCTGGTCTTGTGGCTTGAATATCTGGAACATTCTGTTTCCTGAAACCTGTAATTATGCTTAACTTGGATAAATGTAATTATTATCTGTGAGATATTGCAATCCCTTATGTACAATAATTGTCAGATGAAATTACAATGAAATTTTAAAAATAATATGGCAAGTTTACCTTTCTATGTTCAGCTTATTACTTGGTGAAAATCTGAAATCAGAACATGAAGGACATCTTAAATAATAAAGTTATTTCCATTGGGTTCTTTACATACGTCAGCTGTTGATGAGCATGGAGATGTGATGATAGGCTGTTTTTATGGCTGGCTCTTGAAATTTCTTCCTCCCTGGGATCATGTGTAATCAAAGTTCTGAAATTAAAAAATCCTTCTATGAAAAAATGCAATTACTTTTACATAAGATAATTGCTATTTACCTTTTTTTGTGCAGCACATGATTAAGGCACTTGTAGCTTAGTGCATATAGAGCAACCCTTAAAAATTCTTTACATATCTGACTGAGTCTGGCATTATGATTAAGTCTAATTTATTGGGTGGACTCAGTAATATCTTCCTCTCTGGTATTTGGTATCGATGTCAAAAAATTTAAAACATTAAGCTATGAAAAAAATGAAGTACGTTTCACACAAGATGTGCACTGATTGTAAAAATAAGTGTAAGTTATGGAAAAATAATTAAGCTTTAAATATTAAAATTGTTGAATGTTCTTCTACCTCTTATTTGCAGCACGGAAATTAGGAACTTGTAAAATAAGTAGCTGAAGAGGGACGTGTAGTGCAGCCTTCGAACACATCTTCACATTCATAAGATTTAGATGAGCCTGGCAATATGACAAAAGTCTGGTCCATTGCTTGACTCTCAGTTGTATATTTTCCCTGGTATTTTTAGTTAATGTTGAAAAGATATATAATATCTTTAAAAAAAAATTATAGTAAAAAAAATTAAATATAAGACAATTTGTACTTTTACCATTATATGTGCAGCAAGTCAGGTAGGCAAAAAAAATTAAATATGAGACAATTTGTACTTTTACCATTATATGTGCAGCAAGTCAGGTAGGCACTTGTGAAACAAAGAGCTGTAGGTAAATATTACAACAGCATGAAGTGGAGCCCTTGAACATTCCCCCTTTAAAATAATGTTACGTGGCATTTTATAGAATGATCATCATCATCAGTCCCCTGGCCATTGCGGTCCTTGGGGGAGCGCATGGACACATCAACAGACAATGATCTCCACATTTGCCTATCTTGAGTAGCAGCCAGTAAATCATTCAACCTCATCCCCAGAAAAATAGCAGGAAAATAAAGCAAGTTTGACATAATTGGAAAGAGGGAGACTTACATGCATTATCCAACACAGCATTTAAAAAAAAATTTGATACGTAATCTCTAATCTTTTTTTTTATAGCTAATTTAAAAATAGAACAGAAATATTTAAATTCAGATTTACTGTAAAAATTAACCTTGTAATGCAAAAAGTAACATAAGAAGTAATTACAATACTTAGCAAGATTTATATCATAAGTTTTCTAACCAAATATATTTTCAATGCTTAACAATTATTGAATAAATAATAAAACAATTATAACATTTTTTAAATATTTGTGAATTGTGAGGTATTGAGAGTTCATAGTATATTTACATCAGTGTAATACAAAATGATTGTTAAAAATACATTAGATATCAAAGATTTGACATATAATTTTTTATAAAAAATATGAGGGGAAGAGAAAAAAATCATAAAACATGGATATAATTGGAAGAAGAGCACATAGTTTTTTTCATTGGTTGTGTATTAACTTCATTAATTATTTACATGAGAATAATGTATATGTACATAAAAAGATAATTATCATTTTTGAGCAGTAAAAATATTTGGTAAACTAATGAAGAATAAATATTGTCATATCCAATACAACATAGCATTCAAATATTTCAAAAATATTAAAATAAAATATTATTATTATGATGATATTAAATATTTAAAAAACACTCCAGAGAAATTATTTAACTACCAATATCTTAAAGTTTTATGCTGTTCTATGCTATGACAATGTTTTAGCATGTTAATGTCAGACCAACACTCTGTGTGTTGCATTTTGTTTGTCACGTTAATCATTGGAAAAATAAGAGTTATATAAGCATAATCCAACATAAAATTTACAAAATATTTGGATATGTTAACCTAAATCTTTTATATCTCATAAAATCATTACTAAAATATTCAATGTAAGATTTAAAATAAAAATTAGTAAATTTTTAATGCAGTAATAAATGTAGCATATTATTTAATTAAAATTATTTACAATATTATACAAGATTATAACCTTTATAAAAGGAATAATAAAAAACAACTTTATATCAAAATAGTCAATGAACATTAGACTTAAACCACTAATAATAAGCATATTACACAACCTTATTGAAATGTATCTTCAAAAATACAAGGCTAGAAAACCTTAAAAACAAGAAGCAGAAACAAAAGAAACAAAGCTGTAGCAAAAACTCAAAAGCTCAAACATCCAAATAACAACTGAGCAAAATCACCAAACACAAGCATAAACCAGAAAAAACTATACCACCAAAGGAGAGCAACCAAGAAAAAACTGAAACTGAAATTGCCCAATCACAGTATAGACCAGAAGCAATATTGCAACAAAAAAAACAAAAACAAACCATCCAGCAATATTTAAAAAGCATCTACAAAAAAGCAGGTTGGGGACGGAGGGAAATTGAAAAGCATTAAAAAAATTAAAGCTCATACAGAGAAATTAAATTAAAAATATGTCGAACCTTTGCAAGCATCTCCTTTCCTAAAAAAAAATAGATATCCTAAGAAAATTCTAATGGCTGAATAGCTAGATAATAATTATGACAAGGAAAAAAAATATTGAAAATTATTCTTTATTTTTTATGTGCATCAGCATAATCAAGTGGTGGGTGCATCTCACAAGAATACAAAACTACATCAGTAAAAACCCTATTAAAAACAAAAAGAAGTTAGTAAACCTAGAAAAGTTATCAGCATCTTGTCTGTCAATCTCTGTAACAATGAAGATTCATTAGAATAATTAATTTTGTGATTGGTGTGATAAATAATTTGTAAGTGAGCAAATCATTTTGTGCTATAAATGGCATTTATAGTAATAAAAGGCTGGTCTTATGGCCGGAATATCTGTTATGAATAATCACTTTAAAATAATATAATTAATGATCTTTGAGATAATGAAATTTCTGATATGTGAATTAATGTCAAAGTTGAAATTATTTAACTGATGATATTACAATAATCATTTACTGATGATATTGCAATTTTACCTTTCTATGTTCAGCATATGTGTTGGGAAAAATCTGCATTCAGATCATGTAGAGAGACATGCAAAAAAATAATGTAAATTTCATCTTTACATACATCAGCTGTATGACAAGCCCCGAGCTGTGACAATTGGCTGGTCTTGTTGCTCACTGTTGAAATTTCTTCATGCCTGGGATGTGTTATCAAAGTTCAGAAAGCATAAGATATCCATCTATAAAAAAAAATCACTTGCATTTGTATAAGATAAAATAATTTTTTAACAATGGTAAATCAAAAACTTAGTTATTAAAATGAATAATGTGAAATTGCAAATTTACCTTCTTTCTTTAAGGCTATGGGATTGGCACTTGTAAAATTAGTAGCTGAAGAGGGACGTGCTTTTTTAAAGCGCTATGATGAAAGTCTGGTGGTATACGGCTGACTCTGTTATATCTTCATCCCTGGTGTTTGTCATTAATGTTAAAAAGATATAGAACATTGATCTATGAAAATTATTAATTATTTTTGAAATGACAATTATTACTGTTTAACTTTTGAAACAAAAGTAAATTATGGTAAATTGAAAATTAAATTTAAAATGAATACAATTTGCTTTTTTAACCTGTATATTTATATGTGCAGTATGATGGATAGACACTTATATTTATTAACAGTATGGGGATATAAAAGCTTAAAGTGCATCACTTTTATAATAAATATATGTTGTTCGTCCGTCGATTCGACGAAGACCACTCTAGTCATCCGAGGGTTGCTGGGACTGGCTTTGTTTGTGCGACTGATGGGATGGGATGGATGACAAAAGTGACTTGCGCGATGACTTGGATTTAAGTGAGAAAGAGTTGCGCAGTTCGTCGATCTCACTTTCTCGCCCGAGACCATCTTGATCCAGCGGCAGGACAAAGTCGAGATGGCTGGTGATGGAGACGGGTGCAGCGGATGGCCATGATGTCCTGTGTGTCTTGTCATGCCCTTAGCGTTCCACAACGCTTTGCTGAGAATCACCTTTTTGACCGTTGACCAACTAGTGGTTCCTCCGCTCTGTCCACCGAATCCAGTCTTTACGTGCATAGGTAGACATACCTAGATCACCAAGGGATTGAGACCCGTCGGCTATCCTCACCAGGTTTAGCCAGCTAGTCGAAGCCGTTGCCCGGGGTGTGGCCACTGTGCATGCTACAGTTTCTAGGAGCCACTGGTGAGAGCTGAGTGACAAGTGGGGACCAAGGGTGGACGAACTACCCTCAAGAGAGTACGACGTGTTCCCCCACCGGAGGTGCTACCCCGCCTTGAGCACCCCATGCACCAATAAATATATACATAATATTAAACATACAACTATAGTTATTCTTACAAAACTGAATATTTCATCGCTTAAAGTTATTAAAAGATCTTTTTGACCCAAAAGAATAATTTCAATGTTAAAATTTATGAGCAATTGCCATTATTTCTCTAATATGTATACATTAAGACAACATTTTACATCTACCACTATTAGGGCTCTATTACATAAAGCTTTGCTGCTATATTAAGATTTGACTTTTAAAACTTATCTTTAAATAATTATTTTGAAAAAGATATGATGGATTTACAGTTAAGATCAAATAATGAATGGAAAAAAATGCAGTATTTAAGTAACTTAAACTATATACAATATCATACAAGATATACATAAATTTCTTACAAAATATGTTCATGCTTAAAACTTAATGACTGGGAAAAAAACCAAGGTATAAGATTCTTTTTGAATACATCAGTTTCTCAAGATTTGTGAGCTATTGAGATTTTAAATTTTTTTATTTACAACAAATCAGTAAATAATGTTTGTCAAAAATACATTAAAAATAACGATTAAACAGAGTTGTAGTGACTCAATAAAAGAAAGAAAACACTAATACAGCAAGTTGGATAAATTGGAAAAGGGTAAGAGTTGAAAGTTAAATTTGAATAGGTTGAATGAAAAATTGATTAATATTTTGTAACATATATAACACTTTAATATATACAAAATCATACATAACGTTATTCTAGTGTTTAAAAATTCATTTTGATGTAATTTAAATCTACTAAATTATAATGAAATCATCAAACACTGTAAAATCTTAAAGAGCAATCGATTATTTTGAAAATGCCATGGGCCATGTGGGATTTACAATTTGATCAAGTAACATTTATAAATAGGTAATAAATAGGTAATAAATAAAAATAAAAATGAATGAAATTGAAAAAAGCATTGATAAACATTGAAAAATAAAATTGATAAAAATTGATAAAAAGCAATGATAAAGCATTATTTTAGGAGCACAAAAATACTTAAAATTTATATCTAGTATAATATTGTAAGTTTTCTAACAAAATTTTATTCGAATTATTGAAAAAAATAACTCTTAACTGTTTTACAGTTACTGTTTTTACTGATTTCTAAGCTACTGGATGTTAATTTTTTATTTGACATCAGTACATGTTTGTCAACATTACGCAATATACATATTTGTATGAATTTAATATTTATTGCATAAACAGTAACAAAAAACCAACTTTGGCAGAAAAATTAAACCAAAACATATTACAAAAACAGCCAATGACCAGTAGGCACAAACCTCAAAAGTATTATAACTTGATCTATAAAAACAAGTAGACCCAAGAAACAAAACAGTAGCAAAAACTCTAAGCTTAAAAAATCAACACCTGAGCAAAATCACCAAATAGCGCAAACAAATGCCAGAAAAACTGAGCCACCAAACAATACCTACCAAGAAAAAACTCACGCCAGGAAACTGCAATTATAAAATCGCAGAATAGACAGACGCATTATTTCAAAAACAGACCTATTAAAATATTTTTTAAAATCTACAAAAGCCAGGTGGCGAAGGGGAGAGCAACTGCAGCAAGAAATAAAAAAATTTAAATCCCATATAGAAAAAATTAAAAGGAATAAATTTTCAGAACCTATGTAAGCATCTCTTATTCTGAAAAAAATTAATTACAGATTAGTGAAAACAAAAATTAGTGATATTGAATATTATTGTAATGTCTGATATAGAGGAACAATAATGATTAAAAAAATAAATAAACTTAATTCGGAAAATTATTTTTCATCCCTTGTGTGCAGCAAGTGTAGTCATGTGGTGGGCACAGGTTACAAGAATACACAACTAACCTTAAAAAAACCTATTTGTAAAACAAAAAGAAGTTAGTAAACCTGGAAAAGTGATTAGACTAGTATATTGGTGACAACCTCTATAAGAATGTACATTCCTGAAAAAATTATTAATTCCAGATCTGTGTGATAAATATAGTTATGATATGTGGGCAAATAATTTTGTGTGATAAATCTCATTGATAGTAATAAAAGGCTGGTCTTATAACATTCTATTTCCTGGAACCCGTAATTATGCTTCACTTGGATAAAGTAATTAACTGTAAAATAATGCAATTATAGCAATTTATGTGTGAGAAATGTCAAACTTGAAATAAACATTTAAATTATGATATTGAAATTTTACATGTCTATATTCATAATGTGAGAAGGGAAAATCTGAAATCAGATCAGTGCTGGGCGTGCATTGATATGTGCGATAAACTGGACTTGCGGCGTGCCCTTAAAGTAGAAAAATTATAAGATATCCATATTTAATTTTAAAAATGCAATTTCTTTATATGATATAAGCTTTAGTGTTGAACTTGCAAAAAATGATTTTATGGTAAAGTGAAAATTTGTCAAGACAATTACCTTCTTTTTGCTTTATATAGGGTAGGCATTTGTAAAATTAGTAGCCGTAATAGCCTGCAGACCTTAAACATTCCTTCTGTGCAAATCTCAGCTGCTGAAAGGGCCTGGCATTATGATGCAATTCTCATCTATTTGGCTTGAGTCTCAAGAATATCATCTTCCTAGTACTTGTAATTAGTGTCCAAAAATAAAATAGATTAAAATTAAAAAAATTAGTTTTACACAAGATAAATTTTAAAATTTAACTTTAAATATCAAAAAAGATAAATTGCTACCATATAGTCAGCACAAAGGATTAGGCACGTTTACAATCAGTAGCTGTAGACCAGCCCTTGCACATTTCTTGTTTACAAATATCAGCCCAAGACCAACCTGGCAATGTGACAAAAGTCTAGTCGATAGGCATGACTCTGTAGCAAATTGGCTATATTTGGAAAAAGAAATAGGGGAGAGCAATATTCATAAATTCATAAAAAATAAGAGACTTTTTATAAATAAAGAAAATGATCAATATTTTAAAAGTTATTAAAATTATAAATATTTTAAACATTCAACTATTTAAAAAAATTATTTTCATGTAAATTTAACACACACAAAAATGAATAAATTAAAAAAATAAATTCAATGAAATCAACAAACTCACTAATATTTTAAAAAGTATCCATTATTTTGAAAAGGCTATGTTGGATTTACAATAAGATCAAGTAACATTTTAGTGCAACAATAAATATAGTATTTTATAACCTTACTCTTTAATATTATACAATATATAAAGCTCAGTTGGTGTTTGTATCTTTGTATCTTTGTATGTTTGTATGTTTCACTTTTCGACTTTCTGTTAGACAGCCACGGAAAAACCAAATGACGGACGGGGACCAAATTTGGCAGGACGGTTCCTTTTACCCTGAAGGTGGTTTTAAATTAGTTTTTGTAATTGTCCCTTTTGCCAGAATGCCGTAAATTAAATAATCAGAAAATGCAGAGACAAAGAATAAAAAATTTAACCTCATTTCTGTATTGAACAAATTTACGCGGACGTTCAAATGCCGTTCAAATCGAGTTACTTTTGGTGACGTTTTTTTTCCCCAATACTTTATTTTCAGCGGTGCACATTCAAAAAATATTATGTCTAATTACGGTGCGCACATTTTCGTGTACGCTTTATAATTTGAGCTGTGTAGTACAAAGAATTGTCATTTTCTTTACTGTTACTTTCTATATACATGTATTAGATAGACACGTAAACATATTTAATTACAACTGCCACACAATGCATTAGATTTAATTGTTTACACGTTTAAATTTAATTGCGAATTTATTTTAATTATTTTCTGTGCCATAACTCGACATTTAATAAAAACCTATTTATGTAATAATTGTGTCAGTATTATTTTCAAGGCTTCATTTTTAGCTGTGTGCGTTCTAAAATCTTCTATCGCCTAAATAGTGTGCGCACATTTTCGTATACGCATCTTAAATTTATCTGTCCTATTAATATAACATTTATATTTTGTTTGTCTTTTACATAAGCTATTGTCTTTTACATAACCTATACACTTATACTATTTAAACTCAGGCTACCGGACCTATTAACATAAGTAGATTAAACTAAATAAAGTGATCCTGAAAACGCTCAATTATTTTGTATTGCGAATGGAATATGTTATGTTCATTCCTTTGATGATGGATTAACATAGGCCATTTTTAAAATCAATTATCGTCATGGTTTCACATGCGTTTTTAACATAAAATTGATTTGTTTTGTTTGTTTTTTTTAAAATTAGGAATATAGCCTAATTTCTTTATTTATCTTTATTATCTTTATCTCATAGACGCTGTTGCAAATATTGTATTAATTACAATTGTGTTACGATGCAGTGTCGTAAATATATAAGAGCTTTTTTAGTGAAGACAGTGGCAGAGATCTTTTGGAAAAATGTCAACAAAGCAGTGGCCTTTTTTTAATGGATACAAACAAACAAACATAAAAATATCAACTGAGCTTTATATATTACATATGCGTTTAAATTATTTTATTTCAATTATTTTCACGATGCATTGTATTAATATTTTACATGCAATGAATAAAATTGGGATTTTTAAAAATTTAATTCATAACTCGACATTTAATTAAAAACCATAGATGTAGCGAGTTTATTTTATGTTGAAAGTGATGGCCTATGTCAAATAAACTTACACTTTAGAACAGTTTACTTAAGTTTTATATACACTATACATTATAAACTTTCGCTACCGAACGTATTAACAAAAGTTGACTAAATTTAATGAAGTGATCCTGAAAACGCTTAATTAATATGAATTGCGAATTGAATATGTTTTTATGTTCATTCCTTTGTATTCAGAATAGCATAGGTCATTTCTAAAATTGCCTTTTAATCATTTTTAAGATGCGCTTATTAACAGACGGTTGACTCTTTTTTTTTCATTTTTATTTTATTTTTCAGATATAAAATCTGGTGTGTGTGTGTGCATTGAATATAATTTACAAAATATGATGCCTTATCCGAAATAGGGAACAAAACAAAAAGATTCCTTTTTGAAATTATACACATAACTTATAAACCGTAAATATAAATCGTAAAATATAGAGACATAAAAAATGTTAAATATTATTTCCCTGTTTCAACAATTATGAATACGTCAAAAGGAGGAGTTATTTTGGTCCAGTACATTTACTTTGTAACAAGACTATTTTATGCGGCCAGCTTTCTATATTGTCTAAATATGGTGTGCACATTTTTTTATATCATTTTAATACGACCGTTTCTTAAAAAAAAAGTATTTTAGAAAGTACATTTATAATTTTGTTTATTTGCGCTATGAGTCACTTAGCTTTTGCCTTTTAAAGGGATAGTGCCACATGTTCTTTATCACATAGACGTGGTTACAAAAATTATATATATTACAATTGTGCTACGATGCAGTTTCGTAATTATATATTAAATTTTTGAGTGACGAGGGTGGTAGAGCTCTGTCGGAAAACCTATAAGTTATGTTAATTTTGTACAAGTGGGAATGAAATTGTAAATTTAGTTATTATGGTCGGCAAGAATCATTATTTAATAAATCATATCTTTTAAATAGTAAGGTTATGTTAAAAGACACCGCATTAAGGGAAAACAACTCACGCGGTAAAATGGCATATCTCTGTTTCTCATAAGATTTTAACTATAGATGAATCTGAAATTTAACTTGGCAAATAAAAATTGTAATAACCAGCAACTAATACTTGGATAAAGGGTCAGCACACTCCCGCTACAAAGTGCAGGTATTTTTCTAGTACTATATATACTTGCTTACTCTTCTAGCAGAATACTTGTAGGATTTCAAATGTAAAAGAAAAAAAAACATATTCAAGATTTCTGAAATACTAAGTGTGTAGATTATATTTTCATCAGTGCCTTACATCTGTGTCAACGATTCACAAAGAATAAAGATTTGATATAGAATTTCATATATGTATATACATAGGTAAATTTAAGATATAAAAAAACAGGGTATTAGTAGGCCTGACAAGACGTAACACAACAGCGAACGTTTCGGCAAAGAGCCTTCCTCAACGGACAAATAGTACACACATGAAAAGAAAAACACGGAATAATAATAGAAAAACACTTAGCTGCGGTGAAATCCAAGCAGTCCAGTAGGGATAAAGTAAGAAGAGAAAAGTAAGAGCTTATATAGGAAAGGATAGGGTGGGTGTGGCCAATCAATCAGCTTGTCAGTGCGAACACAACGTTGATCCTGTGTGGTGTAAGAGTCCCATGGGACTAAACGACATAAAATTAACTAAAAGACATAAAATTACACATAAAAATGGCATAAAAATTAATTAAAAATGCTTTACGAAATAGCCAATGGTCAAGCAATAACTTTATAAACAATAAGCAGACACAAGAAATAAAATTGTAGCCAAAACTCAAAGCTCAACCAACCAAATAACTAATAAGCCAAATTACCCAATAACACAAGCAAAAGCTAGAAAAAACCAAACCATCAAACAATATAAAAACCAGAAAAAAAAATTACAAAACACTCTTTCGGAAACTGAGAAAACCAAATTACAGAATGGACCAGAAGCAATAATAAAAAACCAATACCAAAATAGTTAAAAAAGCATCTACAAAAACTAGGTGGTTTGTTTGTGGTTCCAAAAAAAGAAAAAAGTTATAAAATACTTAAGCTTATACATTAAACAATTTTTAAAACCTTTGTTAACATCTCCATTTCTGTAACAAAAAATAATTACTGATATGTAAGAAAAAAATTACATTAATGATCTTTAAGATCATTTTAAAGGCAGGTATTTAGCTAAACACCAGTGATAAAAAAAAGAAGAAAAAAATATGAAAACAATTCTTTATCCTTTAAGTTCAGCACAAATTGTCATGTAGTGGGCAAATGGGTAAATTTATAATATAAAAAAACAGGGTATTAGTAGGCCTGACAAGACGTAACAACAGCGAACGTTTCGGCAAAGAGCCTTCCTCAACGGACAAATAGTACACACATGAAACGAATAACACAAAATAATAATAAAAAAACACTTAGCTGCGGTGAAATACAAGAAGTCCAGTAGTGGGCAAATGGCAACAGAATTTAATGCCCTTCAACATTCCTTCTTTACAGCTGTTTGATGTGCATAGCTTCATGATGGAATTCTTGTCTTTTGGCTTGACTCTGTAACATCTTCCTTCCTGATATTTGTAATCAATGTTTAAAATTTAAGAGTTATGAACAAATATAAATAACTTTTAAACAAAACAAACAAATTGCAAAAAAAAATGTAAGCAATGGCAAATCAAAATTTATCTTAGAATACAAAATATTGAAATTGTGCTTTTACTTTTACCTACTTATGAAATTAGCTGTAGAGGGACTTAAGCTACAGCCCTTGAAAATTCCCTCAGCCATTGGATGAGCTTGCATGAGCTTGTGATGACAGGTTCAACTAAAGTCTTGACTTTCTCTTTCCTAAAATATGTAATCACATCTCCTTTAGATAATTATAACAATTGATCTTTGAAATATATGTATTTATTTACAGTTGAACTTACAAGTTAACAATTTTAAAGGTCAATCAAAAATTAATCTGTTAATATCAAGAAAACGAAATTGAATGGTTTCATTTCTACAAGAAGAACTTCTGGTGGCCACTAGCATAGTACAATCTTGTCAAGAGATCTTCTTGCTTTAATCTGTGTAACATCTTTCCTGTAAAGGACTGGATTGGCCTGTTGTAGACATCTTGCTGGACTCCTGGTAGAAGGACTCACGGTACATCTTGTTGGAGTTACACTTTTCTGTTATATGACTATAAGAATTTCCCTGGACTCTCATATAATGTGGCATCTGGAAGAAGTACCTGTAATAGGCCTTTTAGGAGTTACACTTTCAGTGGCCTGATATAAAATCTCAAGTGCTGGACTGACAATGTCATCCGGAAGAAGTACCCATAGTACATCTCATTGCACTTCTACCTTTTGGAATTTGAATAGTATGTTATAAGGCATCTTTTTGGACTAAAATTTATTGGAATCTGGAAGCAGTACTCATAGTACATCTCAATGGAGTTAAACCTTTTGGAAGTTTAATGGTATGTCATTAGGTATCTTTGAGGACCTGACATTTAGTGGTATCCGGAAGAAGTACCCGTAGTACATCTCATTGGACTTAAGCCTTTTCAAATTGCATGTCAAAGGCATCTTTCTGGACTGACATTTAGTGGTATCCGGAAGAAGTACCCGTAGTACATCTCCAAATGGTTGACAACTTGGCCTGCCCGTAGGTATCAAGCCGGATGCACTTTTAGACAGCCAGAGAATAATCTGTAGACATATAGATGACCAAAATATTGGTTGCCAACTTGGCCTGCCCATAGGTATCCAGCCGGATGCATGTGTAGACATCCAGAAAAGGTACCAATAGATATACTTTTGTATAGTCGACCCACCTAATAGTTGCCAAATTGGCTTGAAGGTATATTAGCCGGAGGTACCCATTGAAAGCCAGAATAGGTAGTCGTAGACATCAACTAGGACCACCTAAGAGTAGCAAGAAGTTTCTGCGGACCTCTAGCTTGACATTACCTAAACAATAATCAGAAATTATTAATTATCAAGTTATTAAAAAACCAAGATAAACATAGGTGTTGAACTTTCTAAATAAAACTAACATATGGAATTCAAATATGCTTCTTACAAATATCAAGAAAGTTAAATAGTACTTTTACCTTCTTATGTGGAGCATGCATGTTTGGCACTTTTGTCGCATATCACGGTAACATCTTTCCTTGAAAAAATAAGAAAATATTTAATGATAATCTTAATGTTTATATATATTATTTATAAAGCTATCAATATCAGAAATGAAAAATGAAAGAGTTAAATTTAAAAATTAAAAATTTAAATTCAATCAATGGGTTATAAAAATGCTTTAAAAATGTCCTATATAAAGATTGTGGGAAATCAGATCTAATTGAGAACAATAGAGCTAAAACATAGAGCAAACCCCTTTACATTCCCTGTACAAAATAATGAGGAATGGTAGGTGGTAGTAGATAAATGCTACTCTTGAATTACATTTTAAAAATCATAATAAAAAATAAAAAATTAATTATTAAATATCAAGATAGTTAAATTTTACATTTACCAGTTTAAAAGCAGCAGCTGGAATGGACATGTAAAATCAGTAGATGTAGCGAATACAGCAGCAGATAAAATAAGTTCTCATTAAAACCATCAGCCGTTAGACGAGCCTGGCACTGTGATAGAAGGCTGGTCTATTGGCTTGACTCTAAGAAAAAAAATGTATATATATAAGATAAACGCCAGTTATGAATTATAGCAAAAGATAGCCTGAAACTAGCTATACTTATTGCAATTTAAATTATACATGCATAATCTCAATGTTTTTTATAATACACATTTCAAAGCTAACTTCTGCCTGAATCAGTACACAGTCATAGTATACATAGTTGTAGACATATGAAAATCATGGGCCAAAGAAAATGGTTTATACTACATGTATTATGATAGAACAAAATCTTAAAAAACCTGAAATCAAATCCCATTTATTTTGAGACATACAAAAATACATCTAATATTAATCATATTCATAATAACATAGCTAAATTAACTAGGCGTATTTATATTAGCTTGCAGTTTTATTCTTGAAATTAATAACTTTTTATTTTAATTAAAGAATTCAACAAATGATGATGTCATAGAACCTAAAAAAACATGGACTTACTTTACTGTAATAACAGACGTTATTCCCAACTGCTCCCAGCACAAGCTGCTAACCAAATGACAATTAAGTTCAAACAACACAGACGTGAACAGAACTCACTATTCCCGCCAGTTGAAGACAAAAATTTTCCACTCAAATAGTCAACACACATTGAATGTTGACCTTCAAATTTGTCGCCTGTCCCCACTCTGCACACGCTCTTGTTTATGTTTTTGAAGAAAATAGTGGGACTAGGGAAAATATGGGGGAATTATATGGATTCTATTTTTTATTATCAGTTTGCGTGATTGGTCAGCATTGGGCGCTCAAGGACAAACTATAAAATGCACCCCCCCCCCAAAACCAACCGTTAAATCAAGGGCCTGCAATGCGTGCACCGTGGTGGTGTAACTTGTAAATCCACGGGTATTGTTGACCTAGGTCAGTGGTGGCGAACCATTTTGGGGCCGGGTGTCCAAAATTCAACCGAAACCCACTTATTTATAGCAAAGTGCCAACACTCAAATTAAACCCGAAAATGGAGGTTTGGCTTAGCAAAACAACACAAACTTGTCTTAAGACTTAAAGATAAAAATTTAATTTAAAAAAAGAGTTTTAACAATACAAAAAATTAAAAAATGTTAATACAGGTAACATATTGGTTTTGCGTAATTCGTTGGATTTTCGCATTTGTAGACATACTGATAATTCGTGAAATAATTCGTAGCTGTTAGATGAAGCCGGTCTGACGTGGAATCTACGGATAAACTGAAGTAGTCTGCAGTTCTTAAATAATACGAGATTGTGTCTCTTACTTTATGTGGTGTTATTTGGATAAACTCATCACATATTGTAATAGAATGATAAGATGTGACACCTGATCCGTTGTTTCTATTCCCCTTTTTATACAGCTTGCTAGACAATAATAAATTTTGCCTTAAAGTCTAATAATCCAAGGAAATTGCCATTGTGAGGAAAGCAAAATGTTCTATCTTCCCTGAAAGGTGAACCTCGCTCTGCCATTGTAGTTATGATTGCCACAACTCGTTCAAGAACGTTTTTCCAGTACTGACGTTTATTAATTATCTGTTGTAGTAGGCCTATTTAACAGTTAATTGTTGAGATACGTTTGCTTATAAGATATGTTACCGAAGCTGTTCTATAGTTTACAGAGTTTTCATGACTTTGAACTATATGGGTGTTGCACCAATCATTGGCATCCTTCTGTCTCGCAAGACGATGGTGCATCACCGTTGAGTTGGGTTGCATTTCCTCGTGTGGCTGTGCAGTCCTATCCTTGAGTGGCAGTCTTTACCACAGCTTTTGCACACGAGTTCTGTGCTCAACAATGTTTTGCCCTTTAAATTCTCCTAGCTCTTCTGTCTGTAGCCTCCTCCTTCGCTCCTCGGCTACCATGACGCCCTCTTTTACAACTGTGCGCCACGTAGATCGGTCTTCTGCCTTACACTCCCAGTTGTTTGTACGTATTCTGGCTGCTTTCGTGTCCCTTTGGCAGACATCTTTAAATCGCAGACGTGGGCGACATGTCTTCCTCTTTCCCGATGCAAGTTCTCCCTATAGGACGTCCTTGGGTAGGAGGCCAGGGCTCATTCTTTTTACATGTCCTAGCCATCTCAGGCGTCTTTCACTAAGAACTGAGAACATACTTTGTGTATTGGCACGTATAAGGAACTCACCATTTGGCACTTTGTCCTGCCATTTAATGCCAAGTATGCGACGCAGGCACCTCAAGTTGAAGCTATTAAGCTTGCGCTCATGGGATGTATAAGTGGTCCAAGTCTCGCTCCCTTATAGCAGCGAACTGATGACTCAGGCTCGATAGACACACAGTTTGGTTTTCTCCGTTAGCTTGGTGTTTTGCCAGACCCGTTTATTTAGTTTAGCCATTGTGTCAGCTGCCTTGCCGATTCTACTATTTATTTCTTCCTCGATGGACAGTGTATTGGAGACCTTGGACCACAACCTCCAAGTTTCCATTGTCGATATTGATGGTAGGAGGAGAACGTGTGTCTTGGGCCATGATGTTAGTCTTTTTCAAGCTGATTTGCAGACCAACTTCTTTGCAGGCGTTGGAGAAGCTTGACACGAGTTTTTACAAACCACTTTCTGTGTGTGCTGTCAGTGCCGCATCATCCGCAAAGAGTAGCTCACGAATTAGTACATCTGTCGTTTCGGTCTTGGTTCGGAGGCGGGCAGTGTTGACAAGTCCTCCATAAGCTCTGGTGTGTAATCAGATTCAATCACTGCTATCTTTGAATGCGTATCGAAGCAGTACAGAGAAGAATATTGCGAACACTGTTGATGCGAGTACACAACGTTTGTTTAACACCGCTGCTGACTGGAAAGACTTCTGACGTAGCTCCATCGAACTGCACTGTGCCCTGAATATTTTCATGGAACTGTCTGATGATGGCGAGTATGTGTGGGGGACAGCCGATTTTTTTTACAGGATATGGAAAAGCCCGTGGTGACTGACTAAATAAAAGGCTTTCGTAAGATCCACAAAGACAATGTATAGTGGCATATGCTGCTCCCTGCATTTTTCCTGGAGCTGCCATATGGAGAAAACCATGTCTATAGTAGACCGACCAGCCCGGAAACTGCACTGAGATTCTGGATAAACTCTGGAGGTTAAACTCTGTAATCGTGTTAGTATGACACGGGAAAATGCCTTTCCTACAATACTAAGGAGTGAAATGCCGCGATAGTTTTTGCAGTCACTTCTATCACCCTTGTTCTAATATAGTGTATTTGCATGCTTTAGGTCCTGGGGAATGTAGCCCTGTTCCCAGCAGAGGGACAGAAGCTCTTTCAAAGGTTAGAGTAAAGCTGTCTTTCCACTGTTTAAATCTTCTGTTGGTATGCCATTATTCCCAGGAGCTTCTCTACAAGCTAGGCAGTCAAGAGCTTTCCTCAGCCATTTCATGTGTGGGCACGACATCAAGTTCTTCCATGGGCGGCATCATGGGGATGTCATCTAGAGCGGTGCTGGAGACTGTGTTAGCTGCGCTGCCCGGTCTTGGATAATTTCTCCCCTTTTGGACTTTACGGGGGGGGGGAACTTTGGACGTCAAAGGGCCAGTTGCTTTTTTGATATTTTCGTATATGGCTTTTGAATTGCCCATGTCTGCAGCTGACTGTATGCTGGAGCAGAGGTTAAGCCAGTAGGTATTGGCACATTGACGAGCGACTTTTTGGGCTTGGCTGCTTTTAAGGCATGCGGCCTGTCGGGTGTAGGCTTTTCCTTTTAGGCCATTTGAGCTTTCCTTTTGGCTTCAGAGACAGGTTTCATCTTGTCCCAATTATGTGTATCAAATCAGTCCGTGTTTTTGTGAGATCTTTTGCCAAAGGCTGTTGATGCTGATGTATAGATTGTGTCTCTGAGATGCGTCCATTTGGAGTCAATGATGACGTATATGGGAACATCTTTGAGAGACCTTCATGCCCTTTGTCAGTGAACAGCTGCGTTTTCACAGGGTCTTTCATGGAGAAGGTGTTGATGCGAGGACATCCCTTTTTCTTGTTGTGGTACGAGTTTTTCCTCATTATTAGTACCTTGCTGGCCACAATGGAGTGATCCGTGTCGCAGTGGGCACTGTGATAGCTGCGGGTGAGTAGGACGCTAGCCAGTTGTGCACAGCTGGTGATGATGAGGTCCAGCTGGTGCCATTGGCGCAATCGAGGGTGGCTCCAAGATACTTGGTGTATATCCTTGCACTTAAAGAAGGTGTTGGTCACACACAAGCCTCGTGAACAGCACAGTTCCAGCAGCATCTGTCCATTCTCATTTATTTATCTTTCCCCTTCCAAAGAGACCAAGGCATGAGGGCCAGGCTTCGTGGTCGCTCCCCACTCTAGCATTGAAATATTCTAGGAGATAGCTTGCCTCGTCTTTGTGGATGCTGGCTATTGCCTGGTTGCGCCAATCGCACAATATTTAAGTGGATATGACAATAGCCCTCTCAAAAAAATTTTTTCACCCCCAAAAGAAAGTGGGGGCCCAAAGCTATAGCTTGTGATCCAGCACTGATTTTGTCTGACTGCGTAAAGCTGTGTCAATTAATATTATCATATGTGGCTTATTGATAAGTGGTTAAATATTATTATAGTTTACTCTAAAACGATTCCCTCCCACCCTACTCACAAATAATAGCACTTAGCCCTTTCCCTTGTAAAGCACGTAACTCTCGTGAATCAGCAATCGTGAAAATTGACGATACAAAACCTTTTATTTTTTATGAGAGATGCTTATTATTGGTTGTCTTTGAGAACATCAAAGAGTGTGAGAAGACGGATGTAAAAGTATCACAAAAATTACTCACTTATATTTTCAAATTAATGTAAAACGATCATCTTAAAAAAAACATTTTTGTATAAGTGAGTTTGGGAGGACCGTAGTGGGGGTGGGTTGTAATATTGGTATGAAGAAAGGGTGAGCTTGAAACTTTTAAATAATAAAGTTCTACAGGCTACATGGCACACTTGACACCTCTGGAAACTTTGTTTTATAATAAACTTTCCGGGGATACTATTTTTTGTGACACCGGCCAATAAAAAAAAACCACAACAACATGGCAGCCTCCATGAGACTTCGACATTCAAGCCAAGCACTCTTCCGAAAATATATATTTCCTAAATTTATAATCAATGTTCAGCATAACATCGTAAGAGGGCTAAATGATTTAAAAGTAGGTCACTTAATTTGGTGCATTTGCAATATTATTTATTTATGAGGTGTTAGAACATTTTTGAAATCGAAGTTAGGCACTACTAACTACTAGTACTAGACTACAGTTAAAAATTTCATTTCAAATAGGCCTACAGCTGCCTGACATAATCATAAACAATTAATAAACATATAGTTTTGTTTTATAGCATATCATTGAAAAGAGCTTGCTTTCAGCTTTCCAATGACACCTAAATCATTCTTCTATCTTTTATAGGATAAAAGTTACGATTTTTTAAATTGAATTAATTTTCCTCCTTATTTACCTTTGTAATTAATTCTAAAAACTGTGATTGTGATCCAGTTTTAGTTCTTCGCACACTATTTTGTTCATAACTTTGTAATTAATGATGATAGAGCCATGCAATTTGGGGGATACATTAATAAACCATACTTCAACAAAAGAAACAACAAATAGACACAATTGACAATATTACTAGACGTCTCAAAAGCATTTGACAAAGTTCACCACCTTAGTTTACTTAAAAAACTTAACTACAGTAACATTCCGATAATCCGGCACGTTCGGGACCGGCTCGGTGCCGGACTATCGGAAATTCCGGTCTATCGGGCGGTGCCCCTTCTTTTTAGTGTAGGCTTTGCCGTAAAAAAAAATATTCATTGTTTTTTTTAACTACATACATACATAAATCGTAATTATAAGAACAATTAGGTTAATAATTAAACTACAAATACAGTATGCAAATACAACAAAGTTTATTTCTGATTGAGAGTCAGTGTTACGTGTTTTTGTTTCTCTCCTTTGAACTCGAAGGCTTAGGTTTTGAAAACATGGTCACTGTACAGTTAGAACGAAGCTCACTTTGTATATAAAGTTTCAAAAGTTACGTACGTCACTACAGATGTACTGTATTACAGTAGAGAGTACTGAGACACAGTTTACTGCGAAAGGATGTGAAAGGACACAAAACAAAAACGCAAAAAAATATGGCGAGACGCTTCGCGATTCATTATCTGTGCTGCACTGCACCTGTATTTGTTGTGACAGCTGAGACTAGCTGGCCGCTAATTGTTTCCGAACAGTACCGAGCGCTTCCCCGAACTACCCCGAAAACTTCAGAATAGCCCTCAAGCGTTTTTATTTGCTTTAAAGACACACTTTTGGAGAAAACCACATTTTTTACAATTTTCCGGAGCGATGCCGGACTTTCGGGCATTCCGGACTGTTGGATGCCGGATTATCGGACTTTTACAGTAATTTGGAATCTCAGGTCCCTTACATCACTGGATCCAAGACTTCCTTTTGGGCAGGGAGCAAACTGTAATAATTAATGGATCTAAATCTGCACCAATAAAGGTTAACTCAGGAATTCCACAAGGAACTGTGCTAGGTCCCTTACTCTTTTTAATTTATATAAATGATTTACCCAACAACATCTCAACAGGAACAAAAGTTAGGTTATTTGCTTATGATTGTATAATCTATAGAACAATTAAATTAGAACAAGATAGCAACATTTTACAAAAGACTTAGATGAATTGATAAAATGGGAAACTAACTGGAGTATGTCTTTCCACCCAGAAAAGTGTCAACTGTTAAGAGTAACAAAGAAAAAGAAACAAATAAATTCAAAATATTACATTCATGAAAAAAAAAGAGCTGACCCAAACTAAAGATGCAAAATACTTAGGAGTCTTAATAAATGAGAAACTATCGTGGAATCCCCATGTCAATGAAGTTATTAAAAAATCAAACAAAGCCTTAGGCTTTATAAAAAGAAACTAAACAAATGTAATAGTAATAGAGATATAAAACTAAAATGCTACCTCACTTTGGTGAGACCTGTACTAGAATATGCATCTTCTGTATGGGACCCATCCACCAAAGAAAGCATTGATAAAATAGAACAAATTCAAAAAAGAGCTGCCAGATTTTTCTGGAGAATATATTTAAAACTTACAAGAATAACACCATTAGTTAAATCATTAAACCTTGAAACACTAGTGGATAGAAGAACCAAGAGCAAAGTAGTAATCATACATAAAGCTATTAATTCTAATTTAGAAATACAACACAAAGATAACTTAATACAACCCTCAGATAGACATAAGGATAAAAACACCTTTCTTATTCCGTATGCAAGAACAAACACATAAAATTTTTCGTTCTTCCCGTCCGGAATTCGGGCGTGGATTGGGTTGCCTGAAGAAACCAGGAAAACCAACACTTTATCAACATTTAAATCTCTAATAAAGATGCAGGACTAAACACAAACCATAGATAAGCGTAGGACGCAATAATCTTCTGTATAGAAGGAGCGTCTGTAAACAGATAAGATAAGATAACAACACAGTAGTTGTGAATGAATTAAATATATTCTATAAAACATTACCATATAAGCAGAGGCGGCTTTAGGTACGTGCGCGAACTACCAATATGCCCAAAAGGTCATAATATCTTGATTAGATCAATTCTTGCGCAAACTCAGTAGTGCAATATCTGCCGGCTCTTTTGTTACCAAAATATATTTATGTTTGCGTTTTATGAACAATGGTTTCTTTTCGTGTTTAGTGTATTTTGTGCTTGTTTTTTACGGTGAATATAACTTGGACGAAATATTTTTAAGTCTGAAACGCGGGGCCCCCCTAAGCGCGGGGCCTGGGGCGATTGCCCCAGCTGCCACCCCCAAAGGCCGCTCCTGCTTATAAGTACAAGGGGTCATTAGCGACAAATGTCAACAAATTCAGTTTTAACTCTTTTTCTCCGGATTAACGCTACCATCTTTAATTTTAAAGATACGTTTTTGTCGGATCAACTATAGGCGCGTCGAATTATTAAAACTGGATTGTTTTGATTCTATTCGTAGCTATTTAACTAAAATTAGTTTTAATGTAATCTAGAATCATTTCCCTGGAATAAAAAAGTAGGAAATTCTTTGTTTGAATGTGTTTTCACAAAAGAAGCATTTGAAAGGCTTGTTTTCATTTTCGTTTTTACATTTGTTTACAAATGGGGGTATTCAACCAGCTCATCTGGTTATCGATCTAATATTATTTTAAATGCTACGATAATGATCAAGAAAAAGGTATAGGCTTTTTTTATGATGATTCAGATAGTAATTTTAAATTGCCAACGAATCATACGCCTAGTACTAGTAGTTGTAGTGAAATTGACAATGCAGTTGACAAGTCATCTGTTGATAAACAACAAGCCCCACCCCCGTCACCAATGCCGTGATGAACTGATAATATTTCTACGATAAATTATAATATAGACAATAAAGAGTCCAGTATGAAAGCTGCTAAACTTTTTTACTAAAACTAAGTGCAATTTCGGATAGAGTTTAAAATAATTTCTAGTAGCAATACATAGTATAGCTTCCAGCTCCATTGTAAACAGCACAATTTTCCTATTACAGTCGAAACCGGTTAAGTCGACGGCGTTGGGGTATGAAAAATGGCGTCGACATAACCGATGATCGAGTTAAAACGAAAACCAATATGGCGGCAAAATATTAACATGTGCTTGAAATTTCTTTATGTACGTGATTAATTAGTTAGCGTTAATTAGTGATGGGACGATTAATCGGAATCGTATCGGAATCCTAATATTTCTTCACTCTTTCCTAAGGTTGTAATGACCGTTCGTTTTTAAGGACCGTTTAAAATTTAAATATAACCATGGTTCCCACTCAGGAAAATGGGAAAAAGTCGGGAATTCTTAAAAAAATTGTCTCGGCCATGAAAGTCGGGAAAAGTTATGACTAATCGGCATTTTGTATATATATATTTTATAATTTTTATATATATATTTATGCCGAAGTAAAGGACTTTGATTATGACTCTGTGGTAGTGGTATGTTTTGATTCCATTTAATAAAAAAAAAGTTACCAGTTTATAATTGTCTGCGCATGCGTTAAAAGGTCACATTTTTCGCCTCGCCTCATGCTGCGCCCTGCGTGTGGCATGGTATAGCCGCTCGCGTTTGCCGCCGTATCAGCGAATTTAAAATACAAATAAACAAATCAATATGGTTATTTTAAGTTTAATGCTTTTGACGTGCAGGATATCTGTTACTATCAGAACGCTCTCGAATTTCCTCAGTCAATCAAACTTGTAATATAAATAAAACTATTGTGGCCTTGAGTGTGTAGTGTGTACTGTGTTAGACCTCGGCCGGCAAATAAGTCTAAACGAATTTTAAAAAAAAATCATTCCTTATCAGAAATGATTTGATTTCATCGTCCCGTGCGTGTTAGTCACAGTCACGTATCTTACTGGTAACAAAGCAACAACAAACTTTTAAAAGAATAATAATTTTTTTATTTGATTAAATAAAAACCACCGTCGATTCTCGATACAAACCTTTATTTTCATTTCTAAAGATATTCATTTATCTTAAAAAATAAAATGATTAATACATCAGAAAATGAATTAAGTTTAATAATAATATAACATGCACTGCGAAATGACGATTAACGACCTCTAACGCGATTGTCCAGTACCTCGGGTGAATACATACTCCATGGATACACGTCGAACTAATAATTTACACACGCAAAACATCCGGTAATTTTTATTGAAATCTCGTAGAATCACACAATAGCCGGAAGTCTCGAAGAAAAGCGAGATGTCAACACTGTTTTGAACTAAAAATGCCAGATTGCATTGCTAGGCCAACCGACGAGGATCGAGCTAACCAAGTTAAGTTGCAAATTTGGCCCTCTTTTGTGCTCGGGGTACTAGGTTTCGGCGACTTAGAAAAATCGAATTACCCGATGAAAAAATGCTAAGACAAAGAGAGAATTTGGCGGTTCCAATAAAAAACGTCGAGTTAGTGGGGTGGTCGAGCTAACCGAGCTCAAGGTAAGTGGGTTCGACTGTATTTTGTCTTATGGGTGACCATGGATATTGAGCTCTTTTTTATTTGTTTTTTTTTAATGTGAAGTTATTTCCGTTTGCTGTAAATATGAATATAGTTCAGAAAAAAGCCATTTTCTTACATTTTGGATACAAATCAAGATTTTTGTGACTTAGAATGATTTTTAAAAAATAAAAATGTGGTGTTTTTTTAATTTTTATTTTCACTAAAACAAAATCATAATATTTTATGAAAATAAAGTCATGAGTCTGTGTCGCCTAAAAACACCAGTCTTTTCCCTTTAATTCAATACCAAATATATCATTATCCGTTAAATAATAAAAAAGTTATTAACATTTTAAGATAGCATGGTAGCCCGAGACAAATTTCCAGAATAGATAATTCCGGCAGAATGAGGAAAATAATTCCAGAGAAAAAGAGTTAATGCAAAATAGCATAACTTTTATACCAACAATGCAATAGCCATAACTGTAGAGTTGTCAGTACAAACAGATAATTCACAGCTGAAATTAATGCTAATAAAAGAATACATTAAACGCAGATCAGATAATTTATGCACATTTTAAAAAAAATAGCATCAATCGAAAATTGAACATTTGGTTTTAAACCATTGACTGACGGGAATGTTCAAAATGTTGATAAAGTTTGCCTACCATGGTTATAACATTTCGCCTACTTATCAATCCAAATGAAAAGCGTATTAAGCTAATGGCAGTAATGAAGTCTGGCTCAGAGACAGAAAATGACGACAGCTTTTCTGATGAATTACTGCATTACAAATTAGAGATGAAAGTTCCTGAATCCATTAACCCTCTACAGTTGGAAACTTAATGAACACCGATATCCGATAATGTCATTCCTTGCCAAGACCGTTTTGTTCATACTAGTTGCCTCATTTCCATGTGAATGATTGTTCACCTTGGCTGGTTATATTGTCAATTAAGCCCGCTCATCACTTGAACCAAATAATGTCAACACCCTTGTCTTTTTGCGTAGTAGGTTAAAATATGAGATATAAAGGAGACATTCCAGTATTATTTAGATTTTCAACAAGAACATTTAATAATTGTTAATTATGACATAATAAATTTTAAATTTTGGCTTTAATCGAAATTAATGATTTTTTAAATCGTTATTTTTTCAAAAGTTAACGATTAAATTTTAATTAATCGTTAACAGCCCTAATTTAAATGTATAACTTTATAAAAAAAAATATTTGTGGGGCGCGATGGTCTAAGTGGTAGCGCACTGGACTATCGATCCGAGGCAGATCCCGAGTCGCGGGCTCGAGCCCAGGTACTGGCAAGGCCCCTGGGGCATTGGGCTGGCCACACATTCCCCTGCTCGTTAGTGGTGGCTAAAAACTTGTGAATGCTACATCACTTGCCCCATAGTCCGTCATGGACTGGAAAGGGGGTCATTTAAAAATATTAAAGCTTTTGCTATGAAAATTTCAGTACAAACAAATAATGCCCATTAGAAGTTAATGCCAATTATAAAATACATTAAACGCAGATCAGATAATTTATGCACATTTTAAAAAAAAATAGCATCGTTTGAAAATCGAACTTGGACAACAATTTACATTTAAATATATAACTTTTAAAGCTATTAAACTATTAAAGCTTTTGCTATGAAAATTTCAGTACACACAGATAATAGCCATTAGAAACTAATGTCAATTATAAAATACATTAAAAGCAGATCAGATAATTTATGCACATTAAAAAAAAACATCGATCGAAAATCAAACTCGGCCGACAATTTACATTTAAATGTATAACTTTAAATTATTAAAGCTTTTGCTATGAAATTTCAGTACAAACAGATAATGTACATTACAAAATAAATGCATGTAAATAACACATATAATGCACACAAAAAAATGTATGCATATTTTAAAAATTACATGTGCATGAAAAACTAGACATGGCCAACACATTTTAAATTTAAATGTGTAAACTTAATATTAATAAATCTATTGTAATGAAATTTTCAGAAAAGACATAATATTTAGTTGAAACCAATGCATATAAAAATTAAATGCAATTCAAGAAATTTATACATAAAAATTAAACTAAATAAAATGTACGTCACCCATGATAACATCAGAAACTAAATTGGATAATGTAATTTCTTCATGATCTATCTATTTAGAAAAAAATACACATCAGAATAAAAAATAATGTAATACAGAACTTTCATTTATTTTTATTTTATTCATTTATTTCCATATTGAACAATTTTATGCGGACGTTCGAAAAGAGTTATTTTTGGTGCAGTAATTTGGTGCGCTGCTTTCTAAAATTAGTAGCGTCACTGACGGGATGGAAAGACGAGACAGACGGACGGGACATACATTGCAAATTATATATATACTAGTGTATAAACCGTCAAAAATGACGGAATTTTTCAAAAAGGATATATTTCAGTTTTTGTAATTGTCCCTTTTGCCTGAAAGCCCCATAGTAAATAATCAGAAAATATAGAGACCAAGAGAGAAAAATTAAATCTCTTTTCCATATGGTACAATTTTATGCGGACATTTGAAAATATATATATATATTTTTTTGCAGAAACTTTTTCAAGGCAATTTTTTTTAGCGGTACGCTTTCTAAAATCTAGCATTATGAACAGACATAGCAAAGTATATATTTTGATTATATATACGAATATATGTGTTATGAGAAAACCTCCAAGCTTAGGGTTCGCGTTATATAAGTTTGCATGAATAATAATGATATAATCATGATAATAGTAAATGCATAGTGAATTACACACAGCATAAAGTGATACTGCAGCAAAGAATTTTGAAGTTCGAAGTACATGTATTAACAAATATTGCTGAGGAGTCAGCCGGACGTTAACTTGCGGCATTGAATAGTGTGCACCAATTTTGAGTGCACCAATAATACAGCACAGTGCGTTAAAAATAAATTATGTGACTGTAATGTGATTCATATCAAGCACATCTGTGATTTGAAGCAGTTTAAGATCATTGAAGATTATGACTTGTCAGTTTATTCACCCATTTGTCCTTACATTATTACCACAACATTATCAAAAACATGTAAAAAATAAAATGTAACTATTTACACATGTAAATAGAAAATAATAATTTATTTTGCATGAAACGTAATAAGCAAAGTTTGTCACAGGATAAAAGAATAGATTAAAGTATCAACAGTTAATCGTATTTACAATTTAACATACACATTTTAGGTATTCGCATAAATGTTTTTATTATTGTCAAGTCAGCACCTTTTCCAGATCTATTATGACTTGTCAGTTTATGCGCCCATTGGTTCATGCATTATTACCACCACATTATCAAAAACATTTAAACAAAAAAATGTAACTATTTAATAAATTATTTACAATTTAATATACACATTTTAGGAATTCAAATGAACGTTTTCATTATTTTTAAATCAGCACCTCTTCCAGTTCTATATTAAAAGTAAAGTTTTTTTCAAATTTAGTCTAAGACGCATTAAAATATTACTGTAAATAACAATCAAACAAAAGCTATTGTGGGACGGTTTGATTTTTAATTATGTTATTTTTTAAACATACAAAACGCTAAACTGAAGCATAAGTTGACAAACTTCATTTGCAGTAATAAAAAATGGCTTTGTAGTTCAAAAGGCTTCGAAACTTGACAACCAAACACACACCAATTGTAAATCTCATAATCCTAATAACGGATGTTATACATTGATGTAGAAAATTTAATTTAGAATTACATACATAATATTGACATGCTTACATACACAAAAACGGACATAAATAAACCATGGTTCTTTTTACTTCGTTCCCTTTTCACACATTAATATAAGCTCAAATAATGATGTCACGTCATAATATTTTATGGCGAGAAACACACTCTGTTAATCTCGAAACCAAAATTTTAAAAATTATTTTACGTCTATATTTTCATTTAAAAAAAAATCGGGAGTTACCTCTCATAGTGTCATGGACGGGACGGACGGACATACATAGCAAATTATATATATATATAATTTGGAATTAGTATAGTATAATAGTTATATTTGGATTTTTAGAAGTAATACTTTATTTTAAAATAAGCAACAAGGGCCTAAAATTTTTCCCCCCAGATGAAATCAGCAGAAGATTCAGGTGGTCATATCACAACAAATTCAAAAGTGGATCCATTGGTAGCGATAAAGTTGGATGGAGACCACATTGGCAAAAGTGGACATATAACTTATAAAAGCCATCCTGGTGTCACACGACGAAGCAGGTCACAGTTACCAACTCGACTAATTAAAGCCATGAAAATTTTATTGGAAAGCAAGTACTAGTAACAGTGATTTTAATAATCAGTTATCGATTTAGAGATTTTAATATAATTCATCATTTTCATTGCCACCATTGCCTCAAAGTTAGTTAAGCAATATAAATAGCTTACTCAATAGGCAATGAGTTCTGCATTTCACATTTAGCTGGGAGGGTTTAATAACATGCACAAAAGATTTCTAATGATTTGCTTAAAGTAATTTGGTCATCAAAAACATAATCTAAGTCTTATTACTTATTACAACATTTATTAACTTAGTATCTAAAGAAGCTTGTTAGCAGTTAAATGTTGTCCTATAATGACATACATAGTTAGAGAAACATCACAGCCAAATTTCTTTTTGTATAGCTCTGCTCTGGAGCTGATTTATAACAAGAAGGTGATGGGCACAGCTATACCCAGGGACTTAAAAATCCATGAATAAAAAAATCTCTCCCATGTGGTATAAAGTGGCTTTCAAACAAAATAATGTAACACAAAGGGTTGATAAAAAAAACCTGCAAAAAGTTAACAGGTTTTCCCTTTCCTGTGAGTCATATATTTCTAATTGCCTCAACTTGCAGGCTGTCCATCCATTGCACTGTTAAAATGGGTTTCAGCAAACTGCTTTTTAATATGTCCATTGGTTATGGGATTTAGAGAATTAAAGTCCCTAATTGCAACCTCGTTACATCAAAACAAAACAAAAAAAGAAAACTTGCGTTTTTTCAAAATTGTAACTAATAATTTCTTTCAATCTTACCATGCAGAATATCCAATCCAAACATTGTTAGCAGAGAAAGAAAATTTAATAAGATACTTACAACAAAGACGGGTTCCACTGAGCTCATTGGAGTTGACTGCAAGGGCAAATGCAATAGAATCTGAAATTCTTGAAAAGGGTTTGTTTCTTTACCGTTTTAGCATATTTTTAAAAAAAATTTAATTATTTTTTTACCATCATCCTCATATTGAAATAACATCTCATGGCTATGTGGCATGCATTTGCCAAATTCTAAAATAAATGTTAAAACTTGGATCAGTTTCAAACATTGTTTTTGGTAATTAAAAAAGATTGGGTCTTTTGTGTAAGTAAATGTTTTATCTTTGAGCTAACTCCCATTGTGAGCCATCTAATATTCACTGGTTTTTTCAATTAAATTTCTTTTGATAAAAATGTGAATCAAGGGAATTAATTAATGATTTAGTGACTGTCTCTGTAAAATATTTCACTAATGATATGGAAAATTGGGTTATAAGCAATGTTCCCTTTAAGCTATATGGCTGGGCACATATATGAACGGTGCCCCACAGCAGTTTAGAATTACAGCACAGATAATTTTTAAAAGTATAATATAATATCTGTGTTTGATGGTTAGTAAAATATTGCACACAAAAAAATGGATGTTCAACTTTGCACACGAGTTTGGTATTTTGCACACACACCAACGAACCTTAGAGGGAACATTGGTTATATGTTACAGTTTCTCAAAAAAGAACACACAAATTATTTTTCTTTTCAAAGAGGGAAAAAAACTGGAAGATTTAACAGGTCCAGATTTACAGTCAGCTTTAGATACACTCAGACAGAAAGTGTTCAAGAGGCTACGATACAGTACATATCACTGGAAGCCAATGGAGTAAGCTTGTACTTGAATTAGATTTGCTCAGATGTCTCTTATGTATAGGGTTAGGGAGTTCTATTTTCATCTTAGGTTTTAAACTACATTTGTGCCACTATTAGCTGTTTTGTTCCTTGACTAAACTAAAGCGTCCTGCTTTTTTCTCACTGATTTCTTACAAATCGTATGACTTTATTCTTTATTGAATACTAGCATTTCACATGTGGGGCACAATACATCGCTTGTTTCAGTTGAAAAAGCTGGCATGAAATTTAAAGAAAAAAGTCCCACAATAGTTTAGGAAGGGACATAGATAATGGTGGCTAAAAATAGACTACCAAACTATGGTGGCAGCAACGAATTAACTTTCCATCTACTTAGTGACTTGACTAAGTCATGAGTCATTTTATGGCACAACACCACACATTTTGTCATTCCCATGAACTATACTAAATTCCAAAGTCTTTCCTCTGTAAAATAACAAGTTTGTTACATCCTCAATATTTAAATCTCCTGGTAACAAAAGAAAATATTGCACACCAGATGTCAGTGAGTTATTTATAGTGCATTTGACAGGAGTCAGTGACTATGATGGCTTTCTTCTACAGCCTAACTGTCCATGCTCATCATGCTTAAATAACAAAAAAGTCTTCAAATTTTTCTTTAAATTTCTTTGTTGTCACACTCCGTCAATGATTTTGGATGACTGTTCCATAACTTTGGTGCAGCTGATTTGAAAGAGTGCATGCAAAGGGATTTCTTCCTGTGTCCATCCACTCTGGGAAATTTCAGAAGAGACTGTGTTGAGGTACGCAGCCCCTTTAGAGATACATTGTGAAGTCAGTTCTTTCAAATTCAATTATGCAGTCATAACACAGTGGAATTTTGTGATTAGGATACTATATATATTATAGTTTTTAAATGTAAATTTGTTATTTACTTAGTGCCTTTACCACTCAAAGTTTTCTTGTTGGTCATCCATCACTTTCTTTTCAGCACTCTATTTTGCTAATCTAAGTTTTAATCAGTTTGATTCTATTGTAGACACATCTGATCACTAAATTCTGGATTTTAAAATGCATATAAGTACTAGCTTATTTAATGTGAAAACAATTAAGATGATTTTCTTAAAAATGCATAGTCATATAAAGTTTATGGAAATAAACTGCAAGTTTGTGCAATGAAACCACTCTACACATGAAGAGTTTAAGATGTAAGAAGGTTTCATCTTAGTTAGAGTGGCCAAAAAATCATTTTTTAAAAAGCTTTTGCAGAAAAACAAAGTTAAAGCTGAGCTTCACAGTACCTCTTTTCCACATTGGCTTAAATTTTCTTGAACCAGACTGGTGATTATTGTAAACTTACATAAGTATGATAGACATTTAGTGTCAGGTTAAAATGACATAGATTTCTGTTTGTTTAAATATTAATTTCCAGATAACTGAGAACTATATAATGTAATAGATTAGATGTTCTGCATCTATTGTGTTATATAGTTCTTCTCATCTTACACTGTGCTAATAAACAAAGTTAACTGGACATAACATTTAGCAGTGGACTAATAGACACAACTATATATTTTTTTTGCTTCTTTACTTGTTGTGACGAAATTTGTGTTGACTCAAATATCTGCTACCCAGCCTACGGGTGAAACAAGGGGGATAACTCACACACGCTTGATTAGCTCGCCTGTGTCAACGGAACCCCATTAAATATGCAAGGATGTCAGGTGAAAGAGTCCAACCTCTTTGTGAGATGGAAAATAATTAGAGGCCAATCGGACACAACTGGACAAAACCGCCCCTCAGGGTATAAATACAAGCGCGCCCCTGGATCTCGTTCTCTTCTTTTCCGGCCAACGACCACAGCATCAGAACAAACGAAGTGTAGTATTCGCCTCAAGATTCTATCTGTGTCCATCCTTGGTCAAGAGAGCCGACAAGTACATCCAAAACCCAGAATCTGGTAAGAGTGAGCTCTAGTTTTATTTGCCGTATTTGTATTGTATGCATTACATGTAAATACTTAGATATGAACCATTGAATTTTCCGGTTGTAAAATTGTTGAAATGTTTAAACCCCACGGTCGACAGCTCGCCGTGTGGGACCACGTGGGACACGTGAACATTCCATGTTGTTATTTAACTGTGTGATTACCCACGCTCTCCATCGAATGGATGGTTTGAGCTAGATTTTCAAAGAATAAGGTGCATTTAATGCATTTAAGGTATTTATATATGTTGAACCATGTGCCCGGGTGTCAGCCAGCTAGGTCTGCATCCGTGGTTTAAGACTTAGACCCAGTCTAAGCACACCCCCCCCCATTATTAAATTAATAATTCACATTGTACATGAATATATGTAATCCACTTTTGGCACCTTGCTCTGAAGGCTTGGTTGTCGGAAGGTGGAATATAGACAGACTGAATTAGAGAAACTACCCTAGTTTTCTTTTCTGTTTTAGTCTGGTTCCTGGATACCGGACCTGTGCAGAGGCAACACGCACTCCTGTCCACAGTCCAACCCAGGCTGACTTGTCGTCATACCCGATTGGTCACACACCGTACCAATCGAAGCTGGTGGCCACACACATAGCTGTGCCCCAATGCTCGCACATCACACACGTGAGCGCGAACGATAACTTATCACACATCCTGTGAAAGTTAATGCCGTCTTAACCCGAGACGAGATAGCCAACACGCATCCAAGCATCGAGAATCAGGAGCACGCCCAAGTGACCTCCTTACTCAACACGCCAGCCAGAGGAACGACCTTGCAGTACCAACTGCGTCCGCCCCTCAACCGAAGGAACCCGGCGCAGGGCGAGGTGACCCAGAGTTGACCCAGTGTTATCCAAGCCAGTGAACCGCAGCGGCCAGGAAGGACTTGCAGAACCAACCATCCCGCCCCTTACACAGGACACGGGTGGGGCAAGAACACCTGCAGCCAACATCAGTACGAAGCACAGCCCGTGGAGCTCGTGAGGCACCTCTACCCGCCCCAGCTACAGAGGGAACCCGGAGTAGATGAGACGACCCACAGCACACAGTGCAACTATAAGTACCCACCATTAACCTAAAGTTAATTGCAACTTAGCCTAATGATGATGATTAATGTTATGTGAAGGGGACATTGCATTGCAGCAATCCAATCCTTGTAAAAAGTGTATGATAAATTAAATTGTGTTAAAATTCAACCTTTTAGTTTGTTGATTGTCGTATGCGAGTAGATCACTAAAGTATACCTTGTGAGCGAGATTAACTTAAACATACATATATACATATATATATGCCCCTAGACAACAAGCCACCTAAGATTTCATAAATATCGCCACAAGGCTATAAATGGGGGCCCGTCCGGGATGATTGTAGGATTGTTCTAGTGATCTCTCGCATGCGATATATCTTGACATAACGCTTGGTTAAATCATCATTAGCTTGCCATAACTTATGTTAATTGGAATTAATCATACTTAGTCATTTTAAGTAATTAATAAATTGAAATTTACTGGCATTTGTAGTTAAGCCGTGTTGTCACATTACCTAGTTAGAGTTCACCTTACCGGAACTGTGTTTGGTAGAACATGGCAGAATTTGTAAGGGCCAAGGCCGAGGTCAAGGCCGAAGCACGCCGAGAGGGCGAGAGTCTCGGACTGGAGGGAGCTGAACTGGTTCAATACATGAACCGAGAAGTCGATTTGTTTATAGAGAGAGAGAGAGAAGAGGCAGAGCGTGAAAAGGAAAAGGCGGAACGGGAGATGACCAAGGAGATGGCCAAGGAAAAGGCGGAACGGGAGATGGCCAAGGAGAAGGCGGAACGGGAGATGGCCAAGGAGCAGGCACAGGCAGACAGGGAACACGCCCTGAGATTGGCCGAGCTAGAGATAGAGAAGGAGAGAGTCCAGGCGGAACGAACGACCACCCCAGGAAGCAACCTTGTCCTGGATTCAAGGACTGGCCAGATTCATCATTCACTGCTGTTCCCGCTGGACCCATTCGACGAGAAGTTAGAGTCGATAGAAGTATACTTGGATAGGTTCGAACAGATTGCCAAGATGTATGAGCTCCCCGAGGACAAATGGAATCTTCGCTTGGCCCATGTACTCAAGGGGAAGGCCTATGAGGTATATTCGAAACTGGCTGAGGAAGACGCCAGGAACTATGCCGCACTTAGAGCAGCCCTCCTCGTAAAGTATGAGCTAACGGCATCCACGTACAGGAAAAAGTTCAGGGCGGCCAGATTGGAAAAATCTGAAACCTACAGTCAGCTCCTGGAGAGACTGACTAAATACCTGAATAAATGGCGCACCCTGGGGAAATACCCAGATACATTCCAGGGCGTCATGGAGATGATACTGGTAGAGCAAATGAAGGAGTGTATGACCCCTGACCTCCGGATATTTGTGGAAGAAAATGGAGCCACCCACCTCGACAGGGTAAAGGACTTGGCTGACCGGTACCTGACGGCCCATTGAGAAGGCAAGGAACCTATTAGGCAGAAACCCACCGGCCAACCCGTGGACGACCAGATGCCGAGGGAGGAAAGAGGAGCGGCACCCGTTTTCCCGAATAACGGCAGACCCGGATTCTCACCGAATAGGAATTCCACCCCGACATCCGTACCTTCGGGAAAAAAACGTACATGGTGTGAATATCACCAGACGTCATCTCATTCCATCGAAGAGTGCCAGAGAAGAAAATCCCAGCCACATAGTCAAGTTACTGCCAAGCCCAGAGCATTTCCACATACGGTGGGGGCGATACTTGACGTACCTGCGACTGGAGAGAATAAGTTCATCGAAGCATCGTGTGAGCAAGTCATGGTCAACGGAAAGATGATCAAGTGCCTATATGACACGGGATGTTCGTGTGCAGCCATTGTCAACCGATCATTGGTCCTGCCAGGGGACATGACCAATCAGACCATAAGGATCCAGGGCATTGATCGGCACAGCCATCCAAAGACATTTCCCGTAGCACGCATTAAGGTGGACACTCCTTTCGTCAAAGGAATAATCCACGCGGCAGTCATGGATGCACCGGCATTCGACCTAATACTGGGAAATAGATACTTCACAGTGGAAGAGCTAAGAAGGAGGTATCATGATAAGATGGAGGCAACTAGATTTGAGGCCAGGCCCTCACAACCGGAACTTACCCCTGGAACTGGAAGGTCACATGGAAGGAATCAGGGAGAATCACTCCAGCATCCCACTGGGTCAACCCTTAACCACGGTAAGGGGACTCAAGGACACAAGAGACAACCTCACTCGGACCCAATGGTTAATAAGTGCCCAAACCCTCAGGGCATGCATCACAAGAATCTTAGCTATGCGGCTGCAGTTCTGCGTGGGAGGAGTAGCCCCGACCCACCAAAACCGGCGACGGCAAAGAATTTAGTGAGCCCAAAATTTAATCAGAAGAATGTTGTAACAGACCGTAGGAACACAGGAATGGTTAGCCAGCCCATCACGAGGCGACAGCCAGAGTTAAACACACCCAAGGTTAAAGTTACAACGTCAAAACATGACGGTAAACTTGAGCCAAGGCATCAATTTGATGAGACCCCAACTCAAGCAAAACTTATCCATAAGGTCACTGTCAACCCAGTTAACAAGAAGGTTTTACAGGAGACTATAAATGTCAAATCGGAAGGTAGAATAAAGGTGCTAGAAGAAAAGTATAAACTGATGGATAATGCTTTCAATCAAGCCCTTATACTTAGGGATGATGAAATAGCGTCATTAACAAAGAAACTTAGAGAATTGCAACAGGCAAACCTCTCATTAAGAGAAATTAGAAACGAGGATATAACTCCACCAATCAGTTCGGTGAGAGGTGTAGAGAAGGCCACCGTGATGTCCCATCACAACGTGAGAACCGCCGTGCCAAAGCGTACACCGGGATTGAATACCACTGTGACGTCCCACCTCCAAAGGGGAACTACACAGGATCAATCAGGATTGAGCGAGAACAGGACAGTCCACCTAAAAGGGGAAGTCACTGAGTCACAAGTTCAACCAGTCTCGAAGTCAGAAGAAGAATCTACTTCGTCAACCGAAGTCGCGTAACCAAATAAATGCTAGATGCTCTACTCAATGCCAAAATTAGGGACGTGCGGAAGCCGATCGGAGCCTCATCGCAGATAATTGTCGTCCACTCTTAGATAATTCATCAAGATGAATCATCTCAAAAAAAGGGCCTCTGTGACGAAATTTGTGTTGACTCAAATATCTGCTACCCAGCCTACGGGTGAAACAAGGGGGATAACTCACACACGCTTGATTAGCTCGCCTGTGTCAACGGAACCCCATTAAATATGCAAGGATGTCAGGTGAAAGAGTCCAACCTCTTTGTGAGATGGAAAATAATTAGAGGCCAATCGGACACAACTGGACAAAACCGCCCCTCAGGGTATAAATACAAGCGCGCCCCTGGATCTCGTTCTCTTCTTTTCCGGCCAACGACCACAGCATCAGAACAAACGAAGTGTAGTATTCGCCTCAAGATTCTATCTGTGTCCATCCTTGGTCAAGAGAGCCGACAAGTACATCCAAAACCCAGAATCTGGTAAGAGTGAGCTCTAGTTTTATTTGCCGTATTTGTATTGTATGCATTACATGTAAATACTTAGATATGAACCATTGAATTTTCCGGTTGTAAAATTGTTGAAATGTTTAAACCCCACGGTCGACAGCTCGCCGTGTGGGACCACGTGGGACACGTGAACATTCCATGTTGTTATTTAACTGTGTGATTACCCACGCTCTCCATCGAATGGATGGTTTGAGCTAGATTTTCAAAGAATAAGGTGCATTTAATGCATTTAAGGTATTTATATATGTTGAACCATGTGCCCGGGTGTCAGCCAGCTAGGTCTGCATCCGTGGTTTAAGACTTAGACCCAGTCTAAGCACACCCCCCCCCCATTATTAAATTAATAATTCACATTGTACATGAATATATGTAATCCACTTTTGGCACCTTGCTCTGAAGGCTTGGTTGTCGGAAGGTGGAATATAGACAGACTGAATTAGAGAAACTACCCTAGTTTTCTTTTCTGTTTTAGTCTGGTTCCTGGATACCGGACCTGTGCAGAGGCAACACGCACTCCTGTCCACAGTCCAACCCAGGCTGACTTGTCGTCATACCCGATTGGTCACACACCGTACCAATCGAAGCTGGTGGCCACACACATAGCTGTGCCCCAATGCTCGCACATCACACACGTGAGCGCGAACGATAACTTATCACACATCCTGTGAAAGTTAATGCCGTCTTAACCCGAGACGAGATAGCCAACACGCATCCAAGCATCGAGTATCAGGAGCACGCCCAAGTGACCTCCTTACTCAACACGCCAGCCAGAGGAACGACCTTGCAGTACCAACTGCGTCCGCCCCTCAACCGAAGGAACCCGGCGCAGGGCGAGGTGACCCAGAGTTGACCCAGTGTTATCCAAGCCAGTGAACCGCAGCGGCCAGGAAGGACTTGCAGAACCAACCATCCCGCCCCTTACACAGGACACGGGTGGGGCAAGAACACCTGCAGCCAACATCAGTACGAAGCACAGCCCGTGGAGCTCGTGAGGCACCTCTACCCGCCCCAGCTACAGAGGGAACCCGGAGTAGATGAGACGACCCACAGCATACAGTGCAACTATAAGTACCCACCATTAACCTAAAGTTAATTGCAACTTAGCCTAATGATGATGATTAATGTTATGTGAAGGGGACATTGCATTGCAGCAATCCAATCCTTGTAAAAAGTGTATGATAAATTAAATTGTGTTAAAATTCAACCTTTTAGTTTGTTGATTGTCGTATGCGAGTAGATCACTAAAGTATACCTTGTGAGCGAGATTAACTTAAACATACATATATACATATATATATGCCCCTAGACAACAAGCCACCTAAGATTTCATAAATATCGCCACACTTGTATAAAGTTGGCTTGATTATTATTGGTTATATTTTTGATATATCTTTTATGAAAAATAGGTTGCATTTTAAATGTTATCTGCACTTTTAAGAATAGTCACGTGGAAATAATTTTGTTCATTTATACTGAGGTGAATACTTTAAAATATATTTACATCATGTAGTGTGAAAGAATTGTATAAAAGCTTGAAATTTTAAAGTCAACCTTGATGTTTTGCACTCTCCTTAGATACAATGCTGTACATTCCTATACCTACATGCTAGCATATATGGCATCAAATTACTCTGTTCTGATGCAGTGTTTTACTGAGGTAAAGAAATTGCTCAAAATGCCAAAGTTTTAACTATTATCTTAAGCTTTAATAACTCACACCTATTTATCATTTTTTTTACATAATCCTGCTGATATCCTTCGACGTTATTCATACATATTTTATTTAGATCCAATGAACATTTTTGTTATGCAATTCTATTTTCCAATACAAATGTGTAATAGAATCCCTTTAACTAAAATCCTTAAGTAATGTTTTTCTTTTTTTCACTTTAGATTTCACAACGAGATCAAGATTTTAAACCTACAACTGTATATAATTTTGGTTGTAAAGTTGGAGCAGCCATATGGTAAGATCAAAATGTATAAACTAACAAGGGCAAGCATGAAAGCAGATAATTTTTTAAATACTTGCTTGTACCAACACATTTTTAAAAATGCAATATTAAATTCAGTTGTCCTAAGAGCTTTTTGACAAGTGGAAAAGGCCACTGGAGAGATGCTGGAAAACTGAACTCTAAACAGACATTAAAATTGTAAATAAAATGGAAATTCTGTTCTGTACACATGCACAAATGTTTCCAGTAATGTTTTTCTCATGTTCTGTAGACTCTTCAAAATCAATGGAGGTAACTGTGGTAACCTATTTCTAATGCCTGACATGGTGATCTGTTGCTGTATGATGCTAATTTATATATATAATTTCCACATTTACTGGGCAGCTATTTTAATTTAAATCACATTTAATGTTAACTTAATTGATTCCAATAATGACTATAAAATTATTTACCTGCAGGGCTGCGGATTCAATGTGGAAAAGTGTAGCAGAATATTACTGTGTAGACTCATCTGTGCACATGAACACTGTGGCACAGCTCTTGTTACAAGGTAGGCTAGTTACCAGATATATTATAATGAAACAAATGAATTGGTAACTTAGTGGTAGTAAATACAGTCGAAACCGCTTATGTCGACGGCGTTGGGGTATGAAAAATGGCGTCGACATAACCGATGATCGAGATAAAACGAAATCCAATATGGCGGCAAAATATTAACATGTGCTTGAAATTTCTTTATGTACATGATTAATTAGTTAGCGTTAATTAGTGATGGGATGATTTATCGGAATCGTATCGGAACCCTAATATTTCTTCACTCTTTCCTAAGTCTAAGGTTGTAATGACCGTTCGTTTTTAAGGACCGTTTAAAATTTAAATATAACCATGGTTCCCACTCAGGAAAACGGGAAAAAGTCGGGAATTCTTAAAAATAAATTCTCGGCCTTGAAAGTCGGGAAAAGTTATGACTAATCGGGAATTTAAATATATATATATATATACATATATATACACATGCATATATATTTATGCCGAAGTAAAGGACTTTGATTACGTTTCTGTCATGTTTGATTCCATTTATTTAATGAAAAATAAGTTACCAGTTTATAATTGTCTGCGCATGCGCTAAAAGGTTAAAGTTTACGCTTCGCCGTGTCACAGTCGCGTTTTCCGTCGTATCAGTGAATTTAAAATACAAATAAACAAATCAATATGGTTATTTTAAGTTTAATGCTTTTGATGTATATATATTTATGCCGTAGTAAAGGACTTTGATTACGTCTCTGTCATGTTTCGATTCCATTTATTTAATGAAAAATAAGTTACCAGTTTATAATTGTCTGCGCATGCGCTAAAAGGTCAAAGTTTACGCTTCGCCGTGTCGCAGTCGCGTTTGCCATCGTATCCGCGAATTTAAAATACAAATAAACAAATCAATATGGTTATTTTAAGTTTAATGCTTTTGATGTATATATATTTATGCCGTAGTAAAGGACTTTGATTACGTCTCTGTCATGTTTCGATTCCATTTATTTAATGAAAAATAAGTTACCAGTTTATAATTGTCTGCGCATGCGCTAAAAGGTCAAAGTTTACGCTTCGCCGTGTCGCAGTCGCGTTTGCCATCGTATCAGCGAATTTAAAATACAAATAAACAAATCAATATGGTTATTTTAAGTTTAATGCTTTTGACGTGCAGGATATCTGTTAATTAACTATCAGAACGTTCTCGAATTTCCTCAGTCAATCAAACTTTGTAATATAAATAAAACTATTGTGGCCTTGACCGTTGATCACAGCACGCTGTGGGCTGTGTGTACTGTGTTATCAGTTTCATCGTCACGCGCGTGTTAGTGTCACAGTCACTTATCTTACTGGTAACAAAGCAACAACAACAAACTTTTAAAAGAATAATAATTTATTAATTTTTTTATTTAATTATATAAAAACCACCGTCGATTCTCGATACAAACCTTTATTTTCAACCGACGAAAATCGAGTTAAGTTGCAAATTTGGCCCTCTTTTGTGCTCGAGATACTAGGTTTCGGCGACATAAAAGAATCGACATTACCGATGAGAAAATGCTAAGACAAAGAGAGAATTTGGCGGTTCCAATAAAAAACGTCGACATAATAGGGTGGTCGATATAACCGAGCTCGAGATAAGTGGGTTCGACTGTAGTGTTGTACTTCCGGGAAAGTTTTTCTGAGTTTAAAGTTGCGGTCTATTGAAACAAACTATGTTCATCAGTAGATGTTATTGATGTTTGTTGTTGAGCCTTCTCGTCCATGAGGGGCATCCACCGATCATCGTCGCCGTCTGCGATTCCTCCAAGGGCATAGGCCACCTACGAGAGACCTCCAGGCATCTCTATCCTGGGCCAGCTTCTCCAGGATCTTCCATTCATGGCCAATTCTCTTGATGTCTGCCTCCAATTCTCGGCGCCAAGTGTTTCTTGGACGGCCTCTTTTCCGCTTACCCTGTGGGTTCCATTTCAGGGCTTGCTTTGTTGTGTTAGAAGCAGGTTTTCTTAGTGTATGACCAATCCACCTCCACCGCTTCTGGAGAATCTCTTCCTCAATGGGCTTCTGTTTTGTCCGCTGCCACAGTTCCTTGTTGCTGATTTTGTCTGGCCAGTGAATTCTGAGAATCCTTCTTAGACACTTGTTGATGAAGGACTGGATTCTGGTCAGTTTTACGGCCGTTGTTCTCCATGTCTCTGCTCCATATAGCAGCACAGGTTTTACCATAGCGTTAAAAATCCTTACTTTTAACTTGCTGCCTAAGTTGTTAGAGACCCAAACATTCTTGAGTTGCTGGAAGGCTGCTCTTGCTTTTCCGATCCTTATTTTGACGTCCGCATCTGTACCACCTTGTTTATCAACCACGCTGCCAAGGTAAACAAAACTGTCCACCTCCTCAAGGGCTTTCTCCTTCAAGCATAATGGGTGATGTACTGGTGGCATTAACCTTGAGGATTTTACTCTTCCCTTTGTGAATGTTGAGACCCATGCTAGCAGAAGTGGCTGCGACAATGTTTGTTTTCTCCTGCATCTGTTGTTGGGTATGTGCAAGAAGGGACAAGATCATCAGCAAAGTCAAGATCATCCAGTTGATCCCACAAGGTCCATTGGATGCCATTCCATTTCTGCTGTGTAGATGTTTTCATCACCCAGTCAATGGCTAACAGGAAGAGGAATGGTGACAGCAAGCAACCTTGTCTCACACCAGTCTTCACCTGGAAAGCATCTGTCACCTGCTGGCCATGGATAACTCGGCAGTTTATCCCTTCGTACATGTTTCTGATTATATCAGTAATCTTCTGTGGCACCCCGTAATGCCTTAGCAATCTCCACAGGGTTTGCCTGTCAACACTGTCGAAGGCTTTTTCATAGTCAACAAATTTGACATAGAGCGGCGAGTTCCACTCTAATGACTGCTCTAGAATGATGCGCAGTGTCGCTATCTGGTCCGTGCAGGATCTCTTGGTGCGAAAGCCAGCTTGTTCGTCCCGCAACAGAGGGTCTACAGCATTTTTTCATCCTGTTAAGTAGTACACGGTTGAAAACCTTTCTTGGGATGGACAGCAGGGTGATCCCTCTGTAGTTCGAGCAGGAGCTTAAGTCTCCCTTCTTTGGGATCTTGATAAGGTATCCCTCTTTCCAATCGGAAGGAACTTGCTCCTCTTGTTATTGATAGTTGTATGATATCATCTTGAAAATGAGCCTGGATTGCTTGATCTGGTTGTGTCAGGGTAACCAAAATGTGGAAGGTTTAATCGCACATAAACAAATATTGTTAGAATTCTTGTAAGAACTGACATGATTTTTTTTATGACTTTAGTTCTTACACATTTGTCTTTTTTTCTCTAGATGGCAATGAGCAGGGCAAAAGTTCAATAAAAGGGGTATATTTTAGACAGTTTGAACCCAGTTCAAAGGTTAGTATTAATATCTTGCTGTAATACTCTATCCTATTTAGGAATAGAGCAATAGTTAGCAGCAATTTAAGGAAGAGATTGGGTAGGCAAAATCAACTCTTGTTTTAATAGCTGTACAAAGATCAACGAAATTTAGAGAGAACATTGGTTGCTTCCCCTTGACCATCTGTTGGGCAAGCTTGACCTAATATACAAAAATGATATTAAACACTAGAAATAAAGTCTTCAAGGCAAAAATTAGTATTTTTATTTTTTTAAAATGGTCAGTACCACAAGACTTTGTTACAAAACAGAATACAGTGCTAGAAATCTAGTATATCTATATGATATTGATATGGTAAATGATTGAGGGACATTAATTTGATTTAAACAATGCTAGATTGGATGAGACATTACATTTAAAAAAGCTTCATAAAAATATGCCACTATGGTACACGATTTTAACATGATTTTTTGAAGAGTAGGTGCAGTTGAAAGTAGAAGTCTGGTATTTAAATTTAATCCCTTTTACATCTTTAAGTCATTATGAACATACTTAATATAACAATAAATTACTTTGCATACCATATGTTACCATATATAAAGAACTTTCAGAAAATGTATATTTAAAAAGTCTCATGGGTATTAGTCCTTTTTTTACTTAACTATAAGCATGTTACAAATGACTCAATACTGTAGAAAAAGAGTTTGACAGTTTAAGGGTTAATTTGGTTTCTGTTTAAAAAAAAAGATTTTCATTTACATCGCAAAACATGTTGTCTTAAATGAATGTCTGTTCTTTTCAAGAATAAGTTTTCTTTGGTGTTGAGTCCCTACATGTTGATTGAGCAGCCAACACAACTCGAAAGACTGGCACTAGTTCAAAACTTGTGGGAAATGACAGAAGATTACATGGTATACAAAACTGTGGAAGGTTTTCAATAAATACAATAAGATTACATGGTATACAAAACTGTGGATGGTTTTTATATGTAACAAATGTTCAGTTGCTGAGTGTTGTATAATAAAGCGGTTAAGTTTTGATTAATTAGTACATTTATTAGCATAAATTGATCAAAAAATGGTGATTGACCTTTTTCTTCTAAAGTTCATGTTGTGAATAGATAAATAAGAAAATGGCAATCTATAATTCTAAGAAATGTCTTTTCCGAAATCGAACAGGTCCTGGTTGAAAATGGCACAAAGGCTGGATTTGAGTTAATTAATGAGGCCAGGGAATACCTGACACAAGTAAGATTTTATTTGACATATATATTCACTTTAAACCAGTGCTTCTCAAAGTGGTGGTCCACGGACAGGTGCCGGTCCGTGGGCCATCCGCTGCCGGTCCGCAGAAGTTATCAAAAAAGGACAGAAAAAAAATTGTCAGTACATAGAAAATAGTGCACCGGTCCCTGGTGCAATGGAAAATATTCCTGCCGGTCCACCATACTAAATAGTTTGAGAAGCCCTGATTTAAACTATCAAGAAATCATTAAAAAATGACAGCTGTGTTTGTTGACTATGCATGAAATGTTGGACTTTTGATCAACACCACCCCCCAAAAAAATCCAAACTTTTTGTTGATCTGGGTATTTTCTAAATATAAACACCATCCAATATGTTGAATTGTTTGTTTTTTTACACAGCAGCTAGCCTGTGGCTGTAACCCATTTATTGTTAAATTTTGTTCTTTTTTTAATAACTATTATAACTAAAATAGTACTTTTTACACCTTTCATTAAGTATTTCATAAAATTCAGTGGAAGGATAAATGGCATGATAATTTACAAGAAATGGAACATTATGTTCTGATAAGTTCAGTTTTGTATCCATATATCTCCAATGTGCACTAATTGTTGTAATGTATGAATAGATGAAACTGCAGTTACTCACATTGAAAGCTGCACGTTAACAGAAAAAAGTTGTATCAGGTTTTATAAATATATTTGAAAAAATTATTATAATTTAAAAAAAAATTTCATAGCTTTTTTGAAAAATTCTTTACGCAATTGAAAGTTAACTTTTTAACAGAACAAACAGTTAATGCTAGGTAAAGTGAAATTTTTATTAACAGAAAAAAGGTGCATGATTATCCATCAGTCTTTTTAAAAGGATTAATCCATGCAAATTGAATCTCACAGGTTTGGCAAAGCACTCCAGATCAGCAAGGCCATGTCTTTGCTCCGGTAGGTGTAATGAATATATTCTTAATTGCCTTAGTATTTGTTTATGATTATTTTTATATTTGATGTTTTCTAAAACATTTCTAGAACTACTGTATGTTTATTAAAAAATTTAACTGTCGTGGTATTTCTTGTTATTAAAGCACAAGAAATCTATTAAGGCTTGTCCATTTGTGATGTTTCAAAAGAAATGCTCCTTGTAGAACATTATTTACTCATCAGTGCCTCTAAGCCTTGCTCTACCTGACCACCCTTGTAGTCCCGTCTGTGTTAGTTTGTTATGTCTATGTCTCAGTAGTTTTAAGCATCATTTATCAATATTCTGAAGTTATTTTATTGTTTTGTTATGGTAAGAGTAACATTTCAGTTGTCATTTGAGCTTACATGTTTTTTTTATAATCAGCCTAAAAAATACATATTGAGATCTAATGCGTAATCCTTAGTGTCCACATGACCAATCCTGCCCTAGAGTTGCCAAAAATCAACTGTGTCTTGCACAATGTGTTGTTAATGAGCCAGATTTTGCTACCAGTAAACTGGTAGGTATTAAAATAATTTTAAAAGCTATTTAAAATATTGGATAATTAGATCTTTTCTTACCACCAATTTATAACCACTAGAACTTAGAACAGGGATCTGGAATGTTATTTTCATGTACAACACACCAAGTATGCCACTGTCCATAACAAGTAAAAATATAACAGCAATATTTGAGTCATGTTAAACAGCTTACGATGATAATAATATGATAGACCTCTTGTTAAGTCTACTGAAAATTTTGTGACTATTTTTAAAGCAAATGATATACACTTAAGTATAAGCAGATACATTTTACAATCTTTAAGTTTATTGCTCTATCCATGCCAATCTTTGTTTTTTAAGAATCTGAGTGTATTTGTACTTAAAATAATTCAGTTTTTTTTGTGTAAAGAGGATATCTAAGCTCTTTCTTCCAAAGGTTGTAAAAATACAATTGACGGTATGCTCTATCCCCTGGCTGGGGACACATTTCTAACATTTGTATTTCCTCCTAAAAACATTAAAACATAACTTTGAAGTCATAAATTACAAGTCTTTACATCACATTGTGAGATGTTTCTTACTGATAAATTCCAATTTTGTCAGGACTGGACTCACAATGATGGTATTTGTAAAAAATTTAGATATATTGGGATACTTATTCAGTTATTTTACCCTTTACTGGATGTAGCGGCCAAAACCGCCTTATCCCTTAAACGGACAAAACGTCAGAAAACTGCCGGAAAGGCCATCAGTTAAAATCTCATGTTTTTTTTAAATCGCGAGACTTCCGGCACAAGATTTCCTGTTAATTCTGTTGTGGATAGATTCAACTACATTTCCACACATGTTCTCTTTGATGTGTTCGTTTTTTCGATTTATTTTCAATTATTTTGTGTGAGAGTTCAAAATGGATGGTTTGGATTCTTGGAGCAATAAAGCGGAGTTTACAGGCTTAAATTTAATAGAAATTGAGTTGAGAAAATGTACTTTGAGTTGGATGAAAAGATCGATAGTGACATTACTGTTAGTATCGTGCAAACATCCAATCGTTCAGTCAGACTGGATATTTGTGCTTGTAAATAGTGCTTGTTTGGACTTCTTAAAAACTTTATTGGAATTTTTTTGTTGGGAAGACATGGATTAATAAAAAAACAAGACTTGACAAGAATAAAAAGGTAAACAATTAAACGTGAATTAATTTTTGTTTATTTTGCATTTTATTTCATTTAAATATTTGCACTTACACCTAAGATATGATGTTTTTACTGACGTACCCCCTATATCTCTAAAATTGTAAACAAAAATCTTGCCCGTTTGGAGGATGAAAATCTGAAAAACGTTGCCCAGTAAAGGGTTAAGCTGGTAATTCCTGATCTGTTAGGGAACTTGTGATATATAAAATGATATTGAGTTTAATGTCTTTTGGCATTGAGCATTTCAGGGGACAAAAAATGTTGTCATTTGTAGGCATTTTAATTTTTAAGGCCATTAAGGTATAAAGTGTTAAAATTAGGAGTGTAATAGATGGATGTATGTAGGCACTCTGGGAGACTGACATCATAGTGCAGGGGTGGCCAGACCTGTAGAGACTGAAAGCCATTTTAGAATATAAAAAAAAATGTTGAGACCCACTTTGAAGCACTATGGGTCATTAAACCTGGCTTGAAAATCTACCAGTAATCCTTGTAACATGTCATTCATAAATTGTAAGCGAGCCACAATGCGAACACAGAAGGCCGCATGCGGCTCACGACCAGCAGTTTTGCCACTATTGATATAGTGTATGAGCATTGAAGCTAAGTTACTGTGATGGATACAAACAAAAATTCAGTATAGTTTAAAAATTTTTGTAAACTTTTTTCTCAATTTTTTTTCAAAGACTGAGAAAGCTAAAAGATTTGAAAAGTATACTTATCTGATTCTGAAGAAAGGGCTAAGGAAAGAAGGTATCTATTTTAAATTTAGATATCTATTTTATTTGCTTTAAACAATTATTATTTTTGTTAACTTTATATGTTAAAAATAATTTTATAATTGTAACTTTGTATAATTTGTATGTTAAGATTAATTTTTTAATTTTAATGTTGTTTTAGACACATTTGTCTATTAATCTGATGACAGGTGTTTATATTTTGAAAAGAAAAAAAAATAAGTGGATACTTTATGCCAGTGGTTCCAATGTGCTCCTGTCACAAGGAGTTTGGCCCTTGTGAGAAACTCTAAATGGAATTAAGCTGCATGTCAAAGGCTCTCCAATTAAAAATAAAATTAAAACGGGACCAGGAAGTCCTAAAGATTGATAACCTCTGGCTTATGCTTAAAAAAATGACAATGGGATAGTTGTAAAAACCTAATTTTTGACATTTAAGTAAAATGAATTTATCTTGTGGCCAGACACGTCATGGCCAAGAGTAGTGGAACAGATCAAAGCCCAGAAACACAGCCACTGCTACCTATGTCTCCCATCTGGAAAGCTACAGCATGTCATCATATCTAAAGGGAAGTATGAAAGGTGGGTAGCTTGTTAACAAAATACTACTGATAGGAAGGCATGGCAGTGTAGAAAAATTATTGGTGTGAGTTGGGCATTTGCTAAAAATTATTGCAGTTGGAAATCTTGTCTGGGAATTTTTACAATTAACATTTTCACAAGCGGGTACTGGGAACCTTGAAATGGTCCTGGATATTTTTTAGGTTTGTTCTGTTTATAATCATTAGGTGTGGGAGTGCTTCTTGGAATTTTTCAGGTTAATATTTTGCTGTAAATTTAAAATTGGTCAATATATTATTTCAGGTGATTTATTGAAATGTTCACACTTCAAGTGTTACTTTGTTACAAGTGTTTTTAAAAGTGGATCCCGACTATGACCAATGTTCCCTCAAAGGTTCATTAATCTGTGTGCAAAATAAACAAAACCTGTGTGCAAAGTTTCATCGCATCCATTTTTTGTGCAAAATTTTACATCCCACACATAGGATACCATATTATCCTTATCAAAACTTGCTGCCTGGTATTTCTAAACCTCTGCATGGTGTCGGTGACATATCTGTGCTGCATCAGCACATCTTAAATGGAACATTAGGTATGGGTAAAGAGCAACCTATTGTTACAGTTTGTGGGTTCTTTTAAAAAAATTAAATTATTTTTTCAAAGTAAAGTTCAAAGAGGTGAATGCCGTGTTTCTTTTAAATCGTATTCATCACATTCAGCCTCAAAAATGTTAGTAACTGGAATCAATGACAGATGAGTTTTGTAAATAACCTTTGTCTCAGTTAATGACCTCCCCGTTTCTGATTTATTTAGGCATCTGTACAAATGTGCCCGGCATGTGAACCAGGGGGACTTCCTTCCTGTATCACTCTCCAAACATTCAGAGACTGCAGATGAAACTCAGCTCATAGATGGAACAACAGAAATGGAAAAGCCATCTTAGTCACTATGATACAGTGGTAATTCTGAACAAGTTCTTTTCATGACATGTCATTGGCCATACAATTTAACACATACCCTCTCAAACTGCTGTGTAAATTGACAGTTTTTGTTTGAAATTGTCATTTTAGAATAGAATTACTCATTGTAAAAACCTGCCATTATTTCCAAGTTTAATGAGTTTTAGTTCATCTTGAAATTGAAAATTTTCAGTTCAGATACTACTCACTAGTGTTTTTTCATAACAAAATATTGATGTAATAATGTAAGGGGCTAATGATTTTGATGACTGGGAAGGATATTTGAAGTAAATAAATTTGTTTTTTTTATTTGCAAGAATTCCGAACAATAAACAAGAGTGACTATAAATATAAACTTTATAATTTTGTGTTTTATTTTTCTATTAAAATATCTACTACCCCTGTGTCCTCCGATCTACTTACTATTCTCTCGTGTCCTCCAATCTATTTACTATTCTCTCATGTCCTCCAATCTACGTACCAGTCTCCCCTTTCCTCCAGTCTAACTTCTATCCTCCCCTTTCCTCCAATCTACCTACTATCTTCTAATCTATCTACTATCCTCCAATCTATCTACTATCCTCCAATCTATCTACTAATGTGTCTTCAAAAACTCTTGACATCATGTTTGTATTTCTGAGTCTAAGGTCCCTCGGTTATTGAATGGTTTGAATATGTAAGCCATAAATTCCAAAAAATTAAAGAAACTGCAATTATCACTGCAGCACAATTTAATATTTCATTAGGACTACATATTCTTGTCATTCTTTTTACACTTACACACCTCTTGTGGCAACAACAGTCAGAATTCAAAAACATTTTTTCTACACATATCTAGGAAATGTGCTGTATATTGATAGAGAGCCAAAAAAACTCTTCCTTAGGATATGCTGCTGCAGCTAGTTATAAAAGTTCGTGTTTACCACCCCTCCACCTTACTTATTGGCAACTGTCAAGACATCTTTAAAAAATATACTTATAAATTTAGTGATTTATTTTAATTCACTGACAGTCTAAAACACGATTCTTTGATTTTTTTATTATATATTTTGGTACTGGACATCAGTTCCTACAACAAGCATTCCCTGGAATAAGAAAGTAAAATGAATAAAAAAAAATGTTACTACGAAGTTCCTTGTGGGCCTACATTACCATACAAAATTGAACGATTTTAAAAATAGTTTTAACTAGATAAAATTTAAGTTAGATTAAGGTAACTTTACACAGCAACATTAATTAAAGTATCAAGAACAGGTCTTGCAACCAATAGCTTAGCAGAGGGAGCTCGTCATGGAGATAGGACCAGTGAGTTACTTGTGCAGCATGAACCTGCTTCTGCTGTTAGACTTTAAGTTTAAGGAAGGGGCAGTCTAAGTCTAATACTAAGGGTTAAACCAATGTTAGGCTACTTCTGCTATTTTTTATGTTTTATTTATGTGCTGAAAATGAATAAGTACAAGTACAGTGTAATAAACATATTTCCATTTATTGATATCGAAAAAGAATCTTATCCTAAAATCAATTTATTATAAGTCAACGCATCGAACCAAATGTGATAACATAATTGAGATGGGCACCCCACCACCCCTTTCAATGATACTAGGCCCTGGCTCAAGTAACAGGTAATCTCCGAATACCCCTGCACTGAACTTGACATATGTATCAGTTCAACGTATTAATAGAACCAACGTACATCCAAAAATCTCACAACAGCGTTTCTGAACTTGATATCCGGTATTGTTTGCAGAGGAACGCCACAACCAATCACATCTGGAATTATAACGGGATAACTTAACAAAAATTATAAAATGTTGTGTTCTTGTAGATTCCCGTTTCTGTTGTTGTTCATGCATGTTGTTAGTGTTGTTTATAAGTCGATGTTTACTGTTATCTTTACTCTGTGTATGATACTTAGATAGCTAGGCCGAGTTTCTTGCTTATGTTTTCAATATTTACAATACTTAAATGCAATTAAAAAAAATATTCTGATCACACAACTATAAATGGGGAGAGAAATAAAGAATTGTGGACACGGCAGTGACGAAACGCAGCCCTGAATATGTACAGAAAGTGGCTGCCCTTAAGACAATTGAAGGTTTCGCGGGAACCCAAGTGAAAGTGTTCACGGATGGATCTGGCAACTTGAGAGAAGGAACTGCAGGATATGGTGCGCTCATCCTATACCCAATAGGCGGGACACCAAACTAGGAAATTTCGTGACCCTGTGGGACTATGGCATCGAATTAGGATGCCGAGCTTGAAGCTATACACAGGGCCCTGGAAAGTGTGCACTAGACACTGCAGGGGTCGAACCTAGTAGGTTTTGACACGGTATTGTTTTGTGACTCGAGATTAGCTCTCGGGGTCCTGAAAAGTGAGAAGCGTAGCCCCCACTTGGTTGACGACATCTTAGATGACGTGGGTAAGCTCGAAAGACTCAGAGGTAAGGTTACAGTGCAGTGGATCCCGAACCACGTGAATGTTGACAATGAAAAAGCAGACTCCCTGGCAAAAACCTGGGCGGCCCAGCCCCAACCAGATGTCCCAGTCACTTATCTCGGGTCAAAGAACTGGCTAATGGACCACTTCAGGAACAAGTGGTACCATAAGAGTGGGTTGACAATACGACTGCCAGGGGGGGGTATTCGCTAACATTCCCAGGCCAAGTCGATCAGACCAGCGGTGGAGTTTGAGTCACAACAGAGTTTAGTGACTCAAATGAGAACAGAGCACTGCCCAACTAACTCATATTTCAACAGGCTAGACTGCTAGACCATAACAGGGACTCGAACTGCCGTCATTGCAGCCTAGCCCCTGAAACAGTACTACACCTGTTAACTTCGTGTCCCGCGCTAGACATAGCCGGGGAGGTTAGGAAGGCAAAAGAGTTCCACGTGAAGACAATGTTATATGGCACTGCTCAGCAGATGAAGCAGGTTGCCCAGGTATTAGCCAAGACCTTAAGAGCCCTTTGCCAAAAGAATATGTAGAACAAGAATAGCCGGTTCACACGTACAGATTTTGATCAAAATTTGAACAGGCCATATATTTTAAACTTCTACCAACATTTCTCATTGAGCGATAATGTAAATGTAATGAATATAGTGCAAAGTCACAAAGATTATTCGTTAAAAAAGACCAAAAAAACCCAACAAAAAACAAACAAAAAATCAACAACCAACAAGCAACTGGGGAACAGAAGTTGTGTCACAAAAAAATCTTTGGGTACTTATAACGTTCAATATCACCTTTCCTAAAATGGAGATACACAGATGTATTGCGTGTTATGATCATTCACATACCTCAGTTATATAGAAGAAATATTTTACATAGACATTTAGAATTTATTTGTTCTAACCTTAGAAATATGATACTTGTAGGAGTTATTTAATTACAAATGAAATATTTTATCTGACTCCACTTTCTTTCACTTTTCCTATCAATAAATTAAAAATTTTTTAAAAATCAATTCTTTGGCATTTGGCAGCATCAGACAGACGCCTTAATCCACCCCCCCCCAAAGAAAACATAGTTCAAATTGCAGATATCAACCTAATTGTATTGATTAAATTAGCTTGGTGATGTATGTAAGGTAGTTCATTTCTGTACTTCTCAAACAACACGATTCCTGTTATCGGCAGCGACCAGCCCTAACTTCAGGCTCTTTGTCGAGGTTTGAAACAACAAAACTAATGTATCATCTTTTTTAAATACAACACACAAAAAACACACACACAAAAAAAAACGATGTCTATTGAAAACGCCTGCCAGATTACAAAAGTTATAAAATGGTGGTATACATTTATTAGTTTGTGTACCAATATTTTAAACTTGAAAAATATATATTTTATTGCTGCGTGCCAAGTTGGCCTATATACTTATGACGTATCTACTCTGTAATCATGGTTTATAAGGTATTTCAGCGATGACATGCCATGCAAAATTGTGGGACGCGTGCCATAGGTTCACCACCCTTATCTTAGACCATGCTAGTTTATGCATTGAAATTGAATTCTGTGAAAGCCTATAGCCAGCATTAACTCTAATTGACCGTGAGAAAAATATATGGAGAAAAAAAATTGATAAATCATCTTCCTTCATCGAATTACTCTTTATCTGAGGCACCGCTGTAAGTCTAAAGTAAAAGTATGAAACTATAAAAACATCAACTTATAGCAAACATCACATATAACACCAACCTAACACTTCACTCATATCTTATTTGTACTTCAAAAATTTAATTTTCAGTTTCCCTAGTGACATTTGCAACATTTACAATCCCTAATACAATAATGATCGCTCTAAATATATATTGTTACTCATCAAAATGAAATTTCATAGACAAAAGTTGATAACAAAAAATATGTTCATTATCTTAAGTGTCCAAAAATTCATTAAAATAAATGTATTTGGATTGATCATATAATATTATTCAAGTATTCCTTATAATTTTTTTTAGATCTCACCGCAGGTTTACACTTACTGTTTAAATTTGGAACAACGAAGGAGTTTAACCGCTTCTTATGACGTCATTTAAGATGGCCGCGTGTAAAGCCAATATAAATATAATGGTATGAGCTGGGGTGGGTGATACAATGTTTAACATTTAGCAATGAAGCAAAGAAATTAAATTAAATTGAAAAAAAAATTAACTAAATGTCACGTGCTTATAGTAATTATGATTTTGTCGATGTCAGGTTATATTAGACTAAATCCTAGCTAATATAACTTTAGGCCTTACGTAGTTTCATCAAATACAATAATAAATCATCTGTTATTGACAACTGTAAATTGTATTTTAAGTGATGTAGCGAGGTTTAGTGTGTCCAGGAACGAGCCAAAATTTCCCCACCATCTTCCCACCAAAATAACCCCGCATTAAAACCTCGCATTTTGCTCAAGTTTAGTGCTCCAGCGTATGAAGCAAAAACAAATATGCCACCAGGGGCGGACCAAACCCTCCGATCCCCTTTTCTCGTGCCATTTGTCTATCATTGGCAGCTGTAAAACACATAAATGGACAGAACTTAAAACACCGGGGTAGAAAGAGGGCTGTCAAAACGTCATCTCGTTTAGAGGGTATCTTCTATTTTCGTGGCTGGATATGCTAAGCACTTTGTTCTTTTGTGAAGTGAGGCAGTTGCCTCTATGCCACTAATAAAATAATCAAATTTAAACCAGAAGCTGAAACACGAACGTTGAACTACATGATTATACCAAACAATCCTAAATTATAACGAGATTAAAATACAAAAATAAAATAAATGTTCACAAACCTCTACCGGTCCAAGTAAAGTTTTTACATTTCCCACATGGACGCTAGAAAACACAGAGAATAAATAAATATTTAACGTTCACAGAATTCTTATAAATTAATTATTTTACCCAATCGTGTTAGCTATTAACCGTCTCTGTGACAATAGTCATTATCATCTGATTAAATATATAATTCTTGTGATTATAGTAAGTAAATATTCTATGAGGGTAAGCATGCTTGTTATATACAGTATAAACATCTGAGTTATGTAGATAACGTTTTAGTCATTGTGATCAACTGGGCAAATATGAGCTACCATTAGATAAAAAGCTAAGTTCTATTGCCCCCTTATTCATAAAGCTATAATGCCATCACTCACTTTCTCAGCTGAAAGGAAAATATGAATGTAAACTTGATTTTGAAATGGAATTGTCTTTTTTTTAAAATTACTTCTAAGAGTAAAGGTAACTCACTAAAGTTTATGAAAAATATATGTATAAAGTTTAACCTGATGTTTATTTTCCAGGCAATGAGTTAGTTGATAATGTGAGCCGAGCCAGACAGACCAACAGTCTAAAACAAAGTTCAAACAAAAAATTGGTTCACTTTTGTAAGGTAAAATGTAACAAATGTATTTTAACCTATGGGAATTTAAGTATTTATATTTTGGGATATAATAAACAAGGAACATTAGAATAAACCCAACCATTTGTGAATGCGTTCACCAAACCGCAAGGTCAAAGAATTGTTACTTTTCTAACTAACTCTAGAAATATAATTTTCTTTAAAACTGTGGTAGGATTTGATAGTAAATGACTCGATCATTCAAACTTAGTAATACATTATGTCAATCAAATAAAATATAGCAATCACTGCTGACTAATAATACACGATTTATATAAAATACAAGATAAACAAATGAATCGTGTGATGAAAACAATAAATTAAAGCTTTATTAATAAACAAATACATATGTAAAGTTTCAGCTATTGCCTTCATTAGTCGAAACACAAGTACTTTTTAAATTCAATTTACATTTTATATAACACACTATAACTATACAATGGGAAAAAATAAGTACCGTAGAGATTAAAAAGCAGAAATGAAAAGAAGAACGGCTGGCTAAATAAGTACTTAAAACAACAACAACAACAAAAACAGGTCAGAAGAGGAGGAATGAAGCAATGTTCCCTGTAAGGTTCGTTGGTTGACTTGGTTCATGTGCAAAATAAATATTAGTTTTAAAAAAACAACTCATGTGCAAAATTGCACAACATCCTTTTTTGTGTGCAAAATATGTATATTTTAAAAAAAATTTCTGCGCGGCTATGCTAAATGGGTGTGTGGCGTTGGTTAGATATCTGCGCGGTCGTGCAGCCTTGCACCTTAAAGGGAATATTGGATGGAAGTATCAAAATACTTTGATATCAAAAGGAAATACCGCGACGAAGGGGAGATCAGTACCAAATGTAACTACATAATTTGAATTAAATGTATTGCATTTATTTTTGGATCTGTATATGATGTTGTGTGCGTGTGTGTGTGTGGGGGGGGGGTCTAATAGTATAAAGTAAAGAAGAGGATGGCCAGAAATGTATGAGTGTTAATGGGAATAAGGCTTAAAGATTTGACGTAGTCTGTATTTTTTAAATATGGGTTGACACTTCAGACTTTTTGAGTAATGTAGATATGTAAGAAAATTCTCACGAAATAAACTATCTCACCACGTCTCCTCCGAGAAGAGAGAATTTTGAGCCGTTGGATGCTTGGGCTGAAAGGTCAAAGATGCCAGTCACTTGTATGGCAGCGCCCCCTGGTGAGATGCTGAACAGTGGGGTGGTTGGGGCGCTAATATCTACTGCTATCAGGCAGCCTTCTACCAATCTGATGTTTTTTTTTAGATATGATGACCAGTTATTGAGGGAAAATAACACGTTGACTTGTAGTTCGTTACAAATTTCCCCCAAAACCAACCTTTTCCTTTGACTTATGGTACTGATACTGTAATTATATTAAGTTCTATGAAATATTTAAATGTGAGTTTAACGCCAATGTTTTAAATAATTGATCATTTTCCATTAAAAACTAATATAAAATACCTGAAATATTAATCACTTATTGAAAGTACGTTAAAATTTAGCCAAATAAAGTTATATACATAATATAATATAAATATATAAAAAGAGCATCAGAGCATACAGCTGAAAGGGGTTTTCTTTCTAAGGTGACTTCTCAATGAGATGGAATTTTCTTTCCACTACATAAGGATAACTCTCAAATGTTTTTGTTTTTTTGATGGTTTTTGTTATTTGGTTTTCGGGAATAAGGGGGTCAAAATCAAGCTCATTCCTCCCCCAACCTCAATGCGGCACAAAATTGATAAGTCGATAACACTGTAATAACACACGCTAAATGTCAACACTTACCTCTTCTATAATTGAGCCAACGCACTTGGAGTCACTGCACGTTGTCCTCAGGTAATCACTAGTCCTAGTATCCACTGGGAGCTGGAGTTTGGTGAGGTAGCAGCACAGAATATTGATATAATCAAGGTTTTGGTTTTAGTTATAAAATCAACTGAATGGGGTTTTTGAAGGATAACAAAAATAGCACTGCGGTCAAGCGTGACTCGATGTCACATGATGCGCCGGCCACGATTACCATGGACTCACCCAAGGACCATAACCACCATAGCTGACACCCATTTAAGACAAAGGGTCAAGCATATTGTCTACATATAAACCTAGCATAAATACATATATTATTTTAAAGTGATCTGTTAGGCTCTTCTCTGACATGTTTCTGTTAGGCTCATCTCTGACATGTTTCTGTTAGGCTCATCTCTGACATGTTTCTATTAGGCTCATCTCTGACATGTTTCTGTTAGGCTCATCTCTGACATGTTTCTGTTAGGCTCATCTCTGACATGTTTCTGTTAGGCTCATCTCTGACATGTTTCTGTTAGGCTCATCCCTGACATGTTTCTGTTAGGCTCATCTCTGACATGTTTCTGTTAGGCTCATCCCTGACATGTTTCTGTTAGACTCATCTCTGACATGTTTCTGTTAGGCTCATCTCTGACATGTTTCTGTTAGGCTCATCTCTGACATGTTTCTGTTAGGCTCATCTCTGACATGTTTCTGTTAGGCTCATCTCTGACATGTTTCTGTTAGGCTCATCTCTGACATGTTTTTGTTAGGCTCATCTCTGACATGTTTCTGTTATGCTCATCTCTGACATGTTTCTGTTAGGCTCATCTCTGACATGTTTCTGTTAGGCTCATCTCTGACATGTTTCTGTTAGGCTCATCTCTGACATGTTTCTGTTAGGCTCATCTCTGACATGTTTCTGTTAGGCTCATCTCTGACGTGTTTGTATTAGGCTCATCTCTGACGTGTTTGTGTTAGGCTCATCTCTGACGGGTTTGTGTTAGGCTCATCTCTGACGTGTTTCTGTTAGGCTCATCTCTGACATGTTTGTGTTAGGCTCATCTCTGTCATGTTTGTGTTAGGCTCATCTCTGACGTGTTTGTGTTAGGCTCACCTCTGACATGTTTCTGTTATGCTCATCTCTGACATGTTTGTGTTAGGCTCATCTCTGACATGTTTGTGTTAGGCTCATCTCTCACGTGTTTGTGTTAGGCTCATATCTGACGTGTTTGTGTTAGGCTCATCTCTGACGGGTTTGTGTTAGGCTCATCTCTGACGTGTTTCTGTTAGGCTAATCTCTGACATGTTTGTGTTATGCTCTTCTCTGACATGTTTCTGTTAGGCTCTTCTCTGACATGTTTCTGTTAGGCTCATCTCTGACATGTTTCTGTTAGGCTCATCTCTGACATGTTTCTGTTAGGCTCATCTCTGACATGTTTCTGTTAGGCTCATCTCTGACATGTTTTTGTTAGGCTCATCTCTGACATGTTTCTGTTAGGCTCATCTCTGACATGTTTCTGTTAGGCTCATCTCTGACATGTTTCTGTTAGGCTCATCTCTGACATGTTTCTGTTAGGCTCATCTCTGACATGTTTCTGTTAGGCTCATCTCTGACATGTTTCTGTTAGGCTCATCTCTGACTTGTTTCTGTTAGGCTCATCTCTGACATGTTTGTGTTAGGCTCATCTCTGACATGTTTGTGTTAGGCTCATCTCTGACATGTTTCTGTTAGGCTCATCTCTGACGTGTTTCTGTTAGGCTCATCTCTGACATGTTTCTGTTAGGCTCATCTCTGACATGTTTCTGTTAGGCTCATCTCTGACATGTTTCTGTTAGGCTAATCTCTGACATGTTTCTGTTAGGCTCATCTCTGACATGTTTGTGTTAGGCTCATCTCTGACGTGTTTGTGTTAGGCTCATCTCTGACGTGTTTGTGTTAGGCTCATCTCTGACGGGTTTGTGTTAGGCTCATCTCTGACGTGTTTCTGTTAGGCTCATCTCTGACATGTTTGTGTTAGGCTCATCTCTGTCATGTTTGTGTTAGGCTCATCTCTGACGTGTTTGTGTTAGGCTCACCTCTGACATGTTTCTGTTATGCTCATCTCTGACATGTTTGTGTTAGGCTCATCTCTGACATGTTTGTGTTAGGCTCATCTCTGACGTGTTTGTGTTAGGCTCATCTCTGACGTGTTTGTGTTAGGCTCATCTCTGACGGGTTTGTGTTAGGCTCATCTCTGACGTGTTTCTGTTAGGCTAATCTCTGACATGTTTGTGTTAGGCTCATCTCTGACATGTTTCTGTTAGGCTCTTCTCTGACATGTTTCTGTTAGGCTCATCTCTGACATGTTTCTGTTAGGCTCATCTCTGACGTGTTTGTGGTTACCTCTCTTAACTCTGACTTAAACACTCTGGAAATATTCCGAAAAACCCAATATTGAAAGTCTAGTGATGTTGTGAAACCTTCAAGATATCCAAGCAAACAAACACCGCTAGCGGCTAGAGAATTATCTCACCTGATCTGGCTTCAAGTCAAGCTGTTGAAATCCGTGTTTATGTGCCACATAGACCAGAGTGGACACAGAGTATTGAGACAGTAGCACTTCCAACATGTTTCTATCGTTTGAAAATGAGGACATCACAGGGGCTGAAAATGGACTCTCTGCGTGGTCACCCTTCCAGAACACCTCACCCTAGAGATGATGTGGTACGGAAGTTTACACGATCAAGAATCTATACAAATGACTGGGCTTTTTTCTTTAAGATATTTTAAAAGCGTTTTTTGTATGAAATAAAATGATATTCAACTCTAAAATAAAGAAGGCAAGAAGGTCAAGAAAATATTCTCTGCTTTTAGCTTTCCCTTTTCCCTCACACACAAACACACAAACACACAAACACTAAAACAAAAACCCGATGAAGTCCCATCAATTAGACATGAAATAAAGATTCAATTTGAGCTTTCAAATGTGGTTTTCTCATAAAACCCAAGTGTTTTTTTTACCTTGTGTTGTGTTTCCAGGTAGTTGGATGTAAATATACACGGTGACTTGAGACTGTAGTCGACCACAAATTTCTCAACATCAACCGACGCTGGAGAAAGTTGGGACTGAACATTCCCGAACATTCCCGAACATTAATTCATTTCATTAGTAAGATCCATGACGATGTTTGATGAATGTTAAATGTTTACAAAAATAAATAAAAGAATCAAATAAAGCTTATCTCACAAGTCTTTAGTTCAGAAATTTAAAGGCTCACATCTGCTTCGAAATCTAATTTTTGTCTTTGTTAATATTTTGAGCTCAGTTTACCTCAACTCCAAAATAATTTTATTAAAAAATTACCCAATTAAGTAATCAAACATAAATAGTGAAACTTAAAACTCTGCATTTTAAATGATTAAGAGATCAACACTAAAACACGCTTAAAATACCATTATGGAAATTTGAAAAAAAAAGTAGATGCCATTTAATCCTTACGTTACATTCACATTTATCCACAACAAATGTTATTTTGTAGATAAAGTTACCACGGAATTTAATAAGACGAGACTCACTGTGAATCTGTTTTAACACATCGGCACCCGGTCCATTAATGGTGTCACTCACAACGTCACAGACCTAAAATAAATTATTTTTTTTGGTTACACTTTTCAATCATTGTGCGCATATGCACTCGGCTCGCGGACTAACAATCGCGTGTTCGAGCCTCGGTGAAGTCATGGAACAGTTCCGTGGCTTAGGGGTGTCCCTGAGTCCACCCAGCTCTGTTGGGTAACTGACATAAGTTAGGGGTGTCCCTGAGTCCACCCAGCTCTGTCGGGTAACTGACATAAATTAGGGGTGTCCCTGAGTCCACCCAGCTCTGTCGGGTAACTGACATAAGTTAGGGGTGTCCCTGAGTCCACCCAGCTCTGTTGGGTAACTGACATAAGTTAGGGGTGTCCCTGAGTCCACCCAGCTCTGTTGGGTAACTGACATAAGTTAGGGGTGTCCCTGAGTCCACCCAGCTCTGTCGGGTAACTGACATAAGTTAGGGGTGTCCCTGAGTCCACACAGCTCTGTTGGGTAACTGACATAAGTTAGGGGTGTCCCTGAGTCCACCCAGCTCTGTTGGGTAACTGACATAAGTTAGGGGTGTACCTGAGTCCACCCAGCTCTGTCGGGTAACTGACATAAGTTAGGGGTGTCCCTGAGTCCACCCAGCTCTGTTGGGTAACTGACATAAGTTAGGGGTGTCCCTGAGTCCACCCAGCTCTGTCGGGTAACTGACATAAGTTAGGGGTGTCCCTGAGTCCACCCAGCTCTGTTGGGTAACTGACATAAGTTAGGGGTGTCCCTGAGTCCACCCAGCTCTGTCGGGTAACTGACATAAGTTAGGGGTGTCCCTGAGTCCACCCAGCTCTGTCGGGTAACTGACATAAGTTAGGGGTGTCCCTGAGTCCACCCAGCTCTGTCGGGTAACTGACATAAGTTAGTGGTGTCCCTGAGTCCACCCAGCTCTGTCGGGTAACTGACATAAGTTAGTGGTGTCCCTGAGTCCACCCAGCTCTGTCGGGTAACTGACATAAGTTAGGGGTGTCCCTGAGTCCACCCAGCTCTGTTGGGTAACTGACATAAGTTAGGGGTGTCCCTGAGTCCACCCAGCTCTGTCGGGTAACTGACATAAGTTAGTGGTGTCCCTGAGTCCACCCAGCTCTGTTGGGTAACTGAAATAAGTTAGGGGTGTCCCTGAGTCCACCCAGCTCTGTTGGGTAACTGACATAAGTTAGGGGTGTCCCTGAGTCCACCCAGCTCTGTCGGGTAACTGACATAAGTTAGTGGTGTCCCTGAGTCCACCCAGCTCTGTCGGGTAACTGACATAAGTTAGTGGTGTCCCTGAGTCCACCCAGCTCTGTCGGGTAACTGACATAAGCTAGGGGTGTCCCTGAGTCCACCCAGCTCTGTCGGTTAACTGACATAAGTTAGGGGTGTCCCTGAGTCCACCCAGCTCTGTCGGGTAACTGACATATAATAAGTTAGGGGTGTCCCTGAGTCCACCCAGCTCTGTCGGGTAACTGACATAAGTTAGGGGTGTCCCTGAGTCCACCCTGCTCTGTCGGGTAACTGACATAAGTTAGGGGTGTCCCTGAGTCCACCCAGCTCTGTCGGGTAACTGACATAAGTTAGGGGTGTCCCTGAGTCCACCCAGCTCTGTCGGGTAACTGACATAAGTTAGGGGTGTCCCTGAGTCCACCCAGCTCTGTCGGGTAACTGACATAAGTTAGGGGTGTCCCTGAGTCCACCCAGCTCTGTCGGGTAACTGACATAAGTTAGTGGTGTCCCTGAGTCCACCCAGCTCTGTCGGGTAACTGACATAAGTTAGTGGTGTCCCTGAGTCCACCCAGCTCTGTCGGGTAACTGACATAAGTTAGGGGTGTCCCTGAGTCCACCCAGCTCTGTTGGGTAACTGACATAAGTTAGGGGTGTCCCTGAGTCCACCCAGCTCTGTCGGGTAACTGACATAAGTTAGGGGTGTCCCTGAGTCCACCCAGCTCTGTCGGGTAACTGACATAAGTTAGGGGTGTCCCTGAGTCCACCCAGCTCTGTTGGGTAACTGACATAAGTTAGGGGTGTCCCTGAGTCCACCCAGCTCTGTCGGGTAACTGACATAAGTTAGTGGTGTCCCTGAGTCCACCCAGCTCTGTTGGGTAACTGAAATAAGTTAGGGGTGTCCCTGAGTCCACCCAGCTCTGTTGGGTAACTGACATAAGTTAGGGGTGTCCCTGAGTCCACCCAGCTCTGTCGGGTAACTGACATAAGTTAGTGGTGTCCCTGAGTCCACCCAGCTCTGTCGGGTAACTGACATAAGTTAGTGGTGTCCCTGAGTCCACCCAGCTCTGTCGGGTAACTGACATAAGTTAGGGGTGTCCCTGAGTCCACCCAGCTCTGTCGGGTAACTGACATAAGTTAGGGGTGTCCCTGAGTCCACCCAGCTCTGTCGGGTAACTGACATATAATAAGTTAGGGGTGTCCCTGAGTCCACCCAGCTCTGTCGGGTAACTGACATAAGTTAGGGGTGTCCCTGAGTCCACCCTGCTCTGTCGGGTAACTGACATAAGTTAGGGGTGTCCCTGAGTCCACCCAGCTCTGTCGGGTAACTGACATAAGTTAGGGGTGTCCCTGAGTCCACCCAGCTCTGTCGGGTAACTGACATAAGTTAGGGGTGTCCCTGAGTCCACCCAGCTCTGTCGGGTAACTGACATAAGTTAGGGGTGTCCCTGAGTCCACCCAGCTCTGTCGGGTAACTGACATAAGTTAGTGGTGTCCCTGAGTCCACCCAGCTCTGTCGGGTAACTGACATAAGTTAGTGGTGTCCCTGAGTCCACCCAGCTCTGTCGGGTAACTGACATAAGTAAGGGGTGTCCCTGAGTCCACCCAGCTCTGTTGGGTAACTGACATAAGTTAGGGGTGTCCCTGAGTCCACCCAGCTCTGTCGGGTAACTGACATAAGTTAGGGGTGTCCATGAGTCCACCCAGCTCTGTCGGGTAACTGACATAAGTTAGGGGTGTCCCTGAGTCCACCCAGCTCTGTCGGGTAACTGACATAAGTTAGGGGTGTCCCTGAGTCCACCCAGCTCTGTCGGGTAACTGACATAAGTTAGGGGTGTCCCTGAGTCCACCCAGCTCTGTCGGGTAACTGACATAAGTTAGGGGAGAAGCAGAAATAAGTCATAATGATCACAATATTTATCGTGGGCCCTAAATAAATAGAAGAAGACTTTAGCTTGAAGCGATTTATAGGGAGTTTATCTTGCAGTTCTCAAGATAGACTATCAAGCGGAGTAGCATGGGTTTCACGGCCCGAGAAAGAAGTCAAGCAAGCCGCCTTCCAGCCAAATAAAATAATATGCTATTTTAAAGAATAAAAAAATGTATATTGAAAATTAAAAATAAGAACATAATAAAATTTAAGAGCTTTCCTTTCTTGATCTAAAATTTAAGTTTTCTTCTTTTCCTCATGACGAAACTTTGATGACAATAACTTTGGGGACGCAATAATCTTCTGTATAGAAGGAGCGTCTGTAAACAGATAAGACAAGTTCAATATCAAAGGCGTCGTGACCTTCAAACTCAATTGCTTTAATGAATTGAATGGCTTAAATTCATTAATCTATTTTTTATTGCCCATGAGTACAAGAAAAATACTAGTTTGTCAATGTCATGTGAGATATGTGCTATAGTTTGTCAATGTCATGTGAGATATGTGCTCTAGTTTGTCAATGTCATGTGAAAAATGTGTTCTAGTTGTCAATGTCATGTGAGATATGTGCTCTAGTTTGTCAATGTCATGTGAGACATGTGTTCTAGTTTGTCAATGTCATGTGAGATATGTGCTATAGTTTGTCAATGTCATGTGAGATATGTGCTCTAGTTTGTCAATGTCATGTGAGATATGTGCTATAGTTTGTCAATGTCGTGTGAGATATGTGTTCTAGTTTGTCAATGTCATGTGAGATATAGCCTCTAGTTTGTCAATGTCATGTGAGACATGTGTTCTAGTTTGTTAATGTCATGTGAGACATGTGTTCTAGTTTGTTAATGTCATGTGAGACATGTGTTCTAGTTTGTCAATGTCATGTGAGATATGTGCTCTAGTTTGTCAATGTCATGTGAGATATGTGCTCTAGTTTGTCAATGTCATGTGAGATATGTGTTCTAGTTTGTCAATGTCATGTGAGATATGTGCTCTAGTTTGTCAATGTCATGTGAGATATGTGATATAGTTTGTCAATGTCATGTGAGATAAGTGTTATAGTTTGTCATGTCATGTGAGATATGTGCTCTAGTTTGTCAATGTCATGTGAGATATGTGCCCTCGTTTGTCAATGTCATGTGAGATATGTGCTCTAGTTTGAAGTCTGGTCGCAACATCTAGTACAGTGCTGTCCAACCTTTTTGACCCCGCGGGCCACATTTTTTTCCTTATTAGGCCGGGGGCCGCAAGCAATTAACGTCTTAAGAAAATATTAAATGGATAAATACTTCCTACCTTATGTAACTTTGTCTCCTCATCAATACGAAAAATAACTTGAATAAAAACCGTAACACATCTATAATGTGATATTTGGCTTTGAACTGTACTTGCAATTTTCTTAATTTGCGGTTCGTATTCTGTAACTGCTGCTCTTATTAAGTTTTCCAAATGCTCATCAGTCAAAGCGTTTCGTTTTTTAGATTTTATATTATTCATGATGGAGAATCCAGCTTCACAGACGTAGGTACTCCCAAACATGGTTAATATTTTTCTACAACTTTTCGATAGTTGCGGAAATTCGTCTGCAGAAACATACGTCATCCAGAATTCAGTTGGTGACGAATTCGTATGTTTATTACGAAGCGGTGTGTTATGCTGAATCTCGATGATTTCAAGCTGCACTGCACCTTCGTCTTCTCCTAATATGGTCATTTTCGAGGCTATATTAGAGACATCACTAGTAAAAGGATTTTCTACAAAAAGCAAAACAGGTGTAAGATTTCGAATATCTTTAAATCGATCTATGAAATCCAGCTTTAACTTTTCTAATAAAAGATAGAATCGCTCATTTGTGACAAGCTCTGTAAGTTGTTAAGCAGCCTTGGCAAGAGCTGGGAAGTGAGTAAAATTTGACTGATTTAGTTGGGTGATGAAAAAATCGAGCTTGGATTCAAAAATACTGATTTCTCTCATTAGCGTTGGTAAGATTTGAAAACGTCCTTGCAATTTTAAATTTAATTTATTCAGGTGATCCGTGATGTCGGTTAGAAATGCTAATTTTACCCAAAAAATCTGGTAGTTCTATATAATTTAACAAATCTTCCTTCTTTTTAGACCTGAGAAACAGTTTTACTTCGTCAATTAGGTTCCAAAATCGTGACAGAACCTTTCCTTTGCTCAGCCAACGAACATCAGTATGAAGAATAAAATCCCCAAAATTGTTATCATACTCTTCTAACAAAGTCTTAAACTGCCTGTGATTTAATGGATTAGCTCGAATAAAATTAACACTTTTCACCACAACATCCATAACATTTTGCAATTTGTCATCCTTCAACTTTGAGGAAAGAGATTGCTGGTGAATTATACAATGATAAGATTGAATGTCTGGAAAATCATTGTCAGCCTTCAGCAAACCAATGAGTCCAACTTTCCTTCCTATCATTGCTGGAGCACCATCCGTTGTAACAGAAATCAGCTTCCTCAAATCGATATTGTTGTTTAATAGAAAATCCTTCAGTGCTTTATATACGTCCTCACCACTGGTTGTATTTTTTAATGGACTTAGTGTCAGCAATTCTTCTTTAAAGGTCTGTCCCTTGTCAAACCTAACCCAAACTATAAGTTGGACCGTGTCAGTTGTATCACATGATTCATCCAATGCCAGACTGAAACCAGAAGCGTTTTTTAAATCCGTAAGCAACTGCTCCAAAATATTCACGGACATACTTTCAACACGCTTTGCCACAGTCTGGTGGGAAAGCTGAAGATAAGATATTTGTTTCTTTATTTCTTCCTTGTTTTTAAACTCAGAAAATAATGAATCAGCACATTCTTGAAAACAAAGTTTAACCGTTTCACCATCCCGATACGATTTTTGTTTCTTCGCTAAAAACCAGCTAATTTTAAAAGACGTTTCAGTAGCACAATCACTTGAACTCAAAATCCGGCGGAAAACATTTTGCTGGTCATTTAAATTCTTCTTTAAAGAACTAACTTTGTCCTCTCTTAGCTTTGTTCCTTTCGGATATTCGTTATCAAAATCGGCATGCACTGACTTGTGGTGTCTCTGCAGATTTGACTGTTTGATAACAGAAATAGTAGCCTGACAAATCAAACACACTGGCTTTTCATTAAACAGAGAAAACAAAAATTCGAGTTCCCACGAAGAGTTAAAAGTACGATTCTCTTCTGTAACTTTTCGTTTCCTACTCGCCATATTGGCTTTCTCTTTTTAGAAACAAATGTCGTTTCAAAAATCGTTCCTGTTATCTCTCAGAATTTTTTCACAAATGAATTGCACTGATACCACAAACACTGCTTTTATTCTGGTTTCTACTATCAGAATGGTTCACACTCTCGAAATGAATACCAGTTACTGGTCTTTTTCCTTTTAAAAATACAGGATGGACATTTATTCAACCCCCCACCCCACCGCCCCCAAACCCAGGCAAGTTTATTTCAACTTGTTCACATTCCTATGCAGTGACCTGGGAAGATCATATAACGCCCTATGTGTCATTTTGATTATCCTTGTTCCGACACTGACCAGGTAGCTACGAATAAAATCCGTCGGGCCACCGCTGACCCCGCTATGACCCCACCCTGACTGAAGCAACAGAAAGACATTCTGGATTGCTGTATCCCCGTATCGGATTTCAGCTAAGCCCAAGTTGCCCCATTGTTCACGTGAAACGCCAAGGACATAAATCTATCAAACCAAAAACCTCTTTTGCGGCACCCCACCCCGTCTTATTAAAAATGCCACATTTCTCAGGTAGTCTCTAATAAATTATCAAAAATTTTGAATCACCAAGTTTTTTTTCCTTTTTTTTTCTCAAGATAACAAGAATTTTTACCAAGATATGGCGGGCCATTTTAGACAGGTCCGCGGGCCGCATGCGGCCCGCGGGTTGGACAGCACTGCACTAAACCCTCTGCACCACCTTACATCCACTGAGACGTTATTTTATATAAAATTTAAATAGAAGGAGAAAAGGAAATAAAAAACTGATTTCAATTTGTATTTGTTTGTAACTGCCAATATTTTGCAATGAAAGAGTTATTTTGCTTTATTTAAAAGCAAAGCCCTTTCAGCTAAAAGTCTTGGGGCGTTGAACAACAAGTTAACTAAAACTTAGACAAGAGAATTTACCAACAATATTACCAAGAAGTTTTCACTCTATTCTTAATTTCATACCCATTCGTGGCTTATTAATATGTGACAATGAAAATGATTTCCACCTGGGGGGGGGAGATAAGATAGGTACTTCATATTTAAAGATAATTTGTGTATTCCTAAACTACGCGTCGATAAATAATGTCAAGGGTCTAACATTGTATGTACTAAAATGTCCTATGCTATCGGGACTTAGAAAAAAAAAGAATTTGAGAGTGTATGAGGGATGTGGAGAGGCTGGGGTTATTAACGCACGCATACAGACATATGGTTTAGAATTTTCAGTAGTATATTCATTTTGTTTATTTATGGTAGTTTTAGCCAGACAGATTGGCAGTTTGACGACTTACCAAGTCAGTCACTTGTGAATGCTGTGCTTGAAGTAAGTCAACCTTTTATCAAAGTATTCAAGGTCGAAACATGTCCCGTTAAAATAGTTACAATCCCAGTAGCTAGAGATAATTCTCAAATTTAATGGAAGAAGAAGAATATCATTACCTTAAACATTAACAACCAAATGACGTACATGAACGGAATGCCCATCTTATAAAGTTACTAGACGAGGCACATAATCAAGTAAAGCATTTTATAGGAATCGTTCTTAATTTTAACTAATGTAATTCTCGCCAACACAACGTTAAAGCCACGTTGTCATCAATCTAGGCGACTATTCATTCATTTACCCGTTGTTAAGAATGATTCTAAAATAATTCGATGCTTTCTGTCTTCATGCTCAGCTGAACGTACCCCCACCCCCATTTCCCAACATCTCAAACACATAACTGTTCCCTCACAACGAGACAGACATAGAGATGAGACCACCTTTCTTATTCCGTATGCAACAACAAACACATACTAATTTTAGTTGTTGTTTTTTTTTGCGTATGGAATTCAGACGTGGCATGAATTGCCCGAATAAACCAGAAAAAACCAACACACTTCAATAAACATTTTACACTCACTATAAATAAACCATGGATAAGCGCACAGCCCAATAAACGCCCGTAAAGAAGTAGCGTCTGTAATAAATAGATACCTTATTGCTTTAATATCCATGTAAACGCCCCACGCTAATCTTTCAAGGTCCACGCAATCTTCCATTTACTTTTCTTGAAACTTATTTTAATTAAACAGTGTAATATTTTAATTCCACATCTTTGATTTCCCTTTCAACTCTTATCTTACCTTATCTTATCTGTTTACAGACGCTCCTTCTATACAGAAGATTATTGCGTCCTACGCTTATCTATGGTTTGTGTTTAGTCCTGCATTTTTATTAGAGATTTAAATGTTGATAAAGTGTTCCAGCGCTATCATTTATTCAACTGCCGATAAATACATGACCTTTTTGTGGAGTAATTCGCTTTGTGCAACTATTGCTCGTGTGTTAAACTTTTAGCTCAATGTTGATGAAGTAAAAGTGAAAAATTGACATGTTGCGTAGGATATTATAATCCTAATTTTTTTGTGTGGAGATAATAGAAAACATGGTCTTTATGTCTCATGCTTTCAATTTTTTCTCAATCGCTTTATTTCTCGCCATTTTCAGAATTAAAATGCTGAAAATAGTCCATCGTGCTGTTGTCGGCTGACAGCTGCACGCTGGTTCTCCCTCGCCGGGTCGTTGCTCCTAGTGAGTACGGTCTGTAAGTTCAAATCGCTCCGTGACGCTTCACGCAATTTGAAATCGTGGGGACTTTTTTTTCAGACTCAAAGTGAAACACCCCACATGTCTGGCAAACTTATACATTGTAAAACGTTGTTCTCGTGGTATTTAGAAGCGGGTAAATTTCCAGCCATAATTTTGACTCAACCCGTCATACCGTCAACTCAAATGTTAACACATGACTAGACAGTAAACAAAATTAACTTTTATGAACATAAGAAATAAGATCTTAAGCATAAAATAAGAGAACTCATTTTAATTGTTGATTAAAAATGTTCTGTATTTTTGGCTTTTTACAACAACACCTAATTTCCTAATGTTTTTTGTACAAAATACACCATGAAACTAGATGATAAATAATATAAGTTCGAAAATATTATTTTTTAAAATAAAAGAGTTAAAAGGGAGAGAAGAATAACGTTTAAATTATAAAGAGGAAAAGCGAATGAATTTATTGACATTTTAAAGCCATTTACTAAAATACATTTTTTCAATGATTAATAATACCTATTAATTAATAACACATAATTAATAACACATAATTAATAATAGTAAAACAATTTTTTTTTGAAAATATTTTTGATAGTGGTATATATCATTTTAACTCAAATGTTAACAGTTTAACAGTGGTAAGTGATATTTTAGAAGTTGTAATTAATTTTGAACACTCGCAATTAGTGTTTTAGCGGTGTTAATTGATATTTAGCATGATAAATGAATTTTAACAGTGTTACTGTATATTTTAACAGTGTTAAATGCCATTTTAATAGTGTTAATTATTGCTTTAACAATAGTAATGGATGAGGTCTCTGCTAATGATGGGAGTTAGTAATGCTTTCCAAGAGGCCAATACACACATCTGTTTCATGGTCGTTCGTAATATCGATATTCCATATTGAAGACTCGAAGACTACTGAAGAAGAAAAAGTATATATATATTAAGGATCAGTTAGAAAATGTATAAACACGGGTCGAATAGACAGGTTTAATAACCCAGTGTTGGTTAAACTTCCGCTAAAAAAAAACAACCCTTTAATTTGGCCTACGATATGAAAGGAATTTATGTCATTGAAACCCAATTTATGTACGCCAATGAGATCTAACGTACAAATTGAAGAGATTTTCTGTGTTATAAGTTAAACAATGATAAATAATAATTATCAAGCTATAATTTTTTTACACTTCAACGGCGATAAGCAATTACAGTTTTTGCAGTTGTAGCTTTACATTATAAAATAAATGTCTAATTACTTGAAACCGTTAGTTAGCTTTAATTAGTAACTTTAAACCTCATTTTTGGTATATCTTTACTCAGTAATCCAATGCATACATTTCTAATTTTGCTTTAATACAGTTAATAACAGTATTAATTAAGCAAGCCCTTAGAAACTTTTTAACTAGGATTGATATTGGAATATTTACATGTATTCTTCAATAAAATGCGAGACGAACTGAACATTTAGTTTAGCTCTCAAACGGGATGATGGCGTATATGCCATTTAATTACTTCACAGTTGGAAATCGTAACAACGCTTCGGGTAAATATTCTCTGAAGTCTTATAGACGAAACTTTAATGTTTAGACTAAATTATTAAATAATATTTAAGAAATATTCTCTGCATAAAATCTACGTAAAATGGAAGACTTGAAAGACAGCCATCCCTTGGGCAAAATGAAAACATTGTACAAGTACAAGAGAACTCTCACAAAAACTAGTTAACCCAATCCTTCAAATAGTCTCCCCTTAAATCTCCAATCTTGAAATTACCGTTAGTTATTCCAAAACACATTCATCCTTGGACGGATTGTTTTTAGGACTCATAATCATAATCATAGGTGTGTCTACTTATTCTATGGGTTAATCTCCTTCATATTTATTTTGAATGTATTATGATGGAGATGCAATCTAAATTTTGAAAGGACTTATATCTTATATGTATTCTTTGACGATGCCATCTAATTTGTGAATTTTAATATTATGAAGTAATTCTTGAAAGCCCATTTCAAAAACAGTTTACGTCAGAGCAGAGCTGCCCTCAAATAAATAGTCTTGCAAAAATTTTAAAACTTTTTTTTTGCGAACGCAGATTATTATTTAACAAATAATAAATTAGATTCTAAATATTCTATGGCATGGGCTCTAACTTTGAACATGTGAATTACTTAAATGTGCTTTGTCAAGTGAATTCAATCGAACTAAATTCACACCTTGCCATCACTATTGCTAGTTGTGTTTTTGCTAGTTAAAAAAATAATTATAATATAATGCTAAATTCTTTAGTTTGCGTTAGATTAGTTTTTGGTACTCCAAAAAGTGCTGAAGTCTCCAACCGTATGTTATTACAATTTTAAAGTTTTTAAAAGAGTATAAAATTCAGAAGAACTTCACTTCCGGTCAGCCATGGTTGTTGGAAGTGTGGAGGACAAGGTCAGCAACGAGCGGCTTTTTTTCTTGTGTCTCTTTATACAGGTGCGTTATTTTTGGCCAGCCAACTTGGGATTTTTTTTTCATATTTGGGATAGCGAAATCTTAGTTAATACTCGTCTACAAGTGTTATACTATTAATAGACTGGTTAGTTTTACATACAGTCGATGTATTTATGGACGGGGGGGGGGAACTTTCTGGAAACAAAACCTCGAAGACTTGAAACTCATAAAGTATATTTTTTGTTTTATCCAAATGATCACAGCAAATTTTCCCCTTTTCCCCTACGTCCTTTCCCCAGTCAACACGACACAGGAGACACCCGTGAGGCCGGTGAGAAATATATTATTTTGAACACAGCTGTAATTTCTATTAAAGTTTGTTCCGTATCTTATGGAGGCCGTAGTACGGAAAGTTACACTTGTCATAGGCGTTGTTTTACAACTTGTTGGAAGGGGCAGCTGGGAGTAAATATAGAGATGGTGACGAACAGTTGCGCGGAGAGAGGGCTGGCTGGGTGGGAGTCGGGAGTCACTCAATCCGTCAATGACCTATTAAATGTTTAAAAAGAATTTCCTTGGATCTGCGAGTGATATTCAGGGTTTGTTCCTAAAGACAGTGATTGTCATTAAGTGATTGTTCCTAAAATCAGAGTTTGTTCCTGAAGACAGTGATAGTCATTAACTGATTGTTCCCTAAAGACAGAGTTTGTTCCTAAAGACAGTGATTGTCATTAAGAGATTGTTCCTAAAGACAGAGTTTGTTCCTGAAGACAATGATTGTCATTAAGCGATTGTTCCTAAAGACGGGGTTTGTTCCTAAAGATAATGATTGTCATTAAGTGATTGTTCCTAAAGTCAGAGTTTGTTCCTAAAACAGTGATTGTCATTAAGTTCAACGGGTTCAACTGTCAGATTTTGTTTGGAAGGAAATATCATTTATTTAGTCACAACCCAAAAAAAACTGTCAGCCCGGAAGGAAGTTACAAGGATTGATTCCAACTGGGTTGAAAAACATTTGACGCCTGACACAAAGAAAACAACTATAATTGAAAAAACAAACAATAAAACTTCAGGCAAAAAGTTCTGACGTGGTGGATCTCCGAGCCTTCTACGTTCTGCCATTGTACATAGTCTGGAGGACTGACAACGCCTCTGATCAAAACTGTAACTCTCCGCACTTTGGCCTAGATTTCTGTAGTGCACATTTCATGATATGACTGGGGTTAGAAACGATCCATGGCACAGGGACCGATCATTAAAATATTGGAATTTTCAAACTACTCTCACAGCGCGTTCTGGAACTAATCAAGTTAATTAGTAATCATCTTTTATCAGCCAAATGATTAAGTAAAGGTGACCAACTCGACTTATCTTTATGTGTAATGGGACTGCACTGATGCTAAATATAAAGCGTATCTAAATTATTGATAAGCTCACAGTACAATGAAAGGCCGTCACTAATACTTTTTGAAAAGTGGGAAAATGGCCACTTCTAAAACTGTTAAAACAAAAGAACACGAAAAAAAGAAAAAAAATTCCCCCACGCAGTTTACAAGAGCATATGATTGATAATTGTAAAAAAATTAATTAAATTCCTTGAATAAGACACTCAGTTATATGTGGGTGAATTCTTCTCTTTAAAACAAAAAGATGGAAGGAAAAATATCCAATGGATCCCTAACACAGTATAATAGGACATAATGGGGAATCTATATACAAAGACATCTATCATTTGATCACCAAGACCGAATTGTCCAATAAAAACTAAAAAACTCGACTTACAATATATAAATGTTAATTTAGTTCTTAGTTTTTTATGCATGTGTGTCTATATGCATTTCTATATCAAATTTAATTGAAAAGGCGGGGATTGCTGGTAGTGGGGACTGATACGATTACTCAACCCCTTCCAATCCTACTTCCATTAAGACCTTATACGTTAAAATAAGACAACACGACCATAAAAGGTATCGAAGTCGTTTTACAATGCCTGGGACTCTAACCCACTTTTAGTTATAAATACAGGCGTCCCATGGGCTGAAAGCTGTCAGTGTGTACAGATAGCTGTGACAGAACAGCCGTGTGCTGAGTAGAAGACTGACTGTTGCCGTGATACTGGTTTGAAATTAGGTAAGTTGACTTGTAACTTGTAATGCATTGCGCTTTCTAATGTATTGTATTTAAAACGTCCATTGTAGAGTTAGTAAATATAAACTTTAATAAATATAAAACCTGACTAACATATTCCAGAATAAAAAAAATAGTAGTGCATACAAAGACTGTCATTTCACGTAATAGCTAATATTTCAATTTGATTACGTATTGCATCTTATTCTCAGGCATAATCGATATGTGCATGCTTAATATGAACGCCAACGCTCTGTGGGAATAATACATTATCTAGTGGCATACACAATAATTTATAGCAGTGGCTCACCACCGCCTTCGTTGCTCGCATCCCGGGTGGTGCGTAATTGCACTTCAAAATAAATATATTTTTGGGGAGCTGTGGGGGGGGGGAGCTAAGGTGCTGGATAAGAAAAGTAATTTAAAAAAATTATTTCCCAACGACTTATAAATTGCTTCATCATAACTTGAAAAACGCTATAAGAAAACTTAACAAAAAATTGTATTACTTCCGGGCTTTGATTTTTGACGTAAAGAAGCATTTTTAACGGCGCTTTTAAGATGACACACGTACTGCACAGTTTTAAAGAGATTGCATCCAGCTACCAATGAATTCAATATGATATATGGTCTAATCTTAGGCAAATACTTATCTTTGTTGGGCATTATTCCCAATCATTAAGCTACATATTATTTCAATTTACAATTTTGATGATTTTAACTATATGCCATCCCTGATTTATTTTTACCTTTGTCACGCCCTAAGTCATCAATTCAAATCTCTGATACAAACAGAACAAAGAAACTGCTCAAGTGCAAAAATTGATCTGTTGCCCTTCATAATTCCGAAGAGTACACCGCCCCGTGCGCACAAACATGGAGTGGGTCACGTGGCTGGTGTTACTGTTGGTCCTGGTGTTGGCAGTGATTCTGTTTGTCCGAATGATGACCGCTCGCCACAACACCTTCAAGAAGATGGGAATAGACATCCCGCCGGGTGCCAACCTATTCGGACATTTCGCGCTTGGAGTGGAGCACGGGATTTTCAAATGTCAAACAGAAATGTACAAGTTGTTTAAGAACCACAAGGTGTGTAACCGTAGTGTGTTGCTAGTGTGTAGCCGGTGTTGCAAGTGTGTTGCCTTCTTGTCAGTGTGTAATCGTTGTCGCTAGTGTTTTGCCTTTGTTGTGTTGCTAATGTGTATGTATAGTTGTTGTTGCAAGTGTGTTGCTAGCGTGTAGCCGTTCTTGATAGTGTGTACCCTTAGTTGCTAGTGTGGCCCTTTTAAAGTGTGTATATGTTTCTTCGAAGCTATTATATAGTAGTTTATGACCGTGTTAATTTATTGATGTCGGTATGTACTAGTACTAGTTGATAACGACAGTCAATACAACTACTTGGTGCTGGTGTTCATGTTGGCACGATGTGTTTCGTCTTAATTTTGAGCAGTTGTTGTTGTGGATCATTTGTTGTAGTTTTGGAGTAGTTGACGTTGCTGAGAGTAGTTGATGTTGATGTGGAGTATTTGTTCTGCCGAAAGACTGAGTGCGCAGAGAGTTAATAAGAGTATCTGTATTGGACCTTATCCAAAAAAAAATGGAATAAAATATATTTCTCACAAAAAAGAATTACTTTCAAGGTACATAAAAATATAAATTTAACGATTACTTCCCTTAAAACCCAACTCCCTCCAGGTTTACGGATGGTACGACATTAGGACACCGATACTCATCGTCAAAGACCTGGACATGGCCAAGGACATCATGGTCAAGCATTTCAAACAGTTCACCGACCGACGGGTCCCCGTGGAGCATGACGCCCCTTTTAAAGACACTCTGCTGACGCTAAAGGGAGACAAGTGGAAGCGGATCAGAAGTATTATCACCCCTACTTTCAGTTCGGGGAGGCTCAAGAAAATGGCGCCACACGTCGAGCGTAACGCTAAACTACTTCTGGAAAACCTGAAGCGGAAGCAGGAGAGCGGGGAGGAGGTGGAACTAAGAGATGCCTGCGGCTGCTTCGCCCTTGACGTCATCGCCACCATTGGCTTTGGACTCGACATCAACACGCTAGGGGACCCCAACAACAAGTTTTCGACGGAGGCCAGAAAGAGCACAAATCCCAATATCTTGCTTCTGGTCTTGCTCTTATTTTTCCCCGAACTGGGGAAAGTCCTGAGGGCGTTGGGGCTAGCTGTATTTCCCAAGAAATCCATGGAGTACTTGGCCAGAGCGGTGGACGTGGCGATAGAGGACAGGCGACTGGACGGGTCAGCTGGAAAACTCAACGACTTCTTAGATCTCGTCATGAACGCCGAGAAAGAGGACGGCGAAAGCACTAAAGAGCCGCTTACAAGATCAGAACTCCATGTAAGTAGGTCACAACATGTATAAAAATAGACTACTTCTAGCAACAGGTAGAATAAAGACAAAGACTATTTTAAAATACATAATAATACGCGTATTTATTGGTTTTCGTTGTATATTTTCATGAAGCAAATGTTAGGAAAATAACAAACCTTTAAACATGATAATTTATTATGGAATAATAATAAATATAATTTTAACAATAATAAAGAAATTTGGTGCAGCATTTAAATAGTTAATTAATGAGTTTAATTCATCAGTTAACTTAGGTTTAGTTTATTATAAATATTTAAATGAAATCGGCTAATTTCTATTGAAACTTCAAATTCTTTATCTCCTAGTCCCTGTCCATCATGCTTATATTTGGCGGCCTGGAGACCATATCTTCGGTCATGTCCTTCACCTTGTTTCTACTGGCTGTCCACCCCGAGTGCTGTCTCAGAGCCCAGAAGGAAATCGACGATAAGATTGGCAAGGATGCCCCGTGTTACGACAACATCCAGGAGCTGGAGTACCTCGAGATGTGCCTCAGCGAGGCCATGAGAATGGCGCCCCCGGGATTCGCCCTGGACAGACAGTGCGTGGAGGACGTCACCATCCAGGGGGTGAACATTCCGAAGGGTATGGCAGTCCTCGTCCCCGTTTACGCGATCCACAGCGATCCCGAGATCTGGCCGAGCCCGGAGAGGTTCGATCCCGAGAGGTTCACGCAGGAAAACAAGCAAGCACGGCACCCGTTCGCGTATCTTCCGTTCGGGCAGGGACCGAGGAACTGCATCGGGATGCGCCTCGCCCTAGTGGAGCTAAAGATCGCTCTGGCCACAGTCTTGCAGAAGTTCACACCAGTCACGTGCAGTAAAACTGTCTACCCGTTCAACCTTAGCAAGACCCAACTTAAAGCTAATGAAGGACTCTGGGTGAAGATAGAAGCAAGAGAATAAAATGCTGGCATTCGGTTACAGATAATAAGTTCCCGCCAGAGCAATTAAATTGTACATTTCGTTTCAGTTTGACATATCCATTGCTATTTTTATAGTATTTTTTAAATTATTCTGGTCAATTTTGAATATTCTCTAATAACTAATAATTAATCCTGCATCTCTTTTTTGAATTTGTTCTAGTTTATCTATTTTTATTTTTTAACAGCAATAAATACAATACATTTAAACAAATAAAATATTATGCCATATTATTTAAGGCAGTGCTTCTCAAACTTTTTAGTATTGCGGACCGGCAGGAATTTTTCCTTTGCAAGAGGGACCGGTGAACTATTTTTCCTGTACTGAAGTGGTAGCGAAATGTTCTTTCATGATAACTTCTGCAAACTGTCATCGGATGGCCCGCGGACCCACACCGCGGACCGCCACTTTGAGAAGCACTGATTTAAGGTATCTTAACTGAATGATTTTACTGGTGGTATTGAATGTTTAGAGAACTGCATAATTATGTAAGAGTGTATTTAATGTTCAAAGAACTGTATGACTATGTTAGAGTGTATTTAATGTTCAAAGAACGGTATGATTATAAAAGTGTGTATTTGATTTTCAAATAACTGTATAATTATGTAAATGCGCATTTAATGTTCAAATAACTTAATGATTATGTTAAGAGTGTAGTTGGTGTTCAAAGAATTGTATTTCTATGTTAGAGTGTATTTGATGTTCAAAGAATTGTATGATTATGTAAAGTATATTTGATGTTCAAAGAATTGTATGATTATGTAGAGAGTATTTGATGTTCAAAGAATTGTATGATTATGTAAAGTGTATTTGATGTTCAAATAATTGTATGATTATGTAAAGTGTATTTGATGTTCAAAAAAAAATTATGATTATGTCAAAGTTAATTTAATGTGCAAAAAAATATAGAATTATATCAGATTGTATTTAATGTTAATAAAAATTGATGCATCTATAAATGAGGTGTTTTATTTATTACGTTTATGACTTTGCTAATGAGTAAACAATTTAATATATTATTTATCGTTTAAATCAGCATAGTATTGTATTAAATCAACTATAACTTTTTATTTTATTAAACTTAACCCCCCTCTTCCCTTAAGTTTTATGTTTGGAAGTTCTCCGACTCCGAGTGTGTTTAGGAGGAGGGCACAATATCCTTCATTTCTCGCACTTCATTGAACACTTTCACGGGGATTTCCCACAAATTCATGGGCAGCCGGTGTCTATACATGTTCAGGGCTGCGTTTTCGTCACTACTTTATCCGTCGTTGTCAAACTTAATGTAGGACACAGGGGTTCCGCAGATGACCATTTAACTGGACTGTTAACTATAAACATATATAATTTGCAAAGTCACGTCTGTCCGTGACGCTACTAATTTTAGAAAGCAGCGCACCAAATTACTGCACCAATGCATCACAAGGTGTGCAAATTAATGCTGCGCTGTAAAAAAAATGATTTTATGACGTCATTGTTTTCGCTCATATTTTAATTTTGGAAAAGGAATCAATGTAAAAAGAGGATTTGATGATGGTTAATTATTAAATAAAAAAACAAAGGGGGCGCCGCCCCCTTTGTTTTTAGATTTTATAATTAACCATGGCGCCCTACAACCCCTATTATAAAATACTTTGTGTACATTTCAGAAAGTTTAATATTTCGTATTTATCAAACAAGGACAAGGTAGTTGGGCTTTTGAAAAAGGTCAGCGCCGTAGGCGCCCTAAAAAATGTGAATTTTTTCAAAATAAATAGATTTCAGGTGAAAACTTCCGTCATTTTTGACGGGTAATACACTAGTTATTTTTATATTTCTGTTTGGCTGCTCAGTCCTATAAAACTCCACTGCTTGATGCATACAGTGCCGGATTTACCTATTTGCTAAACAAGCTATAGCCTTGGGGGCCCTCTGAATTTTTTTCATACTTGGCACTGACACAGAATTTCTGGACTTCAAAAGGGCCGCCATATCTCAAATAGCTTAGGGCGCCATCAAGTCTAAATTTACAGCATTTTCCTTGCTAACGTTATATCTTCTAATCCCTTATTGATGTGTTGAGAAATTATTGAAAAATATTATTCTCACCGATATGTCCTGGCTTAAGATGAAATGTCACATCATTGCAGACGCTATAGCAAGCAGAGGCTGGAGAAAGATATATCATTGATGAACCTTGACCTTGTGTGTAAATTAGTTTGGTCTTTTCCTTGAAACGCTATCAGGCAAAATCAAAATGAAACAGTTCTGTAAGTAGTTAAAAGCTTTATTAATAATTAAAAGAGTAATATTATATATATTTATGTATAGTCTTCCTTTTTATATAATGTAAGCAATATGTACTGATAAAGTTTCGGGTCAATAATTACCACCTAGAGTAATCGAAGAACTAAGCAATGAACTGTTCCCCATCCCTTAAGTATTTTTTCAGGGTAAAGTGCCACAAGATTGCGAACTCGATTGGGAAAAAGAGATACAATGACTGGTAATTACATACCCGTTTCACTTACCAACATTACTTGTAATTTCTAGAACATAATATATAGTAGTAAAGTTTATCACCTAGACAAAAGTAATTTCATGTGCCCTTATGAACGTGGCTTTAGAGAAAACAAATCATGTGAAACAAGATTAATTGGTCTAATGGATGACTTGTCAAAAGGCTTTGATAATAAAAACCAAACATATTCAATACTACTAGACTTTTCAAAAACATTTAATAATGTTCAACACTCCTTTTACTCCAAAAACTTAAATAATTTAGCATCTCTGGTCCCATACATCATTGGATCCAAGATTTCCTTTTGGGTAGAGAGCAAACTGTAATAATTAATTGATCTAAATCAGCACCGCCAACGGCTATCTCAGGAGTTCCACAAGGAACTGTGTTAGGTTAGGAGTTCCACAAGGAACTGTGTTAGGTCAGGAGTTCCACAAGGAACTGTGTTAGGTCCCCTACTCTTCCTAATTTATTACCACGTTTTTACCACGTTTTTATTAACTCACTTTCGTTCCTGTTTGTTTGTCTGTCCACAATTTTTCAAATCTGCTAACGTAAAATTAAACCACTTTTGATGGTCCTAGAGATCTCAAAGTTTTACAACAGATAGATCTTGGATGACAATGCATTGTATCAAAATTTCAGATCGATCGAATGTACAGTTATTAAATTATTGAATTTTTTAGTTTATCTATATATAAGCATATGTATTACCCGTCTGCTCTTGTTTACATTACATTCACGTGCCGAGTTCACACCAACCCCGACGACATCAACCATGTTTAACATCAAGGGGAGATCAGTCATTTCCAGTCTATAAATGTTTGTCGGGCATTGCGTATTATATTTGAACATAACTAATACTTCAAAACTCACCATAGCATACACTTAGACTAAAAAGAATAAAATAAATAGAAGTGAAAAAAAGGTTTTAAAAACCACGTTTTTATAAACTAAAAAGAAGAAAATAATTTAAGCTTATAAGTTCAGGTAATTAAATTTAATATGACTAAAAACGTGGGGCGGGTGTTTGGTATAAAAATTAAAGATTTATAATTTAGAAGGCAAAAGAGAGATCTATATATATAAGTGAGAGAATGAATGAACTGCTGCATATATTAAAACCTCATAAGCGCCCGCCCCACGTTTTTAGTCATATTAAATCAAAGTACTTGAACTTATAAGTTTTAAATTATTTTCTTCTTTTTAGTCCGCTTATGAAAACGTCGTTTTAAAAATATTTTTTAAAACTTCTATTTATATAAATGATTCACGCAACAGCATCTCATCAGGAACAAAAGTTGGGTTATTAGCGGATGATTGTATAATCTATAGAACAATTAAATCAGATCAAGAAAGAAAATCTTACAAAACGACCTATAGATGAATTTATAGAACGGTAAACTAATTGGAGTATGTTCCCCCCCCCTTCCCCAGAAAAGTGTCAACAAAGAGTAACAAAGAAAAATAAACAGCTAAATGCAAATAATTTCATTTACGGCAAATAACTAATTACAAACTAAAGATGGAAAATACTTAGAAGTTACAAATATATGAGAAATTATCGTGGAATACACGTTTTAATGAAGGAATTTAAAATCCAATAATGCTTTAGGCTTTATTAAAATACATGTTTACACATTTATATTATAAGAACATAATTTAAAAAAAACGTAAAAAACTAAGTTTTTGACTATAAATCCTTTATGTACGAGAAGTAATTAAAAGAATGTTCATTATAATACGCAGCGCAAGACCATCCAAAAATACAAAATTGTAGTTGTGTCGTAAAACATGTTTAATATAATGCGCACCGATCAGGAATATGTTTATAAAAAGTGTGTCAATAAAATACGCACCTTATTGCGCAACAGGAAGGTTGTTCAATATAATGCGCACCCTTACACTCTAACTCAAAATATAACATGATACATAGGAATAAATAAAATAATCTAAAAAATCAATAATTTAATTACGGTACATGCGATCGATCTGAAATTTTGACAAATTGTTTTTATCATCGGTACAAAACTGCCTGCAAAATTTCAGCTCGCTAGCTTACGAGAAAGTGGGTTAAAATTGTTCAAAAGTTTTGGCGACAAGCAAGAAATCAAGGGTTCAAACAAACAACCAGACACCACGAGTTAATATGAAGGATTTAAAAATAAACTACTACCTTACATTGGACTGACTTTAACTAGAATATCCATCAGCTGTATTGCACCCATCCACCATAGAAACTTAAATAAACTAGAACAAATTCCAAAAAGATGAGCAAAATTCTGTACTCCAAATGCACTGAAGTGCCGTGCAAACTTGGCGTGAAGTTAGATACGTTTTTAACAAAATTATACTCTGTGAAACGCCATAGCGTTGCTTGACAACAAGAAGAGTGTGACAAGTTCCAAAGGTTAATTTGTGTCGATTAGAAACCTAACTATACTTTAAAAGCATCTAATAAAAGATATTGTGAATCTGCCAAGGGACGATTGATTGATAATAATTAATTCGAAAAGAGTAACGGTATTGTAATAACTGGGGACCACACCAATTTCAAATCCAACACAAGTAACTGAACGTTGCGAGATTCTGTACAACGAATCCAAAACCAACATCTGCTAACAACACCGATTATTTAGGGACACGATCTAAAGTATCCAAGAAGAAGTAACCAAGGCCGGATTTAGACTTGATGGGGCCCTAAGCTATTTGAGATATGAGGGCCCTTTTGAAGTCCAAATATTCTATGTCAGTGCGAAACATTATAAAAATCCGGGGGCCCCGAAGAAGGGGGGTGGGGCTATGTTATAGCTTGTTTAGCAAATAGGTAAATCCAGCACTGGTAGTAGCTAGAGTGGAATGGGGGGGGGAGACCTACAGTTTCAAAAGTGCCGGACCTAAATTATCTTGGTAAATATCTAGATTATCCGGAAGGCAAAACCTAATAGTTTTGGGGAATACCTTGAGTATTTGTGTCAACATCTAGAGTATCAAGGGGGCGGTATTAGATTACATAAGGCAAGAGCTAGAGTATCTTGGAGGCCTTTCCCATACTATATGGGGAAAGATCAAGTGTATCAAGGAGAGCACTATCTAGAGGCAGTACCTATTTTATATGGCTGAGATCTAGTGTAAATGTGGGGGGTCGATAGTATCTATTTATCGGTTGGGGGCGCTGCAAGATTTAAAATTTAAATTATCGTGGGTGGGGAAAAGGGTGGGGGGGGGGCAAAAATACCTTGAGTAACGGCAACAATTTTTTTTACCTTGCCAAAATTATTTGTCTGGCTTAAAATAATCAAAGCCATCCTTCGAGAAGTAAAACCGTTGGGTGAAAAGTAAGAGTCAATGGGAAATAAATTCCTTAGCAATTCTTTGGATTTTTTCTGGCCTGGGATCCTGAAAAAATAAAAGTTTATCATGAAAACGTAGTGTGAAATAATAAATATATTTGTGTGACCAGAGGCAAACCAAAAGTGACTTTTCGCCAACTTTCTGTTATTCAAATTTACTTGAGGCAAGTACGTACTCGACCAGCATTTCCCATTAACCCCAACCGCTGCAAACTCGTTCAATCGTAGTAGATAGTAAGCTAGTTTGGTGACTAGAAAGAACCCGATGACCAACCTAAAAATGCGTTAATGAAAGAACTTGTCATATGTTAAAGTAGTGTGAAAAAAATGCAAATAAGTAAGACTTGATTTGAATTTTAAAAAATAGTGATAATCCCTTTCCTAGAGATAGGCCACCCAGGGCAGGCCTTAGGCATAGGGAAAACTAGGAAGACACCTAGGGATTAGTGGGGGCCTCGCACAGGAATCATAGAAATTTAAAACAATTCTTTACATTTAGGGCCATCAAATTCACTTCGCGTAAGGCCTTTAATTTCCTAAGACCGTCCCTGAGCCGTTTTATTTTTAAAAAAATTAATAATTAACTGTTGGGACTAAAGACGTTTGGCTTTTAAAAATATTTATAAAAAAGTAAAAGACTTTTCAAAATAATAAAACTTTTTTTCATTTAATGCAGATCGAATGAAATTATCATCAAGGCCACTTATAGAGCGTTACAGAGTCAATTACACACTGATATACATTTTTATTTATTATGCGAATATTGTTTTATTAGATCCTGATACAAAATACAATTATTAAATCAATAATTTTATTTCGTATGCTTTGCCGGGGTGGCGCCAAAGTGGTAGGGGGTTGTAGTAGGGAAATTCCACCCCTCCTCGTGAGGCCAAACTTAGTGGGAGGCATTTTCGACTTTCTGTTCTGAATGCCCAGGTGGCCGCTTCAGAAGCGACCGCTCCGGTCCGGTCCCAGCTGTTACGTCCCTTTCTGGGGGGGGGGTTGGGGGGCAGATAGCTGGGAGGGTCTTCCAGGAAGACCCATGAAGAGCATTAGGCTCGGGGCTTCTGATTTTCTTCCACATGTAGGATCATTTCTGGGAAACAAAAGAAAATTTCACGCAGCCAAATAGATTATGGTATTTTTAAATAAACACATTTAGTGTAGAATGGTTAAGTTAATAATTAGTTCAGTCTTATGATGTTAATGACATCAGTCACGATGGTTTTTGTTTGCTGTACCACCATAGTTTACTATGTTTGCTATGGCAATACCTAAACGTGACGTCATAATTTTCAGCAATCTTACCAGAGGACCTTGGCGTCCTCCTGATTGGTCATTTGATCGACATTCTCTCTCTCAACCATGTCAGTGATGCTTTGTATAGCAGGCACGTTAGACAACAAGCAACTGTTCGAGAAGGACTGGAGTAGCCGGTAGTTACTGGTTATTGACTCTTGCAGTTTGGAAAGTGTAACGTAGGCGAAGTTAGCCTATAACAAAAAGTTGATATGTAACAAAGAGATGTAACGTTGGCGAAGGTAGCCTATAAAAAGGGTAGATATGTAACAAGGACTGTGACATACCTCAATCACATAAGGTAGTGGCTCAATCTGGGAGTCTGTGAGCATTATCTTCTCTTCAATTTTTAGACCAGTCAACCTTTTCATTTTAAGGCAGTCGCGACAAAGCCAATTAAGACTGTAGAACGGATTTTGCAAAAGGCAGCTGTCTACAAGGAAAATGTGATTTATAAAAAATATATTTTATGAATGAAAGTGATGAAAGTGAATATGAAATATAAGATATATTGCCGCATTGAAGTAATTAAGGTACATATCGCTTTATACATTGCAAACATCAGTTTCAAAGCTCGCAAAAGTATTACATTTAAATGGAAACCCCCAATTTTGGTTTCTTTCTGGAAATAATAATAATATTATTATAATTAAAAAATAATTGCTGTTTATGCTCAATTATTTGATCTGTACGCTAAGTTTTGACTTTGATATGTATGTGGTGGCTAACTTACATACATTTTCTGGAAAGCTTGCGATTACTCTTAAGAGTACCTGGATAACCGGCGTCTCCTGCTGGACAGCGCCTTACAACATAGTCTTAGTGTATGACTCACTCTACGCCAGTGGTTCCCAAACTTTTTTGACCCATGGACCCCTTTTTATAGTCAAAACTTGCCCACAGACCCCCAAGTGAAAAAGCTTCATAAATTCATAGTAAAAAACAACAAATCCAAAAAAGCAACATTTTGATGAAGAAGTACTTATTGAAATTATAACTTTTGTTTAAAATAAAATTTAAAACAATTAATAACTTGGATGAATGTGACTACATTTTATGATAGTATTTATGTCCGGCTCAATAAGTGCGATTAGCAACCTCAAATCTCCAGGAGCACTAATTTCTATCCAGTTTCTATTTCTCTGTGATGAGGTTCATAATGGCACTGACTCTACTGACAAAAAAAGTCGGAAAAGCAGTTACAACTTCTGTACAATAAACCATAATGCAGGATATAAAATTAGGATCTGTTTTTGTAACCATATTTTGTGGTATCATTGTTCAACCTTTTGTTTAAATTCCTCATTTGTGGATATTTCAATTAGCTTCTCCTGTATTAGTATGGATTCATGTGTTTTGGGATCTAAGTTTGTCCACACGCAAAAGAGTTCAATTGCCAGTCGGGAATATTCAAATTAAGAATATCCTCAAATCTTTGGTTCAGGTCTGCATGAAGAGCCGTTAAGCGTGTAGCAAGTCTTCATCTCTATTTTTCAATTTCAAATGATTTGGAAACTGTGAAAATTCTACACTTCCCAAGAATTGTCTGTACAGAAAAAGTTTGCAACAAACGCTGATTTTACACTCCCTGTTTTGATTAAATTTAATTGGTCACTTTGTAGTTTTCAAATTAGTTTCGTTAATTGTCCCAAATAAATCAGTCATAAAAGATATGTCGTTTTTAATAATCCTTTATATTAACTTGTGGTATCTGAGGCCTTGCTTGCTGAAAAAACTTTGGATCGATTTTCAACCCACTTCCCCGTATGGTGGCGAGCTGAAATTTTGCAGGCAGACTCAAGCGATAATAAAATGGATGTATCAAAATTTCAGATCGATCGAATGTACTGTAATGAAATTACTGAATCTTTAGATTATCTCTATTTATCTCTAGGTAGCATGTTAATTTTTGTGCTAGACTGTCGTTGTGCATATTATATTGAACAACCTTTCCTGTCGCGCGGTAAGGTGCGTATTTTAGTGACGCTACTTTTAAAATATATTCCCGATCGGTGCGCATTATATTAAACATGTTTTACGAGACATAATTAAAATTTGGATTTTTGGATTTTCTTGTGATGCGTATTATAATGAACATTCTTTTAGTTATGTCTCGTATATAAAGGATTTATAGTCAAAAACTTGTTTTTTTACTACATTTTTTAATATTTGAGTTGATTGTGTCGAAAGTCATTGTCTTTGTTTTTCAGCCATTCCTTCACTGAATCAAAGAGAAAATCGATTTTAAAATGCGCTTTTGATAACTATCAAATACGTTTTTGTGTGAATAAGTAAATGAATCTAGTTTTCTTCATTTTCCAAATAATTTTGAGGAAATAATCTCTCATTGAAGACTTTTTTTTATTTTATTAACTGCTTTAATGACATAATTTAAATCTTATCTTATCTTATCTGTTTACAGACGCTCCTTCTATACAGAAGATTATTGCGTCCTACGCTTATCTATGGTTTGTGTTTAGTCCTGCATTTTTATTAGAGATTTAAATGTTGCTAAAGTGTTGGTTTTCCTGGATTTTTCAGGCAACCCATTCCACGCCCGAATTCCGGACGGGAAGAAGGAAAACTTGTATGTGTTTGTTCTTGCATACGGAATAAGAAAGGTGTTTTTATCCTTATGCCTATCTGAGGGTTGTATTAAGTTATCTTTGTGTTGTATTTCTAAATTAGAATTAATAGCTTTATGTATGATTACTACTTTGCTCTTGGTTCTTCTATCCTCTAGTGTTTCAAGGTTTAATGATTTAACTAATGGTGTTATTCTTGTCAGTTTCGAATATTCTCCAGTAATGAATCTGGCAGCTCTTTTTTGAATTTGTTCTAGTTTATCAATGTTTTCTTTGGTGGATGGGTCCCATACAGAAGATGCATATTCTAGTACAGGTCTCACCAAAGTGAGGTAGCATTTTAGTTTTATATCTTTATTACATTTGTTAAAGTTCCTTTTTATAAAGCCTAAGGTTTTGTTTGATTTTTTAATAACTTCATTGACATGGGGATTCCATGATAGTTTCTCATTTATTAAGACTCCTAAGTATTTTGCATCTTTAGTTTGGGTCAGTTCTTTTCCATGAATGTAATATTTTGAATTTATTTGTTTCTTTTTCTTTGTTACTCTTAACAGTTGACACTTTTCTGGGTGGAAAGACATACTCCAGTTGGTTTCCCATTTAATCAATTCATCTAAGTCTTTTTGTAATATTTTGCTATCTTGTTATGATTTAATTGTTCTATAGATTATACAATCATCAGCAAATAACCTAACTTTTGTACCTGTTGAGATGTTGTTGGGTAAATCATTTATATAAATTAAAAAGAGTAAGGGACCTAGCACAGTTCCTTGTGGAACTCCTGAGTTAACCTTTATTGGTGCAGATTTAGATCCATTAATTATTACAGTTTGCTCCCTGCCCAAAAGGAAGTCTTGGATCCAGTGATGTAAGGAACCTGAGATTCCAAAGTAGTTAAGTTTTTTTAAGTAAACCAAGGTGGTGAACTTTGTCAAATGCTTTTGAGAAGTCTAGTAATATTGTATCTATTTGATCATTTTTGTCCAAGCCTTTTGATAGTTCATCTATTAAACCTATTAATTGTGTTTCACATGATCTGTTTTTTCTAAAGCCGTGTTGATGTGGGCATAGGGCATTATATTTGTCAAGGTGGTTAACTATTCTACTATATATTATGTGTTCTAGTAATTTACAGGTGATACTAGTAAGTGATACATGCCTGTAATTACCAGGGTCTGATTTATCCCCTTTCTTAAAGAGTTGAGTTACGTTAGCTAATTTCCAATCCTGGGGCACTTTACCCTGGTTTAGAGAGGCTTGAAAGAGAACTACAAGGATTGGGGACAGTTCATTGCTTAGTTCTTTTAATAATCTTGCAGGCAAATTATCTGGGCCAGTAGCTTTGTTTATTTTTAAGTTTTTTAGGAGTGAATGTATACCTATCTCATCTACAGTTATGTTACCTATTTCCTCCATTTTATTTAAATTTATTAAAACTTCCTTGTCACCTGAGGCAGAAAAAGATGATGCAAAATATGTGTTAAGGATATTAGCTTTAGTTTCATTATCATTATAGGTTTTATTATTTGAGCCTTTTCGTGTGGCTATTCCTGAAGGTTCCATTTTTTTAGATTTGATAAAGGACCATAGGTTTTTATTGTTATCTTTGGTAATTACATTGTTTATATACTCATTTTGGAGGTTTCGACTAAGTTTTTGTGTCAAGTGTTTAATCTTTAAGTATTTTTTGTGTATCCTATATGAATAGGTAGCTTTATATTTCTTAAATAAGTTCTCTTTTAGTTTGCATAGCTTTTTCAATCTAGAATTGAACCAGCATTTGTTAATTTTATTTGATGTTAGTTTTGTTGGAACATTCTCATCCATTATAGTTTTTAGATTTGTTTTTATATCTTTCCTAATTTCTTCTACTGGGCTATTTGTGTTAAATTTACTTAGGAAAGTTTGTTGGAAGTTAGCCGCTGATTGGTGTAGTTTTATTGAATTACATTTATTCCAAAGATAGATTATTCTTCTAGGTATCTTATTAATTTTAGTTTTTATTGTATTGGTGACCCTAACAATATCATGGTCTAGTTATCAATGCAAACTTTCACTAAGATTTTTTTCGAATAAATGATTTCTATGAATGACACTATGTACATACATTCGGTACAGTTTGTTTTAAATATGACATAAAGTCAAGGGTATAGCTTTAATTTTAAAAAAAATAAAAAAATCCGTAAATAATGTTTCCCCTTTCGTATCTGTTTCGAAGTATTAAAACATGTTTCAAATATTCAACAAGCCTGTATTGTTGACAAGTTTTCTTCGGCTCACTCACTCTCTTATCTTTTGCTACAAACCACTGTTAAAAATTATTAATTTTTTTCAAAGGAATGCTGCAGTAAAGCCGTTTAGAAAAAAAAAGTTGATGTTAGGATACAATTAATTTTGATAAATATCACCTTCTAAACAGTGGCGTAGCTAGAACTTTTGCCGCCCGGGGCGGTCTCCAATTTTCCACCCTTTTAGGGGCCATCCATAAATGACGTCGCGCACCTGGAGGGGTAGGGGGGAGAGGGGAGTCACACATTTGACGTCACATCAAAACGCGCAACTAAAAATAAAATTTCCACTTAAATATATGATTACCGACACTTTATTTAATGACGTTTTATATGGCTGCTCGTGAGTTAAACGACATTAGAGTGCAGCCTTACACTAAAAACATATTTAAATGACAAAAAAAATGATTTGAAACATGCTCATTGCTCATTTTTAAATAGAAAACACGGCTTTTATGGGAGGGGAGAGCTTTGTGACGTCATATTGCAGAAGGTGTTTAAGTTTTTGTGACGACGGGTGACGAGGGGGGAGGTGGTAAAAAAATCAGCCAAAGTCGCGTGACGTCATTTATGGACGGCCCCTTAAGTTAATCATATGATGTTTTTTTTATAAATTAATAAACATGAACCAGTAATTATAATTGAAACGAAGTAAAGGTGGGGAACATTTTTACCATTGCATGCCCTATTTATGTAAGCAGGAATAAAAGAGGCCGCATAAGATGATATACCTATAAATACACACTTATTAAAATACAAGATACTTTTTTTCGCAGGTCCCTGTCACATCTGGTTAACATAATTTTGTGACGTAAGGTCACGTGTACAAGAGACGCGCGAAGAAAGGAGCATTTTTATTGGTTGAAAGTGTTGGGCGAGGAGTTGTGTGTAGACTTCCGACGAGGAAGGTAGTGTGATAAATGAATCCAGATTTCCACGTTATATTACCTCAAATTATATCTGTGTATATATATATATATATATTAAAGTTGTTTTGGATAAACGAATTCTTCAGTGAATTATTGTGCACAAGATTAATTACTGTGAGAACGCCTACATAAAAGAGTATACAAAGTTATATCGTTACATTGGTGCAGAAGTAAAAGTTCTATGTGAACACAATGAAAGAGGTTTCGTGGAAATAAGTATTGGATATTTCCAAAAAAGGAAAGAATTCTTTAAAATAAGAAATCATAACAGCTATAGTATTTTTTGAATATTCAAGTTCGTAAGAAGCTGTGAATAAACTTTTATGGTTCAATGAAAATACAAGAAGATTTCAAAATGGCGGCATAATCGGCACGTGTCCGCAGTGTATAAAACTGGATCAGACTAGTTGGTTCTACGTCACATTCGACGACAGTACAAGCATACTACACAGTACTGGAATCTGGGTCGTGTAGGCTTACTGAATGGTGACACACGGTGAACATATATAGGTCGTGACGTCAACAGGCTCAGTGCTAGTTGATTCCAGGAAATATTTGTAAACATAACATCGAACCGAGAAGCTATGGACTATTAACTGTTGGTGTGAATTATAAAATAAAGGAACGGAATTCTTATCCATTCATTGTGTGAAGAGTTTGATTATCGCAATTTTGGATTAATGGAGTGAACTAAATTGTTTAAAAACTACTCGAAAATTGAAATTTTAACCAAGTGACTTTTAGTCAAAACGATCGGACCATTTAATATATTTTGTCAATCTGAGGGAGCGTATATATAAAGTATACTAAAGATCCCGTGTTAGGATTCTTTTGTTGTCTCACCTTGTCAATAACTAGATTTCATGGTTTAGACGTGTCACTTATTTGAACTTAACATTTTTGAATTCAAGATTTTTCATTTGGACGATTTATAACTTTATCAATATATATACATACATTCCTTACCGAATTGCTAGATTCATATTATTCAATCAAACAAAACATGGATTACTACGAAAGATTCACCGCCATAGCTAAAGAGATGGGACTAAAAGGAAAAGAAATGAGATATTTCATTGAAGAAAAAGTTGCTGAAGAAAAAGAAAATCAAAGAATAGCTGAAGAAAAAGAACAGCGAAGAAAAGCTGAAGAAGAAGAAAAAGCAAGAATAGCTGAAGAAAAAGAACAGCGAAGAAAAGCTGAAGAAAAAGAAAATCAAAGAGAAGCTGAAGAAAAAGCAAGAATAGCTGAAGAAAAAGAACAGCGAAGAAAAGCTGAAGAAAAAGAAAATCAAAGAGAAGCTGAAGAAAAAGCAAGAATAGCTGAAGAAAAAGCAAGAATTGCTAATGAAGAACAGAGGCAAAAACTCATAAGTGAAAGAGAACTTGAAAAAATGAAACAAGACACCTTAAAATTACAAATTGAGCTAGGGAGTAGAGGCCACAATCCTGGTGATGAAACAAATAGAAGGTCAGCACCAAGGGATACTATCAAAGTAAGAAAATATGATAGCCAAAAAGAAAAAAATGGATGTTTATCTGGATTATTTCGAATCCATAATGGCTATGAAAGCCTATAATGAAGAAGATTGGCCAGCACAACTGATGACTCAATTAACTGGAGAAGCATTTGAAGCTTATAACAGTATAGCCAAAGAAGACAAAAGCATATATAAGAATGTCAAAAAGGCACTTCTATGTCATTTTGGAAAGTCAGAAAATGATTATAGAAGAGAATTTCATGAAATGAGAATCAAGATGGACAAAGATCCACAGATCATAGTACATGAAGCACAAGTCAAACTAACAAAATGGCTGGAACTGACAGCAATAGATACGAGCAATCCAAAGGCCATAATAGACATGGTGTTAATTGACAAGTTTTTAGAAAATGCAACACCAACCCTATTCACATATTTGACTGACAAGAAAGTTCGTACTCAAGCAGAGCTAACAAATGCATTACGAACATTCAAATGTGGAAATGGATAAGAGACAAGACATATTTGCAGCAATACAAATTAAAAGTCAAGAAAAAAGGCAAGGTATGAGAAACCAGAGTCTGCCAAACCAAGGCAACAGACAAACTATTTGTTGGTACTGTAACAAGCCAGGACATATGGCTAAGCAGTGTTACCACAATAAAGGCAAACCAAATAGGGTGTCACCTAATGACAACTCTATCAGAAAGAAAATAGAAGAAAGATCAAGACAAGATCATTTTGAAAACAAAGGTAGACAAACATGGAAAGAAAAATATAATCATAATTCCAGACATAGAGATTATGATCAAGAAAGACAATCATGGAGAGAAAGAAATAATCATAATTCCAGACAGAGATTATGATCAAAGTAGACAATCATGGAGAGAAAAATATAATCATAATTCCAGACACAGATATTATGATCAAGAAAGACAATAATGGAGAGAAAGAAATAATCATAATTCCATAAATAGAGATTATAATCAAAGCAGAAGATCATGGAGAGGCAAATACAATTTTGACTCCAGAAAAAGAAATTATGATCAATCAATTCAATCATGGAGAAAGAATGAAAACCAAGACATGAATGATAGAAAAATAATAAAGTTAAATCGAGCACAGACAGAAACTAGTGACACTTTAGCCACTATTAAAAATCAAGTATATGATAAAAGAAATGAAGACCATAGTAGCAGAGAACGAGATGGCACTAGTGAATCTGAAACCATTTGTGTGAAATCATCTGAATTAGGAAGAACAATTGGTTGTGTATTAAGCCAAATCAAAAACTTTACAGATAGAGACAATATTTTTCAGATAAAAGTTTCTGACAGTGACTCATCTGTTCCAAATTCTATTGAATTATCTGGAAGCAAAAATGACATCTCAAAAGCCAAGCAATTTATTCAAGATGCTGGAATTGAAATTATGAATGAACATAATCGAAGTCATGGTTGGTGAACTATTGAACATTTAACAGTCTGAAGAAACATTCAAAGCCCATCTATTTGAATTCATACTCGTCAATTGAAGAATGACTATCTTTGAACTAGGCTATGCTATTAGCCGACTACAAATTTGACATTAAACCTGTGAAAGGAAAAGACAATGTAGTAGCAGACATATTAAGTAGAATGACAATATATAAAGACACTCTGTGAACTCCTCAATGATAAAACCAGAGACTGTATTAAAAAGACATTCTGTGAATTACTAAATGATAAAAATAAGAGACTGTTTTAACATTAGTCTGTGAATTCCTAAAGGATACAAACAGAGACTGTAATTATATTAATATTTTTATTTGTTGAACAATGGACAAGGAACAGTGTTTGAATTCCATGGGATTATTAGTTAATTTTAATAATATTGAGTGTTTAAATGTTTTAATTACACAAAATTACAGATGTGTTTAAAAGTCCATTTTCATTTTTTCAGCACAGGTAGACTGTTGCAGTTCTACAGATTTTTTCTCATTATTTCTTATGTTTAGACTGTTGCAGTCCTACAGATTTTTTCTCACTATTTCTTATGTTTAGACTGTTGCAGTCCTACAGATTTTTTCTTATTGATTCTATATCCAAAAGTTGTATGTAAGAAAATGAATGTTCATTGATGATAAATATTTGAAATTTGAATATAGATATAGATTGATTTGATTTTATGAAGACCAAAAATGTTGTATTTCATAAACATTTTTTTTTGAAGGATGGGGGTGAATGTCACATCTGATTAACATAATTTTGTGACGTAAGGTCACGTGTACAAGAGACGCGGGAAGAAAGGAGCATTTCTATTGGTTGAAAGTGTTGGGCGCGGAGTTGTGTGTAGACTTCCGACGAGGAAGGTTGTGTGATAAATGAATCCAGATTTCCACGTTATATTACCTCAAATTATATCTGTGTATATATATATATATATATATATTAAAGTTGTTTTGGATAAACGAATTCTTCAGTGAATTATTGTGCACAAGATTAATTACTGTGAGAACGCCTACATAAAAGAGTATACAAAGTTATATCGTTACAATCCCCCCCCCCAAATCCAAATGAGACAAAACATATTCCAAGTTTACACCCAAAAAATATTACCAATTAATATGATTTTAGTTTTTATTTATAAATATATGATTTTCTTGTTATAAACAAAGACATTGTATACATTAGTATGTAAACATATTTATACATTTACTTACCTAACTTTTATATTAGAAAAATCATGTATTATTCTATCAAAATTTAAATTATTTTTAATATCTTGTTTTATGGAGATTATTGCAAGATTTTTTACTCATAAATTACTCATTGTGGAACGAAGATAATTTTTCTTTTATCAATTTCCATTTAGAGAAGCTCATTTGACAACTAGATACACTGATAGTAATAGATAAAATAATTCTTAGCAAAACTATAATGTTGGGCTCAGAATTTTCCAATCTATACTGTTGAATATATTTTAATAGATCAAGGGGGCCTTTTCCACGTTTATGCCTTTTCTTGTAGTGTAGGTACAGCCAAGGGAACCGCCAAGCCTGCGATAATCATCGTGGAATTTCACTGCTATCAATTGCAGGAAAAATATTCGCCAGAATTTTCCTAAATCGCCTAAATGCTCATCTGGATCAGGGTCTTTTACCAGAAAGCCAATGTGGTTTCCGGAAAGAACGTGGGACCACTGACATGATTTTTGCAGCAAGGCAATTGCAGGAAAAGTGTCAAGAGCAGAATATGGACCTATTTTCCATTTACATAGACCTTACGAAAGCCTTTGACACAGTCTGCAGAGAGGGCCTATGGAGGATTGTGGCCAAGTATGGGTGTCCAAATAAGTATATAGCCATTGTAAGGCAATTTCATGATGGCATGCAGGCTCAATTCCAGGACAACGGAGAGGTCTCTAAACCATTCCCTGTCACAAATGGCGTTAAGCAAAGCTGTGTTCTGGCCCCAACATTGTTCAGCCTCATGTTCTCAGCCATGCTTACAGAGGCATTCAGGAATAGAAATGTAGGCATGGACTTTAGGTATCGCACTGATGGTCGTCTGTTCAACCTCAGGAGGCTTAAAGCTAAGACAAAGGTCAAATCTGACAGCATCCTGGACCTTCTCTTTGCTGATGATTGTGCCCTTAACGCGGGCTCTGAAGCTCAACTGCAACTAAGTGCTGATAAATTTTCCAGTGAGTGCTCTAACTTTGGGCTCACCATCAGCACAAAGAAGACAGAAGTGTTATACCAGCCGGCCCCGGGCAAATCCTATACTGAGCCTAACATATTCATCAACGGCAACAAAATCAACACAGTGAGCCGCTTTACCTACCTTGGCAGCACACTGTCCCAGAAGGCCAATATTGATGACGCGGTGAACTCGAGAATCTCAAAGGCCAGCGCAGCATTCGGTAGATTGCATGACAGTGTCTGGAACAGAAGGGGAATCAGCACCCAAACAAAACTAAAAGTATACAGAGCTGTAGTGCTCCCCACCTTATTATATCCATGTGAAACTTGGATTGTATACCAACGCCATGCGAGGTTGCTGAACCACTTCCACACCAAAAGCCTTAGAAAAATTCTCAATGTAAAATGGCAGGAAAAAGTTCCAGACACCGAAATATTAGCCAGGTCAGGACTCCCCAGCATCCACACTAGCCTCATGCAAAGCCAACTACGCTGGGCGGGGCATCTAGTGCGCATGCCCGACCATCGCCTCCCCAAGAGGCTCTTCTACGGTGAGCTTACAGAAAGGCTTAGAGCACGCGGAGGTCCACGTAAGCGCTACAAGGATTCACTTAAAACTGCTCTGAAGGCCTTCGACATCGGACACGATTCCTGTGAAGCAGCAGCCAGTAACCGAGCCAACTGGCGCTCTATGATAGGGAATGGCGCAGCTGTCTGTGAAGCTAATAGACAACAGGCTGCCAAGTTAAAACGTCAAGCCAGAAAGGAACGTATCCAAAACCCTCATGAAGGGATCGCATCCATCTCTTGTCCGACATGCGGACGCCTTTTTCGTGCCAAAATAGGGTTAATAAATCACCAGAGGACACATGTCGCGGCCCAGCAAATACGATGAGAGTGGTCATCGTCGACCACGACGGACGAACAACAGGTACAGCCAGGGCTGGTCTTAGACCACTGCAACCTATGCGGCCGCAGTGGGCCCCGCACTCTCATAGGCCCAAATTATCTTAATTTTCACTTATTATCCTTATTAATACCTTATCCCTACCCGAATTGTGCCCCGCGCAATCCTTTTTGCATACTAAGCCGCATAGGGTCCCAAAATTGCTAAGACAGGCCCTGTGTACAGCCATAAAAACCCGGATCCTATTTCTTTCAATATTGAACTGTTCTTTATCAATGTCAATAAAGAAATTTATATCTTCATTTAGTAGGTTAAATGGTATTATACACGAATATTATGTTTTTGCAAGTTCATGCAACTCATCAACGCGTTTTTTAATGTTCTTTTTATAATTCCATCCATTGATAAAAAACATTTCTCGTTGTACTTCTTGCTCTAGAGATAGAGCCACGTCTTCTGAATTTTCCCCACTCATATTTTATTCTCCTTCTAACTCGGCGTTTTGTTGATATCTCTAACTCTCTATAACTGCGTTCTGTATTAGCACATCTCTTTGTTCCATGGAATGAGTTTGCATTAATTTTAAAAAAGGACGGGATCCCATAAGTTGAGATAGCATAGAAACTAAAAAGATTTTCCAAACAAATCTATACATTTTTGAGCGATTTTAAATTTTTGAAAGGTTTTGCATTAGATATAACAACCACTATGTAATCAAACAAATGTTGCGCGAATACGTTAATTAAGACTCGAAATTAAGAATATTGTTGTTTCACATTGGTTTCCTCATTCAAAAGAAAAAGGGCGGTTGTCGGAAATGGCTTTACTTTTTAAATGCCCACAAATGCCGCCCTCTAAATGTGTGCCGCCCGGGCAGAACACCCCCCACCCCAGCTACGCCACTGCTCATAAAACACAGAAAATTACCCAACCCTGCCATACTCATTGATTCACGTTAAAATTGTATTATTATGACCTACTTATAAGAATTCTGAATTTCTTACGCACCAAACTAGACCTTTCAATAAACAAAGTATTTTGATTTGTTTAAAGCCTATTATAACTGTAGAAATTATGGTAGCTCTACTTCATGTTCTAGGTAAAACAACATTGTATTTCATGAACCTAAGATGGTTTTTAATTACTAGAAAAATCAGTCAGATAGTATTTTATTGATTGTTTTTTTAAATTTTAATTTCTACAATAACAAAAATGAACCACATTTTTTAAAATTAAACCTTGCGCGGAACCCTGACGCTGTTCAGAGATCCCCAAATCAATTTTAATTTTCCAAGGATCCTCTGAATGGTACCAGAGACCCCTGGTGGTCCGTAGGGACCACTTTGGGAACCACTGCTCTACGCCAATGTTACCATTAAGCTGAGTGGCAGCGCGGCCGCGTAGATATCTGACCGACTCCGCACAGCTGTTTAGAATTACCGCGCAGCAAATTGTGATATGGATAATATAATATCTGTGTTCGGAAGTGTAAATTTTTGCACAAAAAATGAATGTAGTGCAACTTTGCACACAAGTTTATTATTTTGCCCACGGACCAAGGAACCTTAAGGGAACATTGCTCTACGCCCTAGCCTCCCCACCTAAAACCAGCGTGGGGGAACGAACTAATTCATGGGCTAGGGTGCAATGCCGTCTGTTCGAGTCCTTGTTGTGGACTAATCTGTTTTGGTTTGAGTTGGTAGACGATGATCTATTTTCTGATGTAGGCGACTCAGTTTCCACCTCTGACAAGGCATGTTTGCGTGTACCCCTCTAACAGTCGTGTCGTCGGTCCATTTCTTGTACCACTTATTCTTAAAGGGGTCAGCCAGCCAGGATTTAACCCCCCCCCCAAACCTCACAATATGTGACTGAGACGATTGATTGTTATTGAGCCGCCCAGGTTTTGTCCATTTGCTTCTCTGTTGCCTCGTACATTTCCGCCTCGTACATTTCCGCCTCGTACATTTCCATGCCTAAAAATGCATGTCATCTTACATAAGAGCTTTCCATTTCATCTAAGAAGACTATCACCAGCTGTATGATTGCGCCTCCTTACTGACACCCTGATTTTTATTGTATGTCTATCGTTAACGAAGCTTGGAGTAATTATCGATTAATATGTTTGAAAAAGCTAAATTTTTGCGTTATTCAGTTTTAAATATATCCATGTGGATGTTGAAATAATACATAGCCTATTAATTGTATGCATTTTTTGAAATTACAGAATAAATACTTGAGCTCTAGATTGTGGATTACATTTCGTAAGCGCTAAAAATATTGACAACCATCAATAATAAAACACGAACATTATTCTAAAATTGCAAAATTACTCACCTATTAAAGATGTGTTCTTTTGTAATAAATTCATAGCGTGCAACATTTTTCTACCATATCTAGTCAGTTTGTAGGGAAGTTCGTTCAGAAAAGTAGTAGAGTCTTCTGCGTGATACAAAAAATCGTCCAACAAAACAAACCCCGACACTGCCAGCAGACCGATTAGAAAACACCACCTGAGGGTTTTCTTTCTCTCCCAACTATTGTCGCTCCGTTGACGTGAGCTTAAAGAAGAACACTTCCTCTCACGATCAACATTTTTAAGCCTTGCTGCCGTGAGTGGGGCAATGTGTTTCCTTGCAACAAACTGATCTGGGAGACTAAGTCTTTGACGGGTCTTTCGGTTTTCCCCGTTGGCCTCTTCTAGCGATGAAGACATTTCCTTCACAATTTCAATATCCTCGTGAGATTGGTCTTTCAGTGAAGTCTCACTTTTTTCCAGAGCTTGACTCTTCAATGTCGTTTTATTACCTTCCTGGCTTTGACCTTTCAATGTCGTCTCATTATCTTCATGTACTTGATCTTTCTGTGCGGTTTCATTACCTTCTTGGCCTTGATCTTCCAACATCGTCTCATTATCTTCATGGCATTGCCATCCTAGTGCATTATCCTTACCATCTTGAGAGGGCCATGTTTTATCACTGGTTAGGTCACTGGTGTCGTTCTCGCTGCTCGTCAAACTGTTTTTGGCCAAACTTAAAATGGTTTCCCATTTTTCCTGATGCGCGGCGTGAAACTTGAGAATGTCTCCAAGCAAGACGTCCATTGTCTACACCTGAATCAAGAAATAAGTCGCGGTGTGTGTATGCCATCGCTGATAGTCATGGCTTTGATCCTGAACTAATCGATTGTCTGCTATTGAAGCTACAGAAGTATGTCGTTTCAATTAAAAACCTATTAAACGAAGTAATAGATCCCATGTTTAAACAGGGGCGTAATGCGACTCAATTCCAACCGGTGTAAATTCTCACCAATATACACAAATACGATTAATACAATTTATTAAATAAATGCCAGATTTCGTTTCGTATGAAAAAAAAGGTGTACATAGTAAGCGAATCACACATGTCACACATGGTGTTTCCTCACAAGGAACGTTTCAATAATTGACTCTTCTTGGACGGCTCAAACACAAAAGCATCTTAACCCTACGAGGCTCATCATTAGGTTCACCACTGAATGTTTAGTGACGTCTGCGTGTAACGTCAACCGATTGTTTTAATTAGAAATCTCTGAGATAGTAGTTGCTCAATTTTACATTTTACTTCAAAAATAGTACGAACAGATGGCCTTAAAATTGCATTCGATATTTTTAAATGGATTTTTGATTGATGACAAATAACCCATTTGGCATTTCATGTTAAAAACAAAATATAATTATACCATAGGGGTGGTCACGTGGGGTTGAAACATAGCCTATGACATGTCCCGGGTCAAATGAGGGTCCTATGCACAATTTCAGCACGCTAGGTCCAACGCAACGGCGTGGACTTCTATGGGTAACAAACAAACAAACAAACTTTCATCTTTATATATTAGATATAAATTGTTTATTTTTTGCGCATTAAACATTTAATATTCTCCAATATATCGGTAAAGAATTGTCTTTAATAAAACTTTTATAAGATACCGTTTTGTTTTGTGCGTTAGCGAGCTGTATCTACAGATACTTATCCATTGATAAACAATTCAAATTGTTGCAATAAGTATCAATGATAAAAAAAATATTTTAAAAAAAAACTTTTTATGAATGTTATGCAGCAAAGATTATTTTTTATTGTCATACCCCCAATATATAATTTATCTGAAGGTAAGAGGTTAAACTAAGATAATAACTATGACATACATTATACTGTGAGGTTTAACCACTGACAAAGGAACTATGACGTGGCTAAGGGTTTGGCCCTAACAAGACGACATTTTATCTTGGGATATAATACTGATTGGTGGTATTTTTGAAAAACTGAAGAGTGACGGAAAGTCATGGTAGTAGCTGTTTCTAAAGCAAATCGTCTATTTTTCTAGAAACTCTACTCATTTTTATGTCCCGAATCTATGCGAGGGCTGTCGGTAAGAAATTCAGTTCATTTTGTTTACTAACATGTCCATTATCTATTTTAAACACTAACAACCTTGAGATACTCATTGCTTGACTAAACCTACAATAACAGTTACAAAGATGTTGGACAGCTACAATGAAGTGCTTTTGGGTCTGTTAAAGAGTTTTAAAGTAAGGCCTTGCGTTGCCATCGAACAATCTAGGGGCCGTCCATAAAGTATGTCACACTATTTTAGACCATTTTCAACCCCCTCCCCCCTGTCACAAACTGTCAAAAATCTCGGATCCCCACCCCTTTAAAATATGTCACACTTTTGAACAATTTTTTTTTATATTAACAAATAATTCAAATTTTATCCAAAACACAAGTGATGTCACGCATGGCCTGACCCCCCTCCCCCTGTCACAAACTGTCACACTTTCTTACACCCTCTCCCCCTCCGGAGCGTGACGTACTTTATGGACGGCCCCCTAGTCACGGTTTCGTGTAAGATGTGAGCTTGGATGTGGGTTCTCGACAATTACATTTAGATTAATCAGCCTTGGAAATCACTCAACGCTACCCTGCATAGTCCCAAATACCCATTCTCAAACTAAAATACACTAATCATTAATAAGATAACAACAAGGATATGAAATTTATTGCGAGTTTTAGCGCCGGATAGATCAAGTTTGAAAAAAGCTGTTACAGTGTGCAGCTTGTAACACGACAACGTAGATGGCTATATTATATGGTGTTCATGAAGCAGAAATTGAGGACACCTGGTGAATGTAAATTCGTGTATGAGGATTTAATCATAATAAATTCATGACAAAATAAACGCGACCCTCAGGATGGACTTCGTATTGTATTGTTGACTAAAGAGCATTACATCTCAATAATGTTTGTCATTAACAAATGCCGCCCCATAAGCTCATATGCGCGTGTGACCGTCAGGTTTTCAGTTAGGTAAAAAGCTTTATTCATAGAATATAATTGGCGTGGCGAGACCTCGTCTCTTCAATATAATAAAAGTAATCATGATTTTGTATTCAATGTTATAACCGTAGATGGACTTAATGTTTTCATCATTAAAACAAAACTTATTGAATTAAACATTATAAACATTGTTTGAAGTTGTGTATTCAGTTTTATAAGTAGTCTAGCTGTGTATATTGAACCATTGTTATCAAGGTTGCAGACACTAGAAGGCACAGATCATAACATAACTCTATAAATTTGTGCATCTGACTTGTTAAGAACATAGAATTTAAAAACAATCACGATTTAACATTGAACATGAAAAATAAATCCATGGAAAATTACTTAAAGGACGTAGCCAGATTTTGCGACACACAAGTTACGTCTGGAAGGGACACGATCCAGTTTCTTAAAAACGGCCTTGTTGATGGTGTTCAAGGAGATCTCCCCGCTGGCGTCAGTTATCAGCGGGAAAATTCTCTTAGAGGATTGGATGGCGTTCCAGGGGTGGCAGAAGACAGCAGTGTCAATCATGAGCGCGGAGTCTATGACCCCGGAAATAAATCAAAGAGTGCCGGTGATGACAAACACAATTTTTTCACCCGGCACAGAAATAACCCAGCTAAGAGCTCCCGAACTGAAGGTCATCAGAAGAAGCCCGGCACAAGACGAGTCTGTTGGTTTCTGCTCGTCGTCTCGACATTTATTGTAACAGACATCGCTTCGTTTTGTTGGACGGAGGTTTTGATAAACTGGCCCACCAGAACGTACCGAGTGTACAATGAAGTCAGTTATCAAATCATCAGCTTTTCTCGGAAACTCTTGCAGCGCCTCAACCTCTTGTCGAATGATTCTTTGATCGGTAAGATTATAAGTGGATACGTTATCCATAGACGGGATTGTAATATGTGTCAATTACAAATTGTTATTGGAACTTTTAAAGAAATTTTCATTGTTCTCTTATAACAAATAAAGATTTGAAACATTTGACACGATACGAAAATCGCCTAACACGAAAATACAGTGGTACCTCGTTATACGTCCTTAATCCGTGCCAGACACTTGGACGTATACCAAAAATGACGTATACCAAACGTATTTTTGCTATAAGAAAAAGAGGGAAATGGTTAATCCGTTCCCATGAAAAAAATCATATTGTTATTTACATATTTATACATTTATTGACGTGGTTGTATCAAATAATTTATGCACTGCACCTATCAAAATAAATAAGTAAAAATAACTTTAACAATTTTTTTATCTGTTTTTCTGTTATCCAGGTCAAAACCATTTTTTCAACATTCTCTAATATCCCCATTCTTTGTGATTTAACCTCATTTGCCCATTTAATAGAGTCTTTGTTTTTAGAAATCCTCATTCTTGGCATGCTTCAATTAAGTCCCGCCACATGCACGCCAATTTCATCTTTATAGCAATCTCTTTTTTTTTAAAAATAAAAACTCCATGGTGATCCTAACCTTTTGTTTTTTCGTTGCTTGGCTCGTCTCATAAATTTTATTAGAACTCATGATAAGTGACTCTTGTAAAAAAAACTACGAGAAAACACAAAATCACATGACAAATTTAGAGTCATTGCGCGAATCGTTTACTGTATATTAGCAACTGCTACTAACACACTTGAGTTTCGCGTGGTTTGCTGTGATCGCTGCATAGTCCATAGATCTAGGGGTGAGGGGGTGACACATTTGTTACAATGTGTGACGAGAAGGGAGGGGAATGATTTAGAACTTTGACGTCACATCAAAGCGCGCAAATTTGAATAAAAGTTCCACTTAAATATTTTATTGCTTACAATTTATATACTGGCGTTTTAAAATGCTTCTCACGTGTTACGATATTAGAGTTCAGCCCTACACTAAACTAATAATACATACTTAAATGACAATAACTTGATTTGAAACATGCTCATTATCAAATACGAAATACGGCTCTTATGAGGAGGAGTGGTAAAACTTTGTGACGTCATATTTGAGGGGGGTGGCTAACGTTTGTGAAGTCGTGTGACGAGGGGGGGGGGAAATCGGCCAAAATCGCGGTCATTTATGGACGACCCCCATTCTAAAAGGTCGTATTCCAAGCAAAGGTCATATACCAAGCAAAAGTTTCGCTTCCAAACAGGAAGTATACCAAGTTGTACTTATACCAAAGCAGATGTATACCGAGGTACCACTGTATTTTGTTTCTTGGAATGAACCAAAAACAGAAACCACTTGCCGCGCCGGTGAGAATTAAAAAGGGCTTGAAATAAAAGGGAACCGGTGTCTTATGTTTCACATGAAAGGACGCTGACTTGGCTTTGAAATACCGACACCATTGAAACCAGCAATAGTTGTTTATCTACCCTTCAATCTCACTCCTCCCTCCACTCCCACCCACCCCACTTAAAAAACACATTAATAATCTCTAATTTGGTGACGGGTGAATTATGTCCTAATTTTTTTATTTCTATTTTTATTTAGAAGCGCATTCCAAAGATGGAACAAATTTTAAAATGAACGTTATCGAACTATTTGTGAAAAAAAAAGAAAACGTACTTTAAAAAAATGTAATATACAAAAAAATAAATAAATAGAAAATGCATTAAATTTCTTAAAGTCATTGTTAAAATACCCGTTTTGTTGATTTTTAAAAATTAAATGCATGCATACATACATAACCATGTAAGTGTAAATATGATATACTATAATAACGTGACTTTGTTGAATATATTTAATATATTAATTTAATCCTTTAACACGAAATTCTTTTAACGCGAAAAAATATCTCAGTTTCCTCATATTCGTGTTAAACGATTTTCACTACTGTAGATATATTTTTGAAAAGGATTTTTCTAAATACCTTTGATAGATACAGAATTTTAAAAAAATAATTTTACAATTGTTATTGGCTAGGTCAGTAAACAGGTCTAATGCTATTTTTAGCCTTGCCTATATCGCGTTTAATTATATATTCGCACCTCCAATATGTATTTGATGAGCAATCCCATCAAACATCAATTCAAGTTTAAAGTTAAGTAACATCGACAGGGTCTTACTATTATCAACAGTATTATAGCACAATTAAATATACATGCCTGGTGTAAAAGATAATTCTCCAAATAAAGATAAAATGCATTATTTTTTAAAAATAATAAAATAATTTAGGGCTGTAGAAATTAACGAATGATTAATCGATTAATCGTTAAAATTGTTTATACGAATAAAATTAATTTGATCAATTAAAATTCGATTAAAATTTAAGAAAATATTTATAACATTTTTTGTCCTCAAATTATTAATAAATTATGTTTTTGCTATTTACATATTTTTCCTTCCTATTGTTATTATATATACCTTCATACGTAAACAAAACGTTTTTCTTCATTCTTGCATAGCAGAACGAATTTACATCAAAACATTTGGGGGCCATGGAATTACCGCGACTTAACTGATTTCGCGAAATAATGAATTGCAACTGAACGGGATCTATATATGCATTATAAAAATATAATTAATCGAAATTAATCGACCAATCCATTAAATTTTTTCCCGATTAATCGAACTTTTAAAAAAATCAGTACCAGCCCTAAAATATTTTTTCTTATGCTTGTCCAATATCCTCTTGGTCGTAGGGGGTTCTAATGCTTCCATTAGAACTTTATCGGGCTTAATAGACCTTGGCGGCGTCCATCTCCTCTCCAGGTCAGCGGGGGAATTTTTTTTTAGCGCTCGTCATTCATCAACATTTTATTGTGGCTTCAACGTGAGCTAGACCTCACGCCCCTCAGCGTGAGCACTATTGACTTCGCTCTCCAGCCACCAAAATATTTATTAAATTGTATTAAATAATAATTTTAACAAATTGACGTTATATAATACTTAGATAGGAAACCAACAACTTGTATCTCCCATCACATTATTGTTTTTTTTCTTCTCAAAATGAATTTAAATCAAAAATAATAACAATCTTTCTTAGCTAAGAAACGTAGAAATTAGAGTATTCGTCTCCTATTTCATAATCTGTTGATCACAGATTGGTTGTATTCACTGGCATGACCAGGACATTTCATTTAGCAGATTTAGTGAAAATAACCATTTTTCATTGACCTGTCACATCAATGGCCGAGCCCATTTTTACTTCAGGAGAATGCTATATAAGAAACCCTTTCTTCAGTAACGATATATCCTGCACTGGATGCCTTGCTATAGAAGCGATACGGGACCAGATCAGAACCAAGGACTTGACTCACCGGGATTTTCACAGGGACACTCTCATCGCTCCCATCGTTTTAAAGGTGGTTTCATGTTTTAAGTATTTGAGTCTAAATCTGTTAGCCATGTCTTTTTGAGTCTAAATCTGTTAGCAATATCTTTTTATGTCTAAATCTGCTAGCCAAGTCTTTTTAAGTCTAAATCTGTTAGTCTATATCTGTTAGCCATGTCTTTTTTAGTCTAAATATGTTAGCCATGTCTGTTTGAGTCTAAACTCATCATGTCTGTTGCTTTGGGTCTAAATCTACTAATAATATCTTTTTCTCTGAGTCTCAATCTACTCATCATGTCTGTTTGTATGGGTCTAACTATATTCATGTACTTTCTATTCAATCTTTAAATTGCTTGTACCGTAATATTGTTTCTTGTATGTTTAAAACAATGCTCTGTCAATGACAGTTAACTCTTGGAGCCGGGTCTTAACTTAATTAGTTTATATTACCAGTATGGATGACTACTAGTAGCCTTGGACTTGATTTAAACTAAGGGAGTCAAGTGGGGATAACTACGCATGGCCTTGGACTTGACTCCCTTAGTTTAATCAATTCCAAGGCCATGCGTAGTTATCCCCACTGGTAATATAAACTAAGGTAGTCAAGTCCAAGGCCACGCGTAGTTATCCCCACTGGTAATATAAACGAGTAAAGTGCAAGGCCAAGCGTAGTTATCCCCACTGGTAATATAGACTAAGGGAGTCAAGTCCAAGGCCACGCGTAGTTATCCCCACTGGTAATAAAAACTAAGGCAGAGGTTGCCATCACCATCGTTTTTTTCCCTCAAAACATATTATTATTTCTACTTTTCTTATAAATACAATGTCCTCTTATGGGAAACATCCACGAGTCAGTTAATTATTTAAGATGAAGCTGCTGGCCAGTTAAATGTTAGCATGGGTCGTATTTGGCCCGCGGTTGGATTCAGTATACCCCTCTCTTAGTCTACATTTACAGTGTGGATAAAAATGCTACCGGTGTGCATGAAAAATGTCCTAGCCTTGAGAAACTGGAACGTGCTTGCTTAGCTTCATCTAAAAACCAGAATCTCTACTTTAATGTCACTACTTTTATATTTAAAACGCTAGAAATCATATCGAACTTTAGAATATTCTTTTTTTTTAAAGTTGCGATTGACAAAAATAAATCCGTTTTCAATTGACGTAACACATTATTAATATTATTAAAAAAAGAATTCTAGTTCCAGCGTCACACTAGACTTGCTTCGGCGCTCTATTGTAGAGAATCTGGATGGACTTCAATCCCCATCCAGTCAACGTTTTCTCTCCAACGTCCTTGACCTTCAACACGCTCAAGATTTAGCTGACCAACTTACCATGGAGCGGTTGGAGACTAACGACAGGGCGCTGATAATATGGTCAGTTTGTGACGGCGGTTGTGATGTGGTCAGTTTGTGACGGCGGTTGTGATGTGGTCAGTTTGTGACGGCGGTTGTGATGTGGTCAGTTTGTGACGGCGGTTGTGATGTGGTCAGTTTGTGACGGCGGTTGTGATGTGGTCAGTTTGTGACGGCGGTTGTGATGTGGTCAGTTTGTGACGGCGATGTTGCTGTGATCGGTTTATTACAGGTGATGATAATATGGTCAGTTTGTTAATCAAATAAAAAAACAACTTTTATTTTCAATTGAATTAAACAAAGCTATTTGACTATTTAATACCTCAAAAGTAGAAATGCTGGACTTTTCTACTTCCATCACCACTACCTCCACCACGATTGTTACGTGGCCATTAACCTTTTTATTCAAGTGTGTTTGATTTTGATTTTCGAATAACAAATGACATTTCAAGGGATAGAAAAACAACAACTCTATGTTGTCAACATTGAGTCATGAGTATTATAGTTATTTATGCGTAGCTTTGGCTAGAATGTGTGTTTAGTCTTTTCAAAGGCGTTTTATATTTTTTTAAAACATTGACTTACTTGATATAAAGGACGTGAACCGCTTAACTTTCGATCAAAGTCACATCGAGGTTCAATCTTCTTGGATGACAAATGATAATTTTAAAAAGTTGATCTTAATTACGATGCCACCCATTTCCTATATATATACATCCGCAACAATATTTGTGAGTTTCAACTCATCTAACTGAATTACTGAATAAAGTATTTTGGTTTAAGTTGATTTTTAATATCAACTTACCCGGATGTAAAATGCATATCTGTTCATTCAAAATTACTTAATTTTAAATCCCAGCGTACAATTTATGAAAAAAAGACGTTGCTCTAAAGTTTTGATTGCTTTTTCTGGCGTTGGATAACACCGCAGCTAAGTATTCATTTAATTAGTTTTTTGTGTTGTAAGTCTTTTTGGGAAACAGTCGCTGTTCTGTGACGTCTTGTAAAGCCTATACTTTAATAACATATATATTTATTGCTCTAAATGCCTCTTTAAACACATTTTTCCAATTTTGATGATTAATATAGGCTGATAAGGCAACCATCTTCAATACAATTACTAAGAGATTTGTTTACAAAGCTTAAGGAACTGCCTGGGGGCGTGCAACAGTCGAGAACTTTGGTGTTGATCATCTTCGGACGTGCCGCGAAGTACACATGGGTGAGTTAATGTTCTATCTTAGGGGCGTCACTTTTAATAGTTGCAACAAACTTCCCTTTAAGGTTCGTTGATCCGTTGCAAAGTACAAAACCTCGTGTGCAAAGATGCAGAGCATCCATTTTATGTGCAATTTTTAACCGAATTTGCTGCGCGATAATTCTAAACTACTGCGCGGCGTCGATCAAATATCTGCACGACCGCGTAGCTGCAAGGGAAAATTGATAACACCCCTTTTTATTCCATGATGCCATTCAGAATATTTGATGTGCTATTTCTTTGCTGCTGTAAACCATTTTATATTTAGGCTAGATTCCGCATAGCAAACATAAAATATAGAACACCATACGGGTAAATGGAAACAATTTATATGTTTACTAACCTGTAAATTAACAAAAATTTTATTGATACTGTCACTTTGTCTATCACGTGTATCGATACTGTAAACGTAACCATGTCTATCACGTGTATTGATACTGTCATTGTAACCATGTCTATCACGTGTATTGATACTGTCACTGTAACCATGTCTATCACGTGTATTGATACTGTCACTGTAACCACGTCTATCACGTGTATTGATACTGTCAATGTAATCATGTCTATCACGTGTATTGATACTGTCAATGTAACCATGCCTATCACGTGTATTGATACTGTCAATGTAATCATGTCTATCACGTGTATTGATACTGTCAATGTAACCATGTCTATCACGTGTATTGATACTGTCAATGTAATCATGTCTATCACGTGTATTGATACTGTCACTGTAACCATGTCTATCACGTGTATTGATACTGTCAATGTAATCATGTCTATCACGTGTAATGATACTGTCAATGTAATCATGCCTATCACGTGTATTGATACTGTCAATGTAATCATGTCTATCACGTGTAATGATACTGTCAATGTAATCATGTCGATCACGTGTATTGATACTGTCAATGTAATCATGTCTATCACGTGTATTGATACTGTCAATGTAATCATGTCTATCACGTGTATCGATACTGTAAACGTAACCATGTCTATCACGTGTAACGATACTGTCACTTTGTCTATTACGTGTATTGATACTGTCAATGTAACCATGTCTCTCACGTGTATTGATACTGTCACTGTAACCATGTCTGTCACGTGTAACGATACTGTCACTTTGTCTATCACGTGTATTGATAATGTCAATGTAACCATGTCTCTCACGTGTATTGATACTGTCACTGTAACCATGTCTATCACGTGTATTGATACTGTCAATGTAACCATGTCTCTCACGTGTAACGATACTGTCACTGTAACCATGTCTATCACGTGTATTGATACTGTCAATGTAACCATGTCTATCACGTGTATTGATACTGTCACTGTAACCGTGTCTATCACGTGTATTGATACTGTCACTGTAACCATGTCTATCACGTGTAATGATACTGTCACTGTAACCATGTCTATCACGTGTAATGATACTGTCACTGTAACCATGTCTATCACGTGTAATGATACTGTCACTGTAACCATGTCTATCACGTGTAATGATACTGTCACTGTAACCATGTCTATCACGTGTAATGATAATGTCAATGTAACTATCTCTTTCACGTGTAATGATACTGTCAATGTAACCATGTCTCTTACGTGCTCCTGTTTTGTACACCCGAAAGAACAAGAAAATCCCAACAAAAATGATGTACACACAAGGATTTGGCTCTATAAAGGTGGTCCTCAAACCAGAAAAGATGTGCCTTGATGTGTGTGAGCTTTTCATTTTTCAACTAGACCCCGGTGACGTTGGTGGGTACTAAACGTGTGTGTGTGATCGTGTGTGGGTGTGTGTTAAAGTCGCAGAACGCACCCGAACTAACGCTTAACATGCATATTTTCTTAACAAAGCAACATTTAACAATATTATGTTTTTCCAAGTCCACTTGAATTCTTGTCTAGTGTAGAAAGGGGCTGTCCATAAATGACGTCACGAACCTGGGGGAGGGGAGTCACACACTTAGGACGATTTGTAAAGAGGGGGAGGGGAGAGTTTAAGAAATTTGACTTCACGTCAAAAAAATTGAATGTTACAATTTATTCAATGACGTTTTACATGGCTTCACGCGCGTTACGATGTTAGAGATCAGCCTTACACTAAATACATACTTACATGACAATAAAGAGATTTGAAACATGATCATTTTCAAAGAGAAAATACGGCTTTTATGCAGCAAAGCTTTGTGACGTCACATTGGCGTGACGACGTGTGACAAGGGGGGCGAAAAATCGTCCAAATTCGCGTGACATCATTTATGGATGACCTCAAAGCAGAGGGAACTCTTTTCTAGCGTAGCAAGGTTAGGAAAGTCCTGTCGAGCGTAGCAATCCGGGGAAAGTCTTGCTCAGTGTAGCAAGTAGGGAAGAATTCCATTCTAGTTTAGCAAGAAGGGGGAAGTCCTGTCTAGTTTAGCATGTATCGTTTAGGTTGAACAAGCATCAGAGGGCAGAACACGCGATCATAACGCTTGTTGACTTTACATTCGATGACTCTGATAGTGAGGAGTAAAGGTAAACATTTGTATATGTCTTAACGATACCAATATAAGATAGATCAGGTATGAGCTGAACGATACCAATATAAGATGGATAAGGTATGAGCTGAACGATACCAATATAAGATGGATAAGGTATGAGCGGAACGATACCAATATAAGATGGATAAGGTATGAGCGGAACGATACCAATATAAGATGGATAAGGTATGAGCTGAACGATACCAATATAAGATGGATAAGATATGAGCTGAACATATTAACACGGCGTGAATGTTAGAGCTTTTTGTTGTCCCCCTCTCTGGTTACGCACACACTGTTTTTAATAATGGTCTTTTGCCAAACCGATAGTCGGTTTCAGAAATCATGTTCTGGGCATTTATGATCCCAGCAGGAAATCATGGGAATGTTACGGTCAGATGTTGTGGTGTGGGGATGACTACGCATAAATGGGGCTGTGAACACTTGTCCTCGTGGAACGGGGGCAAGTGAACTCAAGGTACGTGCAAGTTGTAATGAATTGACAGGACCACGGTCAAAGGGAGACATGGTGATTTTGTCCAGTCAAAACCGGTCGGACAAGACGGGGGTATAATAGGGGTCACATTGTGTGTCGCGGGGAGAGTGTTAAGTTGCCAAGTAGCAGGCAGGTGAAAGACGTACTATAGAGTGTGGAGTTTTGTGAACGTGGTCCAATCCGGTCGAGGACTCTGGATGGTATGACCATCAACTGTAAACTGCCAATTGTACTGTACCATAAATATGTTCAAAGCTTCTGGATGTCATTAAACTTATGTTGAAGAAAACAACCCAGCGTTGCTAAGTCTTTTACCCGTCTACGTGGTAAATATCTGTGGCCAAGGGGGGACCTCAACCCCTAGACAACGACTCCGCCACAGGCGGGGTGAGGAGTTGGTATGCTTTTTTTCCTCTGTTTGTTAGCAGGTTTCCTCAAATGGATCCAGTTTCCTAATTTTTCAAATTAGAACACTTTAATACAAGTCTATCCCTTCTACTTCTAGTTGTACCATGTATATCCCTAGTTGTATTCTGTCTACCATGTAATTGTATCCCGTATATCCTTAGTTGTCTTCGATGCCATGGTGTGGAATATGGAGCTGACCTTGCTGACCAGTTCAACGAGTGCAACAAGTCTTGGCCTCCTGGAGCGTGTGGTCCCAGGTAACGGTTTCATAAATTAGTCCGTCTCTGGACGCACAAGTGGAGCGTCTCCAACTCCAAGTGCTGAGACAACAAACAGGAGGTAGAAGTAAACACTGATACACACTGTAGGGCCAATAGCGGACAGTCATCGTGGCAATAGGAAGATGAGCAACGTATCAAGCAATGGAGGTGATTGAGATAGTTCAGGTGGTGGAGCAATGCAGAGAGAACAAGAATATAGCAGTGTAAGTGTAATAGAGAGAAATGAAAGAATGGACAAAACAGGAATGTACGTGTTGTGTTGGTTGTTCACCAATAAAAGTTAAATGTATTTCGTTAGGTAGAGACCCAAAGCCACATCAGATTTATCTTAATGTGCGCTATACGGAATATGTATAATATTTATTAAACAAGTATTTGTGATATCAAAAGTGTTTAATTTAACATCATGTCAAAACAAATAATTCATTTACAATTACATTTTCAAAAATTTATTCATCATACTCTACTTGTACTTAAAACTGAAGTTACAATTCACTACACAAGTGTATCATTACACTTAATAATAAATATTTCCTTACAACAAAAGTGTGTTACACATAACACAGATATTTACACAAGTGTGTATTAGTATTAGGCATATCAATAAATATCTCAATACACAAGTGTGTATCACAAATTAAAAAAAAATTAAACAAGTGTAAATAAAATTGGACACTTGCTGCATAAAAGCAAAATAAATTTAATTTCACAAGTTTGCATTACACAAACACATACAATTTTATCTTCGTTTGCTCAGCAAGTCTTTATATGTTATTTTCATATCCAGAATTTCTCCCCTTCAAAGGTCTTTGAACATTCATGAACATGGAAACCAACAGAGAACACAGTTCAGTTTTAAAAAAAAATGTTGAACATTTCAGAGTTTTACTGTTCAATTGAATAATGATAGACCATGAACTTGGGAGTGAGGGGGGAGGGATTTATGCTCGATTTGATGGAGGGTGTTACCCCAGGTGGGGTGGGGGGACATGCAGCAACTGGGATCTCAGCTTCAAGGGGGAAAGCCATGGATTGGTCCCAACAGACAGATGTATGTAGGCAAACTAGGGTCCTGCATGAGCTGTAATGCCACTGCTAATAATGGAGCTGAGTGGATGTTTTATCTTAGGTTGGGTGGATGGCAATGTTCCCTCTAAGGTTCGTTGGTCTGTGTGCAAAGTAAAAAAAAACTCGTGTCCAAAGTTCTTCAGAATCTATTTTTTGTGCAATATTTTACAAAATTTGCTGCCTTCTAATTCTATACAACTGCCCGGCGTCTGTCAGATATCTGCGCGGCCGCACAGGTTAAATGGAACCATGGTGGATGGGTTTATCCTAGGTTTGATAGAGTGGTTTATCAAATTGCCAGATTTTTACATGAAAGATTTGTGCTGCCACCAGGGTATTTTTTATTTTACTCCCATCAATCACAACAGCATTGTGGCCCAGTTTGCCAAACTGACTTATTTTCTAACTCATAATTTCAAACAGAGTTTTTAAATATTTTTTTTATCAGAGCTAAGGGTCATTCAAGTTTTATATATTTTACTTTAATTTTGTTAAAGTTTTCTTGTTCATAGAACGATTTGCCTATTACGGAAAATACAAATTATGGTTAAAAAAATTCTGTTTGTTTTAAAGACAAGGCTGTCTTAATCTCAGTACCACATACAGCACCTATATATTTGTTTTAGTGGATTTAACCCAGTAATGATGTCTGATATTCTAGCAACACAATTAAGGTTCAATAGAAATAAAAGGACCAAAGCCAAGCAATTAAACACTGATACATTCTGTAACAGCCATTTTCTTGAAGTTAATCACTGAAGAAGCTAATGAATTTAGGGTGGTGGAATATGCTGGCTTTAAGTTGGTCCAATATTTCAGGCATTTCTTCCAGAGGTCTGTTGCCATCAACCACCTGAAAAAAGTAGTGAATTATCTTCAGGGCATGCACAGCTGTTAGTTAACACAAAATTATTCACAAACTAGATGATGTGAACCTCAGTAACTTGCGTAAAAAAAAATAAAGGCCAAATGGGATAATTCTACCTGCACCTGAGAAAACTAAACATCTAAGATCTGAGTTTTTATCGTGCTACTGAAACTGATTGTGATGTGGGATATGGCAAATCCATTTTAATGTGAATATATGGAAATAATTAGATAAAACTTCTTTATTTTTAAAGAAATTTAAGATTCTCACAGAAATAGAACTTGAGACATTTTTATCTTCTACTTGATGAAGACTTAAGCAAACATTTTACACTGCTATAAATACAAAAAAATATATAATTTTTCAGAAGTTATTAAATTTACATAACACATTAACTAGTCAAATTATAAATAAATAAATAAATATTTTATAAGCATACAAAATGTACCTAGAATTGTCAAGGCGCATGATCTATTACCTATTAAAAGAGTGGAGGGACTGTCCACAAAGCTGCTAGAATTTTTGTGTAAAAAGGGAGAGGCAACCAGGTATGTCTGACTCCATCATCACCATATTTAAAGAAAGGTAACCAGGTATGTCTGACTCCATCATAACCGTATTTAAAGAAAGGTAACCAGGTATGTCTGACTCCATCATCACGATATTTAAAATTTAAAGAGAGGTTACCAGGTATTTGATGTTATTTTTAAATCTCTATCAAAGTTTGAAATATATAAATGTTGTAAAAATAGGAAAACTATTCAATGTTTTGGTCTTGAAATTAACCCTTAATTCTTCCCCTCTAAAACATCAAAATATAAAAAAGATGATATACTACTTTATGACAAGTATCAAATTATATAGTGAATTTAGGCATTGAAATATAAAAGAAAAGTTCTAGGAGTACAGTGGTGCCCTGAGAGACGAATGCTCCAAGATAAAAAAAACCAAGATACAAAAGGACACTCGAATTATTTATTTTGTTCCAAGAAACGAAAAACGCGCAGCTGACAACATTGGGAATCCCATGTCTGTATTCAACGCGCCACCAACAGTTCTTGCGCACAGTTCAATGACATTCGCCTGACTCATTTCAGAAACTTGTAAAATGCAGTCAAAAACAAGCTTCCTTGGATCAACATTAGCTGAAGGACTATTAGTAAGCGTAGATTAAAAAATATTTTTAAAAAATAAGACAAGAACATGGTGAAAATGAGGCTAAGGAAATGAATGGTGAAACGGAAAATTAGAAAGGGCAGAACAGTTAGTTTCAAAAAAAAATTTTAAAGAAAAAACATTACATAAGTTTAAGTGTTATGTTACATTCGTTTCGTGTACAGTTGTACTAAATTTAAGTGTTTATTTAGCATTAATTCATGCAAAGTTTTTACATAACGTATTATTTTCATAAAGTTAAGTGTTTTGTACGTAATGCCGTAATGTATTCTGCCATCCGTTCCTCTCCCCTACCACCTTCTCCAAATCTTTGCCTCCCTCGAAAGGTGCATTGGTATATACATATAATTTTCCCTTAAATTTAATTGTTTTCATTATTTTATTTTTTTTAATTTGATTTATAATGTGTAATTTTAAGGATTGAAGAATCCTACTTTGTTTTTCTATAGTTTTCCATGATATTTTCAATTTTTAGTGTTGTTTCTGTGTGACTTGGAACGGATTAGGTATTTTACATGTAAAACTAAGTTTGAGATAGGAAAAATCCAAGATACGAAAGCCACCCCGGAACAGATTAATTTCATATCTCAAAGTACCACTGTATGTCAAAGCCATTTAACAAAAATCTTTAAAAATTTATCATTTTAAAAGAAAATTGAAACATTGTTTTAATTCTGTATTATATTATAATCATTGGCTTTTTACAAAAAATAAATATGTGTTAATTTTATCAACTCTCATTTTGAACCTTAGGCTTTATAAAAAGGAACTTTAACAAATGTAATAGAGATATAAAACTAAAATGCTACCTCACTTTGGTGAGACCTGCACTAGAATATGCATCTTCTGTATGGGACCCATCCACCAAAGAAAACATTGATAAACTAGAACAAATTCAAAAAAGAGCTGCCAGATTCATTACTGGAGAATATTCGAAACTGACAAGAGTAACACCATTAGTTAAATCATTAAACCTTGAAACACTAGAGGATAGAAGAACCAAGAGCAAAGTAGTAATCATACATAAAGCAATTAATTCTAATTTAGAAATACAACACAAAGATAACTTAATACAACCCTCAGATAGACATAAGGATAACAACACCTTTCTTATTCCGTATGCAAGAACAAACACATACAAGTTTTCCTTCTTCCCGTCCGGAATTCGGGCGTGGAATGGGTTGCCTGAAGAATCCAGGAAAACCAACACATTATCAACATTTAAATCTCTAATAAAAATGCAGGACTAAACACAAACCATAGATAAGCGTAGGACGCAATAATCTTCTGTATAGAAGGAGCGTCTGTAAACAGATAAGATAAGATAAGATAAGATAAGTGTTTATATAATTTATACAATTTACACTCATTCAATCAGGATCATATTTTTGGATCTGTGAAATTATAAAAAAATAATAATAAGCAGCCTTCAGCACAACACAAACTTATTTAATTTTTTAAAAAAATATGTATTAGTAAAAATCATTCCAGGATGAAACCACCATTGCTGTTTGTCCCACACACAATTTTTTTGCTTTAAACAAAAGCAAAGACAAAATAGCATTCTTAAAAATGTATAATGCATTTATCAGATTTTAGCCATTTTAAAAGCTTAAAATTTAAGAACTTAAAAGTATAGTTTTGGAAATACTTAAGTTGTAGTTTATCACTTCCTTACATTCATCAAATATGCACTATTTTGATATTATCTGGTTCCCCTCTCTGTTCTTGATGAATTTTTACTTTAATTTATAATGTAATAAAATATTTATATACAATTATATTGATTGTTTCGGGAGGAAAAGAAAATTTCTACACTGGAAAGCAGCAAGGAAAAGATGGAACCATTAAAGAAACAAAAATCTTGTTTTTAATTTATTTGATAATATAAAAATTTATTTTAAAAATGTCAGCATCATATGTATTTAAATAGTTGTGTTTGAGATGCTCTAATGTCTCCAGAAGGACATTGATTTATAATATGTACTCAAAAAAGTTTTTCATCATTTCAAAGAAAATTCCATATTTAAAAAAAAATAATATTGTATTTAATTTTAACTAAATTTTAAGCTTTATTAACTGCTTAAATCTGCAAAAAATGTTTGCAGAAATATTAGTACTGTCATTTAAACCATCAAAATATTTATAACCTTTGCACTTCTTTAATAATATAATGTCCCCTTCAACTTGCATATTGCATTGTACTTCACAAAAACAAAGTTTAAATTAAACCATATTGAACACAAATTAGTGTGCTGTCTGATGATCCTATAAGTACTTGTATAAGGATTTTTCACACAATCTAATGACCATTTATGCTTATACATCTACATTAGCACTTTCTTTTTTATTCATTAAAAAATATTTTCATGTTAAATTAAGCCCATCCAAATATAATAAATATTAGATGTAGTTGAACATTTAAACAAGGAAATTTTTAAAAAAATATTATTTAAATTAGGGAGTATATTAATGAAAATTTTTTAAAATTTCAAAAAAAATCACTTCAGGGTTCAAAAAAAAGAAAAGAAGTAGTACAATGTAATTAGTTTACCAACTAAATCTTTTTTGTGTTTTGTAGAAAAATTTCAACTTGATGGTTTTATAAATCATTTAAAACCCTTTTGACAGAAGCTATTTTTACAGGTCAGTTTTTACTTGTTTGTAGCACTTTCATGATACTGTTTTGTTAATTTGAGTTTTCATGCTGGAATATGGTATTCAGTGGATAAAACTGGGGGTTGGTATTATGAGTACGTACAGGAAAAAAGATTTTCACCAGAGATTTCCATCTTTGAGTCTAACAGTTTTTAAATTTTACATCTGCTAAAATAATATTTGGCAGCAGTTAGGTATGGTGTATTATTTAAATACATCTTGCAAAGATTATTACTCAAATCATAAATATTCACATTTTTATGTGAGAAAATATTATAGATCATACAATTTTAACAGTTGATAAATAAAATATCTAATTGTAAGATAACGGTACCCAAAAAAATGTGCCATGAAAAAATTAAAAAACAATATTTGCATTTCCAATAACTTTCATAAATTCTTTTATTTTATAACTAGTACTTGTGCATTAAGATTTCAATAAATCATTTTTTATGACTTCTCATTGTAATTAAATGGTGATCTTTAGCCATGACTAAGAAGTAATTTACTATCCCAAGGATAATTAGAGTAAATTATTTTAAATTTGACAGGATAGCATCTGATCTTCAGTTCTTTCCCTGGCCATTATAGTTGTGCACAGGACTTATTTCCTAAAATACTTAAGAAACCACATGATTTTTAGGTTATTTTTACAAACATTTTTCTTACCAAAACTTCATGACCCAATTCCTTGTTTTTTTTCATTAGCCAATCTTCGTGCAACTGGTGGATAGCCTTCAGGTAATCCTTAAGATAAAAATAAATATTTATAAATTTCCAGGTTATAATCCTGACATAAAATAGTTACACAAATTATTAAAATTTGGCTTATAAAAAATGAGGGGCAAACACTTATTTTGAGGGTTTTTTGTGCCCATTAGTCACCATCTAAATTAAACGTTAGATCATTTCAGACACCACTATTAAAATGCCTTTGATGCTGAGAAATGTTATAAATTTATATATATTCACATTAAATTAAAAAACATTTTTTTGTACTTGCGTTAAAGCTGAAACATTTTACAAGATGATCACAAAGCACTCAGCATAGTTACAAATACAAGATGATCACAAAGCACTCAGCATAGTTACAAATACAAGATGATCACAAAGCACTCAGCATAGTTACAAATTATAATTTTAAGTAACTGTCAATCATTTTTTGGTGGTAAATTTAAATATCATTAAAAGTATACAGTCGGATCTTGGTAAGTCGAACTTCTCTAAGTCAAAAACCTCCCTATATCCAATTAACTGTTAGGTCCCGGCCAAATTCTGGCCCTATTAAGCCATTTTCCCTAACTTGAAAACTCCTTAAGATGATATTTTTTTTTGGGTCCCTCAGAGTTCGACTTAGCGAGGTCCGACTGTATATCATTTTTTACCAGCTGTATGTTCTGCTCCTCTTTTCTACATCTCTTTTTGATTCTTTCAAAAACCACTTCTGGGTCAGTTCTGATGTAAACTGAAATTTTGATGAATGTTTAAGTTAAAAAAAAATGTTTGAAAAGATAAAATTTCACATTCAAATATGTTTACAGCATGTGAATTTAGAATTATTAAAGGACTACTATTTGCGGATGAGACATCAAAATGAATTGTTGAAAGTTAAAGCTTAAAATCATTTTAATTGTAATTCTTGATTATAAAAATTGTGCAATAATACAACATTATGACCAGGGCTCTCTGAATAAAACACACCCTCAACAACAGTAAAGCAAGACAAGCATTAGAAGGAAAACCCACAGGGCAAAGGGTGAAGAGGAAGACCAAAAAATACATGGAGACATTGTGTGTTGGATGAGGCAGAGAGAATAGGAAAGAGCTGGGAATACTGGCAAAAGTATGTGCATAGTGGAAGGCTTTGACTGATGCCCTTTGTCGGGCAATGAATTTAAAAGACAAATGATAATGATACCAGTTGTCCAATTTTTACATATTCTCACCTTCTAAAATCCTAATATCAAGTTATTTTAAAACACTTTTTCTTTCATTAATAAACACACACAAAACTTTCCCCTATATTTAAAATAAAGTAATCGTGACATCTTAACAGTTCAGCTTTGGTCAAAATAAAGCTTTTGAAATGACCTTCAATCATGGCAGTGTTTGGTTTAAAAGTAGCTTTGAAATTAACAGTTGAGGGTTCAGTAATAGCTTATGTATCATACACTGACATACATAGCAGGAACATGTTTACATTATATGACAGTAACAAAGTCAATTAGCCATGTTATTATGCTCATAAGTTATGAGCAGGGCCGGTCTTAGCAATTGCGGGGCCCTATATGGCTTAGTATGCAAAATGGATTGCGCTGGGCCCTGTCTGGGTAGGAATAAGGAATTAATAAGGATAATAAGAGAAAATTAAGATAGACGGGGCCTATGAAAGCGCGGGGCCCACTGCAGCCGCATAGTTTGCAGTGGCCTAGGACCAGCCCTGGTTATGAGAGTACAAAACTCACCAAACAGGGGAACCTGAATGTTTTGAGAACTGACAATCCAGTCAAACCACTCAGTCAGAATGATGTGCTCTATTTCAGGCATAATGCCACTGAAAAAGATCCAATTTCAGGAATTTATTTGAGTTAATGAACTTGCATATAGGCTACACTCGGTAAACTAAAAATCAAGTCCAAAACCATAGGTTAGTCTTTATTTCTACCTTTGACCTTACTAACACTTCCACAGGTCAATTCTTTAAAAACTAATAAAAAATGATTAATGACACAGTAGTTAATGTCTAGTGATTTTAAGTTTTCAATTTCTAGTGAAAATTTTTTTTATTATAGTTTAGCAAACATCTAAATTCAAATTGACATTCAAAATAGCTTTCTAACTTTATGAACTATGGAAGTAACCCATCTAACAATGTGAACTACATGTAAGTAAATACAGTATTTCGATTTTATAACAGACTATATATCTTTATTATTACTGCCGAACATGGCTTTGTTACAATTCCATATCAACATGAATGCAAAGTGCTTTACATTAGATACAAACTTGTGCTTTAGATTTAAACTCATTATCACAAGTCATATTTGGCTATTTATACATAAATTAAATTTATTACAAAGATGTACCTTTGCCAGATATTAAATTATGTTAAAAAATTATCTATCAGATTATTATAGTTATTCAAGAATTTGCTTTGTGTTGTATTTTACCTAAATTTATTATGCTTTGTAGAAAGTTGACCAAATGTTTTGCATTTTTTTTGGCTGGAAACAAGTCCAAGACAATTTACTAGGAGAGGACATAACATACTCTAGGATACAGTTTAAAAAAAACTATTTAAATTCTTTTGTGGGATGAAAGTAACATAAAATGTGATGATGTGTTTAATGTTGTTACCTCTGGAAAAGATTATCAACAAAACAATAATTGGCACTGAAAATGGATCTTTCCATCAAGGTCAATGGAAATTTAGATGATGAGTTCTCAACATTTGTCTGTGAAAAAAAAATTGTAGTATTTTTTCACCTTAAAAAGAATTTAAATTACAAAAAAACAACAAAAACAATAGTTTTTTAAATTATTTAAATATATATGTATAAGCAAATGTGATGAGTGTAGTGATGATAGTGAAATTGTCAATTTTATGTGGAAAACAATTATCATATCCCAAATTTTGCATTTTCAACTTCTGTCACAATTTAAATGCATTACCTTTACATTTTTCTTTTTATAAGATGTTGTCATATTAAACATATTTTTAGTTGTGTGTTGAATATGCATATAAAAAATACGGATCAACAAAATAATTTTATTTTTATCTTGAATGCCATTTCATAATCACTGTTGTTTTTCTTCTATAATTATGCCATAACTACAACATTTAAGTATTTTAAGCATACCTGTGCCTTGATATGTGATTGAAGCATAGTAAGCTGTATGTAAGTCTGTAATGTCATTCCCCATCTTTTAGGATCTTTATACATTAGGTCCTAATGAAAAATGTGCATTTACATACCATTTTCTCTTTAAACATAAGTTATTTGTTACTGTATGAAAATAAATCTATATAATTAATGTAAAATTTACCACTGCCTATTACAATTTTTTTTCATATTTACAGGTTAGTAGAAGTGTGTTACTAAGCAAATAAAACAATTACATTTCTCCTTAACAACATTATTTTGAGTGCTTAGTACATGATTTATCATTAACATGATCAATAACAATATTGATAGTTTGAAAATACAAGTGCTTTACAACATCTTACTGAGTTGCATTTCGATTTTAATGTTAATGAGGCAATGTTCTCTGGCCATTGCCATTATGTAGACAAATAATATCCATAGACAAGTAACAACATTCTAATCATTAGATTAGCTGATGACACCACTATAAGTGACTAATTTTCACTTTTAATAATAAATTAACATGACCGAATTCTGTATAAAAATCAAACCAAATAGTTTTCCATCAAAGAAAAAAAAACCATTCATTGTTCGTCATCAAACACCAATAAAAAAAAACTAAACAATAAAGCAACAAACAAAACATAAACTAAATTCTCTTCACGCAAAGAGTTTTTAAAAGAAAAATGCTGTTGTACAACAAAATAATTAGAAAGACACATCCTACCTTACTCATCACAGATATCATGCATTTCAGACATAATTCTTCCCCTTAAACTTAAATTTAGGAATGAAAGGTATAAAAATGATTTTGTTCCACTGTCTATAAGAATTGACAAGCATGCTAACCAAGCTTCTACTTAATTTAAATGATCCTTAAATAAATCATTTTTACAAGCGAGTTTATTAACTTGGCATATGACGCTGATAAATATAAATAATATAACGCAAGATAAATACTTTATTAGGATGTTTAAAAGAATCTTATCTTATCTTAAATACTGTGTAAAAAAAGTAATTAATGGCCATGAACTGACTGACAAAGGAGCAATGATAACAAACCAAGGATAAGAGCCCCTGTTCTAAAATAACCAAGTCATTCAACTTACAAGAGCATTCAGTCCTCTGATGTTTCTCCATTTTTCTACAGGCTCTGCCAGCATCTTTAAATAAATAGAATATTAAATAAGACATGAATTTATTTCCAAATACATGTACAACATTATGTCATAATTTATGTACATGGGATTGGCTCAAATTCAACTCATTTTGTAAAATCAATGCACCTTTTTGTTTTTTTAATGTCAAACTCAAAATACATGTAGGTATATTTCTAATACTTGTTCTAATTTCTATTTTGAGCTTCAGCTGAAGTTTGTGATAGGTATTTGAAAAGGTCATTGTTTACCTCCAGGTTATGGTGAGAATTAAAGTGGTTCAGCAAAGTTGTCTTTCCACAGCCAATGTTTCCTTCAACACAAACCTGCAGCCAAAAATTTCAATATTATAAAAGCTAAATCGCAAATTAAAGTACAATGTAATATGTATGGATGAAGATCTATTTATGGAATATAAGAATTGCTTTTGTAGCATTGCAAGGGATATGTGTCATTCTTTTTGGAGGATTGTGCCTTCGACTCTTATGACCCTGCAAGGGATAAAATAGATAGACTTTGATATACATTTTGTGTGAATGCTGGACTGTCATCAAGTCCTAGATTCACATCAAGCTTAAGGGTCAACCAAGACTGAGATGAATTAAAAATGTAAATAAGGGAACAAAATCAGCTGGAAACTTAGCATGGCTGCAAAAAAAACCAAAACAACTTGCATTGATTTACATGGAAAGATGTGGCGGATGATCATGTTCCAGATATTCAAAAACTTTCTGTATATCCAAATATAAAATGAGATGTTTAAATGTAAGATTGCAATGAAAATATCATTAGTCTTAAAGTTTTATGTTAATATCATCAATTACTAATCAAATGCCTTTGATGTCATCATTAGCATCAATGATGCTATAAACCATATTATATTGTCTGGCTTACTTCATGGTATAAATAAATTAATGGCTTTTTGTTATCCTGCATGGAATCAAACCTGATGTAAATCCTGCTCCACATTATGAAACATCTCAACCTTGGGCAATAAATAAACTATCTCCACCTGAATTTCTCTCTGTAGACTACATTCCCTTTATTGTAATCTGGCCTCATTAACAGTATATTTGGAACAGAAAATTGCTTTTCAAAATCTTTTTTTTGTCTAGTCTTGCATTATTATTCGAGTTTTAAATGTTGATAAAGTGTTGGTTTTCCTGGTTTCCTCAGGCAACCTATTCCACATCCGAATTCCGGACGGGATAAACGAGAATTTGTATGTCTTGTTTTTGCATACGGAATAAGAAAAGTGTTTTTGTCTCTATGTCTATACGAGGATTGTATTAGATTATCTTTGTGTTGTATTTCCAAGTTTGAATTAATTGCCTTATGTTTATATAATTACTACTTTGCTGTTTGTTATTCTATCACTTGAGCAGACTGGATGACAGTACCAGAAGATATTCTGGTGTGATTTCTATAACAAGGATTTGTTCTCTGTATATAATGAATATACTCTTTCGAAATACTTTCTAAAAGTGCCTTTCAATGGAGGTTGTAAGCTGCAATTTAATATTAGTCACAAGTATATTATATAAATTTACTGTTGCACAGCAATGAATGTAAAAATTGTAAAAACAAAAATATATACTGTTTCAAAGACCCATTCCTAATCAAGACTATTTAGAAAATTCTTTAACAGATAAAAAAATATATCTAAAAAAAAATTCAAATTAAAGAATTATGTTTGCAGGTTCTAATTAAAATATAGTTCTCTCATTATAAAAAAACACACACATTCTCTGAATACCCATTTTTTTTAAAAAAGGGCTTTCCTAAAATTTAAAACTTAATTTAAAAGTTTTTTAAAAAGATGTCTTTTAATGGATTTGTAAAATTCCCAATTGCATACCACCCAATTCTTACCTCCCTCCCCCTTTCCCCATAGACCCAGATTTCCTGATCAACACTATGTTGATGAGTGAAGAGTCACCTGTTACCAAAAAAGATTTGACGCAGAACCAACAAACACACGTGAATCATAAGTAGAAATAAAACAAAAAAAAGAAAAATAGGAGAGGAGGGATTTAAAGACCATTAGTATTAGCCACGATTCTATGATGATATAGTGCCAAAAAATGTGAACTTTTTTTCATTATTCAGTTCTTGGTGTTTTAATGCAATTACGGCCATAATGGATAAATCTGTTTCACGCCTATGATGAATTTTGTTGAAATGGAATTTGACCAGAGAAGGTTTGTATTGTTCAATATCACAATGACCACCATCTAATCCCTCAGTTGATGGGATGAAAATGGAGAACATTGGGACAATTTTATTTGTTCAGCTAGTTAAATAAGGATTGATGGGTGGGGCTTGTGTTCAATTAAAAATCTTAAATCCTTAATACCACTCGAATGAGCAATGGATGTGTATTACTATAAAAATCAGACAACAAGTATAAGACTATATTAATGAATGAAGGCTAATTTTAGGGCAGAGGCGTCCAAACTTGTTGCATGGCGGGCCATATTCCTTGTAATAAATATATTCGGGGGCCGGATTAAAATAATTTTTAAAAATGACATAGGTTGAGAAATTTTTATTGCAAAGTTTTAATGTGAAGGGTGAAACTGAGATCTTGAATGCAGGAAATAGGTGAGGTCAAGTTCAATGCAACTGGTTTTGATACGTATGATATCACGCAGGTGAGAGTAACTTATTCTCATCCTCAAACGGTTCTTGTAAAATTTATAACTGATAAATGTCTGCTCACACAAGCATGTTGAGCCTAACAAGCTGAGCATTTTCTTAGCAAATGTTCGAATCTCTCTTTATCCAGTCTTTATGGCAAATGACAATGACAGAAAGCTGTTGTTGTCTGCTGCGACATTCAGCATCACTTTCCAACTTAATGAGTTCCAGCTGCAGGTTGCCTGGAGCATCATCAGGGTCAACAGAGAAAGGTGCAGGAAAAAATATATTTCCTTTTCAATAGTTGCAAAGACCTAAGAGCGTCTGTGAAATTCCTCGACCAAGGGATGTTATATCTGCAATATACCTCTCATTGAAGCTTCTTTCTGGTAAACTTGTCATGATTTCCTGTAGTGAGTGGAAATGTGTGATATTAGGCTGCGTCAGAGACAGTTGCCTTAAAAAAAATTTGCAGCTTGTTCCCAAAAGGCCTTGATGTGTGAATATAATTGGCTTACCGCTGCATTTTTCCTTTAAAGATTTGTGTTAAGAGCGTTTAGGTCTCTGTCATATCAACTAAAAATGCAAAATCTGCCAGCCAAGCAGTATCTGATACTTCAGGGATTGGTTGTTCCTTATCTTCAATGAATTGCCCAATTTCTTTTTGAAGTGCCAAGAAGCGCTGTCCCCCAACTGAGCCAGCTTAAACCATTGTGATACACAACATCTCTGTATTTTCCCTGGATATCAAGAAGAAACTACTGAAACTGGTGGTGAAATAGGGCTTTAAAGCGAATAGAGTTTTTCGCTTTTATGATTGGCTTAATGACATTATAACATCTAATATATTTGGCACAAAGAACTTGTTGATTAATGATAGTGAAGTTTAAAAGCTTTTGCCAGCCTCTTCGCTGACTTTGTTATAGACAAGTATTGCTAGTCCACTGTGCTCACCAATCATGGCAGGAGCACCATCAGTAATAATTCCATAATTTTTTTTCCATGTTAGTTTAATTTCAATGACAGCAGAACAAATTGAAGCAAATAAATCTTTTCCCCTTGTTTGGTCTATAAGACTCTTAAAGTCAAGTAATCCTTCACTCATACACATGTCATCATTAAATCCTCGAAAAAATAAGAAGTTGACAGTGTCAGATGCATCAGTGCTTTCATCACAGGCTATTCCATAAAAGTCATTTTTTTGCTCTTGCCTCTAACTGTCTCTTAATGTTAGATGAGATTTATTCAATTCTGCTATCCAGAGTGTTGCATGACAGGAAAATTTTGGCAAACTCCTCCTTTTTCTCGGGACAGATATTTCAACATATTCCATCACTTAACAGCACATAACTTCATCGGGTTGTAAAAAATCCATTTCCACGTTGTAAAAACATAAAACGTCATCGATTTTCACCATTGTTTGATGTACTCAAAACAGTACAAAATATCGACTTTTCTTATAAACATAATGTCGTTACAGAAATAATACGTCAGTCAATTAATTATTTAAGGTGAGGCCAGGGGCCAGTTTAAATTGCACCGTGGGTCGGTTTTGGCCCGCGGGCCGCACTTTGGACACCCCTGTTTTAGGGCATTAAAATATTTTTAACTTGTGGTTGGTAATTGGTTCCTTAATATATGTGGTTAAGGTAGTTATAAAAACTGGATAGTCATATAAACAAATTAAAAGTTGAGATGTTTAAGGTAGGACAAGATCAGGCAAAGATACAAGGTAATCTATCAGTGCAAAAATTTTTCTACAAAGGGAAATATCAAGTGGGTATCAGCCTAAATAAAGCCCATTATTTACAAAGGAAAAAGCTATACGGGGCAGAAAATCTCACCCCCCTCCCGTTTTCTGGTCTTAAAAAAGTTATTATATAAATATAAATGAGGGTCTAATTATTTATATTTATTTCTAAACAATATAAATTTAAACTTACCACAAATTTTGATACATTAGAAACATTGAACTTCTGTTCCTTAACTGGCTTGTGCATTGCTTTGACATTTAAATCAAGTTTTGACATTTTCAGTGATGTATATGAGACTGCATATTGATTTCTAATCGTATATGACAATACATATCTTCTTAACAAAAACATCATAATGAGTCATAATTTTCAAATTAAAACATTAAATTCTTTGTTCAAAGTCCATCATCCTATTAACAAATAAAGAAATTGAAAGTGAAAGCATCTCATAGTATGAGACTCATACTCAAAATAATATACTTTTGAATTGCTTTAAAATTTGAATCAACAAAAAGAAAAAAAATGATGACAATTATAAATTATTATTACTGTATTATCAATACTTGTAAATATCATGAAAATAGGAGTTAGTCTGGTCTATGTGATTTAGTTGAGTATTTATCAATGATAGTCTTTTCAAGCCAAAGTTTATCAATCAGTAATTCTGAGTAATCATTGGTAGCTAAGAATTATTGATTGAGATTTCTTTTCAACTTTTAATATTTGAATATTTGTTTTACTAATTACAAATAATACTTAAATTTGCATGCAAATTATTAAAATTTCAACAATGTCAACAAAAAGTTTTAAGTGAAAAGTAAGTCCATGTACAATGTAGTACAATTTTTAAAATGAAATCATGAGCAGATATGACATATCATATGTGTCTATGAATACTATGATTCAAAATGATCTGGTGATTACTGACTGTACTGCGAAAGTTGTATGCTGCACTCCTGCACTGCATATCAAATTAATGATATTATTATTAGGCAGGCCAGCCTATACTATTACTTCTTACAATTTAGATTTAGTATTTAGATTAAAACCACTGAAAAGGCTAAGGGGCCATCCATAAATCATTAAATTTAAATGACATCACGCAATGTTAGCCAATTTTTCACTCCATCTCCCCCCATGCCAAGCAACGTCACAATAACTTAGACTTAGACTCAACCGTCTTAGGTACTTCGATAGTCGTTTGCGCATCGTTCTGCGCATGTCGGAAAAAATCGCAAATGCCGTTTCACTTTTTCTGTAAGGGCTTAATCGCTGACGGTGGTTTTCTGCGTTTTACGTCACAAGTTTTGAATATTTGTGTAGTTTGTCATCAGTGACGAAGAGGGTAAATTATGTTGAGACGAGGGTATCTTTTTTACGCTTGTTGTGTTTTCGACCGGAGAGGGATTTAATTCTAAATTGATCGTTATGCACATAAATTGCATAATTTAAATTTCTTTTGGGTTCTATGTTATAGCGGTTAACTCCTATGTGTGCTTTATTCATTTTATAACCCCAATCAATTTATTTTGTTGAAAACAAAAGCTGGTATAAGAAGTTATGATTTTTCAAAGTGTAATGAGCTTAGACTAAAACTAAGAAAATGCTGATCGTCATAGAGTCACCTCCCCTTTACAAAGAAATATAATGGGAATGTTGGTAATGGCAACAACTGCTCATCTTATTAATTTAATAATTTATTATTTAAGTTTAGGACATACCAAAATAAATTATTAGTATTAGGAAATGCCAGTAATTCAGTAACTTTTTTTCTTGCTACAATACAATTCAATACATTTTTCTTAAATTTTACTTATGGCCATAACTTATGGACTAGTAGTTTATTAGTACTAGTACTATAGACTATAGACTATTAACATTATCATTAATTATAAATTATAAGAGCATAATTCGAAGATTTTACAAATGCAAAGTCTGAACTGATACTTACCTTAGCCTTAGAATTAATAATGATAATAGTGGTGTAATCCTTTTATTTAATGTTTGTTACATTTTTTGTTATATCTTACTCACCATCTTCTTTTTTCAAAGATGAGGCTCATGAGGGCATACACTTTTGACAACAAACACTTACTATTTTTTACATAAATAATCAAAATAAATAAATCTCAATAATTAAAATAAATGTAATTAGATACTTAAATCTTCAAATACTAATTGATTTTAATTTGAAATTTCAGTAATCAGGCGTCGGGGATGTGGGATATTTCCAAAAATAATTTATTGTAAATTGCATTCAGTTTTATTTTAAAAGTCAAATACTTACCCTTCAAACATTTAAATATAGTTATTGATTTAAATTTACCATATAATTAATTAAAATACATTAGGCATGCAACAGTTTGTACTGATTAATATATATATATATATATATATATATATATATATATATATAATATATATATATATATATATATATATAAAATAATGATTTTCGCTATGAGTTTTTTCAACATAGCCTTTAAATATATTTTTTCAAAATTCAAAATCTTGATATACTTTAAAACTATCTTGTTCATTGTTTTGTAAATTTGATTGGGAATGTATCCTAAAAATTGTATACCTTTATCTCTAAAATTAAAAAAGTTGTGAGGGAAAGAGTACAGAATTTTGAAATTGGGGTCACAAGTTTTTTAATAAATTATATAGGTTATATAAGGGGCAAAAAAATTCGACAAAAAAAATCATAACTCCACTTCTATAAAAGATAGAAAGACAAAATAAGTGTTTTTGAAAAGGTCTTAGCAAGCCCTTTAAAATGATATATCATTTAAGCCTATTGGACTACATTTAAATTTTCTGTCAAAAAAGCCAACCCCCCTCCCATAAAAGCTGTATTTTCTATTTGAGTATGTTTCAAAGAACTTTTTTCCCCCATTTAAGTATGTACAATGTACTAAGTAAGTGACAGTAAGTGTAAGGTTGCACTCTAACTCACTGTCACTAACTCTAACATGTCATGTCAACAATATCATTAGTATATAATATTTACTACAACTACTGCACAGCATGGCAATAATTATATAAATAAGATTGAGATTGTTTTCTTTTGTAAAGTTCACATCCGGGTCATGATTCTAAAGGTAACAATAAAACATGGCGGCATTTTCGACTGCAGGAGACTCTGTGAATAATTATTTTAACGTTGATGACATTCTAGCAAGTCAAGAAAAGATACCTTGCGCCTTTAATGTCGATGTAGCTTCAATGGGTATGTATGTTTTAAATTATGTAAATTTATTCGAAGTATAAATTATTTAAGTATGATATTGGCATAAATTTAGATGGCAAGCGTTATTCGCACGGTCCGTGCGAATAATGTTCGACATTATCCGCACGGTTTTGACCGTAAGAGTAAGACAGTAAGAGTGATGCCGATCGATATCTAAGTCTAAATTCTTATTACTGCTTATTATTAATTTTGCATTGCTTATTGAAATCTTTTGGTTACGAGGGTACATAAATAATTAGTTTGTCATTTGTGACTGGATTATTTATTAAGTATAGAAATAGAATAGAAGGAGTGTCTGAGTCTGTAACAGATATATAGATAAGATAAAAATAAATGTTCCAGTGCACTCAACTTTGTATATATAATACACATTATGAAGTAACTTTATTAACTTTCATAGTTTCATTCATAATTGGAAGAAACTCTGTATTTAAAGAGGCTAATTATTATACTTCCCATTACCAGCACTGTTGGACATCATAATCATAATCTTATCTTATCTTATCTGTTTACAGATGCTCCTTCTATACAGAAGATTATTGCGTCCTACGCTTATCTATGGTTTGTGTTTAGTCCTGCATTTTTATTAGAGATTTAAATGTTGATAAAGTGTTGGTTTTCCTGGATTCTTCAGGCAACCCATTCCACGCCCGAATTCCGGACGGGAAGAAGGAAAACTTGTATGTGTTTGTTCTTGCATACGGAATAAGAAAGGTGTTGTTATCCTTATGTCTATCTGAGGGTTGTATTAAGTTATCTTTGTGTTGTATTTCTAAATTAGAATTAATTGCTTTATGTATGATTACTACTTTGCTCTTGGTTCTTCTATCCTCATAAATCCATTAAGTTAATTGAATTTAAAGTAAAGCATGCAAAAGGGAAAGACGATAGAATGGTATTGGCATCATAGCATAAAAATTTATGAGTGAGAGTCTGTTACAGTAACACTGACTAACAGAATTTATAAAATACGTATAGGCATAGGGTGGGGGGATAATAAAATGTTTCTGAAAAATAAGCCTGCTTGAGTGATCGCAAGCATCCTCACTGTGGTTGTAAAACAAAAACAAACAAAAATTAAGACCGTGCATTGATTTGATCCGCTGGCTAATTATGCACGCAACTTAGATTTAACCACTCATCTGGATAAGCTGATACGTAGTGCGGTTATTTAAAAGGTTGTTTTTTTTAATCGACACCAGCCGCTAGAATACGCATGCGCGACGACCCGTGCGGATAATACTTGACATTATACGCACGGTTTTTACCGTGCGAATAATCACTTCGAATTTAGATTAGTCAGTGGGGCTAAAGGCTAATCGGCTAATGATGCAAAGAGAACGATGCGCTCAACTATTTTCATTGTTGTTATGGCAGAGCGAAGGCGAAGCGTACTTCCGGGAATGAAATGTTGTAAGGTTGTTAACGGTTAATCGGTTAACCGGTCCTCAGATCAGGACCGGTCCTATTTAATCAGGATCGGTTAACCGCAACTTCAATAAGCCCCCGCAACTTCAATAAGCCTGTAATAGATTTTTACCCCGAATTCGTTTTTGTTGTGTTGAGTGACGGTGACTTCAAATCGCTTTCTCCCTATTCCGGTATCTAAATAGTATACACGTCATCACTATTAGTCTACTTCGCCTACGGCTAAGGTATGCTTTTTTAAATTTTATTTTTTTAATTTGCTTAGTTGTGGAGGCACTGTACGAGAGCTTGATGTGACCTTTAACCGTGACTACTGTCGGACCGCTCTAAGTGAACTCAAAGGGGCGGGAGGGGGGGACAAGTTACACACTTTTTATACTATTCTCTTCCAAAAGAGGGGGGGGGTCGGCTTATGAACGAACGGGTTATAGAACGAGTATATACGGTACTAAGGCTAAGGCATTTTTTCCAGCTCTTTATGATGCATAGTAGGAACATGAGGCTTCCATTTTTTTGATCCAACACCCTGCTGGCCAGATTTTTTCCCTAGTAATACTATTACCGTATGTACTCGTTCGAAAGCCGACTTTTTTTTGGAAAAAATCTAGGGGCATACGAGCGGGTTACACACTTTTTATGCTATTCTCTTCCAAAAGAGGGGGGATCGGATTATGAACGAACAGGCTATAGAACAAGTATACGGTAACCCAGATGAAATGTTCCAACTTTAGACACGTTTACTAATTTTAAAAATAAGACTTGAGAAACATAAACAAAAATTAAAGTTTTAGCAAAAATATATATATAGTTATTAATTTAGAAATACACCAGGAAGTCTTCTTCATCTCTTTCTTACTTGTGACAATTTAGATGTTTCAATTATTAGATAGTTATAAAGTTGAAAATAAATATACATTGCATATTGTTGTACACAATAGAATACAAAATATTAACAATTAAAAGAAGAAAAAATAGCATGTCAATCAACCAATTTAAAAAAAAAGAAATTTCAAATACATCAATATGTTGAACTTAATTAAATGAAAAATACTTTTTCCATTTGAAATATATCATGGCCTCAAAATGGAAGACCAGGTAACAGTAGCCTAGCATGTGTTTCCTGCGCCCAGGGAAAACATGATGCGTCTCTAACTTGTATATCTATACCCTTCCCACGGTCTTTCACAGGACTCGAGTGCAATACCGGACCCCTTAAACAACTACTAAAGTTATTTATTAACGTTGATAAAGTACTGAGTATTTGCATGACACAACTGAAAGTATTAAAGGAAAGTGCACGGCGGTGGTCAGCTTAAAGGGAACATTAGACACAGGCCTAGAGCATCTTAAATCTATATCCTATCTTACTTAACTCAACTCTCTTACAATTACTGTATTATGTACTGGACTCCATGAGCTCTATGCAGTCATCGTGTTAAATTTAAATAGCTATTATTATAACATAATATTGTTTTCTGGGCTTTTGGTGACATTATTCACAGTCTTAGTGACAATGAATTCAATGATAATGAAAGCGTACAAGAGAGTGGCTGTTATTTTTCTATGTGTGTCAGAGTCACTATTACTATTAAACTTAGTCAAGAACTAGCTATCAAAGGAAAGTGAAACCAGGAACTTAAGATTTTATCAACACTTTTTATTTTTGGAGACTTTATATTTTAAAAAAAAATTCTACTCCTAAATTTATTTGTACATGAAGGCATGTATCATGTATTGTTATGAAAGCTTCCTTATTTAGGCTTATAGGTATAAATAAAGTTACTTTCCTTTAAGTATATATTATATTACATGTTCTTTGATGGCTGACATACTTCTTATACTTCATCATCACCTGTTGTCCAGTCTGGTACATAGGCCACAAACAAAGGCTCGCCTGGCATCCCAGTCTTGGGCTAGTCTCTGCAGCTGTCCCCATTTTACCCTCTTTTTTTGTTGTCTGCCTCCAGTTCCCATTCCTAAGAGAGTAGTAGTCTGTATCTCTGCATTTCAGCAGCAACTTGGGCAGTTTTTCATGTTTTGAATATGGTCCTTACTAGTGATGGGACGATTAATCGGAGTCGTATTGGAATATCGCGATTTTTCCAAAGAATCGGGAATCGGTATCGGAGTTGAATAATTCAGACCCGATTCTGATACCAAAACGATTCTTTGCTGATATTAAAAATAAAGCAGATCAAAAAAACAAGCAACTCAAATGCTACAACCACAATAACAAAGAGTAAATTTTCAGTAGCAAGTATTAAAATTAGAACAGAAATATCAAGGTATCTAAGTATCTAACATTTAAACTGATTGCAAACAATGAGAATCCTCTTAGCTGGTGGAAAGCGAACAAAGAAGAACTTCCAAGTTTGGCTCTCCTCTCAATAAAGTATTTATGTGCTCCGCCTTCTTCAGTAGATAATTTTTAGTGTAGGGGGCAATATATACTCGCCAAAGAGAAACCGTTTAGAACCAACAACTGGAGAGACCCTTATGTTCTTTGCACTACAATTTGCGAATGCTTCAATTTGAATGATTAAAGGCATATTCTTACTATCAACTGAATGAAATAAATGAAGTGTTTCTCATTAACATGGAATTATTCATATTATTTTGAACTCAATACTACATCTTTGTATTATTAAAATGGAATTATTGATAGATGTGTTTATATAAAACCTTTCCAATACATTGTTATCTAGCATATTGTATAGCTTCAATAGCAAGTTAATAAACTTTTCGAATCAATTCTCAACTTTTATATTAATTAAATATGTTAATACCTGGGCACAGTAATACATATATGTCATAATGGCCAGGAATCGGAATTGTATCAGGAATTGGGTAGAATCGAAATCGTATCGGCATCGTTAAAATTTTTGGTATCCTCCCATCACTAGACCTTACATTCCATGTTCCTAGTGGAGAGGATGGTTGTCCACCAGGTAGTTTCCAGTTGACTTTGGGCATCCAGCTTTATTACTTCTTTGTTAGGAGACCCGTTTTTTCCAAGATCCGAGCTTTCTTTTGAAATCTTAGTTTGTGATTTTGTAGCAACGCTTTTTTTACAGGAAAGAATGCTAGACCTTTTGCCCAACCTCTTCCTCTCTAACCCGGGCTTGGGGCCATTTATGGTGGAGTTTATACTTATACTTACTCCTGGAATATTATTAAAATACAGTAGAACCTGGGTAAGTCGACGGCCTAGGGGTTTGCCAAAAGGCATCGAGATAACCGATGATCGAGATAAACGAAAACCAATATGGCAGCAAAATATTAACATGTGTTTGAACTTTCTTTATGTACATGATGTGTGTTAATTAGTGATGGGACGATTAATCGGAATCGTATCGGGAATCGGGACCCTAATATTTCTTCACTCTTTCCTAAGGTTGTTAAGACCGTTCGTTTTTAAGGACCGTTTAAATATAACCCTTTGTTGCGCCAGCGCTGTTTTTTCCCTAGTACATAACGAATTCAGCTACTCCTGCCACGCCGCGGCGGGTCCGTTGGTGACATCATGTCACCTCTCTTGCGCGCTCCCAGTTAACATTATGTGTTGTTTTTTTTTAAATGGGGCTTGATGTTTTTTTACACTGTTTCTGCAGAGTTAGCATCATTCACAGCAGTGATTCCCAGATTGAATGATACTGTGCCTTGGAGGGCACTTGCCTGACTTTCCTTACAAGCTACACTAATAAATAACTGGCCCCGTGTAACCTACACATCCCCTCATTGTCCCGGAACCATTCTCTTCCAAACCATCTTCCTTGGGTCTGTCCCCTCAGCTTACAAATGGACTCGGTTAGTCCGGTTAGCATCAAGTTACTGAAGGAATTCTGTGGGAGAGTGGGGATGGGTAAACTGTCTGTAGTCTGTTATATTATATATCCTAAAATCTGGGGAGCCTTGTTTACAGTAAGCATCCTATGATTTTGGTATCGTCCCATCACTAGCGTTATTAAAAGAGAATGTACATGCACATGTTTTTGGAGTTTTTTTTTACACAACAGCATTGCCGTTATTTGTTTGATGAAGCGATCCGCATGCTATAAAAATTTACATACATGTATGTTAACAAGAAAAGGCATATGTGCACCAACTAACAGCAGAAATTTACCAATGTAAAATAAAAACCACTGTCGATTCTCGATACAAACCTTTATTTTCTTTTCTAAAGATATTCGTTTATCTTAAAAAATAAAATGATTAATGCATCAGGATGCATTAAGTTTAATAACAATATATCATGCACTGCAAAATAATTACGATTAAAGACCGATAACGCGATTTTCGAGCACCTCGGGTGAATACATACTCGATATATATGCGTCAAACTAATTCACACACAGATCAAAGTGAAACAAGATAAAAACATCCGGTAATTTTTATTGAAATCTCGTAGAATCACACAATAGCAGGAAGTCTTGAGGAAAGCGAGATTTAGATGCTATTTTAACTAAAAATGCGAGAGTGCGTCGCTAGGCGAACAGACGGGGATCGAGATAACCATCGTTAAGTTGCAAATTTGGCCCTCTTTTGTGCTCGAGTTATTAGGGTTCGGCGACTTAAAAGAATCGTCATAACCGATGAGAAAATTCTAAGACAAAGAGAGAATTTGGTGGTTCCAATAAAAAACGTCGACTTAATAGGGTTGGTGAGTTAACCGTGGTCGAATTAAGTGGGTTCTACTGTATACCAATCATGCTTCTATTCAAGCAAGGAGGCATTAATTATAGTATCTGCTTATGTGCTGAAAATTCTTTGGATGTGTATAATAAAAGATAACTTACTTAACTGCCCATGGCTAGAGCAATCATGTGGGTAGATAAAATAACCTAATAAGTTATAATTCCCACAAAATGAGAGCTCCAAGGTTTGTGTTTTTTACTCTAAATTTTGACATTTGTATACTTTTGTTTCAGGTTACCTTGACCAGAGTACAACAAATGTTGACATAAGTGCTGGAACTAAGCTAGAATTGCCCTTTTGGCTAGCACGTTACTTATACAGGGGTACTCGAAGTATTGTCAGCTTAGAAACACCAAAAAATTACAGAGAAGGCTACAGGCATATACTAAAGGCTGACCCCAATGTGGTAGATCTTCACAGGCTTGGACCATTCTTTTATTTATTTGGTGGAAAACTAATCTCCTTTCAGCTTCCTGATGCTGATGATATTGCCAATATTTTACTGAAGGTAAATAATTACTTTTTTTTTCTTTTTATAATACTTCAAATAATAAACTATTTTTAAAAAGTATTAAATTCTGGTTCTATGCCTAAATTATTTTTTGGGGAAGGCGCTTAAATTTAAATGCATACAATTTTATTAGACTGTAAATGTATGTAAAATCCAAGAGACCCTAATATTTACTTTCATATGGTTTTGTGGTACTACACAGTTGTTTCTCTCTTGGCTTAAAAGATGTATTAATTTTTGCCTCCTGAGAGATAGGGTAGCTGCAGGGCCGTCTAATATCATTATTCCTCTTCTTACAGTTTACTGTAACCAATAGTGTTAAGTGGATGAGTCAGACAACACAAAGTGGGGAAACTGAAATACAATCGATTCATTTTATAGCAATTAATTGACCTGGATTTGCAGATGACATCCCTCTATTATCCCAGAGCCATTAAACAAATTATTTTAAAACCCTGCAAATCTTGATATATATTCTTAATAGATAAATTTCAATGCATGAAAACATAACGAAATTTATGTGAACAGATTAAAGTAGCTCAGGAATTTTAACAATAAGAGGAAAAAAACTGGGAGAAATAGTTACTTGACCAATCTTGGAAGTAAAGCCAGTGAGTTTGAAGGGTCAGGTGTAGATACCGATGCTAAGATACCAAAGGCAAGAAGAGCTTTTACCTTACTTAACAAATTACATATATGCAATGCATGGTCAATAAGTAAATACTAAGAATATTTAAGTGAAAAATCAAATCTGTTTTGCTGTATGGATTGCAGAGCTAGACATTAATCAAAATCAGTTTAAATTGTAGCTTCCTCAACATCAAGTGGTTCTACACAACTCTAAACAAAATAGTGGGGAAATGACATAAAAATCACAGCTGAAAGTAACTGGAGATTGAAAGATCATCCGCGGGTAAAAAAAACTGGACACTAATGTTCCCTTTAAGCTCTGCGGCTGCGTGGCCGCGCAGGTATCTGACTGATGGCGCGCAGCAGTTAAGAATTGCAGTGCAGCAAATTTTGTAAAATATTGCACAAAAAATGGATGCTGTGCAAGTTTGCACACGAGTTTTCCTACTTTGCACACAGACCTACAGACCTTAGAGGGAACGTTGCTGGACACTTGGGAAAATTTTTTTTAAAATGATCTTTAAAAGTTGAAGAGTTAATCGCCTATGCTCTGATTGGAGTTAAAAATGCAAAATAATAAAAACATAGTTTTGGAATTTTATTCTTGAAATGTTATGTACAGTACTATAGTAGTGGCTAAATGCAATTTTCTTGCAATTGAAATTTGTTGGTTATTTTAATGGTGTATGATAAATTTCCACTTGTTTGATTTACCTTTATTTTATTCAGATTTTGATACTACCTTCGTTTTTCTGTGTAGGCTTCTATACTAATTGTCACTGGATTTAGGGTAGAAAAATTCTGTACTTTTGTGACTGAATTTAAAAAAGAAGTGTTTTTGCACACAATAGCGACCATTTATGTTTGAAAATTATACAAAAAACTAATATAGCATTAAATTCAACGTTGGTCAAAAGGAAGCTGACACCATCTTCTGTCCATTTTAATGACCCTTGGCCTAAAGACTGGGATTAGAAGACTAACAAAATTAAGAGTGCGCAAATATAGACAGTGAGCACAGTTACATTCATTTAGATTATAGCGTTGTCCTGTTACAATTACTTTGAGTAGTAAACCATGGTTGTCCTGTTGCAATCACTTTGAGTAGTAAACCATGCTTGTCAAATTGATCTCAAATTGATACGTGTAAACATTTGTTTCAGCAAAGGGAAACTTATTCATTAAAATTAGGTTACAAAGAATGCTAATTTTGCTGCAGTGATAACATGGTGATAAAAAGTTATAGAAAAATACATTTTAAGATTTTCTTTTTGTGAATTTTTTATAGTGTAAATATTTGTTTCATCCCCAACAGGTTTGCATGTTTTGTGCATGCTTGAAATCTAACTCTAATCAAAATTATTTTGATTGAAACTTCTTTTGTATTGTGGAACAGTTTATTATTATTTGTTATCAGATTTCGTTGGGAATGTTATTACAGATTATTTCATAAAATTATATTTAATTTATATAAAGATTTATGCCTTGACAATAATTCATAAAATTTGCTGTGAAATTCACTTGAAACGCTGCTATGGGAACCATTGGTAGAAATGTATATTATTTCCCAGTAAAGAATTGTACTTTTAGACTATGAAATAAATCTTTATTTATGCTAAAGGGAAAATTTTTTATGATTTAATTATTTTTAACTGTGGATAAAAATGAAATAATTAACAAAATCTTTTATTTTCAGACTTTCCAAGGTAGATTTCGACGTATAATGGATGGCTCCCAGAATGCACTACACACTGACCTGACAAGTCAAGTGAGCATGTTAGATGAACAAGAAAGACAGCTGTTTGCTGCTGGACAACAAGGGCTGCACGATTTTCAAAAATGGGAAAACAGGGAATCGGAAAAGTTGTCAACATCAGTTATGATAGCTAATCACAGGAAGCGGAAGCGCATAGGGTTTGTGTCCCAACCCTCATGACAAGTGCTATAATTGTGTCAGTCAAACATAGTGCAGATTGCAATAACAATATCAACACAATTCCAAAAGACATGTACAGTAATTGTCTCATTGAAATAGTAATAAGTTTGGTAAGATTAGCTTTATTTGTATACAAATACTGCTTGATGAAGTTTAAGACAATTGTGCTTTTGGACATCTTTATCATAATGTAAATATATTGAGTATACTTGAATCTGTGGATAATCCTAAGATCTGATAAAAGATTCATGAAAAAAGCAAGGACCTGAGTGTCCCTTGTATGAATGCTTGTAGTTTGTAAGACATCCAACTTTTAAAAAAAAATTGTTCATATATAGGTTGGCAGGGGTTTGCCTGAAATGGTACGTTTTTGGAGAGATTATTTATTTATTTTTTTTTGGTTGCTTTTTTTCATAAGTTGAAGAGAAGACAGATTTTCAGCCTACTTTTCCTTTCATGGCCATATCTTTGTCCGCCTTGAGTGGCATTAACTGTTAACCTCATGTACACAAACGCTTTGTGATATAAAAGATATTTTAATGCATATTTTAAATAATAACTTGTGTTCTTTTCCAGGCATTAGAATTCAAAAATATTTGTTTAAGTAATAAGAAGCCTGGATGAAAACCTTTTTTAAAAAAACGAATTGTGTTAATTTCACCTGGCTAAATATGTTTCATCTTTAGTGTGTTAATTGTAAAATTGAAAGGAGTAGCTAGGTGATACCTGTTAAAAGGAAACTTGAAAGGAATTCTAAATAGATAATTTTAAATATTTTATATGTGACAGCTTGTTTTATTTGAGAATGTCCTAATTTAAGGATAATTATTTATAAGTTACCCTGAATCAATGTGCATAATATCTAGCAAGACACCCATACTCTCATCATTTATAAAGGTAAAGGTACACAACATCTCCAAACCAATGCTTTCTGTCAGATTATATGATGTAACACTGTGCTACAGCGTATAACATGGCTATCACACTGCATGACAGCTACTGGAGCTAGAGTCTGGGTGAGGCTGAGACTGATACCCATCAACCCTAACTGCTCAAATCTGCTCATCTTTATCAATAATAATTTAAAAGAGAAACTGTTATCAAAATTGAGAAGTCTTGAAGTGTACTAATCTGTTATCAAAATCTTCCGACAGCCTTGCTACTGATTGATTTTTTCCAAGCTGACAATGGCCTTGTAACTTTCTGTTGAATTGCACCTAGTTTCAGCCCCTGTCTTCCAGGAAAAGTCCATGAGTGAGCCATATGTACAGTAACAACCAGCGCATCCTTCTTATTGACGCCTTTCACTCTATCAACTCAGAGAATCTTTTCATGACATGACCCATGCTAAGCAACCAAGCGTTGATGAAAAGAGATAATGTGGTAACTCTAGCTCCTCTTTAGTTTACAAGTCTCGTTATATTCATGTGGTAACTCTAGCTCCTCTTTAGTTTACAAGTCTCGTTATATTCATGTGGTAACTCTAGCTCCTGTTTAGTTTACAAGTCTCGTTATATTCATGTGGTAACTCTAGCTCCTCTTTAGTTTACAAGTCTCGTTATATTCATGTGGTAACTCTAGCTCCTCTTTAGTTTACAAGTCTCGTTATATTCATGTGGTAACTCTAGCTCCTCTTTAGTTTACAAGTCTCGTTATATTCATGTGGTAACTCTAGCTCCTCTTTAGTTTACAAGTCTCCGAATCATGTTTGATGTATTTCATAAAGTGAAAGGTTGAGGGTGCTCTGTAGGTCGTTTGTCTGAAGTTGTTCAACCATGAGCTGGAATCCTCAATGGAATCTACTGCCAGACTATCTTCTGAGCATGTATTGGAATCGCCTGCTCAAAATGGCTGTCCTCCCTTAGCCATCGTCTCACTTGTTTGATTGTTTGCTGCCCCAGTCAACACATCTAAGTTTGGCCATTTGAGCCACTCTCCTCCCCTTGGTGTTGCACATACTCATCAGCATGTCAAATTTAAATGATGACATCCGATGATGTACTTTTACAGCACAACGGATGACGTCATCTCTGTAGTATGACAGTGTAAACTAGGTATTTAAATGTTAGCATTGATTAGCGTTTAGAGACACCAAAATATAACAACGTTTTACTGACATTGACATGTAATGTCGCATTTGAAAGTTATAAATCTAGACATTTATAGCTAGTGTTTAAGTACCTTTTTATAACCCTCACCCATCTGTTTTTTTAATTCCTGCAAAATCAAAATAAAAACTTTATCCCATCAAATTGTCTTGATTGTTCTCGTTAGGATCTGAGTAGAAATTAGAAAGTGTTATTTTTGGGCGATTGTTTTTGTCATTGTGATTTACATGGCCTAGGGGCTAAAATATTTGGTTTCTACGTTAGTTAATGGTAATGGAACACACAAATTACTAGCCATACACATCTAGAAACAAAAGCAATATCACGTTTGAAGGTCACGCAATATTTATAGAGGCTAATTGATTAAATACTATACTTATGAAACTTTGAATGCTAATTAAGAATAATTAACTTCAAACAGAGACGAATGCACTACCTTACATAGTATTATTTGAATAGTTGCTAATGGGACCATGAAAAAATATTGAGTAAAGTCTACATAGTATAAATTTTTGTCTCTTTAACTTTAATCACACATTTTTAAACATCTATTAAAAAATAATTGTTTACTAAAATCCCAGATAAATTCTTTTTTATAAAGTGGCCAACATCCAAAAGTATGTAAAGAGCATCAATTAAAACAAATATGCGAAGTTAAAAGCATTTATCGGAAGCTCTAAACATCTTTATAAAATAAATACATGCGACAATGACAAAATTGCATGCAAGGTTTATTGAGAGGGGAAATAATACAAACAAATAAGTATTACAATCTTTAAGACTGTTTTTCATAAAAATGGTGACTGTATGCATGTCAGACATGGTCCAGGATTCTCTGCCCAGATTAAACCTGGTGTAATGGTCATGATTAAACCTGGTGTAATTGGTCAAATTTAACCTGGGTTAATAGGCCAGATTAAACCTGGTGTAATTGGTCAGATTAAACCTGGTGTAATTGGTAAGATTAAACCTGGTGTAATGGTCATGATTAAACCTGGTGTAATTGGTAAGATTAAACCTGGTGTAATGGTCATGATTAAACCTGGTGTAATTGGTCAAATTTAACCTGGGTTAATAGGCCAGATTAAACCTGGTGTAATTGGTCAGATTAAACCTGGTGTAATAGGCCAGATTAAACCTGGTGTAATTGGTAAGATTAAACCTGGTGTAATGGTCATGATTAAACCTGGTGTAATTGGTAAGATTAAACCTGGTGTAATGGTCATGATTAAACCTGGTGTAATTGGTCAAATTTAACCTGGGGTTAATAGGCCAGATTAAACCTGGTGTAATAGGCCAGATTAAACCTGGTGTAATTGGTAAGATTAAACCTGGTGTAATTGGTAGGATTAAACCTGGTGTAATAGGCCAGATTAAACCTGGTGTAATTGGTAAGATTAAACATGGTGTAACAGGCCAGATTAAACATGGTGTAATTGGTAATATTAAACATGGTGTAATAGGCCGGATTAAACTTGGTGTAATTGGTAAGATTAAACCTGGTGTAATAGACCAGATTAAACCTGGTGTAATTGGTAAGATTAAACCTGGGTTAATAGGCCAGATAAACCTGGTGTAATAGGCCAGATTAAATTATATGTTCTGCACTAGAGAATTTAATTTGCTAAATTTCCAAAATAGCTTCGAGATGGTTGGGGGCCCAAATCTCAAGTGCCGAGGGAACCGAGTCTCTAAGTCTGGGCCTGGAGCCAGCAAATTTGACCTGTCGGCAGCTTATAGCCCCTTTCGGGAAGCCCCATGAAGAGCACAGGCTCGGGACTGCTGATTTTCTTCCACATGTAGGATCATTAGTGGTGTGGCTGGCCTCCTTGATGATTTTCAGCTTTATAACAAAACATTATTGACATAGGCATTGACATGTTGGTGAACGCTATTCCTCATTCTCTTCTAATAATAACATTCAGAAATTTAGTCTATTGTCTTGTCTCTGCTAATATCGCCATCAAAATTGGGGTTTTCATGAACGATCCTCAGGATATTTGGCACACAGTATCGCAGCGGAGGGGGCCAGGGGGGGGGGACCGCCCCGGGCGGCACTTTGCCAGAGGCGGCAAATTCCTAGTAGTTTTTATATAGAATTTCTAACAATGAAAATTTTTATCAGAAAGTGGAACTTTTAATCGAAATAAAAAAAGAAATTAATAAAAGAAATAAAGAAAATATCAAGCATGTGAACGTTTCAACTGCCAGAACTTCTTAAATTCTTCTGATAATAATGCTATTGTTCTGAAAAACCAGAGCCTGATGTGGTATCAACTTAATTGGTTCATTAAAATTTGACAGCTTTTCCCGTTGTAAAAGCAAATCTTACTGTACGCTGCATCAATGTTTGAAAGGGGGTGGGGCGATCGAATTCTCGTGTTAATTAGCTTCTAAAAATAAATAAACGTTAAAAAAAGTTTTTAAAAAATAAAATAAAGAATTACTGTTTTTTTTAAAGGAAAGAAACTATATTAAAATACGTAGACTTTTATAAAGCCAAAATTTCAAACTCATATTCTTTTATTAATCTATAAGACTACTGATCTGAAAAAAACATTGGGAGCTGAAGAAGTGTACCAACATGACAATTATGTGCTGGTACATTTAATAGATTTTAACGTAGGTAAACTACTGGAACAAAGTTGTTGGCGTAGTTATATGGTCTTTTCTTTCAAAGCAAAATTAGTTTAATGTTAATGTCTATTTTTGTGTGGAATCAATAAAAATGATGAATAAAATTGCTTATCTAATGGAATTAAAACTTGACACACACAAACACAAAAGTAGCCAATCTTGAACAAGTGCTCAAACATTACCATTTTTTTTACCATGAAAAGAATCATAGATTGGATAAAAAGAATAAACAATTAATAAAGATCAAAACAAAGTTGCAAGAGGTTCTTAGGACATTTCTAAAAAGATTTTAAATAATTTATGATCTTAAAATAATGGACTGCAGAGGCCCAACGTGTGTTAATATTTCTTCATGGCTGAAAAGTATGCAGGAGTTAAAGAAAAACGCAAAAAATTAATTTCAATGTCAAATCTCGCACAAAAAGTTCATTTAACCAATGTTTGTTTACATGATACTCCTACTGAAACGAACTCTCTAAGTCTCACTGTTTTAGTATACTAGAACGTTGTTACGCATTCTTTTCCGTGTCCATACTTCATTTGGAACATCAAATTGCTTCTACATGCAATGCATTAAACAGAATTCAGGATACGAAAATAGTGAATATACCATGGTATACATTTTGAGGTTATTTTTAAAGCTATAGAAGAATTGATAGATGCAGACAAAAAGCTCAACACACGAACAGACGCAGGAACTTTGATAGTCACAAATGAAATCTTTTTATTTTCTAATTTATAATTTATATCAAAGATGCCCGAAATTATTTACAAACTTATAGTGTTCAACAGGGGCTTTTCACAGAAATTAATGGAATACTAAGGGATGCTTTGATATTTAATAAATTTTTATGTGGAAAGTTTTATTCTTCATAATAATAACATGAGATTACTGTAGAAATTCATGTGGATTTTAGGCAGTTATATCGAATTTAGAAAACAGATAAGATTTTCATACACCAGCTAATATTACTGGACTTTGAAAATTTTCCTTCAAATTAGAGTATACAAAATATCTCACGTGTCATTGTCAAACAAGGAATATTTGAACCCCACGGGTAAAAAAGAATAAATGAATTCAAGACCAGTTAATTTATTCAAATTTTTTAAAAAGGTATTTAGGCTAGATTTAACCTGCCTAAAATAGTATCATTAATTCGAAACAATGTCTTAAATAATACAATGTGTTAAAATAGATTCTCTAAAATTAAGTTAATAAAAATTAATTAAGATCAATAATGAATACACCAAGATTATCTAATCAATAGTTATTTTTGGCTATTGAGCATGGTATGGCTGAAAACAATTGTGCAATGAGAAAAAAACATAAAACTTCAATTTTATTCAAGAAATGAAGCTTTTCTCTTGATTTATAACACAAAAATGTATTGTGTCCTTATTTTTATTTTCTAATAAAGACTACCTGGTACTTAAGGGTCCGTCCATAAATGACGTCACGCGATTTTGGTCGATTTTTAACTCGTCACACTTCGTCACAAAAACTTAGAATTCCCCTCCAATATGACATCACAAGCTGTGACCCCTCCCCCTAAAAGCATCTATTTTGTATTTGAAAATGAGCAAGTTTCAAATCAATTTATTGTCATTTTAGTATGTATTTAGTGCAGTGTTTCTCAATTATTTTCTCTCAAACCCCCCTAGGAAGAAAGAAAACATTTCGCGCCCCCCCCTGCGCGACTTTAAATAGTATCATTTGTCTATAAAATTGTTATAAGTACACCTCTGCATAACGGTCAAACGAGCCCCCCCTCCCTGTACGGAGCCTCGCGCCCACCCTCGGGGAGGGGGGGGCGCCCCACTATTTAAGAAACACTGATTTAGTGTAAGACTGCACTGTAAATCGTAACACGCGTGAATCCATGTAAAACGTCATAAAAAATAGTAAGAAATCGAATATTTAAGTGGATACTTTGATTTAAAGTAGCGTGTTTTCACGTGGCGTCACAATTTTTACACCCCCTCCCCCTCGTCACACATCGTCACAAATATAGGTGCGTGACGTCATTTATGGACGGATCATGTAGCTTTAACATATTTTTTCGGGGGGGGGGTTTGGGGGCGGCAAATGTGGGTTCTGCCCCGGGCGGCACATACCCACGCTAGGCCGCTGTTGGCACATCACTGCATGTGAGTACCTCTTTTTGATCATGGTATAGAATCCCCTCTTTTGCTAGAAAAGCTTTTATTGTGTCTAAATTTTAACTTGTGATATAACCGTTTCTCTGGAGGTAAGTCATAGATCCACTGGTGTACTTTAGTTTTGTTGCAGAGAAGAATCGTAAAAGCTGATCATACAGGTTTTTTTTTCGATGGTTGACAAAGTTTGAGCTCTGTTCATTTTGGTTTTATTTTTTAATAGTGACCTCACTGTGCTCTCAAAGTCGCGACACACGATTCGATGACTTTTTCAAGATTGGCCAAATCAATCAAGGTTTCCACCATACACCGGTGTGTGCTACTCTTTCAGTTTAACGCTGTTCAAAAGAAATATGGATGTTTAACGATAAACTCATTGGCGCGTCGTGGACAGACGTTCTTTTGAATAGATTTTTGACTCCGCGTCACCTAACAGAAACTATGCTACAGCAAGAATCGCTGAAAGCTTATAAATACGAAATGCCAACTGTGGCGAAATCCAGCAATGTGTATCCTACTGTTCGTCTTGCCCCGTACTTTTTAGAGTAACACATATACAAGCAAATAGCGCTGGTATATTTTTTTTTAAAAAGTTTGGCGCTACAAGAACGGAGGTAGCTTTTGAAGGAAGATACGACACCGCGTAATCGAACGCAAACTGCGCTATAGATACTTACAGTGGTGCCTCGGTATACGTCTGCTTTGGTATAAGTCCAACTTGGTTTACGTAATGTTTGGACGCGAAACATTTTGCATAGTATATGACCTTTGTTTGGAATACCAACCGCGTGCTAGAACTTGTATGGGGTTGTCCATAAATGACGTCACGCAATTTTGGCCGATTTCCCCCACCCCCTCGTCACGCGTCGTCACAAAAAGTTAGCCTTAAATAGGATGTCACAAAGTTCCGCAATAAGGCAGAATTTCTTATCTGAAAATAAGCATTTCTAAAATCACTTTATTGTCATTGAAGTGTAAGGCTGCACTCTAATATGATAGATCGCGTGAAGCCATTTAAAACGTCATCAAATAACATGTAAGCAATCCAAATTTAAGTAGAACTTTTATCTAAAGTTGCGTGCTTTGATGTGACGTCACAGTTCTTAAAAACAACAACAAACATCCCCCCTCGTCACACATCAACACAAATGTATGAACCCTTCCTCCACCTAGGGGCGTGAGGTCATTTATGGACAACCCCTATGAGTCAAAATGACACATCGCGCATGTGTAGCATGTAGAGTAATGACATCCCACCCAGCGATACTAAGTGTGTGAGTACGGCAGTTGCTACCATGCAGCGATCGATTCGCGCAATAACTGAAAAACTGTCACGTGATTGTGTGTATTTCTCGTAATTTTTTTATATATAGTAAATTCACTTATCGTAACTTCTAAGAAAGTTAATGATGGGAACCAAGCAACGGGAAAAAATGGTTAGGATCACCAAGGAGATAACAAAAAAGGGATTGTTATTAGGACTGTGGAAATTAAAGATTAATTAATTGATTAATCGTTGAAAATTCTTTAATCAAATAAAATTAATTTGATCGATAAAATTCGATTAAAATTTAGGAAAAAATTTCCAATTTATTAATAATTTATATTTTTTTAATGACCGTCTGTCTATAAATGACGTCACGCACTTGTGACGATGGGGAGGGGGATAAAAAAATTTGACGTCATATCAACAAAAAAAATTAACATCTTTAAATAATCTTTCCACTTAAGTAATTAATTGCTTGCAATTTATTTAATGACGTTTTCAATGGCTTCACGCGTGTTATCTTTCAAAGTTATGACAAACTATAAGGTATTTTGATACAACTTTTCCCCCTGAACATGAAACAAAAATCATAAAACAAAAATAGATTTTGATTCTTTGAAAGAATCAATGACCGGAAGTTAACGAGTCTTTGAGATTCGCCGACATTATTTAGCGTATATACTCATTCTAATGCCGACTTTTTTTGGACAAAATATAAGGGGGAAAATGTCGGCTTACGAGCGGGTCATACGTGATTTCTGCATGTACATTGAATATCGATGTTGTTATTGCATATCATCAAGGTCCTTTTCTACATTCTAGAAGATTCGACTGCTCTACCAAAAGCTATAAAATAATAAACATCTGCACTTACCTTATTTACTCATTTTATTTATTTTTGTGAATGTTTTATTAATAAATTGTTTTACAAATTTTGTTTTCAATAACGAATTTTAATGTACGCGCTTTAGCCACTCTTTACACACACCCAAAAATAAAAAAATAAAATAATGATTTAAATTGGTTTCATCGGTAACTCTCGCCTAACAAAGAGCACAAAGACAAAGGTAGGTAGTAGAAAGTTAATAATCATAATGACCGATTAGGTTTGTAGTTTTCTTTTAAAATGTGTACCATTTTGTTTACCCTTTATTAAATCCCTTATATTTACTTCGAAATCTTGTCGTCATCTCTCTCTTCGTACGTCGGTCGGGCGGAAAAAGAAAAGTAAAAAATGACCCACTTCCCGTGATGCGATCGAGCTAAAATGCTTAAATTTGGCACATGGACCCGTCTCACCTAATAATACATCGTATCAAAATTTCAGATCGATCGAACGTACCGTAATTAAATTAATGCATTTTTAGTTTATCTATATAAACTATATGTATCGGTCGCTATCGTTTACATTTTACGGGTCATTTGACTTCACGCCAGCCAGAGGTGAACACATCTCGTGCTTTAGCCAGGTGTACCGGCGTGCTTTTGTTTACATTTTGCGTGTCACGCTGAGCTCGGTACTGCGATCCGTGACAAGACCTTTCCCCTCTCCCACCCACCCCCCACCCCCGGGTTAAAAGCAAACGGGACAAATTCAGTCTGTAAATATTTTTCGCGTTTGAACATAATCAATACTTTTAGTTATGTCTCATATATAAGTGATTTATAGTCAAAAACTTTGTTTTTACGGGGTTGTTTTATTAAATTCCTTATATTAACTTCACCGCCGTCTCTGTCTGTCGTCATCTCTGTCTTGGGCGGGCGGAAAAACAAAAGTAAAAAATGACCCACTTCCAGTGATGCCATCGAGCTGAAATTTGGCACACAAACCCGTGTCACCTAACAATGCATCGTATCGAAATTTCAGATAGATCGAACGTACCGTAATTAAATTAATGCATTTTTAGTTTATCTATATAAACTATATGTAGTGGTCGCTATTGCTTACATTTTACGGGTCACTTGACTTCACGCCAGCCATAGTTGAACACATCTCGTGTTTTATCCAGGTGTACCGGCGTGCTTTTGTTTACATTTTACGTGTCACGCTGAGCTCGGTCAAGCGATCGGTGACCAGATCTTTCACCTCTCTCACCCCCCCCAGGGTTTATAAAGTAAAGATAGGTTAAGACGGATTCAGTCTCTAAATGTTTGTCGCGTTTGAAAATAATCAATGCTTTTAGTTATGTCTCATATATAAGGGATTTATAGTCAAAAACTTTGTTTTTACGGGTTTGTTTTATTTTAAAATAATATTTTAAATCTACGCCCCCCCCCCTGAATTAATTTTTCACTCATATCGCGACCAAGTTTTTAAAGTCTAAATGTTTTTAAAAGTATATTTTAGTTTTTCAAAGATATTTACTGTAATAAAAAAAATACTTGAAAGCTTTTTTTGTATTTTTCTTAAGGTTGAAAGTAATTTGGGATTGGTTAAAAAAATAACTTAAAGGTTTAGTTTGTAAATGGTTTGTAATGTAATAACTGTTACCACCCGCCCACCGGTGTTGACGCGCCTTGCTGAAAAAATTTAACAAACTCGCGCCCATTCCCTTGTATTTCTTGTATAGCAGAAAAACTGATTTTTAAGACGTAAAAAGTTGTCAGTATGTAAAGTTTATCAATTAACAAGTTACTACCACTGCCAATGTTCCCTCTAATCTGCGTGGTTGTGCAGTTCTCTGGCCGATGCCGTGCAGAGGTTTAGAGTAACCTCACAGCAAATTGTGTAGTATTGCACAAAAAATTGATGCTGTGCAACTTTGCTCACGATTTTTTTTTACTTCGCAGTTGCACACGAACCAACGAATCTTAGAGGGAACATTGAAAGCCGCCTAGCGACAATTAACATTCAAGCTGCTGGGCCCTATGACCTGACTGATCATTACGTCATTGTTGTTGACATTTTGTTTGAATGTTCAGTTTACTGTAGTTTTAGTTTATAAGTATTGTGGTATGGCGAATGCAGGAATAAAAGTTTGTAGAGAGCAATATATCATACAGAATGGGACTGCGATATTTTAAAGCTTTTAAATAAAATACAAAATACACAAAATGTGCAATGAAAACAATAAATTTCAGATATCGCAGTTACTGGTATTTTATATGCTAGCAATACCCATGATAGGATCCCTGTGTAAAATAGACTTATAAAACAATTTGGGATGTTGGCTCCATAAGGAATTAACCAAATTCACAATTTTACCTAACTGCAGAATCTTTTTCCAGTTGTAGTTTTCATTGTAGCTTTAGATAAGACCTCCTTTTTTATTTAACCACGTTTTATTAACTCGCTTTCGTTCCTGTCCGAAACTCACGTTTTCAAATCTGCCAACGTAAAATTGAACCCCTCACTTCTGATGGTCCTAGAGATCTGAAAATTTTACCACAGATAGATCTTGGATGACAATGCATTGTCTCAAAATTTCAGATCGATCGAATGTATCGTTCTTAAATTATTGAACTTTTTAGTTTATCTATATTTTATTATATACTTGCTTTCGTGTCTGTCTGTCCGCAATTTTTCAAATTTGCCAACGTAAAATTAAACCACATCTAATGGTCCTAGAGAGCTCAAAATTATACCGCAGATAAATCTTGGATGACAATACATTGTATCAAAATTTCAGATCGATCGAAATTACCGTAATTAAATTAATGCATTTCTTAGTTTATCTTTATATAAGCTTCTCTACCCGCCTGCCGTAGTTTAATTTCATGTGACGAGTTCACCCCGTGACCTCATCGCTTTGTTATTAAACGTTGGGCGGGCGCTGATGAGGTGTCTGGTAAAATAAATAGAGGTAAAAATATTTTTAATAACCACGTTTTTATAAGTGGACTAAAAAGAAGAAAATAATTTAAAACTTATAAGTTCAAGTACTTCGATTTAATATGACTAAAAACGTGGGGCGGGTGTTTGTTATAAAAATTAAAGATTTCTAATTTAGAAGTCAAAAGAGAGATCTATAAGTGAGAGAATGAGTGAACCGCATATGTTAAACCTCATACGCGCCCGTCCCACGTTTTTAGTCATATTAAATCAAAGTACTTGAACTTATACGTTTTAAATTATTTTCTTCTTTTTAGTCCACTTATAAAAGCGTGGTTTTTAACAATCATTTTTTTACCTTTATTTATTTTCCCATATCCTGTGTCCTTGTTTATTTTTGTTTTTCCTTTCTTTTTATTTTACATAAATATTTTAAATTATTTTAAGATATATGTTTTAATAATTTTAATATTACTTATGTCAGTACCTATTTTATGTTATTGCAGTGGTGTCGCTGGGGAGGGGGCGGGCCACCCCGGATGACACCCATCAGAAAAAAAGAAGACAAATTTTTTCAACTAGAAAGAAATTTAGAAATGTAATGAAATACGTTAAACGCAGTGGCGTTGCTAGGGGGGGGGGCGAGGGGATGGTCCGCCCCGGGTGACACCCATCAGAGGGGTGACACCCAAGCCTAAAATTTTACTGTGTACGATTTTATGTCAGAATAACAAGAAGAAACATTTTTTACATCTAAAATGAAATTAAGAAATACAATGAAATACGTTAAACGCGAAAAACTTTTTAAAAAAAATATCAGTTAACTTTCAATGATAAAACAGTCCCAACACACAAACAACATTTAAACAAATCGGGAAAAAAGAAACACAGTCGCAGCAGAGAGATTTTTTTTTAAAAGGCTGGACATGAAAGAGGCAATGTCTTGTTTTAACATATATAAAGCCATTTGGGCTTTGACACACCGACAGCATGGACGAATCCCACCTCACGACTCCCTCCACCACAGGTGGGGAGGGGGGGAATACGATTTATCCCCCCCCCCAAAAAAAAATAATCAAAAGATGGGTTTTCTTTGTTGATGTTTTTCTAGAGGAAAATTAGGAATTCAATTGAATTCAATGTCTTTGAGTTAATATTTTGTTATATATATATATTAAAGGCGTCAAAGCATAGATATGCATGTTTATATACAGATAGTCCTCCGGTTACGACGGTCCCATCCCGACTTACGCTGTTTCGTGGTTACGAACGCGCCCCCATAAAGAATAATATTACGCATTATTCCATATTTTAAAATATTTTGACAACAAAAAAAAACCAAAAAAAAACCAAAAAAAAATAATTTTTTTTTAATGGGGTAACGAATTGTTTTCTCCATTTGAAATCAACAATTTATTGAAAAATGTGTATTACATGTATTATTATTTTAACCTAAATTTTTCGTTTGCGAATTTTTCTCATGGGCGAAGTTTTCAATCAAGTCAGTAAAGCTAAGAAAGCTTACAAGTTCCTTTTAAATGCTCATTAGAGAGAGCATATTCAGTCTTTGTTGTCCCCTGCAAATTCTAACTTCATTTTATATTCTTTTCAACTTTGAAAAGGATCGCTCTGAGCTGCAGTTTGATGTCATCGTTGAAAGATAGATGCGAAATGTGATGTGTACATTTGTAGACTGTGTGAAATTTGGCTCATTCAAAAGACGCTAAATTTTTAGCCCTGTGCACGTGTTTTGAGTTTCGCATTGGGCTACTTCCTCTTCCTTACCCTGAGCCTGGGGCTGGACAATAACTTTTTTAAGAGCTTGAAAATTGGACTAATTCTGAAGGTAAGCATGCAGTCTTCGAAATCACTGGAATATTCTTCCATTAACTTGGCTGCTGCCCATCGAATGGCGAAATTGCTGAGCTCAATTAGGTTTGTAAAAAAGGCAAATTTCTCATGGATGTCTTTATACTTTATATGGGCCTAACCGATGTTGTAGGGCTTAAGAAAGTTTCTGAATGATTACCAGAAATACCTCAACCTTGAATTTTTGTCACGGGGAGAATACTGTTTTGGTGATGTCCCTTTATCAAATTTTTACATATAATTTTAAAATATTTTTTTTTATCGCATTGAAGATTGTTTATCTTTTTTCTTTTCCACGGACTTGTCCTTTCCTTTGTCTTCATAGGAATCAAATAAGGAATGCTGTCTTTTAACAAACTCAATGAGAGACTTCCTTTCTAAAATTGTTTCCCAACTTTCAAGTAAAATAGTGACTTCCAGTTGTTCAAGTTCCTTCCGAAATCCTTCTGCTTCAAGTCGACATTCACATGGCTGATTTTCTTCTAGTGCAGCGATATTCTCATGGTATGAGTTATTAACTGACCTTAAAGCATCATGTCAGGCTGACCATCTTGTGTCAGACAAGGCTTTGTTAACATGTATCAATTTCAAGTGTTTTTGAAGTACCTGTAAACGATGCGTAGATGCAACACGCCGGGTATAAAGATTTTGCAGAAGTCAAAATAATCTGACTGGAGCAGGACAAACTGCTGCACTGTTCCCAACCAAATTAAGGAAATGAGCTGTGCACGGCACATAATGAGCAACACTGCACTTCTCACGAAGAATAGCCTGGTTTCAGTTATACTTCCTACTCATATTTGGAGCATTGCCGTATGACTGTCCAAGCCATTTTCAGGGATTCTTACAAACATTTGCCTGCATCTTTCTTATACACTATAATAAGTTTGCTTAAATTATTGGGGGCCCTTGGCTTTAGCCCGTTCAGCAACCCCCCCCCCACTCCTTTTAATCTGCCATAGGGGGAGAGGTCACGCGTCTGTGGCGATGTGTGACGAGGGTGAGGGTGTGTTAAAAAATGTGACGTAACATAAAAAAAGTTCCATTTAAATATTTGATTAGGGATGCACCAGATTTCGGCTCCGGCAAATCCTGAATCGGGCCATTTTTAAAAATCTGGCTTTGGCTGAAATTCACTTCATAAATCCTACAAAATCCGGCTGGCCAAAGAGCCATAATATATATTTATATATAAAATTGCTCCGGCTCCGGTAAATCCGGCCATTTTTACAAATCCGACTCGGCTTCAGCTCCAGTTGGATTTCACTTCATAAATCTGTCCAAATCCAGCTCCGGTCAGATTTTAAATTTTGAATCCGTTACACCCCTAGTTACGATATGAAATAGATTGCAGACATACGCTAAACATGTATTTAAATGTAATGCTTGTTTTCACTGAGAAATAAGGGTTTTTCTTTTTTTTTCTTTCTTTTAAAAAAAATTCTTTTGTTTTGTTTTGGGGGGGGGGAGGGGGTCAAAGCTTTGTGACGTAATATTTGAGGGGGGTCTAAGTTTTTGTGACGAAGTGTGACGAGGGGGGAGGGGGGTAAAAAATCGGCCAAAATCGCGGGACGTCATTTATGGATATATATATATATATATTATATATTTACGCTCATTTGTCACTGCCGCCTAACGTTGAGAGAAATCACTCTGCTTTTTTAAAATTTTGCGTTGTAAGCAGTGCTGATTGACTCAAATAGTTATTTTTTGGTGCAGTAATTTGGTGCGCTGCTTTCTAAAATTAGTGTGGTGATTAGCACTGTAAAAATTAGTATATAAATGCTTTGTTTAATTTTCAGGAATATTTCGTCTTTATCATACACGGATAAGTTACTTGGGCTTTTGACCCCACAAAAAAGTGGGTGCCATAGGCGCCCTACAACCTCGATTTAATATTCCTTTGTGTACATTTATGGTAATTTAATATTACGTAGCTATCATACAAGGACAAGTTAGTTGGGCTTTTGAAAAAGGTGGGCGCCTACGGCGCCCATAAAAAAAGGGGGGGGGGCGCCGCAGGCGCCACGGCGCCGCAACACAAACTAGTATTTTTATATTATAGATATTTTGTCAGTGAGAAAGAACACTATCTTAAAATTTTTCTATTGTCATCTGATGCGCATTACAATTACTTGCCCGTGTCTTGCTGCACCACAAAGCACAGGTACAGATCTATTTTATCAATTGCGTTGTTCTTGAGAAAATTTAGGTGACAAGGTAAGAATTGTTAATTTATTTTATACACTTTTTAAATTTAATTTACAATACTGTTAGACATATTATTAGTTACTAGTTTTACTAAAAAATATTTTCGGTAACTTAAACTTAGGTTAGATAAAATGAAATTAAATTTAAAAAAATACATTTTAAATATTGCATTTATTTATACTTACATAAACTAAGAAATTAATATATATTAAGGTAATCTGTATGTTTCTTTAACTATTTCAAAACGGTAACATAGTTGTCAACAAGTCGTTTTATTAATGTAAGAGGCAAGCCCCTTGACTTCGATCCCTATATTTAGGGATACAATGCCAATGAAATTCAATGATTTTCGTACCTAACGATTAACACAAAAGCCAAACACACACACACGCAATCTATTTTATGCTTTCTCTCGATTTCTAATGTTTCATTAGATTGGTAACTTGAACGTAGAAACAAAATCAACATAATTAAAATTATAGGGGCACAGTGGTCGACGTTCACGGTTTCGAGTACCAGTGAAGGCCGGGATTTGTTCCTGAGTCCACCCAGCTTCGAAAGGAAACAACAGCGCTTGGTAAAGCGTGGAACCCTCATAGACGTTGCTATATGAACGACGTACCACTTGCTAACAGACCGGCACAGTCTTTGGACGTAATAATCTTCTATATAGAAGGAGCGTCTGCGATACGGCAGCAGACGGGGAGGTTACTCTCCTGCCGTATCTCAGAGCATGTACGTGCGATAACACAAGACAAACAGTGTCATGTCTCCCGACACTTCAATTGACGTGACCATCTGGGCGTCGATGACCTGTCTGTCACCGCCATGGTCTCTTGCACAAACACATCGGGCAGGGTCAGTCTGGAGAATAGACTAATCCAATAGTATGGGACCCTTGTACCACATGGGATGAATGTTGTTTTTGCGCTGACAACCTAATCGTTTAGCCACACCCACTCTCTCCTTTCCTATATAAGCTCACACTTTTCCCTTCTTGTTTCATTGACTCTTCAGATTTCACAGCAGCTAAGTTTTGATTTTTTATATTTTTATTTCTTTATATTCGTTTTATTTGTGTACCTTTTTTTGGCTGTGGAATATGAACTGAGTGCCTTCGTTTTCCTCTCCGCTTCGTGATGGTCCCAGCTTGACCTTTGCTCTCAGTTGCCGAATCACCGGAAGAGTCTATTATTTCAATCTAGACAACGGAGTGCACCCCTCTCGCGTTCCTCTCCTTTTTTTGCCGCTCCCATTTGCTGAATCGAAATCCGAACGTTTTAACTCGCAACTAAAATTTCTCCCAGTTTACTCTCAGCAAGTGATTAGACCAGCCGCAAAAATGGTCATTCTCAAATACATGAGACAATCTTCACAGGTGACAGGTACCAGCAGGCATACCAACACAAGTCAGTCTGTCCAGGGATGTGACTTCGAGCATTACCGTTATCAATATCAAACATACGACTCTGACAATGATCCCATGTGATATTTCAATACATTATTTTGCACCCTTTACACTTGTTTTGCTTTAAATTTATAGTGTCAATCTATCATCCATCTATCCATCTTTCAACCCACCCGTCTGCCTGTCTGTCTACCTGCCCTAAATTATGTTTTTGTCATTAGTCATCTTCAATGTGCCACTTACAGTAGAGTTATCACAAGCCTTTCTCTTGAAAACAGAGATCTCAAAATTTTACCACAGATAGATCTTGGATGACAATGCATTGTATCAAAATTTCAGATCGATCGAATGTACCGTTATTAAATTATTGAACTTTTTAAAGTTTATCTTTACATAGAGTAAGAAAATGAGTGAACTGAAATGAGAGGCGCCCGCCCCACGTTTTTAGTCATATTACATCGTAGTACTTGTTTTAAGTTTTTAAAATTTTATTTTCTTCTTTTTAGTCCGCTTATAAAACGTGGTTTTTAAAAATCTTTTTTTTTACTTCTATTTATCTTCATCTCTTAAAACGTTTCAGGGCGACATCCGAATATAGAAAACACATTTTCTTCATCTTTTAAAACTTCATCCAGAAGATGATGATATTCTCCAAAATCACCTCTTCGTAAAAAAAACTATGTGTGTCCAGTAACGTTTTGGGGTTCGACGTTTCCTTTTCATCCAAAACAGTAAGAGCAATTGCAAAGCCTCCATTATTGTTCCACCTAGTTGAACCAAACTGAGAAAAATGGTCGCCAGTGACGAAACAAAAATGTAACCCATTCGTTTCTCTTCCGTTTTCTTGCCGATCGTCAAAATGGAGACAAACGAAAAAGGGAGAGCAAAACGAATGCACTCAGTTCACGGCCGAAGGCTCTTTGCCGAAACGTTCACTGTTTTGTTACGTCCTGTCAGTAACTCATACCCTAATTACATGTTATCAGAGGAGGATTTAGACTGCACGGGGCCCCTGGCTGCAATTCAAACTGGGGCCCTATCCAGCCAGCGTCCCTTTAAATAAAATGATTGCTAGAAGCTAATATAAGACTGTAACTTGTAACTAAATAGTTCTCATACTTTGTCTGTACTACGTAATCGGCCATCTCAGCCAAAAAGTTTTATTCATGAAAAAAAAAGAAAAAACGAATACGAAGAAATAACTGATTGCCAGTATCCTAAATTGAGTGAAAAAGACAATTTAAAAAAAACAAATGACAAATGAAAAATAAAAAAAAATATTTCCCCAGTGGGAATCGATCGCGTGACCGCTTGCACCGCAAGCCGAGTTTCTTCCACAAGACTACACTTACTTGACGATAGATGTAAATTTAAAAAAAAATAAACTAAATTCTTCAATGTTTTCTCTTATTTAGCCTGTAAAATCAGGTTTTTATAAAAATCGTCTCCGATAGCGATCAGTTTAATAGATGATTTTATTAATTTATTTAATTTATTATATTTTCAGGAATTCTTGCAAACATTTCTCCACCTTTATTATAAATATACTAAATTTGGGGGGCCCTAAATCATTGGGGGCCCCTGGCTTTAGCCCGTTCAGCCCCCCCCTTTAATCCACCATAGCATGTTATCCATTTACTTATAATATTTTGCAGCTACAAATATTTTTCTTCGTGCGCGGCACAAATATTAACGTTTCTTACTTCACCCACCACTCCCAAATACACCTTTTTCCCGATCAAACTCAGTCAGTGGCGTAGCTCGAACTTTTGCAGCCCGGAGTGGTCTCCAATTTTCAGCCCTTTTGGGGACCGTCAATAAATGACGTCATGCACTGGAGAAAAAAGGATTCACACATTTGACGTCACATCAAAACGCGCAACTTAGAATAAAAGTTCCACTTAAATATATGATTAAAGAAACTGTACTTAATGACGTTTTACAAGGATTCACGCGTGTTACGATATTAGAGTGCAGCCTTAGGCTGTGGTTACACTGCACGCGAATTCGCCAATCTAGTATACGCGCGAACGCGCATCTGAAACATCTTGAAAAACAAATGCAATAACATAGTGTGAGTGGTTACACTAGCAGCGTGAAAAACGCCAGTATACGCCCGTATACGCGCGAATAATTTGATTTTTTCAGCGCATCGCGCGAATCTGCTTTCAAAAGTCAACAAAATGGCGGACATTTTTTGCCACATCGTCCAATGTTATGTGTGTAAATGATCATTTAATAAATAATAATTGGCTTTCATGCATGATTTTCGAAATTTAAAACATTATATTTCCATTTTAAACTAAAATTATTTTGATTTTTATTATGGATATTGACAAGTTAAATTCGTAAGTCCATGAGTGCACACTCCTCTCAACGACGTCGAAGTGTGACAATAGTAATTAGTAATACTAATACTAGTAATAGGAATGTTGGAAGGAAACTTTGGCTTGAAATTGCAGACGAACCTAATTCTACAAGTAAGTAAGCTACAACTATTATTGTAGATTTTGTTTATTTAATTCAATCAAGAATGATAGATAACTGAGTCTAAAAATAATTATAAAAATAGTAATTTTAGGACTATCAAATCCAAGTGGTTAAGAATTTATTTAATTAGGTCAAGACGATTCAAGTCGGTAATCGACTTTTAAATATAATATTTATCAATTTTAAGCTTCAAAATTAGTTATAAATAGTATAGCGTATAAGTATATGTATTTTATACTTATTATTTTACTTTAAACTTTAAATTATTAATATATTGACTAAAAGGGAATCAAATAACAAAATATTATAAATTAATGAAGCGAAATACTTGTTTCACTATTTAAACAACTTTTGTTCCAATTAATAATTATTTTGCATATATATATTATATATACTTATAATTTAGTATTAATATTATTATTAAATGTAGCATAAGTTAAATATACCATAATATTAAGTTCAAAATTAATGCTTAAAATGTTTTTAAAATATTTTAAATTTCAAGGTAAGAACACAACAAGATTTAAAATTTAATTAAAACTACAATGTTACACTAGTACTAGTTTTACATGTCAAAAATAAAATATAATTTTTTTACTATTAATACTATTATTACTATTTTTAACAATAACAATTAACTGTTGAATTATTTATCAATTTTTTATCAAAGTGGTAATTTAAAAAAGTTGTGGTGTAACTTAAACTTTTAGAATTTATTATGTATAAAAATAATTTTCAAGACTAATTTATATATTTTTTTAAACAATGATACAATGTGTGTAAAAGCAACCTTTTTCTTCTTTTCAGCCAAACTTGTAGAAACAAAAGGGCAAGGCTTGGGAGAAAACTTTTGAAAAGAGCATTTTAAAAGCAACAAGACCTCTTACAGATAGTTTAGCTACATTTAATGGACAAAATTCCTCATGGAAATTCTATAACCATATACTATTCCTGTTGGATGTGTTCTCTTCAAGACAAAGTAAGGGTTGTATACAGATTGCTGACATAAATTCAGGAGAAGAGAGAAAATAAAATTTTATGACAAATAAGACAATAATTCACACTGATTTTAATGACAATGTCAATAATAATGAATCACAACATGTTGGTATATTTGGAGAAGCAGCTCAAAAATACTCTTATTCTAGTACACATGATATACCTTTGAAAACACCAAAAATGCAAAAGAAAAGAAAAATGGTAAAGGATAAGTCAGAAGATATTATCACCTGATTCATTTGGAGGAAAGTTAGATGGAGGAGCTGAAAAAACAAAAACAGTATCATGAGTCTGCTAACACATCTTCATAAAATGCCAAAGAGGCTAAAGCTAGGAATGAAATTAAAAGTTCTACAACTTTTGGTAAATGCTGATGGACCAGAAAAAATGGAAAGGTCAAATTCATTTATGGATCAAGATGATTGCACTTTGCCAATTTCATCACCAAACATAACCAAATGACAACAAGCTACAAAGAAATTTTATTTAAAATGGGATTGTAAACAAACAGTTGATTTAAGCACTCATGACATTTAATCAAAATGAAAAAACAAAGTTTTACTGTTAAGTGTTAATAATTTACTGTTAAGTGTTAATATTTTTACTGTTGAGTGTTAATAGTTTTCCTGTTACATGTTAATTTTAAAAATAGTTCAAATTTTAAAAATAATTAAATATAATTTTTTGTTTGCCTTCATATTTTATAAACACAAATTTCTGTGTGCTTGAAAGAATTTTTAACCTCAAATTACATGATGATATAAGACAATAAAATTGTTTATAGTAATTATAATCATGTGAAATTTATTATTGTTTAATATGAAATACAACTATATTAAGTAAAAAGAAGCATTTATGATTTAATTGCAATAATGAACATCATCATTTATTGATCCAAATTAAAAAAGAAATTAACTCATCTAAATTTTTAAATAAATTTTTTGAAAATAAATTATTCAAGAAAAACCATTTCTATGTCTGTTTTATGTTTACATTAAAGAAAAACATCTATAAACCCATTTGTATGTGATTAATAAATTTTAATGCATATATGGACCTTATTATGGATGATACTTGTGTGATTATGCTGCATGCAATGTTACATCACAATTTTTCAAGAATTATGTTAAGGGGGGATATGACAGTGTTTTGATCAATTAACTGAAAAATTACATGTTTTGGTGTTTTGTCATAATTGACTACCTAAGCCATTGTAGAATATGTCCCCAAATGTTATTTTATTTAATTAAAGTTGTAAAAAAAATATTTTGTAAGGTCACTGTTTGCGTTTTTAATGATTTTAATAGCCATTTACTGTTTATATTGCCATTGTTCAAGCCATAGCAAGTCATATCAAACTTTTAGTTTCCATATAGTATGATATAGTGTTTGGAATCATTTTAAAGGATTTTTATATGAATATGGATTTAGTCCAATATCGACTACCTCTTTACTACTGGATATACAAAAATAAAAATATTTACGAATGAAACAAATGCAACAAAAAATTTGTCAGTCTAAAATCATCACCCGAAGGGCATTGGTCATCGTCAAAAATTACCAGTGGCTAGTGGTGGTCAAGCTCTACTCTAGTGCCACTTTACAGCCATCACTTGGCACCATTTTATAGCCATATCCTAGCATCACTTTGCCGCCATCTCCTAGCACCGATTGGCAGCCATCGCTTGGCACCACTTCGTTGCCATCGCCTGGCACCACTTCCAAGCAAATGCCTGTCACTTTATCACCTGGAACCTATTCACAGCAATTTTATGGCACCATTTTACAGCCACCTACTATCACAATCTCAAAACCCACTCATACTTGGGTCTTAGTAAATGTTGCAAATAAACAATATGGAGATACCATGTATCCAATTTGCTTCAATGACAATTTTTTAAAATGATAATTTTTTTAAAAAATGTTTCTAGTAAGTTTAAGGGCTAAGCTATATTCTCAAAAAGTTTCACTCTTTTATCTCTCACGCAATTGTGATTTTTCGATATACTAACTTTAAAAGTCGTTTTTCTCAAAATTGCGTTTTCATAAAAAAAATTTCCACGCAAAATGAAATTTCTCAAAAATTGCTTTATCAATTTGTTTAATATTTTCAGGGTTTGTTCTGTATTCATATTGTAACAATCCTGAGTATGCATTTTTAATTATATTTATTATTTTAATAAGATTTTTATAACTTGACCCCCTTAAATGTTCATGTTTTTTCAACTATTTTCACTGAAAAATTTATATTTTAAAATCTAATGGAGATTTTTTAATTCTAATACTCACAAATATCAATAAAATGTATATATAGCTAAAATTTAAGTTTCAAATCATTCTGTTCATTAGTTTTTTTTAAATATATTTTTTAATTTTGTCCTTTTTATGTCCTCTTTTTGTCCTCCTTGTTTATAACAAAATATTTTCTTCACAATTTTTTTTGTCACTTACTAGCTATATGGAACAAAGTAAACACATAAAAATGTAAATATATTGATGTTCTAGTTTTTACCTTCATAAGGTGTCATATCCCCCATTAAGATGTGGTATTAATATTTAAGCAATAAAATATATTACTTTGCTTATACTTATACTCATACTTAAAAACATATATAAACATATAATATATATGTAAATAATATTTAGAAAATCAAATTCAATAAATAACTTTTATATATATATATATATATATATATATATATATATATATATATATATATATATATACATCTACATGTATTATTTGAAAATGTTAATATAATGAGAAATAGCACTTGCTAATATTCTGATAGTTGTATAAAAACATAATACTTTCCTATAATCAAAATTGAAAAACTTTTTTTTTGAGAATAGATAAAGTATGCACAAACACTTGGGTATACCTGTTCCCAAATATAAGTAGATTCAAGATTTAATAAGAAGCACAGAACAGTATCTAAAAAATATTGGCTCTAAATCATCACTCAAAATGGTAAACTCAGTAGTTCCACAAGAACATTTTCTAGTTCCCCCTACCCCCCCTCCCCTAATTTAATTATAATTTACATAAATTATTTACCCAACAGCATCTCATCAATAGCAAAAGTTATGATATTTGCTGATGATTACATAAGCTATAGAACAATTGAGTGTGAAGAGTATACAGAAATGTTACAAATACACTTAGATTTAGATGAATTAAAAAATTGGAAAGTAATTGGATTATCATACATAGTGTTTACACTAAATTTATTTTCAAATTTTAAGAGTATAAAAGAAAAATAAATGCAAATTATTGCATTCAGGGTAAACATCTAACCCAAAATAAAGATGTAAGTACTTAACTATACATTTTAGAAAAATAATATTTTATTAAAACATTGTTATTTTTACAATTGTGTTAATAATATTAATCATTCACAATGAAAACTCCACTATAAATCATGTGTTCATAAATCACTCATGAACGTTAAAGTTAAGATTATTAAATTTCATTTTTTCATAATTCATTAAAAATAATTTATATAGCTTATTAAGCTTTAAATAAATAATTGAAAACAGAAATACTAATGTTCCATATTTATATCCAATAACTTTAGATTTTATTATTTACTAACTATTTTTGGAAACTCATGACATTTACATACCCACACTCACATGAGCAAATGTAATTATGTGACATATGATGGAACAATATTAGTATTACATGTAGTAGGTTTGGATCTTCAAATAACTATAATAAGTATTAAGCTTTACAGGGCCAACTATACTTGAAGTTGTACATTTCAAATTCTCTGTTTCACCATGTGTATGGATAAATTAGATATTCCTTTAAAGGATCCTTGATCGCTAGTAAATACATATGGTAGTTTTGTATTGGTTCCTGGTAGCTCCCTTGGATATAATAATAATTAGGGTAAGAGAAACAACCCCTATTTTATTTTACATATTTGATTCAAGAAAAATCCCACTGTCACTTGGCTTACCATAAGCTCCAAAATCAACACTTTAAAATAATATTTGGTATTAGCCAAGGCTTGAAGTTCAACTTGAAGAATAATAGAATGCCATTGTTTATACTTGTAATGTTTTGATCAAGATTATTTGGGGCCCTTGATGCAGACATGCTTGCCATTGATAACAACACAATTTGGATAATCCCATAGCTGCTCAAAGTTTCGCAATCAATCTGTAACAATATTTCTGTATTTTGATAAGGCATATGTTCATCAACAAAACACTGCCAAATAGCATCAGGTCTCATAAATTATTTTGAAATTGTTAAGTGGTTATTCTATAAAATGAGAAGTCCTAAGTCTTTTTTTAAGTCTGTTGACTGGAATCTGAAAATACATAAGTAAAAGTAAAATCTTATTTTAACTAATATTGCGGACAAGGCAAACTATTAATGTACTATGTCATAACTTATCATCTGTATGAATATCAATATCACCCTAACATTAATATAATAATATATTAAAATGTGTCATATGAGTGAACAAAATTCATATTAATTTAAATATTATCTAATAATATATAATATTTTGTAGACAACTCAGCAACAAACTAAATTTTTGTTATACATTTAATAATAAATATTAATGTGCTGCTTTCACCATAGTCATAGTCTATAGCCCTGAATTATATAAGCTTTGAATTTGAATATTATATTCTTAATAAAAAATATATTAAAAAAACCTTTAAAGTTAAAGTGATAAAAATTTCACTTACAATTCAAAACTTCTACAAATGACAGTGATATTTGTCAATTTGTTCAATAAGTAGTTAACTAATGTAAATTAATTTACTTGAATAATTATTAGCCTTATTAGTTTATAAAATTATTTTTTTCTAACACAAATTAACCTTTCACCGACAAAACGCCCCCGGACAAATGGGCTCCGACATAATGGCCCTAATACTAATACATAATAAAAAATGTAAACAATGTGTCAGGGGCCATTTTGTCCGGGGCCGTTTTGACGGGTCACCCTAATTAACTTACCTCAGGCCACCCTTTCTTCGGTAGAAATTGATTTTCAAAATTAGTGGGTTTTAAATCTTTAAACAAATGTTTTAGGTCTCATCCTGAAAAATTAAAAGCTTCTTGGACGACAAACTACTTCGGTAACTCTAGCGGCTTAAGCGTAGGCAACAATGTTTCAATGATTCAATGTATGAAATTCAACACTCTTAACTCTCTGCAAGATTTGTGTTTAACCAAATGTCTCTCTGATCTTTACCTATCATAATAAAATTATGGGGGAAATATATTTACCGTATTTATCGGCGTATAACACGCACATTTTCCCCCTGAATATAGGGGTCAAATGATATATGCGTGTTATACGCCTATATAATGTTAAGAAGCCATGTTTTTACAGTATTAACAAGTACCGTATACACGATTTTGTCCATATACACCGCCGATGTAATGTACATACCGCCGATATAATGTACATACCGCCGATATAATGTACATACCGCCGATATAATGTGCATACCGCCGATATAATGTACATACCGCACAGCAGCGAGTGAATCAGTAGCAGCGTGTTGAGTTGCTTTTACTGTCCTTTTACATTATTTATTTTATAAGTGGTAATAATATTAATTTTAAAAAAATTCTGAGCTACCCTTATTTTGCTTAAATTAGTTTAAAGTTCGATATTTGAAATTTAACCACCACCCCCCCTGAAATTTCACTCTTAAAATGAAGGTGCGTGTTATAAATACGGTATACGATTTTTATATATTATAATTCTATATACAAATATTAACGTAAAACAGTGGTTGTTAAGCTAAACAAATAAAAGCGAAAGTAGGCGATGTCTATATTAACACACAAAATGTGTGTTTAAATAGCGAAAAGGATAAAGGTTAAATGTTGTTGTCAAGACAAACAATGAAAATCGCGCGATATCAGCTGAAGCAAACGCTTGCAGTGTAACCACCCTCAAATTTACATTTCAGATGCGTGTTCGCGCGTATACTAGATTGGCGAATTCGCGTGCAGTGTAACCACAGCCTTACACTAAAAACATATTTAAATGACATAATTAAAAAAAACCGTAAACATTTTTTTGACTATAAATTATTAATATATACGAGACGTAACTAAAAGAATGTTCATTATAATACGCATCTCACGACAATCCAAAAATTCAAAATTTTAGTTATGTCTGAAATATATAAAGGATTTATAGTAAAAAAAAACTTGTACAAATTTAAATTTGCCTGCTAAATTTCAGCTCGATTTGATCACGGGAAAAGGGTTATCAAAATATGTTTAACATAGCGCGCATCGCGGGACATATTAGCAATTACTAGCATTTACGTTTACAGATCGGGAATATATTTTTAAAAAGTAACGTGAATTTAATACGCACCGCACCGCGCGACAGGAAATTATTTTAAAGGTTGCTCAATATAATACGCACCGCGACACTCTAGCACAAAAATTAACATGCTACATAGAGATAAATAGAGATAATCTAAAAATTCATTTATTTAATTACAATACATTCGATCGATCTGAAATTTTGAAAGATCAGTTTTATCATCGCGACGAGTCTGCCTGCAAAATTTCAGCTCGCTAGTATACGAGCAAGTGGGTTTAAAATCGATCCAAAGTTTTTTCGGCAATCAAGAAGGCATCAAGCAAGCAAGCAATCACACGCCACGAGTTAATATAAAGGATTTAAAAATTGATTTGAATCATGCTCATTTTCAAATAGAAAAGATGGCTTTTATGGGGGCCGGGGGGAAGCTTTGTTACGTCATATTGAAGAAAGGGTCTAAGCTTTATGACGATGTGTGACGAGGGGGAGGGGTGAAAAATCAGCCAAAATCGCGTGACGTCATTTATTTTAATGAAAAACACAAATTATGTGCGCTACTTTAATGCAATAAAACAAAATAAATTTAAGTTTTTAGTAAGTTACCTTACAATAATTTTCTGAAAACTGAAAAGTTAATAAAAATTACTACTTGCAAGTTAAACACAATATTTGAACCCCCAAGCCATGTAGGTACTTGTTAGTGCATCATTCTGCGCATGTCGAAATTCCGCAACAACTGCCGTGGCAATATTCATGGCACATATTATTCGGCCCAGCGGTGTGTGTGCATTTTTTTCTTATAAAAGTGCCATCTGTGACGTATACCGCTTAATTTTCAGAACAAATCGATACCATTTTTGTGAGATTTAACTTTTTTGAACGGTTTTGCGTTAGTTATAACAACAAATATGTAATCAAACAAATGTTGCGCGAATCTTTTATTAAGACTCGAAATTAAGAATATATGTTTCACCTTGGATTTCCCCCTTCAAGGGGGGGCTGTTGTCGGAAATGGCTTTACTATTCAAATGCCCACAAATGCCACCCTCTTAATGAGTGCCGCCAGGGGCGGACCGCCCCCATCCCCCCTCCCCCAGCTACGCCACTGAACTCAGTTCTATTTCACTGAAGTACCATTTATACCCATATTTTCTTTAAAAGAAAGACATTTGGACAATGCTTGGTCAGTCAAGACCGTTACTGTATGTATTCAATTCCTTCACTCAAATAAAAACGTCCTGCCGTCTCTGTGATCCCTTTCATCCGCGTACTGGGCCCAACAGCCATTGCTACGATGCTGACTGCACGGGAGCATCCTATAAATGCTAGACACATATTTACCTTTGACAGGTTCTCATCTTATGAAACCTGACAAGACAAAGCATTGTCTTTTAATTTTTTTTTATTTTAAATTTCCATTTTCGTCTGTCTTCTGGGATGTTTGTCAATCCATCGGATCCATATTTCAGCCCCCTTCCCAAGCTATACTACGAAGCACTCATTGGTGTTTTATTATTTTTTTTTAATGTGTTACGTCAATGAATGTTTTGTCAAATAACTTGATGCGATGTTTACGCATTGTCGTCGTGATCGTTTGGCGATACTGTTTTTAGATAGTGGCGTAGAGAGGGGGAAAGGTGGCAAATACTCCAGGCGGCACATTTTTAGGAGCGGCAAATTCCTCGTCGTTAATCTGAACGTTTTTATTGCCTAAACTTCAAACTACATATAAAATATAAATTATTCTGAGAATAATGCTACTGAATTGAAAAATAAGAGTCTTCAGTAGTATGTAAAAGTGACACAGATCTGCTGGTAACTCAATTGTTTTTGCAAATTAGACAGCCGCTCCTGTTGTAGAAGCGAACATATCTGCACGTTATCGATCTCAAACATGAGCAAAACGAATGCTCGGGGCGGCACTTTTTGTGGCGTAAAATTCCTAGTTGTTAATTATCTTCTTAACACGTGGAACGTTATAGAAAAGTTTAATAAAATAAAATAAAAGCAAAGATCAGATAAACAAAAGAAATAAACGTTTTTAATGCCAAAACGTCAAATTCCATAATGAATCTTAAGTCTTCTGATACTAATGCCACTAAACTGAAAAACCAAGGGGCTGAAGTAGTATGACACTGGTGTGCTGGTACGTATACTATAATTGAAGTAGTATTACACTGGTGTGCTGGTACGTATACTATAATTGAAGTAGTATGACACTGGTGTGCTGGTACGTATACTATAATTGAAGTAGTATGACACTGGTGTGCTGGTACGTATACTATAATTGAAGTAGTATGACACTGCTGTGCTGGTACGTATACTATAATTGAAGTAGTATGATACTGCTATGCTGGTACGTATACTATAATTGAAGTAGTATGACACTGCTGTGCTGGTACGTATACTATAATTGAAGTAGTATGACACTGGTGTGCTGGTACGTATACTATAATTGAAGTAGTATGACACTGCTATGCTGGTACGTATACTATAATTGAAGTAGTATGACACTGGTGTGCTGGTACGTACACTATAATTGAAGTAGTATGGCACTGGTGTGCTGGTACGTATACTATAATTGATTCAAGTTTGTCAGCCGTTCTTCTTGTAGAAGCGAAAAATGTTGTGTACATTAAATTCTAACAATAACCAATAAAATTTCAACATCATACATGGATTTCCATATACATACACACAAGTATAGCAGAGATTGGGAGCGTGTCCAACATATTCACTTCTCAAATTTAGACATGGACCTTACACCAAATAAGACATGAGCCTGATAACGTGAGAATGATTTTAACGTAAGGAAACTACTGGGCATTTTTTGGTATTTAAATGGCTTATTCACCTCAGCATCATTATTTTCATCTTAATAATTATTATCTTTTGTTTTGTGGCAAAATATAACATAATGAACAAAATTTCTTATATGATGTAATTAAAACTGGCATAAAATAAATCCAAATGTATGAACAGGTGCTCAACACTACCAACATTTTTATGAACAGGTGCTCAACACTACCAACATTTTTATGAACAGGTGCTCAACACTACCAACATTTTTTTCAAATGGAAGCAATCAGAAATTGGATAAATAAAATATAGGCTATTTAAACTATTTAACAGCAATAAGTACAACAATATGTTGTTGTAAAAGAAAACAGAGTCACAGAGATGACACTACTAGTGCAAATATTGAATATTCTGGAACTGGTGCATCTCCTCACAAAGTAAGATCAAGTGCTTCGATAGCATCATGCTAAAGGGATGAAAAAACCTTGTTACCTCAAAATAAAAATGAGTTCATTGGAGTTTTAGAAGATTCAGTTCGCCAAAAAATCGTTTTTCAGGTACAAGGTATCAACTATTATTGCATTGTAATCGATAGCACTCCATATATTTCACATGAGGTTCAAACAAGTCCAGTTGTGTGATATGTTAGATTGAAAATAAGAAAGTAGACTTTGCAGAATATTTCAAAGATTTTGTTGACACACACACAAACACACACACACACACACACAATCACGCACACACACACATAAACACGAACTAGCTTACAACTTTTCTGAAATGATTTTCAATAACTGATTATCTTAAAGTAATTGACTGCAGAGGCTTAATGCTTCTTCATGGCTGGAAAGTATACAGGAGTTTAAAAAAAGACTCAAAAGATATAAATGTCACTGTTAAATCTCTCTCAAATTAGTCATTTAACCTGATTTTTTTACATGCTGCTCCAGTTGAATATCATACAGAACGTGGGTGAGAAAGATCATCGTCTTGGAGATAGGTTTAGGCTCTATGTCCTTTGTCTAAAATAGACCCCTCAGCCGACGCCGCGCGCCGAATACGCCGCAAAATTTTCGTCCGCCGTAAATCCGCCGAAAAATGAACGCGCCGCCGTAACGTAATGTTTTTGTTTTCTTAAGATTAATTGCGTTCCGTTTTAAGATAGAGCGCATTTTTAGAATAACCGTCGCCGAAAATGCAACAAAAATGAGATATTTGTACATTTTTTTAAAACCTAAATAATCATTGATACAGTTCTTGAAATTTATCTTTTTCTTACAATCTTAATTTATAAAATACTAATTAAAATACAAATAAATAAATTAATTAATTCAAGTTATCGTAAAGCTTTGTCGTAAATAGGTGATTTATTATTACACAATTATGGCTCAGCGAACTTCTACTAGCAGATAGGTAAGCCCAAATTAATTGTTTCAATTAACTAGATACTCGTTTAGTCAATAACTGATGATTTTTAGGGTGATCCTGAAGTTTTAGCACGTTAATTGTTTTGCTGAGAATTTTAATTTTCTCGTGATAACTTTCATTTTAAATTATTAAATTCATTTATATATGTTATATTTTAGTTATTATAGCGCTAATTTGTAAGACCTTTTAGTTTATAAGGCTTTTTCGGCCCTTGACGCTAAATAATCGGAGTAGGATACATCATTTTTGTTTATCTAGCATTCTGCTAGCTAGATTTTTTTTTAATCTGGAACGACCCATGGTAAAATAAATTTACTGACTGCAGATGTTTTTAAAATAAGTAACATGTAAAAAAATATTTTTTTAAAAAGGACACGCTTTTATTTACAAACATTTACAGACTGAAACGCGCTGATCTCCCCTGCCCTTGCTGTAAACACGGGAATTTGGTAAACGAAGGCTGGAGTGAAACCAGTGAGCCGTGGAGGTCAATTCTAGCAGACGACTATACATTCTAAATAGTGATAAATAGAGATAAACTAAAAATTGATTAATTTAATTACGGTACATTTGATCGATCAGAAATTTTGATACGATGCATTGTCATCCAAGATCTATCTGTGGTAAAATTTTGAGATCTCTAGGACCATCAGAAGTGGTTTAATTTTACGTTTCAAGATTTGAAGGAAGGATGGATGGATGGATACAACATACAAACAGTGTGACTTAAATAAAAGCGTGTAATAAAATGGATGTATCTTCTCTACTCTGATTATGTAGCGTCAAGGGCCGAAAACAGCCGTACCTTTTTTACGTTACACCATTTCTGATGTAACAATTCTTATAACTATAAGGTGATTTTAGGTGAACTCAAATGTCCATAAAGTTCGTCACGCTCCAGAGGGGGGAGGGGGTGTAAGAAAGTGTGCTAGTTTGTGACAGGGTCTGGCCATGTGTGACGTCACAGTGTTTTATATTAAATTTTAATTATTTTGTTCATAAAAATGGAATTTTAGTTTGAAAGTGTGACTTACTTTAGGGGGGGGGGTCCAAGATTTGTGACAGTTTGTGACAGGGGGAGGGGGGAGTTAAAAATGGTAAAAAATAGCGTGACGTACTTTTTGGACGGCCCAAATTGTCATCTAAACCGGGAAGAGAGGCAGTTCATTAAAAACCTACAAGTAAAACCTAAACCGCCTAGCCTACATGGAAATTCTAAAGCACAATGCTTGAACTATTTTGGTGGCCTGTTCTCCGCTGATGGGAGAAATGCAGACGAAGATCGAGTTTATTGTCAGCTGTGTCTCACTGCTCAGCAGTCATTGGGTGACAAGGGTCTCATTTCAAAATTAAACAATTTTGCCGCAATTTCATCATGCGGCAATACGAATCTTCACTTAAGTGTCAAGCACAATGTGTCAGTACAAAGTCAAGAAAAGTCAATACAATTTTGGGATATTTCCGTAAGTATGGAGAAGACAACAGTCAATGTCAGGCAACATCAAGTCATTAACTGACAAGAGATATTGTTATCTGGTTCTTTAGAGACTTGCTCGCCTTAGAAAATGTGGCTAAAGATGGTTTTGTTGACTTCTTCAAAATTAATTGCCCATCTCTCAACATACCGGCACATGTGAAACTTGCTGGAACATCCCTGGATGATGTTTACGAATATTTTGCTGCAAATGTCAATTTACGGAGAAATCCGGCTAATCCGGATATCAGCCAAAAAATTATGTCAGCCAGCCGAAATTTTAAAATTCGGCTAATCCGAATATCAGCCGAAAAATTGTGTAAGCTAGCCGAAATTTAAAAAAAAATTCGGCTGGCAGGTCTAGTCTAAACCCTTCCAGAGTGTTGAACATGTCGGAATTTCATATATTGCAGTTAATGGTATTTTATATGCGAGCGATACCCATGATAGGATCTACACGGAAACTAGATTTATATAACGATTTCGTACGTTGGATCCGTATGGATTAAACCAAATTCACAATTTTACCTAACTGCAGAATCTTTTTCCCGTTGTGGTTTTCACTATAACATTTGTTACTTCCTGCTTTTTCTTATATCCTGTGTCATTGTTTGTTTCTTGTTGTTTTTTGTTGTTCCGTTCTTCTTATCTTTACGTAACTATTTTTCTTGATATAGTATGTCTTAATAATTTAAATATAATTTTAATACTTATGTAAGTACTGTATTTTAATTGTACTAATGTAGGCATTATCCGAAATGTTTACTGTTGTATTAGTGAAATAGCAAATCTTAATTTTATTGTTTTCATTACACAATTTGTTTGTGTATCTTATCTTATCTGTTACAGACGCTCCTTCTATAACGAAGATTATTGCGTCCTACGCTTATCTATGATTTGTGTTTAGTCCTGCATTCTTATAAGAGTTTTAAATGTTGATACAGTGTTGGTTTTCCTGGTTTCTTCAGGCAACCCATTCGAAGCCCGAATTCCGGACGGGAAGAGCGAAAATTTGTTTGCGTTATTTTGTAATTTTCTCCAGTTGAAACCAACTCTTTAAATATTTTTAGTACACTAAAACGTTTTTAGGAATTTTTCCATGTCCACAACATTTGGAAAGATCTAATTGCTGATACAGGAAAGGTATTAAGGGAACAAAATAGTGAATGTTACCATGGAGCCATTTTGAGGACAGAGGCAGACGAAAAGCTAAACTCATGAACAGACGCAAGAACTCTGTTAGTCACAATGAAATCTTTTTCTTTCCTGAATTTTTTTGTTGACATTTGGAAACATGTACTACCTGGAAGCATAGACGTAATGAAGTCAATGCTGCCAGAAGTGTTTTAAAAACGAAACGTGCTTAAATGGTTTCAGGGGCTACTCACAGAAACACTAATGGAATACTTAAAGGATGCTTTGAAATTTGCTTCCAGTCAAAGAACGACAGAGCAGAGAGCATAAGTAGCCATGACATCTAGAAAACATTTGAAAAGAAAATTGTATTTTTCATTAGATGATGTTACATAGAAATTCATGTAAGGTTTTGGCAATTACAGAATTTGGAAAAAATGATTTTTATTCATCAGCTATTCTACTGGACTTTGAAATTTTATCTTAAAATTAGAGTACTCAAATTCAAAATGTCTCACATGAAAATGTCCCAATTGATATTTTATACCTAACGGGTCTAAAGATAAATAAATAATTAATTCAAGACCATTTATTTAAGTTTATTAATATATTTAGTATCTTAGTTACCCTTTCCCAAATATAATATCATTGATTGGAACATTGCTTACACTTATCATAAGTTTTGAGATGCAAGCTGTGAGAGAAGCGTCTCTAAAATAAAGTTAATGAAAAATAAATTACGATCATCATTAATACACCAATATTGACAAGTCTATGGTTATTTATAATGGCATGGCTTACAATGCTGATACATCAGAGATATTGCCATAAGGAAAAACAGAAAACTTAAGTTTTATTTCAGAAATTAAAAGCATTTCAATATGTACTTATTTCAAACATAAATTTATAGGAGTCCTTATTATTACTTCATAATAAAACTATCTTTTTTAATAGCATCAGCATTTTTTTCGAATGGGGTGGAGGCAACTTGCTTTCTTCCCCGGACGTCACATTCTCTTACTACGCCGCTGTTTTAGACACCTATTTATGATGGTTATCTTAAATATAAAAAAATATATAAAAAGGGAAAATAACCACAAAAAAAGTTATTTAATTAGAACATTTATTACAGTAAGTCACATTTTTGGAAAAACATAATTGACATTTTACAATAGGGGCCGTCTATAAAGTACGCCACGCTCCAGAAGGGGGGGAGAGGTGTAAGAAAGTGTGACAGTTTGTGACAGGGGGAGGGGGTTTCCGGCCATGTGTGACGTCACGGTGTTTTATATTAAATTTTAATTATTTTGTTAATTAAAAAAATTATTTTTGTTCGAAGTTTGATGTACTTTAAGGGGGGGGGGTCCAAGATTTGTGACAGGGGGGGGGGTAAAATGGTAAAAAATAGCGAGACGTACTTTATGGACGGCCCCATAGGGTGATTTTAACGCAAGACATCTTAAGTATGTCGCTATTTTAATGTAAATATTTTTTTAAGCTCTTCGACATGCTCTCCTGTTTCAAAATTATTCTTCTATTGCTAACCATTGGTCCCTGTCTCATAAATGATTTTGGTGTTATGATGACAAAGAAAGTTTTGGAAGGTAAGATTTTCATGATTATACTTTTATCATGCGCATTAATTATAAGTATAGTAAAATTTCATATAACTGCTGAATAGCATTTATTTTATTTGTGAAATTCATCCAAAAAATCAATGGAATTCATACAATTATATGACCAAGACATTTATATCTTATATGATATTTTATCAAGTCTATACATGACATTTTTTTACAACTAGATAATATTATTTCAGTCCAATTATGGTATTACTAGTGTATTACCCGTCAAAAATGACGGAAGTTTACAGCTGAAATCTATTTATTTTGAAAAAATGCAATTTTGTTAGGGCGCCTACGGCGCCCACCTTTTTCAAAAGCTCAACTAACATGTCCTTGTTTGATAAATACGAAATATTAAACTTTCTGAAATGCACACAAAGTATTTGATAATAGGGGTTGTAGGGCGCCTACGGCATCCCCTTTGTTTTTTTATTTTATAATTAACTATCTTCAAATCCTTTTAACATTATTCCCTTTTTCAAACTTAAAATATGAGCTAAAACAATGACGTCATATAATTTTTTTAAAGCGCATCTTTAATTTGCGCACCTTTGATGCATTGATGCAGTAATTTGGTGCGCTGCTTTCTAAAATTAGTAGTGTTACATCCACATATACATACATAAATAAATACATACATACATACAGACGACGGGAATTATGTATATTGATTGACTATAACTGTTATAATATTACTGTAAAATGGCATTGGTACAACCACCGAATCACTACCAATATTCACGTTATTTGGTCTATAGTCGACATGGTTGCTAAGGACGCCATCACCAAGCTGCTGTCAACTCTCCAGATTCGGGATATTTCGGGAACTTCGGGGATTCTAAGCTATCGTCTGGCTAAGTAATAACTCATCAAATAATCAATAATACTTATTAGTTGCTTCTATTATCAACAATATTCCACTTTTGGCGGAGGGAGCGCTGTGACCTGCAATGGGCAAAGTTCATACAAATATAATAAAGGATTACATTGGAATTATTGACAATTTGAATCCTTGAAGATTAAGGAAGGGGGAAGCTTGTTGTCGGTGTGAACTAAGATGAACAGCCATATATACACAATTTGATAGCTATGATTCTATGATACAACACTTTAAAAAAAAATACGAGGCTAAGAAATTTTTTTTCGAACGAAACACTAAATTATGAAACGTATACATTTTTTAAAATTTCAACCTGTTTTTTCATCGAAATCTTTTTCCATGCCTTGTCCCAAATTTCAGCATTATAATAGTTAAGGTAGATTACCCTTTTACAAGCACCATAACCCATAACTCGGGACTTCGTGGACTGACCTTGACGCTGAGACATGTCGGAATTAAACTCTACGGTCATTGCATAGTTATCGCCAACATGGGATTGTAAGTAAACGCAGATTGTTCAAGTTAAGTTAAAAATATTATCGTAAGCAAATTTTTATTGTTCAGCTGGGTTAAAAATAGATTAAGTAAATGCTGACTGAGCGGGTAAGATACGTCTGTGTTGGAGAGTAAACTCCCATTGGTCAACTAACTTGATTATGAAATTTTATGTTGTTGCGGACCGGCAAGTTTAGGTTTATATGAGATTGAATTATTTTGCTTATAGGTTGAGAGGATATTGTTTAGTAAATTCCCCCTTTGGTTTTTTTTATTAAAAAATTTCTTATTTTATTTTGTTGTTGTTGCCACACGACTCATATGGAAACAAGGAATAGCTGACCATTTACATGCCTAACTTTATTTTAACATCTGTGACATTTGCATTCATGATTTAATTAGGTGTGTAAATAAGTTATGTCCAAAATACATTCTGAAAATGGCATTGGTATTTCAAGGTATAAAATCGAAATACTTATCGTCATCAGTACTGTTCATTTCAAATATTAAATCACATCATATCCAGGTTCCATGTCAAGTTCAATGGATCAGTGGATATTGGTTTATTTCAAGTCAGTACATCGGTTACAGGTGGTTTGGGTGAGTCAAGTGGATTTTTTGGGATTATGTTGGTTGAAAGTAAGGAGTGTGTGTGTGGGGGGGGGGATGGAGGAGCTGGTGACAATCGCGACTTTTATAATAATAATGATTAGACCTGAATTAGAAAATTCAGTCTTCGTTAGAACACAGGCGGCATTTCTTTCAAGCAGAGCTTCAGAAACTCTCCCTTTGTATAATTTTGGCTTGATCATACGATTTCCGCCATCAGAATACGTCTGGCTTTCACAGAAGCTTCAGTTTGGGATTTGATTAGTTGAACCATGTCTGCTTTGATACCAGAAGTTTCTTCAGTTCTTTTTAGCTTCTGCTCTGCATTCTTGCTTTTGTAACTTGCAATGCAGTCTCATATTATTTTTGATCACAGCCAAATTATCTACAAATTAAATGTACAGGTTTATACAAATATTTGTGGTTTACTGAGAAAAGGAAAATATTACTTTAAAAAAATTATTCGACCAGGTTGTGACCAATTCAACCGTCCATTTTTGAAAGCACTCAACTGTAACTATGACATTGAACATCTCAGTCTCAACTTTCACGGCGGCGGTGCCTGGTTTTGGAACCTCTTTAGTGGTGTCTTGGACGGTTTAATAAAAAATAACGTTGATGTAGGTTGAAGTTGAAGCATTGAATTTTCATAATATTTTACAAAATTTACAATGAGTTTAAAATCTTGTTTTTATTATTTTAACTATTTAATTTAACAAAGATTGTAATTTACTTTTATTTTAAAATTTTAATTTTGTTTACATTTTATTTTTCTGTTCACTCCTTTTTTGTGTGTTAAGTTTGTCATTTTATTTCAGTGGAATAGCAATGAAATTCGTACTACTACTAGGGCAGGGGTCGGCGAACATTGGTAAATTACTAAATTACCCCATTTGGGATAAAATGGGGATTCTTAAGGGTAATGCAGACTCATGTAAAATCCACTAGACTCTGCTAGATACATTTAAAATCTGTCCTGTGTACGTTTTTGCTCGGACAATAAATCTACGTTCCTTCCAGAAAACGTATTTTTATGGCTGTGGAAATTAACGATTAATTTCTCGATTAATCGTTAAATTTTTTTATCTATTAATTTTTTTTAACGATTAATCGACCCTTATAAATTTACTGGAATTAAAAAAGTAAAATATTTCGACCGATAATTTCCAGACGATTACATGAACATTTTTGTTTTTAACTATTCAATGACGTGAATGTTCAAAATGTTGATGAAGGTTATTGTTTCCATTGAGAGAATCGTTTGCCTACCATGCAATGTTCCTTCTAAGTATATGCTTCGTTGGTCTGTGGGAAAAGTTAAAAAAAAACTCGTGTGAAAAGTTGCACAACGTCCATTTTTGGTGCAATATTTTACAAAATTTGCTGCGTGGTGATTCTTAACTCCTGCGTGGCGTCGGTCAAATATCTTCGCAGCCGCTCTGCTTAAAGGGAACATTGCTACAATGGTTCTAACACTTCGCTTACATATCACCTGCAAACCAAACATCCACTACAATATCAGAAACTTCATCTAAGACAATCTAAAGCTATGTGAACGATTGTTCAGCTCGGCTGGTTATATTGTCAATAAGACCCGCTCATTACTTGATCCAAATAATATCAATAAAATTGTTTGCGTTGTTGGTTAAAAGATGTCATATAAAGAAGACATTCCAGTGTTATTTCGATTTTCGACAAGTACATTTAAAAATGTAACTTATGACACCATAAATTTTAATTTTGGGCTTTAATCGAAATTAAGGATTAATTAATCGTTAATTTTTCAAAAGTTAACGATGAATTTTAAATTAATCGTTAACAGCCCTAGTATTTTTAAATTGGATACTTATAATGATTATCTAGTGAAAAAATCTCAAACTGATTTCAGCAAGAGAAAGGATTGCAGGATTTGGATTAAAGATTTCATATAGGTAACAAAAAACCAGATTGGAACAAGATAGCGGCATTTTCAAAGGCTTTCAACATTGCACATTGGGTCGCCGTCAAAATGTTATTGCTTTCAGCAACAATGTACTTTAGTGAATAAAATCAAAACATCGTTCGTACTAAATAAACTAATAAAGCAGTCTTTTTAATACAAACTACTGTTTATGACTTAAAGTGTGTTTTTTATAATTAGCAAGTATAATTAAATACGAAGACTATGAGACTAATATAAATGACATTTGTTCGTTACAAAATAAAGCCATTACAATATAATTTTTGGAGCAGCAAATTGTAGCATAATAGTATAGTTTTTACTAACTAACATGTATACTACTTATACTTATAGCTAGCTATATACACAGTATAATTATATTTAACTTTCCAGCATGGCAGTAGCAAAATTTTTAGTAGTGGTCCGTAGCTAAGACACACATTGTTCAAGTGGTCCTTGAATCTCAAAAGGTTGAGAACCACTGGCTTTCAGAATGGTTAATTCGCGTCCCATTGCTGCATGCTGTGACTCTTTTAAAAAGACAAATCTTACTTCCCCCATCCCACTGTGGAGAGAGTAAAGTGGGGGTAGGGATGGAAGGTCTCTCCTCTCATGAAGCTTTTGTCAGTATGTCAAATTAAATATTTCATATGAAACATCAGTCACCGCCTCTCTTTCCTGTCTCTCTGTGATCAAACTTGTTGCTCTGTTAGAAAAACACCTACAACATGTCCGAAAAAATCCAGGTGCAACATTTTATTTTTCACCGGAAATCCAAAATGAATGTATCCACCTACTTACATCGACTGTAAGGAATCAGCTGTTGAGTGAAATCAGAAGAAGAAAAAAATTCTACGGTAGCTTACTTGACTCAACACTTGATCTAGGACACCGGAAACAGCTTTCTCAAGTCATCAGATTTGTGGATGTGGATTTTCAAACTAAAAGAAGTAACCATCAAAGAATAATTTTTAGGTTTTGTAGAGATACATTACAAAGACGCAGCAAACCTTGAAAGATTTATCGTAGATAAACTGAAATCTAAAAGCATACCACTAGCCGACTGTTGGTCACAATGTCATGACAATGCAGCTGTAATGACTGGACATATATCCGGCCTTCAACAGCGAATATGTGCCAGAAATCACAGAGCATTGTTGGTAAACTGTGGCAACCACAGCTTAAACTTAGCAGGAGTACACCCAGCTAAACAGTATCCAGTTGTTATCACGCTTTTTGGAACAGCTGAAAGTATAAATTTTTGTTTTCTCTCGTTCAACAACTCGTTGGGGAGAATAAAATAGAGTTGTGCCAATCACAGTGAAGAGGGAGTCTGAAACACGTTGGAGTGCACGATTAGAAGCTGTGAAAAAAATTTATGAATGACTAGATGAAATAGTAGAGCTGTTGGAAAATTATTAGAACATATAAAATATGACGCCTGACACAAGATGTGATGCAGAAGCTTTGCTGGTAGGTATATCAAACTTTAACTTCCTAGTTTTGTTACATTTCTGGAAAATCATACTTGAGAAAATTTATTGTGTCCAGAAACGGTTGCAGAATCCTACTGTGAATTTCAAGGAAGTAGCATCTGATCTTGCTTAGCTTGAGCAAGTAATTGTCAACATTCGTGATAATTAGAGCCAGGTTGCGATAAACAATGGAGAAGAAGGTGCACAACTTTGGGAATTGAAGTTGACAGAAGGATTAGGCGACATCGGAGGATGCCTGGAGAATTAACAAGAGATTCGGGACTTTCTACAGAAGAAGAAATTGCACGTGATTTCAACAGCGTAATTGATAGACTCCAAAAGGAGTTATCAGTACCGTTTTTACGTCTAAAAAACCTAAACAACAAGTTTGGATTTTTACTAGACGTGAAAAATCTTCTTGCTGAGACAAAAGTCGATACACTTCGTTAAAATTGCTTAGATTTTGCTAATTTATACGACACTGGTCACGAATTGTGCACATAAATCGGAGACTGAAAATGCTGCTCAGTACCCGGACTGAAGTTCTACCGGAAACTGCTTTGGATCTTCTTGGTTTTATTGTTTCATATGGAGATGACGCATTTACGAATCTGCGCACTTCACTTTAAATACTTCTAACAATTGCTGTTTCAGCAAACTGAAGCTTATTTTGTCTTATTTACCTGCTTCAATGCTTCGTCTGAGTGATCTTTCACTTGAGAAACACTTGAGAATATTAATTTTGACAACGTGTATGTCGAGTTTGCGACATTCAAATAAAGGAGGATCAATGTTTTGAAGACTATGTCTATTCGAGTCATGTATAATTAGTAGAGTGATTTTTTTTCCTCAAATAAATTGTTAACAATCGTATAGAGAATTATTAGTCTGTATTCTATTTCATTAAAATATCAGATGCTTCGAAAAAGAACTATATGAACCGTAAAATTTTAATTTTTTCTTGGGGGCTCAGTGAGTCCCCAGAAATCTTTCGGTCCGACAAGGGGCGCAGATTTTGTGTCATGTCCCCGGGCGCACATTACCCTAGCTACGCCACTGAACCCACGAGTTGTTTGGGCAGGATCTTGCGATTTCAAGGGTTAAGTCAACATACATTTTTATATTTTGTGGTAATGGGCAAACAAGTTCACCGACCCACTGTACTAGGACTAGGGGAATATGAGTTCTCTGTACTAAATTCAGAAAATGTCTCTGCAGGTTTGCTATGTATTGTATGACTCAATGCATCAGTACGCCGATGCACAGTTAGTTGAGAGCGAAGGTGAGCTTTAACCTAAATACACTTGGACATGTTTAGCTGTCATATTAGTTTGCATGTGCATTAATATGACCCACTTTCATCTTATTTCATGATATGTTAGTTTACATACGTGAGTGCAGGTTATACACCTCTTATCATGCTATATTTGCTATTAGGTTACATGTTGTTGAATGTTAAACACTTAAGATAAAATTACATAATATGTTGATCCACAGGTAGAAATAATCCTTTTCCCAATAGTTTTTCTACTGCTAACCATTGTTCCCTATAAGGTCCATTGGTCCACGTGCAAAATAACATACTCGTGTGAAAAGTTGCGCAACATCTATTTTCGTGCACAATTTTATACCCTACAAACAGAGATGTCATATTATTTTTATCAAAATTTGCTACGCGGTAGTTCCAATGTGCTGCGGCGCATTGGTCAGATCTCTGCGCAGTCACGCATCTTGAAGGGAGCATTAATGCTATCAATTCATCACCGTCTCAAACCTGTCCCTGATGCAATAATCAGACTTTAAAAAACATGGCATGTGTAACAAAAACTCGAATGAGGATTTAAAAGTAATTTCCAATAAAGAATTTCCGATTTTTTTTATTCAATGGAAATCATTCTAGAGTCACATCAAGAATGTTTCAATATAATGCGCACCGCGCAACAGTCTAACATTAGCATTCACAAAGCGGGAAAACCCCATTAACTATAATTCTAGGTTACATTAAAAGTAATTTCAAATCAGTAATTGTGAAACTAAACAAAACAATTGGTATCTACAAAATTGCTGCTAAAATTACGGGAGTCGAAACAAAAGGGATGTTTCAAAAATTACTTCTCCAACACTGTTCTAAATATTATTAACTATCGTCTGGCGTTTGTTTCAACCTGATAGATGTTATGTTTGGCGCGATATTGACAAAATACTGATATTTTTTCGGGTTTATTTTGATTTTCCAGGAAATCCAGTAAACCTTTTCGGTAGTTCTTTTGGCCCATGCACATCCTTGGGACCTCCTTAACATATTTGCAAAAGACCCGAACCCTCTATCTGGTATGGTTCAGGAGGCGTTGCTGTTCAAAGCTCGAAACGGCAGGCCGGACATTTCAAATATATAAACGCAATTTCTGCCAAGGGAAATTGCGATTAAAATCCTTTATGGGCTATCGTAAAATTTAATGTTTTTATTTACTGTGTACTTGCAACGTAATCAATATTCATGCAAATATATCTGAAGGACGTATCTTTTAATTGATATGCGTTCAACTGCAACACGTTTTTTGCCACTACTTGTTGCCGTTCCTTAACAATAATAATAATTTTCTGCTCAACAGTCAACAGGTTAGCACACGAAGCTATTCCAAAGGAGCTGAAGATTTCGGACATAACTCGATCATGGGGAATTTTAAGCTATTTTCTATTTAAGTAATTATTTAATTTAAAAAAAAACCAACATAAAGCATTTTTATCAAGTTACTTATTTATCTAGAATTCTTATTGTATGCTTTACATAAGGGGCCGTCCATAAAGTACGTCACGCTCCAGACGGGGGGGGGGTGTAAGAAAGTGTGACAGTTTGTGACAGGGGAAGGGGGGTCCGGCCATGTGTGACGTCACGGTATTTTATATTAAATTTGGATTATTTTGTTAATAAAAACATATATTTTTTGTTCGAAAGTGTGACGTACTTTAGGGGGGGGGGTCCGAGACTTGTGACAGGGGGCAGGGGGGAGTTAAAAATGGTAAAAAATAGCGTGACGTACTTTTTGGACGGCCCCTAAAGAGAATGGGGGGGGGGTCACGGAAAGCTCGTTGTGCTGGTTCTGCACGATTCTTTCCCTATTAGTTTTTTTTTATTAAACAGTATTTTGTGTCCGTGAAGGTATATTGTTATTATCTGGCGTTAAGTTTCACTTCAATTCACTCGATTCAAGCAACATGTTGGAGTTTAAACTGAATTTAATTCTTGAACTTGAAAAGAAATGTGTCACAAGCAGATCTATTCACAATTTATAAACACTAGATCGCTGCAGGGAATACGTCAGTCTCATCGCAGTCATTCACAATGATAGAAGGGCTTTCAACATCAATACGTTTCGAGTAGCAAGAGAACGCACCAGATAAAAAAAATCTTCTTGAACTATTTATAACTTCAGGGAATAAGTGCGAACACGTGCGAAACGCATTCTCTAAATATTCGGCAATACACATTGAAAAATAAAGTACACAAATAATCTCTACACCAAAGCGTGGGAAATTAAAACTAATTTCATGCAAAATTCAAATGCAATAAAACAATATACATTTCAGTATGTGGCTGGGTGTGTGTGTGTGTGTCAACCTGTGTATTTGAATAACTCACTGTTTTATTTTTTTCCTAATATTGTACTTGGGTCTCTTTTGTCCTCTTGAAATGAGGACATGTGAACTTGAGGACATGTAAAACTTTGTGATGATCTAAAAAATTGTGAACAATTCGTTTAGTTTGAGAAACTTAAGAAACCAATCGACAATATTTGAACATTTACAGAGAAAATATATTCTTTAAAAATTAATTATTCATTGCTCCATTCGCCAAACTTTTCTTCATATCCTTGTGTTTTCCCTTTAAATGTTACCCTGTCGCCACAACCTTCCAACTTAAAGCATTATGTTGAAAGAAGAAAGTCTCCCTTCTATTACACTATTCTTCAACTCTGAACTTGGTGCACTGACGTGGACGCTGAGCAATATCGGACTTAAACTCTACTGTGATTGGACGGTTGAGGTCAGTATGGGAATGTAAGTATTTTGCTAATCCGTCTATATCAATGGTGGCGAAACTTTTTGAGGCCGCGAGCCAAAAATTCAACGAAAACCCACATTTGTATTATAGCAAACTGCCAACACTCAAATGTAACCCGAAAATGGGGGTTTGGCTTAGCTGGTTTGATTAAGGAAGTAATATTTTAGTCGCGTGCCGACTGTACGACTGTACGTGTACCAGTGTAACAGGCCAGATTATATACCACAATGGTTGAACTGGCCCAGACCAAAATATACTATAACCCTTTAATCACGTGAGAATACAATAATAAATTGATGAATAACAAACAATTTAGACACACTATTGGTGTCTATCTTTGTCAGACAATTGAAACTCTTTTCTCAAGTGGTAACTTTTTTTAGAATTTAAAATAAAATAATAATTAATACTAAATAATAAACTACTTTATATTACGATGTCTGATAGGACAATCACTTTTTATTTATAAAGAACCCTCTCGTATCAAAGTTTTGATCTTCAAATTATTTTTTATTAAAGGGTGTGTGTGTCCGTTACTCATATCTAAAATAATGGGGTAGTGGCCGTCTATAGATGGCGTCATGCTCCTGGAGGAAGAGGGGGGGAGAGGGGGTCACACATTTGTGACGATGTGTGACGAGGGGGAGCGGGTGTTTAATAAATGTGACGTCACTTGAAAATGCGCAAATTTTAAAGAAAAGGTCCACTAAATTATTTGATTGCTTACATTTTATTTAATGAAGTTTTACATGGCTTCACGCTTGCTACGATACTAAAGTGCAGCCCTAACATTAAATACATACTTGATTAAGATAAAAGTGATTTCAAACAATACTAAATTTCAAAAAATAAGATACCGCTTTTATGGGGAGGGATTGGGGGCGCAAAGCTTTGTGACGTCATATTGGAGGGGTGTCTAAGTTTTTGAGCCGACATGTAACGAGAAGGGGAGGGGGAAATTGGCCAAAAACGCGTGACGTCATTGCGGACGGCCCCGTATGGCGAAGATGTGTTGGAACATTTGTTGATTCAGCAACTATTTAAAATATAATATTTTATGGATTGTATATATCATAAGTCACAGTCTATACAGATGGAAGCAGCGTTATAATATTATTTTAAGATTTACTTATTCAATCACTGCGTCAAATAATCTTTTTTAAAAATAATATAAACCTGGTTATATTCATCGCTTGTCTAGCGCTTGGGAACATTTTGGATTACTTGACCTGGCTGATTATTCAAATAAGCATATTTAGTTATTTCATTATCTAGGAATCTTGAGTTTTGTATTAAAGAATTTTTTAAAAATCTAATTAATTAATGCATGAATGAATTTTTTGTTGTTGCTGGTTTGCGTTTTGCTTTTTCCCTTTACTGTAGACGAAAACATATCTTCTTTAAAAATAGTTTAAACAAAAATAAAATATCATAGCGACTCCCCCCCCCCTTTTTTTATGCACTTCAATATATGTTGATCTGAGCAAGACTTAAATAGGGCAAGACTGAACGTGGGATTTGTCCATTCTTAGTGGTTGAATCATCGAACAAAGGAAGAGTAAAGCCTAAGAATAAATAGACTGACAAGATTCTCAGAAACGTCTACATGAAGGTTTAGAGGAATGAAAAGCAATCAGTGCCCCGATGATTATGTCAAAGGCAATGTCAATCGGAGCCTAAAATAAAAGCAAATAAAGAGCACATGTGCAGAAACAGAAATAATTGTCATACAAATTGCCCCGAACCTAATAAAGATTAGGAATTTTAATCCACTAACTATTTCAGGAAAGAAGCGTCCTGTCACAACTATGGGGCTTATCTTTTGATACGGTTATATATTGTGGACGCACGCGAGATTTTAAACAACCGCTGCGAACATATAAAACGAGAGGAGATGGAAATTGCTACCCCAGTGACGTAAGCAAAACAGAACAACCACATCCTCCTCAGAGAAAAAGTTATTCAACACATGGACACTGTCATGACAAAACAAGTACTGGACTACTTGAACCAAAATATTGCAGAGTATATACTCATTTCTGGCATCTCTCGTGATGGACAACTGATACAGAAATCAAGGCAAGTTGGGATTTCGTGGATTAAACACAAGTCGGTGATTCGAGTGACTGGTTGCCCTAACACACAAGCTTTGATCAGCAGTCAACGATAGATCAAAGACTTTATCTTAAAAACCAATAAAGTGATTTTGATGCCGTTATTACTTTTTTGCGCAAGTAAATGCAATGTTCTAAAAGTATTGTCTTAAGGACTTGGTCATCATTTACTATTTAAAATCAAAATAAATCAAATATTGTTGTAATTTCAATTAGAATGTAAAGGTTGTAGCCTTTTATTTTATTATATGTTTGAACTGAACTTTATCTTGTTTGGCTATTTAAGTCATAGTGTTAAGAATTTTTAAAAATTATGTCAAATAATTTCTAAATTAGCTTCCCTAGTAATTCGGAACATTCAAAAATGTCCCAAAAACACCAATAGAATGACTTAAAAAGTTATTTAAACATCAGTTGATTACAGCATACTTTTGTTAGGGATATACTCTGGACTGGAGAGTATTAGTTTTGCCTTGGCCAGTTGAACTCCCCAGGTATGTTGTGGACAGGGGTTTAAGTTTAATCTTGTCTGTTCCAACGGAAGCTTTTATGACGTAATTGTGTAGCACAATATTTACTCACAATTGATAAAAAAAGAATAAGGAATATTCATTGTACATCCTGAAAATGGGATTTGATTTTAAAATCATAAATTCTCATCTTTCATCAGTACTGTCCAATACAAACATTAAATCACATCATATCCAGATTCCCTATAACGTTCTCTGGATCAGTGGATATTGGCGTCTCTCAAGTCAGTGCATCAATAACTTTTGGTTTGGGTGAGTCAAAGGGACGTTTTGGGTTTCTGTGAGTTTGAAAGTAATGATTTGGGGGGGGGGACAAAAGGGTTTTAGACAATCACCACTTATATTTAATTTGTGTAAGGAGACATCGTTCGTTAACTTATATCCCCTTAAATCTGGCAATAGAGTACATCTGAAAACATTGACTTCTCATGAGCAGAAAATTGTCTGATGAATATTCGCAAAATAGTGTAAGATCGTTATAAATAAATAAAGGCTGAATATTTATGGCAGAATTATAATTTACCCGCGTTTTTACAGACACATGCAATAAAGTACGGTTTGTTTTTGTGGACTATAATTCATGAATGAAATATGTACCCATTACGTCAGTTAAAAAAAATCTAGTAAGTCGTGTCGAGACTTCCCAGAAATAGTGTTATAGTGTAGTTTCTTTATATTTAAGTAGCCATGAGTAAGTTTTCTTACAATTCCTGTCTGTTAATGTCTTGGTGGTACTAGTTGTTTTGCTTCCTTATTTTATTTCCCTGTATTTAACAAAATATCAATAGATCATTTCCCTTCATTTAACAAAATATCAACAGATCATTTCCCTTTGTTTAACAACATATCAATAGATCATTTCCCTTTATTTAACAAAATATCAATAGATCATTTCACTTTGTTTAACAAAATAATAATTTTCAGATAATAGGTCATTTCTCTTTTAATGCCTAATAACTCAAAGTGTAAATAAGTGTTTGGTTTAATTGTTTGGATTTATTTTATTTTATTACATAAAAAAAGTTTTTACGAAAAATTATATCTAATTCTTTTTTACACAAAGTAATTTAGCGATTCAAAATTGTATTATTATTATCTTTTACCGAGATAATTAAGGCAATAATTTCGTATTATATAATTAGGTTTTGATCAACCTTACAGTCCATTTGTGAAGGCGCTAAACTGTACCTATCACATTGGAGTGGTCAACCTCAACGTTCACGGCGGCGGTGCCTGGTTTTGGAACCTGTTTAGCGATGTCTTGGAAGGTGTTATCAAAAATTATATTGATGTAGGTTAAAGCTTTTGAACTTTCACAATATTTTTCGAAATTTAAAATACATTAACATAATTTTGTTATATTATATTAAATACGAGCAACAAAGCCCGTCCGAGGACGTCCTTCGTCATTTCGGTGGCATGTGGTCTAAGAGTAACAGTAGTGATTAGCAGGAGTGACACACTTCAAGATGGGAACACAGTACTGAATGATGACAAAAATACTGCACCAAAAATAACTCGTTTTGAACGTCCGCGTAAATTTATTCAATATGGAAATGACATTTAATATTTCTCCGCTAGTGATTGGTTGTAGGATTCTGTAGGTGTTTGAAGGACCAATCGCTATCGAGGACCGCACAGACAACTGCCTGTTATTTTATAGGATTTAATTTAAAATATGTTGAATTTTTTTTATATTTTTAATAGCAATATAATCGATTAATTCGAACGTTTTTTTTTCAGCCCTGCGAACAGATTTACGATATTATATCTAAGTACGCAGAAAACAGATGAGATTGGATTCTATTTTTAGCCAGATGTCGGTGGATGGTGTGCAATTTTTGTCAGATTGATGAATGTATTTATTGTGAGAGGCATAACTGAGCTTAGCTTTAGACTTGCGACAGACATCTCTAACCGTAGATGTACATTATTTACATGACAGTATTTGCTCACATGATGAGATAAGTTGAGAGGCTCTAGGTCGTTAAAAGTAGAGATACATTTTTAAGACTCAATTTTAGAAGCTATAAAATACTCAATTCTAGTATAGTTGCACAAATAAAAATGTAATGTAAATAATGTCTTGACTTGATTGTTTTAATGTGATTATTTCTGTAATACGTGCTTCGTGTCTTTGATACCTGTGCATGTGTATGTTGAGAAAATTTTTATGGATTTGATCTAGAGTCGATTAAATTATGGTGTTTTAAATGCGCGTGTAGTTTAAGTACAGTGGTACCTTGAGATACGAGTGCCCTAACCTACGAGTTATTTGAGATACGAGTTGTCGAGCGAGCGAACTTTTGTTTTGAAATACGTGTGAAATTTGAGATATGAAGAACGGCCAGCTGCGACGCTGCACACGGCCCACCCTGTTTACGGCATCTGCGCCACGTGCATGGGGCCGTCCATAAAGTACGTTACGCTATTTTTGACAATTTTTAACCCCCTCCCTCCCCCCTATCACAAACTGTCACAATTTCTTACACCCCTCCCCCCTCCTGGAGCGTGAAAAACTTTATGGACGGCCCCCATAATCCCACGTATTTCCCCTGTGTGCTTGTTTACCTCGCTGTCGAAGCATCTTTGCTAAGTTTTTCTAAGGCTTTGCGCTTTTTGTGCATTTACATACTTTATCACATTTCTTTCTATAACCATGGGTCCAAAGAAAGTGAGTGGAAACGTCAGTGCTCAGAAGAAGATGGTGTCTATTGAATTAAAACGTGAAATCATAGAAAAAATGAGCAAGTTGTGCGAGTAGCTGACTTGGTGAGTCAGTACGGGCGAGTCAGTACGGGCGAGTCAGTACGGGCGAGGCAGTACGGGCGAGTCAGTACGGGCGAGGCAGTACGGGCGAGTCAGTACGGGCGAGTCAGTACGGGCGAGTCAGTACGGGCGAGGCAGTACGGGCGAGGCAGTACGGGCGAGGCAGTACGGGCGAGTCAGTACGGGCGAGTCAGTACGGGCGAGGCAGTACGGGCGAGGCAGTACGGGCGAGTCAGTACGGGCGAGGCAGTACGGGCGAGGCAGTACGGGCGAGGCAGTACGGGCGAGTCAGTACGGGCGAGTCAGTACGGGCGAGTCAGTACGGGCGAGTCAGTACGGGCGAGGCAGTACGGGCGAGGCAGTACGGGCGAGGCAGTACGGGCGAGTCAGTACGGGCGAGTCAGTACGGGCGAGGCAGTACGGGCGAGGCAGTACGGGCGAGTCAGTACGGGCGAGTCAGTACGGGCGAGTCAGTACGGGCGAGTCAGTACGGGCGAGTCAGTACGGGCGAGTCAGTACGGGCGAGTCAGTACGGGCGAGTCAGTACGGGCGAGTCAGTACGGGCGAGTCAGTACGGGCGAGGCAGTACGGGCGAGTCAGTACGGGCGAGTCAGTACGGGCGAGTCAGTACGGGCGAGTCAGTACGGGCGAGGCAGTACGGGCGAGTCAGTACGGGCGAGGCAGTACGGGCGAGTCAGTACGGGCGAGTCAGTACGGGCGAGTCAGTACGGGCGAGTCAGTACGGGCGAGGCAGTACGGGCGAGTCAGTACGGGCGAGGCAGTACGGGCGAGTCAGTACGGGCGAGTCAGTACGGGCGAGTCAGTACGGGCGAGTCAGTACGGGCGAGGCAGTACGGGCGAGTCAGTACGGGCGAGGCAGTACGGGCGAGTCAGTACGGGCATAATACGTCAACGATATGCACTTTGTTTAAACAGAATGATTCGATAAGGTTATAATGCCAGGTAAGACAAAGACCAGTAAAGAGAAAAGCAGTGACTAAAATCAAGCATACAGTAGCATTTAAGTCGTGTGTAAGTTAAATGTAAGTGACCAAAATACAAATATGAATGTACACTTTATAAACCAGTTGTTGTATTTTTTTTTGCTTTACATTCTCTTTTATTATGTTTTTATACAGTATTTGTCATTTATAAATACATTTTTCTGATTAAAAAACACGTATCGAAAACAATTAATTAGGGGTAACATTTTTGGGGCTGGAATTGATTAATGGCATTTCAATTAATTTCAGTGTGAAAAATTGCTTTGAGATACGACCAAGGTTACGGAACGAATTAAACTCATATCTCGAGGTATCGCTGTATAGTTATTTCTACCACCACGTGATATCATGGGCTGAACATTTTTATGCTCTCAATTCATAACCGGTGTGGACATCAAACGTTTCCCTCAATTACCCATAATATTAAATGTAGCACTGATCGATCTACAACAAAACTTGATACACAAAAAAGTGATACATTTCTGTCACCTTGAAAAGCCCTAATTTCAGAATACACTCCAGCTGAAATATACAAGGAAGTAGGCGTGGCCCTTTTTAGAAAGGCTTCAAAAATATTTTTTATTGATGTGTCAGTAAAACCTTGAGCTCCTCCAACAATTACAAAGAGTCTTCCATATTTAGCATGCACAAATGGTAAGGGAACGGATCAATAATAATCACGTGATAATGACCGTGGTATATCATTGCTATCAATTGCAGGAACAAATTCTTGTCAGTATAATTCTGCAACGTGGCTCCTCAATGCACATCTTGACCAGAGACCTATTAATTTGCATATTTTTAAAAGTTAAATTAAATTTAATGTTTTTAAATTGAAATTTAAAATTTTTATTTTACTGGGCGTATGGATATAAACAACTAAATAAAATAAACAAAGAAAAGTTAATTTACTTATTTATTGACGTCATAGGGAACCGATATCCATTGGTGGACCCAATTTATAAACAGTAACACGATGCAGAAATATAACATTATCATCACAACCATTCACAATAAAACAGAACCATTCCCAAGAAAAGTTCACAAATAATCTCTACACCAAAGAGGGTGTAGTTAAAACGATATCTTTACACCTTTTAAATGCAATAAAACATTACATATACTAGGTTGTGTTGCGGCGCCGTCAGGCCCACTTTTTTTAGCGCGCCTGCGGCGCCAAACTTTTTCAAAAGTCCAAGTAACTTATCTTTATATGATAAATACGAAATATTCCTGAAATTACACAAAGTATTTTCTAATTAACAATCCTCAAATCCTCTTTTTACATAGTTCCCTTTTCCAAAATTAAAATCTAAGCTAAAACAATGACGTCATATAATATCTTTTTACGGCGAGAAATTTTAGAAAGCAGCGCACCAAATTACTGCACCAAAAATAACTCTTTTCGAACGTCCGCATGAAATTGTTCAATTATTAATAACGAGCAACAAAGTCCGTCCAAGGACGTTCCGCCACCGTTCGGTGGCATGTTGTAACTCCCCTCCAACAGCCGTCTCGACCGGCATACGTGAGCATCACGTCAAAAATACTATTCATTATAGTTAAAATAAATAACTCGTAAAAACAGAGCTTTTTACTATAAATCCCAACGCGCATAACTCAAAATAAGGTCTTGGAAGAAATACTGCACCAAAAATAAATCGTTTTGAACGTCCGCGTAAACGTGTTCGATATGATTGGCTGTAGGAGTCATATGTGTTTGAGGGACCAATCGATATAGATGACGGGACTGAAAGGACAGAAACTTGCCTTTTATTATATAGGATAGTGTTGAGGGTGTTTAATGTTAATCTGGAAACCAAAATGATTATGATTATAAGTTTATATATTTAAAAAAGCAGAGTGATGTCCCTCAGCGTTACGGAAGGATAATTGAGGGTAAATATATATATGATAACTAATATAAATAATATATATAACAAACAATACATTGACGTGACTGAAACTTTTGTCAGAAAGAATGTGGAAGTTGCATCACGATCCCCTATAACTTGATCCAAAATATCATTGCTATATTTGAATATATTTTTAGACATACGCTGTAAGAGATAACTAAAATACAGGGATTAATTTTCCTCATCTATGTTTAAGCGCCGACTTCAACTTTGATCATTATGGCTTCTATGAATGTTGTGGTTCTGTACTGACGTCTGTGAAGATGATACTCTGTAGGGCTTCTCAGTGGTGATAACAGTGGCTGGAGTTTGTGTAAAAGGGAGCAATACACACACATGCACCATTTTTTTTCGCCAAACGAATCCTGTTTTAAGTTTGTTTCCAGTTACTAATACATGTGGTCATTGGTAGGAACGAGCAGCTCCTGCATTGAGTTCTTGCACTTATTAACCTGGTAACAATAGTTCTATTTATGTAGATGTCACTTTGAATAACATAAGAAAACATTGGCATTTGGAGTAACTTGTCGGGAGAAATGTTGTACAGGCAATGCACAATGGTCAGAAATTTTGTTTAATCACACGATGCCAATATTTTCATTGGAGGCTGAGGGGTTAGGCGGGAAACATCTGTTGTGACAAAAAAAAACAACTAATATGACATGATAGTACCCTCTGATGTGTCGTATAGAAATGTATCTGTTTAAAATTTTTACATAAAGAAACTATTATTCTTGGTGTTGAGATCCGCTGGGTCTCGTATGTTGAGACCCGCTGACTCACATATCTCGCGTTCATCGACTCATTCGAGAACTAAAACTGGACCTAGGCCAGTAGCGGGATCCCATAACAATGCAAGGTCAGTGCAACTTGGCTTCTAGGTTAGCGTCATGTTGCACCCCACCCCAAAAATGAGGGACTTAACAAACCCTGGGTCTCTCTATTTAGAGTTAGAAATTAGAGGGCCTGGTTGGTATAGCTGTTGTTGAAGTTTGGTTTATCATTGTTTATAACAGGTTTGTTTGTTGGATGTATTTGTAATTTCGAGTGCATTGTGTTTTCTGTAGCTGTTGAACATGTTTGTAAAGCGCCGTGAGCCCAGTCGTAGGTTGGGGTACTGCGCTATATAAGTGAACAGGATAAATAAAATAAAATACATAATTTACTTTAGTATTACAGTTAATGTTTACATTCTTTTATATTTCGTTTATAATTGTCGCTAGATGAAATAGTTGAATTATTTGACATTATTTTTAATTAGATCATGTTTGTTTGATTGATTATTATTTTAAAGTATCAGTGAGTATCAGAAAGTAAGTGCAGGAGTAGAGACAGTTATTGAACCATTGCCAGAGTAAGTGCAGGAGTAGAGACAGTTATTGAACCATTGCCAGAGTAAGTGCAGGAGTAGAGACAGTTATTGAACCATTGCCAGAGTAAGTGCAGGAGTAGAGACAGTTATTGAACCATTGCCAGAGTAAGTGCAGGAGTAGAGACTAGTTTTTGAACCATTGCCAGAGTAAGTGCAGGAGTAGAGACAGTTATTGAACCATTGCCAGAGTAAGTGCAGGAGTAGAGACAGTTATTGAACCATTGCCAGAGTAAGTGCAGGAGTAGAGACAGTTATTGAACCATTGCCAGAGTAAGTGCAGGAGTAGAGACTAGTTTTTGAACCATTGCCAGAGTAAGTGCAGGAGTAGAGACAGTTATTGAACCATTGCCAGAGTAAGTGCAGGAGTAGAGACAGTTATTGAACCATTGCCAGAGTAAGTGCAGGAGTAGAGACTAGTTTTTGAACCATTGCCAGAGTAAGTGCAGGAGTAGAGACAGTTATTGAACCATTGCCAGAGTAAGTGCAGGAGTAGAGACAGTTATTGAACCATTGCCAGAGTAAGTGCAGGAGTAGAGACAGTTATTGAACCATTGCCAGAGTAAGTGCAGGAGTAGAGACAGTTATTGAACCATTGCCAGAGTAAGTGCAGGAGTAGAGACAGTTATTGAACCATTGCCAGAGTAAGTGCAGGAGTAGAGACTAGTTTTTGAACCATTGCCAGAGTAAGTGCAGGAGTAGAGACAGTTTTTGAACCATTGCCAGAGTAAGTGCAGGAGTAGAGACAGTTATTGAACCATTGCCAGAGTAAGTGCAGGAGTAGAGACAGTTATTGAACCATTGCCAGAGTAAGTGCAGGCGTAGAGACAGTTATTGAACCATTGCCAGAGTAAGTGCAGGAGTAGAGACAGTTATTGAACCATTGCCAGAGTAAGTGCAGGAGTAGAGACAGTTATTGAACCATTGCCAGAGTAAGTGCAGGAGTAGAGACAGTTATTGAACCATTGCCAGAGTAAGTGCAGGAGTAGAGACAGTTATTGAACCATTGCCAGAGTAAGTGCAGGAGTAGAGACAGTTATTGAACCATTGCCAGAGTAAGTGCAGGAGTAGAGACAGTTATTGAACCATTGCCAGAGTAAGTGCAGGAGTAGAGACAGTTATTGAACCATTGCCAGAGTAAGTGCAGGAGTAGAGACAGTTATTGAACCATTGCCAGAGTAAGTGCAGGAGTAGAGACTAGTTTTTGAACCATTGCCAGAGTAAGTGCAGGAGTAGAGACAGTTTTTGAACCATTGCCAGAGTAAGTGCAGGAGTAGAGACAGTTATTGAACCATTGCCAGAGTAAGTGCAGGAGTAGAGACAGTTATTGAACCATTGCCAGAGTAAGTGCAGGAGTAGAGACAGTTATTGAACCATTGCCAGAGTAAGTGCAGGAGTAGAGACAGTTATTGAACCATTGCCAGAGTAAGTGCAGGAGTAGAGACAGTTATTGAACCATTGCCAGAGTAAGTGCAGGAGTAGAGACAGTTATTGAACCATTGCCAGAGTAAGTGCAGGAGTAGAGACAGTTATTGAACCATTGCCAGAGTAAGTGCAGGAGTAGAGACAGTTATTGAACCATTGCCAGAGTAAGTGCAGGAGTAGAGACAGTTATTGAACCATTGCCAGAGTAGCAATCCGTCAGCGAGCTCTGATTGTAAACAAGTAGTAGGTAAACATAACTTCTACTGGTACCCAAGACCAGGGAAGACCTGAGACCCAAGACCAGGGAAGATCTGAGACCCAAGACCAGGGAAGATCTGAGACCCAAGACCAGGGAAGACCTGAGACCCAAGACCAGGGAAGACCTGAGACCCAAGACCAGGGAAGACCTGAGACCCAAGACCAGGGAAGATCTGAGACCCAAGACCAGGGAAGATCTGAGACCCAAGACCAGGGAAGACCTGAGACCCAAGACCAGGGAAGACCTGAGACCCAAGACCAGGGAAGATCTGAGACCCAGGACCAGGGAAGATCTGAGACACAGGACCAGGGAAGATCTGAGACCCAAGACCAGGGAAGACCTGAGACCCAAGACCAGGGAAGACCTGAGACCCAAGACCAGGGAAGACCTGAGACCCAAGACCAGGGAAGATCTGAGACCCAAGACCAGGGAAGATCTGAGACCCAAGACCAGGGAAGACCTGAGACCCAAGACCAGGGAAGATCTGAGACCCAAGACCAGGGAAGATCTGAGACCCAAGACCAGGGAAGATCTGAGACCCAAGACCAGGGAAGATCTGAGACCCAAGACCAGGGAAGATCTGAGACCCAAGACCAGGGAAGACCTGAGACTCAAGACCAGGGAAGATCTGAGACCCAAGACCAGGGAAGATCTGAGACCCAAGACCAGGGAAGATCTGAGACCCAGGACCAGGGAAGACCTGAGACCCAAGACCAGGGAAGATCTGAGACCCAGGACCAGGGAAGACCTGAGACCCAAGACCAGGGAAGATCTGAGACCCAGGACCAGGGAAGATCTGAGACCCAAGACCAGGGAAGACCTGAGACCCAAGACCAGGGAAGACCTGAGACCCAAGACCAGGGAAGACCTGAGACCCAAGACCAGGGAAGACCTGAGACCCAAGACCAGGGAAGACCTGAGACCCAAGACCAGGGAAGATCTGAGACCCAAGACCAGGGAAGATCTGAGACCCAAGACCAGGGAAGACCTGAGACCCAAGACCAGGGAAGACCTGAGACCCAAGACCAGGGAAGATCTGAGACCCAGGACCAGGGAAGATCTGAGACACAGGACCAGGGAAGATCTGAGACCCAAGACCAGGGAAGACCTGAGACCCAAGACCAGGGAAGACCTGAGACCCAAGACCAGGGAAGACCTGAGACCCAAGACCAGGGAAGATCTGAGACCCAAGACCAGGGAAGATCTGAGACCCAAGACCAGGGAAGACCTGAGACCCAAGACCAGGGAAGATCTGAGACCCAAGACCAGGGAAGATCTGAGACCCAAGACCAGGGAAGATCTGAGACCCAAGACCAGGGAAGATCTGAGACCCAAGACCAGGGAAGATCTTAGACCCAAGACCAGGGAAGACCTGAGACCCAAGACCAGGGAAGATCTGAGACCCAAGACCAGGGAAGATCTGAGACCCAAGACCAGGGAAGATCTGAGACCCAAGACCAGGGAAGACCTGAGACCCAAGACCAGGGAAGATCTGAGACCCAAGACCAGGGAAGACCTGAGACCCAAGACCAGGGAAGATCTGAGACCCAAGACCAGGGAAGACCTGAGACCCAAGACCAGGGAAGATCTGAGACCCAAGACCAGGGAAGACCTGAGACCCAAGACCAGGGAAGACCTGAGACCCAAGACCAGGGAAGACCTGAGACCCAAGACCAGGGAAGACCTGAGACCCAAGACCAGGGAAGACCTGAGACCCAAGACCAGGGAAGACCTGAGACCCAAGACCAGGGAAGATCTGAGACCCAAGACCAGGGAAGATCTGAGACCCAAGACCAGGGAAGATCTGAGACCCAAGACCAGGGAAGATCTGAGACCCAAGACCAGGGAAGATCTGAGACCCAGGACCAGGGAAGATCTGAGACCCAAGACCAGGGAAGATCTGAGACCCAGGACCAGGGAGGATATGAGACCCAAGACCAGGGAAGATCTGAGACCCAAGACCAGTGAAGATCGGCTATGCAACCCGACAAGTTAACTGAGACGAGCGAGGCTGGCGCGTGGTGTGACGAGTCCAGAAACAGAGAGAGCCGCAGGTGTCCATGGACCAGCGAATGAATGAACTGTCTTACGGAGAAACCCACCTGTCCATACCAAGGAAGCTGTGGTTATTCAATAATATCATTGGTAATCGTAGTTGTAGTAAGCCGTTTTGTTTGTGCTAACGAATTGCCATTTGAGTTTACCATCAATTTTCATTGGCGGTCATTTATTGTGAATATTAAGTTTTCTTTGTATTAATGTACCTGTATTTTATAAAAAAATATTTTTGATTTATGTTATTTAAATTATATTGTCTGTCTTAAGACATAGAAGTTATGCTTGCAAAAAAAAATATTTATTTTTAAATCCACCAGTTGTTTACTTAATCATACCATTCTTAACATAATATTCAGAATATTCATACTTTCCCATAGCAACTCATGCATTCTAGCTCTGCGGACACGCGTATTCTTTGTGTTCCTAAGACACGAACTAAAAAATTTGTCGACAGGTCATTCTCTTTTTGTGCAGCCAAACAATGGAATTCTCTTTCATTGCATATATGTAGTATTTCATCTACCAAGTCCTTCAAGACTGCACTTAAGACGCATCTTTTCAAAATTTATTTTAAAATTAAATAAACACCACTTCTTTTTAATGATTAACGTAGCTTATGTGTATTGTACTATCATTTATGTGGTTATTATTAAAAGAATGCATATTTAAATTATTATATGTATGTTATTATCTCCATGTAAAGTGCTGTTAGCCCGGCTCCTTGATGGGAAGCAGCGCTATAATAAAACAAACCCGTAAAAAAAAAGTTTTTGACTATAAATCCCTTATATATGAGACATAACTAACAGTATTGATTATGTTCAAAAACGACAAACATTTACATACTGAATCTGTCTTAACTGCCATTTGCTTTATAACACTGGGGCTGGGGGGTGGGGTGGGAGAGGGGAAAGGTCTGGTCACCGCTCGCTGGACCGAGCTCAGCGTGACACGTAAAATGTAAACAAAAGCACGCCGGTACTTCGATGGGTCGCGTCAACGCGCGAACTGAGCTCTCACGTGAAAAAAATAATAACAAACTATGAAATTGAATTAAATACCTCGTATAGAGATTAACTAAAAATGCATAAATTTAATTACGGTACGTTCGATCGATCTGAAATTTTGATACGATACATTGTTATGTGAGACGGGTCCATGCGCAAAACTTCAGCTCGATCGGATCACGGGAAGTGGGTAATTTTTGACTTTTATTTTTCCGCCCCCCCAAGACAAAGAGAGATGACGACAGAACGACAGAGACGGCGGTGAAGTTAATATAAGGGATTTAATAAAACAACCCCGTAAAAACAAAGTTTTTGACTATAAATCCCTTATATATGAGACATAACTAAAAGTATTGATTATGTGCAAACAAGACAAACATTTACAGACTGAAACCGAAATTATCTCCCCTGTCTTTATAACTGGGGGAAGGGGAGGGGGTGTGGACATGGACGGGTGGCGTCAACGCGTTAACTCAACTCCAGGTGGTTTACCTGGTTAAAACACGAGATGTGTTCACATGTGGCTAGCGTGAAGTCAATTGACCCATAAAATGTAAACAATAGCGACTTCTACAGATAGTTTTATAAAGATAAACTAAAAATGCATTAATTTAATTACGGTATCAAAATTTCAGATCGATCGAACGTACCGTAATTAAATTTATGCATTTTTAGTTTATCCTTATATAACGTATGTAGTTCAAATTCACGGTTTGTTATTGTTTTTTTCCACGTGAGAGTTTGAGTTGACGCTTTGACGCGACCCATCGAAGTACCGGCGTGCTTTTGTTTACATTTTACGTGTCACGCTGAGCTCAGACCAGCGATCGGTGACCAGACTTTTCCCCTCAGGGTTATGAAGCAAAGTTGAGTTAAGACAGATTCAGTCTGTAAATGTTTGTCACGTTTGAAAATATTCAATACAGTTAGTTATGTCTCATATATAATGGATTTATAGTCAAAAACTTTGTTTTTACGGTTTGTTTTAATTTTTACTTTTGTTTTTCCGCGGTGCCCGCCCAAGACAGAGAGACAGAGAGAGAGACAGAGATCACGACAGACAGAGAGAGAGAGACTGCGGTGAAGTTAATATAAGGGATTTAAAAATTAGCAAATTATTATTATTATTAATTATTATTATTATTATTATTCTCCCAAACAACTAAAACATATCAGTTTGTAACACTTGATTAGCACTGGAATACGTATTCTATATTGACCTTAATACTTCATTTGTATCGCAGACTTGTTTTATCTACACAGCTGACATTCGGGGGCGGCCTTAAGTATGTGCAAACTGTGACCTGCATACCAATCAATGTTCCCTACAAGGTTCGGTGGTCCTTGTGTTCGGTGGTCCTTGTGTTCGGTGGTCCTTGTGTTCGGTGGTCCTTGTGTTCGGTGGTCCTTGTGTTCGGTGGTCATTGTGCAAAGTAAAAAAAACAACTATTGTGCAAAGCTGCATAGCAACCATTTTTTGTGTGCAATCTTTTAGCAAATTTAATGCTCAGTAATTCAAAACTACTGCGCGGCGTATATCAGATATTTGCGCGGCCGCGCAGCTTCAAGGGAACAACAACACATATATATGTATATATATATATATATATATATATATATATATATAATTATATATACATATAATTATATATACATATACATATATACACACATGTATATATTCGGGAATTCCCTCGGTGACGTGTTTTGTCAACGTATAGATAAAGTTATACTTATGACATAAATGTTTTACCTTCCTCTTGTGTCAGAAACGGTCAGTATGACCTGTGGAGTTTAGGAATCATATTATAGACCAAATCATAAATTAAGACTGAATAATCAAAGTTTTGCAACTATACTCTCTGACTTTTCTCATCCTGGTTAAAGCAAGGATTATGTTTATGTGGACGTAGATCATTGTCCTGTTTATGAGTCCTAAACGGCAGCAGGAGTAGAGGACCTACTGCATGACTTTAATTTTTTTACAAAACATTGAACACACATACTGTGCTGCGCCGTTTGCTGGTAAGCCTTCTGTTGTCCCCATCGTGTTAAATTTCACGTTCTAGTTTAGTCGCCTGAGCTTAACCGAGTGGATCATACCAGCTGGTCTAATGGATTGATGGAAATGTCTTCCTCACTCAAGTTTAGCACATCGGTCTTTCTTGTTAAAAATTTAAATAATTAGAAAGCCACTCACTGCTTCTTTGATAAAGATGGAATTGATGGAAATTTAAATGACTTATTTTGTTCGGTTTGTGACACCCTCAATGGTCACCTAAAATAACAGTTTAGTTTATCAATACGCTGTCTATTGCTAATACTAAAACTCATTTCTAATCCTCGATGTGACAAATAGACTTGAGGAGCATATGATCTATTATTTATCGTAGATGTGTTGTTCATTTATCAAACTCACTGGTGGCATTCCTTACAGTTCTAGAGACCCTTGTAATATTTGTAACAAAGTCTTTTGCTATTCTGTTCAATCATCATTGGATAATTTACCGAAAAGTTTGGTAAGCTATAGAAAAAGATGGAGAGTGCATACGGGCCACCACTCGATCCGAACTCTGCATGTCATAAAATATAGAACTTGTATTTCCATTGTTTAACATTTCAGCAAAGATCAACACCAATATCTACATTAAACATTGAGGTAAGTAACATATACATTTTAAAAATGATGTTTCAATAAGAGTTGACGTCATAACATATGGGAAAGTTGGGAATTCATTAGGATAGAATTGAGTGTTTATGATGTTTCTCATCGATATAATCGAGAGTGTTAAAGATGTAGCACGTACAGTAAATCGAGTGTTAAAATTGTAGCTTTGACAGAGAGGGTTTATAGCTATTTCTAAAAACATTATTTTCAGCACATAGAGAAATTCCAAACTGAATAAAATCATTATTTTATAAGCTGATTAATATCATCACAAAACTTATCACGTAATTTACGTTTACTTTGTGCTTAAAATTAAATCACAGATTTTTTGGCCACACACAACGAGATGCTCTCTTTATACTCAATACTTCTTCTGATGCTGACCATTGGTCACTGTCTGACCACTGAACCAGGGCTCAGGATGAGACTCACAAAGAAAGGTTTGGATTATGGTAAGATTTAATATTACTCTTGATTATTTTATAATTAGTATTTTTTTAAAAGTCATACGCTCGTATAAGTAATTAATGGCATTCATTCAATGAGCGCGTGGGGGAAGCATTTATACTACAATGTGACAATCATATCTACTGAAGGAAATATATAACTGGCATTGATATAGTTGATGCTATACTTTTAAACAGACTATGAGACATTAGTGACATTCATGTACATGATGGGTGTCATTTTTATAAAACAATAGGACATTCATAGTTGAACCATGAATTTTTATAAGTTCTAAAAAATATTTTAAGTATGATACTGATACAGGTACATGGTAATCATAATACTGTTTCATTACATTACAATTAAGAATCAAAACCTTACAGCTGTTATATGTCAGACGGACAACTAAAAAAAATGACAATCCTACATCTGGTTTAAGACATATAGATGAACCAAGACAGATTGACATAATCACGTGATTCGTTCCACTCAACAGCCAACACTGTTGCTCAGGAAGCTATTGCGAAGGCGCTGCCAACTCTCAAGATTCCGGACATTAAGGGATCTTCTGGGATTCTAAGCTATCGTCTTGTCAAGTAATAATTCATCAACTAATCAATAACACAAGTTATTTTAAGTTTATAGGAGAAATATAAAATATTTTAAAGAGAAGTAATTGCCCATTTTTTTGTTGTTATCTGCCTAATATATACATCCGAGATGTGCGTTGGTCGGGGAGGGGGATTTGTGAAGACTGACAACGAATTGAATGTATAATACAACAAATTACAATGACACAAAAGCATATCATATCAGTGTAAAAATAACAATGTAATCACATTATAGATCATGTATTTAAAAAAATTGTTTAAATTAATATTATTTCATTTTTCACACATTTTACAATTAAATTTCCATTTGTGCGCGCGTGTGTGTGTGTGTGTGTGTGTGTGCGCGCGTGTGTTTTAATATTGTTTCATCCCATTTTCCAAACTCCAGTATTATAAACAAGGGAGACAATCCCCCTACCAGCTCCATGATCTTTAACTCTGGACTTGATGGACTGACGTGGACGCTGGACAACTTCGGAATTAATCTCTACGGTGATTGGTCGGCTACGGCCGACATGGGAATGTAAGTAAATGCTGATTTGTTGGCTAATACGATATGAGGTTGGAGATAAATGCTGATTAATCGGCTATCTAACATAGGGATTGTTACCATATGCTGATTGATCTGCTTGAGCTAATATTGGGATTTTTTGCAAGGCGATTCTGATGGGTCAGCCATGGCCGCTATTGGGTTGTCTATGTCAAGTGGTTAACGATTATAACATTTTAATGGTATAACTCCACAAAGGTATTGTAGATACCAAATTTAAAAATGTAGTAACATCTTCTTCAGATTCTCCATCTCGGATAGTGGATCAGTGGATATTGGTCTGTCTCAAGTCAGAGTATCCGTTACAGTGGGTTTAGGTTAGTCAATTCGATTTTCTCTAAGCTGGTTGGAAAGTAAATGGTTTCGGACGGGGTATAATTAATTGCTCCTAAGAGTTGTCTAGGAGCACAGAGGCTAGAGAAACCTTTCCAAGCTGCCTCACTTACCCATAGGGCCGTCCATAAATGACGTCACGCACCTAGGGGGAAGGGTCACACATTTGTGACGATGTGTGACGAGGGGGAGGAGGTTGTGTTTAAGAAACGTGACGTCACATCAGATCGCGCAAATTTAAATAAAAGTTCCACTTAAATATTTGATTGTTTGCAATTTATTTAATGACGTTAAACATGACTTCGTGCGTGTTACGATATTAGAGTGCAGCCTTACACTAAATACAATATAATACAACATACTTTAATGACAGTAAAGTCATTTGAAACATGCTCATTTTCAAATAGAAAATACAGCTTTTATTGAGGGAGGGGGGCGCGCGGCAAAGTTTAGTGACGTCATATTGTAGGGGGGTCTAAGTTTTGTGACGACGTGTGGCCAAAGTCACGTGACATCAATTATGGAAGGCCCCCAATGGGCCCCCATATTCCTATGGTATGTAGAGGGAAACTATAGATAAGATTGTTAAACTTTTTCAATTACCGGAAGATCCTCGTTGATGAGTCTTTTACTTTTACGTCGACTTTTTTGTTTAACATAAACATTTTCTAAAAGTTGTCAAAAATCTATTTAAAAAAACAGAATATTCCTGTTAAATTTCCCATTTGTTTGAGATATTAAAATATTCTTTCCCATTTTGGAGATATTTATGTTATTTGCTCGATCTAATTATGTTAAATTTTTATTAACATTGTAGAAAGAGTTATTCGTTGGTTTCCTTTATTAAGCTAGCCATTACATCCCTCGATTCATTAAGCTTTTCTTATTCAATATTATCTCAAAATATTTAATTTTTTATACAAACTTAACCCCCTTCTTTGAGATAATTCTGCCAATCATTTCCTCACATAAAAAAAACAACAACAATAACAACAACAACAATAACAACAACAACAATAACAACAACAACAATAACAATAACAACAATAACAATGACAACAACAACAATAACAACAACAACAACAACAACAACAATAATAACAACAACAATAACAACAACAATAACAACAACAACAATAACAATAACAACAATAACAATAACAACAATAACAATGACAACAATAACAATAACAACAATAACAGCAACAATAACAACAATAACAACAACAATAACAACAACAATAACAACAACAACAATAACAATTCAGGCGTTGACCAAGCCAATCGTCCACTACTGAAAGCACTCAACTGTAACTCTGACATTGGAGGGGTTAGTCTCGACTTCCACGGTGGCAGTGCCTGGTTCTGGAATATTCTTAGAGGAATCTTGGAAGGTGTCGTCTCAGATAGTATTAATGTAGGTCAATGAATGGACTATTATTTTAGATTTATTAATGTAGGTCAATGAATGGGCTATTATTTTAGATAGTATTAATGTAAGGCAATGAATGAACTATTATTTCAGATAGTATTAATGTAGATCAATGAATGGACTATTATTTCAAATATTATTATTGTAGGTCAATGAATGAACTATTTTCTCAGATAGTACTAATGTAGGTCAATGAATGGACTATTATTTCAGTGACCGATTTTAATTTATTATTATTTTGATAAAACAATTCCAACAAGAATATTGATTATTTTATTTCAAAGTTTTGAAAAAATTCTGAAGTTAATTTTTCTTTTTCTCAGCTATGCGACATGGTTGATGACCTCATTAATAAAGACGCCGAGGCGCAGGTGGTCCAGATGAAAGGTGAGAAGTGATACATCAGGATCATGTTAAGTGGTGGTGATTGGTAACATATGGGATGTTGTCAGACTTTTGGAGTGGTTCATTTGTTGACCATGGGGGTCACACTAGGAGTAGGTTAAGTGTGTGTATAAGGGGGGGGGGAGAGGATGTGAAACACACCGGAAGCTGCAACAGATCATCAATTCAAACAGCGATTTGTGACAAGTGAGAAGTAACACTTGACCTGGTTTAAAATATAAGAGTTTGAATTTGAACCTTTTGAATGATGCTTTCCCTTGTTAAACATGTGTTAGTAATCACCTCTCGTCTGATGTATCATTGTATTTTTTCAGTCACCATTGAAATTGCTGACCATTTCCTGTTGGACTATGGACTGCTGGCCCCTGTAACCTTTACACAGGACTACATGGAGAGTTTACATCGGGTAAATCCACTGGGCAATCCTTTCATAAATAATGTTTCCAGATGTATAATTAAAAAAAAACCCAAACACTTGCTTTAGAGAAATGCGAAATTTATTTTAAAAGTTGCTTTGTCTAAAAACTCAGAAGTGTCTACATGTGACTATCGTTTTGGTTAGGATCTCGAAGATATACAAACATGTTATAGCCAATTACTGGCTTGGTATTATCCCAGATAATAAAATTGATACTAAAAATGTAATGAGAATGACACAATATTTAGTGAATGTCATTCTTTAAATTCTTCATTTTTTACAAGAAAAATGAGACATAAATCAAAATGAATGAAACAAAAGATCAATCAATATTTAGGTCACCGTTGACAACATATTCCCATGTTTCTCCAGGGAGAGGTGTACTGGAAGGACGACAAGAGGGAAAGTCCGTTTTCTCCGGCCCCTATCCCCGCGTGGGGTGACTACAGTAACATGCTGTACCTCTGGCTGACAGAATACACGGCCGCGACATTCGCTTTCGTGGCCCAGCGTTACGGATATCTGGTGTACAACTTGACACAGAACGATGTAACGTCTGAACACACATCTATAGATAATAATCTATGTCCCGGTGGTCTTGTCTGTGCGGCACGAAAATGTTAACCATAATGTGTGTCGAGAGCTTTCATTGTTAAAGTAGTTTGTGTAAAGCTTTTACGTGTAACGCTTATTGCATGAGTTTTTTTTTATTTTCTTTTTTTTTACAAGTCCATTTTGTGTGTCAGGAGGGGCATTGCGTGGAGGACGTTGTGTGCTTGACGGGTGATGTGAAGCGGGGGGGGGGTGCACTTGTTGGAAGGAATAAAACTGATAATAAGAAAATAAAAGTAAAAGAAAATGAATTATTGATTTATCTGGCTGTACTGACGAGTATTTAATCCAATAGCTTCCTGATGACAGCAAGTCTCTACTCAACACCACCTGTAAGTTCGTGTGTATTGGAGCTCTCATACCACAGGTAACGGTTCAGCTGTGCTAATTGTATCATTTTATATCTGTGTATATGTTTGAGAGCGATTGTTACACAGTAGTAGGAATAACTTAAGTGATGTTACCTCTTACCAATGAGCGAAAGATGATCTATGTCAAGTGTAAAACATCTGGCTAATATGACCTATTTCAATTGTAAAACATCTGCCTAAGATGATCTATGTCAAGTGTAAAACATCTGGCTAATATGACCTATTTCAAGTGTAAAACATCTGCCTAAGATGATCTATGTCAAGTGTAAAACATCTGGCTAATATGATCTATTTCAAGTGTAAAACATCTGGCTAATATGACCTATTTCAAGTGTAAAACATCTGCCTAAGATGATCTATGTCAAGTGTAAAACATCTGGCTAATATGATCTATTTCAAGTGTAAAACATCTGGCTAATATGACCTATTTCAAGTGTAAAACATCTGCCTAAGATGATCTATGTCAAGTGTAAAACATCTGGCTAATATGATCTATTTCAAGTGTAAAACATCTGGCTAATATGACCTATTTCAAGTGTAAAACATCTGCCTAAGATGATCTATGTCAAGTGTAAAACATCTGGCTAATATGATCTATTTCAAGTGTAAAACATCTGCCTAAGATGATCTATGTCAAGTGTAAAACATCTGGCTAATATGATCTATTTCAAGTGTAAAACATCTGCCTAAGATGATCTATGTCAAGTGTAAAACATCTGGTTTTTATAGTGAAATTAGCAGACACAATGAAACACTCTTATCTGGCGACTCATTGACGTTTTTATGTGGACTTAGCAGTTCTGACTAAAATTTATGCCCACCCCACCCCTTAGTTGTGCTTTAACCCCTGTCGACCTCCACATAAGTGTATTTAAAAAAAAAGAATATATGTATGCTTATATTAATATGAGGTTGAGTGTGAATATATCAGTGAGTTGACATTTCGAAAAAAAAACAAAAAAAAACAAAGACATTCGGAAATACGATTATGGAATTTTGTTTTTGAAACAATATTCCTTATTTTTGTATTGTGTTTCATAAACAATTTCAGATCGGACAAAAATATCCCAATGCTGTGGTTGAAATTCAGATCAACTCTACCGCCGTTCCCATGACAACGATAACCAACCAAGGACTCGGTCTGTCGCTGAGTGGTGACCTGAGGATGGTGGCCAGGATTCCGGGTGGCCAGTTGGCCTATCTGCTGACACTCAATATGGTAAATAATAGATCCCTCGGTAAGGAATCAGTGCGGAGATTTTAACAGCAAAGTTTGGTCATAAATGTTAGGTTGAAGATTTAAAAACTGGCCACAAAACTAAATATTTTTAATTTAAAAAGTGTGTGCTCTAATTTTTAGTTGTGATTTACATGGCATTCTATGATAGCTACACACACACGGCCACACACACATGCCACCCTGAAATTCCAGTATCTTTATTAAACTTTAATATAATTAGTGCTTAATCTACTCCCTTTTAAATGTACGTCTACCAACGCTTGCTTCGAATCCCTGGATTATTTTAATTTTTAATATTTAAAGTAACCCATTTACACCGGTCACCGTAGGTTTATAACAAGGTAGAGAAGGAGTCAAAGCTTCCTGTTGTGTATAAAAAATGAACCTCTTTTTGAATTTGTTGTTTTTGTATATATATAGTTGAAAGAATTAGGACATTCAGTCAAGTAAGAATAAAAATTATTAAGAATTATTTAAAGGTAAAAAGCGAAATTATGTGGGCCACCTAAACATAACAACCTTTCACGTGTAAGAAATAAATATAAAATCATTTATTATAATTTTGTTTTTTTTACAATTGAAACTTGTCTTTTTATTATTATTATATTTTTTTACAATTATTTTTTTGGGTAATTTTTTTGTGGCAAAAAGTTTGTTAACATTATTAAGATACAGTGTCATAACAACGGGTTGGCATCGGGGCAGTTGCTAAGGGCGCCAGCTCAAAAGGGTGCCACTAAATCTCTAATTTTTAAATTTGTATTTAAATAAAGGACTCAAAAGGACCCGAAAAAAAATCGACTTATGGAGTTTTTGAGTTAGGGAAAATGGAGTAATAGGCGCCGATTAATCAAGGACAATGTAGATTGTAGATATTGAGAGGTGGGGGAAACAGCCATACCGGCTAGTAGGCTTGACAGGAAAGAGAGGCATTATCTATGTTTCATATGAAAGGAAACCAACTTGCTTTGACATGCTGACACAAGCCCGTGAGAGGAGACACCTTCCCTCCCCTCCCCCACTTTACTCCCTCTAATGTATTCTTTATTAACGCAATAATATCCCGTTTTATCCACCTATTTATTTTGTATTATTTAGTAAATAACAAACTGCAAATTAGTATTGTTCCTGTCTTATGCATATTTTTATATTCACGTTGCATGACTGTCACCGTCAGACTTCGTAATTATTGTCTTAAATAAAATAAGAGAAATTCATGAAAAAAATCGCAAAGTTGAAACTTGTCAATTTATCAAGGTCGCCAAAAACCTAGTTACGCCTCTGTTAAAATATATTCATTAAAAAATAATAATGAAATTTACTTTCTCTGTAGAGTCTGTCTTTGACTGGGGATGCAAGCATCGCTAACGAGAAAGTGGCGGGCAAGATTAACAACAACAGGTTTGTATTTGATTGGGTTATTGGAAAAGTCATTAAGTTGTTTTTTTTAAAATCCAAAATTAAAAATACTTGTTTAAAAAAAACAAAAAAACACCTAGGTTCCAAAGGGGACAACAAAATAAGAAGCTAATTTAAGTATTTTTATTTCATTTCATGACATTCTATGATTTGTTTTAAGCTTAACAATCAACATATATAATTTGCAATGTATGTCACGTTTTGTCTGTCCCGTCTGCCTGTCCGTGACGCTACTAATTTTAGAAAGCAGCGCACCAAATTACTGCACCAAAAATAACTCTTTTCGACTGTTCCACATAAAATTTGGCAATTATGAAAATAAATGAATAAAATAAAAATAATTAAAATAAATAAAAGTTCTGTATTACGTTATTTTTTAATCTGATATGTATTTATTTTGAAAACTTCCGTCATTTTTGAAGGGTGATACATTAGTTTTATATATATGTATATATATATATATATATATATATATATATATATATATATATATATATATAAAACACTTAGTTTTATTTTGTTTTATTTTTTTATAGTTGCAGCTTTTAGAATTGTCATTATCCACACTTATTGTATCATTAGCTTATCTCAACGTTCTCAGGAGAAGATATATTTGTGTTTATACTAATAATTATTTCAGCCCATCTCAACATTTTATACCTACATTTAATCTTATCATTTCATATCATCTCAACATTTCATCTCAGTACAACATTTAATCTCATCTCAACATTTAATCTCATTACAACATTTAATCTCATTACAACATTTCATCTCATTACAACATTTCATTCTATCTCAACATTTAATCTCATTACAACATTTAATCTCATTACAACATTTCATCTGATTACAACATTTCATCTCATTACAACATTTCATCTCATTACAACATTTCATCTCATTACAACATTTCATCTCATTACAACATTTCATCTCATTACAACATTTAATCTCATCTCAACATTTTTTTTCTTATCTCAACATTTCATCATATCTCAACATTTCATTTCATCTCAACATTTCATCTCAACATTTCATCTCAACATTTCATCTCAACATTTCATCTCATCTCAACATTTCATCTCATCTTAACAATTTATCTCAACATTTCATCTCATCTCAACATTTCATCTCATCTCAACATTTTATCTCAACATTTCATCTCATTACAACACTTTATCTCATTACATCATTTCATCTCATCTCAACATTTCATCTCAACGGTTCATCTCAACGTTTCATCTCTACATTTCATCTCAACATTTCATCTCAACGTTTCATCTCAACGTTTCATCTCAACGTTTCATCTCAACGTTTCATCTCAACGTTTCATCTCTACATTTCATCTCAACATTTCATCTTAACATTTTATCTCAACATTTCATCTCAACATTTCATGTCATTATTTATGTCAACATTTGATCTCAACATTTCATCTCATCATTTCATCTCAACATTTCATCTCAACATTTGATCTCAACATTTCATCTCAACGTTTCATGTCAATGTTTCATCTCAACATTTGATCTCAACATTTCATCTCAACATTTCATCTCAACATTTCATCTCAACATTTCATCTAAACATTTCAGCTCAACATTTCCTCTCAACTCTTCCCTCGATGACAGAAGAGTTAGAAACATTTTGACATGCAACACACGAACCATTACAACACACAAACCATTACAACACGCGAACCATTACAACACACGAACCATTACAACACACGAACCATTACAACACACGAACCATTACAACACACGAACCATTACAACACACGAACCATTACAACACACGAACCATTATATCACACGAACCATTACAACACACGAACCATTACAACACACGAGCCATTACTACACATGAACCATTACAGCACACGAACCATTACAAAACACAAACAATTACAACACACGAACCATTACAACAGAATTGACAAAATATGGCTTCTCTTTATTTGAAGCATCGAAAGGGTCACAACCCAATGTCATAATTTTAAAAAATTAAGGAAAGCAATAAGTAACATACACAATAGTTTCAATTTGGGGACGGGAGACGTCAGGTCTTGGGACCGTTCAATGTGACATTAAATCTAGTGGCGTCACATATCTTAAGGTGTGTTCTTACAATTTGATGTTGTTTTCTCTGCCAGCTTTGCGATTGGTGTCGTTGACTCGGCTGTGGGACAAGTCGATGTAAGCAGAGCCGTCTTTACACCAGTTTGGGCCCCGGGGCAAAAAACAGTTTTGGGCCCCTCCCTCGCAGGAATAAAACATAAATATACATAATATATAAATAAACATATTCCCATGGGCCCACTATGCTCGTGGGCCCCGGGCAAATGCCCTACGGGCCTATGCGTTAAGACGGCCCTGAATGTAAGTATGAATAGATTTAAGTATTTATATTTATGTTTGTAAGGTACTGAATTAAAACAACCCTAACACTTTAGAATTGAACATAGAATTGGAGACTTGCTTTAAATATTGCTATTTTAAATAAATATTGTTTCACAGACATTTCAATTTCACATTTTCGTGTAACTTTATCTTTTTGTACAGGAAAAAGTCTTGAACTTTATCTTTGGTATCGCGTTGAATACTTCTGTGATTCCAACATTCAACAGTAAGGCAACTGTTTATGTTCCTTGCTTGGACTTGAGAGAGAGAGGGCGAGGGAGGGACAGAAAAGAGAAAGGGAGGGAGAGAACAGAGAGGGAGGGGAGAGAGTGGTAGAAAGAGAGAGAGAGAGGGAGGGAGAGTGAGAAAGAGAGATAGGGAGGGAGGGAAACAGAGAGGGATGGAAGGAGAGAAAAAGAGAGAGGGGAGAGTGAAAGAGAATTAGATAGCATTATTGATTTTTTAAAAATCGTTATTTATTTTGAGCTTTCGGCAGTAAGGTTGTTTTGTGGGAAACTTTTACGCATAAGATCAGCGGTTTGTTTTAGCCTCTGTTTTTAGAACTATATAGGTTAAGGTCAAGGTCAAGGCTCCTTTCAGACAAATCTAATGGCGGAGCTAGGGTCGACTAACAGGGAAACGAGTCATGTATATATATATATATATATATATATATATATATATATTATATATATATATATATATATATATATATATATATATGGACGCCGAACTTCCACGAAGACGGAGACAGGGGTTAGCTGAACATGTCGACGCGTTATATGAAAGAAAAGACAAGGCAAACAAGGGCAGACTATTCCCTAGTTTACTCCCTTTATTGCAGGAGAAATTTCTTTAGTGCCAAGTTCTTAATATCACGTAATTAAATAAATGCACTACTTATTATTTTTTCGTTTCCCTTTTTTTCAGAAATGGCTCAGAAAGGATTTGAGTTGCCCCTGACAGACAACATAAGACTCCAAAATTCCAAATTACTTTTTCTCGATGTAAGCAAAACGTTTGTTTAGTTATGTTGATGGTGAGGGGCTGGTGACTACAAGGCTTATATATAGCAACATACCCAACGGCCGTTCAATTTTTGACTAGAAGTAAACGGACTAACAAATTTATCAATGGCGCTGGCTGCTCTTTATAACGTTACTGTTTTCTGCTGTTTTTTTGGGGGGGCGGGGGGGGGGTGGGCGTTGTATTGCTGTTTTTAAAATGAAACGAAACTAGATCTGTGATCCAGTTAGTGTCAAGTGGTTTCTTTCTGGAAGTTTTATTTTCTTAGTTTCCAAAATGTAGGGGAGACAAAACTGTCTTATCTCCTAACGGTTTTTAAGGGAGACCATTGTCCGCCTTTAGTTTGTGGCGCTATGGAGCCCCTCATGTTTGAAATGTTAGAGAACTTTCAGGAGAAAAACAAATTAACGCATACATTATTTTGAACTATAAAGCCAATTAAAAATTTGGACGATCAGTTTTTTCATAGAAAGTTGGTCCGTTCTGTAAAATAAGACATGGAGAGCCTTCAACCAAGATAAATAGAGAATCAACTTATGTTTTCTTTTCATGGAACATAACGATCAATGACACAAACACAATATACACACAAATAATAATAATAATAATCTCGCTGGAATCAAACCAAGTTCAAGCAGGTCTGTAGGTCTGTAGGTGTGTAGGTCTGTAGGTCTGTAGGTCTGTAGGTATGTAGGTATGTAGGTCTGTAGGTCTGTAGGTCTGTAGGTATGTAGGTATGTAGGTCTGTAGGTCTGTAGGTCTGTAGGTCTGTAGGTCTGCAGGTCTGTAGGTCTGTAGGTATGTAGGTCTGCAGGTCTGTAGGTCTGTAGCCCTACATCTTACCATGGGACAATAAAATTATGTTTTATAGACTTGTCTGCAAGGTTTATGCTGTACTCTTTAGTAAGTTTCCAATTAATAATAGCAATGTCGCATAAAAAGCAATTCGCCGCGTTAAAAAATCTCCACAAAGCATGGGTACTGAGGACGCCGACTGTTTAAGTGTTAACGTATAATGAATAGGAATAATATATGTTTGGTATTTTAACATGACGGTCTGCTTAAATATGTTTTTAACTATATTTCAGGGAGTCATCGTATTAGCATCGGATGTGGAGTATGTAAATGAGCAGAAGTCAAATTCAGCTGTAAGAGTGAAAACTAAGTTTTAAAGTATACGGAAGTAAACTATGCTGAATATTTTCTTTTTTGTTTATAATGTGTTCATATTTTTATGTTAAAATAAATATTTTGATATTAATGCATGTTATGTGTTTTTGATGTATAGGTGAATATTTTTGTTGACATGTTGGTGCATGAAATTACTTGATTATTTTGAAGGAAACACAAACATAAAGCTATATGAAAACTTTACACATTAGTATTCATTTAATTAAGGTATACAATTGAAATATAATAAATAATTCCTAGATAAGAGATGTTTTATTTTGTTAAAATGATATTTGCTTAGTTTGATTATACGTTTCAATTTGCATATCTGTCTTATTATAATTAAAACTTGACATATAGTGCTCAATTTAACATATTGTTGCTGCCATTTCGATTGTATCTGATCACATTTAGTTCTAGATTAATTTACTCTGGTGCTTTGCGATATATGGATTTAGAGAGACTTGCGTTTGAGTTCGTACAATGTGATAGATTTCTGTTAGATGTTGATGGTAACTGAGACACATTAAAGTATGGGATCTATCGTAAATGTGATACATTTCTGTTAGATGTTGATGGTAACTGAGGCACATTAAAGTATGGGATCTATCGTAAATGTGATACATATCTGTTAGATGTTGATGGTAACTGAGGCACATTAAAGTATGGGATCTATCGTAAATGTGATACATTTCTGTTAGATGTTGATGGTAACTGAGGCACATTAAAGTATGGGATCTATCGTAAATGAAAGAGCACAATGCTTATGTATTTTAGACTCAACACTTATTCTACTAAAAATGTCGTATTTAGACTTATCTCAAAACATTTCCATTTTTCATGTTTTGGAGGAGCACAACTTATCTTCAGTAAATCTGTACATGATAAATTTTAAATATGAAGCAAAGTTAAACGTGCTTTCTATTAATAATTTTGAAACAAATTCCTGCACCCTGCACAGACTTCATTTGCTAATGTGTTTAAATGCATTTTAAACATTATTTCTAACATTTTAGTTTTAGTGTGCTTAAACTTGTATTTAATTTAAAAAAATATTTTTAAAAACATATTTTGAATGTACAACTTTTTAGATATTAAAAATATTAGACTTATCATTGTTGTGGTAACACACTCACACGATCTGTAGCTACCAATCGGGTCAAACTAAATGAGCACATCACAACAAAACGAGCCTAACCAAAATTTAAATAACTAATAAGGGGCCGTCCATAAATGACGTCACGCAATTTTTGCCGATTTTCGACCCCCCCCCTCGTCACGCGTCGTCACAAAAACTTAGACCCCCCCCCTCTAAAAATACGTCACAAATCTTTGACCCCCCCCCCAAAAAAAAAGACACTTTAATTTCTATTTGAAAATAATTATGTTTCAAATCACTTTTATTGTCATTTAAGTATTTATTATTTATTTAGTGAAGATCTACATTGTAATATCGTAACCCGCGTGAAGCATTTTTTTAAAACGTTTAACCGGCCTTCAGAAAACGAACTGTGTTAACATCCTTAGATTATATTTTATTTTAATGCATACAAATTAAACATTGACTATTGATCATACAAATTAAACATTGACTATTGATCATACAAATGAAGCATTGACTATTAATCATCACGGTTAACGTCTTTGTGTAGAAAAAAATTTATTTAAAAATAACATTTTTAAAATGTATTTTTTTTAAAATCCCTCAATTGAATGACGGGCATCCCGTAAGAAAGAGGTCGGAGAACAGAGGTAAATAACTTCATATGGGATCAAAAAGGGAATTCTTGGGGGTAATGCAGACTCATTTGGGACATATAACATCCACTACAATCCACTAGATATATTACAAATACGTCATGTGTACGTGTACGCTTGGAACATATGCCCATTATTGAACCGGTACCTTCCAGAAAATGCATTTTTTTTAAAAATTGACAACTATGTAGATTTCTTACCTACGTACTATACGAAGACACCTAAATATACCCTACTTTCATTTATATTGACACGAGTGACAATAATCTTAATCCACATGACTTGTCTGTATCACGTATACTTTCTGTGATATTTAAAATTAATGCCTTACAAACTGAGCTAAGAAGAAAAGTTGTTTTGTGCTCCTCTTGAATTGCGATGTCGCGAATTTGATGCATTCAATAAAGTTAATGACTAGTTGACTAATTTTAAATGGGCTCATTTACCATTATATATAGAACAGTGCTTCTCAAACTTTTTAGTATTGCGGACCGGCAGGAATTTTTTCCATTGCACCAGGGACCGGTGCACTATTTTCCCTGCGCTGACAATTTTTTCGGTCCTTTTTTTGAGAACATCTGCGGACCGGCAGCGGATGGCCCACGGACCGGCACCGGTCCACGGACAACCACTTTGAGAAGCACTGATCTAGAAGACTAGAATGGCCAGGGACGTTTGACTAAAAACCAATCGAACAATTATATCAAACTTAAAACGTTTTTAATTCTATCAAAAAGATTCCCTCCCCCACCTCCCCTTTTAAAGAAAAAGGATATTCCGTGTTGTTTTTATTGAAAATATATACACATAATCCTATTCAGATCATTTTTAGACACTCGCCATGCTTGTAAAACTCACCAGTATCATTTTCGAGGAGGGGGGGGGGCTAACGACGCTCCCACAAATCCCAGAGTCATGTGAGTAGGACATAGAGTCTGGGGGTTTGTTGGGCGGTAACGCACACATAAACTTGTATATTTTGGCAAAAAATATCGACAACTCCTGCCATGAGAGAACCAAACGGAGCAGCGGTTATATCACAAATGCTTTGATGTCAACATCAAACGACGCAGTGTAACAATTTCATATGTTATCTTGTTGATTCTCAAACTTAAGGATTATAATTAAATTTAATTTTCGTGTCTTGATAGCTTACGCCAACCAGCGTCTGATGGCCTACCGACCGGCACATTGAGAAGCACTGATTTTTTATTTTTAAAAAATAATTTTAAGAAGTCATTAAATAAATTGTAAGGGACCAAATATTTCAGTGGAAGTTTTATTTAAAGTTACCCTTTTAATGTGACGTCACATTTCTTCAACCCCCCTCCCTGCCCCTCGTCACGCATCGTCACAAAAGTGTGACCCCCTCCCCCCCCCAGGAGCGTGACGTCAAAAAATATTTTTTTAAAAAAGAAAATGCATTCGGATAGAGAGTAAAGTAAAAGAAAAAGATGTTAATTTTTTTTTAAATTCTTTTTTTTCTAAACGTGTTTTGACAATTGTAAGATGTACACTTCTGATCTCTCCTATTCTCCGTTCCCCTGAGTTTTGTTTTCCTCCTCGACATCCATCAAATGACGTCAAATTTAGAATATAGTTACCACGGAATACATCTTAACTGCAGTTGAAAGAAATACTTAATTTATGCGGAATTCATTTTACTTTTAAATGCTTTCCTTTTTACGGCGTAAAATTTTGTCCCTTAGATTATTCTTATATATATTTTTTAATGAAAATCTCTCGACCCATCTCTCCGGAACGGCAACACTGTATCATCAACTAAGGTCAGTGGTCGGCGGACTCTGTGGTTAAATGAGCAGAAATTGAAGGACGATTAAAATTTGTTTGTGAGAAACATTTGTGATAGCATGTCAAGAGTCTGTCAAGAGTGTGTCAAGAGCATGTCAAAAGTATGTTAAGAGCATGTCAATAGCCTGTCAAGAGTATGTCAATAGCCTGTCAAGAGTCTGTCAAGAGTGTGTCTAGAGTATGTCAAGAGCCTGTCAAGAGTATGTCAAGAGTCTGTCAAGAGTATGTCAAGAGTCTGCCAAGAGTATGCCAAGAGCCTGTCAAGAGTCTCTCAAGTGTCTGTCAAGAGCCATGTTTTAGTAGGTTTAAACTAGCTACTGAAAATTAGTTAAAAATAGATATACTAATAATAATCTCAGTGACAAATGTTTCTAAAGATTCATTGATTGTGAACTTTGACCTTGCACCTGTCAGTCAAAATGATTAGTGGCCGAGCCTCACTCAGGTAGCTAAAGAGTCTCATGCGGCACGCGAGCCGTTGTTTACAGAACACTGACTCAGGTAGCTAAAGAGCCGCATACGGCCCGCGAGCCGTTGTTTACAGAACACTGACTCAGGTAGCTAAAGAGCCGCATACGGCCCGCGAGCCGTTGTTTACAGAACACTGACTCAGGTAGCTAAAGAGCCGCATACGGCCCGCGAGCCGTGGTTTACAGAACACTGACTCAGGTGGCTAAAGAGCCGCATACGGCCGCGAGCCGTGGTTTACAGAACACTGACTCAGGTGCTATAACAAAAGTTTCTAAACTGGACGAAAATGGCAGGCGAGTAAATAACAAAACATGCATAAACTAATCGAAGATTAAGTAAAAAGAACGTTTTAAAAATAGTGTTTAAACAATAAAATAACATAATTAAAAAGGATTTCACCAAAAGCCTTTAATGAAATGGTATTAATGAATGCTTTATTGAAAGTTAAACAGTAAAATAAAATGTGTGTATATCAATATAAAAATATCCTAAGCGAAAATTTAAAAAATCAAAACATTGTTTTAGGATGCTATAAATTAAATATTGAGAAATTTTGTGAAATTATCATCGCAAAACTTGCCTTGAAGCTTATAAGAACATAACAGAAAGAGAAATCTCAATATTTTCATGCTGTATATCGGATAATACTGGAAATATGATTATAAATACACAATACAGTATTCTCTACACTTCTGATCTTTGGAAGATAACGTGACCGACTGTTGGCATTTAAATTTAATGAAATTAAATATTTTCAATTCTTGATTATTTGTTATTAAAATTATTGTAGTTAACGAAAACAAAATATCTTTAATTAGATATAAGTAAATAAAGAAAATAATAATATATTTTCAACTAAATTAAATCAACATTTCGTTTACAGATAGTTACTCCAAAAACTGGAGCCCAAATGTGTGATCATCAAAAGATGCAACAAACAGGTCCATTTGAACGCTCCGATGCAGGATCTTCAGTTGTGAAGTCCTCCAACATGGTGGAGCCATTTGTTCTGTACTGCACAGTAGGGTCAATCCCACTGTGTGGATCCGTCATTGTTGAGCGGTGAGCATCAAATTTCTGGGAGGATTCCGTAAAATAGTTCATCTGGTGACTGTTATTGGTAATTTTGTCGTCGGCAGGAACTTGAATGGAAGCTAAGTCCAAAGGAGATACGGGGTATGTTTTGTCATACATTATAGGAGCCCTGATTCCACCACCACAGGCCGGTGTAGGGGGATCACTGAAATCCGCTGTATGAGAGAATGCCGTAAAGAAATCCACGGTCGAAGCGTTATCAGTAAATTGCTCCAATTTAGGAGAACTCTCTGTGACCAACGTCTTAGGAAGTGCAGTAATGTTGACTTCCATCGAAGAAGAGCCACCAGTCTTGTAGTTGACTGTAGGTGAGTCCACACCATAAGAGTCTGTATTCTGAAGATTTGAAGCGGAGGAGTCAGTGACGTCCATTCTTTGAGAGAATGTCGAGAAGAAACCCGCGGTGGAGGCGTTGTCCGTGTAGCTGTCAGGGGCCGGAGTCTTTCTTCGCTTTGGCCTGCTCTGTGGAGGTGTAAACATCTCGTGCATCAAGTTGGTCAGACGGGTCCATTCCGTGTTGATATTTTTCTTGCCGAGAAATACGATGTTCTGTAAACGCTTGAGTCTGTAAGAAAGTCCACCTCTTGTGCACTTGCCGCCTTTTGCCCTGATGATATCGCTCAGTTTGTAGACCGTTTTCTCGGTGTTCTTGTCCAGAGACCTCCACAAGTACATGGCGTACCCGTTGGTGAAGGGAGATCCTTCGTCTGATGTAAATGTATCTATATAGGCATTCAAGTCGTGGACAGTTCTTTTAGGGGCGTCAACTTCGGTGCTGTCATCAGATGGCCCAGGCTGCCATTCAGATGACGTGGAGGGTTCTTGTGGGTGTGTCATGGTGATCACTGGTCCAGTGGGCGGGGCAAAGTTTTATTTACTTTTTTTTTCAAATTATTCAAACGGAAAGTCTTACCTAGGGAATATAAAATATTTATATTTTTATTTTTAAAAACAGTTTAGAGGCAATATTTTATCTATTGTCAAACACATATTATGTTGTTACTTTTCTTTAAGAGATTCATTGAGTGGGTGTATAGGGTAGGGCATCAGGGGGGGGGGCGGCTCCTGGCTGCACTTTCTTATAAGAGGTTTTTGAGGTTGACATTTTTGACTAACATTTACGTTTGTTAATCTGATAACTGTTCCTACTAGGTACACGAGAAAGCTAAAGGGCTTAGAAACTTTCATACATTAGTCAATCTATAATACAATGTGTACTAGAGTTACTGCTTTGTAACGCTTCAGTCTTCTTTATACAAAATATCTGTACGCTGCCGATAGATAATTGGGGAAAAACAACTATAATATGTTGGATTTATCATATAAATATTTACCGACCAAAATTACCGTCGGACCTCGTTTCCGACAAAAAATTTCCGTTGACTCGACAGATTATTAAAAACGAACAACAGAAGTCTCTTGAAAAGGGCTGGAGCATAAATTACAATACATACTCCCGTCCTATCTGAGAGGCATGTAATACACCAGTAATGTCAGAGGCCTGGGTGCCACTTATGGAGATAATAATATGATAATATACATCAGTATGAAAGTAGTAAATTTTCAATCTGGAATCGGGCGTGGATGGGTTGCCTGAACGAGCCAGAATTACCAACTCACTATCAACAATCAAAACTATAGTAAAATGCAAGATTAGACATCAACTATTGATTAGTACGTAATGATCTTCTGTGAGTATATAATTTAAAAAAGGAGCGCCTGTAACCTAAAAGACGGAAAGATATGATAAGATAGTCTATAATACAAAATGAAATCTGAAATATAAACAATATTTCAGCGTTAATAAGCTAATAGTCTCAGACCCGTCGTTGGTCATCAGGAAACACAAAAAAAAGCAAATAAAAAACCCGTAAAAAAACAAGTTTTTGACTAAATCCTTTATGTACGAGACGTAACTAAAAGAATGTTTATTATAATACGCAGCGCAAGACCATCCAAAAAATACAAAATTGTAGTTGTGTCGTAAAACAGGTTTAATACAATGTGCACCGATCAGGAATATGTTTATGAAAAGTATTGTCAATAAAATACGCACCTTATTGCGCGACAGAAAGGTTGTTCAATATAATACGCACCTTCACGCTCTATCTCAAAAAATAACATAATACATAGGAATAAATAAAATAATCTAAAAATCAATAATTTAATTACGGTACATTCGATCGATCTGAAATTTTGATACATTGTTTTTATCATTGGTACAAAACTGCCTGCAAAATTTCAGCTCGCTAGCTTACGAGGAAGTGGGTTAAAATTGATCAAAAGTTTTGGCGACAAGCAAGCAATCAAGGGTTCAAACAAACAACCAGACACCACGAGTTAATATAACGGATTTAAAAAGAGCAACAAAAAACAAACTTACAACTGGCCTGACCAGATAAACTGGCTGACCGACAATTGTCTTTCTTTCATTTGTCATCTGCTAATTGAAAGTGGGGCACCGTTGAATTCATGAGACTTTGCGCTCGAAACCTTGTCTCCGTGAGAACGAAGGAAGTGATGTAGATATTAGTGGGAAGGAGATTAAAAAATGTGAAGGGTTAGCGAGACAACAAAACAAATACAATACAAGACGTATATCGCTGGTAGATTTGAAAACATTACACACATGTTATTATTTAGCAGTATCCAATATTAGGCAGTTGGCTTGCTAGGAGCTGTGCTGCCAGGGGCGACCTTTATGTTGACCCTCCCATTTATCTCAATCTGAAACAATAAATATTACGGCGGTTTAAACCATTAAAGGCACTTAAATGTATCTAAAGTTGTTGTTTTTAAATCCCTTACATTAACTTCACCGGCGTCTCTGTCATCATCTCTCTCTCTCTCTCTCTGTCTGTCTGTCTTGGGCGGGCGGAAAAACAAAAGTAAAAAAATGACCCACTTTCCGTGATCCGATCGAGCTGAAATTTGGCACACGGACCCGTCTCAACTAACAATGCATCGTATCAAACTTTCAGATCGATCGAACGTACCGTTATTAAATTAATGCATTTTTAGTGTATCCTTATATAACGTATGTAATTCAAATTCGCGGTTTGTTATTGTTTTTTTCCCACGTGAGAGTTTGAGTTGACGCTTTGACGCGACCCATGGAAGTACCGGCGTGCTTTTGTTTACATTTTACGTGTCACGCTGAGCTCGGACCAGCGATCGGTGACCAGACTTTTCACCTCTCCCACTCAGGGTTATGAAGCAAAGTTGAGTTAAGACAGATTCAGTCTGTAAATGTTTGTCGCGTTTGAAAATAATCAATACTGTTAGTTATGTCTCATATGTAAGGGATTTATAGTCAAAAACTTTGTTTTTACGGGTTTGTTTTTATTTAAATCCCTTATATTAACTTCACCGCCGTCTCTCTATGTCTTGGAACTGCGGAGAAACAAAAGTAAAAAATGACCCACTTCCCGTGAAGCCATCGAGCTTAAATTTGGCACATGGACCCGTGTCACCTTACAATGCATCGTATCAAAATTTCAAATTGATCGAACGTACCGTAATTAAATCAATGCATTTTTTAGTTTATCTATATAAACTATATGTAGCGGTCGCTATTGTTTACATTTTACAGGTCACTTGACTTCACGCCAGCAGTCCATGACCACATCTGGTGGAGGAGGAGTTCACTCAGTTTTAGGCTGTAAATGTTTGTCACGTTGCAACATAATGAATGCTTTCAGTTCTGTCTCATATATAAGGGATTTATAGTAAAAAAACTTTGATTTTACGGGTTTGTTTTTTTCCTATAGTTTTTATTTTTTGTATTACTTATCATCAGAGGCGTTTAAAGGTATACAAATGTTTTAAAAATGATAACTTTAAATCAAAATATTAAGAAATGTGTAATAAATTTCAATTTGTAAATAATGTCTCTCTATAATAGGAGAATGAACGTATGCAGAACGTGGGTCGGTCAGATATGATCACGTGAATGACTTTACATGGGAACACGCTCATCATTTAGGTGTCAGATAATTATGAAGGTTTTTTAAGGGTTACGCCCGTGGTGATGTATTAATTTATTGCTCTTCCAGCAATGGGGATAATTTTTACTGTAAAAGCTGATGAATCTTTATCACAACGAAATAATAAAATTATCCCAAGATGTATAACCAATGAAATTGCTTCACTTAGAAATAAAACTTTGCATTGCATCCCCTTGGCCTCGCTCTTCATCTCACTCAAATTCACAACTGTTCCCATCCCTAAAAAGCAAAAACGTATTTAAAATATCTTTTTTAAAATTCCTGAACAATAAAATGTCTCGCTGATGAAAAATGATTTTAATTTTAAATATTTATTTCGAGGTCCCATCTGTAGGTGTATTCAGGGATAAAATATATTCACTGTTTTCAGATGTCTTATATTTTCATTCAAACTAACACATTAAAAGAAAGTATTATGAGTATTGTACAAAATATTTTATCAATGATCGCCTGTAAAGGGGCCGTCCATAAAGTACGTCACGCTCCACAAGGGGGGAGGGGGTGTAAGAAAGTGTGACAGTTTGTGACAGGGTGGAAGGGGGGGTCCGGCCATGTGGGACGTCACGGTGTTTAATATTAAATTTTAATTATTTTGTCAATAAAAAACACAATTCTTGTTCGAAAGTCTGACGTACTATAGTGGGGGGGGGGTCCAAGATTTGTGACAGTTTGTGACAGGTGGGAGGCGGGGGAGTTAAAAATGGTCAAATATAGCGTGACGTACTTTATGGACTGCCCCAAAGATATGTCATGATCATTTTTTTTAATGCAGGACATAGGTCGTAGGCCATACAACAGTCGCTGTCTCTATGTCCCTCTCCCCCTTCTGTCTCTCTCTCTTTCTCTCTATCTCAGTATCTTTCTGTATTTGTGTGTCTCTTTGATTATCTATGTTTGTATATACATATGTATGGGTGTAGCTGTATGTAGCTGTGTGTATGTGAAATTGTATGTGTAAATTTGAAAGTGTCTGTATATCTTTATTTGTTTGTGTGTTTGTTTTTGCATTTGTCTGTTTGCATGTGTGCCTATGTCTGTGTAATTTGTATGTATATTTGTATCACATCTATTTAACTGTGTGTCTATTGATGATTTGTGTCTGCATTTATGACAGTACACATTTTATGTATGCGTGTGTTTGTGTGGCTGTGTGCGTGTTTATGTATGTACTAGTTGAAAAGCCTGCTGAAGCTGGCTGAACGAAATCCGACAGAAGAAATAACATTCATAATTTTCCTCTAGAAAAGCATCTACAAATAAAACCTATTGTGATAAAAATAAAATTCCCCCACCCCACTGGAGTGGAGGGAGTCGTGAGGTGGGATTCGTCCATGCTGTCGGTTTGTCCAAGCCCAAATGGCTTTATATCTTTTAAAACATAAGGCACTGTTGCCTCTTTCATGTCCAGCCTTTTTAAAAGATTTTCTGCTGGGAATGTTTCTTTTCTTTTTTTTCATAATTTGTTTTAATGTTGTTTGTGTGTTGGGACTGTTTTATTATTGCAAGTTAACTGATTTTTATTTAAAAATTCGCGTTTAACGTATTTCATTGTAATACTTAATTTCTTCCTAGATGAAAAAATGTGTCTTCTTTTTTTCTGACATAAAATCGTACACAGTAAAATTTTAGGCTCGGGTGTCACCCCCTGATGGGTGTCACCCGGGGCGGCCCGCCCCCCCTTAGTGACGCCACTGGTTGTAGGGCGCTACTTAATTTCTTCCTAGATGAAAAAATGTGTCTTCTTTTTTTCTGACATAAAATCGTACACAGTAAAATTTTAGGCTCGGGTGTCACCCCCCCCCCAACCCTGATGGGTGTCACCCGGGGCGGCCCACCTCCCTCGCCTTAGCGATGCCACTGGTTGTAGGGCGCCTGCAAAATATTCCTGAAATGCACACAAAGTATTTAATAATTAACAATCCTCATAAAACAATGACGTCATTGTTTATTGTAATCTGGAAACTAAAATAGATTTTTAAGTATATATTTTCAATTTTAAATAAGAAAAACCCGTAAAAAACCAAGTTTTTGACTATAAATCCTTTATGTACGAGAAGTAATTAAAAGAATGTTCATTATAATACGCAGCGCCAGACCATCCAGAAATACAAAATTGCAGTTGTGTCGTAAAACATGTTTAATATAATGCGCACCGATCAGGAATATGTTTATAAAAAAGAGCTGTCAATAAAATACGCACCTTATTGCGCGACAGAAAGGTTGTTCAATATAATACGCACCTTCACGCTCTATCTCAAAAAATAACATAATACATAGGAATAAATAAAATAATCTAAAAAATCAATAATTTAATTACGGTACATGCGATCGATCTGAAATTTTGATACATTGTTTTTATCATCGGTACGAAACTGCCTGGAAAATTTCAGCTCGCTATCTTGCGAGCAAGTGAGTTAAAAATCGATCAAAAGTTTTGGCGACAAGGTCGGTCGGTCGTTCGATCGGTCGGTCGGCCGCAGACACCACGAGTTAATATAAAGGATTTTTTAAAAAAGCAGAGTAATGTCTATCTGGGGAGACACACGCTTACGATGGGCGATTATGTGTTAGATATATATGGTTGTGTTTGCTGTGTGTGGCTACGTATGGGTGTGTGTGTGATTATATGTATGGCTTTGTATGGCTGCATGTAGCATTGACAGCATCTAAAATGTAGATAATGTGCAGCATGGTCAGGATATAGACAATGACCATGCTACTGTGAAAATGAAATTAAATTAAGGTTTGAAATAATTTGGATTTTCTTGGGTCTGTTCCCTTGGCTTGTTGTAATGTTTAAAAAAAATAACACAAATCATAGACACTTTTATTGAAACTCTTATTGACACTTTTATTGACACTCTTATTGACACTTTTATTGACACTCTTGACACTTTTATTGACACTCTTATTGACATTCTTATTGACACTTTTATTGACACTCTTATTGACACCTTTATTGAACTCTTATTGACACTTTTATTGACACTCTTACTGATTCTATTATTGACACTCTTTTTGACACTCTTATTGACACTTTTATTGACATTCTTATTGACACTGTTAGATGTTCGAGTATATATGTACTGACGAGTAAAATTCCATTTAAATTAATTTTATTTTTCAACATTAAGAATGACCAATGTAATTCAATAAATATCTTAAATCAAAGTTTATCTCTGGCTCAGAAGTTTAAGAAAACTTCTCCACATCGACAAACAGCTGATGACAGGATAAACGTGAAACTGTGTACGTACTATACAAACACGTCGATGTTTCCATGTAGGTAAGTAGTGTTGATATTTCCATGTAGGATACAGTATTGTCAATATATCCATGTAAGATACAGTATTGTCAATATATCCATGTAAGATACAGTAGTGTCAATATATCCATGTAAGATACAGTAGTGTCAATATATCCATGTAAGATACAGTATTGTCAATATATCCATGTAAGATACAGTATTGTCAATATATCCATGTAAGATACAGTATTGTCAATATATCCATGTAAGATACAGTAGTGTCAATATATCCATGTAAGATACAGTATTGTCAATATATCCATGTAAGATACAGTATTGTCAATATATCCATGTAAGATACAGTAATGTCAATATATCCATGTAAGATACAGTATTGTCAATATATCCATGTAAGATACAGTAGTGTCAATATATCCATGTAAGATACAGTAGTGTCAATATTTTCATGTAAGATACAGTGGTGTCAATATATCCATGTAAGATACAGTGGTGTCTATATTACCATGTAAGATACAGTAGTGTCTATATTACCATGTAAGATACAGTAGTGTCAATATATCCATGTAAGATACAGTATTGTCAATATTTTCATGTAAGATACAGTAATGTCAATATATCCATGTAAGATACAGTGGTGTCTATATTACCATGTAAGATACAGTAGTGTCTATATTACCATGTAAGATACAGTGGTGTCTATATTACCATGTAAGATACAGTGGTGTCTATATTACCATGTAAGATACAGCGGTGTCTATATTACCATGTAAGATACAGTAGTGTCAATATATCCATGTAAGATACAGTGGTGTCTATATTACCATGTAAGATACAGTAGTGTCAATATATCCATGTAAGATACAGTGGTGTCTATATTACCATGTAAGATACAGTGGTGTCTATATTACCATGTAAGATACAGCGGTGTCTATATTACCATGTAAGATACAGTAGTGTCAATATATCCATGTAAGATACAGTGGTGTCTATATTACCATGTAAGATACAGTAGTGTCAATATATCCATGTAAGATACAGTGGTGTCTATATTACCATGTAAGATACAGTAGTGTCAATATATCCATGTAAGATACAGTAGTGTCTATATTACCATGTAAGATACAGCGGTGTCTATATTACCATGTAAGATACAGTAGTGTCAATATATCCATGTAAGATACAGTGGTGTCTATATTACCATGTAAGATACAGCGGTGTCTATATTACCATGTAAGATACAGTAGTGTCATTATATTCATGTAAGATACAGTAGTGTCAACATATCCATGTAAGATACAGTAGTGTCAATATATCCATGTAAGATACAGTAGTGTCAATATTACCATGTAAGATACAGCGGTGTCTATATTACCATGTAAGATACAGTAGTGTCAATATATCCATGTAAGATACAGTGGTGTCTATATTACCATGTAAGATACAGTAGTGTCAATATATCCATGTAAGATACAGTAGTGTCAATATATCCATGTAAGATACAGTAGTGTCAATATATCCACGTAAGATACAGTGGTGTCTATATTACCATGTAAGATACAGTAGTGTCAATATATCCATGTAAGATACAGTGGTGTCTATATTACCATGTAAGATACAGCGGTGTCTATATTACCATGTAAGATACAGTAGTGTCAATATATCCATGTAAGATACAGTAGTGTCAATATATCCATGTAAGATACAGTGGTGTCTATATTACCATGTAAGATACAGTAGTGTCAATATATCCATGTAAGATACAGTAGTGTCAATATATCCATGTAAGATACAGTAGTGTCTATATTACCATGTAAGATACAGTAGTGTCAATATATCCATGTAAGATACAGTAGTGTCAATATATCCATGTAAGATACAGTGGTGTCTATATTACCATGTAAGATACAGTAGTGTCAATATATCCATGTAAGATACAGTGGTGTCTATATTACCATGTAAGATACAGCGGTGTCTATATTACCATGTAAGATACAGTAGTGTCAATATATCCATGTAAGATACAGTAGTGTCAATATATCCATGTAAGATACAGTGGTGTCTATATTACCATGTAAGATACAGCGGTGTCTATATTACCATGTAAGATACAGTAGTGTCAATATATCCTTGTAAGATACAGTAGTGTCAATATATCCATGTAAGATACAGTGGTGTCTATATTACCATGTAAGATACAGTGGTGTCTATATTACCATGTAAGATACAGTAGTGTCAATATATCCATGTAAGATACAGTAGTGTCAATATATCCATGTAAGATACAGTGGTGTCTATATTACCATGTAAGATACAGTAGTGTCTATATTACCATGTAAGATACAGTGGTGTCTATATTACCATGTAAGATACAGTAGTGTCTATATTACCATGTAAGATACAGTAGTGTCAATATATCCATGTAAGATACAGTAGTGTCAATATATCCATGTAAGATACAGTGGTGTCTATATTACCATGTAAGATACAGTAGTGTCTATATTACCATGTAAGATACAGTGGTGTCTATATTACCATGTAAGATACAGTAGTGTCAATATATCCATGTAAGATACAGCGGTGTCTATATTACCATGTAAGATACAGCGGTGTCTATATTACCATGTAAGATACAGTAGGGTCTATATTACCATGTAAGATACAGTGGTGTCTATATTACCATGTAAGATACAGTGGTGTCTATATTACCTGTAAGATACAGTGGTGTCTATATTACCATGTAAGATACAGTGGTGTCTATATTACCATGTAAGATACAGTGGTGTCTATATTACCATGTAAGATACAGTAGTGTCAATATATCCATGTAAGATACAGTGGTGTCTATATTACCATGTAAGATACAGTAGTGTCAATATATCCATGTAAGATACAGTGGTGTCTATATTACCATGTAAGATACAGTAGTGTCTATATTACCATGTAAGATACAGTGGTGTCTATATTACCATGTAAGATACAGTGGTGTCTATATTACCATGTAAGATACAGTGGTGTCTATATTACCATGTAAGATACAGTAGTGTCAATATTACCATGTAAGATACAGTGGTGTCTATATTACCATGTAAGATACAGTGGTGTCTATATTACCATGTAAGATACAGTGGTGTCTATATTACCATGTAAGATACAGTGGTGTCTAAATTAACATTTAATATACAGTAGTGTCAATATTCGCATGTAAGATACAAACATGCCCATATTACCTTTTAAGAGACACATACACAATTCGTAATATTACCATATAAGACACATGCTTGTAAATTCAATAATAAAACTAAGATACATACATGTCTATATTACCATTTAAGATACAAACATGTCTATATTACAATTTAAGATACATACATCTCTATATTACCATTTAAGATACATACATGTCTATATTACCATTTAAGATACAGTCATTTCTATATTACCATTTAAGATTCGTACATTTCTATATTGCCATTTAAGATTCGGACTTGTCAATTTAACAATGTAAATATAATTTCGTTAAAACCGCCGTGTTAAATAGATCTACAGATTTCTCAATATGTATTACCAAAAATCTCATATTAATTTGATAAAAACTCTGTCCATTTTAAAAGAGATAATATGCGCATTTAAATTACAACGACACCCAAATTAGAGCAATACTTTTTTTTTCCAAATAAATATTTTAAAATTACAATTGATTTATGTAAGATTTTTTGATTGATGATTTACTAAATCATATCTTAAAATAATAATTTGTGTAATTACGTCATCAGTTTTTGATGTATTTATTTGTCTGTGATTAACTTAGCGAATTTATATGTATATTATCCACTTAATGTATTTATTTATTTTTTTGTCATCCACTTAATGCATTTATTTATGTGCTATCCTCTTAATGTATGCGTTTGTGTGTTATCCATTAAATTTGTTTGTGTGCGATCCACTAAATGTATTGTTTTTGTGCTATCCACTTACATAGCAGACAGAAGTATGCCGCAAGGCCAGATACCATAAACCCCCCCTCTCCCCTTGTCTCGTGCACACCCCTCCCCCCACCCTCTATTACAGTGTTTTATTCCATCTCGCAACAGGCAAAGCTCCTGATTAACCCATGTCAACGTTAATGAAAGATGAATGGCCCAGGGGGCCGGTGGGTCGATAGGCGCCCTCCAACCAGATATAATCCTATTTTTAATTCACCCTCACCCGATAGGGAAGCCCCTTGTAAAAAAAAAGAAAAAAGAAAGAACAAAATAACGGTGCCTTAAAGGAGAAACTCTAACTCTCACAGACACAGACGCTCTCGGGGCGGGAGGTTGAAGGGGGAGGGGGATAAAAGTGTTACATCCCACACCCCCATTACAGAGACAACGTCAACCCCTCAACTTCCACACCCCCACCCTTAAAAAAATCTTTTTTTTTAAATTTTGTTCAATTTTGTGCACCAGATTCAGCACATTCTTTAGTGAGTTCTAGATGCAACGCTAAAAAAGAAGAGGAAACAAAAAATGAATGAAATTGGGTTAAAGAGCAAGCGGTAGTGGCTAGGGTGAAGGTCATGTTAGGAATTAGTTTTATTACTTAGGAGATTTTTTAAGGATTTTTGTTTGTTTTCTATTTTAGTTAATTTTTAGGACGGAAGAGGAAACAAGATTTATATTTTGCCAGTCTAAATAGAACCAAAATCAATCTAACTAGAACCACATTCAGTCCAAATCGAGCCACAGCCAGTCTAAATAGGACCAAAATCAGTCCAAATCGAACCATAGTCAGTCTAAATAGAACCAAAATCAGTCTAAATATGACCAAAATCAGTCTAAATATGACCAAAATCAGTCTAAATATGACCAAAATCAGTCTAAATTGAACCAAAATCAGTCTAAATAGAACCACTATAGAAGTTATTTTTTTAACATCACACAATGGTCATCGACTTAGAAGATCAACAAAGTGGCTTTAGTGTCAATGACGACACGCTCAATGCAGTATCGTTAGTTTTATCTAACTCCCGAGATCAGCCAGAGATTGTAGAATACCTATGCACACTGCAGCTCGTTAATTTCATTCAACTACTAAAACAACAAGCGATTATAGAAAACTTATCTCCATAATAAAACTTCATATAATTTTAAAAAACACATCAAAATTATTAATTACAAAAATTATTAAATCTCTTGTAGAAATTAAGTAAATAAACAAATCAGCAAGTTCGTTAGTTTCTCACAGAGTTCTAATGTGTTTCTCATAGAGTTTTAATGTGTTTCCTATAGCGCTCTAATGTGTTTCCTATAGCGCTCTAATGTGTTTCCTATTGCGCTCTAATGTGTTTCCTATAGCGCTCTAATGTGTTTCCTATAGCACTCTAATGTGTTTCCTATAGCGCTCTAATGTGTTTCCTATAGAGCTCTAATGTGTTTCCTATTGCGCTCTAATGTGTTTCCTATAGCGCTCTAATGTGTTTCCTATAGCGCTCTAATGTGTTTCCTATTGCGCTCTAATGTGTTTCCTATAGCACTCTAATGTGTTTCCTATAGCACTCTAATGTGTTTCCTATTGCGCTCTAATGTGTTTCCTATAGCGCTCTAATGTGTTTCCTATAGCACTCTAATGTGTTTCCTATAGCGCTCTAATGTGTTTCCTATAGAGCTCTAATGTGTTTCCTATAGCGCTCTAATGTGTTTCCTATAGCGCTCTAATGTGTTTCCTATAGCGCTCTAATGTGTTTCCTATTGCGCTCTAATGTGTTTCCTATAGCGCTCTAATGTGTTTCCTATTGCGCTCTAATGTGTTTCCTATAGCGCTCTAATGTGTTTCCTATAGCGCTCTAATGTGTTTCCTATAGCACTCTAATGTGTTTCCTATAGCGCTCTAATGTGTTTCCTATAGAGCTCTAATGTGTTTCCTATAGCGCTCTAATGTGTTTCCTATAGCGCTCTAATGTGTTTCCTATAGCGCTCTAATGTGTTTCCTATTGCGCTCTAATGTGTTTCCTATAGCGCTCTAATGTGTTTCCTATTGCGCTCTAATGTGTTTCCTATAGCGCTCTAATGTGTTTCCTATAGCGCTCTAATGTGTTTCCTATAGCGCTCTAATGTGTTTCTCATAGAGTTCTAATGTGTTTCTCATAGAGTTCTAATGTGTGAATGAACTGGAGTCTCAGTTATATTTTGCATAAATGAAGTCATGTTCACTTAGAGTTACGTCAAATATATGTTTCTACACTTTCGGTCTTTGTTACGTTAGAGAAAATTTAACTTTTATCAAATGTCTCATTTATAGTCCCATGTGACGTCATAGTATAATCACAACACGTTCCCGGTCTATCACTGCAAAGAAACACTTTTCCTTCTATCGTTTACAAAATGACACAGATGAAATCAACAGAACGTCCTCTTGTTTAAAATAATGTCATGTTCAATGTGGTTTTAAGGAAAGGAAAAATATAAATAACTATATGATCTTCAAGGTGTTTAAAAAAACAAAACACCTTGACCACCACGTGCCATAAAAAATGAACACCCCATAAATAAACAATGATGTCATCTCTTACAATACTTACTTACAGTATCTCTATTTCCATCGTATAAAATAAGAGAGACAGAAAGGAATAGTGTGATCAAAACAATAGATTAAAGCTTTATTAATAGACTAATACACAATTAAACGTTTTCGCTAATGCCTTCATTAGTACCAAAAAAAAATGAACACAACTATTTAAATTAAATTTAGATTATATAATCCAGTGCTTCTACAGGTGGTGGTTCAAGTATCGGTCCTTGGGCTATCCGCCGCCGGTGCGCAAAAGTTATTGCGAAAGGACCGAAAAATCTAATTTTAATCCTCCATTTTCATTCATTAATACTAACCATAAAGAATATGTTAATTTTTCGGCAAAAAAGCACACAAATTGAAATAAATAAAATAAAATAAATTACATTTCGCTACAACGTCAGTACAAGGACAAAAGTGCACCGGCCCTTGGTGATGTGGGAAAAAATTCATGCCTGTCTGCCATAATACAAAGTTTGGGAATCACTGTACTATTGGATGGAAAATAATAATTAAGTAAAGATTTAAAAAAACAACAACAAAGAAGCGAAAAGAAGAAGATGGGCAAAAGTACTTAACAAAAACACAGGATATAATAAGAACAAAAACACAGGATAGAAGAAGGACAAAAACACAGGATATAACAAGAACAAAAACACAGGATATAAGAAGAACAAAAACACAGGATATAACAAGAACAAAAACACAGGATATAAGAAGAGAAAGTATCAAAAGTTTCAGTTAGAAGCACAACTGGAAAAAAGATTCCACTGTTACGTAAAATTGTGGAAATTGTTAAATCCAAATGGAGCCAACGTACTAATTTTTTAAATTAATTTATTTTCCACGTAGATCATATAATGAGTGTTACTCCCATATAGAATGTCATTAATATCTGAAATATCTGAAATCCCGCCATGTTTAGCACCGTTGAAGTGCTTAGAGGCATGGAAGAGGGCCTGTGTTTTTAAAGATATTAAAGGTGTTCTCTGAACCGATCCTCCAGGCGATGACCTGTCTCACCCACATAGATCTTATTACATACCTTGCGATAATTATCGCAGTCATATTATAGATGATCCAATCATAATGCATGAGAAACATACATTTCATAAAGTTGATTACATTGTATCTCTACCAAATCCTCGACCATTTCTTTATCTTGTTCTTTCTATCTGTAATCAAACCACCTTTATTACCGTCCTACTATTCTTTACTCAGTTGTACTTTTATGTCTTATACTCGCTACCTCTTTAATTCTCTTTCAATATATACCCATCTCTCTTCTGTATGTATGTGTGGCTGTCTATGATAATTTAAACTTATCCGCCATTATCACGTTACCGTTACTTTCTGTGTCCTTATCTTTCCCAATTTTTGTTTATTTTCTTCATTTTCTCTATGTTTGACCATGTGCCCGCCCCTTAGTCTACTTCCAAATTGATGTCTCTTCACCGCCCTTCACTTCTTTATCTTCACCTTATATTAATATAATTTTCTTTTACATTTTGGTCATATTTAGCTTAGGGGCCATCCATAAAGTACGTCACGCTCCAGAGGGGGGAGGGGGTTTAAGAAAGTGTGACAGCTTGTGACAGGGGGGGGTCGAGCCTTGTGTGACGTCACGCTGTTTTATATTAAATTTTGATTATTTTGTTACTAAAAAACAACATTTTTGTTCAAAAGTGTGACGTACTTTAGGGGGGGGGGTTCCGAGATGTGTGACAGTTTGTGACAGGGGGGAGGGGGGGTTAAAAATGGTCAAAAATAGCGTGACGTACTTTATGGATGGCCCCTTAGTTGCTTTATCATAATCATTTTCATTCTAAAAATATATCCATGCCTTTAACGTCCAGTTTTAAATAAACCAATCAAAACTTGGTTGCGTGGGCCCTGAACATGTATAATTACTCAGAGCTGCCATTGAGAGCATTCATTTCCAGAACACGCCCTTTAAAAAAAAAGCAGATTAGATTTGATGATGATGATGACCACTGTGCAATTAACGCAAGTGTCCTTGACCTTACATCCATTTGTTATTTTTTAGACATTATCGGAAATAATTAAAGGAAAAAAAATCATAGAATTCCAAGAGTGTAGCCTGGTGTTCGTATGTTAAAATGTAAGTATTGAAGAGCATCTTGGAGAGTGCTATCTTTGTATAGAACCTGGAGAGTGTGATCTAACTATGGTAGAGCAAGTTGGAGAGTGTGATCTATTGTAGAGATCCTTGAGAGTGTGATCTATTGTAGAGATCCTTGAGAGTGTGATCTATTGTGGAGATCCTTGAGAGTGTGATCTATTGTAGAGATCCGCGAGAGTGTGATCTATTGTGGAGATCCTTGAGAGTGCGATCTATTGTAGAGATCCGTGAGAGTGCGATCTATTGTAGAGATCCTTGAGAGTGTGATCTATTGTGGAGATCCTTGAGAGTGTGATCTATTGTGGAGATCCGTGAGAGTGTGATCTATTGTGGAGATCCGTGAGAGTGTGATCTATTGTAGAGATCCGTGAGAGTGTGATCTTATTTTTGTAGAGCAAGATTGAGATTGCAAGCGATTTCTAGTTGCTTGCTAGTGGGTGTTTAAAATGAGGCCATCGTACCACTAATAGCATGAGCTTGGCTGTAAACTAGTATGGGGGGTGAGAGAGACATATAAACTAAGTTAATTTGAGCTTATATTAATATACCTAGTTTATTATGCACAGCGACCACGAGTGTGCAAGCCACAACCAAGCCGAACAAATCCATGGTGGAAGTTGGGTCATCGTCTCCAGAGCTTGTTGATTCAGATTAGTTCTGAACTCTGCTCCAAACAACACTCACCTTTCAATTTCAACAGGGGATCCAACTGCCGACAGTGCAGACCGACACCTGATACAGCGGTGCATCTGTCGACATCATGTCCAGTGCTGGACACTTCCGGTGTAGGCCAGGGTGTCGGGAGAGCCAAAACCCCTGCAGTTGCCCAGCATACGGTGCAGCTTGCCAAGGAAACAATCCATGGCATCACAAGCGTCAACTCAAAACCAACAAGACAAAAAGAATAACTTACTCAGTAAAATAGAAATAACGCTTAACATCATAAATGACATTACAACCCGTTTGCGACATTAAAAACATCCCGCATTTAAAAACAACACCAACATGTGCTCAACCACCACATCCCCGCATCACCATCCAACCCACAAGATGACCACCGCGCTACCACTAACCCATCCCTAATCACCACCGATCGCCTCACCCCGGCTATTTACCCTCCCCTTATCAACTGTTGGGTCACAGCCCAAAAACTAAAAGTCCAATCCCTAAAAAAGCGCGCGGGGTTTTCTGGCCATCAAGCAGTGGTTAATGAAGCAGAATCCCAATCACGGAGTTCTAACTTAGTGCTTCACGAGATTGCGTTTTTTAATTTCATTTGGACCCCCGTCATTTTTATCAATTTCCACACAAGTCCAACGGGACCGGTCCCTGGTTATTATTTTCCTTAACGTTATTACATTCAAACCCCCCCCCTTTTTTTTCCCCCACTAACCCTCACGTTCTTGTTAGTTAAGGATTTTTTTTCCCGACGTCTACCATCGCCAAATAAGACTTGTGTGTAAGAGCACGTCGTGGTGTGTCCGAGCAAGTCTCAGTGTGTTGGAGAACGTCATGGTATCTGGTAGCACAGCTGTGTGTCTCAGTGTGTTGGAGAACGTCATGGTATCTGGTAGCACAGCTGTGTGTCTCAGTGTGTTGGAGAACGTCATGGTATCTGGTAGCACAGCTGTGTGTCTCAGAGTGCAAAGTTCAATTCAACACTTAAATATTGAGTTAGGGACAAATACACAAGTTAACCACAACCCTGTGACCATCATGAACAAGTGTCTTGGTTGGAAAAAAAGGGGGGGGGGTGCAACTGATTAAGTTGTGGATCTTGTGTTCATTCAAGTTCAAGGCAGTCCGTCAAAATGAAGTTCAATTCATGGACAACTGCTTACAAAACTGGTACAATTACTTTGTAGGTCTCTGAATATGACTACTGACGTTAATTAGGTTTACTTTAAATCCATCACATGCAATTAGTTTAGACACTTGTAACAGTGAATGGTCATTTATTAGGTAACATACCTGTTAGGTTAATGTGTAGTACGCCAACGGCCATTATTTTAAGTAGGTCACTTATGACTTCTCTAAAAAGATTTAACCTAACACAAAACTATAACGGCCATTATTTTAAATAGGTTACTTGTGACTTCTGTAAATGTTTTTAACCTGACACAAAACTGTGTCAATCAATCTCAGATAAGCATCTCGACCTCACATATCTCTATAGTAGCCTAACCCTAACATCTCTATACTAGCCTAACCCTAACATCTCTATAGTAGCCTAACCCTAACATCTCTATAGTAGCCTAACCCTAACATCTCTATACTAGCCTAACCCTAACATCTCTATAGTAACCTAACCCTAACATCTCTATACTAGCCTAACCTAACATCTCTATAGAAGCCTAACCCTAAAATCTCTATACTAGCCTAACCCTAACATCTCTATACTAGCCTAACCCTAACATCTCTATAGTAACCTAACCCTAACATCTCTATACTAGCCTAACCCTAACATCTCTATACTAGTCTAACCCTAACATCTCTATACTAGCCTAACCCTAACATCTCTATAGTAGCCTAACCCTAACATCACTATAGTAGCCTAACCCTAACATCTCTATACTAGCCTAACCCTAACATCTCTATACTAGCCTAACCCTATCATCTCTATTCTAGCCTAACCCTAACATCACTATAGTAGCCTAACCCTAACATCTCTATACTAGCCTAACCCTAACATCTCTATACTAGCCTAACCCTATCATCTCTATGCTAGCCTAACCCTAACATCTCTATAGTGGCCTAACCCTAACATCACTATAGTAGCCTAACCCTAACATCTCTATACTAGCCTAACCCTAACATCTCTATAGCAGCCTAACCCTAACATCTCTATAGTAGCCTAACCCTAACATCTCTATACTAGACTAACCCTAACATCTCTATACTAGCCTAACCCTAACATCACTATGCTAGCCTAACCCTAACATCTTTAATTTCAACCATATCCCTATCCTTAACGTTAACCGTAAATGTAACTCTAACAATAACATGCACACTAACCCTAATCCTAGCTCACTTTGAAGATCTACCATAAAAAAAATGTATTAAATTTATTTTTTTTAAAGTAATAATAATAACAGATTTTAAAAAAAAATTCCCATACTGAGTGAAATAATTCATTAATTTATTTCATTGACTTATCAAGGAAGAAAACACGATTGTTGTTTTCTTTACAGCTTTAATACAGACATTTACACTGACTTGTGTTTCGTATATTTAGCTTTAACGAAATATGACGTTAAATGGTCTAATCAAAGTCAAAACATAACATTAGGGCCGTCCATAAAGTACGTCACGCTATTTTTTAACATTTTTAACTCACCCCCTCCCCCTGTCACAAACTGTCACAAATCTCGGGACCCCCCCCCCTAAAGTACGTCACACTTTCGAACAAAAATGTTGTTTTTTATTTCAAAAAATAATTAAAATTTAATATAAACACCGTGAACTTCACACATGGCCGGACCCCCCCTACCCCCTGCCACAAACTGTCACACTTTCTTACACCCCCTCCCCCCCCTGGAGCGCGACGTACTTTATGGACGGCCCCTTAAATGGTTGAATCAATGTCCACATATAACTTTAAATAGTCTAGTCTACTGGTCATCGTGGAAAATTGTTTACCTTTAAAAAAAAAGTGTGGGGGTGGGGTGAGTGTGGGGGTGGATAAATGTTGTCATAGTGTTACAGCATAGGAAAAACACAAGTATATCAAATCTAATGACTAAATCAACTAAAATCAAAGTCTGAGGTTGTGCCTCCATGCCCACGTATTTCCCCCATTACCAATAATCTTATGTTCTTAATCTCTATTTTTGGACCAATTGTCAGCCAATGAGCAATTAATAAAATGCAATAATGGCGTCTGGGCCAGGGGAGATCAGCCAAGAATCCAGTAAGACCACGCGCAATGAACGTGTTGCTATATATAGTAACCTGTCAGTTTTCATTAGTGCTCTCTTTACGACGGTCGGAGAAATTAACTAGTGGGCATTGGGGAAGGAACTCATGGGGAAAAATTGCCTAAATTAATTGAAAATGCATAATTTTTCGACACAACAGTCATTCTCTCTTAACTTACATGTGATGCAGAAGAAAAAGAGGGGGGAAGGAGGGGGTGAGGTCAGAGAACTGTGGGATGGCTATAAATATACGCATCGAAATATTGTTTAGCAAAAGCAGTGTTACTTGATTAAATGATGCCATATGATTATAAGCTCGCATAGGATTATATGATGCTACATGATCAAAAGATGTCAGATGATTGTATGACGCCACATGATTAATTTCACATTATTATAGAATCCTATATGATTATATGATGCAACATGATTAATGTCACATTATTATAGAATCCTATATGATTATATGGTGCCACATGATTAATGTCACAGTATTATAGAGTCATATATGATTATATGATGCCACTTGATTTATGATTCCACGCGATATATTATCCCAAAATGACTAAATGATTCCTCAAAATTATTTGATGTCACATGATTATGTGACGTCACATGATTAAATGATAGCACGTGATTACATTGACGCCGCATGTTTATATAATGTCTTATGATTGTAATGTTCGTTTGAGCCCCCTGTGTCAAACTGTTAGTAGAACGAATGTCAAGACATCAATAGAACCCGTTTCAGAAACCAATAAAGCACACACACACACACCCACACACACATACACACATACACTCACATACACCCACACACACACACACACACAGAGAGAGACACACGCACGCACGCACACACACACACGCACTCTCACACACGCACACACACGTCTTGAATGGCTGCCATTCAACTCATAGAACTCACAGCGCTTCTCTGCTGAACTGCTAGCGGGAACAGTGTTCTTGCCTTAGAAGTAGTGATGGATTCCATTTCTCCTGATGTTATCCTTCAGTACTCGAACCTGCAGCTAGGTGTTTCTTTTCTTATAGTTTACCCTGCTACTAGATGTTTTCTTTTCTAGAATTTTACCATGCTTCTAGATGTTTCCTTTTCTAAGAGTTTACTCTGCTTCTAGATGTTTTCTCTTATAGGAGTTTACCTTGCTTCTAGATGTTTACTTTTCTATAAGATTACCTTTTTTTATTTTCTAGGAGTTTACCCTGTTTCTAGATGTTTTCTTTCGAGGAGGTTACTTTACTTATAGATGTTTCTTTCTAGGAGTTTACCCTACCTCAGTTCAAGTTTTTTTCTATACATTTTCTTTTCTCATTCAAAACTACACCCCCCATCCCTATTAAATCTTCTCCTGGTATCAATATGTATTAAATCCCTTTTTAACAATTATTTTGTAGTTTTCTAAAGAGAGGGTGGCAAAAAAAAATTGTGATAACAAATAATAATGTGAAAAATTTGTACGGAACGTTGGGTTTGAGCGGTTGGTTACCTCCCCTTTTTTAGATAATGGTTCTTGGTTATTAAACATTTGTGGACCTAACTGGCGTGACAGCCATCAAGGTGGCGGGCCATTAGCGTTGTGTCAGGCCGTTGTTTACAGGGGTTCTCAATTTGACACAGATCGTCAAGTAGATAGATGTCCTGAAGGGCAGCTGGATTTCTTAGGGTCTAGCAATATGTCCACAAGTGCAGACGGACGTCTGCTAGGGTAGAAGGATGTTCTGTAGTATGTAGTAATATCCTTTATAGCAGGGGTCGGGAAACCATGGCTCGCGAGCCAGATGTGGCTCTATTGATGGCTGCATCTGGCTCTCAGAAAAATGTTCGATTATAAAAATAAAAGTTTATTCAGACTCCTTTTATCTATGTATTAATTGCATGTAAAAAAAACAACAACAGCATAATAGTGCTATTTAAAAGAATCAGATACATAATTATTGTACTGTTAGTGTTGAAATTACACAAAATGCACATATTTTCTTGAGTTTTTAGCTTTAAACATAATGTATGGCTCTCACAGAATTACCTTTCAAAATATGTGGTGTGTATAGTTCTCTCTCACAGAAAGAGTGCCGACCTCTGCAGTATAGTAATGAGATGTCCCATTTTGTAAAGAGACGTTCTCTAAAATATAAAATGTCGCCTAGTGTATACAGATTTTTAATTTTTATCGAAATTTAAAACAACAACAACAACAACAAAACAAAACAAAAAACAAAACAAAACTATAATTGTATATTACAATATTCAGTTTGTCATCCCCTGCTCTAGACTATAGTCACACAGAGTAAATTTTTAACAAAGTCAAGGTTGTTTCCCTTTGACTACTGTACAGGTTTCGTGAATTTCCCCATAGTCTAAGAAACAGCCTCTCCCACACCCTCCCTAAACACACAAATACACACGCGTCAAATATAAACACACACACGCACACACACACATATATATATATATATATATATTTATACACACGCTTAACCCCTTTCCCCTATTCCTACTTAGTTTCTTAATATTTAGATTTTAATCCTTCTTCTGGATCGCTCGGCTCTAATCCTTTTTGCTTGTAAAATGTCGAGCTCTTGAAGCCATGAGAAGCTAATTACACAGTCTGTAGCAAGAGTATATCAATATTAGCTTAACCTGTCAGTAACCAGTAATTGTTTTAAAAAATTAAATGGATGTCCACATAATTGCCACTTGAATGGGTCCACTACCTTTCTTCCCATATGAGTCAGAGCCAGATGTCTTGAACTTGAACAACACCAACATATCCTGAGTTAAAACTAGATACCCACAGCAAATCCTGAGTTTTATTTAGATAACCTGTATGGTTGTATTAAATACCAGTGAGGCTGGTGTTTTGTTGGAGTTTGGGTGCCCTAAACACAACAGTGCGCCCATGGGGCTGGTGTTTTGTTGGAGTATGGGCGCCTCAAACACATTGGGGCTGATGTTTTGTTGGAGTAAGGGCGCCTCAAACACAACATTGGTGTTTTGTTGGAGAGATGATCACTCGTGTCGTGACGTCGTTATCGGGTGATCAATTCCCACGCCGAACCTAGACCCCCCTCCCCCACCCCTGTCATGTAAATAATGGACATTTACGAACCGTCCTGCTCGCCACAACACAGCACAGGTCAGCAGCAAGAAGGATGAGACGCTGCAAAACGAGGCGGAGCCGAGGGATTGCCGAGTGGGAGTCGTGCCAAAATAATGCGCACCCGATTTTGGGGGGCATAGGTTGCTTCTTTCTTTCTTTATTTTTTTAAGCAGGTGACACGCGCAGACAACTCGAGGTGTCGAAAACGAACATTTTTAGGTGACGGACGGGGCGGGGCGGTTGAATATTTTCATCATTTTCACGAACACACCGTTGGTGACGTCCTGTGTTGATGACGTCATGTTTTCAGTCCCATGTTAATGTCGTGTTGTGTTGATGACGTTCTATGTTGTGGAGTCATGGGTTGATGCTATGGCGGATTAAAAAGGGGGGGGGGTGAACGTACTAAAGCCAGGGGCCCCCGATGATTTAGGGACCCCCAAATTTAGTATATTTTATAATAAAGATGGACAAATGTTTACACGAATCGCTGAAAATATGATAAATTAAATAAATTAATAAAATCGTATCTATTATTATTAATCTGATATCTATTCCGATACGATAGTCTTAAAATATTATTCGAAAAAACCTGATTTGATTGGCTCACAAACAGAAATTATTAAAGAATATTGGTTATATATCTTAAATTGACATAATTTCGTCGAGTTCTGGTGGTCTAATCGGATATATATAGGCTTTTGATCGATCCCCCGGTGGGGTGTGGCATTTAAAAAAAATTAGAATTTGTATTTTTAACATTTGTCTTTTACAATTAATTTTACGATACCGGCAAACAGTTATTTCTTCTTGTTCGGTTTTTCATGAATAATCTATTTGGCTGAATAGTTACAAGTTACAGTCTTATATTAGCTGCTAGCAATCATTTTATCTAAAGGTACACTGGCTGGATAGGGCCCCAGTTTGAATTGCAGCCAGGGGCCCCCCGTGCAGTCTTAATCCGCCCCTGGGTTGATGGTATATTAAATTGTCGAAGTCCAACATTGGTGACGTCAGACGTTACAAAAATACTTCTGATGGCGCACTACGTTAATCAAATTCAAAATATGTTTTAATGCGAACATTTCGCAGATGTAACAGAAACATGCTGATATAAACTTGTGATGTGGCAGATGTTATTGATATAAACTTGTGATGTGGCAGATGTTATTGATATAAACTTGTGATGTGGCAGATGTTATTGATATAAACTTGTGATGTGGCAGATGTTATTGATATAAACTTGTGATGTGGCGGATGTTATTGAGCATGGGATAGTAGACGAATGTGTCCTTAGAATTGAGATTATAGATAATACATGGAAATTCTCTGCTAATATTTTCAACAAACGCATACATAAATGTGTACACAAATGAATGGAGGTAGACCCATCAATTTTTATTCAGATAACTAATATATAAATAGATATACATATTATATTTTTAAAATATTTTCTAGACTACATTAATGCTTATCACAAATTTATATTTTGAAATTAAGAAATGCAAAAAAAAATTATTGAATTTATTTTTCTAAGATTGTGATGAAGTTTCCATGTTTAATATCAAATATGAGATATTTATGGTCGGGGGAGGGGGGTGTTGAGGTGGATGGATGAAGTGCGAAGCGGAAAATGAATGATTTCTGCGTCCTGGCAGAAGTAAATTAGGTCCAGGCCCTGATGGATGGTGGGTAGGGTGAAAGGAATAAAGGGGGTATGTGGGGTATTGAAGGTATGTGGTGTATGTAGTGAATGTGGGGTATGAGAGATATGTCGTGTACGTGAGGTCTGTGGGGTATATGAAATATGTGGGATATGTGAGGTATTAGAGGTTTGTTGGCTACGTGAGATTTCTGGGGTATCTGTGGTTTGTGGGTTATATGAGGTATATGGGGTATATGGGGCATGTGGGGTATGTGGGGTATATGGGGTATGTGGGGTATATGGGGTATGTGGGGTATGTGGGGTATATGGGGTATGTGGGGTATATGGGGTATGTGGGGTATGTGGGTATTCAGTTAATGTGGTAAAGGTTTAGATATCCAATCAATATTCAATCATCTTTCTCTCACTCTTCAGTCTTCACTATGTCACTCTTCGGTCTTTACTATGTCACTCTTCAGTCTTTACTATGTCACTCTTCAGTCTTTACTATGTCACTCTTCAGTCTTTACTATGTCACTCTTCAGTCTTTATTATGTCACTCTTCAGTCTTCACTCTTCAATCTTCCCTCTGTCACTAGTTATTCACAATTTGGTAATCTTTTTTGTCCCCACCCAGTAACCATTGAATCATCAGTCTGTCACCATTCTGTCACCATTCTGTCGCCATCCTGTCACCATCCTGTCACCATTCCGTCACCATTCCGTCACCATTCTGTCACCATTCTGTCACCATTCAAGCTGCTCATTAGCTTTTCTCCATTTCCTACAGCTCTCATTAGCTCCTTATCATTAAATAATTTGATACGTTCATTAATCCGTAAATGAATTTATTTATATTTATGAATTGCGATCCAAGCCAACTTTTATACTAGTTGAAAACTTCAAGTAGATTTCAAATCGTTTCTAATTAAAAATTAAAACTATTACTAACAGTATTATTGTACATTTAAATATAAGAGCGTTGGTGTGACTCAAAGAAAATAATCTGAAATTAAAGATTGAAAATTACTTGCTGAAATTGTATACGTATATATTATAAAATATCAAAATATTCATTCATATTTTCCCCCTCATATGCCATTTATCTATCCCTTGAAAATCTTTTTAATTCCTATTATCTATAACAAAGCCTAGTTATTAAAAATAGTTCTGTAAAAGTACATAATGTCAAGATATGTTTCAAATGGCTTGCAACAAAAATTTAGGAAAATAATAAGTGCACGTTTTTTTTACTTGTCTAACCATCTTTCTATGACTCACTTTTCGCTTGTGGCCAGATTGTCTTAACTTTTTCCATGCAGCCAAATAAAAAAAAGAAAAGATGCTCAAATGAGAAAGAAAAAAAAACAACCCTGAGATGCTTATCTCCAGCAGATTTCCGTGTTCATGAGATTCTTCATTTCCTTATTGCCCAAGGGGGAAAGGGGCATTCACTGATGATTAAAGTATTTATTCCAGCGACCGGGCAACACACGTACATATTGTATAATTAGCTTTCTTTATATTCCAGTGAATTGCACAATACAGCAAGAAATAATAAATAATTTGATGGAAGTAAAACATGGTGTATCGGAGTATGACATTAAACATTGAAAGAAACATACACCCGTCCACACATACACCCGTCCACACATACACCCGTCCACACATACACCCGTCCACACATACACCCGTCCACACATACACATGTCCACACATACACCCGTCCACACATACACCCGTCCACACATGACACACCCGTCCACACATACACCCGTCCACACATACACCCGTTCACACATACACCCGTCCACACATACACCCGTCCACACATACACCCGTCCACACATACACATGTCCACACATACACCCGTCCACACATACACCCGTCCACACATGACACACCCGTCCACACATACACCCGTCCACACATACACCCGTCCACACATACACCCATCCACACATACACCCGTCCACACGTACACCCGTCCACACATACACCCATCCACACATACACCCGTCCACACATACACCCGTCCACACATACACCCGTCCACACATACACCCGTCCACACATACACCCGTCCACACATACACCCGTCCACACATACACCCGTCCACACATACACCCGTCCACACATACACCCGTCCACACATACACATGTCCATACATACACATGTCCATACATACACCCGTCCACACATACACCCGTCCACACATGACACACCCGTCCACACATACACCCGTCCACACATACACCCGTCCACACATACGCCCGTCCACACATGACACACCAGTCCACACATACACCCGTCCACACATTCACCCGTCCATACATACACCCGTCCACACATACACCCGTCCACACATACACCCGTCCATACATACACCCGTCCACACATACACCCGTCCACACATACACCCGTCCACACATACACCCGTCCACACATACACCCGTCCACACATACACCCGTCCATACATACACCCGTCCACACATACACCCGTCCACACATGACACACCAGTCCACACATACACCCGTCCACACATACACCCGTCCATACATACACCCGTCCACACATACACCCGTCCACACATACACATGTCCATACATACACCCGTCCACACATACACCCGTCCACACATGACACACCCGTCCACACATACACCCGTCCACACACGACACACCCGTCCACACATACACCCGTCCATACATACACCCGTCCACACATACACCCGTCCACACATACACCCGTCCACACATACACCCGTCCACACATACACCCGTCCACACATACATCCGTCCACACATACATCCGTCCACACATACACCCGTCCACACATACACCCGTCCACACATACACTCGTCCACACATACACCCGTCCACACATACACCCGTCCACACATACACCCGTCCACACATACACCCGTCCACACATACACCCATCCACACATACACCCGTCCACACATACATCCGTCCACACATACACCCGTCCACACATACACCCGTCCACACATACATCCGTCCACACATACACCCGTCCACACATACACCCGTCCACACATACACCCGTCCACACATACACATGTCCATACATACACCCGTCAACACATACACCCGTCCACACATGACACACCCGTCCACACATACACCCGTCCACACATACACCCGTCCATACATACACCCGTCCAAACATACACCCGTCCACACATACACCCGTCCACACATACAATCGTCCACACATACACCCGTCCACACATACACCCGTCCACACATACACCCGTCCACACATACACCCGTCCACACATACAATCGTCCACACATACACCCGTCCACACATACACCCGTCCACACATACACCCGTCCACACATACACCCGTCCACACATACACCCGTCCACAATACACCCGTCCACACATACACCCGTCCACACATACACCCGTCCACACATACATCCGTCCACACATACATCCGTCCACACATACACCCGTCCACACATACACCCGTCCACACATACACTCGTCCACACATACACCCGTCCACACATACACCCGTCCACACATACACCCGTCCACACATACACCCGTCCACACATACACCCATCCACACATACACCCGTCCACACATACATCCGTCCACACATACACCCGTCCACACATACACCCGTCCACACATACATCCGTCCACACATACACCCGTCCACACATACACCCGTCCACACATACACCCGTCCACACATACACCCGTCCACACATACACCCGTCCACACATACACATGTCCATACATACACCCGTCAACACATACACCCGTCCACACATGACACACCCGTCCACACATACACCCGTCCACACATACACCCGTCCAAACATACACCCGTCCACACATACACCCGTCCACACATACAATCGTCCACACATACACCCCGTCCACACATACACCCGTCCACACATACACCCGTCCATACATACACCCGTCCACACATACACCCGTCCACACATACACCCGTCCACACATACAATCGTCCACACATACACATGTCCATACATACACCCGTACACAGATACACCCGTCCACACATACACCCGTCCACACATACACCCGTCCACACATACACCCGTCCACACATACAATCGTCCACACATACACCCGTCCACACATACACCCGTCCACACATACAATCGTCCACACATACACCCGTCCACACATACAATCGTCCACACATACACCCATCCACCCTTCCACACATACACATGTCCATACATACACCCGTCCACACATACACATGTCCATACATACACCCGTCCACACATACACCGGTCCACACATACACCCGTCCACACATACAATCGTCCACACATACACATGTCCATTCATACACCCGTCCTCACATACAATCGTCCACACATACACCCGTCCACACATACACCCGTCCACACATACACCCGTCCACACATACACCCGTCCACACATACACCCGTCCACACATACAATCGTCCACACATACACATGTCCATACATACACCCGTCCACACATACACCCGTCCACACATACACCCGTCCACACATGACACACCCGTCCACACATACACCCGTCCACACATACACCCGTCCACACATACACCCGTCCATACATACACCCGTCCACACATACACCCGTCCATACATACACCCGTCCACACATACACCCGTCCATACATACACCCGTCCACACATACACCCGTCCACACATACACCCGTCCACACATACACACGTCCATACATACAACTACCCATACATTTCACACATACACCAGTAAATACAACAGTGGACACCTATACCAGCCATACAACAGTGGACACCTATACCAGCCCATACAACAGTGGACACCTATACCAGCCCATACAACAGTGGACACCTATACCAGCCCATACAACAGTGGACACCTATACCAGCCCATACAACAGTGGACACATATACCAGCCCATACAACAGTGGACACCTATACCAGCCCATACAACAGTGGACACCTATACCAGCCCATATAACAGTGGACACCTATACCAGCCCATAGAAAGCACAGCTACATAAGGCATAACTGAAACATTCAGCGTCCCATACAATAGAGAACGATAATAACATACAGAAGCCCATACATGACATATAACCACAACTGAAACATACATCAGCATATAATAAACATATCAGCACATAACACATTCATATATGAAAGACTCTATCAGCACATAGCACATTCAAATATCAAATACTGACTCTATCAGTACACAACACATTCACATATCAAATACCGACTCTATCAGTACATATACATTCAAATATCAAATACTGACTCTATCAGTACACAACACATTCACATATCAAATACCGACTCTATCAGTACATACACATTCAAATATCAAATACTGACTCTGTCAGTACATAACACATTCACATATCAAATACTGACTCTATCGTACATAACACATTCACATATCAAATACCGACTCTATCAGTACATACACATTCACATATCAAATACTGACTCTATCAGTACATAACACATTCACATATCAAATACTGACTCTATCAGTACATAACACATTCACATATCAAATACTGACTCTATCAGTACATAACACATTCACATATCAAATACTGACTCTATCAGTACATAACACATTCACATATCAAATACTGACTCTATCAGTACATAACACATTCACATATCAAATACCGACTCTATCAGTACATACACATTCACATATCAAATACTGACTCTATCAGTACATAAAAGATTTACTGACCACAAACTCTGATTACCACAGGCCACTCGAGCACCGCGTCCCAATTTATCAAGTACATCTAGAACTTATTATGTAAAAAATAATAAATTGTGTAAAAATGTGTGTTTAGAAATACAAGGTGTTCAAACTAAAGTCGTTTTTTTCCTGTTAAGGTAGAGAATACATGATATTTAAATACCTTTCATTATTTATTTGTACTGATAAAGAGATTCACTGAATCGCCTACATATGTGCTTGTTTATCAATGAGCTTTATACTTTTTGTTTTATTCACACAAATCATCTGTCTTGTATTTTACGTGATAGCTTTATAGCAGTCACACTCTAACAAATGACCTGTTGATATGTTGGTTGACTGAACGTATTGCCTTGGTGGCCATGTATTGATATGTTGGTTGACTGAACGTATTGCCTTGGTGGCCATATGTTGATATGTTGGTTGACTGAACGTATTGCCTTGGTGGCCATGTATTGATATGTAGGTTGACTGAACGTATTGCCTTGGTGGCCATGTGTTGATATGTTGGTTGACTGAACGTATTGCCTTGGTGGCCATGTATTGATATATAGGTTGACTGAACGTATTGCCTTGGTGACCATGTGTTGATATGTTGACGTTTCTTGTGGGTTCCACGCATTACCCAGCCGCCTAACTAGTGTTAGGTACCCATTCGGACAGGGGTGACTCAGGGACATTACATGGTTATTGACTGAACTTGTCGAATTGAAGAAAAGTGTGAAACTTAAATACTAAAGTTCATTGCACTTTAATTGTTTTGTAACCTCAATTTTTTCACAACTTTTACATTTTCATCATATCCGAAAAAACATTTAAGTCTACAATATATGCATTTTGGCCCTCAGGACGCGGGAAAGATTTCTTACTGGTCCGCAATATCAACTGTACTATAAAAATAAAAGCCATGGCCCCTACATATACATCGGGACAAAAACACTAGAACCATGATGGCCCGGGCGTCCATCTCTCTCTCTCTCTCTGCTAATAACAAAGGAAGTAGGAGCGCACCAAAAATAGCGGTTTGTGTTCATTAATGAGGAAAAACCCCGAGCATCGAGTTGCGGCAGACCAGCCTTAGTGTTAATAATGTCAGGAGACAAGTAGCATTATTTTCTTCCGTTTCATTGGTTCATTAGCTCCCACCAGCATCGACCTTCGGTAACAAGGAGAAGGAAAATATATTAATAACGAGTTGAAATTTTGTTTTTCTCACAGCAACAAATATTGTGAAAGTCATTGAAATTTTGATTGTTGATGCCCAAATAAACTTTTTTTTACAAAGTTGATTTCGTCGTTGGTGTTTTGAAAAAATAAATGTTTCTAATTTTGTGAAGATCGAGGCAAAGTTAGTGCGAGGTTTGTAAATGTGAAAAAAAAATGTTTAATAACTTGTTTGTTAATGTTCGAAACAATAATTATGATAATGAAATTGCGTTTCAAAAATGTAACAAAAGGACCTCGCTGTCAGAAGTACATCCTCACCAAAACAGGATATCGGATGCGAATGTCTGATTGTATAAATATAACGTTTGTGTCAATTTGGACGAGTTAATAATAATTACACGTTTTTTTTACATGCGTTCAATTCTTTATTAGATTTCTTTATATGTGTTTTCAAATCATCAGACCTCAGTTTTTATTAATTTACCTGGACGGAAATTCCTTTCTATTCGTAACTTACGTCTTGTCATTTACTGACCAGAGTAGTGGAGGGACATTTATTATAATATTTATGCGGCTGTGGGGGATGGGTTAAATTCCAATTGAAGAATTCCTAAATTTTGGCACTAATAAGTCAATAATCAAAGAGCAGCAGAGAAATGTTTATACGTGTAAATAGTATATCATGCATACAATTTAATTTTAGTATTTTTAAACAAAAACCGTTATTAATTTGTCTAAACTTAACTATAGGTGATTTGTAATGAATGGGTTGCTGATGCCACATGCCAGTACCTTTCAGTTTAAATAAATAATTGAATTGCTACAGCTAAATCTGAAAACTTAGCTAATTCCCCATTGGTTGATGACTGAGTAGTGCGTTCATTGTCCGAATCAGTGGAACTGACCATGGTAAATGTTCATATAACAGGCATTTTTAAGTGGAAAGTAGATTTGAATCCCTGTTCGAGGTTATAATGTAAGAGTGGTTTGTCATGAACGCAGATGTAGATGTCGCTAACAACTAATAATATGAACATATGGTGATGGTATCAGACACACTCGTCTACACTAGAAGCCAATTGTTCTTTCAGCATGTTAAGCTGCTCACAAATAAATCCATGGTCAGTGCGAACATGGCGGGGTTTTCTATGTCTGTTTCAAAAACTGACCAGCAAACCACAATAGCAAACCATTTCATGTAACATTAAATATCTTTTCATTTATAATTTCTCTCTCTTTCTTTTACTTCCCAGAATAGCGAGTGTGTTTATTAAACCCGACCCTCCCCCCAACAACCCATACCCTATTGAGTACCATGTTTAACAGGACGCAATAATCTTCTGCTTAGCCGGAGCGTCAGTTTCATAGAAGAAACATTGTTGTTGATGATATAAAAGGAACTATAGCAGAAAAGTCGTGACGAAAGCCACAAAAATCAACAGTTAACAATGTACACAAAGTATCATAGAAGAACATTATTGTTGTCGATGATATGGCAAAGGAACTATAGCACAAAAGTCGTGATGAAAGCCACAAAAATCAACAGTTAACAAAAAGTTGAAGTGGAAATATTTTAATGAAGTTATTTTGAACAAAAAAAACAAATACAAACTTGTGAAATTATTAAAACAATTGTAATTAGAAGGGGAAACAACTGAAAGCCAATTACAGGGAAAGAACTCTTTGATATCACAGGAGGGAAAAAAAAAGATAAATCAGATTTTCCGATTTTGATTGAGATACAAAAAATAACATGAATGCAAATGTATGACAAAATTGAAACATGTTTGAGGACTGAGATGGTAACAGAGCAACTTTAGATCTAACATGGACAATAATGGTCTGTTGTACTGACTTTAGATCTAACAATAGACAATAATGGTCTGTTGTACTGACTTTAGATCTAACAATAGACAATAATGGTCTGTTGTACTGACTTTGGATCTAACAATAGACAATAGTGGTCTGTTGTATGTAGCTTTAGATCTTTAAAAAAATGTATCATTGTAAGAATATATGCAGCAAGAGGTTAGCTAGCATCAAAATTTACACCCCCCCCCCACCCTCCAATTGAAATATTGATCAAGTGACAGAAGACTTGTTATCAACTAATTCATGACACTGTCAGCCCTATTCAAATAAGTTGAGTCATAGACAATGATTCAATGATTGTTGTTGTCTAAGTTTGTTACAAGGGATAGTTCAGAGAGTCAAATAAAATGTCACAATTAGAAGGATACCGACATAAAGATGAGAATGTTCATGTAACATATTCTACTGTTATAGTGGCAGACATAACTATTTCAATACAAAAAAGCAAGCAGATAATGGCGTAATAGAGGATACGAGATGCTGGCTTGACCTGTGTATAATGATGGCATGGCAGGCTATAAATAAGATGACAGGCTGTCACCAAGCATACACGTGTATTAAGACTGTCACATGGCAGGCTATAAATAAGGTGACAGGCTGTCACCAAGCATACACGTGTATTAAGACTGTCACATGGCAGGCTATAAATAAGGTGACAGGCTGTCACCAAGCATACACGTGTATTAAGACTGTCACATGGCAGGCTATAAATAAGGTGACAGGCTGTCACCAAGCATACACGTGTATTAAGACTGGCACATGGCAGGCTATAAATAAGGTGACAGGCTGTCACCAAGCATACACGTGTATTAAGACTGTCACATGGTAGACTATGCCAGTGTAAATATATGATAAAATAGTTGTGTAGATAAGGTTTATCATTGACTAGAAAGGATACATTGATAAAATAATAAATTGCAGTGAGAGAGTGGGGAAAAAAGCTTTGGCTTTCATTTCAGTTGAAGAAAATTCCATTTAATGTAGCAAAAAAAAACAAATTGAATTTAATGTCAAAATTTGGAACATGGAAAAACCAGTATATTTCAAAAGTGAATGAATAAATGCCAGGATGGTGTTAGACCACATATATATATGTGAATGAAACATATTTTAAATATTTGCAGTTTTCAGGAACTAGCTTACAGCCGGAGTAGTTTGTCCCAAATTTGTCTAGGAGATCATTAGATCTACTGCAAATTTAATATCTCAAAGCCCCTGGATATTAGTTGAAATCACAGTAGTGAAAATAAAAATAAAATATTTGTACAGAAATAAAGATGTTAGCAAATAAAATACAATATTAACCAAGTAAAACTAATAAACATATATATTTAATATATTTATGTAATTATATATGAGCTATATAAAGATTAAATACATTTGATTATGTTTTTGACCACACAATGTTAATATAATGTAGAATGTTAGTGCGAGGTTAGCATAAAAGTCAGGTCTGTTAAATCCAGTTGGGCCAACAAAAGTACAAAAAAGTACACAATCAAAACTTCTTACAAAAACACAAACATCAATACTCAAAAAATTTTTGGACCACAAGGGTTAGTAAGAATGTTCAATCTAAAATACAAAAATGGTCCAAAATATGATGTGGTTAATTTTTAATTTTTAAAAATACATGTCATGAATTAAATAAACTGTAGGGAAAAAAAAAGAAATCAAAATGCATGTGTAAAGGTAACTCTTTCAAATATATGCAGGGACATTAAACATATTGAGCCATCATCTTTTTGTCTTTACAGCTGTCCTCTACTCTGGATAAGATAGGTAAACTTGACAAGGGCAGTTACACCGAACAAGGGCGGACAACACTTGCCAGGGGGAGCTGCAAGGCACAATGCCATTTTTGTGTCATTGGCCCTCAAGTCTAGCACGACAGACAAGTGCAGCACAGCAAAGTGTCACTATCCAATAACAAAATTGTTTTAATAAAGCAATCAAAGTGGTCCAATTATAATACCAACAAAAATTCAAGAGGATCTATGTCATTGATTAAAGTTAAAGTATTCCAATAAAAAACAAAAGCTTTATGAGATCGTGTTTCAACTGACCTCAACACACACACACAAATACATCTAGAAACATGACTGACCTCAACACACACACACAAATACATCTAGAAACATGACTGACCTCAACACACACACACAAATACATCTACCAAAGTGAAAGAAACATGTTATCCAAGCAAATGTGGAATGATGGTGTACTTTGTACTGTTCAGAGAACGATCCTCAAACCAGCCAACAAAAGCCACAATGCATGTCTAAATATCATGTTTGGCCACAGTGTGAGAACTCAAGAATATATGTTAACATTTTCAACCAGCCAACGCTAATCTTTATGACAAGTTGTTGAACACGGCAACCTATTAAACCACAACATCCTCCACAAATGAACCCCTAATGTAAGTCCCAACTAATCCCTGATTTGTGTTTCCTGAACGCCCAGCAACAACGGATCCTTTAATACCTTCCCCCCTTTGTCCCTCCACACACACTACTGAACGCAGTTAAAGTCTCCAGGGACACGGTATTTGTTAATGATGGTGTGAGATTCTATCACAATCAAGTTAATCACTGCACTTGTTTTAAAACATAACAGGAGACAAAAGGTGGGCGGGAAGATACAGGGGGCTGGGGGAATCCTTCAGTTGACCATTTCTTGTTGCCTGTGACATGTGGACTGAAGGTTCAAGTGGTTAATGGGGGAGATGGACACACGTTAACTCTGATGTAGGATCTTTTTTTTTAGAATGGTTATAAGTTCAGTAACCCTCACCTATATATAGATAGATATATATTTATTTGGCCACAATGAGCGGCTGGATAGCGTAGTCAATAGTTTGCTCGCCTCACAAGCTGAGGGACGTTGGATCGAGCCCACGTTTAAGCCACAATTAAAATGTTGATGGATGACTATCGCTTAAAAAGTTCTCTGCTGACCTGCAGAGGAGATGGGCGCCGCCAAGTCTACCAAGCCCCGAGAAAGTTCTAATGGAAACATCAGAACCCCCTACGACCACCAGGTTATGGGACCCCCCCCCCAAAAAAAAATCAATGCCAGTTAAAAAGTTAAGTAACATTATCAACAGTACTGTAGCAACATTAAATATGTATGCGTTTATGTAATAGAGAAAAGATACGCTAAGAAAGTTAAAAGGTATTAGTTAAAATAAATAATGAATTATTATGAATACTTAAAAATTGATTTTATAATTATTGAAAACAAAATAATTAAAAATGTAATAGCTTATCTCCATTCAAGTATATTTTTCTCTATTGAAAATACTTCTTTAAAAAACTTTTTACATTATTGGATGATACTAATCAAGTGGCCAGGTAAGTTTTAAGTGTAAGAGTGAAAGGTATCTTTGGTTAATGCAGCATAGACTGGTTAAATGGTCAGATGGGTAGATGTTTAGAATGGGTGGACTGGTCAGATAGACTGGACAGATGGGAAAACTGGTCATTTGAAAGTGCTGTCCACATAGGTTGGACTTATATATAACTTGGACACACTAAGGTTAGTGAATGGCTATTTAAAAGGGCGTGTTTCAAGTAACAGGAAATGTTGTGACACATCAGAGAGGAGGGACTATAGAGTCTGGAGGGACCCAGGAGTAGAAGTATCTCAAGGTAGCAGGAGAAATATGTCAACTGTTTTAAAGATGAAGTTTCGTCAATGCACTCCATCACAAATATTAGACAAACAAAAACTTCTTGAAGTAATGATACTTCTACTTGCTTATCTAAGGATGGTCCCGTAAAACTATATTGGCTGGTGAGTAACCAAGGACCACGTCATAGCCAAGTCAAATATTCCATGAATCAACCTAACATTGCCAAGTCAACTATTCCATGAATCAACCTAACATTGCCAAGTCAACTATTCCATGAATCAACCTAACATTGCCAAGTCAACTATTCCATGAATCAACCTAACATTGCCAAGTCAACTATTCCATGAATCAACCTAACATTGCCAAGTCAACTATTCCATGAATCAACCTAACATTGCCAAGTCAACTATTCCATGAATCAACCTAACATTGCCAAGTCAACTATTTTAAGACTTAAGTCAAACGTATAACAAGAGGGAAGTCAGTCGGTGACTTGAAAGAGTGCTAGCAACCCTGGCCCCCATTTGACTGATTGGAGCTGTAGACAAAGGCCAGTTAATCCCCCCGCCAGCTAGATCAGATATTCCCGGAGTTTGAAAGTCTTTTATTTGTTGTGAACATGAGAGAAACAGCTTCATCCCATCAGACTAAGGGTTAACTAGTTTGGTAGAGCTAATGGAAACATCCCACAATGGCTGACGTGACTTTTACATTAGCAAATGGACAGATTAGAAACTAATCAGGTAAGATTTCGTTTTTTCGGTTTATTCTTTAATACCGCGGGATTGGATATAAGAAATAAATCAGCTGCTGTCAGTTTTACCTGTTGTTTTGGACACAAGGTAAATTGTGGTCCTTCCTGGTAGTCAATAGGATTCACACCAAACAAAATAATTTAAAAAAAAAGAATTATTATAAAGACACCATTGTAATAATACAGCCAACAAAAGGATGAAAATCAAGTCAAGTGAATTTAGCACCAAAGATTTGACAGAACTCTGGGGACTCATTGAAGCTAACTTTTGTTAACATTCCAATACAATATATTTGTCAACATTCCCATATAATAAATTTGTCAAAATTCCTATTCAATATATTCAACATTCCAATATAATGAATTGGTCAATATTCCAATACAATATATTTATCCACATTCCAATATAATGAATTGGTCAAAATTCCAATACAATATATTTATCCACATTCCAATATAATGAATTGGTCAATATTCCAATACAATATATTTATCCACATTCCAATATAATGAATTGGTCAAAATTCCAATACAATATATTTATCCACATTCCAATATAATGAATTGGTCAATATTCGAATACAATACTGTTTCAAAAATGGTGTCCCGTAAAGGCCAGGAGTGGAAAGAATTAACTCGCTTGGTCATTTAATTTAAAATAACAAAACAGAATATGTCCTATTACGATTGTTGAGGAGAAAGGGGCTCAATGTAGATGACAGTAGGGGCCTCCAAATAGATCACAGTTTGAATTTTTAAAAATGTTAATGTTTGCTAACATTGTCACAGGATGCAATCTTTCCTTAAGACTTAAGAAGGCCAATCAGTTAAGTTTAGAGTAATGTATTTTATGTCACTCTGCAAGAAGAGTATTTCTAGTTACCTTGAAGTGAAATTAAGTTCAGAATACATTTTAAAAAATAAAGTTTTAAAACATTTTACAATAAAATAAGACTAAGAGTATACACTGGTATCTTGATACATAAAGATACACCATCAAAACTTCATTAAAAAGAAAAACTTGATATAAAAAATGTGATCTACAGTAAACACAGACAATTTTCTTTTTAAAGTGAAAAAAAACCACTTATTAAAGCCACACTTTTATCATCAAATTTGTTAGTGAAAATACTGCTGCCATCACAACACAAAAATTCTTTGGATAAAACCTATTAAAAAAAACTATAAAAAATTATACAGTATTAAAAAAACCCAACTTCTTAGGATTTTTAAAGTTAAAAAAAAAGTATAAAAATAATCATAAACCAAACAGTGAACCATCAACACATAAAACTAAATTTAACTTCAGCAAACATAGTTGAAAACCTCTAAATAAATTATTACATAAATCATGAAATATTACAATAATTTGATGTTCGTTTGTGTTTGAATTGGTTCATTATAAAGCAAGCACTTAACTCATTTCACCAACACATGGGACGCGGTGGTCGAGTGGCAGCGCGCTCGACTAGCGTACCGATGGTCACGGGTTCGAATCCATGTCAAGGCAAGGATTTGTTCCCGGGGCCTAGGGCATCCCTGAGTCACCCAGCTCCGAATGGATACCTAACACTAGTTAGGCGGCTGGGTAATGCGTGGAACCCACAAAGCCGTGGCCTGTGAACGCTGCATCACTGGCCAACAGATCATCTCTCATGGTCTGTGGACGCAATTATCTTCTGCATAGAAGGAGCGTCTGTATTGATAAGATAGATAGAACACATGTTTTTTAAAAAAAATTTTTTAAATGCATGAAGTTCATATTTTTAAGAGGTTCAAATCCATCGACGGTCAAATTATTATTTTTTTGAAAAATTAAATCATTTTCAATCAATTACTTTGTTAAGCATTTATTGTCAATGATGTCTCAAGCCATTGGTGTTTAACTTGGCATATACAAACACACACACTTAAACAAGTTTGTGAGTTGAAAAAAAGTGAGGAAGAAACAAGCAACTTCTGATGGCAGTAAACACATGATGGTAGTACAACAGTTGTCTGGCCTAAACTTAAAAGAAAAAAAGAATCATGGACCAATGTTTACAAAACTTTTGATGGTAATTGTAATGGGTTAGGAGAAAAGCCATTGTGGAGGTGGAGACTAGTAGCACCAATGCCATTGTGGAGGTGGAGACTAGTAGCACCAAAGACATTGTGGAGGTGGAGACTAGTAGCACCAACGCCATTGTGGAGGTGGAGACTAGTAACACCAAAGACATTGTGGAGGTGGAGACTAGTAGCACCAAAGCCATTGTGGAGGTGGAGACTAGTAGTACCAAAGACATTGTGGAGGTGGAGACTAGTAGCACCAACGCCATTGTGGAGGTGGAGACTAGTAGCACCAAAGACATTGTGGAGGTGGAGACTAGTAGCACCAACGCCATTGTGGAGGTGGAGATTAGTAACACCAAAGCCATTGTGGAGGTGGAGACTAGTAGCACCAAAGACATTGTGGAGGTGGAGACTAGTAGCACCAAAGACATTGTGGAGGTGGAGACTAGTAGCACCAAAGACATTGTGGAGGTGGAGACTAGTAACACCAAAGCCATTGTGGAGGTGGAGACTAGTAGCACCAAAGACATTGTGGAGGTGGAGACTAGTAGCACCAAAGCCATTGTGGAGGTGGAGACTAGTAGCACCAAAGCCATTGTGGAGGTGGAGACTAGTAGCACCAAAGCCATTGTGGAGGTGGAGACTAGTAGCACCAAAGCCATTGTGGAGGTGGAGACTAGTAGCACCAAAGTGTTTTAACATGAAAAGTTTGATCAACTTGCTTCAACCTCCACCCCCACCCCCCCCCACACACACACACACTTTACTAATGTGTATGAAACCAAAGATGTAAAGGATGATAATCTATATGTTAGTTTAGTTTTTTTGTGTTTTTTTTATCTTCCCCTGAATAATTGCTTGTAGTAATAGAGAATGTGAATGAATCCTTGGTTACTGAACCAGAAGACTTGATTGGTGTCATGCACTGAACATAACAATAACACAGCTTAGCAAAGATTGGCATTAGAACACCAATGAATTATTTCTCATAGGACATCAAGCAAGATAATTTGTTCATCATTAAGGACATATTTGATCTCTGATATAAAGTCAGGATTTGATCTCTGATATAAAGTCAGGATTTGATCTCTGATATAAAGTCAGGATTTGATCTCTGATATAAATTCAGGATTTGATCTCTGATATAAAGTCAGGATTTGATCTCTGATATAAAGTCAGGATTTGATCTCTGATATAAAGACAGGATTTGATCTCTGATATAAAGTCAGGATTTGATATCTGATATAAATTCAGGATTTGATCGCTGATATAAAGTCAGGATTTGATCTCTGAAATAAATTCAGGATTTGATCTCTGATATAAAGTCAGGATTTGATCTCTGATATAAAGTCAGGATTTGATCTCTGATATAAAGTCAGGATTTGATCTCTGATATAAATTCCGGATTTGATCTCTGATATAAAGTCAGGATTTGATCTCTGATATAAAGTCAGGATTTGATCTCTGATATATAGTCAAGATTTGATCTCTGGTACAGAGTCTATATTACTTCACAAAGTAGCATTTTAAATTAAATATCACTGGAAACTAAGACAATGTTAAGGAAAAAAAAACATTAAAAAATAATAATTACAAAAACAATACATAAAGTTGTTAAAACAAAGTTAAATAAATGTTGTTGGTGTAAAAGTTTGCTAACCCTGTACATTGAGACTGTGATGTGTACAACACAAGGATTGATCAACATTGAGACTGTGATGTGTACAACACAAGGATTGATCAACATTGAGACTGTGATGTGTACAACACAAGGATTGATCAACATTGAGACTGTGATGTGTACAACACAAGGATTGATCAACATTGAGACTGTGATGTGTACAACACAAGGATTGATCAACATTGAGACTGTGATGTGTACAACACAAGGATTGATCAACATTGAGACTGTGATGTGTACAACACAAGGATTGATCAACATTGAGACTGTGATGTGTACAACACAAGGATTGATCAACATTGAGACTGTGATGTGTACAACACAAGGATTGATCAACATTGAGACTGTGATGTGTACAACACAAGGATTTATCAATAAAAATATTGATGAAAGGGAGATCAATGGAGATGAAATGTTGGCTTGCTTGACAGCAGGTAAAACAAGAGGACAACAGCAGCACTTGGCAGGTTGACATACACCACATGAGTACAGCTGTCATGACACATACAATCATCAGTATAACAATTTTGTAACACATGTGTACAGTTTTTACCTATTACCACACATGTAAGATTGTTACAACTGCCTGTACTCAGTGCAACCATCTTGTTACAAAAAAACAGACTGGTACAAATATCATTAATTCAGACCAAGCATGTCTACACACTATACAACACTGATATATTCCATTAGACTACTGCAACGCCTCCAATGCTAATGATTGAACCAATTTCAATACTAACACTTAAATGACAACTATATAATGATTCAAGTTTTTCTTTTTTCTGATTACATCCCAGACAATCTTGCTACATTATTTATGGACTGTAGATATCTTTACATGGTTTTATTTCAAATTTTTAAACATAAAAAACAACAACAACAACAAAATAAATAAATACAGTGACAAAACAGTAAACACACACCAAATGGATTCTGAAAGCTTTACATGACACATATATAAAACACGGAAATATAAACAGTAATGGGCATACATATTTAAAGCCGTATATTGTAATTTTGATACTTGTTCAACTAATCTATAAATATACTTATCAATAAACAATAGAGTTGCTTTGGTGAAACATGATGGTATGACAATTGACAATAGTTGATGATCAAGAAGGAAACACTGATCTGGAGAAATGAATGCAACAAATGTTCTTGGCTCATTCTGAGCTGTTAGAAATAAAGTTGTTGGTAGACTTTTCAAAGCAGTACTTCCCATGTATGAACGGTTGCAGCAAAGTTTGGCGTCTTGGGTCAAAAATGGAATCAAATGATGAAACTGTGGAGTTTCTGGCAAGGGCTGATGGGACCTGGGGTAGAGAATAAAGAAAATCTCAAAATTTAGTGACAGTAGGGAAACTACTAGACAACTGTCACATTCTGTCCTTGAATAAACATACATATAGCATTCAGTAATTGTATGATTATACAGAATGGTCACATTATGTCATTGTATGAACACACACATGTCACACTCTGTCATTGCCTAAACACACATACATGTCACACTCTGTCATTGCCTAAACAACCATACATGTCACACTCTGTCATTGCCTAAACAACCATACATGTCACACTCTGTCATTGCCTAAACAAACACACATGTCACACTCTGTCATTGCCTAAACAACCATACATGTCACATTCTGTCATTGCCTAAACAACCATACATGTCACACTCTGTCATTGCCTAAACAACCATACATGTCACATTCTGTCATTGCCTAAACAAACACACATGTCACACTCTGTCATTGCCTAAACAACCATACATGTCACATTCTGTCATTGCCTAAACAAACACACATGTCACACTCTGTCATTGCCTGAACACACTTACATGTCACACTCTGTCATTGCCTAAACAAACACACATGTCACACTCTGTCATTGCCTGAACACACATACATGTCACACTCTGTCATTGCCTAAACAACCATACATGTCACACTCTGTCATTGCCTAAACAACCATACATGTCACACTCTGTCATTGCCTAAACAACCATACATGTCACACTCTGTCATTGCCTAAACAAACACACATGTCACACTCTGTCATTGCCTGAACACACATACATGTCACACTCTGTCATTTCCTAAACAAACACACATGTCACACTCTGTCATTGCCTGAACACACATACATGTCACACTCTGTCATTGCCTAAACAACCATACATGTCACACTCTGTCATTGCCTAAACAAACACACATGTCACACTCTGTCATTGCCTAAACACACATACATGTCACACTCTGTCATTGCTTGAACACACATACATGTCACACTCTGTCATTGTCTAAACACACACACATGTCACACTCTGTCATTGCCTGAAAACACACACATGTCACACTCTGTCATTGCTTGAACACACATACATGTCACACTCTGTCATTGTCTAAACACACACACATGTCACACTCTGTCATTGCCTGAACATACACACATGTGAACCTCTGTCATTGCCTGAACACACACACATGTCACACTCTGTCATTGCCTAATCACTCACACATGTCACACTCTGTCATTGCCTGAAAACACACACATGTCACACTCTGTCTTTGCCTAAACACACATACATGTCACACTCTGTCGTTGCCTAAACACACACACATGTCACACTCTGTCATTGCCTAATCACTCACACATGTCACACTCTGTCATTAAGTAAACACACACACATGTCACACTCTGTCATTGCCTAAACACACATACATGTCACACTCTGTCATTGCCTAAACACACACACATGTCACACTCTGTCATTGCCTGAAAACACACACATGTCACACTCTGTCTTTGCCTAAACACACATACATGTCACACTCTGTCGTTGCCTAAACACACACACATGTCACACTCTGTCATTACCTGAACACACACACATGTCACACTCTGTCATTGCCTAAACACTCACACATGTCACACTCTGCACTCATATAAATATTTCAACATCATCGCATTATATAATTCTCTGACCATTTAACCGTCATTTCTTGAACTAGTTTGACCACACGATTGTCCGATGTTGCTACGACTACCCCAACAATAGTTATAAACCAATGTGAGTCGACCAACCGAGAGAACGTTATGAACGCGTAAAGCCCCATCACCCCACACACAGTGTTTCCCTCACACTAAATGAGATTCCTCACAAACGAATAATCCAGAAAATGTAAAAACGTCTTAATCTTTTTAGCCAAATGACGTTACACGGTAAGGGGACACTAGTCTTCGCGGGAAAGGTTACCAAGACAGGGGTCGGGGGGCGGGCGGTGCACGGCCGGGCCCACAGGTCCAGACCATTTAGTTCCCGTCCCAGTGGGGAGTCCTGTATTACCGAATACAACTCGCTCTGGTGGCCGTGGAAATGAATCTGACCCAATTTACACTTTGCTATGGACAACTTCGTTCATTAGCCACGTTAAAAAAGAGGCCCCTGTGCCATGACTGGAATTTTTTAGTTTCTTCCCCTCTGTTTGTCTAGGGGTGAGTTATTATTTACTTTTTTTAAAACATAAAATACTGGCCAGTGGAGAATTTCTTGTATTATGATCTCCACATTGTACTTTGAAGGGTTAATTTTACCGGGGCTGCCTATTTTTATAAATGTCTCGACTAATTTTGCAAGGTTAACAAATTTGAATATGTTTTAAGAAAATCATGACGAAGGAAAGCACATAGAAAATATAGCATTTCAGCTAGTTATATTATCAAAATGATTATTATTTAATTCATTAAGGCGCAGTTTGGGCCGGGGGTGGACATTTCTTTTTTACCAGATGCCTTTTCAGGAAGAAAAAAAAACCCACAAAAAACAAAACAAAAACAACAACAAACAAAAAAAACTCGACTGTGACCTTTGCGACCTTAGGTTTGAGAACCGTAAGATTTGAGGGGAGATTGCCATTTTAATGCCTGCTTGGGGCCAGGAAGAAACACAACAAAATGTTGACTTTCTGAAGGAGGCCTGCTACCGTACCCTGATGGAGATGGTCTCGGAACACCGAGAAAGTAAGACGCCAAGACCGTGACCAACTGCTACATGAGGTCAGGGCTTGATTGCCCCGTGTTGAACCATTGATACGTCTATGGCCACCACACCTGGACCGCAGCTCTCAGCTAGCGGATCAGACCCCCCCCCCGGCCCACACTTCCCTTTTTTTCATTTCCTACAAATCATAATCAGGACAATTAGTTTACAGGCGTCGATGTCTACAGATAATGAGAAGGCTGATATTCAAGAGGGGCAGGGGGGGGGGTCCACACACGCCATTCATCGCACGTGAGGGTTTGATGAAAAAAATAATTAATCATGCGACGACCGGTAACCATTGTCGCGGCGTGCTTTAATAAATACATTCTAAGGGCAATAACTCGTCAAGACGCAATGAGTGGCGCGGAAAGACCTCAGTTCAACGCTACTGACGTGGACAGATGCGTGTCAGAGTCAAAAGAAAACATTTTAAAAAAAAACGTTGTGCGGCAGTGTCATATAAATTACACATATAGATGCAGGTCATTGTCGTATAAATTAAACATATAGATGCATGAGATTGACATAAATAACACATATAGATGCATGTCATTGTCATATAAATTACACATATAGATGCATGTCAGTAGTACCATCTTCAGGCCATTGCAACTTATGCGGCATTTTCATAGGCCCCGCACATTTTAATTTTCACTTATTATCCTTATCCCTACCCAGACTAGGCCCCGCGCAATCCGTTTCGCATACTAAGCCACATAGGGCCCCACAATTGTTAAGGCTGGCCCTAGATGTCAGTGTCATATAAATTACACATATAGATACATGTGTCATATAAATTACACTCATAGATGCATGTCAGTATCCTATAAATTACACATATAGATGCATGTCAGTGTCATATAAATTACACATAGATGCTTGTCAGTGTCATATAAAACTACACACATCGATGCATGTCAGTGTCATATAAATTACACATATAGGCGCGTGTCAGCGTCATATAAATCAAGGTGCATGTTGAAGAAAAAGAAATAATAAACATTGTGCTCTATTCTCATTATTCTATGATATGAGCATGGAATCAGTCCCATCACAAAGTGAATCAGTTTATCAACCATGTTTTTTTTAATAACATCGCGTGACAGGCAGTCATCGAAAAGATTCATTAAATTATCTTCAACATCATTTTTCTTTAGCCTCGATTTCACAAACCGGTTATCGGTTTAAGGAATGCAACTTATCGGTTATTTGTTTTACAACCGGTTGAGCTTAAAAAGGTCAGACTGACATATTTCATAGACCGAAACCAGAAGTTGAAGTATAATTTTAGAATATTCAAAGCAGATCTCATTTGGTCACTGTATGTTACAATGCTTGGCCTTTTATCAGCGACCAAACTGAAACGATTCGAGCCATCTTTGAACAACCTTATTAATTGGTACCTTTAACAAAACTCCAGCCTACAAAAGCAGTGGTGGGTTGAGTCACGCATTGCACAACCTTGCAGCAGTTATTCCTTGGAAACTTTCCATTTAGCTCGACAAGGGAGGCGCAATCTTTTTTTTTAACAATACAATTCTATTGTAGGTTACTTTCGTTTTTAGGACATTTACATGTATTGAATTAATTAACCTGTATTAGGGGCCGTCCATAAATGACGTCACGCACCTAAGGGGGAGGGGGTCCACACATTTTTGACGATGTGTGACGAGGGGGGGTGTTTGAGAAATGTGACGTCACATCAAACCAGTAAACTTTTAACATAAATTCCACTTAAATATTTGATTTCTTACAAATTATTTTATGACGTTTTACATGGCTTCACGCCTGTTACGATATTAGAGTGTAGCCTTACACTAAATACATACTAAAAAGACATAAAGTGATTTGAAACATGCTCATTTTCAAATAGAAAATACAGCTTTTATGGGGGGCCCCTCGCAAAGCTTTGTGACGTCATATTGGAGGGGGGGTCTAAGTTTTTGTGACGACAAGTGACGAAGGGGGAGGGGGAGTGAAAAATCGTCACAATTCGCGTGACGTCATTTATGGGCGGCCCCTTAAACTACTGGGCTATTAAATATATATCTTTACTATGTGAAAGCTATTTTTTTCATAATATTTATTTTTACAAAAAGACAGTTCAAGAGCTGTATGGTACAATAGGGCATTATTCCAGAGATGTACAATAGGGCATCAGTCAAGAGATGTACTGCACAATGGGGCATCATTCAAGAGATGTACTGCACAATGGGGCATCATTCAAGAGATGTACTGCACAATGGGGCATCATTCAAGAGATGTACTGCACAATGGGGCATCATTCAAGAGATGTACTGCACAATGGGGCATCATTCAAGAGATGTACTGCACAATGGGGCATCATTCAAGAGATGTACTTCACAATGGGGCATCATTCAAGAGATGTACTGCACAATGGGGCATCATTCAAGAGATGTACTGCACAATAGGGCATCATTCAAGAGATGTACTTCACAATGGGGCATCATTCAAGAGATGTACTGCACAATGGGGCATCATTCAAGAGATGTACTGCACAATAGGGCATCATTCAAGAGATGTACTTCACAATGGGGCATCATTCAAGAGATGTACTGCACAATGGGGCATCATTCAAGAGATGTACTGCACAATAGGGCATCATTCAAGAGATGTACTTCACAATGGGGCATCATTCAAGAGATGTACTGCACAATGGGGCATCATTCAAGAGATGTACTGCACAATAGGGCATCATTCAAGAGATGTACTTCACAATGGGGCATCATTCAAGAGATGTACTTCACAATAGGGCATCATTCAAGAGATGTACTGCACAATAGGGCATCATTCAAGAGATGTACTGCACAATGGGGCATCATTCAAGAGATGTACTGCACAATGGGGCATCATTCAAGAGATGTACTGCACAATGGGGCATCATTCAAGAGATGTACTGCACAATGGGGCATCATTCAAGAGATGTACTGCACAATGGGGCATCATTCAAGAGATGTACTGCACAATGGGGCATCATTCAAGAGATGTACTGCACAATGGGGCATCATTCAAGAGATGTACTGCACAATGGGGCATCATTCAAGAGATGTACTGCACAATGGGGCATCATTCAAGAGATGTACTGCACAATGGGGCATCATTCAAGAGATGTACGGTACAACAGGGCATCATTCAAGAGATGTACTTCACAATGGGGCATCATTCAAGAGATGTACTTCACAATGGGGCATCATTCAAGAGATGTACGGTACAACAGGGCATCATTCAAGAGATGTACGGTACAACAGGGCATCATTCAAGAGATGTACGGTACAACAGGGCATCATTCAAGAGATGTACGGTACAACAGGGCATCATTCAAGAGATGTACTTCACAATGGGGCATCATTCAAGAGATGTACTTCACAATGGGGCATCATTGAAGAGATGTACGGTACAACAGGTCACTACTAACGTTAGGGAAGAGACAACTGACTTCAGGCCGAATGTTCAAAAGACAAATCATCAAGTAAAAGAGAGAAGGAGATATGAGGGGAAGACCACGAAATAATATTTAAATATTCTATACAAGATGCAATATCTTCAGTAAGATTTTTTCTTGTTTTATGTCACCACGGTTGACATTGATCAAAATATTCCTATAATCTCATAAACAGACGCCAATAAACATTATAAATAGACATCAATACATGCTCTAAGAAGAAATCAATAAGTACAATAAATAGAAATATATTTCCATTTTTTGACCACATCCCCATCATTTAAAGATGTTTATAGATCAGAATAAAACAACACTTCACGTGATTCCAAATTGTGTTGATTGACATTTGGACAAAGTTGGCGTAAAACGATTTCCTGGGTTTGAATTTTGAATAAACCAAAATGGATCTTATTTTGAAAAACAAAATGGTGTACACCCCTCAGAGTGTTTCCTTTCAGCTGTGCGGCCACGACCGACGCCGCGCAACCGTTAATAATTATCGCGCAGCAAATTTTGATAGTAGTTTTGTTTGTGGGGTGTACACTTTTGGAGGAAAAAAATGAACGCTTAGCAACTTTGCACACCAGTTGTTTTTTTAAGTTTCCCACGGAATAACCAACCTTAGAGGGAATTATGCTCCCACCCCCACTTTTCCCACGAAAAACCAACTTTAACCAACGTTATAAGAGAAGACAAGGGAAGTTTACTTTTTAGAATAAACTTAATTCTATTGTATAGAGACGACCGTGCTATCATGATAAAATATGAAAGGAAATCAAAAGTTGCCCTAAACGACTTTCAGCACAAGGAACACACGATATGTGTCTATAAACTGACCGAATTGACGTCATCAAACAGTAACGACGAGTACTCAGTACTACCATGGGGTAAAATGTTTGGACACGTGGTTGACAAAGCACCACCCCACCCCACCCCATTCCACGGTAAGACTCCGCCTCTGGTCCTGTGAAGGAGGACAACGGCCGCCACGTTACCCAGCTGCCTTACGCTAATCGCACGGGTTATTAAAAAAACCGGACACCCACACAAAGGGAGGGAATTAATAACCTCTGACCAATATGGCGTTAACGATTTTATAACTACTTGTTAGATGAAAATCTCCCCTTTACCTCTTCCTGTTTTCTAATCATGTTTCTCTCTGTAATGAAGCGATCAAAAAAAAACACATTCCCTTCATCAAACCAAGAGTTTTCCAGCATGTAATTCAGCATCGCACTATTAGAGAATCAAACGGGAGTCGATATGATTAAGGTTGTTTTTAGGATCAGGTGACACAGTTGGGATGAATGTCTTGTGGGTTATGTCCACGTCGGTGACTCGTGTTGATTTGAGGATCCCTGAAGCAACCTATTAATGAAGTTAGGGAGATAATACCAAGCGCGGGGCCGTAACAAAACCGCTGGCCCCCCTCTTCCCAGCGAACCACTGGAAGCTTTATGAAATCGGGAGTAATTATCCATGCTTTGTGGATCAATAGGATGGGCTTGCTGATATGGTGGGGGAGGGGATGGCAAGTGGATGATAGATAATATAAAAAAATTTTACTCGATGATTCTGTCGATTTTTATGTTTACTCCATTTGACACAAGATGTTTTACTCCAGATTTCGGATCTATTGTGTTTTCTCCGGTTAACAGGGGTCCAAATTCCACGTTTTAGCCCAGTTTTTAAGCCGACAACCTCTTCTCTCAATTTAAAAGCAGAGCACTCCCCAGCGCTCCCCATCACATAACCCAAGATGGCTCTCCCGTCAACCCGTAACAAGGTTACACTGACGACTAGTAGAGATGCCATCTTAGACCCACCCCTCTCCCCATCACCCCCGACACCATTACCACCCCTCGTTTAATTTCACGCACCTCCAGCTGGTCGAGGATGAACCGAGGTGTGTATGCCGACTTCATGCGTTACCCCATGCCCCCCCTCACCAAAACCCCCCACTCCAAAAAACCCCGCCCGAGACACAGTTTACCGTCCGACCCACTCGCTGTTTTTAGATCAATCTCTCTGATTATTTCTCGGGCTTAATCTTAATCAATCTCTGAAGAAAGAGCGATAGCGAACGCATTTAGAGATCCTGGTGGGAGGGGGGGGGCGGGGCTCGCTAGCAGTATGAGTGGGGGCGGGAGGACGGGGTGAAAAGTCCTTGGCTTTAATAGTGAAAACTATGACTGTCCAGTATGTCCAAGTCTTTATGTAACACAAGTGAAAGTGTCCAGTATGTCCAGTGTACAAGTTAGCGTGTCAAAGTTTCACCCTTTTCAACAATGCCAACACAAGGGAAAGGTTTAGGAGAAAAGAGAGGGGGTGAGATATTTGGTTTTCCTTAAGTGGTGACCTCTGAGATCCTATCCGTGTGGTCGGCGTTGACGTGGTTTTGACCGAATAAAGAAAACAACGAATGAGTGAGCAACAGGTTGATCATGATTGGGTGATCGGTGCAGGTCCCAACAAGTGTGTTATCATCATAGAGTGATCGGTGCAGGTCCCAACAAGTGCGTTATCATCATTAAGTGATCGGTGCAGGTCCCAACAAGTGTGTTATCATCATTAAGTGATCGGTGCAGGTCCCAACAAGTGTGTTATCATCATTCAGTGATCGGTGCAGGTCCCAACAAGTGTGTTATCATCATTCAGTGATCGGTGCAGGTCCCAACAAGTGTGTTATCATCAGTCAGTGATCGGTGCAGGTCCCAACAAGTGTGTTGTTATATTCCCTATTGAACTTTCGACAACGTGACTCGGTACATTCCTTACTTTCAAATTGCCGTCTGCAGAACCTTGACAAACATATTTTTATCTTTAAAATAGGTTAATACCGTCTTATGGTTAGTTCAGCTTGTCATGGTAACAACGCGGGGCAACTCCTGTAGATCAAAACAGAAGAGCTGCACCAGTTGGCATTGTGGGACAACTAATAAGATCACAGAGCAGAACTACTTCAGCGAATCACGATGGGGGACAACTCCAGCAGATCACAGTGTTGGTCAATGCTAGCTGATACCCTGGAGGACAACTCCTGCAGACCGCAATCGGGGACAACTCTAGCACATCACGATTGGAGAGGGGGGGTCAATTCCATCTGATCCCCACGGGGGTCAACTCCAGCAGATCCCAATAGAACCGCTCCACAAGATCCCCAAAACAGAGAAACAGTACCGATTGACAATGGGGGCAATTTTAAGCACAGTCGGGACATTTCCACCAAAATCACAACATGGGGACAACGCAACCAAAGACGCACCCATTTTTATTCATTATTTCCCCATCATTTTATTTTTTTTCAAAGGCCAAATGTTTCTTTCCTCTCCTCGGTCCCCTTCTCTAATTTGAATTGGGGCTGGATTAAAAAGAATCGATATTAGCCAGGCTGTACAAGTAGCGGGGTAGAGGGGAGGGGGGGGGGAGTGCTGGGCAGGCCAGACCTCCATGCGTTAATTACAACCTGTTGTATGGTGAAATTAGACGGGAGGTCGTAGGGAGGGGGCGACACGGAAGGGTGGGGTGGGGGGAGAGACAAAATGTGAGTAGTGATTTTTGCACTCGGTAAGGTCGATGCTAACAGGGCAAAGACGTTATTCCTTGTGACTTTGTGTCATTACAAGAGAGAAAACATTAGTACATTCAGAGGCAAAGACGTCACTCCATTTTACTTTGTCATTACACAAGAGAGAGCAGCTTCTTATACGTCATTACACGACGATACCACAAGGTGGATGAAGTCTTTATCATATACCAGAGTGTTGGCCTTGTTTTCAATAAGCGGTCAAAATTAAAAAGAAAATGGTGGTCTCTAATAAAATAATGGCAACCCTATAATAATCCACGTGTGGTTGTCATTAATGACGTTATACCACGTATGGAAACAACTAGAGTGGTTGTCATTGATGACGTTATACCACGCATGGAAACAACTAGATTGGTTGTCATTAATGACGTTATACCCCGCATGGAAACAACTAGAGTGGTTGTCATTAATGACGTTATACCCCGCATGGAAACAACTAGATTGGTTGTCATAAATGACGTTATACCCCGCATGGAAACAACTAGATTGGTTGTCATCAGCTTTGACTATAAACCATGTAAACGAGAATGGACTTACTGTGACAAGGATTTGGGAGGACTTCAGCCTGGCTGTATGAAAAAAGTCAGTTGATCGAACGTCTAAACATATCTTGTGATTGAATAAATCGATATATTTTCTTTAAATGTTTATAAATGAATGTATGTCTGCTTGTCCTTTATGACTTACTATCCCATTTATCCGATCATTATGAAACTTTTGGAAGTTGTTTAGTACACTCGCACAAAGGATAATGGAATTTCTTTTTAAATTACCACACAGGGAACCGGGGGCCCAAAATTTCGTGTTTTTTTCCTTATATGAGCTATTGAGAAATTATTTTAAACATTGTAAGTAAAAGTTCCCTTCACAGACCTGTTGGCCTATGGGGCAAGTGAAGCAACGTTCACAAGTTTCAATAGCCACGGCATACGAGGGGATTGTGTGGCTAGCACAATGCCCAGCCGCCTTTACTTACCCAACTGATATCGGGTACCCACTAGGAGCTGGGTGATCTGGACCAAACTTATTGCATACAAGCTTGATTGCCCATTTAAAAATACTATAGGAAATTGAACTACTAATGTCCATTCCTTCAAGGATAGGGCCCAAAATCTTTTTTTTTCGTAAACAAGACAAACACGCACACTATCCAGACACACGTGCATTACAAAAACATGCAACCAGTGCACACCATGATCACACCAGACACACATGCAAACAGTGCACACCATGATGTCACCAGACACACATGCAACCAGTGCACACCATGATCTCACCAGACACACATGCAACCAGTGCACACCATGATCACACCAGACACACATGCAACCAGTGCAAACCATGATCACACCAGACACACATGCAACCAGTGCACACCTTGATCAAACCAGACACACATGCAACCAGTGCACACCTTGATCACACCAGACACACATGCAACCAGTGCACACCTTGATCACACCAGACACACATGCAACCAGTGCACACCAGACACACATGCAACCAGTGCACACCATGATCACACCAGACACACATGCAACCAGACACACATGCAACCAGTGCACACCATGATCACACCAGACACACATGCAACCAGTGCACACCATGATCACACCAGATACACATGCAACCAGTGCACACCATGATCACACCAGACACACATGCAACCAGTGCACACCATGATCACACCAGACACACATGCAACCAGTGCACACCTTGATCACACCATACACACACTTTCCAAGTCCACATACATAAAAGGCAATGTCTACCAATCGACTTACCCGAACTGTATCCACGTCATTAATCATGAAGCAAACTGAGGGCGTCCACACCTGAAAAAGAACAAAAACGTTCATTAGGAACTTACACTGTATAACTATAGCAGGCTGAGACATCATTACCCATGCAGGGCTTGCAAGTATTCCATTAGAACTAAGAGACTATGTTTTGTTTCCTTCTTGAGACTTACGTTATTTAATATTTAATCCAGTCATTTCATAGCCACTATACATTTGAATTTTAAATAAAGCGTTCATTTATATATAAACGTGTCCCAATATACATATAATTTACAGCTGAACTCATTTTACTCGACTTTGATTAACTCCCAAACATTATTCACTCAATAATCCTTTTTTTATTTTAAAATGGGATCAGATCATTCATAAAAGATGATCGCGTACAAGAAAAAAAACCAATAGAACATGGGTCAGTAAAAACTTTAAATTAATTAATCGTGAGCGAAAATTGAAGGGTCAAAATTAGTTCCTAATTATTTTTATTTGTATATTTGATAAATTGGACCCTTGTGATATCAAGATAATTACATGTTAATATTTCCGTCATATTGCTTTTCATTTATCTCGATCATCGGTTGTCTCGACGCGTTTAGGCAACCCTTAAAGCCAGCGACTTAACCGGGTTCCACTGTATATAATAATGCATGTAACCTGAGTTCAATATGTAAGCAAAATTAAATTCCTTGAAATTATCAGTAATTGGGCGCTTTCTTGAATCATGTCTGTTTTGTCAATTTATTTTAGTCAATGTGACATTCGTACATTGTCACCATCTTTGCTTGACATCATATTTATAATCCTTTTATAATAATGACATTCTGTGAGATATCGACAAAGTACAAAACGACATTGTTTAAGATAAAATTATACTTAAATTTTACAGTACTTAACACTGGTGTACCTCTCACAGTATGACGTATGTATGGTCATAGTACTGAACACTGGTGTACCTCTCACAGTATGACGTATGTATGGTCATAGTACTGAACACTGGTGCACCTCTCACAGTGTGACGTATGTATGGTCATAGTACTGAACACTGGTGCACCTCTCACAGTATGACGTATGTATGGTCATAGTACTGAACACTGGTGCACCTCTCACAGTATGACGTATGTATGGTCATAGTACTGAACACTGGTGCACCTCTCACAGTGTGACGTATGTATGGTCATAGTACTGAACACTGGTGCACCTCTAACAGTATGACGTATGTTTGGTCATAGTACTGAACCCTGGTGCACCTCTCACAGTATGACGTATGTTTGGTCATAGTACTGAACCCTGGTGCACCTCTCACAGTATGACGTATGTTTGGTCATAGTACTGAATCCTGGTGCACCTCTCACAGTATGACGTATATTTGGTATAGCAGTAGCACTGGACTATCTCACTCACACACAAGCCATGTCAAAGACCAACTTGGTCACTGACGTTCAGATGACATGCATACTTCTTCAACCGATGGCGCCGTAGCTATTCTTTATGTACTTAGTGATGTTTGCCTTTAGCCGTCGACCAGTAATGATGGTGCAGTACTTCCAGTCTTCTTGTTCAAGCTAATAGGGACCAATTTAGGTGAAAGTGAAACTTTCAACAATCAACTGGATTTAAACACAAAATCGCCAGCAAACGTAAAGTAGATGCAAGCCGTCTGCCGCGGTTTAGGACGGAGCCTTTAATAGCAATGAACAGTTAAAATTTTATAGGCATCAAACAGCGATCTCTTTAACCGCTGCTCCCCTTTTTTATGGCCAGTATGAATGCGTCTCAAAAGTCGAAGATGGCGTGGGTAAGTCAATGGCGACCTTGAGAAAACTCCTTGACGTTGACGGTACTGCCGTTGTCCTTTTCAGCGAATTACAGGTGAGCGAGTTACACGCGAGCGAGTTACGGGTAAGTGCGTTACAGGTAACCGAGTATCAGGTCAGTGAGTTACAGGTAAGCGAGTTACAGGTAACCGAGTATCAGGTCAGTGAGTTACAGGTAAGCGAGTTACAGGTGGGCGAGTTACAGGTAAGCGAGTTACATGTGAGATAAATAAGGAACTTAGAATTATTTCGGTGTCCTCTTGGTGTCACGTCACAGAAAACAGCCGTTGTTGCCTTTAAAATCAAGCACTGATGCCTTCACATCCCACATTGTAGCCGGGGTAGGAGTGTGCATCTTCGTATTTGTTATTAAGAAAATCCTAAGAGCTTATTAAAAAAATTGTGAAGCATTAGTTTATTTTGCCCCTAAGCCCAAAGCAACCAGTCAAACAGAATTACTCGTTATTTAACTTTGTATTTTTTAAATTTAAAACTACTAATAACAATTGATCAAGTCAATCTCGGTAATGAGTTTCTGTGCCAGGAGATATGCACGACCTCTTTGAAACGACGTATGTCGAAATGTACATTCACGCGTTATCTTAGCAAAACCTTAAAAACTGAGAGGATGGAAGGCAGGCCAGGAAATTAGAATTCTCTGCGCTTCAGCGGAACAAACTCTAATTAATACTTAGTGAGGGCTTAATTTTTTTGTTAAATATTTATTTTAAATACAGTTTTTAAAAAAAGTGAGCTCTTATATTTTTCCCCATCTAAAGTCAGACGTGATGGAAATGTAGTTAAAGTCTAGAGGATAGATCAATAACAGACGAGATGAACATTGGACAAGCAGACAGAATCAACTTTAAAAGAAAACTGGTGTGGCGTTGTTCTAATTTTTGCCACTTTAATTACTGCAGAAAGGCTTAAGTTCTGCTTCCCGCCCGGTGTAAGAGTCTTGTTCTTAACGTAATGAGATGATACAAAACAGCTTTTCATATAACACGATCTTCAAGTGATGAGTTTTGTGTCGTTTTTTTAAACAGGAGGAAAAGGGGGGGGGATTAAAGATGGGGAGGGGATGAATTTAAAAAAAAACTTTAAAAAAAAACGAAAACGATATGTAGAATTCTCATACAAAAATTATTTGAAGACAAAAAAAAAGAAGAAGAAAAGAAGAAATTAGTCAGAAGAATTTATAATATAAAAAATGCAACATAAAAAGGAACTATAGAGAGCCCAGAACCCTTGAGTGTCTAAGGAACTATAGACAGCATAGAACTCTTCAGTGTCCAATGAACTATAGAAAGCTCAGAAGCCATGATAGTGTGAGAAGCTAAAGAGGACAGATATAACGACTATCTAAGTAAAATTATAAAATTCCACAAAAATTTGATAAGTATTAAGAGCCAAAAGTACTTCATAACAAACAGTGAAACCGCCATTAAAATTCTGGTGTTCACGGGTTCAATAGGGGTTCATTGATGTAGGCACAAAGTCAGACACCAACAGTTGACTAACACCCAATTCAGACATCAAACAGTTGACTAACACCCAATTCAGACATCAAACAGTTGACTAACACCCAATTCAGACATCAAACAGTTGACTAACACCCAATTCAGACATCAAACAGTTGACTAACACCCAATTCAGACATCAAACAGTTGACTAACACCCAAGTCAGACACCAAACAGTTGACTAACACCCAAGTCAGACATCAAACAGTTGACTAACACCCCATTCAGACATCAAACAGTTGACTAACACCCAAGTCAGACACCAAACAGTTGACTAACACCCAATTCAGACATCAAACAGTTGACTAACACCCAATTCAGACATCAAACAGTTGACTAACACCCAATTCAGACATCAAACAGTTGACTAACACCCAAGCCAGACACCAACAGTTGACTAACACCCAATTCAGACATCAAACAGTTGACTAACACCCAATTCAGACATCAAACAATTGACTAACACCCAAGTCAGACACCAAAAAGTTGACTAACACCCAAATCAGACACCAACAGTTTTAGAATCGCCTTCTACTTAGGATTGTAAGTTCCACCACGAGAATGGAATTAACGAAAGCCTCAACCCCCACCCCTCCCACTTAAATGTCTAACAAAGCAAGAAATGGAGAAAGCTGTAATTGCATCCATCGATCTAAGAAACTAATAACAGTGTGTAAAAGACACGGGCCAGTCAGGCATGAACGTTCCCCGGGTTGCATATTGATGGTGTTATCACGCTACAGTGGATGAGCTAGGTATTGGATAGGAGGGCACGTGGCGCGTTCGGGGGGGGGGCAAAAGTCTTCTGTCGCGTTTGACAGAGTCCATCATGGGGAGAGAGAGATGGACTGCGTATGTCATTTTGGAGATGGACAGCACATGTCATGTCTGATTTGTGTGGATATGGAAACCACATGACAATGTCAAAGGGCACATGGAAAAGTTCTGCATCATGGAGGAATGTAGTAAATATTTTTACAGTATACTTCTATTCACTTTCTATAAGCTTTTTAAAGGAAAATACTATATCAACATTTTCATAATCCTTCCATATGTAGGTCAATTAAGATCTTTTTTTATTGTTATACTAGTAACAAAGCCCGCCAAAGGACGGGAATAAGTGTAGGGTGACCTGTGAAGTTCATGGACGCTATGTTTTGGTAGTTGTTATGCTGAAGCGTTTGCGGGACATTGTCGTCGCAGGGCAAGGGATGTGGACAACAACAACAAAAACAACAAAAACAATAACAAAAACAACAGCAACAAAAAGAAAACAACAACAACAAAACAAAAACAACAACAGCAAAACAACAACAGCAACAACAATAACAACAACCACAAAACAACAACAACAAAACAACAACAATAACAGCAACAAAAAACAAACAACACTTAAAACTCTTGCCACTATCCCCCAGGACCATCAAGGAAAAAGCATTTAACAGAATTGTCATTGGAATAAGCGGCAGGCATGACTTCAAGATGGGAACAACATAATGAATTATGACAAAAAAAACTGCACCAAAAATAACTCGTTTTGAACCTCCGCGTAATATGTAAATTTTTCTCCGCTAGCGATTGGCTGTATGAGTCATATGTGTTTGAGGGACCAATCGCTATAGATGACGGGACAGAAAGGACACAAAGGACAGAAACTTGCCTTTTATTATATAGGATGCTGGAGAAGTAGGATAATATAATATACGATTTCATCATCCCTGCAAACAATGAATAAACTACTTCGATTGAATTCACGATGAAAGAAATCGATTTTAATAGTTGAAAAATTAATACACGAAGTTAAGCTAAGCGGAGAAATGAGGTCACGTGCTAATTTTACAAAAAAATTCAATAATAATGTAAATTAAACAGAAATGTTTATAGGGCAATATTTAATCAAATTAAAACGTTAACACTTAGCTGCCCCGTGACTACGGTCGTTACATGATACCGACTAAGGACCTGTGTACAAAAGCTACTCAGCTCAGTCATTCAGATCTGGTAATTACATTTTAGGACCCTGACACACAGCGATAATGAATAACAACCTGTGGTTTGATAAAACTATACACACATGGGAGAATGTCCCTGGAAGTCTTTTATTTACTGAAAACCAAGTGATATCCCATGAGAGAAACTCTAAATTGCCAATTCTGATAAGAAGTTAGAAATAGTGTTGTTTCTATCACGACAAGTAAGGATACGAACAACTGCCCCATAAAGCGACTTGCATGCTGGCAGTGGGATATTGCGCACTTTCATTTCCTTGATACGTTTCGATTATTTGTCCTATAAGTGCAATTTTTCTTCTAAAAATAATCAACTTAAACCTGGGCAAACACCTACTTAAAAACCCAAAGTGACACCATACATTAGATAAAATACAACTGTCTAAAGTGTCTACTGTCTAAAGTGTCTACTGTCTAAAGTGTCTACTGTCTAAAGTGTCTACTGTCTAAAGTGTGAACAGTCTAAAGTGTGAACAGTCTAAAGTGTCTACTGTCTAAAGTGTCTACTGTCTAAAGTGTCTACTGTCTAAAGTGTCTACTGTCTAAAGTGTCTACTGTCTAAAGTGTCTACTGTCTAAAGTGTCTACTGTCTAAAGTGTCTACTGTCTAAAGTGTCTACTGTCTAAAGTGTGAACAGTCTAAAGTGTCTACTGTCTAAAGTGTCTACTGTCTAAAGTGTCTACTGTCTAAAGTGTCTACTGTCTAAAGTGTCTTATACTGTCTAAAGTGTCTACTGTCTAAAGTGTCTACTGTCTAAAGTGTGAACAGTCTAAAGTGTCTACTGTCTAAAGTGTCTACTGTCTAAAGTGTCTACTGTCTAAAGTGTCTACTGTCTAAAGTGTCTACTGTCTAAAGTGTCTACTGTCTAAAGTGTCTACTGTCTAAAGTGTCTACTGTCTAAAGTGTCTACAGTCTAAAGAGTCTACTGTCTAAAGTGTCTACTGTCTAAAGTGTCTACTGTCTAAAGTGTATACTGTCTAAAGTGTGAACAGTCTAAAGTGTCTACTGTCTAAAATGTCTACTGTCTAAAGTGTCTACTGTCTAAAGTGTCTCTTGTCTAAAGTGTCTACTTTCTAAAGGAACATTTCAGCCCCAATCCGGTGCATCGTTCCTAATAATTATACAACATATAAACCTTTTAACTGCGCTATAACCCCCAAAAACATCTAGGGAGCTAGTGTGAAAAATATCCCCCCCTCCTCCGTTGAAATAGACGGTGTGAGTGCTTTAAGTTGATAAAAGCATGTAGTGAGAAATACGATTATAACCTCTTAGGGAACTTGACTGTTAGACAGCTAATGAAGATGAAGAATGGAAAAAATAAAGTTCGTTACTGAAGGAACCGCTAATGTCTCATACTTGTCATCCGACCTTCCTCAAAACCATTATAACGACTAATTCGAGATCAAATCCTAGTTTTTAAAAAACCTGAGGCTCCTGTGTAAAAAAGAAAAGAAAAAAAAAGAAATTTAAAAAAAGGAAGGGGAAAAATAAGAAAAAAAATTGCACTTAGCTTATCTAATTATAAATTTTGCTATTCGCAATATAACCCTTTTAAGACTACATATAGCTACAAGAATAAGGAAAAGAGAAACAATAATCTATAAGCTTTTAATATCCAAAATGCTTCGTCCTATTGTCGTGAGTCTTCATAAAAAGCTGTGTTATTTTTTTTCCTCTTTGGGTTCTGGCGCTAGCCTGGGGCAATATTCCACCTAACCCTCACGCGCTAATGAAATAATCTAACATTTCGCTATAATTGAGTTGTGCGCAGAGGGGTCACACGACCTCATTTGAGCCCCGCGCTTAAAACAAGAAAACGCCATGAGTTAAATTACATCAGGACTGGGGGCCGGAAGTCATTCGCCGTTCTTGCGGGATCAAGTATTGCGTGGCAAAAAGCTTCCTCTGATTCCATTCTGCGTGGTCGTAGATTTCATTGGAGAAGAGAAAACTGTTTTAACCACGGGCATATTCATACAATAATGGAAGTGTTAGGAGCTGGGTGTGTGGTGGAGGGGTGGGTCACAAAAACAGGGGCGGATATAGGGGTGTGTGGGGGGGGGGTAATGTTCGAAGAAAGGCAACAAATAAATCCATTCTGGTAGCTGGAATTGTTGACAAAGGTGGAACAGGGTGTTGACAAGGTTCATTTATGCGGAGAAATACGTGTGTGTGTGGGTGGGAGGGTGTGCGGGTGGGGGTGTTGGAGGTGTTGACAAGGGTGTTACGAGGGCAGTGATGTAACACATTGATAACGATAGAGTGGATGCTGATATACGGAGCTGTAATTGCGGTGACAAGGGTGGTCAGACGGGCAATGGCTGGCGTGGTGACCAAGGAGAGGTACGTATGGCGACTCATGTTCCATCTGAGGTTCGTTGGTCCGTGTGCAAAGTGATTTTAAAAAATCATGTGCAGAGTTGCACAGCTTCCATTTTATGTCTAATATTTTGCAAAATTTGGTGCGCGGCATCGGTCAGATATCTGCGCAGCCGCGCAGCATAAAGGGAACACTGATGGTGACTAAAAGTTGTGATATAGAAGATGTCAAGTTTAGTGCCAGGACCAGTGACAAGGGCAGTGACAGGGTCAGAAACAGGGGCGGAAATAGGTAAGCTGATAAAATGTGACAGGGGTGTTGCCAGGGTGGAGGTGAGTACAAAGACTAAAAGATGTGGCAGGGGTGATGCCAGGGTGGGGGTGAGTACACAGACTAAAAGATGTGGCAGGGGTGTTGCCAGGGTGGAGGTAAGTACACAGACTAAAAGATGTGGCAGGGGTGTTGCCAGGGTGGAGGTAAGTACACAGACTAAAAGATGTGGCAGGGGTGTTGCCAGGGTGGAGGTGAGTACACAGACTAAAAGATGTGGCAGGGGTGATGCCAGGGTGGAGGTGAGTACACAGACTAAAAGATGTGGCAGGGGCGATGTCAGGGTGGAGGTGAGTACACAGACTAAAAGATGTGGCAGGGGTGTTGCCAGGGTGGAGGTAAGTACACAGACTAAAAGATGTGGCAGGGGTGTTGCCAGGGTGGAGGTGAGTACACAGTACACAGACTAAAAGATGTGGCAGGGGTGTTGAAATCACCCAGTAACATGAACACAAACAATGTTGATTTAGGGCGCTGACAAAAAAGGGGAGTGGGCGATAGCCATGCTTTCAAAATAGATGGGAGGGAAAAACTAGAGACACAGCATTGATTTTATTAGGCAAGTTGAGATAAACAAAAGCAGGCTCGAGGGTGGGTGGGGGGGCGTACTGTCATGTAGCTTTAAAATCTGCTTGTTCTTCTGTCCCGTCCCCCCCCCTCCACCGTGGCAGACAAGGGTGGAAGGTAGCACAGTGTTGTTTTAGTGTGTGCACCCGTCTCCATTAAGAGCCGTAAATTTGATTACACCAAGGAGTATTTTTCTGGCTGGATATTCCCTATGTCAAACTTGGGGGACAACCTCTCGCACGAACAGGTCAGACTTGCTTACAGCGGCACTGGGAAATATTAATGTCTCAGTTAGAAAGGACACTTCGGGAAGAAAGGGGACTCGGGGGGGGGGAGACTTGGAAACTATCGAGATGAGAATGTTTGTTTAGAACCACTTCCTTTATATATATATATATATATATATATATATATATATATATATATATATATATATATATATATATATATATATATATATATATATATATATATATATATATATATATATATATATAAAGTATATGTATATATATATAAATCCACTGATAGCTGAAGTGAGGTTTCTTTTCCTTTCTTTTTTTAAAATATAATATTTGATTCCACGTCACATTATGACCGTTGTCCACATGCGACCTCGTAAAAAGGAAGTTCCTTGGAAATGCTGCGTTGACGTTGTGACATGGCCGAATCGTGGAAGGATACCTTTTTAAACTTTGAACTTGGAAATTAAAGACGTCACGCGTTTTACTGTCAAAACTATCTTGATGGCAAATTGAATCAGTGTAGTGATAACTTTTTTAAAAAAATCTCTTAACTAAAAATTTTTTTAAAAGGGAATCTAAATGTTGATCTTGAAAGAATTGTTAACATGGTCAGTAACACTCAAGAATTGTTAAAATGGTCAGTAACACTCAAGAATTGTTAAAATGGTCAGTAACACTCAAGAATTGTTAAAATGGTCAGTAACACTCAAGAATTGTTAAAATGGTCAGTAACACTCAAAAATACTCTGAAATTTAAACTTCATAATATTCATTAGTTGAAATTAATAAAATAATATAAATAATTCTTAATTGTTGTTATAATCGTTATTTTTTATTTTTAAAAAAAAATAAATCGCTTGTCTCTTTCAACTGAAAATTATATTTCTAAATAAAAATAATAAAATTTAAAAAATTATAAATTATATTATTGTACATGCCATTACACTGCTAGCTGAAAACCGGTAATAGTCATGCCGTACCCAGCACATACAAAAGGGTTATTAGAATATGGCGTAACACGTCTTACAAATATATCATTGTGGACATAGCGCTGCAGTCAGAACGAATCAAGTCTTTCACTCCGACTCTATTAGAAACAAAAAATCCAAAACATTATGTCAATTAATATATCATAATTTTTTTTAATTGGCTTTTCATTGGTTTAATTTGAATTACAAACCATTCAATATACACAACTCTCTAGTGTGTGTTGCGCCGTTGAGCCTTCATGCCGTTACGTCACCGACGCACGAAATCGTGACGTCACCCTCAGATGCCGAATGCGCACAATACGTGATTTGGCCTTTCAATCGTGACACACTATAGAAAACGAGAAACGAGATCTCCAGCGTCCTACTTTTAAATGCTTGACAAAATCTAAGCAAATTGATTGAAAGCCACACGGCGGGTTCAAACTACCACCCTCCCCCCTCTCCCTTTACCAACCAAACCCCTACCACACTTTTTGAACATTTCCGAAAGAAAGTAAGAGGAGATAAAAGGGAACAAAAAAACCAAACCAATTTGAGCTTTCTCTAAAATCGCTAATGTTTAGAAAGCTTAAGTTCTCCACAAGTCAATGTAATCGAAATCCTCTTCAGCAAACTAATTAAATTTTGTTTAACCCGCACATTTATCCAGTTGGGCGCGAGGAAAAAAATGTAGCGTCGCGTGACCTGGGAGACTACCACAACCACCACCACCACCCGTACGACAACAACAACAGCTGCAGCAGCAGCAGCATCAATGGCCGCCGAGCTGCTATTGGTCCGCCCCAGATACTGACGGACGGCGCACGATCGCCGCCGAGACAACAAGTGGGACGAACGAGACGCGGGATTGGAAACTGTGCATGTTGAAATGAATAGACAAACACAACACCCGACATCTTTTTACCCTGATGTTTATTGTAATCTGTGGACCAGCGGTAGGGGGGGGCGGGGGGGATGGCGACTGACCCTATCTGATAGACTGGGTACAAATAATCTATCCCCACCCCCTCCTTTGATTCTAGGGAGAGGGGGGTGTTCACGGGTTAAATCTGGGACACACCCCGATTGACAAAATATGAAATGGCGAGGTACAACCAAATCTCCAAAGTCAATCGGTTGCCACGGAGCTCTGAAAACACTTAAATAATAACGACATGAATAAGTTTTGTTAGTCAAACATTTTTCTCTGTGAGCTGTCGGTCTACATTGACTTCAGCTTCGCATCACGCTGCTCTCTTTTTGGTTGGAGTTGTTATACTTGTTTTCTACTCTGCCCCCCTGTCTTGTCGTCTCTCGCTAAATATGAAAAGATCCTTCTGAGATGGAACTAGTAAGGCATCAGTATGCAAATGCCATCAGCCGCGTATAATGGCGCGGTCGTAATGCGATTGATGGAGATTACCAAAGACTTGCACGCCGGTTGAATGGGGTTTAATTCGGCCGTACACTCTGTAATATGGAAATGGTGTGCAAAATTAAGCAGTTGCCCGACTTGCAGCCAGTGTTTGCAGGGTGCATACAAATGAAACTGGTGAGCCAGCAGTAGCCCCCCTCCCCCCACCCGCCACGCCGAGTGAGACATGAGAAAAATACTACAATCAATCATAATTACTCGGCCAATTCAAACAAGATTTCCTCCAAAATGTGTATTACGCCCAGAGTTTTATTTGACTTCATTCAATTATGCAGATGCGGACCAGAATTACCGGGCCCCCAAAGACAGGCTCATCTCCCGTATTATGGGCTGCTTGCCCGCGTAAGGAAAGCACAGATTTACTTTCTACAAGACAGAGGGGGGTGAGGTTAGGGGCAAAAAATTGGGGAGAAAAAAAGAGAAACAACGCCTGCCCTACCCCCTACAAAAAACATTTTTAAAAAGTCTGAGATTCCTCCACCTCCAGCCGAATTTGGTCCATCTTCACATTTCTTCCAGCGTAACAAGGGGAACAATTAGTATCGACTGATTGCAGCAATTACATCCCTTTTCTTGTCAAAAGCTTGGAAAGGGAGTGAGAATGGGGGCCCAAAGGGATGTTTAAAAAAAGTGGTAGGGGGGGCTACTAGGGTGGAGACGAGAGTCTAGAAATTTGTTTATGGCTGCAAGTTTTGACAATTCATCCTGGAAATAGTTTGATAAAACTAGATCTGTAATATCTCCATTTTTTTCAGCTCTTTTCAATAATTTATCATACAGTCCGCAATGTTCCCTGCTGCGCGGCCGCACAAATATCTGACAGACGTAGCGCAGCATTTTAGAATTACCCCGCAGCAAATTTTGTAAAATATTGCACCACTAATGGATTTGTTAAACTTGTTAAACTTTACACACGAGGGTTTTATTTTTTATTTACATTGCACAAGGACCAAAGAACCTTAATGGAAACATTGACAGTCAGCATAACAAAGAATGTTTATCTGGTGCCTGCATAGTGCTTGGTGGAACAGACAATTATTATTTCCTAACTTTTAAATCAAATTATTTTCATAGACGGGTTTCAAAGATACCCAAATGACCACTGTAGCTACCAACCTCTTCCCTCTCCTGTCGTCCCCACCAGGCCGTCCCCGAGTCCCCTGTGAGTGACGTGTATGATGTGGACGAGGCAGTCTGCAGGAGTCACTCACACTCACCCCCGGTAACACAAGACATGACGCTTGCACAGTCCAGCGGCAAGTCGGGCTCTCTGCACTTTTTTTAAATCTCCCCACCCACTTACACTCACCGAGGTGTGGGGATGGGGGGGGAGAGGTCCATTTCTCTATCTCTTACCATACCCCATCTACCCCCACACCCATTCATCGTCAACCCTATTTTTATTCGCTCGGGCGAAATGCATTATAATGATTTTGAGCGTGTGTGTGTGTGTGTGTTTGAAACAAGAAAGCTAGCCAAGCAGATATTGCAGGAATGCAAGGACTAGCTGCACCGTCCATCCAGGCCAACCTCCTCCCCTCCCCCCCCCACACTTTACCCCCCCACCCCCAGTTTACCATCGGTCTGAGTAATCTTCGGCCAGGCCAAAGTAATTATAACAATATATATTGCTCAAGAGGCCTGATGCGAATGAGGGGAAGCCATCCCGGGTAGACGCCATCAAGGGGGGTAACTTTATATATATATATGTATATATAAATTTATATATATAAATTCAAGGGGAAAGGGTATTGGTTGAAAAAGGATGTCTGTGGAAGATTGGGGGGAGTGGGCCATGATCAATCGGCGATTTTTCCCTCTAAGACAGACTAATTACAAGGGGTTACGAGGGGAAAAAAATAGCCATGGAGCCCAAAAATGACAAAAGGAAAAAGTAGAAAAATGGGGGGAGGTGGAGAAAACTAAGAGTAGAAAAATCTGTCGGACGGAAATCAATGAACCCATATTTTTGGTTTTGGTTATTAAAAAATGGAGGGGACGGGAGACAGGAAGAGGTCACCCGGTCGGCCATGTTGATTCCGGTTTGCGTCAACGAGAAGGGTGATGATGCCGCTGCAGCAGAGGGGTGGGAAGGGGAGGGCTGCAGTGCATCAGTCAAACCCGATGCCTGTAACTGTCGCGATCCATGGGGGTCGGCAGGGGTGCGGATTGGGGTGGGGTGGGGAGGAAAGCAGGGAATCTTGGACACGGATTTAGCAGACGAGGGGCGCGACTCCCAGGTGAGTAGGGGAGGGAGGACAACAACTAAAATAAGAATCAAAATAAAATTTGGCGACACCAGATGAACAGGGAAGAAAAGACTTTGGAATTTAGAGGGTGGGTTTAGAATAGGCGTGGCGGTGGGTGGGGGTGATGCATCAACCAGTTTTACTGTTGCGCTCCTCGGTAGATGGTGAGATATGATGATACATGTTGTATATGTTTAAAAATAATTTTTGAAGAACGATGTTAAGATTTTTTAAAACTTACATGTTTTTGTTTTACAAATACGATTTAGTTCTAATTATTTAGAATTGGCCTTTGAATGGTGGAAATTGTCTGGGTTTACACAAGGCATTACAAGTTAGTGAAAATAAAAATTATTCCTAATTTATAATTACAGCTTTTTAGCTACACATTTCTCATTTTTAATTAAAGAATATCATTGCTCCGTCGAATGTGTAACATTATTAGAGATAGAGACAGTGTGTAAGTGACTCTCACATAACGCCAGACATTTGCTTCGATCATGACTCAAGTAAAATACAAGCTACATAATCCATGAAGGCATTTGCAGAAACGAGTAGACCTGTGTCTATTAATGTTTTAAATTGTTAAATGTATTGTTTTATTCACACAAATCATTTGTGTCACTTGTATTCTATTTTAAACTTTAACGCAGTCCATCTCTGTACAATGACACACAAACTCAAATAAATACATTTAGTTGAGTGTTACGGAGTATATAAAAACCAGTTTATTGTTTTTTTTATAAATATTTTAGACGGTTACAGTACATACAAATTATTTCATTAATAAATTTAGTTGATGGTTACAGAGTATATAGTAATTATTTAATTAATAAATGCTGTTGTCCATGTAATGATTCGTTCAAAATAAGCCCATCAGAGCTCACCTAATAACGGGTTATGCCAGGGGTCTTCAAACTTTTCTGCCGAAGGGCAACAGTTTGGGGGGGGGCGACAACTAACACCCAACTACTAGGTTTTGTGGTAAACTACAGGTAAAAATAGTATCTTATTTTTGTAGATAGAAAGGTCTCCAGGGGCCGGATGAGAGGGCCTCGCGGGCCGTAGTTTAAAGACCCCTGGGTTAGACTATTAGCGACAATAAACAATTTCTTAGACCCATCTGCACATCGGTCACCGTTACTGTTACTCCCCACAAGACCCGACACCTCAGACACATTCATTCATTACAATAAGACTATTCTGACTTCGGAAAAGAGAGAGGGTATGAAATGAATGAATTAATGTAGAAGCTAGATTAACTACTATCATAGTCATAGTTTTCATCAAAATTATCATTATTGCTGGGGCTTATTACCATGGCCAATTTTTTTTAAAAATCATAATTTTGTATTTTTGGCGCGAAGACTGCCATATCTAGCGCGGATTTAAAAAAAAAGTAATAAAAACTCGAATGAGTATTTAAACGCAATTTCCAACAAAGAATTTCCGATTTTTTTATTCAAGGGAAATCATTATAGATTAAATTAAAAGTAATTTCAAATCAGTAATTCTGAAAGTAAACAAATTATGACGTCATATCCATTCACGCTCCATCACACCAAGAATGTGTCAATATAATGCACACCGCGCAACAGTCTAACATTCACAAAGCGGGATAACTATAATTCTAGATTACTTGTAATTTAAAAGTAATTAAAAATCAATAATTCTGAAACTAAACAAAACAATTGCTTTCTACAAATTGCTGCTAAAATTACGGGAGTCTAAGGAAGCGTCAGATTGCGAGAATTCTTTCTCCAACATTGTCCTAAATATTATTAGCTATTGTTTGACGTTTATTTCAACCAGATAGATGTTATGGTTGGCCAGAAATTGACAAAATACTGATATTTTTTTTCGGGTTTTTCGGATTTTCCAGGAAATCCAGTTAACCTTTTCGGTATTTTTTGGGGCCGTTGCACATCCTTGGGACCTCCTTAGCATATTTGCAAAAGACCCGAACCATATCTGGTATGGTTCAGGAGGAGTTGCATGTGCAAGCTCGAACAGTGCACAGACATTTCAAATGTATAAACGCAATTCCCAAGGGAAATTGCGTTAAAAACTGTGCAAATATCTTCTTATATCTGGTAGTCGCTGGCAGAAACCAGTAAGCAGAGTATCGTTATACTTGAACGTAAGCAGGGAACTCAGAGGTGAGCTACCACGGAAACTAACAGGGAACACACGCGGGAAAAACACGGGAGCTACCACGGCAGCTGCCAGGGAACTAACAGGGAACACACAGGTGAGCTACCACGGGAGTAACAGGGAACATACACGGGGAAACATGGGAACTACCACGGGAACTAACAGGTGACACACGGGGAGATAACACACCAAATACCACGGGGGCTACCAAAGGAACTAACAAGGAACACACGCGGGAGTTAACACGGGAACTACCACAGGAACACACACGGGAGCCGCTGGGCGTGTTATAAACCAGATGGCCTGACATCCCCTCAAACACAACATTACTCATTGGGTTGACTTTCTTTAGTTCACTTTGATGAAAATAGATGGTAAAATGTGTAAAAACATTATTTTTTTTTCCAAATATTCCTTATAGTCCTGACTTCATTTCCAGGCAATAAACTCAAGAAAGCTTTGGACATGGCTCACAGACAGATTTTAATCTTATATTTTGCTTATTATTATTTTTATATACTTTTTTATTTGAGTTGCAATGTTCCAGAGGAACGTCTCGCGAACTTATACTTTATGGAGAAAAAACAATTATACACATATATGTAAACGCGTTTTTAGGAAAAAAAGTTCGAGGGATGTAGACATGCTTATTAAAATCTAAGCTTTTAAAGAAAAGAAGAAATATTTTGAGGACCGCTGTGTTAATTAAACACGTATTACCACTAGCCATGAGCAGGAGAAATAGTTGTTTTTTTTTAAACAAGAAAAAACAAAAAGCCAACAACTTCATAATTCAGATGATTAAAATGAGTCGGGCATGGGAAAATAACAATACTCTCAGGCCGCAGTTAATGAGAAAGAAATAAGAATGAGCTACAAAATGGCCGGCTGATGTAGGCGAAACACGGATACCCGGGGTTCTCATCGCACACGTCGAGACGTCTGAATGATTCGGATGTTTGAAGTATTTGTGTAGCCCCACGTGTGATGGTGATGGTATATCAATGAAAACAGTTTCATCATTAGATGGTCGGTTGTTTTTAAAAAAAGTATATTGATAATATAGAGATCACAGATTTCATTATATAAGACTTAGAGTGTGTCAATGCAATTGTTTTTTAAACTCCGTTATTCCGTCTAGATCTTCTTTTATTGGAGCGAGCCACCAAGTAGTTACCGTGCTAACTAATGTAGGACCATCAGCATCAACATAACTATAGCCAAATTAAGTATTAGTGGAGCGACTCTTGGACCTTTTAAACATCAATGCTATATGTGCTGGAGTTATCACCCAGTAACTGAATCGAGGCCCCCAGTCACATTATATTCATGGCGTAGTAAAACAACATGAGAACCCATGCCTTGATACGACATGCAGGGAAGATCATCAGGATTATAATTAAAGCGACGAGCGTGCCAGTAAAACACTCAGTGGGTAACTCATGGGATAGACACGCGTTCATTGACAGACTTGAAGTGAACGTGGCATTGATGAAGACAAGAAGCCACGCAAGTCTATATATAGAAATTATACATCAGGGCTGCGGTAATTAGCGATTAATTAATAGATTAATCGTTAACTTTTTAACGATTAAACTTTGCATCAACGGTTAATCGAATGCGATGCGAATGTGTGCCCTATGTCGATACAAGTTGACCGCTAGTATTACGATACATTGTCAGCAGGAAACGTCCACTTGAGGCAAGTACCGTTATTATGCTGAGTTGTCTGCGTAGTTCGTCATCTGTTGACATTTGAACGAGAAATAAAACAACCCCTTAAAAACAAAGTTTTTGACTATAAATCCCTTATATATGAGACATAACTAAAAGTAGTGATTATGTTCAAACATTTACAGACTGAAACCGAAATTATCTCCCCTGGCTTTAAAACTGGGGGGAGGGGTGTGGAAATGGATGGGTGGCGTCAACGCGTTAACTCAATTCAAGGTGGTTTACCTGGTTAAAACACGAGATGTGTTCACCGAAGGCTGGGGTGAAGTCAAGTGACCCGTAAAATGTAAACAATAGCGACCGCTACATATAGTTTATATAGATAAACTACAAATGCATTAATTTAATAACTTTAGGTTCGATCGATCTGAATTTTCGAAACGATGTATTGTTAGGTGACACGAGCCTATGTGTCAAATTTCAGCTCGATGGCATCACGGGAAGTGGGTCATTTTTTACTTTTGTTTTTCCGCCCGCCCGACGACCGACAGACAGAGAGAGAGACAGACAGAGACGGCGGTGAAGTTAATATAAGGGATTAAATAAACAAACCCGCAAAAACAAAGTTTTTGACTATAAATCCCTTATATATGAGACATAACTAACAGTATTGATTATTTTCAAACATTTACAGACTGACACCGAGTGATGTCCCTTGTCTTTAATAAATGGGGGCGGGATGTGAGGGGGTGTCGGCACGACGGTCGGCGTCAACTCAAACTCACGTGGAAGTGGAAGAAAAAAACAATAACAAACAGTGAATTTGAATTACATACCTCATATAAGGATGAACTAAAAATGCATTAATTTAATTACGGTACGATCGATCGATCTTAAATTTTGATACGATGCATTGTTAGGTGAGTCGGGTCCGTGTGCCAAATTTCAGCTCGATCGGATCACTGAAGTGGGTCATTTTTGACTTTTCTTTTTCCGCCCGCCCAGCCCATGAGATGATGAGATGATGAGACGGCCGCGAAGTTAATATAAGGGATTTAATAAAACAAACCCGTAAAAACAAAGTTTTTGACTATAAATCCCTTATATATGAGACATAACTAACAGTATTGATTATTTTCAAACGCTACAAACATTTACAGACTGACAGCGAGTGATGTCCCTTGTCTTTAATAAATGGGGGTGGGACGTGAGGGGGTGTCGGCACGACGGTCGGCGTCAACTCAAACTCACGTGGAAGTGGAAGAAAAAAACAATAACAAACCGTGAATTTGAATTACATACCTCATATAAGGATAAACTAAAAATGCATTAATTTAATTACGGTACGTTCGATCGATCTGAAATTTTGATACGATGCATTGTTAGGTCTGACGGGTCAGTGTGCCAAATTTCAGCTCGATCGAATCACGGGAAGTGGGTCATTTTCGACTTTTGTTTTTCCGCCCGCCCGCCCATGAGATGATGAGATGACGACAGACAGACAGAGAGAGAGAGAGAGAGAGAGAGACGCCGGTGAAGTTAATATAAGGGATTTAAAAACAGTGCTACTGTGTTAAATAAAGCACATATGTGCCAATTTATGAAACTAAAACAGTCGTTTTTGATTTAATGAAAATTAATCGACAAATTAATGGTTAATTTCCTAAAAGTTAACTTTTAATATTAAATTAATCGTTACCAGCCCTATATGTATTATGGATGCGATAATGCACGGATTCAAACCAACCCCAAATAATAGCGGTAGCAACGTGTGAACCTCTAAACCAGTGCTTCTCAAAGTGGTGGTCCGCGGACCGGTGCCAGTCCGTGGGCCATCCGATGCCGGTCCGCAGAAGTTACCAAGAAAGGACATTTCACCATCACGTAAGTACAGGGAAAATAGTTCACCGGTCCATGGCGCATTGGAAAAAATTCCTGCCAGTCCGCAATACTCAAATGTTTAAGAAGCATTGCTCTAAACTACTAAAATACCTCCAGTAAGTTAAATGGCAGGAGTAAGTCGATGGTACCATCAGTTGGCCTGTGTGTAATCAAAACGGTTGACAAGGGAAGAGTCAAAGTACAATCAGTGGGGATCGTCTTATCCACCTATACCAGTGGTTCTTAACCTTTTGGGGTCCATGCACCCCTTCAGATGCCCAAAAAAGTTCATGCACCCCCTCGTGAAACTTGCAGAAAATGCATAATAAACTATGTTTATTTTAGGAACACAACAGTTTTGACAATAGGCAACAGGGAATTTAGTGAGAGATATGCTAATTCTTATGATAAATCAGCGATTTAAATCTGGGGACTGTTTTGGACAAAGCAACTCTCATGTCATCCTCTGCATTCTTTATTCCTTGCCTTGGTTTTAATCGTCAAGAGTGTGGAAAATCCTGCTGGAAGGAGAGTCAGTACTGCCCTCTTGGCTAGTTGTGGGTAGGAATCTAGCTGGACGCATCAAAATTCAATCAAGGTATTGCAACTGAAGGCACTCCTCAGTACTTCTCTGGTTCTCAAATCAATCAGGTCATCTTTAGCAAGGTCACTGTCATCAATGTTGTTCAAGTCACAGAGAAAAGGATTGCGAATCCAAAGGTCTTTCCTAGAAATTTCTTGACAGAAATACCCATCAAAGGACCTTTGCAATGTTGAAACGTGCTCTGAAATTTCCCCTTTGATGTTGTCAGTGATTCCTCAGTACTTCCTTCTGCACCAGATATTAAAACTTCATCCAAGAGTGGAAAGTTGGCCAAGTTGGACTTTTCTAGTCGTGTTTGGAATATTTGTAGTTTGTTAAGGAAGGCTTGCAATCTCTCAGTAGCATATATTACAGTCACAGCAGGTCCTTGGATAGATGTGTTCAACTCATTCAAGATGGAGAAGATGTCAGTCAGGTATGCAAAGTAATGAATAAAATTTGGACAGTAAAACTTGTCAGCAAGGTCACTCTCTTTTTCTCGCAAGAAAATGGCAAGCTCCACTCTCAGTTCTACTAACCGAGAAAGTATCCGTCCCCTGGACAACCAGCGCACCTCAGTGTGGTAGAGCAGAACTTCATACTCAGAGCCCAACTCCTGACAAAACAACTTGAAGAGGCAGTGGTTCAAGGCATGTGAGCGGATAAAATTTACAACTTGGCCTGCAGTAGAAAGAACTGACTTCAAGGTTGGAGGTAGAGTTTTGCATGCCAGGGCCTGACGATGAAGGATACAGTGTGTAGTGACAATATCTGGAACTTCTTTCTTTACCAGTGCTGAAAATCCTGACTTATTACTGAGCATGGAGGGAGCACCATCTGTGAAAATTGAAGAAAGTCTTGAAGTCCAGTCAAACTGGTTTTCAGTGAAGAATGCCCTGACTAGCTGCAGCACATCAGCAGCTTTGGTAGTAGCTAGGAGTGGCTTACAAAAGAGAAATTCCTCCTTCAGCAATCCACTGTGAACATATCTCACAAATACAAGAATCTGACTGCATTTTGCTACATCAGTGAATTCATCCAGCTGCAAGCTGAATTTAAAAGGACTGCTTCTCATCTCGCACAAGACTTGATCCAGAATGTCTGCAGCCATGTCACTAACCATGGAATGAATAGTGTCATTGGTCAAAGGGACTTTCTCAACCTGCTTCCTCTGCTGGTTCTTGTTCTTTGCAATAAGATATGCATCCTTGAATGAGGCCCCAGTGCAGGTTTCTGTGACAAGGAAAATCCAGGCTTGGGCAAGGTACCCGAGGTCAAGAAGCGAGCTCTCTTATGCTTGAAGACCTCAACACTGTCCTTGGAATTGAAGTCTAACAGGGTTCATGTTGTCATTGCACAGGCTTTTTCCACAGAGGAAGCACTGAGGCTTTTGTGTTCCCTCTCTCTCTTTTTTATTAACGATTTTGAGGGGGTGATGACAATCGGAAAGTCGTACCAGTCACAGGCAAATTTTTAACTGACGAAGTTGATGTTTTTAATGACCGGTATTGGATGCTCAACTCAAGGTTTTAGGTTTCAGTGACGAATATTGGCTAACAATTAATGTTTTAAGACCATTGCAGCGTACCGAGCAATAAAAGTGAAGGAAAAAAATCCCAACGTTTACATCCGCTCAAAACAGTGAGAGGGTCACAGGAAGCCATATATCTGACGTATTTGATGACAAAATTAAATTATTTTTAGAAAAATGGGACGTAAAACACGAAATTCCCAGGAACAAGTAGAGCAAACCGTTCATTTTGCGAAAAAGTTGTTCCTTGAATTTTCGACAAGCGCAGAACGATGCGTGAACGAGTATAAAAAAGGTCGTATATGGGCGCCCTTTGACGCGGCATGCCTTGCTTATGGTTTACATTTTCCGATTATCAGTTTTTCTTTCTTTTTTTCCTTCTTCTTTTTTTTTCTTCCTCTTTTTATTTTTTTCCCTCTGAATCGTTCTTGCACCCCCTGGAACCTGCTCGTGCACCCCATGGGGATTGCATGCACCACTGGTTAGGAACCCCTGACCTATACATACCCCACCATGTCATAACCAAAGTAACTTGATACAATGCTAAAAGCTTTGTGGACTTTAATTAACATATTAAATAGAACCATCCTCCTTCAGGACTTTGGTGTTAATTACTTAAACAGTACAAACTGGAAAGAGGGATGGGCGACTTGAAAGGAAATTAAAAAATGGAGACTTTCTTAACAAGGTCCTAGGATGTATTTATCGACACAAAGATGATAGGCCCTCTCATGATCATCTCTTTAATCACCCATCAGCCGAGCTTATTAGAGAACGCCATCTTACGGCTAATCTCACAGCTGGCCTAATTAGAAAATGTGGCTTTAAAAAAGAAAAACTCCTGGAAGAGATATTGGGTTACGGGAAACTCAAGTTACTGATGTCGGGTGGTCAGGTGGCTGTGTGGGTTGACGTGGTCAATTGGTGGTGGGTAATTTACGTGGTCATTTGGTGGTGGGTAATTTTACGTGGTCACTTGGTGGTGGTTAATTTTACGTGGTTATTTGGTGGTGGGTAATTTTACGTGGTCATTTAGTGGTGGTTAATTTTACGTGGTTATTTGGTGGTGGGTAACTTTACGTGGTCATTTGGTGGTGGGTAATTTTATGTGGTCATTTGGTGGTGGGTAATTTTATGTGGTCATTTGGTGGTGGGTAATTTTATGTGGTCATTTGGTGGTGGGTAATTTTATGTGGTCATTTGGTGGTGGGTAATTTTATGTGGTCATTTGGTGGTGGGTAATTTTATGTGGTCATTTGGTGGTGGGTAATTTTATGTGGTCATTTGGTGGTGGGTAATTTTACGTGGTCATTTGGTGGTGGTTAACTTTACGTGGTCATTTGGTGGTAGTTAACTTTACGTGGTCACTTAATGGTGGGTAATTTTATGTGGTCACTTGGTGGCAGATAATTTAGTGGTCACTTGGTTGTGGGTAATTTGACAAAGTCAATTGGTTGTGGTTCAATTGACTTGTTCAATTTTGTGTGTTTAATTTTCCTTAGTCGAATGGTTTTACTTGTTTAGTTGGTTACGGGTAATACATGTGGTTGGTTCTAGGTGATCAGATGGCTATGGATGTTTGTGGTCAGTTAGGTGTCAACAGTTTTAAGTGGTCACATGGATGAAGTAAAAGTTTCATGGAGTTGGGTTTTTCCATTTTTGTTTAAAATTATTATGGTCAGATCGTTGTGAACTGTTGAATGCGGTCGAATTCTCGTGGACATTTGAATGTGGTCAAATTCTTGTGGACATTTCGTTGAATGTGGCCAGATTGTTGTGGACAGTGTAATGTGGTCAAATTCTGGTGGACCTTTCGTTGTATGAGGCCAGATTGTTGTGGACAGTTGAATGTGGTCAAATTCTGGTGGACATTTCGTTGAATGTGGCAAGTTTGTCTTGGACACTTAAATGTGGTCAGATTGTTGTTGATAGTTGAATGAGGTCACATGACTGTCGACAGTTGGATGTAAAGTTTGCCGACCTCACAAATAGCACAGAGAGGATCACCATAGAGCTGGAACTAATGGACGCAACATGGATACAACCGACTTCTTTCGTAATCTGCATTTCACTTCTGTTTTTTTATTATTTGACCAATGATGAACAGTCACCCAGGTGCGGTGGAAGTATGATGGACCAGACCCTAACCCAGGGGTCGGGAAACTTTTTGTCCGTGAGAGCCATAAACACCACATATTTGGAAAAGTAATTCCGTGAGAGCCATACGTTATGTTTAAAACTAAAAATTCAAGTAAATATATGCATGTTGTGTCATTTTAAACACTAAAAGTAGAATAATTATGTCTCTGAATTCTTTTTAAATAACATTGTCATGCTGTTGCTAATCAATAATTAGTATTTCTTACCATTTAATGCAACTTGCATGGCTTTGTAGTCTGGTTGATACGTGGAGAGATTAAGTTTCATGTAGGAGTGGAAACTTTTTTTTTGGCGGATATGCAATTAATATGTAGATCAAAGGAGCCTGAAGAATTTTTTAAATAATCGAACATTTGTCTGCGAGCCAGATTCAGCCATCAATAGAGCCACTTCTGGCTGGCGAGCCATGGTTTTCCGACCTCTGCCCTAACCTGAAAAGTCTACGTGCACCAAGTGTCAAACTGCACGCTCCAAGAATTAAAGAAATTGCCACCAGATTAACGATCAATTCGGATACACCGGACAATCCAATTTGTGTACCTTTATATCACACGAATTATAATGATCATAAGGAGAATGGAAAGACAGAGTCTGAGAATGTTGCACATGAAGGAGATAGATGTCTTGACAGCCAGGCAGTAAAAACCTACCTAAACAATGAGGTTAGGGACTGGGCTGGAGGAGCGGTGTCCGAACGAGGCTCATCATACCTGAGGCCTTGCTTGAATGATCAAAGAAAAGCCGTAATGAAAGCAATTACGATATCCCCGAGCAGATCGGTACATGCTACCGTTATCATTACAAGGTCTGCCGGTCTTTACCACTGGTGGCGTCTGCTTTTGTTTCCTACCCCCACCCCACTTCCTCCTACCCCCACACCACAAAGGTGAGCCCCTAATGATGCTAATGAGATGAAATGACTTCCGAACAGGGGTGGGGGGGGGGAGCGCATAGCAGACAGACACATACTGTCAACCTGTGGCTGAATGGTGATGAAAAGGAGAGTTACACGACGTCTTTGTTTTGTTGGCGTTTTTAAAATGAACTATTATATTTTCAGGAACCCTCAAATGTATTTATATAATTAGAAACGTATAAATGTGATAAGGGATGCAAGCAACATCAATCATAGTTAAAAACAAAAAATAACTTTCGAAGGGTCAAATAAATACAATTATTAACAGTATAATAGCGCAATCATATATATATTTACGCTCAATTATGTAGCCTAACGCTAAGGGACATCACTCTGCTTTTTAAAAATTGGATAATCATTTTGGTTTCAAGATTAACATTAAACACCCTCCACACTATTATTGATAATTTAAAATTTTCATGCGGACGTTCGATAAGAGGTATTTTTGGTGCAGTAATTTGGTGCGCTGCTTTCTAAAATTACTTTAAAAATCGTGTGGTGATTAGCACTGTAAAAAAATATTATATACAATATACATACTTTGTGTACATTTAAGGAATATTTCATATTTATCATGTAACCATATGTTACTTGGGTTTTTACAACAAAAAAAAACATTGTAAAAATACTATGTGTACATTTAAGAAAGTTTAATATTAGGTATATATCATACAATGACAAGTTAGTTGGGCTTTTGAAAAAGGTGGGCGCCCTTAAAAAGGGGGCGCCGCAGCACAAACTAGTTAGCAATATTGCGAGGGTGAAACACTCTCAAAATTGATTTTAAAAAGTGATTCGTTAAAAATAATAAATAATTATAATAAATAATTTAAAATAGGTTGTATTTCATAGTTTTAAAATTTTAAATTTTAAAAACTTATCTCCCTTCAAGTATAATTTTTTTTCCCTCCCCTGAAAATTAATTATTTTTTAAAAATTCTTTTCATAAATTATATTTATTTTAGGGATTACGATTTTGATTGGTGCGAAATAGATACGTGATCAGTGTAAGTCGAAAGATATCATTCTCTAAGTAACGTGATTGTCTGCCTGACTGCGGCAGCTATAAATAAGGGAGGTTAATTCCCGATTTATGCGCTAAATGCGTGCAGGATTATATTTGTTAAAAAAATAATAATAATAATAAAAATTAATGAAAACTTAGATGCAATAAAACAACAGTGTTAAGAAATTTACAAAATAGTTAAGTGGCGGGGGGAAATAATGTGAGGTGAGTCCCCTCTACTCATATTTTTTGTATGTCCAAAGTTAAATGCGTCATTTTTTCTTGATTTGAAAATGCTGCCAGGCACAGCGGTTTACTCTTGTTTGTATCATTAATTTTACTTTTTGTAGACATGCATGGATGACAAGTTTAGCGCGCACACTGTATTATTTCATTGAACTGTGTGCGCTTGCAGGGAGGCGTGTGAGTAAAAGTACAAGGTGCATGTATATCCTAAATGTGCGCTGTTGGGTGAAAAAGTATTATCGTGAAGTGTCTTACAATACAATGTGACCATGTCAAACTGTTACGTCTTACTTTACTGCATGTCCAAGTTCATTAACTCCGTCTAGGTTCACTGAAGGTCTTAAGTGCACTGCGTGTCCAAGTGCACTGCTTGTCCAAGTGCACTACGTGTCCAAGTGCACTGCGTGTCCAAGCTCACTGCATATTTCGTTTACTGTATGTATGTCTTAGTTCACAGCAAGTCATAGTCCAAGACATGTCCACATTCACTTCATGCATGTCAAAGTTCGTTATTCGCATCAATGTTATTATTATGGTGAACAATTATAAGATACGTTGCACTGATCTTGGAAATCCTCCAAACATACATAATTGTCATGTTTAAAGGTCATTATGATCTTGCTCATTTCTTAAACGCCTGTACGACATTTTTTTTTAAAGGGTTCGCGCTAAAAGCATAATGACTATGTATTAACCTTACAAATTATATCTAGTTAACCAACAAAGCTTCGAAACCACGAGTGGCATGACATCAGCAATCAGGTATATTTATTTGATAAGTGCCCAGAGTACCGAGCGGCTCACCACGCGTCACATACGCCTAACACTGCACACAAGATTTTTTTTCTGCAGAGTTCAGTTGTCCCGCCCCCCTCCTTCACCCCCTCCCTCTGCCATCTTTGAAAAATGAAAGGGATAGGGGAGTTTTATTGGACAGGGAAAAACTATCGACCTGCCCATTCCTCATTCATCCAAACAACACACTCCAAAACAAAACGGCCAGTTAGATTGGATTTTAAGGCCCGTGCTAAAAATCTGTTGTGTCTGTTGAGGGGCTGGTATTTTTTATACAGAGGGTGTTACAGGAAAAGAAATCAACAGACGCTTTAGTTTACTGTCTCAGACGTAACTTAGAGGAGGTGATGAGGGGGGAGAGGCCCGGTGTGCGGGTAGGGGTAGACAAGTAGAGTTGCGCAAGGTGGAGTGGGCACTGAGAGTTATGTAGGGAGGGGTGGGCATTGAGAGTTATGTATGGAGGGGTGGGCATTGAGAGTTATGTAGGGAGGGGTGGGCACTGAGAGTTATGTAGGGAGGGTTGGGCATTGAGAGTTATGTAGGGAGGGTTGGGAGGACAATGGACAAAGTAGATCCAGAAAGAGCGAGAGAAAAGAAAAGCTCCATTGGGCCCTAGTTGAGATTTAGGAATTTAATTATCTAATATTAAAAGAGCGCAGTACCGGGGCCCTCACCGCACTTGACATTAAAAATATAAAACAAATATATGTTAAAAACAAAACATATAACAACAAAAAATATAATGGCACAAATGGGCTATTTAAAGAAAGGTAATATTGTCGGTCCATGGATTGCACACATAAACAATACAAAGAAAGCTCAGATCTCTAAGTAAAAAGTATTTCAACATAAACCAATATAAAATTCTCACTATGGTAAACAAGGATTAAATAATTATACAAATATAATATTAAAATTTTCACTGAAAAAATAAACTACCTAAAATGTCAAAAACTAAACACTGACTATTTTAAAAAATTATAAATAAATTTGTTTTTACAATATGAACAATTAATATTTCATAGACAACTACTAGGAACTTTTGGATCAGTACAAAGGATCTCAAATTGGGCCACATTTTTTAGATTATGCCTCATGGCCCCATTATTATTATTATGCAAGTATGGATTTTTTATGGTTAAAACAAAGTGGTAATAAATGTGAATGAAGAAAACATTATTTTATTGTGATATAAAATAAAACGCGGATTGATTTCTCCAGTTAAAATGTTTAATGTGATGACGGAAAGTGGCTTTTAAAAGCCTTGAAGTTGCTGGTTTTGTTAATGATTAACTGATTTGTCCATCCTAAACATTCCATCAGTTTTCTTATGGTATTTAATATTAAAACTTTACAATACTGATTCAGCAAGTTAAAATTTTGTCTTCTGTCTTGTCTTATCTATACAGACGCTCCTTCTATACAGAAGATTAATGCGTCCACAGACCATACCGGTCTGTTGGCAAGTGATGCAGCGTTCACAGGCCTCCGCTATTAGGGTTCCACGCATTACCCAGCCGCCTTTATTTCCCTAACTAATGTTAGGTACCCATTCGGAGCTGGGTGGACTCAGGGACGCCCTAGGCCCCAGGAACATATTCAAAATTTTAGCTGGAAACTCTCTCAGAAGCAAATCACAAACCTATAGTCTGGTACTTGTCAGTTAATTATAAAAATCTATATTTTAAAAATGTATTATCAACATCCGAATAATCAGTCAAGGATAATATTTTGAATAGCTCATCATGTGTTTGAAGCTGAAGCCTGAATTACTAGGGAAATAGTAAAATCTGCATTGGAGAATATCTCTGTCAATCCCAGAGGTAAATTTTAATATCTGCATTATTTTTTCTGTTAACAGATCTGCAATAGCAGATCGGCTGGATAGCGAAGTCAATACTGCGCTCGCCTCACAAGCTGAGGGTGTGGGATCTAGCCCAAGTTAAAGCCACAATAAAAATGTTGCTGAATGACTATCGCTAAAAAGTCCTCCGCTGACCTGGAGAGGAGATGGGCGCCGCCAAGGTCTACCAAGCCCCGAGAAAGTTCTAATGGAAACATTAGAACCCCATATGACCACGAGGTTATGGGACACACAAAATAGAAAAACGGGTACACAAAAGTTGAGTTTGGCGATAGATGTTTAGAGTTATGAATGTTTAGCTCACCAGTTTTCCTCCAAAAGTTGTAGATCATATCGACTGCATCGTTGCTACCGCCATAGATTGAAGCTGTGACATTCCCCACCCAGAAGCCGTATTCTGGCATCTCCAGGTCCACTGTGATGTCGGTCAGAGTGTAGGTCTTCCTCACCGTCCTGTACCTCACAAATTCTTTCAGGCCAGACTTTTGGACAAATGAAGCAATGGAGCCAGAGCTAGAATCAGACTGTCCACGGGATTGGATGATGAGCTTCAAAGTGGCCAGGATGATGCTGGGCTCTTCAGACTCAAAGTACTCGTCTTTAGTTTTGACGTTGAGTAGCTTGCTGAAGTTGGCGTGAAGCTGCCACTTGCCGTTTTGAGTCCTCAGCCAGCAGTCAGACAGGGTCAGTTCAAAGTCTGGTGTGTCATAGTACTTGTCCAGAGTGAGGGACTCAGACTTCAATAGGGCTCCCTGGGACTTGAGACTGGTTTCAAATTTTTTGTTTAGGTTAAATCTTCTGGATACTTGGTCCAGTGGCCTCGATGTGCTTGTCCTGGTAACTAAGATGGATTTTGACTGGTTTACCATTTGGGCCTTGTGTACAGAGGTTCTTTCATCTTGAGTCTTGAGTTGTCCTTGGTCTTCCAGAGTTTGTAGGACTGAATTTTCTGATAATGTAGTTGTGGACAGCCCCACATTGCCTGTAGCAACATGTACAGAAGATGAGACTTGATGAGTTGTTTCTAAACGTTCACTAGCCAAACTGACATGTCCATTATTAACAGGGGATTGCAGTGAGGTGCCCTCATGTACGTCTGCGGAGATATTGGACCCAAGCTTACTGCTAATGGTTACTTCATTAAAGGATTGAGTAAGCGCTGCTCTCTGTTCTGTTCCTACAAGCACCTGTCTTTCTTCTTTAGATAACAAAGTTGTTTGTATTGAAGCACTCTGTTCAAGTTCTGTAATGGCAGTATGCCCTTCGTTACTGCTAATGGTAACTGATGATACATGACTAACCCTATCTCTCTGATCTGTTTCTGTTATTACCTTTTCCTGTTGCTCAGATGACACAGACATTTGTATTGAAACACCCTGTCCTATATCAGTATTCAAAGTGGATCCGAAATTCTTGTTTATGGTAACTTGTTCGGAGGAAGATACTTCACTAACCCTGTCTATCTGTTCCTTTTCTGTTATTACATTTTCCTGTTGCTCGGGTGCCAGAGACATTTGTATTGAAACACCCTTTCTTATATCAGTATTCAAAGTGGATCCCAAATTCTTGTTTATGGTAACTTGTTCGGAGGAAGATACTTCACTAACCCTGTCTATCTGTTCTGTTTCTGTTATTACATTTTCCTGTTGCTCGGGTGCCAGAGACATTTGTATTGAAACACCCTGTCTTATATCAGTATTCAAAGTGGATCCCAAATTCTTGTTTATGGTAACTTGTTCGGAGGAAGATACTTCACTAACCCTGTCTATCTGTTCTGTTTCTGTTATTACATTTTCCTGTTGCTCGGGTGCCAGAGACATTTGTAGTGAAACACCCTGTCTTATATCAGTATTCAAAGTGGATCCCAAATTCTTGTTTATGGTAACTTGTTTGGTGGAGGAAGACACTTCACTAACCCTGCCTATCTGTTCTGTTTCCACAAACAACTTCCCTTGCTCATCAGTGATGGAGGACAAAACACTACCTGACAGTGAAGAGCCTTGTTGGACACTCGCTGAACCAGTGGACAGTGGAATATTACTGACAGTCAACTGGTCCGTGGGCAGAACCTGTTGAACATTCTGATCAGACTCTGCTGCTATTTGACTACCTCCACCAGAGTTGCTGGCCTTGTCAACGTGCTTCTTGTGTTTTGAATGCTTAGGCTTTGTTTTGGTAGGAGGAGCATCCTCCTCTTTCTTGACAACAGCCGCACTCACCACCTCTTTGTGCTGCGCTTCAGTGTCAGGCTTTCCTTTCTTTTTCTTGTTTTTACCTTTCCCTTTGGTTTTGGAACCTGGAGCTGCAGTATGATTGTCTGCGGCATGAGTGTCTGTGCCAGGTAGCCCAACATTTTTGTCTGTGATTTGATTGTGGTCAGCTTTAGATTCATCTCCAACTGTACGAGAAGTATTTCCAGCATCACTGTTTGTGAGTTTAGCAGCAACTTCTTTCGAAGACACTTGTGTAATAGAAATATTTTCAGCTGAACTTGACACCTGATTCAAGCTTGACTCAGACACCTGGACTGGGTGACTTGCTTCTGAAACAACTTTAGTGGTAGCCTCTTGTTCTTTTTCCAAGTGTGCTCGAGCTTTTTGCTTGTTTTTTTTGTTCTTTGATTTTGAACTCTTGGCTGGCATTTGGGTTTTATCCACAGCATGATTGTTTTGTTTTACCCTGTTTGTCACATTCACAGTCTCTGAGTTTGAATTTTGAGCATTTACTTGTATGGTCCCTGGACTGAAATCCTGAGTTTGTTGAAGCTTGGTTTCATTGATGGATAAATGACTAACCACATTTTCTGCTAGAGTGTCAGCCAGTGAGGAATTTTTATCTTGGATGATTTTGCCACCTTCTGTTGCCTTGCTCTGGGTCTCAACATCACACTTAACATCTTCATCAGCTTTGGTTTTGTTCAGTGTTAGTTCCTTGATCTTGTTGTCCAAAAGATTTTTTGATTTACCTTGCAGTACATCTTTTTCAGTCTCAGAGCTGCCTGGGGCATTCAACACAGCTTCCAAAGAACCTGAAGTCTGGCGTACGGATTGGTCAGCACTACTTCTGCTCTGCATCCCTGAGCTGTCATGATGATCCAGATTTGCATGTTCTATCTGCACCGTTTGATTCTCTGCGCCTTCACCAGAAATATGAATCATGCCTCCTGTCGTTGACGGAAATGCCTCGCTGGTCCCAGCCTCACGCAGCAATGATTCCTGACTGCTGCTTGTTGACTTGATGCCCACCTCATTATTATGACCATCCTGTGACAACCCAAGCGCCACTGGATGACTCTGGACAATTTCAGATGAGTATTGAGTTGTTCTCTGCCCACCTGGAATAGATGATATCTCAGCAGAGCAGTGTAAGTACAGAGAAGACTGCTCACTGCTGTGGGCTGAACTTCCTTCTGTCTGCCATGTCTGTCCTGATCCAAGGCTCAGTGTACGGGAAGCTGACTCAGATGAAGAGTATGTATTCTGAGGGCTGCCCGCTACGTAGATGCTGGCTGTACCATGGGAAGGGAGCGAAAACATACTTTGATCTGTGCTGTACATCTGCAGCGATGTTTCAGACTCATCAGAGTCATCAAATCCCATATTGCAAATCCCTCCAATGTCTTGCATCATGCCAACATCATGGAACCTGTACCCGACTTGAATAGACTCCAGGTCCACAAGTTTGTCCAACATTTCATCTTCTTCCTCCTTGTTTGCTTCCTGGACAGAGTTGTTCTGCCCGTCAGGGTCATCTCTGAATTGGCCTTGATCTGAAGGACTGACCAACAAATGTTCATCAGCTAGTGTAACTTTCTGAACTTTGGTCAATTTGAATATACCAACATCTTGAGTGCTGCTCGTTCTCACACTGTTCTCGTTCTGTTTGCCTGACTGGACATGAGAAAAGTCTGTTTTTTTCAAATGGGGCATGGTCTGGCCTGATGGCAGTTCATCTACAGAGCTACCATCATCTATGTCCACTTGAGATGATTCTTTGTCAAACCTTGAACTCTTGACCACTGCTTCCAGCCTGTCTGGTGTCTTTCTAGATTTCTTCTCAGCAAGCTCCTCCAGGGCGTAACTCCTGATGGCTATTCCTGGGGAATACGTAAGTCTAGGTGGAGATTCCCTGTCAGAGGATTTGCGGTGTGAGCTTAGCACAGATAGATCCATGGGGCGGCTTGGATGTGTGCTTGGTGAGACTGTAGCATCAAGGTTGCTAGGTGACTGGACTGTAGAGATCTCCGACATCTGGTTACTTCTTTTGAGTGCATTACTGCCCGATGTAGACAACACATCCACAGAGGACTCGTTATCTAATATCTGAATTTCCGATCCCATACAATCATTATCTATGACACTGGATATATCACTGACCATGTAACTGTTCTCTATCAGCTGTTGGACGTTCTCTCTGGCTGATTTCAACTTCTCCACCCCATCCAGTTCCTTGTGGTTAGTATCGTACCAGGCAAACTGAACATGTTTCTTCTCATCAGGGGACCCCAGTGTGTTGGGATGGTCCCCAGGTATTATTTCTTCTACTCTCTCCACATACTGTGAGGCCTCCCCAGACCCCACTTTGCTGTGAGCACTGATTTCAACATCCTTTGAACTTTTAAATGTAACATTCTGAATGGCAGTCACTGACAGGGATGAGCCTTCTGCTGAACCAATCTGGTAGGTCTGCTTGATGTAGTATGAATCTGAGGTCTTTCGTTCTCTCCGCTGGCCTCCCAAAGCACCCTCAACCCCACCTTCCACACCAAAAGCAGAATCTGACCCGACCTGAATGCTGTCCAGGAATTCTTTATGATCCAAGTCAGTGCTGGACGTGCTCCCACTGCTGGACCTTCCATAGACTGTTTTGATTCTGGATGATATCACTTTGTCACTGGTTGAGAGGGTTGTTTCTCTGATGCCATCCACCTCCACGCTGACCTCTGATCTTTGGTATTCCCCCGAGATGGACCTGTTCAGTTCCGAGACATTATTGATCTCCTGTGCTCCCATGGCGCTGGACTCGATGTTCAGTTCAGAGGTAGATGAACTACTCTGGAAGTACATATTCACCACCGAAAAGCCTGCCTGGACACGGCTGGTGGTCCGGGTGACTTGGCGTGGCAGTGGAGAATTGATGACACTTTCGCTCCTCTCAACAAAGTGGACATCGTCTTCACCTTGATCCATCATTAAAGAGGTAAAAGCTTGACCCTCACTGTACTTGACCAGCAGTCTGAAATGTAATATATTTATATATATATATAGATGCTTTCTTTTAAGACTGAGTGATTGGGTTAAGCATACAAACATAAAAAATGGAGCAAAATAACAATCTTTTAATTGAAAAGGGTCAGCGTACAGCGAGTGGGATGGAGCTGTAGAAAAAGGCAAGGACATTTGACATATACTTTAAAACAAGTAATAAAAACTCAAATGAGCATTTAAACGCAATTTCCAACAAAGAATTTTCGATTATTTATTCAAGGGAAATCATTCTAGATTGCATTAAAAGTCATTCAAATAAGTAATTCTGAAACTAAACACAATATGACGTCATATCCTCTCACGCTACATCACACCAAGAATGTGTCAATATAAGGCGCACCACGCAACAATCTAACACACAGGTCGGGAAACTTTTTGTCTGAGAGAGCCATAAACCAGGGCCATCTTAACGCATAGGCCTGTTGGGCATTTGCCCGGGGGCCCACGAGCATAGGGGCCCCATGGGAATATGTTTATTTATATATTTAATGTATACAAAGTATATTAATTTTTTAATCTTGCGGAGGGGGCGCACTTTTTCTTTGCCCGGGTGCCCAATATGGTGTAAAGACGGCTCTGCCATAAACACCACATATTTTGAAAAGTAATTCTGTGAGAGCCATACATTGTGTTTAAAACTAAAAATTCAAGTAAATGTGTGCATTTTGTGTAATTTCAACACTAAAAGTACAGTAGTTATGTCTCACAATTCTTTTTTAACCACGTTTTATTAACTCGCTTTCGTTCCTGTCCGAAACTCAATTTTTCAAATCTGCCAACGTAAAATTGAACCACTTCTGATGGTCCTAGAGATCTGAAAATTTTACCACAGATAGATGGTATTAATTGCATATTAAAAAACAGCATAACAATTTTATTTTAAAAAATGAATTTTAAAAACCACGTTTTTATAAGTGGACCAAAAAGAAGAAAATAATTTAAAACTTATAAGTTCAAGTACTTCGATTTAATATGACTAAAAACGTAGGGTGGGTGTTTGGTATAAAAATTAAAGATTTCTAATTTAGAAGGCAAAAGAGAGATCTATCTATAAGTGAGAGAATGAGTGAACCCCATATGTTAAACCTCATAAGCGCCCGCCCCACGTTTTAGTCATATTAAATCGAAGTACATGCACTTGAACTTATAAGTTTTTAATTATTTTCTCCTTTTTAGTCCACTTATAAAAACGTGGTTTTTTTTAATCATTTTTTAAAAATAAAATTGTTATGCTGTTTTTTAATATGCATTTAATATGTAGATCAAAGGAGTCAGAATAAATTTTAAAAAAATAATCGAACATTTGTCTGAGAGCCATATGCAGCCATCAATAGAGCCACATCTGGCTCGCGAGCCATGGTTTCCCGACCCCTGATCTAACATAAGCATTCACAAAGCGGAAAAACCCCATTAACTACCATTCTAGATTAAATTAAAAGTCATTTCAAATCAATTATTTTGAAACTAAACAAAACAATTGCTTTCAAAAATTGCTGCTACAATTACGGAATTCGAACGAAAAGACATTTTAAGAAAATTCCGGCTTCAACATTGTTCTAAATAGTATTAGCTATCGTTAGCGTTTATTTCAATCCGATAGATGTTTGGCCGTTGCACATCCTTGGGACCTCCTTAGCATATTTGCAAAAGACCCGGACCCTATATCTGGTATGGTTCAGGAGGATTTGAATGTGCAAGCTCTACAGACATTTCAAATATATAAAAGCAATTTATCCTATGGGAAATCGCGTTAAAAAACAGAAAGAAAAATATGCGTAATAATGACTAACAACTAGACACCAATTGTCCCTCATAAGGTTCGTTGGTGCGTGTTCAAAATAATAAATGTGGGTGTAAATTTTCAAATCATCCATTTTGTGTGCAAAATTTTACACTCCACAAACTTATATATATACTGATATTCCTTGCTGGGAGGCAACATACACATGGTATGTACAATATAATGAAAGTTCTTTGCTGGGAGGCAACATACGCATGGTATGTAAAATGAACTGATATTCCTCGCTGGGAGGCAATATATTTCTTTGACAAAGTTAACTACCTTGAATCATCAACATATATCAGAAAAATCCGTGCACTGAGTGTAATCTACATCGACAGCTCTACCAGTACAAGGAATTTTCACCCTGCGTAGGACAGTTCAAAGAACGTATGTTACTTCATCATTCCTTCAACAGTTTCACAAAGACATGCTCCTTTCAATGTTTGCATGACACTTTGAAAGTGACAAGTATCTTTGACGTTCCACTCATTTTGTGTTATTGTTTTTAAACTAGTAAATATTCCACAATGTCTTCCAAGTTTTACTGTTACGTGTACTCTGATAGACAACAAGGATGTTTATGGAACGACACAACTCTCGCAATCAAATGACAGTGATACGAGTGGGACGGTACAGATGATAGACCTCACGCAGTGAGCCCCAATCAAGGAGATAAATGATAGTTCATTCAACATTTGGAATACAGCAGAAAGCTCAAAATGTCAACAACAAAAATCTACGTTGTGATATTTTTAGAAACGGTGTATCACTAATTTTAATAATGCACCGAATAAGTGATTTCAATTTATTTCGAAAAGAAACCTTAAAATTGAATAGCGCCAGATTGTATAGAGGAGTAAAGGTTAAAGGGGGAGGGGGTGTGAGGGTCAAGCGAATTCGGGAATAAACATTGGTTAAAATTTCAAGAAATTTTCTCTCCATCAACGGGCACTCTCCCCCGCCCTGCTAGCAGACAGAATCAACGATCGAAAGGGCCTCGATCGTGTTGTGAATCCCAAGCCACGAGTCATTTTTAGGGGATATTCAAGTTAAAAATAAACAAAACATTCCCTCGGCAGCGATGCCATGTTCAGATAATTTAAATTCGTTGATAAAAGATCATTACGTTTTTTTAAGCGTCTGACACAAGAAACGCTTGAATGGGGGGAGGGGGCGCCCCTCCGAACTACCTCTGTGTGCGTCTGGTGCGAGATTGAACCCGAAAGTGAAATTTGCACACACATGTTGCAAGGATTTTTACTTCGGCCTTCAAGTGTGATAAACTCTATTATTGGATTTGTCTCCCTTAGACCCCACCAACAGAAGAAAAAAAGTCCGGAGTGAAAAATCAGCGGCACAGCGCGAGAGGATCTTGTCCTGGAGAGGCCAGAGGTCGAACAGGGAGATTATTATAGACTTGTTGAGGGCAGGGTAGCCGCAACAGGGTGGAAAGATGAGCCATCGTCAGGAAAGGGAGAAAAGGGGGCTGGGGGGGGGAGGGAGGGAGATGATGGCTCAATCTTTAAAACGTAGCTTGCACTCAAACAATTGATATGGCCTGCCTTAAAAGGACGCCAATAAGACCAGAAAAAGATCAACGATGAATTTTATCTCGGTTGAGTTTGTACAATTAAAATGAATAAGTTAACTGTACACTCCCACGACGACGGCAATCAAGACGGTGGAAGTACACGACTTGAAATGTACGCCACGTAATACTGACATGGAGCACCCAAAATGTCTAAATACACTTGTTACACGGCATTCATCACCTGAATGTCATGATATATACCCATGTGTTCTATTTTATTTCGATTATAATACATATATTTAAAAGAAGTTCGGATACAAGAATTACAGATGAAACCTAAACAACATCCATCGCATAAACATTTATCAGCTGACCACAAGCCGCCATCATGATGCGGACCATCTGACCAACACCCCTGTACCATAATGCACACCTGCTTCTCACCGTCGATCAACCGACAGCCGTAACTAAAAGCTGGACGCTCTCGACCCCAAAACGGGTGTCATTTGGTCAAGGGGGTACCTATCATTCACCCTTTTGTCAACAGCTTCTAAACACCGGGCCCAGTCTGCACTGACCACCGGTGGACTCTAGTCAAGACGGACACCTGAAAAGAGGGATGACAAGTGAAGTTTAGCCGAAGAAATCCAAACAATCTTCCTTCTGGACGACCGAGTCCTGGACCTTGTGAGAAACTTTGAGGTTTCGGTGACGAGATGATGATGAGAGGGTAGATACATTTAATGACGTTTTCCAAACGGCATGGGTTTTGACCTGTGAACTTTCACACGCCGACAACCAAAGGTCACAGGGCACGACTCCCCCACGCACAGCGGGCTGAACTTTGGCCACGGAGAATCTTTGACAACGAGGCGTCTCACACACGTACACACTCATCCCACAACGTTTTAACTGACATAGAGAGGATAACTAATTTTTGTTTTTCATGAACAAGACACGGGACAGAGAGCATTGACAGAGATAGGGAGGAGAAAATTGAAAGGGATGGGATACATGACAGAGATGGAGGGATATAACTTACAGAGATGGGATGAGAGAATTTAGGGAGGACAGAATTAACAGAGACGATGATATTAAAATGGAAAAGAATGTTGTCCGTATTGCAAACTTTGTTCAGAGTAAATCTTAGAAATGGAGTGAAAAATTTTTTAGAATATTTTTTATTTAACGACAAGTCATGTGTAGTTATCGGAATGTAACAATTGTTTACATTTAACCGTTGTTTCAGAACTACGTTACGCGTGTTATTTACTGAAAGTCTCTATGTATGCAACGTTACAAAGGTATTTTCCTAGCCTATTTTCCAAACAGAATATATTTTTAACAGCGCATTTGTACTGATATTCTGATAAATTCCATGGGTATTAATTTTAGCTATTCGTTGTACCTCTACGTCGCTTCAGTTAAAACCATAACTCATTGTACCTGTATGTCATTGTACCTATATGCCGTAACTTACTGGCATTGTACTTTTACCCTTATGCCTTTGTACCCATGTCCTTGTAGCTATGTCATTGTACCTTTATTTTGTCGTATTAATACGTCATTGTCAATGTTCCCTCTAAGGCTCATTAGTCCGTGTGCAGAGTAAAAAAAACTCGTGTGAAAAGTTTCATACCATCAATTTTTTTAGCAATATTTTACAAAATTTGCTGCGGGTTAATTCTAAACTGCTGCGCGGCGTCGGTCAGATATCAGCTTAAAGGGAACATTGGTCATTGTACCTTTATGTTAACTATGTTATTGTACTTTATACTATTGTACCTTATTATTGAGTTGTGTACCTTTACGCCGTTGTACTTTTATGTTATTGTACCTTTGTGTCGTTGTACTTTTATGTTATTGTACCTTTGTGTCGTTGTACTTTTATGTTATTGTACCTTTGTGTCGTTGTACTTTTATGTTATTGTACCTTTGTGTCGTTGTACTTTTATGTTATTGTACCTTTGTGTCGTTGTACTTTTATGTTATTGTACCTTTGTGCCGTTGTACTTTTATGTTATTGTACCTTTGTGTCGTTGTACTTTTATGTTATTGTACCTTTGTGTCGTTGTACTTTTATGTTATTGTACCTTTGTGTCGTTGTACTTTTATGTTATTGTACCTTTGTGTCGTTGTACTTTTATGTTATTGTACCTTTGTGTCGTCGTACTTTTATGTTATTGTACCTTTGTGTCGTTGTACTTTTATGTTATTGTACCTTTGTGTCGTTGTGTCGTTGTACTTTTATGTTATTGTACCTTTGTGTCGTTGTACTTTTATGTTATTGTACCTTTGTGTCGTTGTACTTCCAATATCAACGATGTCGTATTTCCTAACATCATTATTTTTCTCAAAAGCGTTTATATTCCCATTCCCATGTTCAAAAAGTCCAATTTAAAATTATAATTGTGTTCTTATCAGTATCAGCTTTTTCATGTCATTTATCTCACTGGAAAAAATAGTTGTAAAAAATTGTATCGAGCAATCTATTATATTTAGTGTTTAGTTTTGAGTTGTTGTTTTCTTCTTCTATTTACAACTAATCGTATCGGTCAGCTGGTCGGAAACCCAAATCAATACATTTTTAATCTGAACTTTCAAATTTTGTCTCTATCCTCACCATAAACATTCAATAACACTCCTGGCCGTGCCATCTGCAAGTGTATCATGAATGTCAAGTGTGACTTGTTAGCATCTAAGGCCTGCACCTTAACACTGACATTCAGGACTGTCAAATAAATCTAGAGCTGACTGACAGTCGTCATCCGACCAGCCGGCTAATTTCGTCACTTTTATTGACCCCAACTGGAGGTCACAGGTCAACCGCCGACTCAGCCGACTGTGGAACGATTAAGTCGAGTACCTTCCTCGACCCCCCCCCCAAAAAAAAATCCAGCACACTCATTTCTCATGTCCAGCGGGCGTCATTAGGGGTCACGCGGAGATTTGGTCAACAATTAGCACTGACCCTCACTGCCCGCTGATGAACGTGGAGATATTAGAGCCGCTTGTCAGTTTCCATCTATCTTGTCACAGGTCGAGCACAACTTGGAATTGAACCTTTCTGCCAGATGTACAACATAATGGTATTTATCACAGTAGGACAATGTGTGGCCGTGACCGTCTTATAGGTCTACGGGCAGGGGTGGAGTGGGGGCAGGAGTGGAGTGGGGGCAGGAGTGGAGTGGGGGCAGGGGTGGAGTGGGGAGAAGTGAATTGTAGCAGGGTTTGGGGTTGAGCAGATGAGATGGGGCCCAGGTAGGATGAGTAAGGATGAAATGATGGAGTACAGTAGTTAGGATATGATGGAGTAAAGAAGGGAACAGGATGAGATGAGTAGTACAGATGGGTGGAGAGATGATGAGATGTGGGAGTACAGATGAGAGGAGTTATGATGAGATGAGGTAGTATATATGGGAGGACAGGATGAGATGAGGAAGTATAGAAGGGAGGAGTTAGGATGAGATGAGGAAGTATAGATGGGAGGAGTTAGGATGAGATGAGGAAGTATAGATGGGAGGAGTTAGGATGAGATGATGGAGTACAGATGGGAGGAGTGAGTGTGTGAAGTTTATTGATGCCGCGCTAAAACGCGGATAGAAAATCATGTAAAGAATATAGTTTAACCAGCAAGCACACATCATGAGGCTACTAAGGTTTAACCAGCACACGTCATGAGTCACGAGACGACTAAGGTGGAATTGTATGTCATTATCTACTTAAGTTTAACCAGGATAAGTCAGGAAACGGAAGTAGCTTTACCATCATTTATAATGAGACAAGGAAAGTTAAAAATGACGTAACACTTGACCAGCCCCCGCTATGCCGGTCAGACCTATGTCACGGCCCAATTAAACATTTTTATCGTCATGGAATCCCGTCTGCTCTAGTTTGATTTTTTTGAAAGTTTCTCTAAAGCCCAATAATTTGAAGATGCCGTGAAAGGTAATCCCCCTTTCCTCCAGGGGGATAATCCATCATTAGTCCGCACATTAAGCCATTATTGGCAAACAGACATTCTAGACAAGGCGGCCAGGAGAGAAAATAGAATCGGATTATCTTATGACCCTGACCTTCGCCAATTTACAGCCCTTTTGCTCTCAGCCAAACACAGGATCAACACACGCCATTTTTGTTGACGTTTGAACGTTTTATTGGCGCTTCTCAAAGTTTTCTTTCTAAAAATTCAAGTTACGTTTCCAGGAAAAATTAAGTATAAAATGTATTGTAAGACTTTCTTTAAAATTATCTACAAATGCAATTTAATTTTACATGTAAAAAAAAGTATTTTTTTTACAATAGAACAGTAAAATAAAAATTAAATTTATAAACAATTGGAGGTTAAATCGAATTTCATTCCTTCTTTTTCTTTTCTTTCGACCCTAAATGACGAGCAGATTACAACTGCAAAGTTGAGATGTAAAAAATAAGTTATTTGTAAGAAATACTTTGAGTAGGGCCTATTATGCTAGGATGAGGACCACTGATGGATTAAGAGCTCTAGGTCACTATTGTTTGGCCCACAGGCTTCACACGAACCCGGCCCTGGAAGCTGGATCAAAGAGGGCACAGTGTCCAAAGTGACACTCTGCAAGAACTACTCACTGCTGCCGCACATTTACCAGGGTCGGGGGCGTCGACAGCGCCGTGGTTATATGACTGGCCGCAACAACCGGTCAAGCATAGAGATGAGCCTAGGGCCCAGAAAAAAAGGGGGGAGTTAAAACGGCGACACCATGGTCACATGAATTCTATTAAAGGCATCGATGGTCCTCCATAGCCTAATTTTTAGAATAATTTATAGTATGCTTTAATTGCATTTGGTTAATATAAAAAATACCCATTTAATATGAATCATAAATTCAAACAACAAAAAAGTCCCAAAGTATACCAATACGTTCATAAATATACTTGTTATTAAGTCTTGCATCTAAAGCTATAACTATAAGTAGATAACCCAGGAGAGGGGCGAGAAAAATTGCACATCACTACACACAGTATTGTTGTCCAACACACTACACACAGTATCAGTTGTCCAACAAACTACACAAAATATAGGATTTCCATTACACTACACACAGTATAGGCTGTCCAAGACTACACATAGTATCGATATACAACTTGCTAAATACACTACCGGCTGTCCAACACACTGCACACACAAGTGTCCACACCTATTTTGCGCTGATGTTGAAAAGTTCAAGGAATGCGCAGTGACATTTTTCCCTCCGCTAGACTAATCTTGTTTAAACAGTGTTTGTAGACCAAAATATCCAGCCCGAAAATGGAGGAGGGCGGAGGTGACTTCTACACAGCAGAAACCATTCAACTATCACAATCATACAGGACAAAAAGGAAGCAAGAAAACAGATAGTACTAATAGTAAATATCATTAAGCTAAGAATCCACCAAAACAGGCATGCAGTAACATTCATAAAGAAAATAAAATTTAATTTTTGCCAATCCTAAAAATAGACTTTAAATCTGTTCAGAGCCTACAAAAAAGATACTCAGTAACTATCATATAGAAATAAAATTTAAATAAAGTAAAATTAAAATATTTCCTAAGAGGAGCATCTTTTCAATCCTTGTTAGCGGCTCTCGGGTTAAACTGAAGATGGTTGGTCAACTCTCCAAAATCACACACAGCAATGTCCTTAAGGGCTCCAGTGTTGCACCTCACTCAGACTGTGGTACCCATTGTGCATGAGAGTTCTCTCAAAAACCAAACAAATAGTAAATAAACATTATTCAAAACTAGGGGTTGTAGGGCGCCTACGGCGACAACTTTTTTTGTCAAAAGCCCAAGTAACGTATCCTTGTTTGATAAATACTAAATATTAAACTTCCTGAAATGAACACAAAGTATTTTATAATTATAAATCCTCAAATCCTCTTTTTACATCGTTCCCATTTCCAAAATTAAAATATAAGCTAAAACAATGACGTCATATGATATATTTTTACGGCGAGAATCTTTAATTTATAATTATTTTGCACACCTCCTGATGCACACGTTGTATTAAAATATAAGCTCAAACAATGACGTCATAGCGTTACGTATGCATCCAGCCAGTGAGTGACTTCGGCTATTATATTGTTTATAGATGTATTCACATCGCCGATATTCTGAAATCAAAGACTTTTCTAAGATGGACGGTCGAGTGGGCTTCTTTCTGAAGACTTTCATACCTTTATCCCCACCCCCAGACGCTCACGAGTAAACATCAGCACGAAACCACTATATTGTAAGACTTCATTCATATCGAGCCGATGTTACGGCTCTGTCATCTGTCAAGTTGTAGCTCATCTTCACCCACCACCCTGTTCTACCTGCTGCCAGTGTTGGGCTTAGGGTGACCCAAGTCAATCAAAACGTTTTTTAATCCGTTGCGAGACATCCAGGTTATTGAGGTGCAAGCTTCGGGGGTTGAAGGGTACTTCACATTGGAGGGTGATCAGACGGCTGGTGGACTGAGTGCAAGCGATACTTGGTTTATTTGGGCCATATTACACGAGACAGGGAGCTCCATGCCTTTGGTTTGTCTTTTCAGCGTCTTATATCGTCGAGGTGTTTTATTTATCATACTTTTTATGCATCGCTCCTGAAATAAACTCTCAAGTAAGGAAATGCCGTTTTTAGTGACAAGCAGCCGGCCAACTAATCCTAATAGTCAATTTTTTAAAAAAGCCTTCATTCGATCTTATGGAGACAAGCCATCTTCCAAACGCTACAAGCTGTGTTCCAAACTTATCCATCTTACAACCTTACAATCCATATTAAACCCCAACAATCGATCTTCCAACCATACAAGTACAAACCATCTTCCGGCAATACAAGCCATCTGCCAGCTCTACAAGCCATCTGCCAGCTCTTCAAGCCATCTTCCAGCTCTACAAGCCATCTTCCAGCTTTACAAGCCATCTTTCAATTCTAAAAAATATCTTCCAACCATACAAGTACAAGCCATCTTTCAACTCTACAAGCCATCTTCCAACTCTACAAACCATCTTCCAACTCTACAAGCCATCTTTCAACTCTACAAGCCATCTTTCAACTCTACAAGCCATCTTTCAACTCTACAAGCCATCTTTCAACTCTAAAGGCCATCTTTCAACTCTACAAACCAACTCTCAACTCTACAAGACATCTTTCAACTCTATAATCCATCTTTCAACTCTACAAGCCCTCTTTCAACTGTACAAGCCATCTTTCAACTTTACAAGCCATTTCTCAACTCTACAAGCCATCTTTCAACTCTACAAGCCATCTTTCAACTCTACAAGCCATCTTTCAACACTACAAGCCATCTTCAAACCATAAGGACCGTTTGCACAGGGTCAATATTGCAACCTACAAAAATGTAACAGTGCGTATGACGATTACTGAGATTATATTCTGAGTTTTAAAAAAACTGACATAATTAATTCCTTGATCTGTCTGGCGAGAAGTTGCCCTGTCTATTTACTCGGTATTAATTGTTTGCAGACAGAAATGTCAAACTGCACTACCGAGATCGTCACCAAATGTCACACGGTGCGCACGACCGCATGTAAAAGACATTAAACACTATTTCACATGTTTGTTTTCAACTCCTGAACTTGATCTTAGGAACTTGGCTCATTGACACAGGATTAAACTCAACAGCGGCAAAGAGAGCGTGCTAACCTCTGGATGTTTTATTTTAAATATAAATATATTGGGAAATGTTGAATCAAATTTATTCAGGCTTATTAAAAGAGCTTTCATAAATAAACGCCGTTAAAGTTAAAGATAGATGTGCGTAACAGGGTCGAGTAATGTCAGAGAGGGACATAAGCCCCGGACACCACTGTCTAAGGCCTAAGGGCACCTAAATAATGCTTTTAGTTCTGAGCCCAGCTTGTAGCTTACTCCGAAAATGATTTTTTTCCATAAAAAATGAATACATTTTAAAATGTCCATCTCCTTATATAAACGAATGTATCTAAAGGGGGGAGGGGGGAAAAAGTCATTTATTAATGGTAGGTGGAAATGTAAAATAGGACCACCAAGACACAAAAATAAGAATTGTAATATTATTGTGACAACTTCCTTCAGCGATAGGACTGATGCCCCGTATCAACGTCTGCGGTGGTGGGATGTTGAGGTCAAGAGTATCATGTGTACATCTCAACATCATCAACATCATCTTGGACCAGTGGCGTGGGACTTACAGTCACATCCTCCAGCATTTCAGAGCATTGCTTCTGCAATACAACCGCCACCAGTAACTTTTATGTAACGTTGGCATAGACACACGGACACACACAAAAACGGCTCGATAAATTTGTCTCGTAGCTTTTTATTATTAATATTTTTAGAAGTTTTGGGGGAGGGGGTGATTTTTTTATATTCGATTGAGCTCAAGAAGTAACCGTTGGTGTCGTCGGTCCCATCCCCTCATACCGACCAACTTAGCTCATGAAGCAACCTTTGGTGTCGTCGGTCCCATCCCCTCATACCGACCAACTGAGCTCATGAAGCAACCTTTGGTGTCGTCGGTCCCATCCCCTCATACCGACCACCTGAGCTCATGAAGTAACCGTTGGTGTCGTCGGTCCCATCCCCTCATACCGACCAACTGAGCTCATGAAGCAACCTTTGGTGTCGTCGGTCCCATCCCCTCATACCGACCAACTGAGCTCAAGAAGCAACCTTTGGTGTCGTCGGTCCCATCCCATCATACCGACCACCTGAGCTCATGAAGTAACCGTTGGTGTCGTCGGTCCCATCCCCTCATACCGACCAACTGAGCTCAAGAAGCAACCTTTGGTGTCGTCGGTCCCATCCCCTCATACCGACCAACTTAGCTCATGAAGCAACCTTTGGTGTCGTCGGTCCCATCCCCTAATACCGACCAACTGAGCTCATGAAGCAACCTTTGGTGTCGTCGGTCCCATCCCCTCATACCAACCAAATGAGCTCATGAAGCAACCTTTGGTGTCGTCGGTCCCATCACCTCATACCGACCAACTGAGCTCATGAAGCAACCTTTGGTGTCGTCGGTCCCATCCCCTCATACCGACCAACTGAGCTCATGAAGCAACCTTTGGTGTCGTCGGTCCCATCCCCTCATACCGACCAACTGAGCTCATGAAGCAACCTTTGGTGTCGTCGGTCCCATCCCCTCATACCGACCAACTGAGCTCAAGAAGCAACCTTTGGTGTCGTCGGTCCCATCCCCTCATACCGACCAACTGAGCTCATGAAGCAACCTTTGGTGTCGTCGGTCCCATCCCCTCATACCGACCAACTGAGCTCATGAAGCAACCTTTGGTGTCGTCGGTCCCATCCCCTCATACCGACCAACTGAGCTCAAGAAGCAACCTTTGGTGTCGTCGGTCCCATCCCCTCATACCGACCAACTGAGCTCAAGAAGCAACCTTTGGTGTCGTCGGTCCCATCCCCTCATACCGACCAACTGAGCTCATGAAGCAACCTTTGGTGTCGTCGGTCCCATCCCCTCATACCGACCAACTGAGCTCATGAAGCAACCTTTGGTGTCGTCGGTCCCATCCCCTCATACCGACCAACTGAGCTCATGAAGCAACCTTTGGTGTCGTCGGTCCCATCCCCTCATACCGACCAACTGAGCTCAAGAAGCAACCTTTGGTGTCGTCGGTCCCATCCCCTCATACCGACCAACTGAGCTCATGAAGCAACCTTTGGTGTCGTCGGTCCCATCCCCTCATACCGACCAACTGAGCTCATGAAGCAACCTTTGGTGTCGTCGGTCCCATCCCCTCATACCGACCAACTGAGCTCATGAAGCAACCTTTGGTGTCGTCGGTCCCATCCCCTCATACCGACCAACTGAGCTCAAGAAGCAACCTTTGGTGTCGTCGGTCCCATCCCCTCATACCGACCAACTGAGCTCATGAAGCAACCTTTGGTGTCGTCGGTCCCATCCCCTCATACCGACCAACTGAGCTCAAGAAGCAACCTTTGGTGTCGTCGGTCCCATCCCCTCATACCGACCAACTGAGCTCAAGAAGCAACCTTTGGTGTCGTCGGTCCCATCCCCTCATACCGACCAACTGAGCTCATGAAGCAACCTTTGGTGTCGTCGGTCCCATCCCCTCATACCGACCAACTGAGCTCATGAAGCAACCTTTGGTGTCGTCGGTCCCATCCCCTCATACCGACCAACTGAGCTCATGAAGAAACCTTTGGTGTCGTCGATCCCATCCCCTCATACCGACCAACTGAGCTCATGAAGCAACCTTTGGTGTCGTCGGTCCCATCCCCTCATACCAACCAAATGAGCTCATGAAGCAACCTTTGGTGTCGTCGGTCCCATCCCCTCATACCGACCAACTGAGCTCATGAAGCAACCTTTGGTGTCGTCGGTCCCATCCCCTCATACCGACCAACTGAGCTCATGAAGCAACCTTTGGTGTCGTCGGTCCCATCCCATCATACCGACCACCTGAGCTCATGAAGCAACCTTTGGTGTCGTCGGTCCCATCCCCTCATACCGACCAACTGGACTCATGAAGCAACTTTTGGTGTCGTCGGTCCCATCTCCTCATACCGACCAACTGGACTCATGAAGCAACCTTTGGTGTCGTCGCCCACACCCCCTCATACCGAACAACTGGACTCATGAAGCAACCTTTGGTGTCGTCGGTCCCATCCCCTCATACCGAACAACTGGACTCATGAAGCAACCTTTTGTGTCGTCGCCCCCACCCCCTCATACCGACCAACCCAAATCATCCCATAATAGTTTGGATTTGCATTTTATGATGAGCCCCATAATGTCGTGTCTTATTCCAGCCCTGAGAACGTGGGGGCGGGGGGATGGGAGAGCTCCCAGGCCAGGGCATCAAGCAACCCTAATAAGTGCATTATCCCCACGGTATCAAAACATAAAGTGTCAGCACGGGACCGGTATTGGGCGGCCATCTCTTCCTGGGGACTCGCTGTTTTGTCGCGGTAATCATAAGCAATTTGTGTCCTCGTCCCTATTTGAATACGGTATTGACCATCTTGTGGGTACATGTCAGAAGACTCGCGAGGAGCTCGGATGGCTTTTGCCAGTCTGCGTCAAATCTCTCGTTATCAGTCGTCCTTAGCAAGGGTTGATTTCCCCTTGAAAAAAGAAACAAACAAAATAATATCTGTCTGGCTTGATCAGCTCGTAAAGATAAAGACATATCTGTAGTTGGTTAATAATATTTATTTGGGGTATATTTGTAAATATTTTATGACATATTAATAGACAGATAGAATTATTTTTAAACCTTACTTCCTGAGGATGACTAATGTGTTGAATAATTGTAAGGCCTCCCAAAGACAGGGAGGTTTAATGTTAAAACATTAAGGTTCAAATTGTGTACATTTAATGAACACATTGAATATGTGAATGCGTTAAAACTCGTACATTTTAAATAATTTTTATTGAGTTTGCTTTTAAAAATAACTTAAAATAAATAGTCAATAAGTTGTTTAAAGGAAACATGAATTTTGGTGCGGACAGGTCATTTCATCGTGGCTGATTTGGGGTACAGAATTTCACATCTTCTGAAATCAAAATTGATGATTTGATAATAAACAGTTTCTCCTTTAACTTGTTTTGTTTAAAACAAACTTGAACCTAATAAAATCAGTTCTCTAAGTATTCTAACCAGCATTTTAGTTCTATCTTTAATTTTTTTTTAAATTCTTAATGCATTTATATTGTCTTACTGTCGGCTAAAAGGTTATAGTATTAGCATTGGGAGATACTGGCCATTTGAATAAACACCATGTTTAGTTAGGGAGTATAAAGAACACGATCAATGGAATCAAACAAAACAGGATGATATGGTCCATTTACAACTGGTTAACGCTATAGAGCCAGCCGTGCTTTTTTAAAATTAACACTTTTCTCGCTCCGCCAAAAAATTTGGCTCAGAGCTCCGGCAAATGTAAAAAGTTGGCCGGGATGTTAAAGAATTGTTTTATTGTTGTTTTAATTAAACGACCGTTTTAACCAGCATGTATTAGAAGTAACGGGTACATGGGTAGGGCTACACGGCTATAGAAGATTGAGTCCCACAGCTGGTAAAAAAAAAGTTAACTTCTATTGTCAATTAATGGATTATTTCAACAAATTTTGTTGGAGAAATAACACATTTTACAAGCTTCAGTTCCACGACTCCATTACACATCCAAAGATGAAATGAAAGAGATATGTGTCTGACTATCTGTGTGAAGCACAGAGACGGCCCCAAAGATGTCATAGATGCTTGAACAGAATTGGTCCCAGGACTACCAGGAGCCATAAGAGACAGTACAATAAACTGATGGTCTACATCGCGTGAGCCTGTCAACCTACGCCCCCAGAGACCACTTCACGTGCTACAGTCAACGAGATATCACGTTATAGATAAGGACTTCTAACAACCGCGGTTACTTCTTTTAATGGCTTGTTTTTAATAACGTTCGAGAAATGCATTCTTCCGCTGTCAGTACAGTCTTTGGATACTGTCATTACAGTATTGAACTACTGCCTGTGCAGTATTCGGCTACTGTCAGTACAGACATTGGCATTATGTCTTTAGTGTCTTTGGCTACGATCAGTACCGAGTAACGTCGTTGGCTACTGTATGTGCAGTCTTTGGCTAATGTCTTTACTGCCTTTGGCTACTGTCAGTAAAGTCTTTAGCTACTGTATGTTCAGACTTTGGCTACTGTCTGGGCGATCTTCAGCTACTGTCTGGGCGATCTTCAGCTACTGTATGTGCAGTCTTTTGCTGATTGATTGGCTCGCATCATCTACATCTTTTACCTAACACACCTGCCAGATCCAGTCTCTTGGTTGTTCGGACACTAATTGAGGTTATATCTATACATCAAAGTGAACTAACACTTCATTGTGTGTAAATATCAATATCAAAATAATCCCATGTGTTTAAAATGCTGACTACCAACTTGTTTAGCTAAACAAAAACATATTCATAATCTCTTTGCAAAAATAACAACTAAACTACATTTTACAATGACCAAAGCAAAATATATTTAATTTGTTGGCTAAGATTTAAGCTAAAAAATACTTTTCAAACTGAGATTTTCTTTTTCAAGGTAGCTAACAGCATACAATAAAAAAATTAATAATATATAAATATAAAAATTATAATAATAATATAAAAATTATAATAATAATTTTTAAAAAAAACAAAGAAACAACCAACCCACCGAGAGATGAATTTTCGGCTTGATCATTTATAAAATTCTTACATATTAAAATTAAATGTATTATCCAAATTTATTGAAAGAGGGGAGGGGGTATGTGAACTTTATCTTTATTTGGAAAGAATCACAACGCCACCATTAGACGCGGTTAACAAGAGACTGACCAGTACAGCCGCTGTTAAGATACAGGCGACTCTGTGGCCCCGCCCCGATGCAGATTGCAAGAGACCCAAGATGCAAAACGCAACAGCCCAGGCCCATAAAACGTCGCTTCCCCGGCAACCAAATTTCACTTTGAGCTCAGTACAGACAAAATTGGCTGCATAGGTCGCGACAAGTGTTAAATGTAATTGCAAGCTTTGCCAAACATCTCCACCAATCTGATCCTCAATTTAAAACAGTATCGATCGTCGGTTTCAAGCCACCACCTTCGTCCCCCCTCCCCCTTTTTCCCCAGTCCTCCAACCTTCGCCATAGATAAGCAAAATGGCTTCTTTAGGACGCGCCAATCAAAATGGCGGCCGGCCATTAGTTTGATGCACTACTGGTCTCATTAGGAGCGTAGGCCCAATCTAGTTATTCTAATGCATCGGTGGTCACCCAGGGCTGACACGGGGAAGCCAAAGGACGGACACGGGCATCAACGCTCTCCCCCCTTCTGCACGTCTTTACAAAAACCCCGAGTACGTTTAGCTCATCCCGGAATGGAAGCAGAAATCATCGGGCATTATCCATCACAGGTCGCCGGACCAGAGAGAAATGAGCCCGGGTTAAGAGATGCCAACTCCTAATTTCTTCATCTCGCTTTGGGCCGGATAAGAGATGATGGAGTCGGGGGTTACTAGAGGGAAGAGGGAACACATAAAAAAAAATAGGTGGGGGTGTGTTGGTTGAGCCCCACACACAAATATACCCCCACAAACGAAGAAGGGGTGCCGCTTGTTGACCGGGCGTCGTCTGCTGATGAGATGATCCATCAGACCCGCTGGCGACTCTGCTGGTCACCCAATTAATTGGCCGTCCAGTGGTCGGGACCCCTTTCCTTGATGCGTCCGGGTGGGGTCGGCGAGGGTTGGGCCATCGCGGGTCATCAAATGATGGTATTATGGAGTAAGCGTTGATCCCCGCCGACGATTGATGACGGGGTTGGCCGTATCGGTGAGCTTACGGACCGGTCAGCGAGGTGAGCTTACAGACGGATGGTCAGCCCAGGGCACAACCAAGGAAAAACGAACTCGTGCGTTGAAATATAAATTGTGTCTCTTTACACCCAGCGATCGCAGGGACAAGAGAGAGATGTCTCAGGGGAAAAAATTAAAGGTGAAGACAAATGCGTTTCAAAAGGCGAAGTGGGTAGCAGCTCCTCTATAACAATTTTAAAAAATTAAAACCAAAAAAAAGTGATAATAATTTAATTTCATAAATAAACAGACACTACCGATTGTTCACTGTTTGAACCGGTTCAAGAAACCTAGATAGAGCATAGACTGAGGATTACAAAGAGAATCTAGAGAAGTAATTAAGTTCAAGAATTCTAGATAGAGCATAGACTGGGGATTACAAAGAGAATCTAGAGAAGTAATAAATTTCAACAATGTTTAAAAAGGCCTAAGTCCCCCCCAAAAGAATTTTAAGAGGATTGAAAATTAGAACAAAACACATGCAGCTTAGGAGTGTGTAATAATTTACTCATTTATCATTTATAGAGTTTTAGCTTTAACAAGTCATTGGCTACTAGTTGCCTCATGTTTCTTCATAAACTTACTAATGGATACATATATAACAACATGTGAGTTTAAAGCACCCCCACCCCCACAAACAACCCCCCCCCTCAAAAAAATGATGGAAACCAGTTAACCACTCGCAGAAAAAAAAAGTTTTGTAAGCTTCGAAAATTCTTCGGTTATTCTAGTTTCCAATACGTCCGCAAATTTACAATCATACGTCTATATCAAACTGCAACTTCTAGTTTCCAATACGTCGCAAATTTACAATCATACGTCTATATCAAACTGCAACTTCTAGTTTTCAATACGTCGCAAATTTACAATCATACGTCTATATCAAACTGCAACTTTGTTGCAGTTTGTTGCAGTTTGATATAGACGTATGATTGTAAATTTGCGACGTATTGGAAACTAGAATAACCGAAGAATTTTCGAAGCTTACAAAAAAACTTTTAATTTAAAAATAAAAATTAACTAGGAATGTTTATGAATGTTTCTTACTTTTTGTAATAAGCCTGCCTCTATTGAATTTATAAGAAATGCGGGAAAAAATACACAAGAACAATAGGTGTTATAAAGGTATTTTGACATATAAAGTCTTGGTAAAATTAAGTTACTTCGCACAAGTTTCCGGTCTGCAAGACAGGACGTTAAGTGGGTGGAAAAGGATAAATGCCATAGGTATGGTTAGTTGGGGGGGGGGCAGGGGCGGGGGTCGCCTATTAAAACTGTAGACTGGGGTAAAGCATAAAAATAATAATAATAAATAACAAATTACAACAATATTCTTTCCTAATAAGTACAGGAAAGTTTGAATTCCAATTTAAATTATTGCATTAAATATGTAAACAATTACTTTTGAAAGAACTTTTTAAAGCTTTATATATTGCTATTATATATTCCATTTAAAAGTCATTTGGCGTCTTCTAGACGTATGGTGTATGAATTAACAACGCCCGTGAAACTGGGTATTGAGCTAACCGACATAGTCATTCAGCAGACTTCACTCTGTTGTAGCGAACGTAACAACAAAAGCGTGACGACAACTTTTTGACTGCTTCAGTGTAATTCAAACAGAAATACATTCTGATTTACCGGGATGATAAAAAATTTCTTTGCATGGATGAAGGGGGGTGTCAATAACCGCAGCTAATCGACTGTGGTGAAGACAATTAGTTTTGTCGAACAGATTTACAAAGAACTAATGTGCAGAAATATTGATAGTACATTTTAAAAATATTTATCTGTGTATTAAAAAAAAATTTTAAAAATTATTTTAAAAATTCAAGCGGTCAACACCCATCTGTTGCAATCACAGCCATCTCTTTGCACTGTATAAAGGAATTAACCGAAGTATGAGTACCACATCTTTAAAAATGGAACAAACAAAAGCGTGTCAGGTTCCTATGTGTGATATCAATGGCTACTACAATAGATGCAGCTGGAAAATCGGCGCAACAATACTCTGCTTTTCAGGGCAAACATTATAATAAAACTAACTCATACCTGGTACAAAAGGTTTCAGTAATCAAATTTGTGTATCGTCTTTTATGTATGACGTATCCATCGCTTAAATATAGTCGCGACTGAAGAATAGACAAATTGATTCTAGCTTTGGTTGACCCAAAACGAGTGGTTGTTTATTTTTAAAGTGTTTTGTTACTGCCATATCATCCGCTGTGTAATTTATCTTATTTTAAACTTGACGTGTTAAAACATAATTATCATCAAATAAAAGATATTTTATTTCCGAAAATAATGTCAATATATATTTATTTCTCTCAATAATATTCCATTGTACCTTTGTGATGCTTATTTTGACTGCCGGCTTAGATTTTTAAATAAAAAGAACCCGTAAAAAAACAAGTTTTTGACTATAAATCCTTTATGTACGAGACATAACTAAAAGAATGTTCATTATAATACGCAGCGCAAGACTATCCAAAAATACAAAATTTTAGTTATGTCTCGTAAAACATGTTTATTATAATGCGCACCGATCGGGAATATCTTTATAAAAAAGTATTGTAAATATAATACGCACCAAATCGCGCAACAGGAAAGTATTAATAAAAAGGTCGTTCAATATAATACGCACCACGACACTCCATCTCAAAAATTTAACATGATACATAGAGATAAAAAAAATAATCTGAAAGTTCAATAACTTAATTACAGTACATGCGAACGATCTGAAATTTTGATACAACGTTTTTATCATCGGTACGAGTCTTCCTGCAAAATTTCAGCTCGCTAGCTTACGGGGAAGTGGGTTAAAATTGATCCAAAGTTTTTTTCGACAAGCAAGCAAGCAAGGGCTCAAACAGACACCACGAGTTAATATAAAGGATTTAAAAATAGGATTAACATAAAAAAGTTATTACTTTATTTTTCCCCACTCTTTTCGCTAATCGAATACAGCAAAAAGTCAAAGCCTAAAGTTTATGTAGACCGGTACTCCAAGCCACGTCTTTACATTTGACCCAAGACAGACAACAAGGCGCATTAGTTTATAATAAGAACTAATTTATCGGTGGTGACGTCACATCAGTCCAACCACTACTAAACGACGGTCCGCGGATTGTTAGCACTCAACGCGTTTCTTTTGATTTTAAATAGGACCTTAAGGAGGAGAAGTCCACCTCACATTTAATGTGAACAAACCGCCAACCTTCAGCGCATATTTTTTCTTGCAGCCAGAACTCTACAAGTGTCAACCCCCGACTCCCCCACATTCCAGATGCACCCGATTATTTCTCTCCTTTAACCCACCCCCCCCCTCGGGACTCGCATCTAACTCCTCCCCTCCCCCTACCCTAAGCGCCACCCTATATCACTCGAGCTCCTAAGGAAAAATAAATCAAAACAACGCCATTACGTCTTGTAAATTAGAGCTGCCTTCAGTCTGGAACTCAGCAAACAAACATCCCACCCGTGCCAAGGGTGCTCTCCCTGCACGCGCTTTCTCTCCCTTTCTTTCCCTACACCCCACAACCCCATTTCTTTTTTTTTGTCAGATAATCACTTCGGGTCCACTCTTTCGCCATCAAATAACAGCCTCTGCTTTTCACTAATAAATGTGACCCCCCTCCCGAACCTCGTGTTTTATTATTAATTTGGCTGGCCCTATACCGCACGTTACCAACGCCAGGGACTTGGGGTGGGGGGGGGGTGGGGTGGAGGTCCATTCCCCTAAATATGCTGTGGAGGCCTGCTTGCAAAAATCTGTGTGTGCTCTCCCCTTGCCTCTTTATTGCGTCCCCTCCCGCTTCAAGTTGGAGGCGAAATAATTGGAAAAGGGTAAATGCTGTGTTCGTCACAACGGCTCTCTGGGACACACACACCAGGGTCCCCCTCCACTTTCATTCCTCCGGTGTCACCTCCTCTCCCGTTCTGTCCATTCCTGGAGGCAGCGATGTAGATGAATTTAATATTACATTTGTATAATGAAAGGGGGCAGTGCCGGTCCCCCGAAACCCCCAAATTATTCATTAGGATCCGGGCTTAATGACGCACCCTGTCAAATTTGCTTATGCGAGGGCCTGTATGCCTGGCTACATTCCCCTCGATTAATCAGATCTTTCCAATCGCCCTAATGGTACGCCCCTCGCGACATTGCGTCAGATAGGGAAATACGGAGAGGAAAGGGGAAGAAGACAAGGGGGAAAAAAAGAGCTTTAAAAAAAAACTAAGCGAATAAATGAGATTTTTTAGAGGAGGTAACCATCGTCTTAATTTTACTCGACACTTTTTTTTCTTCTTAACTTCCTCTAGCATTTTTCCCCCTTTGTTCATTTCTTAATTTTGGGGTGAGATTGTGAATTTTGAGCCAAACGCCATCCACAGTAGGCGCAGGGTGCCGATATGTTGGTGGAACTACAAGCTACAATGGTCAGCAGTTTAAAGAGAAAGTGGGGACGGGGTGGATGTATTGAGTGCAGTGGGGGGGGTACGTGAGGCCGGGGTGGTATTAATTCCATTTAGAGGGGTCACGTGGCGAGTCATATCTTGATGCCCTGTGACAGAAAGGGAAGAAGGCCAACACGCGGCCTGCGGGGCATCTTTAGTTAAGTGCAGCGACGTCTCCGTGAGACCAACCAAACAAGTCCCGAGTAGCACTGCTTTAATTCACATACCCGTGTTAGCTTAGGAACATGCTCACAGTTTTATCTCTGCGCATCTTTATAACTTCAAATAAGAAGAAAACTGTAAACAAAAGTAGGGGGTCCATTTTTAGATGGCACTTTATTATAGTTAAAAAGTAAATCATGCCCCCCCCCTCTCCCGTTAGGAAAAATTGTAATTAAGCTGAAGTTACCGTTTCTGTAAAAAAATTAAGAAACTGGTCCATATAAAGGCAGACACTCCATCACCAGCTGGACTCCGTGATGGTGCGGTGTATTTTGTTTTAAATGGAATAAACCTGATTTCGCCTTGCAGACGATAGTTACGTCGAAATTTAAGACTACGTCCCTTTACTAATTCAATTCATTTAACAAAAGAAAAAAAAACAAATTCAAACCAAAATGTGAAATCAAAGGTATAATAACGACCAAAGTAGGAGCCGCAAGCTACGAAGTGGTGTGAATCGTACGTCTTATGACCAAAAAAACATTACGTAAAATACATAAAATATTTGATTTTGTGAATGCTGATATTAAAATTGATACGAGGAACAAAACATCAACAAAACATCAACAAAACATCAACAAAAGCATGATGACAATCGGGTTTACGTTTTCCTAAACCCGCCCTAGCTCTTGACTCCGCGACGATCTGTAACATATTCCAAGCTCTTCTCGCCGACCCACCCACAGTTATGGTATGGAGCTGGTTATGAACTATAAGTCGCTCGTATCATCCTAGCTACTAAATCAACACTTTGGATTAGAAATGTTTCCACATTGTGGGCCGCGCCAAACTAATTCACAGCGATGTTCCCCTTCCGCCCAGATCACTTCTGCCAGCCCTCGCCACTACAACGTTCACAAGATTCGCTTTCCAAACAAAAACCTCCCAGTAAATTCAAATGTAATTTTTTTTTCCTCCTCTTTAAAGATGTGTACCGGTACCGGAGGGGTTTGAATGCGTGTGAGTGGTGGCGGGAGGGGGGCTGAAAGTCTTCAATTTTAGGATGTTAATCTTGATGAGTTGTAATCCTAGGCCAGAGGTCAACATTTCTCAGCCCCGGCAACAGTCACAAGACAACGTCCCGCCAACACTGGGGGACAAGCCGGCCAGGCCCAGGGACCAGTGATTGCTTTTCGTAATCACTTCATTTTTCAAGCCCATCTCGTCACCTCGACATGACACCCCCTCCCTCCCTTGTTAAAAAAAAATTTGCACATCTCACCCCTCACGTTCAGCCCTCCCCATCACACCCCACGGGATATTATCTCATAACTTTTACTCATCCCGATTTACAGTTCCATCTTCTTGTCACAGACTTAATTTTAGCTCAACCCGGCCAGCCCTGTTGTTTTTTTTTGTTTTTTTTTGGTATCCAGTGTTGAACAACCCAACATTCCTTCCAACCAAAACGTTTAGTCTTTACCTCGACAACACACATGTTGATACAGATACAGGAAATATTTCACTTTGCTTCACCTTCCCCCTTTCCTAAACGATTTCACTTTCTACTTTCTTAACATTATCCGTCGCAAACAAACCCCATTTTTTATACGACAACCGGTTATCAAACTTGTCCTAATTCCACCCCCCCCCCAAACCATACACACGCCACATCATCTCAAACTCATTTTTGTTTTCTCCCACTCGGCAACTCCTCGACCCACCCCCCCCCCAATTTTTTCCCACACACACATAACATTTTTTCTACATACATTTTTTTATATTATTTTCTATTTCATAGTTGAGAGATTTGGGTTATTTCTGTTTTTCGCTCCCTGTTTCTCGTGGCCAACCAACGGAGGTCAGCAATTTAATGATATTGATCAACTCGGATTCCCATGGATCTTTCGCCCCAAATTTGCACTTCCATAATCAACGATCGTTAAACAGGGGGATAGGGGAGGGCAAGAATGCTTCAAGGAGCCACGCAGATGGAAGCTATGGCGATGGGTGGGTGGACGGGGGGGCAGGAGTGACGGGTCTCTAAAAAAAGATTTTTTTTCCCTTCCCTTCAGGGATTCTGTATTTTTTAGATATAAGTAGAGTATATTAATTTAAAAGTTCTTTAAAAATTAGTTTGCTCCCCTATTCGTTCAGAAATAGCCAGTGCGCTCCAAGACTAGAGTGCAATGGAAGACTGGGCAAACAATTATTTTTAACCTTTCGCGCAGCACTTTTTTTAATAAGATCTATGTTTTTAATTTTTATACAGTTTTTTTTTCTTCAATTTAATGTTGCAGTCCCCAGGATGTAATGACATTAACTAATCCACTGCATACATGTGATTTAATGTTTTATAGTATCCTGTTTATTAAAAGTAAAAGTACCATTTGTTCACTTTGAAGTGTTTGTTTTCTGTCGAACTAAAGCATAGTGAAATACATGTGCCAAAAATAATTCTTTTTTTTTATCAGTCTTCATATATGACGGTCTTCGTTTAGCATTTCCCTGACTCAGAATTTTAAGAACCTCTATTTTTTTTTAGATGACATCAAAAAAAAATCACGGGTGTAGAAACATTGGGGTTGGGGGGTGGGGGGTGTTTAGAGCGCAGGGCAGAATATAAGATGGCGGACTTAGGATTTTTTTATTTTTAAATCATTCCATTAGTATTTTAGATATTTGTTTTTCCATCTCGCTCGGGCCGGTATTAATTTTGAGGGGACATAAATTCCATTGATGGCTGTCCCTTTTCACTGAATGGGGACGGGAGCGCTCTCTCCAACCCCCTCCCTCCTTTTCTTACGCGTATTTCTATTGCCCCGCAGTGCACTCTGAGACTCAGCGCGATGATCTTTTTTAAAAAAACGCCAGCAATGGGAGCCACAGTGAAATCTATAAGACTGGCCGAGACGCTGATAAGTTTATGATGTAAGGGTCGAATTTAATGACTTATTTCCAACATGAAGAATCGGCCCGAAGCCCCCAGCCGAGGCCTTGTTAATGAAATTTTAGCTACGGAGCTATCAATTCCCGGGAAATGTCGGGTGGAGCAGACCGCCTTGGGCCCCATGACGCGGGCCCTAAAGTGGCCCCCCACTCATCAATATCTTCACGCTCTCTTAATAAGTATGTGCGGGCGACCAGACAGCCCGACGCTGACTTAAGAAATTAATACAAGCGCATCAAAAGAGTGTGCGATGGGGGTGGGTGGCCTTTTTTTTTAAAGGAAAATGTTTTTGGGAAAGATGGATAAAAGAACAACCGGGGTTGGAAATAACGAAACAAAGTTGTGGCCATTTGAGTGGGGAGAGCAAAGGAGGTCATAAATTGAACGACGTCATGTTGTTCATGAGAAGTGAGTTGAAAAAAAGAAAGAAAAAGAAACCAAACTCTTGTAAGAAATTTGAGGACCAAATAAGAAAATAATTCAGGAAAGGGGTGGGGTGTCTTGATATAACTATACACATTTTCCCCCCAAAGCCTACGTGATGGTACAAATTATTTTAAACCTATACACGACAATAACCATGAGCGGTGGTGTATACTGAGTGATATACCTGGGGGGGCGGGGTCGTTAGGTTGGCCGCCTGGTACATGAAGGATTCATTTCTACAGGGTGGCGTTTATTCCATTATATGGAAGTTAAATAAAAGGAGCATAAAATATGAAAGAAAAGAAACACCCATATATATTTTTATATTATTTCATGCACGGAGTGTTAGAGGTTCGGCCCCATTTACACACACAAGGTTAGGTCGACACAAGGAAGGTTCAGGCCCATTGACACTGAGGTTTAGTTGATACACGGAAGGTTCAGGCCCATTTACACACGGAAGGTTCAGTCTACACAAGGAAAGTTCAGGCCCATTGACACACTTAAGTTGACAAACGGAAGGTTCAGCCCAATTTACACACGGAAGATTCAGTCTACACATGGAAAGTTCAGGCCCATTGACACACATGTCTAGTTGACACACGGAAAGACTCAGCCCAACAACAGTTTTGGTGTCGTTACCGGTAGATACAGCACAGCACAAATGTGGACCTTGTATAAAAGTATTAATTTAATTATCTCTGTCTTCTCCGTTCCTTACCTTTGTTTGGATTCTGGGCAGATGATGCTTAACTTTGTTTGGACAGTTTCTGAAAAAAAAATTAAAAGATCGGTTATGTGAGAACAGCCAACACATGCGATAGGAATCAATGATATACATTAGACAAGAAATACAGAAAGAATTGGGGTTTTTTTTACAGCCGGGTACTGTTTTAAGCTCTTCACTTTTTAACGCAATTTCCTCATGGGAAAAATTGCGTTTATATATTTAAAATTTATGTGCTGTCTGTTCGAGCTTGCACAAGCAAATCCTCCTGAACCATACCAGATAGAGGGTTCGGGTTTTTTGCAAATATGTTAAGGAGGTCCCAAGGATGTGCACGGGCCAACAAAAAAAAATACCGAAAAGGTTTACTGGATTTCCTGGAAAATAAAAATAAAAACACAAAAAAATATCAGTATTTTGTCAATTTCTCGCCAACCATAACATCGGGCTGAAACAAACGCCAAACGATAGCTAATAATATTTAGAACAATGTTGGAGAAGGAATTTTTTTTAAAAGTCTCTTTTCGTTCGACTCCCATAATTTTAGCAGCAATTTTTAGATAGCAATTGTTTTGTTTAGTTTCAGAATAATTGATTTGAAATTACTTTTAACGAAATCTAGAATGATAGTAAATGGGGTTTTTCCGCTTTGTGAATGCTAATGTTAGACTGTTGCGCAGTGCGCATTATAGTGACACATTCTTGGTGTGACGTAGCATGAGGGGATATGACGTCATGGAGAAAATATTTTTAGCAGCAATTTGTTGATAGCAATTGTTTTATTTACTTTCTGAATGATTGATTTGAAATGACTTTTAATATTTTAATGAAATCTAGAATGATATCCTTTGAATAAATTAATCGGAAATACTTTGTTGCAAATTGCGTTCAAATACGCATTCGAGTTTTTATTACTTGTTTTAAAATGAGGCCGCTTAAATAATAAGAGCTCATATTTCATGACTAAAAAAAGATGTTGCGATTAGGTATAGAATAGATAAGAAGATTTAAGTAGAATATGTCAATATGTGATGTCATGAAATGCTCGCTTTAAATAGACTATAGATGTGATTTCATTCTCAAGGGCAATGCAAAGAGAAATCTACAACAGGGTATCATATCAATTGCTAGGTTGTTGTATTACACTTATCTGAAACTAAGTCTTCTACTTTCAAAAAGTTAGAGAGACTACATTTAACTCAATTCACGAAACACGTCAACGAAAGGCTATACATCAACCGACCCATGCACTTTGAACTCAAATTAAAACTATAAAACCTGTCTCGGGGGAATACATTTTTGAGGCGTGGGGGAGGGGGCTTTAGTAGTAGCAGCAATATTAACAATGTAATTTACTTTTTAACTCTATAAACTATATAATTCAGTCAGTAGCGGGGAGCGAGACTCGTGGCAACCTTTAATGAAATCAGATACAGACCGCCTATAACTAATTCCGTTGACATAAATTTCCTTTTAATCAAGACTAAAAATCTAAATAGGTTTTGACTATTGAAGAGCGGGGACGCATTGAAAGCGAGAACTTTGCATCGGGCCGGGCGAACACAACAAAATGAAAGAGAGGGGAGGGACTCTGACAGGACCTGTTATTGAATTTGTTCAAAGTGAAAGATAACCAACATAACAAGTATGGATTTTTTGTCTCCCTTGCACCCCATCAGTAAAGTTCAGGCTATTTCCAAACATCCCAACCCAAATACACCAGCAACCTCCATTATTATTTTTTTAATCCTTAAAAAAAATGAAGCGATTCATGAATTCTCTTTTTGAAACAAATTAGCGCTAGCGATTTTGGAGCTGTTAAAATTGAAAGAAAAATTATTTCCCAAACCAGTTGGATGAGGACCATTACATGACATATAAGTAACTCAATTTGTTTAGCACCAATTGTGATATTGCAGTACCCTAGAGTAACTAGAGATTATAGTGCTGCATACATGTGTTATCTTGCTTGTTTGTGAAGAGGGTGAGAAGGAATGATGGCTCAGCAGCAACCCTCTTCTCCGCCCATATTCGTGTCTACTAAAATGGTGAATGAAGAAAAAGAGAGACAGACAGAAAACTCCGATAGCTTTTCTAATTTCCCAAAATGTGGATGCACCTTATTTCGTATGGCGGTGGCTCTCTCCCCTGGTGATACTTCGGCCACTATCTTTACATCAGCAATTTGCCGGCTTCATCAAACGCAAAATTGGGCCCTACGAACATAATTCGGGGGCTTGAAGGCCCAATCAGGAATATTTGTCTTGCGTGGGGACACTTGTGATGGGCCCCGTTCTCCTGGAGTCCCCATAGACTCAACCCTCACCAGTGATTAATTGGTCCGCACCACCACAATCTGACCAATCCAGCAACAGTCGGCCTCAGATGGAGGGCCCCTCAAGACGTCCATGACAAACCCTCACAACAAGACTTCTCCCAATCACAGCAGTTTGGGTTTTCAAATCCGTTGTTTACTTATTTGTTGTTCTCGCACCCCACCCCTCCCAGGGTGATTGCTAAACATGATGTAATTTACGTTTGAAATCTACGCACTTACAATAATGGAATGACTTGAAGACAGTCATCCATTGTTTTCTCTACTAATAGGGTGTCTAGAAGTGTTTATTAACACAAAACAACGCTTTCTTTAGTTGCTACCAATTCATTTTCAAACATTTCTAAGTACATGTTCATGTATACATTTTTTGATAATTTAGATACTGAGTTAGTATTGAAAATGGTGTCTAATTTAAATATAGGAACTTTTTTTTAAAAATCAAATAGAAGAAAGTTCATAAAAGGCGTTTGAACAAAAATTAAAAGGCAGGCAGTTAATATCCTATATTTTTAAAAATTAATTGGCAGACAGTTCATGTAGGAAAATTCCCAGAAAATTAAATGACAGACTATTCTAATAGAAAATTAAGAAAAACGACATGAATGCCAGCTCATATACATGTAATTGAAACTAAGTATGCAAATATGTGCCCAGGTAAAAAAAAGATAGAGTAGGCCTCATTACAGAAAACGTATACCATAAAAATTCACATGGATTTACATAAACATTTCATATCTTATTAAATTGACTTTCTACTTAAAACAAAATAATTTTATAAAGGAAACTTACAAGGTGCTTGACATACGTTACCTTAAGACAGTCTGAGCACAAAATGTTTTCAAACATTCATTTTTAAAAACAAATACATGTATATCCAAAGTTCCGTCTCCATTTCTGTACGTTTTCTTTCTCATCTAACTGCATTCTTGAAAACATTAATTAAACATTTTTTTTTGCTTATTTACTTTCTAATTTTTAGCTTATGAAATCTTAGTTAATGATAACTCTACCTCTGGAAACATTTTTCTGCTTCTAAAAATTAAACAGATTATTTTTCTAGCCATTCAATGCCTTACCGAAACAGTGTGAAACAGACACTGTTTTGTGAGCTTGTGAACAAAGTCCTTACCGAAACAGTGTGAAACAGACACTGTTTTGTTAGCTTGTGAACAAAGTCCTTACCGAAACAGTGTGAAACAGACACTGTTTTGTGAGCTTGTGAACAGACACTGTTTTGTGAGCTTGTGAACAAAGTCCTTACCGAAACAGTGTGAAACAGACACCGTTTTGTGAGCTTGTGAACAAAGTACAAAGAATAAAAAATGTAAATAATGGTTTGACTCTTGACTAACAACTAAAATTGTTTGCTGAAAAAGTTCTTTAATGTGAAACATCTGAAATGTTGTTTTAGTTTTAACCAAGACTCCATGCAGAACAAAAGTGATTTACTGTTTCTTAAAAGCATGATGCAAAACAAAAAAAAATTCTTTAGTTTTTATAATTATAATTATAAAATCCTAGGATTCCCTGTCTATTTACTTATGTTTCCTTTCCTTTAAATCAAAGAGAAAATCATTTGCTCTCATCCAACCAGTTGTAGCTCGTTTACAAAGTAGAGAACATTAACAATGATTTCAATTTTAAGCACGAAAAAAAGCAAGGAACTGAAATTGTAGGTAGAAAGATATTTCATAAAGCTGATTAAACAGATGGCATTCAAGGAATATACAATTATAAAATGTCATTTGTTGGTGTTTAAGGAAAATAAAATAAATAAAAATATGAGAAAAATAATCATTGGATTCAAGCAGAGAATAAGATGATAATTGAGCAGAACAACTGTTTCTTGGGGGTTCGTTAAAACTGAGTTATGTAGATGTTATGTTCTATGAGTTACAAGAGTCATTGGCCTTATGAAAGTCTTCCTGCTCAGGTGCATTTCATTAAGGCCGTGCACTCTAGCTGTGGTCATTCTCATTTTTTGACTGTTGTTTGAATGGGCTTCTTTTAGACAAAATAAAATAATGATGATATTTTTTTAAAATCCAATGCTCGGGTAACTCAATTAAATACGATTGACAGTGGAAATAATTTAATTATAATCTTGTCTGTTGGGTCTAATAGTTAAATAATGTAATTGTCAAACAAATCTAATAGCCATATTAAGCTGCTATTTAAGAGTAGGGAGGGGGGGATACATGAAATTAATGCTGCTTTACTTTAATGGAATACTTTAAAGTTAAAACTAAGATTCTGGTGGAATAAATCAAACTAATAGTTTTAGGTGGACAGAACTGGATTTAATTAAATTTCAACATAATTGAATCTGATCTGGCCATTTCAGTGTGAGGTGTATGCATATAACGAGGCCAGAGAAAGACTTATCAAAATATGACAACCTAAAGCATATTGCAACGGTGGCCAAACTGCGGCTCGCAACTGCGGCTTGCGAGCCACATGCGGCTCTTCTGTGTTCACATTGCGGCTCGCGAACATTTTATGAGATTATAATTTTTTGCTTAAAAAATGTGATCTAAAGTATAGAAAAGTTTTTTTCTTAAATCTTCAATGAAATAAAGTGTTGAAAATAATTGTGGACTTGATGTAAATTTAGAAAAAGCAAGTGCTTGCTGAATTAAAATCTGAAATGGGTCAGCAAGCAGACATTACTTTCTGCAGAGTGCAAAGAATGTCACTTCAACTAAGACAAGTGCATACTTGTATACCATTGCTTGAAATATTGTTCGTACTAAAGACGAGACGACCTTATTCTGATAGAACTTCTCACCACAATTACTAACTACGAACAAGAAACTTGCTAGTTCAATTGCTTCTCAGAAGAATCAGAACAATTAATGATGACTATAAATTCAGAGTCTATGTGCAGTCCATTTATAAATAAAATTTAATTATGTAAGTATAACGCATATTATTCCTCAACATACGATTGGCGTTAAAACAATTGAGAAGTTCAAAACATTAAAATCAAATGAATTTTTTAAATTTTGAAATAAATCACAACAGGAATTTTTCATTGCAAGTGGGGTCGTGTGCCATAGTGCTTCAATGCGGCTCTCAGCGATTTTCTATATTTTAAAATGGCTCTCAGTTACTTCATGTCTGGCCACCCCTGGCATAGCGTATATATTTCAGATGTACTTTTTTTTTCTCAAAGCTTATATTGTAAATTGTTTTCCTATCCAGTTAATAAATATAATCACAAATATTAAGCAAAATTTAACATATGTACAATGCTTATACAATGCAGTTATCATCTCAATTTTATTATCCATACAATTAAATTTCTGTTCTTGAAACCAGCAAAAAACATTATTCAGCACAAGGGCCTTAATTAAACTATTTTGGCATCTTGAAGCCCTTTTCATTATATACAAAGTAATGTCCTAAAATACATACAAAACCATTTCAGCTCTGGTAGTTTTCATCTTTCAATAACTTGCCATAAGTAATAAAACAAGAAACTTTGTCAATTTACCATAGAGATAATGAGCAAAGACATTTTGCCACAAAAACATATGGCGCTCTTGATTAAAATTTTAATTAAACTGTTTATTTATTTTAAGTACAAGCAGGCAATGGCAGAAAATAAACTATGTCATGTATTTCACCACCCCAACCCCTCTTTCTGTTTAAAAACCCTAAAGTTGTTACCAGCCCTATTCTATCTGATATATTAAATTATTACCATTTGTTTTAAAATTTCAGAATGGCTTCAAGATAAGTTAAAATTTAATCATTTTTCTAAATAATTAAATAACACAAACAATTTTAAAAATATTTAACATGAGAACAGATTGTATAGAGAAAACTTGTACAAATTAAAATCAAGACACATTTCTTTCATTTACGAAAACTAAAGTAGAAGAAAGTTTTCATGTAAAAAAAATGTTTGGCGCATTGCCTTGTTACAACTAATTATAAGTTAAAGAATGCATCTCAGAAACTAAACCTGATCCAATTTTAAAACATTATTTATTTCCTTTTGTTTTAAGTTTCTAATTTAGCATATAGGAATTAAGTAAATATAAAAATGCTTGGATGAGTGCAAGATAATCTCAGCAAACAATCGGAATAAAGATGTTGGACTTCAAAAATATAGAATTCTTCAGCAATACTTAGATAATATATAATCAACACAATCCTCGTTTGCACGCAACACAAAATACACCCAAAGGGAAGCCAGGTTTATTTATACTGACAAAATAATGTGTATGTAAGGAAGCGTTAAAAAATGGAAATACACAAAATGCAAAGATTTAACTAACTCATGGAGTTGTCAACATATATATATATTATGTCTTTTAATAGATGGCTTTGATATTTTTGAGAGTACGTTTCTAACTTTTTAAAAACTAAGATTTCTGTCATCGCTGAGAGCTCACAAATGTAAAAATAAAGCCATGATTACCAGACAGATGTATAATTTCATTGTGAAACATCTGCTATGCTTCATTGTAAGACTGATCTAGTAATTAAGATATTATTTGGCTAACTCTTGGAAAGCTCCAGTGATTCATTGAAGTACCAAACAAAGAGAGCAAAACTTGAAACAAAAACAAACATCAGCTTGGAAGTTAATTTTGACAGATGCCCCATCAATTCTGTTGGGTCTTTAAAACAATTATCATAATTACATATGCTCATTTTGTGGTCAGGAAGATGCATGGTAAGATTTTTTTTAAATGGATGCAGAAATCTGAGTGGTAATTAAAAAAGAGTGACTTAAAAAAAAAGGAGCAGTAATTAAAAAATAAGAATCTTATACTTTGCAGCTCCTTTTGCTTCTTAAAGTACATTCTCCCAAAGATTTATATACAATTCTCAAGGCTAATACTCCCTTAAATAGAATAAATGTTAGCTTAGAGGCTGACATTAAAATGTAAGCCTAAACAATTTACTTCAGACCTGTTCAGGCGAATGTTGGTCATGCAGGAAAATAAAAAATGCTGACTCTTCACAATGATGATCTGTTATTAAATAATAGTAATTATTATATCTGAGAGGGTAGGTGCATGACAGCAGTGAGTTAGAGTTTTTTTTAATAAGATATTTTAAGTGTAGAACTGGCAGGACATGACGATTGCAAAGATCTTTGGGTTAACGGCCTGTCTTAAGCAAAGGCAGAACAGTAAACAATGAATAGGAGACAAAATACTGATGCATTAGAATATCATGATGTTAAATACATCTCTATGGCCATGTTGAACAACTGCCCTCAGAATCACATCTAATACTTGTTTGAAATTGGGCCTTGGTGAAATCTGCTATTATTAAAAGGTAGTTAAGTCTTCAGTCTTGAAAAGGGGAATTGGTGATGTTGACTGTATCACAGAGATATCTGCAGATTACATATTAAGTTTTTTATTTGGTATTAACCAGTCAGGGAAATGAGAATAAAGTTGTATTTCCCTGTACACATTTTACAATCTATTTTCGACTTTGGAGGCAACTTCTTGGAGCTCATCTTTTTTTGTGGAGCTTGCACAGAACAAACCAAGTTTACTCATTTTTAAAAGAATTTTTATACCTTCCGTAACTCTCAACGATATTTAATAATGTTAATCCCAGTTAAAAACAGAGACAGATTCATTATTCCCATTCCTCATCAAACACTCTTGGATTAAATATGATTTCTTTAAAAAATGATTTTAAAAGAGGCACAGTTTGTGGGAATAAAACTGTATTTTGAAGCTTCAAATTTTAGGACAAAATTTAAAGTAAAATAAATTTTTGCCAAATGCATCCATTAGTAAATAAAATAATGGACAGTACAATAACTGAGATTTGATGTTTCTAAGATCAATTTGTAATCTTCTACAAAACGGCAGAAACAAGAAATGTCAAAATGAATGAGCGAAAACAGTAACACAAAAACAGATAGAGAAACCTAAGTTATGATGACTAATTTTCTTTGAAACTATCAGACTGTCTTCCCTCTTTCCCACGTCCAAAATAGGAGTTACAAATAGGCCATACAATCACATAGGCCATGACACAACAAACGTATGTGAGTTAAAGGGGTTAACTGTAATGCTCACTTTTGGTAAGACCATATGGTTACTTTCATGTACAATTCAAATCCTGAACATGGTTGAGTCTCCACCAGAAGGGTCAGCTTAAAGATGACTTCCAATCATAGGTCACGTAGATTTTATCACGCCTCAACACAATAAGTAGTGGGGAGGAAAATACCCAAACAAAGTCAGCAAATCGAATTAGACAATCATTAAATAATTTTATCTCAATCAAATTTTGAGCTGTAAAGATGAGTTTTGTCGGACATTCATTTTTATGAGATATGATTAAAAAACCTGTGTACCATAACAAAAGGCCATCCCTGAATAAAATCTCGAGGAGAAGGTCCATCAGTTCATGTCACAGTTTTAAAATTTCTCTTTCTTGACAGAATTCTAAGAGATTTGTAAAGTAAGTTGTAATTCACAGTTCAAATAAACTTAACTTAAATTAATTTATTTTTATGGTAGTAGCGGTGCTCTTGTAGGACACAGAGCAAGTAAAAGTTGTTTAAATTAGTCATGACCATGACCAGCTATATATAATTTGTATTCTTCCCTTGCATTATTCATGTAAATGGCATTCATGAAAAGTGTACGGCACTGTGCATAATTTCCAAACAATATTTATGATTTTATTTTACATGCATTTCAATAAGAAAAATTGCTTATACACCAGTGGTAAAACTATTTTAAAAAAATTTGTGGGACTGTATCTGTGTACCCAGTAAAATTTTGACATTATCAAAATTATATCTAAGATGACAAAAGTGATGTACAATTTCTGTCAGCATCTGAGAATTAATTCCTCTTAATTATAATACGAATACTATTTTATATTTTAACGTACTGTCAAAAATTCAATAATAAACAGTTTTATTCTTAACTATCAATATTTTGTAGCAAGTTACAAATAGATCAAGGGAGAGAGTGTAGAATTGAACAATTTTGCAGTTATGTTTTAAACTAAGTCATGAACCAGTGGCTCAAAGACTGAAACCTATGAAAAGCATAAAACTTAAGCAAAAAGGGTGCTAATAAGAGTTCAGTGAGGATAAATTTTATGCTAAAAAATTTGAAAGAAAGGACAGATGCACGTTGCATTTAAAATGAAATGATTCATCATCAAACTGAAGTGCATTCATATACATGTATAATCAAAGCTGTTGCATGGGCACTAAAACCCATGTGCCGGAAGGAGCCATTGAGACGTTAAGCAGCCTACAGTTGTGTTGCAGATAAAAACAACATGTAAGTTCTTTTTTAAATGGTATGGGAACTCTAAATGTCACTTTGGTATAATAAGAACTTTAAAAATATAGGCCTAAATCTAAGCATGAGATGTTCACTGAAGGACATTTTGATCATCTCGCTTTCATTATGCATTGGTGAAAGCTAGACACTTTATTGACTAATTCACAACCCTCAGTCTCAAAATCTTCTGAAAGACATTGTGATTTTAGAAACACATTGCAAGCTAAAGGACTGATTATCAAAGAAACAACTTCCTTCACATGCTGCTAATAACCTAATTGAACAACCCAACACCCCTTCCAACAATTGGTTAGCTTGGGAAATCATGAAATTAGATAAGATAAGATTACTGCTAATTATATTTGCAAATATTTCTTTTGGGAAATAAATCGAGAAAAAAAAATCCCAATTCTAAATAAACAAAATATATGACATGCATTTTTCCAAAACAGTAATCCTAACAACTTTAGTTTAGAGGCCGTAAAAGAAATTTCCTATTTTGATTTTTAAAACGATACAGTTAGTTAACAGTCAGTACACGTACCATTAGTTGAGTATTAATTATACAGTGGGACCCACTTAACTCGAGCCCGGTTAACTCGTCAGCTCTATTAAGACGACGTTTTTTTTTGGAACCGCCTAATTCTCTCTTTGGCTTTGCATTTTTTAATAGGTTAATTCGATTTTTGTAAGTCGCCGAGCCCTAATATTTCAAGCACAAAAGAGTGCCAAATTTGCAACTTAATGTCGGTTAGCCCGATCCCCGTCTGTTCGCCTTGCGACACACACTCGCATTTTTATTTTAAAAAGCATCAAAATCTCGCTTTCCTCGAGACTTCCGGCTGTTGTGTGATTTTACGAGATTTCAATAAGGATTACCGTATGTTTTTTTTTATCTTGTTTCACTTTTGATCTGTGTGATCACGGTAATGACACGGCTCTATCGAGTATGTATTCAACAGAGGTACTCGCCTTAGCGGTCTTTAATCGTCGTTATTTCGTAGTGCATGTTAGATTATTATTAAACTTAATTCATTTTCTGATGCATTAATCATTTTATTTTTTAAGATAAACGAATATCTTTAGAAAATAAAACAAAGGTTTGTATCGAGAATCAACAGTGGTTTTTATATAATTAAGTAAAAAATTATAATTCTTTTCAAAGTTTGTTGTTTGTTGCTTTGTTACAAGTAAGATACGTGATTGTGACTAACACGCTCGTAACGGTGAAATCAAATCATTTTCTTAATATTCATCACTGTTGTAGGTGGAATTCTGATACGGTCAAGGCCGCATTTGTTACTATTTATATTACGAGTTACACGTATCATTTGATTGACGGAGGAAATTCGAGTGCGGTCTCATAGTGACAGATATCCTGCACCTCAAAAACATTAAACTTAAAATTACCTTATTGATATGTTGTTGTTTTTTTTAAATTCGCCGATTCGACGGGCATTGCAAACGCGATCGGCGGTGACATGCCACGCCACACGCGCCAAAGGACGAGGCGAGGCGAAAAATTTTACCTTAGTTTTAACGCATGCCCAGACAATTATAAACTGGTAACTTTTTTTTTAAATGGAATCGAAACATGACCACAGAGACGTAATCAAAGTCATTTACTTCGGCAAAAAAATATATATATATAAAAATTCCCGACTAGTCATAACTTTTCCTGACTATTTCCAGACTTTCAAGACCGGGAAAATTATTTTAAGAATTCCCGACTTTTTCCCGACTGAGTGGGGGTTATATTTAAACGGTCCTTAAAAACGAACGGTCTTAACCTTAGGAAAGAGTGAAGAAATATTAGGGTCCCGATATTCCGATATGATTCCGATTAATCGTCCCATCACTAATTAACGCACATCATGTATATAAAGAAATTTCAAGCGCATTTTAATGTTTGCCGCCATATTGGTTTTCATTTAACTCGATGATCGGTTACCTCGGCACCATTTTTCATACCCCGAGGCCGTGGACTTAACCGGGTCCCACTGTAATAAGTAATGTCAACACAGTGTTTCTGCATTGTTTAGAGAATAGGGTTGAGATTTAGTATTATCCCATTTTTAGCTGTGAATGTTGTCGGTTTAAAGCCTCAGTGTCCCCTGGTAAAAGTAGGCACTTGAAATTTTAAAATTATTTTTTAAAATATATAAACAATACAGCTGTATAGAGCCTTTTAATCGAACAACAAAAACATAAAAATTAACTTTCTAGCTAAGGTGGTTCAAAAGTTATGATTTTTTTTCTAAGCTTTCTTAAGCAGTGTAATTCATGGATTAATGTGCCAGAATGTGTTTTTCCCATGTGAATACTGAGGATTATTGTGGAATATTGTGATATGTGAGTAATAATTGGATATTTCATGGTAAGCGACTTTTTATAGTTATTTTAAAATTAAACCTAATTACTATCTTAAAATAAATTAGACCTAAAGTAATTATTATTTGCCCTAACCCTAATAAAATGTGAAACTAACAATGCAAACATCATTTTAAATCATAAATGGAATTAAATAAACGCAGTAGCATGTGACTATTATAAGAGATAATGGATCGACCTTGCACCTCACAAAAATAGTGCCAATTTTGGTTTCAGTTTTTGTAAAGATTGGTCATGGCATAAGCCACTGAATTTTTGATAAGTTGCAATTGAAAGGATAAATTAAGGGGGAATTTTTTTTTAAAACATGCATATTTTTATTTTATTTTTATAATAGATTTGCAAAGACAACTATTTAAATTTTAAAGCTGAAATCTTGAATTTTGTTTTTCCTTCCAATTGAACAAATAAGATGAGGGCTTTAAGTACAAGATAGACTTAGAATTTATTATGATGGCTACAATTGGCTATATAAGGTGAAAAAACTACACCCTAAGTAATTTTAAAAGTCGAAGTCAATACAATACCAAATTATCAGGAATTTCTGGTTTACACCCAAGTGCCTGGTCAAAGCTCCACGATTCTACTAGGTAAACCAATATAGCTGCAGTGTATATAGTCTATAGTTAGATAGTAGGCCTTATATGCATAGTTATTATTATAGTCTTAGTTACTCTTTTGTAGTGTTTACTCTTACTCTTAGTTTTAGTGTGAGTTATTTTAATAATTCCAGGATTTAAAATTTAACCCTTGTAGATGACAGGGCCAATCTTGGGGCCTAGGTAGATTGGAAGAAAAAGGCAAAATGCCAATGGATTGGCATTGATAATTTGTGGACCTTAATTCCAGCTCATTATTGCAACTGCTAATCAGAGTGCTTTATTTATTACTTGTAATTCTTGTTATTAATATGGTGGGCTGCATTGATGGTATTCTTGCGTGTGTTTTGTAAAACAATTTTTTTTGTGTTACAAGTGATATAGTGAAATTCCAAAATATCTGATTGTGATTCTGACGAATATATATATTTAGTTCTTCTGATTCATTACTCGTTTCTAGTAAATATAAAAGCAATGAAAACAAACAGGAGAGTAATGTAGATCAACAGGGTTATTAGGACAATAATAATGTTAAGCTTGGTTTAGTATAAGGCAGGGGTGGGCAAACTTTTTAGGACGAGGGCCACATTAGTAAGAAATGAAACATCAAGGGGCCGCACTTTACCAAAATTTAGCCTCTTTCAAGTACAAACATCCATCTTTAACATAAATTTATTGATTTTTCTCGACATTATCGCAAACTTCCGAGGCCGCAAAAAACTCTGTAGCAGGCCGCATGCGCGGCTTGCCAACCTCTGGTATAAGGGGTTCTAAATTTGATAGGGATGACCCCTAAGAATTTATAGATGAATTTTAAGGGATTTTTTTCATTTACACCAAATAGCTTTGAATTGTTTGTGAAAGAGACGAGTACAAATGCTTACAACTTTCAGTGACATAAAGCTCAAGATAAGTCACTGGGTCATAGGTATGTGTTCCCTGTCCCCAACAATGGGGGGAAAAAAAGCATTCTGTTTGTATTAAACGAAAATCAACTGTAGTTAGAATAGTGAGCAGAACCATGTATAAGATTTGTTTATGTTTTATTACCGTATATACTCGTTCGCAAGACGGTTTTTTTTTGACAAAATCTAGGGGGAAAAGTTGGGGGGTCAGCTTACAAGCGGGTCATTAACGTATTTCTGCATGAATATTGAATATCGGTGTTGTTATTGTAGATCAACAAGAACCTTTTCTACATTCTACAAGATCGACTGCTCTACCAGAAGCTATAATATACTATGAAACAAAGATAGCCAGTACAAAGTAAACAATCATAATGACCGATTTAGCTTGTAGTTTTTAAAAAAATGTGTACCATTTTGTTTAAGCTGCCCTATTATTTTTGGGAGGTCAGCTTGCGAGCGGGTTATACACTTTTAATACATTTCTCTTCCAAAGTGGTGGGTAGGCTTATGAACGAACGGGCTGTAGAACGAGTATATACGGTAATTCTTTTGCGGAGTACCCATGTCTCATTCTTGAGTAATGGATTCCGTCTTTTTGGCACAGTTGTGCCCGAAAAAGCTCCACCTCCACACTGGGAAGGGTTATTATCGTTCGAGGTACGAAGATGGTGGCGGAAACATAGTACATAGCTTGGTGGTTATGCGTAGCTATCCCGAGTGATCTCCCCTTTACAAACATATATGTATTGTTTTGTTATGCTTATTAATTAAGGAATAAGTTCAATATAAAAAATATTAAAATTAAGCTTTGGGTTTGGGGAGGGCAATGCTCCCCAATAATTTTTAATATCTAAGGTAATTAAAAGGGGAGAGGTTCGGGCAGGGACTACATAATTACTTTACTTTAAATACCCATTTACTTATTATTACTAGTATTAACTAAGACTAAGAAAATTGCACTGGTGAAGTTGATTATATGTAGCCTAATATTAAATTATTACCATAAGACTTAGAGTTCACTTATCACTCAGTGTCTTAATTATTAAGTATATTAAATTAAGTTTAACATACTAGATGGTTTAATTAACTAATAGACTAATTAATTACTAATCAATATACATAATTCCCGTTGTCTGTATGTATGGACTGTATGGATGTAATTATAATGCTGTTAGGTGGCGCTGAAATATTTGTAATGCTGTTAGGTGGCGCTGCGATCGATTTTGTATAAAAATATTATATGACGTCATTTTTTTAGCTTATAATTTAATTTTTGAAAAGGGAACGATGTAAAAATAGGATTTGAGGATTTAAAATTATTATGACACTAGACGCCCCGCAGCCTAGCATATGCCGCAGACTTGCTCATGCCACTCATGGAGAGTGCAAAGAGAGTGGAGAAAGAACGGACAAACTACAGCACGAAGAAATCAAAACAGCGCGAGTGAACGTCGGTTAATAAATGGGAGGCGGGTAACAACAACCTCAGTGTGCATGCCTTTACTTTTACTCGCTATTTTTTGTTTGCTTAGTGCTGCTTTTTTGTCTGTACTCCCATTCAACCGTTCTTTGCACTGTCTATGATGAGCAAGTCTGCGGCGTAAGCTACGCCGCGGGTCTTTCCAGAGTTCCTTCTTTTCATTCACTCACAGTCGTTTGCCCAAACCCACCCCATTTTGACAACTGTATCTTTCAGGAAGTCTTCACCCGTCACTAAATCATTAGCGGCGTATGCTACGCCTCGGGTCAGCTAGTGGCTAGTAACTAGTTATTAATTATTAATAAATTTATTATTTTATTTAAATTAAAACTTTAAAGACAACAAAAACCTACCTTTTATCGACGGATTAAAATAATTCACTTTTTAACGATGTGTCGTAAATGAAAATTAGAACTTGCTCAGTTGATTTAAACAAGATTGATTGTGCAACTACCGGTAGTAATAATTATCAGCAAAATAAACAATGACTGTATTTATTCACTAGCAAGCGGCCATTTTGTTAAAGAACTTCCGGCTCTAAGTTTCGAATTCAGTTCTTTGAATCATTTCATTTGAAATATTATATCAAACGAAATATTTGATTAATTAATAATATGTCACCGAATAGTTAATTTATGCAATGAATTTCATCAAATTCAACGAAATCCGTTTGCTCGAAACTAAAGATGTTTTATGAATATACATATTTTCATTCGACTTTTAATTGACTTTTAATTAACCATTTATAAATTATTTTATGACAGTCGTGGATACTTAAATATTGGTTCCTGAACATCGGTGCCGGTGCCATTTTAATATAAAATATTAGAAACTACATAAAGATCAAAACGATACACAATATTATGATTGCATACACTGTATACACTTATTCACATGTCTCGATTTTTTATGGAGCATACTCAATAAGGCAAAAAATGATGGGGAAAACTATCGTTTAATTCATTCATTATATTTTAGTATATCTTAGAAGTAGAAGGAATTAATAAAAGTAGTATTGATACAATACACGAGCAGTGGCGTAGCGAGGGGGGCAGTGTGGGGACATATGTCCCCGGGCGCATTATGAATTATGAGTATTAAATATTATTATTTAATTTTATTTTGATGTAAACTTACGTATCCAAAATACGCTGGAAGATTGAATGGTAATCCCTTATTTCAGCGCATTTTATATTTTAAGTCATCAAAAAAGACATTTTTTAAACTAATTTAAACTTCATTAACTATTATTATGATATCTATTTTAAAATAAAATAAAAAAATTTTGTTGAAATAAAATTACTATCTTATCTTATCTGTTTACAGACGCTCCTTCTATACAGAAGATTATTGCGCCCCATGCTTATCTATGGTTTGTGTTTAGTCCTGCATTTTTATTAGAGATTTAAATGTTGATAAAGTGTTGGTTTTCCTGGATTCTTCAGGCAACCCATTCCACGGCCGAATTCCGGACGGGAAGAAGGAAAACTTGTATGTGTTTGTTCTTGCATACGGAATAAGAAAGGTGTTTTTATCCTTATGTCTATCTGAGGGTTGTATTAAGTTATCTTTGTGTTGTATTTCTAAATTAGAATTAATTGCTTTATGTATGATTACTACTTTGCTCTTGGTTCTTCTATCCTCTAGTGTTTCAAGGTTTAATGATTTAGCTAATGGTGTTATTCTTGTCAGTTTTGAATATTCTCCAGTAATGAATCTGGCAGCTCTTTTTTGAATTTGTTCTAGTTTATCAATGTTTTCTTTGGTGGATGGGTCCCATACAGAAGATGCATATTCTAATACAGGTCTCACCAAAGTGAGGTCGCATTTTAGTTTTATATCTCTATTGCATTTGTTAAAGTTTCTTTTTATAAAGCCTAAGGTTTTATTTGATTTTTTAATAAATTCATTGACATGGGGATTCCATGATAGTTTCTCATTTATTAAGACTCCTAAGTATTTTTCATCTTTAGTTTGGGTCAGTTCTTTTCCATGAATGTAATATTTTGAATTTATTTGTTTCTTTTTCTTTGTTACTCTTAACAGTTGACACTTTTCTGGGTGGAAAGACATACTCCAGTTAGTTTCCCATTTTATCAATTCATCCAAGTCTTTTTGTAAAATTTTGCTATCTTGTTCTGATTTAATTGTTCTATAGATTATACAATCATCAGCAAATAACCTAACTTTTGTACCTGCTGAGATTTTGTTGGGTAAATCATTTATATAAATTAAAAAGAGTAAGGGACCTAGCACAGTTCCTTGTGGAACTCCTGAGTTAACCTTTATTGGTGCAGATTTAGATCCATTAATTATTACAGTTTGCTCCCTGCCCAAAAGGAAGTCTTGGATCCAGTGATGTAAGGAACCTGAGATTCCAAAGTAGTTAAGTTTTTTAAGTAAACTTAGGTGGTGAACTTTGTCAAATGCTTTTGAGAAGTCTAGTAATATTGTATCTATTTGATCATTTTTGTCTAAGCCTTTTGATAGTTCATCTATTAAACCTATTAATTGTGTTTCACATGATTTGTTTTTTCTAAAGCCGTGTTGATGTGGGCATAGGGCATTATATTTGTCAAGGTGGTTAACTATTCTACTATATATTATGTGTTCTAGTAATTTACAGGTGATACTAGTAAGTGATACAGGCCTGTAATTACCAGGGTCTGATTTATCCTCTTTCTTACTATTTTACGATTTGTACGAAATAAAAACTTGTATATTTCACGATCTTCTGTGACTAACGGCGCCATTGTTGTTGTTAGAAGTCTGCTTTTAAAAACCTTTTTCTAAGTTAGAAACCCCTTTAAACTCAACAAAACATACGAAAAACTAATTGTAAAGCATTAAATACTTTTTTATATCTGATTTAAGTGTTTAAATTAGTAAAAGTAAGTTATTTTATTTATTTTTTTCTAAAAATTTAAAATGCGCTGAAATAAGGGATTACCGATTGAATTTTGAAGCTCAGAAAATATCTTCATTACAAGCAAGTTGGCAAGCATGATTTTGGCGCCCCAATTGAGCATTAAGGGCGCCATTCTACTCATAAATAAATTACACGTCCACAATGTAGGATTGCTGATGGCGTTTTTAAAAAATAAAAAACTGTGAGTTGCTGGGAGTAAATCGCTCGCGGCTATTATATTCACCAATTAATAAAGCTGTTTAGTGTTTCTGCAGCTGGATAGCGAAGTCAATAGTGCACTCGCCTCACAAGCTGAGGGGCTTGGAATCGAGCCCACGTTAAAGCCACAATAAAAATGATGAATTACTAACGCTAAGAAATTCCTCCACTGACCTGGAAGGATGATGGGGGCCCACCAAGATCTACAAAGCCCCTAGTAAGTTCTAATGGAAACATTAGGACCACCTTGAACTAGTGGCGTCACTAGGGGGATGCGGTGGGGTGGGCCGCCCTAGATGACAACATCAGGGGTGTGACACCAAAATCTAAAATGTTACTGTGTACGATTTTATGTAAACAAAAAAGAGAGACAAAAAACAATTTTCACTTAGAAAAAAAAACAAAAAAAAACAACAAATACAATGAAATACGTTAAACGCGAAAACTTTAAGTGGAAATGCAAGGGGTGTAGAACGCACCAGGATGACACCAAAATGTAAAACTCTGTATGTTCCCGTTACTTGGCACTGAAAGACTCGTAGGAGGTCTATGCGTTAAGTCGTGAAGGGGTGACACCATGAGCTACCACCCCGGATGACACCAACCCTAGTGACGCCTATGTCTACGACCACAGGTTACATCACCAAGTTCAAACTCAAAATCTTCATTTGAGTTAGCAAATGGTTTCAACAAATGGAGAAAACCAGAAAAACTACAGTCTCATGAAAACCAGTCTTGGCCACCGCAGAGCTTTTACTACGTGGAAGGAAGCCAGGTGGAGGATACTTGATAAAACTGGAATTGATGTCCAAGTACAAGCTCAAATTCAATTGGAAAAAACAACGTTGGCGCGATATTTTGAATACTTACCTGTATTAAGTTTCTAGTTTCACAAAATTTGGCACTGCGTGGCCATGAAGAACATCTGCATAAGGTGCGAGGATAAAAATAATTTAAAACTTGTAAGTTCAAGTACTTCGATTTAATATGACTAAAAACGTGGGGCGGGCGCTTTTGAGGTTTAACATATGCGGTTCACTCATTCTCTCACTTATAGATCTCTCTTTTGCCTTCTAAATTAGAAATCTTTAATTTTTATACCAAACACCCGCCCCACGTTTTTAGTCATATTAAATCGAAGTACTTGAACTTACAAGTTTTAAATTATTTTCTTCTTTTTAGTCCGCTTCTAAAAACGTGGTTTTTAAAAATCTTTTTTTTACTTCTTTTTATGTTATTCTCTTTAGTCCACTTATAACAACCTGTTTTTTTTAAAAAAAATTTTACCTCTATTTATTTTACCAAACACCTCACAAGCGCCCGCCAAACGTTTTAAAAACATTGTGATGTGGTCACGGGGTGAACTCACGGATGTCAACAAAAGCCGACGGTTACAGATGCTAATATATAGACTATAGATAAACTTAAAAGTTCAATAATTTTATAACGGTACATTTGATCGATCTGAAATTTTAATACAATGCATTGTCATCCAAGATCTATCTGTGGTAAAATTTTCAGATCTCTAGGACCACCAGAAGTGGTTCAATTTTACGTTGGCAGATTTGAAGAAATCTTGGACAATGCCACAGGAACGAAAGCGAGTTAATAAAACGTGGTTAATAAAAACGTGGTAAATAAATAGAAGTAAAAAAAAAGATTTAAAAAAAACATGTTTTTATTAGCGGACTAAAAAGAAGAAAATAAATTAAACCTTATAAGTTCAAGTACTTTGATTTAATATGACTAAAAACGTGGGGCGGGCGCTTATGAGGTTTACATATGCGGTTCACTCATTCTCTCGCTTATAGATCTCTCTTTTGCCTTCTAAATTAGAAATCTTTAATTTTTATACCAAACACCCGCCCCACGTTTTTAGTCATATTAAATGAAAGTACTTGATTTTATACGTTTTAAATTATTTTCTTCTTTTTAGTCCGCTAATAAAAATGGTTTTTTAAAATCTTTTTTTACTTCTATTTATTTTATTCTTTTTAGTCCACTTATAACAACCTGGTTTTTTAAAATATTTTTTTTACCTCTATATATTTTACCAAACACCTCACAAGCGCTCAGATCTCTAGGACCATCACAAGTGGTTCAATTTTACGTTGGCAGATTTGAAATATTGTTGGACAAACAATGCCACAGGAACGAAAGCGAGTTAATAAAACGTGGTTAAAAAACGTGGAAATAAAAAATAAGTAAAATGTAAAAAAAAGTTTTTTAAAAAGGACACGCTTTATTTACAAACATTTACAGACTGAAACGCGCTGATCTCCCCTGCCCTTGATGTTAACACGGGAATTTGGTAAACGAGGGCTGGAGTGAAACCAATGAGCCGTGGAGGTCAACTCTAGCAGACGACTATACATTCTAAATAGTGATAAATAGAGATAAACTAAAAATTGATTAATTCGATCGATCTGAAATTTTGATACAATGCATTGTCATCCAAGATCTATCTGTGGTAAAACTTTGAGATCTCTAGGACCATCAGAAGTGGTTTAATTTTACGTTTCAAGATTTGGAGGATGGATGGATGGATACAACATACAAACAGTGTGACTTAAATAAAAGTGCGTTATAATAAAAGCGTGTAAAAAAGCGTGTAAAAACAAGTACTACGGTATTTTACTTGACTCAACACCCGATCTAGGACACCGGGAACAGCTTCCTCAAGTCATCAGATTTGTGGATGTGGATTTTTCAAACTAAAAAAGTAACAATCAAAGAATCATTTTAGGTTTTGTTCAGATACATTCCAAAGACGCAGCAAGCCTTGAAAGAGTTATCGTAGAGAAACTGGAAGCTGATAACATACCTCAAGCCGACTGTCGGTTACGATGTTATGACAATACTGCTGTAATTACTGGGCATATATCCGGCATTAAACAGCGAATATGTGCTAGAAATCACAGAACAGTTGAAAGTATATTTGTTTTTCTCTCGTTCATCAAATCGTTGGGAAGAATTAAAAAGAGTTGTGCCAATGTCAGTGAAGAAGGATTCTGAAACACGCTGGAGTGCACGATCAGAAGCTGTTTATGAAGGACTAGATGAACTAGTAGGGCTTTTAAAAAAATTATCAGAAGATTCAACTATGACGCCTGACACCAGAAGTGAGGCAGAAACTTTGCTGGCAGGTATATTGAACTTTAACTTTTTAGTTTTGTTACATTTCTGGAACATCATATTTGGGAAAATTGATCGTGTCCAGAAACAGTTGCAGGATCCTACTATGAATTTCAAGGAAGCAGCATCTGATCTTGAATCGCTGGAGCAAGAAATTGTCAAAATTTGTAATAATTTGAGCCAGGTTGCGGTAGACAATGGAAAAACAAGATGCACAACTTGGGGAATCGAGGTTGACAGAAAGATTAGATGGCTTAAGATGATACCTGGAGAATTAGCAAGAGATGCACGACTTTCTGCAGAAGAAGAAATTGCACGTGTTATGAACAGCGTAATTGATAGACTCCAACGAGAGATATCAATACGGTTTTTACGTCTAAAAAAACCTAAACACCAAATGTGGATTTTTACTAGACGTCAAAACTCTTCTCGCTATCGATACACTTCGTCAAAAATTGCTTAGATTTTTTTAATTTCTACGAAATTGATGTCAATGGTCAAGAATTGTGCACAGAAATCGGAGCAAAATGATGCTCAGTACACGGACTAAAGTTCTACCGGAAAATCCATTGGATCTTCTTAGTTTTATAAAGATGACGTATTTCCGATTCTGCGCATTTCACTGCAAATACTTCTAACAATTGCTGTTTCAATTGCAAGATGTGAGAGGTCCTACAGAAAACTGAAGCTTATTTAGTCTTATTTATATGCTTCAATGGGACAGGATCGTCTAAGGGGACATCCATATAATACGTACGCAAGGAGGGGGGGATGGGGGTGTTAAATTTACGGCATTTTGCGTGTGCTTTCGTACGGGGGAGGGGGGGGGTCTTTTCAAAATTCAATCGGTAATCCCTTATTTCAGCGCATTTTAAATTTTTAGAACAAAATAAATAAAATAACTTAATTTTACTAATTTAAACACTTAAATTAGATATAAAAAGGTATTTAATGTTTTGCAATTAGTTTTTCGTATGTTTTGTTGAGTTTAAAGGGGTTTCTAACTTAGAAAAAGGTTTTTAAAAGCAGACTTCCAACAACAACAATGGCGCCGTTAGTCACAGAAGATAGTGAAATATACAAAATTTTATTTCGTACAAATCGTAAAATAGTAATTTTATTTCAACAAAAAAATAAGGTTTTAATTTTAAAATAGATATCATGATAATAGTTAATGAAGTAAGTTTTAAAAAATGTTTTTTTATGACTTAAAATATAAAATGCGCTGAAATAAGGGATTACCATTCAATCTTGCAAGCGTATTTTGGATACATACGTTTACATCAAAATAAAATTAAATAATAATATTTAATACTCATTTTGGCGCCCCCTAACGTGGCGCCCGGGGACATATGCCCCCCCTTCCCCCTCGCTACGCCACTGCGTTAATTGGGTTGCCTGGAGAAAACCAGGAAAATCAACATTTATCAAAATTTAAAACTCTAATAAACAGGACTAAACACAAACAATAGATGAGCGTAGGATGCAACAATCTTCAGTATAGAAGGAGCGTCTGTAACAGATAAGATAAGATAAGAAAAGATAACTGTTCTAGTTGGTATGTTATCTATGTATATGTAGTGGCCAACGAGAGGCACAACACATTCCTTTGATGGGTGAAATTCATACCGGAAAGAATTATGCTCAATAAAATTATATTTAAAATAACAATTATATATATATATATATATATATATATATATATATATATATATATATATATATATATATATATATATATATTATATATATATATATATATATATATATATATATATATATATATATATAACAATTTCGAAAACAAATATTGTTAATTGCGTCTAAGATTATGGAGATTTTATTTATTTATTTTTAATAGGTCGAGGTCGTGAATTTTGTTTTAAAAATATTAAAATGTTTGTGCGCTGATTGTAAAGGCGTTTTGGTATGTCTGTCACGGCGTGGATCCTAAAATTCTTTTTAGATCTTTTATTTTCAGTCGTCATCCACTCGGGATCAAGAAATTCTCCCGTAAAATGCAAAGCAATAATAAAATAATCACTCGGGGATTGTTCGTATTTCCATAAAATATTTTTTTCCCACTCAAGTGTATGCAAGGAAAAGAGAAATGTCTAAATTCCAATTTCTACTTTAAAAATAAGAAAAAGAAAGAAAAAAGCGTCGTTGTGAAATGCACTTGTGGATTACAATTAATGAAATTATTAGCCAGCTAAAAGGACGACTAGGGAGGGGGGCGTGTCAAATTTAAGTGATGACGCAATTGTTGGTGGAAAAAAAAGAAGGGAAAAGTGTCGAGTAATATGAGGTATCCTCTTATCGTTCAATCAAAAACTTTAATATGTAAAAAAAAACTTCTGAAGAAACAAAGCAAATGATTTTCCTAAAAGTCTAAGGTATTAACGATTAATTTCTCGATTAATCGTTAATTTAACGATTAACATTTTTTTAACCATTAATCGAACTTTTAAATGTACTGGAAGTCAAAAAGTAAAATATTTCAGCAGATAAATATAAACTAATTTCCGGACAATTGCACGAACATTTTTGTTTTACACTATTTGACTGATGTGAATGCTCAAATTGTTGATAAAGGTTATTGTGTCCATTGAGAGAAATCTTTTGCCTACCATGCAATGTTCCCTCTAAGTCTAAGCTCCGTTGGTCCGTGTGCAAAGTTTTAAAAAAAACTCGTGTGCAAAGTTCCACAACGTCCATTTTTGTGCAATATTTTACAAAATTTTCCCGCGTGGTGATTCTAAACCCCTGCGGGGCGTCTATTAAATATCTGCGCAGCCGCGCTGCTTAAACGGAACATTGCTACCATCGTTCTAACACTTCGCTTACATATCACCTGCATACCAAACATCCACTATATTATCGGAAACTTCAGCTGAGACAATCTAAAGCTATGTGAACAATTGTTCAGCTCGGCTGGTTATATTGTCAATGAGATCAGCTCATCACTTGAACCAAATAATGTCAACACACTTGTCTGTTTGCGTTGTTGGTTAAAAGATGTCATATAAAGAAGACATTCCAGTGTTATTTTGATTTTAGACAAGTATTTTAATAAATTTTACTTATGACACCATAAATTTCAATTTTTAGCTTTAATCGAAATTAGCGATTAATTAATCGTTAATTTTTCAAAAGTTAACTATTAATTTTAAATTAATCGTTAACAGCCATTGTATTTATTAGTATTGGAACATCTTAAGGTTAAATCTGAAATAAATTTCAAGTTCAAGGTTTTTTAAAATTGTGTAGTGCCTACATAGAAAATGGTTTTAGTAATAATTTAATATAAAATATTTACATCATTTCAAATTATTATTATTTTTAACTCTTAAAGTAAAAATATGATTGTATATACATGGAAGTACATGTAAATCTGTTTAACGTTTATATTAGAAGGGTGTTGCACGGAAGACAAGATGACATGAAATTAAAGAGAAGGGGGGGACTGGGTGGTAGAGATCTATGACTCCACATTCACGAGGGAGGGGGCGAGGCTGGTGGCTTTCTGAGTGGTGCGGGCGTGGGGCGTCATTTTTAGAGGATTTGGTTCCGTCTAACATTCATGGAAATGTCGTTCAAGGTTGGCCAAAGTAAGTTCATTCGGACATTAAATATTTGTTTAAAGCTAAGCTAAAATAATCCTTAAAAATTAATCCATGATTAGCCTACTTCAAAATTGTAAAATAATGTTCATTTAAATCAGCCAGTGCTCATATCGGCGCGTAACGTTTAAAAAAAAAGTTTTAAAAAATGACAAAATGCAAATTTTACTTTACTGATTGTTCCAGGGTGTTGAGTTGCTGTCTTACATGTAGATGGCTATACTTGGATAGTGATCCGGAGTTTATTTATTCTGGATTCTTTCTATATGGTTTCTCATTATTTTCCTATATATTTTTTATTTTAAAAAATGCATAGTTTTTCATGTTTTGTAGTTTTCTCTTGTGGAGGACGAGTCGGGGGATCTCAACATGAGCGTATCTATTGACAATGACAAGATACATCAGTGATCTTATGATTGTACACTGATGGGCCTTGTATGCCTTACTTCGACCAAGTATTGTACCAATTAAGGTAAACTTAATTTATAATGTGTGATATTCATTTGTCACAGCGATAATCACATTTAAGCATTGAACTTACATCTAAACTGTACAGTACACATGTGTTTGGTTGAGGGAGGGGGATAGGAGGGGTAACTCATCATTTAATTTATTTTAAATTCTTTAAACTATATTATTTTAAAAATGTATTTATTCTTATGTTTGGATTCATAAAAAAACACAATGACCGAATTTTGAGTTTTGACTTATAAATTGATTATCTTTATTAAATGGCCTTGGCTCATAGACACCCTGAAATCTGCAAGATGCAACGTTCTCTTGTGTCAATTTTTAAAAAATAATTATTTCTTCATTTTTAAAGAAAATTCTTAATTCTATTATTTCTTCTTTTTTTTTGTAACATTATTTTCTTTCTGTTTAAAATTGACGTATGCTATAGCACAGCATTGGTGTGTTGCTGTAGCACAGTATTGTTGTGTTGCTATAGCACAGTATTGTTGTGTTGCTGTAGCACAGTAGTGTTGTGTTGCTATAGCACATCATTGGTGTGTTGCTGTAGCACAGTATTGGTGTGTTGCTGTAGCACAGTATTGTTGTGTTGCTATAGCACAGTATTGTTGTGTTGCTGTAGCACAGTATTGTTGTGTTGCTGTAGCACAGTATTGTTGTGTTGCTGTATGTTTACATATATGGCAAGCTGTCTCAGTAAGCTTGTGGTTTGATTAGTCTTCTTCTTCTTTTAATTTTTGTCCAAGATATTGTGATCGTTATGGCTCTTTTACTTTTACCCTAATAATGACTTTAAAAATTGCAACAGACATATTTTAAAGACAATATTTCACTTCACACAGAAAATTTTTAACAATTTAAAAAAAAATTACAGAATGAATCAAAGCAGAGGTGTTCAACCGTCATAGTTCTGGCAGGCGTTTTGAAATCAATTCATTTTACTTGAACTTACCCATTTCCAAGTTTACATGATGTTCATGGAGTATTGGATCGTAATTTGAAAGCAAGCAGATGCATCAGTCCCAAAATTTGCATTACTTTTGTCCTTTCTGTGACAGCTGAAATAAAATTCTGTTTCGCTAGAAGATGCATTATGTAAAACATTTTAACATGACCTTCTTGACACTATTATATGCGTTGGCCATAATATGTTATATTCCTTTTCACTAGTCTATCCTTTTTAATTCTGGTTTATAAATCGTTCTATTTTTTTTTAAATTGTTTTTGAGCACATGAATCATGATGGAATACTTTGGGATTTAGTTCAGTTTCTGCGAGGTATTATTTCATAAGTTGTGCAAAAATTGTGATTACGTGATCAAAGATATTGAATTGAATTAATAGTAAGTTTGCCTACACATATTACTTCATTGGTTTTTATTCGTATGTTAGCACAAAGTGATAGTTGTTGAGGTGTTTAGCCATCCACTGGACATCACAACTTATTTAGCAGTAGGAACATTTATATATTTTAGAATAACTTTTCCATTTCTTTTATTAACTTCTCCATTGACTTTTCTTTCATTTAGATAAAAAGCTCTTTTTTGGTACACTAATTAACGAGGAATTTGCCGCCCTTAACGAAGTATCAACCGGTGCATTTGCCGCCCCCCCCCCAACTACGCCGATGAGAAATATACTTAATTATTGTTCTGTATGTAATACCTAAGACTTATATTTATCTATGTGTATGTCATTTCAAGATCTTCGTGACTGGTGTGGTACAAGGTATTATAGCAATATAAGAGGATTAATGAGATTTCTAATGCAGTTTCTAATGAGTTGATATTCTACATCAAGACAGTAAAGAGGACATAATAATTTATAGAACTTATTAACGACAGACTAAACATGATACAGACAAATATAAAATAATAAAAAAATAATAATAAAATTCAAATTATTTCTTATTAACAGCCACCTCTATTGAAAAAAAGTGCAAGCCGGTCGGTCGGACGTAGCACCCCCTTTCTACGCCACTGTTAGCATCGCCCATGAAACGTGCTGCCTGAGCCGCCTTGTCCAGATACCTTTAAACAGTTCATCCAAGGGAGGAAATGAGGCTTGATTTTTATGGCATGGCTTCCCATTTTCCGTACTGCTTTAGACAGAACTCGTTTATACTCGGCAAATTAGCAAAGTATTGACCCGAACCTCGTGTCTCCATGGTACCTACACCGTACCGTCCGGGTAATGACTCTAAATACTCTCCACTGTACTTTGACTCGCCAAAAGGTAATTGTCTTTCACCGTACAACTGTCTGGGTAATTATAAAATTGTATTTATACGAGGCGGTCTCACAGATAGATGCATCCAAAGGGCCGCTTGAAGATAATATCATTGGTCACATGGCGAGCCTCGCGTGTGTATGAAGTTCATGTTTTTTTGGACGTCTGATAATGAGGTCATGTCTACAAATTGTCAACAGAAACGAACGCGAGATGTGAAGGCGGATGTCTGTTCCTCCTAGGATGTTGTTGCTCAGCAGTCACTGCTACATTTGATCAGTTTTTGGGTATAGTTTATGAGATCCGCCATGTTTTACCCTGGGATTTGGTCCGGTTGGCCTGACCCCAGTATAACTTCAATATTCAGATGGATAAGTAATAGGCAACATTTCGCATAGGGTCCACCGTTTTGATAAACTCCATCCGTTCACGAATCTTTTCGTTTGTTCTATAAACGATAGGTATCGACGATTATTATTAAAATCATTTCGGACTCACCTTCCTCCGCCCCAAATCCTCATACAGAATTAGTTACACACCACTGGTCCACTGGTATTGATTGTGCCATTGTTTGAGAATCGAGGCAGTCATTTGTTTTGTCTGCACCCAAACAAAGGGATTCATTATTTTTTTGTGAAATAAACGTTAAGCACATGATTAGGCTTGATGAAAAAGAATAGTCGCGTTTAATAGATTTGTTGGACAAATTATCTCAGAGAATAATAGGTTGAATAAAATATTGGCCGGGAAGTTAGTCAAAACAGAAAGACATTACACAGATTGGCGGTTACCTTATTCAGAAAATTGGCTACCATACGCAGAATAATGGCTAACACAAACAGGGGATGGATGGGCTATCTTATACAGAAGAATTGCTACCTTAAAAAGAAGAGTGGCTACCATACAAAGGAGAGTGGCTACCTTTCAAAGATTGGTGATGACCTAACACGGATGAATGTCTGGTTTTCACTAATTAGTTGGTAACTTACAGAAATCAACGGTTACATTACACAATTAATGGATACCTTAAATAAAGGTAATCGTAGATAATCGTAGGACGCAATAATCTTTTGTAAAAAGGAGCGTCTGTAACAGATAAGATAAGATAAGATAAAGCCATAGTTACCTTAAACAAAGCAAATTTTATCTCGCAATAATGTCTGTATATAAGATCCGTTTAAAAAATAAATAAATTTCTGGTCCATAGGAAAAGGCGATTAGTTTTGGGATGGCTCATGTTACACGACAAGCGATTGGAGGATTTTACAGAAAACTGAATTATCTTGCAGTCTCACCCGACCTTCTTCAGGAATATTTGGTATTTTTGGCTCCCGTGACCTCTAAGCTCTCACAATCCCAACTTATGCACCACAAATTTATTACATCAAAATAAAGTGTTACGCGCCTTTGTTACCTTTGAGAATGCAGTTTTCAACAGATGTCAGAGTATTGTGTCTGGTTGTTGAAATGCTGTGAGGTCACAGATCACAATCAGACCGGCGGACACGTCACCTATAGAGAATTATGTTCTTTAATTTGTTTAGATTGTTTAGCTTCATATCCTCTCACATTAAAAAAAAATGTTTTACTGCCCTACTTGTCCGTTGTCATACTTATTGTCTTGTTTTAGTTTTTTGTAGCTGCTTTAAAAAAAAAGTGTTTTAATTTATGTTTTAAATTTTGTATTAAAGGTTGAAAATAAACTGTTCACATCACGTGACGTTACAAAACAGGAACAAATCAAAGCTGTAATGCCAAGATGCCTGAGTTGAGATGATCAGACAAATAGGCGTCTCTTCTTTAATACTATTATCTTTTTATTTGTGACTGTCTGTGCAGATAACATTGCTTGGTCGAGTAGGCCTCACAACACGACCTAGCCCCGCAGCATAGATGCAGCTGCTACCGCTGTAGTTAAGACAGCCTATACCTGGGTTGGGTGAAACCATTTTTATTGGATGGTGTGATAAAGTGAGCATGATTATGATGAGATATATGTTGAGGAGGACCTGAGGTCATCTTAAAAGAAAAACTTTTCAGTAATTACCACTCCCCTTATTGTTTTCTCACTGAAACAGGTTGTTAACTCTGACTTCAGTCCTCCACCCACGTTCGTCCAACATTTGCAATTTTTTAAAAACTTGTGCTCGTTGCCTAGACAACTTGAAATCAGACGTCATTAAAAAGCTGGATTTTTTAAAAAGTAAAACATTTACCGGAACAATCGTCGATACTGACTTGACCACCCCCCCCCTCATTCTCTCCACCCCACCCCACCTTCAATAATTAACAACAATAACCTCACATCCAGTCAACCCTCAGCAACATCCTCTAAAATATGTTAAATTCCCGCCCGGAGATGATTTCTTGTGGCACGAAGTTTTTTTTTAAATCGCGGTTTGTGGTAGTCGTCAGATAGTTCTTCGTGCAGGTCTGTAATTATAATTATCTTCCACATCTCATGGCATTGTCATTCAAATTACTTCAAATTTGGTGAGAGGAATTGAAAACCCAGAAAAATTAAAAGTTTTCTTTTCTAAAAAGATGAACTGCAGAAATAAAAATTAAGGTAATATGGTGAGCCGCGTGTCTCCAAAAAATTGAAGTAAGTTTGAAAAAAACCCATAAAAAACGTAACATAAAGACGCAGCTTAGGATGGGCTCGACGAATGTTGTGAGGATGGAAGGTTTCCTGCATGGCTATTGACTACTTAACCTTTTGTTTTTTAAATTAGATATATATAACGTATATATAATTCGTTGTGTCGATATCTAATGAAACGTCTTGTGTCTTTTCATCCGCAAAAATGTTTCTCGCTTGCTCCTCGGTTGATTAACTCTATATTATGTATCTACTAGTCGTCAGCCCTTGTGTGACTGGGTGTTGTCCCTTTTATTCCTCCCTTATTTACTTCAAACATCACATGTTGTTGTCTCTAACTGTGTTGGGGACAAAGCGGAAAGGTAGCCTCAATTTATAATTTATAGAAGAAATACTAATGTCATAGTCGGTTAAGTAAGAGATCTTACTAAATTATATATTCTACAAATATGCAATCTATCAGTGACGGAGCCAATCTCATACAACCAATCTGTGACAGACTACTTACTTTTGTTTAAAGAACTTGAGCAGCAAAATACTTAGGGATAAAAACACTTTTCTTATTCTGTATGCAACAAAAAAAACACATACAAATTCTCGTTCTTCCCGTCCGGAATTCGGACGTGGAATGGGTTATGTAAAGAAACCAGGAAAACCAACACTTTATGAACATTCAAAACTCGACTAAAATGCAAGACTAGACACAAATCATGGATAAGTGTAGGACGTGATAATCTTCTGTATATAAGTAACAGATAAGATAATATAAGATTGCAGCAATGTTAATGCGAAGAGTTAGTAAACGCCGCGATTTTGATTCCAGAAGAGGATTGAAAAATTCTAGACATACGTAAAACAATAATTGCTACCCCGCTAGTCCAATTCATGTTTTAACATTCAGCAATAATTTTTGCTACTGCATTAGTCAAAGTTGTTTATTGACAAACATCTAGAATTGCACTATTGAAAATATAAACCTGGAAGTTACTTGACTTGAGTCCACCCGATGAGAGGATATTTTGAAAGCCAGCTTGGCTCCATTACGTATCATCATTTACTTGATCTTATTTCTCCAAATGGACGTCATTACTGTCAGGGGTAAAATACAACATAGATGTGAATTATTCTCCTATATGGATTACTCATTTCTACACACTTGCATATAATGTTATCATTATCAGTACTGTTATTAAAATAACAATTGTAGTTAATTATGTTGTTTAGGAACACCCATTTTTAAACTTTATTTTCTTAAATGGCATTTTTTAAAGTCAATATTATAATTAATTATAATATAATCTAAGTTACCTTATTTCACGTTAAGTCTTGTTAATATTTTAACTAAGTTTAGGTATATTAATGTATCATAATACCACAACTCTTTCAGCGAGACTGAGACGAGGAGATAGTGAGAGAAAAATTAACAAAGAGAAATGAAGAGATACAGAGAGAGTGAGGGAAGACTTTGGTCATCTGCGCCCGGGGACATGACAGAAATTCTGCACCCCTTTTCGGACCGACAAATTCTGGGGGCTCACTGAGCCCCCAAGAAATGTTTTGAAATTTTAAGGTTTATATGGTTCATTTTCGAAGCATCTGGTATTTTAATGAAGTAGAATAAAGACTAATAATTCTCTATGCGATTGTAAACAATTTATTTGAGACCAAAAAAATAGACTACTAATTATACATGACTGGACATAGTCTACAACAAATTGATCCTCCGTGATTTGACAGTCGCAAACTCGTCAATCACATTGTCAAGATTAATATTCTCAAGTGTTTCTCTTTCGATGCTAAGGAGGGCAAGATAACTAAGACGATCTTGTCCCATTGAAGCATGTAAATAAGACAAAATAAGCATCAGTTTGCTGAAGGGCCGCTCAGAGCTTGAAAGTGAAACAGCAATTGTTAGAAGTATTTGCAGTGGAATGCACAGATTTGGAAATACTTCATCTCCATATGAAGCAATAAAACCAGGAACCTCCAAAGGAGTTTCCGGTAGAACTTCAGTCTGGGAACTGAACAGCATTTTGAAGTCTAAGCTTTCTGTGCACAATTCGTGACCATTAACCTCAGTGTCGTAGAAATTTCCATAATCTAAGCAATTTTGACGAAGTGTATCGACATTTGTCTCAGCCAGAAGAGTTTTGACGTTTATTAAAAATCCAAATTTGGTGTTTAAGATTTTTAGACAAAAACCGTATTGATATCTCCTGTTGGACTCTATCAATTACGCAGTTCATAGCACGTGCAATTTCTTCTTCTGCCGAAAGTCCTGCATCTCTTGCTAATTCTCCAGGTATCCTCCGATGTCGTCTAATCCTTCTGTCAACCTCAATTCTAAAGTTGTGCATCTTGTTTTTCCATTGTCTATCGCAATTCGCAACTAGGCTAAAATTATTACAAATGTTGACAAGTTCTTGCACCATCGATTAAAGATCAGATGCTGCTTCTTTGAAATTCATAGTAGGATCCTGCAACCGTTTCTGGACACGATCAATTTTCCCAAGTATGATGTTCCAGAAATGTATCAAAACTAGGAAGTTTAAGTTTAATATCCTGCCAGTAAAGTTTCTACATCACTTCTGGTGTCAGGCGTCATAGTTGCATCTTGTGATATTTTTTTCAACAGCCCTACTAGTTCATATAGTCCTTCATAAATATCTTTAAGAGCTTCTGATCGTGCACTTCAGGATGTTTTAGACTCCCTCTTCACTGTGATTGGCACAATTCTTTTTAATTCTTCCCAACGAGTTGTTGAACGAGAGTAAAACAAATATATACTTTCAACGGTTCCAAAAAACTTGATAACAACTGGATCCTGTTTAGCTAGGGTTGACAGATACGTGGACACCAAAAGGAGGGCATAATAAAACAATATGAAAGACGACAAAGAAGAAAATTTTGAATATTTCATTTGAGTCGTCCCGGATTAAACTTAAAGTCAGTACAATTTTATTGTAATAGCTGCCACTGTTCATGCAAGAGTCTTAAAAAACTGTTCATTTTTGTCTTGTAAAAATGATTTAAGATTGCTGTATTGGTCAAACAATTGCACATCATCTACAATACCCTTGTCTTTCAAATACAATATACACGGCAAAAGGTCATCAAGTTTACATTCATTGATATTATCAAGTACATCCAATTAAAGCATTGAAATTCATCAAAAGTTTTCAACCACTTTTCTAAGTAACTAATGCATGCTTCATACACCAACTTAACATCTGTCAAACTCTTCTTCTTGACCACTTTCCTTAAGTCTTCTCAACATCTCCTTGACTTTCAGAGAAATAAATGTCTCCTCCAATCTATTTTTAAAAACTTACAAGGTTGTGTGAAGACGGCTCATAACCTCCAATACTGCTGTTATTTCCATTTCATTTTCAATGACAGCGATATTTTTTAATCTAGAACTAGATTTTTTCGTCCATGTCTAGATTTGTAAGTTTTTAAAATCGCCATAATCTATTTTTATTTAAAGTAATCGTACGATGAAATAGTTGTAAAAAAGATACATAAAAATTATAATATAAAATGTAAGAAAAGCCCGACATTTAAACGATTTTAGCTTTGCCTGCCTGACGGAGAACATTGAGCTAAAAAGGAGGAAATGTCCTCCTTCTGCTGGACGTCTGGCAACCCTATGTTTAGCTGAGTTTAAGCCATGGTTGTCACAGTTTGCAAACAATGCTCTGTGATTTCTGGAACATATTCGCTGTTGAAGGCCAGATATATCCAAAGTCATCAGCCTAGATCAGCATTGTTATGTTATTGGGACAGACTGTCGGCTACAGGTATGTTATCCTATTCCAGATTCTCTACCATAACCCTTTCAAGGCTTGCTGCGTCTTTGGAATGTATCTGAACAAAACCTAAAAATGATGCTTTAATTGTTACTTTTTAGTTTGAAAATCCTCATGGCGCCCCTTAATGCTCAATGGGGGCGCCAAAATCATGCTTACCAACTGGTTTGTTAAGAAAATTTTTGTGGAGCTCCAAAATTCAATTTTGCAAAAGTATTTGAAATACATTAGTTTACATCAAAATACATTTAAATAAATAATTTTAATACTCATTTTTGCGCCCCCTGGCGTGGCGCCCGGGAACACATGTCCCCCCCCCCACTTGCACCCCCTGGACTTAGGTGATCCTCGGCATCCAAAAATAACTAGTATGCCACCTACCAGTGAGGAAAAAGTCTGTAGCTGTCCGATAAAACTATTTGATTTCATTTAGCTGTCCGACGAATCTATTTGATTTCATTTAGCTAAATTTAAAAAAGCATACACTTGACAGCACTGTTAAACTGTTGTTTGGAGGCCTCGTTCAGTTTGACGGCCGGATCTGCAGTTTTTGTGTTATATTGATATCCTCGTATACCAATAAAATAAATATTTAAATAAAAGAAAACAACAAACAAACATCAATCATGACATTATGAACACCTATTTATAAATCTTTGGCAAATATGACCACCTATTTATAAATCTTTGGCAAATATGACCACCTATTTATAAATCTTTGGCAAATATGACCACCTATTTATAAATCTTTGGCAAATATGACCACCTATTTATAAATCTTTGGCCAATATGACCACCTATTCATAAATCTTTGGCCAATCTGACAACCTAATCATGAATCTTTGGCAAGTCTGCCCACCTATTCATGAAATTTCAGCTGTGCCTGTAGAAATTTTGTATGCTGTCGGAAAAAATAATTTGTTTTCACATTGTTAGTGTGTCGGAGATTTGTCTATGCTCATTTGTAAACCTCATTAATCAAGCCAAATATAGCAACAGCTCTACGATAAATGTCGACACCACATACACCCAATGACAACAAATGTCAACACCACATACACCAAATGACAACAAATGTCAACACCACATACACCCAATGACAACAAATGTCAACACCACATACACCCAATGACACCAAATGTCAACACCACATACACCCAATGACAACAAATGTCAACACCACATACACCCAATGACAACAAATGTCAACATCACATACACCCAATGACAACAAATGTCGACACCACATACACCCAATGACAACAAATGTCAACACCACATACACCAAATGACAACAAATGTCAACACCACATACACCAAATGACACCAAATGTCAACATCACATACACCAAATGACAACAAATGTCAACACCACATACACCCAATGACAACAAATGTCAACATCACATACACCCAATGACAACAAATGTCGACACCACATACACCCAATGACAACAAATGTCAACACCACATACACCAAATGACAACAAATGTCAACACCACATACACCAAATGACACCAAATGTCAACATCACATACACCAAATGACAATAAATGTCAACACCACATACACCAAATGACAACAAATGTCAACATCACATACACCCAATGACAACAAATGTCGACACCACATACACCCAATGACAACAAATGTCAACACCACATACACCAAATGACAACAAATGTCAACACCACATACACCAAATGACACCAAATGTCAACATCACATACACCAAATGACAACAAATGTCAACACCACATACACCAAATGACAACAAATGTCAACACCACATACACCCAATGACACCAAATGTCAACACCACATACACCCAATGACACCAAATGTCAACACCACATACACCCAATGACAACAAATGTCGACACCACATACACCCAATGACAACAAATGTCAACATCACATACACCCAATGACAACAAATGTCGACACTGTTAAACATAACCCAATGACAAGTACAACCAAAATGTGACTACACGGATTTTTTTTAAATCTTTGATTTCATGGGACACTATCAAAATTAAAAGTTTATCCCACATTCTGTCATCTTCACACCTATACATGCTAAATTTAAATATTTGTCTGATTTTTGTTGAAGTCATTTAATTTAGGAGAAGCGTTATCTTTGAAGTTGCTTCCAGCTCTCTGCAATCCTTGGCCACATCGTTTCCCATCCCTGGAGAATTATTCTCACTTCACTTGATTTTTTTAAAGCCATTTATGATCTTAAGTATTACAGACGCTCCTTCTACAGAGAAGATACGCGCGTCCTACGATTGTCCAAGTTTATGTTTTTTCTTGGACTTTTTATTAAAGTTTCCTTCATATTCATCCATTAAGTATACGTCTTGACAATTTCCCAAGGCATATATATTACCAACAGCACTGTTACTGTTATAAATGTACTATCAAGGATTCGTTAGATGGTAAATTGCATTTTGCGAGATGATTGGAAAATGTTAAACTATAAAGAATTACATTAATATTCAGATAAACTCTTTGTATAAGTATAGTAAAAAAAAGTGTTTGCAAAAAAAAATAATATATATATATAAAACTAACTGAATAGAGGAAAGGCATAGATGAAAAAAATTAATAATAAATGTAATAATAGTCTTTTTAAAGCCTTTATATTAACTCGTGGTGTCTGGTTGATTGCTTGTCGAAAAAACTTTGGATCGATTTTTAACCCACTTCCTCGTAAGCTATCGAGCTGAAATTTTGCAGGCAGTTTTGTACCGATAATAAAAATGAAGTATCAAAATTTCAGATCGATTGCATGTACTGTAATTAAATTATTGAATTTTAGATTATTGTATTTATCTCTACGTATAATGCTATTTTTTTAGATAGAGTGTCGCGGTGCGTATTATATTGAACGACCTTTTTATTAATACTTTCCTGTTGCGTATTATATTGACAATAATTTTTATAAACATATTACCGATCGGTGCGCATTATATTAAACACGTTTTACGAGACATAACTAAAATTTTGTATTTTTGGATTGTCTTGCGCTGCGTATTATAATGAAGATTCTTTTAGTTATGTCTCGTACATAAAGGATTTATAGTAAAAAATTTGGTTTTATATGGTATTAAAAAAATTAAATCAGCTTTTCCATGTCACATTTCAAACAAACGTCCTCTTACATCTAACTTCTGAGTGAACATATTCCTTCTAAATACTTGATTTTAATGTAGCCAGCATATTTCGTAGATTACATATTACATGTATTGTTAGGTGGAGATTTAAATATTACACCAGTGAGAGAGAAATATTTGAAAACCATCGATCAAACAAATTATCAAATCTACTACGAGTTTTGATTGTGTATTACGAACGGAAAAAATGAATCCACAAGATGAAAAAAAACCAAGTAAAAGATTACAGTCTCAGGTAAAGCCACGTGATCAAGCGAGTCCTACAACTTCCCAAAAAGTTGGAATATATCCGCAATAACCGAACACGAAATACTGTTAGAATAGGAGGAGAAACGGGAAGAGGCTTGTAGGAAAAACTAGTTAGTGGCTCGAATTATTGAGGAAATATCGGCTGATTGACGAACCCATTGGAGCCCTAATGCATATTGATCCTGGTGGCCCCCCTCTGCATAAACGAATACTTTCTTGCTTGAGCATTTGCATAAATATGAGGCATTGAAGATTAACGTTGTTATGCGACATTAATAAGGGAATTGTGACAGTCTTGCATCTTGCGCGAGGAGAGGACGAGGGGGGTGGGGCGCGGAGTAGACCGACAGAAAAATGAGTTAGGGAAAATTAAGGCATTCATCTCGGACCTGAGAGAGAACGGGCCGCGGTATTTGTGAGAACATGACAAGCGCCAACTTCTGGCCAATGAGATTTGCTGCGGGTGTCGCGTGCGAGAAATTGGGAGAAATTTCCATTAGTCTTATTGTTGTTGATGGTGTTGTCGTGGGACATGAGGGGGGGGGGTGGAATCTCAAGGTGGTGTTAGTGGTGCTCGTTACGTGGGGTGGACGACGCCGTTGGCCAGTTGGAGTTTATGACGTCATATGGTCCAGGGAATTTTAAAAGGTATAAATGAGTCGTTGGCAGGTTTCAACGAACGGACTTACCAATACTAGGCATGTGTTGGACAGATTAAAGTTGTGTTTTAAAGGGTTGGAGGTTCACGGATTTGGAATTAAGAAAGGATGACGGCTTTCATGATAAATTTAAAATAAAAAAACCCGAAATTGATGACGTCATTTGATAGAAAATTATTTGAATAGCAAGTTGATGACGTTATTCGCTTGAATTACAGTTAAAAAACTGCTGCACTAAATATGATGTGGTTATGGTTAAAATATTTAGAACGACATTGACGTCTTAGCTATTGTACGGAAGTTTAATCAAGAAGGGAATATCATCATCATATTTGGCACTACAGCCCATGTGGGGCCCTGGCCTACCCAGTCACTCTCTTCCCAGAGCCGTCTTTACACCATTTTGGGCCCCCGGGCAAAGAAATAGTGTTGGGCCCCTCCCCCGCAGGAATAAAATATGAATATACATAATATATATAAATAAACATTTTCCCATGGGGGCCCCTATGCTCGTGGGCCCCCGGGCAAATGCCCAACGGGCCTATGCGTTAAGACGGCCCTGTCTCTTCCCCAGCAGCTGTCGAACTTCCTCAACCGCATCCAAGCAACGCTTGTTTGACAGGCCGGTTACCCATCACCCCCCCCCCGTTTATCGTCTGCGTCTTTGCTGCCCATGTAGGTTTGTACTCTTTCCAGTTGACCTGCCAGTTGCCAGTGTCTATGTATCTTGGTTCATCAGCGGATCTCCAAACATTATTTTCGAACACGCTGTCGTCAATTTTCCTAAGCACCATTCTTTCAGCCACGACCTGAGCAGGTGAACATTTGTTTAATCGCACGGGAAAAGTTGAATTTGTGTGCCTTTAAGATTGTTTTGTAGGGGCGGTACGTGGTGGTCGGGCGCAGTGCATGTCACGTGCGCCCTGGGTGGAGTTGAAAACAAAATCTGCTGATCACGATTGTGCCCTTTAAAATTAGAGATTATTTCAGGGGTGACAAAACAGTTTTAAACGAGGACCGGTTGAGGTGCAATGTTTGAGACCCGCTCAGTGTGGACTGTCTAAGAATTTATATGTCCTTAAAAATTAGAGACAATTTCAGGGGAAACAAAATCTTTTTAATGAGGATCGGTGGAGTGCGTAATGTTTGAGGGCCACTCTATGTAGTCTACATGTATAACTTGAATATTTAGATTTGATTCGATATAAACTCATTTTTTGGCACGATTGTTTTTTTTAAAAACCGTAAGCAAAGAATTTGGCGGGTTTGTGTGTTTATTTATAATAGAATCAGATCAGATGACATTACATTAAAGCTCTCTTATAATAGAACTAACATCACAAAAAATAATTGCTAAATCATCTCGTTGTCATCCTAGTGCAATAAGAAAATGACATCTATCTGAGGTTCAATGACATCTATCTGAGGTTCAATGACATCTATCTGAGGTTCAATGACATCTATCTGAGGTTCAATGACATCTATCTGAGTTTCAATGACATCTATCTGAGGTTCAATGACATCTATCTGAGGTTCAATGACATATATCTGAGGTTCAATGACATCTATCTGAGGTTCAATGACATCTATCTGAGGTTCAATGACATCTATCTGAGGTTCAATGACATCTATCTGAGGTTCAATGACATCTATCTGAGGTTCAATGACATCTATCTGAGGTTCAATGACATCTATTCTGAGGTTCAATGACATCTATCTGAGGTTCAATGACATCTATCTGAGGTTCAATGACATCTATATGAGGTTCAATGACATCTATCTGAGGTTCAATGACATCTATCTGAGGTTCAATGACATCTATCTGAGGTTCAATGACATCTATCTGAGGTTCAATGACATCTATCTGATGTTCAATGACATCTATCTGAGGTTCAATGACATCTATCTGAGGTTCAATGACATCTATCTGAGGTTCAATGACATCTATCTGAGGTTCAATGACATGAACGAGATTGACACTGTCAAAAAGCTGGTACCCTATATCTGAATGTTTCACAGTTCAACTCAGACGAATGTCTATACACACAAGTAGATGGCATCCAACTCAGACGAATGTCTATACACACAAGTAGATGGCATCCAACTCAGACGAATGTCTATACACACAAGTAGATGGCATCCAACTCAGACGAATGTCTATACACACAAGTAGATGGCATCCAACTCAGACGAATGTCTATACACACAAGTAGATGGCATCCAACTCAGACGAATGTCTATACACACAAGTAGATGGCATCCAACTCAGACGAATGTCTATACACACAAGTAGATGGCATCCAACTCAGACGAATGTCTATACACACAAGTAGATGGCATCCAACTCAGACGAATGTCTATACACACAAGTAGATGGCATCCAACTCAGACGAATGTCTATACACACAAGTAGATGGCATCCAAGCCCTAAAAGATTCGTTGAAATACTATAGGGTCACCTAGAGAAGTCGATCTGTTTTTCTTCTTTTCCAATGTTCAAATACTTCATTGGCTGGCAGACAGACTTTCAAAATTTAACGTTGATGAATAAAAACAAACCTCAACGAATACAGGGATATTTCTTCTCTCTTGTTTCTTTCACTTGCACCAAGAATCAAGAAAAAATAAATAAAACTTGTATCTGGAATTAATCAAATGAATTCGTTGGAGGAAAAAATCAACAAAAAAAAACAAAAAAAAATTTACAACTCTGAGCAAATGAGCAATCTTTCACACTATTAAAAATTAATCGAAGCAAACATTTATCAACAACCCGTTGTGAATAACTCATTATCAACAATCCTGTAACAGATTGGCTAATCATTTAACTTATTTTTCAAATTTAAAAAAAAATATTTTGAAGGAATTTAAAATAATCGACAAAATTCAATTACAAAATGAATTTAAGCGTCTTTAATTTATGTTTGGTCGACAGGGGCGGAGATGTTGACTGGCTTGGAACCTCAGTCACGGGGGAAAATGTGTTGATTAATATAACTCAGTAATCACCTGGTCTAACGAATAAACAAAGACGATGGGCCTGAAGACCCGAAGTTGGTAATATCCCGTCGACGTAGCCATGTCATATTGGACAATATCTCACACTAGACGCCCCGCGGCGTAGCATACGCCGCAGACTTGCTCATGGAGAGTGAAAAGAAAGTTGAGAAAGAACGGACACAAACTACAGCACGAAGAAATCAAAACAACGCGAGTGAACGTCGGTTTGACTGCCAACTCATTGTTTATTTTCGAGACATTTGCAGGCGAAATTCGGTACACCCCTAACTTCTATGAAGTCAGCTGTAAAACGATAATCGGAGTTACATAATCGATAATCGGTTTTCCAAAAAATAAACAAAAAACACGCAATTAACAACCCTAAATATGACTAACCCTCGCTAGGATCGGCCAAACAAAGTTTATGTTTAAGGGATGGTAGTAATAAATGGGAGGCGGGTAACAACAACATAAGTGTGCATGTCTTCACCTTTGCTCGCTATTTTTTGTTTACTTGGGGCTGCATTTTGTGTCTATACTCTCGCCTCCCCCTCCCCCACCGTTCTTTGCACTGTATATGATGAGCCAGTCTGCGGCGTATGCTATGCAATAAAGAGATAACAGAACGGGCACAAACAGACATTTAAAACAATAATATATATTCTCCGGGGCTTGAACCCTGGACCTTCCTCGCATGAGGCGGACGTGTTAACCAGTACACTGCGAACCTCACATTTTATGTGAAGGAACAACGCAAGTGAAACGCAAGGGCCATTGTTGGTCACCCCTCCACTACCTTCGCTTGTCAACCGTTAACTGTGTTTAGTTGACCCGAGCGAGGGTCATTCGTCATGCTCGGTTGCACATACTTGCAGCTTACTTGCCTGGCATGGTCCCATGAAGAGAATTATATATATAGATACCTGACAATAATGGTCCTTTACTACCTTATTTTATCATAATTTTCGTCTTACATAAAGTGTCAAACTAGTTTTCTTTATTTTTTATTTTGATCAGATGTACTAATTAATTAATGTTTTAAAACATCGTGCATGTGGAGAGGTAGCTCGTTTTAGATTTAGAGCCTGAGTCTTCCAACGTTAGAACCTTTGAATAAAAAAATATGCAACAGAACGGGTCCCAGAATTAGTTGACAACGCTTAAATTTGACTATAAATTATGCGGTTTAAGTAATAGAGCCGGGAGTACGCCCAACACAAGAGTATCGACATGTGCGGGCGACCACTCGAAGAAAAGGGGACTTAACTCATCCCACCATCATAATAGCGACCCCTGGTGCACATTAGATCGACTTATTAGACCGGCCATAAAAAACAATCTGTGAGCCGACATTAAGTAATAAATACTTAACTGGTTGTTCGAACTTTGGTGGCTGCAGCCTTTCATGCGTTGGTACGACCCCTGTATGTTGTGTTTGTCATTAGAGTGGTTAATGACTTTATCTCAAATCCTTTTGTCGCGGCTAAAAATTATGGGAGGAATTTTTTAGTTTAAAATGTGTTGGTGTGGGGGGGGGGAGGGGGGGGGAGAGATTTGAAATGTCGAGGTGACTTTGTTTTGAAATTAACTTAATGCAAAAAAATTTTTAAAAATTAGAAAAGAAAAAAACAACATAATATTTTAGTAGACATGCAATTAATAGTCAAATTGTTATAAAAATTTGACAAGCAAACAAGTGTAAATAAGGTAAAACAAGTATTTTACCTTAAAAGAAAATGCTCCAATAAATGTACGTTACCCTGCCCTGCTCAACCTGTGTTACCCAACACCAACCACTCGCCCACCCCCTCCCTGCAGGCATATATACAGGCCACTGTAAGGGGATAACGTATTAATAGTAGCAAACCTAACCAACAAGTTGCTGTATGAAAAGAATTGACCAAGAATTTGGTCAGTTGATATTGGTGGAAGGCATGTTTTCCGTGTGCAGACCAATGTAACATGGAAATGTACAACTATAACGTCAGAACTCCAGGACATATCTATGTGTTACGTAATATGTGGATAAACAGAAAAGTAGTGGATCTTGGATGTCCACTGATTTTATCTAATAATCGTCTGTATAGAAGATGCGTCTGTAATACATTAGAACCAAAAACCAGAATCTTCAACATAAATTCCTTTATTCCGTCCTAATATTTTCCCAGTAGATAACCAATAACATTAATTCCGGATTCTCATTTGTCTACATAGAAGAACCCTTTGATTTCGTCCCCTATGTTTCCCAAGTAATTAATTCACCCACGAGAATTCAGCCATCAAGAAAATGAACTCCTGAATTAAATTTTTAAAAAATAATAATAAACTCCTGAATTAAAGATTCCAACTCCCCGGAACATTGGTTCCAGGGATATCCTGGTTTTCCCCCTTTGTTCCTTTTGTTACAGAGCAGTCCGTCGGCGACAAACAAAGAGGGAGACAAAAATACCTATTACGTCTTCAAAAAGATTTCTTTAACTCGATAATTAACTCTTATCGTTTAAAGTTAGATTTTTCACTTTGTAATTAGCGGCGGTTCTCTAAAGAGCAATTGATGTTTAGCGCATTGTACAGTTTCACAAAGAATTCCAACAGTTCATTCAGTGAGTTGTTTGTTGGAAATAGGTGGTGTGGGGAGGTGGGGCGCCAAGGTCGATCAGGGAGTCGGAAAATGAGATAAAGATTGATAAAAATAAGGGCGCCGAGAGAATGGTTGTAATAGGTTGGATTTAAGATAGTGACGTCATATGAGTTTGGTCAACGCGGTTTGGGTGATTGTTAAAAGTTAGGTTGATTGTGTAGAAAAAATAAATAAGAAAAACCCGTAAAAAACCAAGTTTTTGACTATAAATCCTTTATGTACGAGAAGTAATTAAAAGAATGTTCATTATAATACGCAGCGCCAGACCATCCAGAAATACAAAATTGCAGTTGTGTCGTAAAACATGTTTAATATAATGCGCACCGATCAGGAATATGTTTATAAAAAGAGCTGTCAATAAAATACGCACCTTATTGCACGACAGAAAGGTTGTTCACTATAATACGCACCGCGACGCTCTATCTCAAAAAATAGCGTGATACATAGGAATAAATAAAATAATCTAAAAAATCAATATATTAATTACGGTACATGCGATCGATCTGAAATTTTGATACATTGTTTTTATCATCGGTACGAAATTGCCTGCAAAATTTCAGCTCGCTATCTTGCGAGCAAGTGGGTTAAAAATCGATCAAAAGTTTTGGCGACAAGGTCGAACGGTCGGTCGGTCGGTCGGTCGGCCGCAGACACCACGAGTTAATATAAAGGATTTAATAAGAAAAACCCGTAAAAAACCAAGTTTTTGACTATAAATCCTTTATGTACGAGAAGTAATTAAAAGAATGTTCATTAAAATACGCAGCGCCAGACCATCCAGAAATACAAAATTGCAGTTGTGTCGTAAAACATGTTTAATATAATGCGCACCGATCAGGAATATGTTTATAAAAAGAGCTGTCAATAAAATACGCACCTTATTGCGCGACAGAAAGGTTGTTCAATATAATGCGCACCGCGACGCTCTATCTCAAAAAATAGCATGATACATAGGAATAAATAAAATAATCTTAAAAAATCAATAATTTAATTACGGTACATGCGATCGATCTGAAATTTTGATACATTGTTTTTATCATCGGTACGAAACTGCCTGCAAAATTTCAGCTCGCTATCTTGCGAGCAAGTGGGTTAAAAATCGATCAAAAGTTTTGGCGACAAGGTCGGTCGGTCGGTCGGTCGGTCGGTCGGTCGGTCGGTCGGCCGCAGACACCACGAGTTAATATAAAGGATTTAAAAAGAGAATTTCACTAGCTGGGGTGGATGGCCAGGGCAAAGGATAGTCAAAGTTTGGACACATGGGAGAGAGGAAAGGTGTGTGGTCAAAGTTTGGACACATGGGAGAGATGAAAGGTGTGTGGTCAAAGTTTGGACACATGGAAGAGAGGAAAGGTGTGTGTTTAAAGTTTGGACACAGGGGAGAGAGGAAAGGTGTGTGGTCAAAGTTTGGACACATGGGAGAGAGGAAAGGTGTGTGGTCAAAGTTTGGACATAGGGGAGAGAGGAAAGGTGTGTGGTCAAAGTTTGGACACATGGGAGAGAGGAAAGGTGTGTGGTCAAAGTTTGGACACATGGGAGAGAGGAAAGGTGTGTGGTCAAAGTTTGGACACAGGGGAGAGAGGAAAGGTGTGTGGTCAAAGTTTGGACACAGGGGAGAGAGGAAAGGTGTGTGATCAAAGTTTGGACACATGGGAGAGAGGAAAGGTGTGTGGTAAAAGTTTGGAAACGGGAGACAGATAAGATGTGGTCAAAGTGTGGACACAGGGGAGAGAGGAAAGATATTGTCAAAGTTAGGACATTTAAGATGTCAAATTTTGGAGATAGAGGAGAAAAGAGGTGGTCAAATGTTTTAGGTAGGGGAGAGGTGGTCAAATGTTTTAGGTAGGGGAGAGGTTGTCAAATGTTTTAGGTAGGGGAGAGGTGGTCAAATGTTTAGGTAGGGGAGAGGTGGTCAAATTTTTTAGGTAGGGGAGAGGTGGTCAAATGTTTTAGGTAGGGGAGAGGTGTTCAAATGTTTTAGGTAAGGGAGAGGTGGTCAAATGTTTTAGGTAGGGGAGAGGTGGTCAAATGTTTTAGGTAGGGGAGAGGTGGTCAAATGTTTTAGGTAGGGGAGAGGTGGTCAAATGTTTTAGGTAGGGGAGAGGTGGTCAAAGGCTGGGATCGCAAACAAATAAACAGCCTTGATTGTTACTTTATAGTATAATCTCTCCCCCCCCCCATATTTGTCTCTCATTCTCGATTGTCCCCTATGATTCTCTGGCTTCCTCTTCAGACTTTAACTATCTCTCTCTATCTCTCTCTCTCTCTCTCTCTCTCTCGCTCTGCCTTTTCTTCCTCTTACTATTTCTATCTTGCTCCCATTTCCTATATCTCCATCTCCCACCACTTATTCCGCTCAACACATTGAGTTCCGAGCAATTGTCACGTGATAATACTTATTTAAATACTTCTTTAAATCTATCAAGACAAATTTTTTCATACTTATCAGTCTATTCACCCTGACAAGTTTTGTTCGCACATTCTGTCAATCCATTGTGACATTCTGTCAATCCATCGTGTACGAGGTTCGAACACTTCACCAGCCTTTCCCATAAGTCGCCTGTGTCACATCCCCCGTCAATCCATCATCCATCGTGACAAAAGTTTGAAAACTTCTCTGTCCACCCATCATCCATCGTGACAAATGTGTAAACACTTCTCCTGTCCATCCATCATCCATCGTGACAAATGTGTAAACACTTCTCCTGTCCATCCATCATCCATCGTGACAAATGTGTAAACACTTCTCCTGTCCATCCATCATCCATCGTGACAAATGTGTAAACACTTCTCCTGTCCATCCATCATCCATCGTGACAAATATTTAAACACCTCTCCTGTCCATCCATCATCCATCGTGACAAATATTTAAACACCTCTCCTGTCCATCCATCATCCATCGTGACAAATATTTAAACACCTCTCCTGTCCATCCATCATCCATCGTGACAAATATTTAAACACCTCTCCTGTCCATCCATCATCCATCGTGACAAATATTTAAACACCTCTCCTGTCCATCCATCATCCATCGTGACAAATATTTAAACACCTCTCCTGTCCATCCATCATCCATCGTGACAAATATTTAAACACCTCTCCTGTCCATCCATCATCCATCGTGACAAATGTTTTCAACGTGTCCCGTTTCTCCCTCACAAAAACACCTACATCTATGGACACAATCCATCTCAGACGACCCTCCCTCCCACGTTTCTTTTCCTCTCGTCCCCACAGTATTGTTGATTACCAATTACCATCCGAATGTAATAGCCAATTTACTTCTTTACAAAAGTAATCAGGAATCAAAATTCCTCGGGGCTCAAAATCAATGTCTGAATTAATGTGTATTATCCCAGTCCCTGACAGAAGCCAAAGGGGGGCAAGCATTAATTCCTCATTTTTCTGGAGCTTTTTGTTTCTATTACTAAAACTTCCCCGTCTCTACCCCCGCACACACACACCATCTCTTCTTCCTTTCTAACATTTCTGTTTTCTTTCGTTTCCAAAACTCATCAAGTTTTCATGGAAACCCATCGGAAATGTTAATACCGTTTATCGTCTGCAATCCGGCCGGAATGAGTTGAGCGTGTTAGAAGGATGTCACACAAAGAAAATGGTTACCCTAATACGACGGGACTAATTTTTACCGATATTAATTTCACCTTTGATGTTGTTTTCCTGTTGTTGTTGGTTTGTTTTTTTGCTTTTTTTCCATTCCCCCTCCCCTCCCCCTCTCATTAAATAATAGATAGATGCTGGCCGCAAAACTCTTAACGTTCTCTGCGGGCTGTCTTGTTGTCGTCTGCTCTATTTGTTTTATCGTCCACCGATGCCCCGAGGGCGTTGCATCAAACATTAGATATTAAACTCCATGTATTCCAAGACAGTTTGAGACCGAGGAGACGACGAGGGCTTTTTGTTTTATGTGGATCACCGCTGAGACCGTGAAGTCATGTATCTCTTTTTAGACGATAATTTCTTAAGTTCAATTATTTTAATCCGCTCTGTCAAGGAATCTTAGTATGATATCATATTAACCGAAAAATTTAAAATTAGATTTGTGAAATATAAATAAACATTAAAACAGGGTTTCGATTATATTAGTGGTGGGGGCAGTGACTTTAATCGCTTTCATTAGTGAGGCTGTCCGTGGCAGTCATGGCTTCGCTTTTATAAGTGAGGCTGTCCATGGCAGCCATGGCTTTGCTTTCATTAGTGAGGCTGTCCAAGGAAGCCATGGCTTTGCTTTCATTAGTGAGGCTGTCCATGGCAGCCATGGCTTTGCTTTCATTAGTGAGGCTGTCCATGGCAGCCATGGATTTGCTTTCATTAGTGAGACTGTCCATGGCAGACATGGCTTTGCTTTCATTAGTGAGGCTGTCCATGGCAGCCATGGCTTTGCTTTCATTAGTGAGGCTGTCCATGGCAGCCATGGCTTTATTTTCATTAGTGAGGCTGTCCATGGCAGCCATGGCTTTGCTTTCATTAGTATGGCTGTCCGTGGCAGACATAAATTTTACTAGTGAAACAATCAGCTGCAGACATGATTTCATTTGTGAAGCTATCTGTGGCAGTCATGGATTTCACTTGTAAACGAGTGTCCCTCATGGCTTTTATATGCTATTAGTAGCAGTCATGGATTTCACTAGTGAACCAGACCGCGGCAGTCATGGATTTCACGAGTGAACCAATCAGTGAACGTCATGGCTTTTATTAGTGAGGCTGTCTGTTCGCCTAGGAGAAAGAAAGACAAAATACGTAATCAGAACTTTAGCCAGGACTAAAGCCTTTCAGAAATCTATAATTCCTATTAAAAAGAAGAAAACTTGTTCGGGAAAAAAATGTACTCATCGCGTATTTAAATTGTATAGGTCTTTAATTTTTGCACTCCGTAATAGGATTATTTTACACCGGACTTTGGAGTCAAGTGTTGGGCAGACGACCGGGTCATCTCAATAAAAACGACCTTAAACCAAGGGCATTAATAACCGACGTGGTTTACAGCTCGGATGATTAAAATTCAATTATTGGGAATGCACTTGGCAGACGTTAATTTGGAATAAAACTTGAATTCAGACAATTTAGATTTAGTGCGTGGCTTTTGAATAAACGGAAAAATAAAATCCATATAATTGGGTCGACTTGAGATGTAGTCGAAAATATTATATGTATTGTACAGATAATATATTATGTAATAATCACCGAAGGCGGTGTAGAATCAAATAGAGTGTGTCTGTTGGTGTGTTTTATAGTGTTTATATCTTTGAAGTGTGTGTCTGTCTGTGTTGTGTTATAGTGTTGATATTGTCATATTGTTATTGTATCTGTTTGTGTGTGTTATAGTATTGATATTGTCATATTGTTATTGTATCTGTTGGTGTGTGTTATAGTGTTGATATTGTCATATTGTTATTGTATCTGTTGGTGTGTGTTATAGTGTTGATATTGTCATATTGTTATTGTATCTGTTGGTGTGTGTTATAGTATTGATATTGTCATATTGTTATTGTATCTGTTGGTGTGTGTTATAGTGTTGATATTGTCATATTGTTATCGTATATCTGTTGGTGTGTGTTATAGTGTTGATATTGTCATATTGTTATTGTATCTGTTGGTGTGTGTTATAGTGTTGATATTGTCATATTGCTATTGAATCTGTTGGTGTGTGTGTTATAGTGTTGATATTATCATATTGTTATTGTATCTGTTTGTGTGTGTTATAGTGTTGATATTGTCATATTGTTATTGTATCTGTTGGTGTGTGTTATAGTGTTGATATTGTCATATTGTTATTGTATCTGTTGGTGTGTGTTATAGTGTTGATATTGTCATATTGTTATTGTATCTGTTTGTGTGTGTTATAGTGTTGATATTGTCATATTGTTATTGTATCTGTTGGTGTGTGTTATAGTGTTGATATTGTCATATTGTTATTGTATCTGTTGGTATGTGTTATAGTGTTGATATTGTCATATTGTTATTGTATCTGTTGGTGTGTGTTATAGTGTTGATATTTCCATATTGTTATTGTATCTGTTGGTGTGTGTTATAGTGTTGATATTGTCATATTGTTATTGTATCTCTCTTGGCGTGTAGTGACCATGGACAATGGTTTGAAAGCATGTTCGCTTAAGTTAGAGTATCACAGACAGAATCAAGATGAGGTCATATAACTGGCCATAGACTAATGGGCAGTGGTTTAGATCAGTGGTCCCCAGCCACCGGGCCGCGGACCGGTAACGGGCCGTGGATCAAAAGGTACAGGGCCGCTAAAGGAACATTAACTTATTTACATATTATTTACAGTGATGTGTTTCTATTCGGGTTGTTGCGTCTTTTCATAGACCAAAGTCGTAGCGGAATAGCCTGAGATTGCAACCATAGCAATTAAATCCCTATTGCCGTGTCCGACATCTCATCTGTGTGAAGCGGCGTTTTCAGCAGTGACAGCAACTGAAAGAAAACAACGGAATAAACTGGACACAAGCAGCACACTTGGGATGTCATTGTCTATTGCCCCCAGATGTAACTGTGTCGTTGCAGAGAAACAACCTCATGGTTCTTCTCATTGATTTAATGTTTTTTGTAAGTTATAATATTAAATCATTTTTAATCCATGTTATAGCGTAATTGTATTTTATTTTAAAGTCATGTTGAAGTACAATAAATTAAAACTATAAAATAAAAACAATCCAAAGTACATGTATAAACAATCAACGTCGCATCCTCATTCCCCTTCCCCCCGGTCAGCGGGCCGCGGTAAAATTAACCAACTTTGACCGGTCCGCGGCGATAAAAAGTTTGGGGTAACGATATAATTTTAAAAAGTATAACATATATTTATCTAACGGTAACAATAAAATTCTATAAAGACACGTGTACATATAGATCAGAATGAAGCTACATGTGTGTTTGCACTGATTTGTTATTAACGTGCGGGGGCGAGGGTGGGGGTTGCGGCGAAAAGAAGCCGTATATGTTCATCATATTGCCCAGGTCATGTCTCAGTTATGTACAGTAGCTACGAGGTCTACTTTCATACAACAACTTAAATTTACAATAAAACAAGTTCAATGCCATCTGTTTGTCTTTTATGGCGATTTCTCTGGTTTCAGGTGACGCTCCTCAAAGTGGCGGGAGCACTGTAACCGACTATCACCGTAAGCCGTAAAAGATCTACTTTTCCGCACGAATCCTTGTGTTAATAACAAGCACCAGAACGTCCTCTAAACAATATGAGAAGCACTGGGGTAGGGTCTATGGCATCCGTCCATCCTAATGGGATGATGGCGTTTCCTCCTGCTCTTCTGCCCCCCTTCCCCTTTCTCCTGGCCCTTTTCTCCTCGCTCTTGACTGTAAGGGAAGCTTCCGCGACTTGGATGCCCTCGCGTACTTTAGCCCGCCAGGAGGTGCGTTCCTCAGCAATGGTTTCCCACGTTTTATGGTCTATCTGCGCCAGACTCATGTCTTTCTTGCAGACATCCTTGAAGCGCAAGCAGGGGCGTCCTCTCTTCCGCACACCAGTTGCCAGCTCACCGTAAAGCAGGGCTCTTGGAATGCGCTCCGAGTTCATCCTGCGGACATGTCCCAGCCACCGCAGGCGCCTCTCACTCAGGATTGAGTGCATGCTCAGCATATGACTCCTTCTGAGTACCTCGACATTCGTTATCTTGTCCTGCCACTTGATGTGCAGAATCCTGCGCAAGCATCGTAAGTGGAAGCTGTTGAGTTGCTTTGTTTGTTTGGCATAGGTCGTCCAGCACTCGCTGCCATAGAGGAGTGTGCTGAGCACGCAGGCCTGGTACACAGTGATTTTTGTCCTAGCAGTGAGCTGTGCATTGTTCCACACTCTTTTATTCAGCCTAGCCATTAATGATGAAGCCTTGCCGATTCTGGTTTCAATTTCCTTTTCCAGGGAGAGTGTGCTTGTGATGTTACTGCCAAGGTAGGTAAAATCATCGACGACATCCAAGGTGTTTCCCTCAATGGAGATTGCTGGGAAGCAGTCAGTTCCTTGTCTCATAATTTTGGTCTTTTTGAGGCTTATCGTTAGACCAAAATCTTTGCATGCCTCTGAGAACTTGTCGACCAAAAGTTGGAGACCTATCTCTGAATGTGAGGTAAGGGCTGCGTCATCCGCGAAGAGCAGCTCTCTAATTAAAACATTTTCCACTTTTCTCTTTGCACGGAGACGGCTGATGTTGTACAGATTTCCATCCGCCCTGGTATGGATGTTTACACCCTCGAAACAGTAGGGTAGGGTAATGAAGTACAAAATGATGGAAATGAATAGGACGAACAAGGGCTTTTGAGGGTAATAAGCAGGTGAGAAGGGGGGGGGGAGATGGGAGGGGGAGATGGGAGGGGGAGATGGGAGGGGGAGATGGGAGGGGGAGATGGGAGGGGGAGATGGGAGGGGGAGATGGGAGGGAGAGATGGGAGGGGGAGATGGGAGGGGGAGATGGGAGGGGGAGATGGGAGGGGGAGATGGGAGGGGGAGATGGGAGGGGGAGATGGGAGGGGGAGATGGGAGGGGGAGATTGGAGGGGGAGATGGGAGGGGGAGATGGGAGGGGGAGATGGGAGGGGAGATGGGAGGGGGAGATGGGAGGGGGAGATGGGAGGGGGAGATGGGAGGGGGAGATGGGAGGGGCAGATGGGAGGGGGAGATGGGAGGGGGAGATGGGAGGGGGAGATGGGAGGGGGAGATGGGAGGGGGAGATGGGAGGGGGAGATGGGAGGGGGATGGGAGGGGGGATGGGAGGGGGAGATGGGAGGGGGAGATGGGAGATGGGAGGGGGAGATGGGAGGGGGAGATGGGAGGGGGAGATGGGAGGGGGAGATGGGAGGGGGAGATGGGAGGGGGAGATGGGAGGGGGAGATGGGAGGGGAGATGGGAGGGGGAGATGGGAGGGGGAGATGGGAGATGGGAGGGGGAGATGGGAGGGGGAGATGGGAGGGGGAGATGGGAGGGGGAGATGGGAGGGGGAGATGGGAGGGGGAGATGGGAGGGGGAGATGGGAGGGGGAGATGGGAGGGGGAGATGGGAGGGGTTAAAGTTCATTGTACGGCAATAAGAGACGTTTAAAAATAGATCATGTGCAGCGTTACGTCCCCTTCGAAGCGTTTTCAGAGGCTAGTGACTGGTCAAACAGTTGGCAGTCTAACAATAGAGTCCATCTGCCAGGTGCTGGTTTAATGTCATGCACCCGCGTCTGCAAGTGTTTGACCAAATTACCGATGAAGGAACAATCCATCTTGACGTCAGCCCTCGACACAAATATTTTGTGGGGACGTTTATTGGGATAAAGTGTGTACGGCGGATCTGTATTCAAAGACACTGAAAGAAACGGAGATAGTGAGAGACAGAGATGCTGAGAGAAAGACATGGGGAAAATGATAATGATAGAAAGAGATGAGGAGAGGGAGAGATGGTGAAAGAAAGTTATGGTAAAGGGCGGAAGATTTGGTTTTTAAGAGAAATCGTGAGTTTTATGATGTCAAATAAGAGAGAACCAAAAACAAGAGGAAAAAAAGAGAGGGCAATAGAAAGAGGGAGGAAATATAGTTAATATCACAGGTAGTAGAAGCCGACACACGTGACATTTTTAAAAAAAACAAGTGGACTAATGGCAGTAGACAGGCCCGCTTAAAGCCCTCGCCAATAATCAGACCGAGATTAACTCGTTCACAGGTCCCGGGAAGCTAATCCTAGCCAACCATTGAGATTAAGATAATGGCATTAACATTAGAAATACAAACATTAAGATTATAATTACAAGGGGAGCCTGCCTTAAAGCCAAGCACGTGGAGATCTGACGATGATATCACAGCCCGTGAACTCGCCAATATGTGTCAGCTGTCACTGGTGGGGAGTGAAGGTATCTCTCAGTGATTCCCACATTTTTAAGTGAAGGGGGTTGGTCGGTCAGATTTTCATTGACCCTAAGACCGTCATCTCATTTATTATGTCTCTTCTTGCTATTGGACTTCTTTAAAGTGCGTGACCTAAATGAATGGCATATGACATGAAGCTTTCTTCATGCTAATGTATATAGCTAAGGTGGCCAAATCGCGGCTCGCGAGCCGCATGCGGCTCTTCTGTGTTCACATTGAGGCTCACGTACAATTCGTGAAACATAAAGATTACTGGAAGATTTCCAAGATAGGTGTAATGACCTTTAGTACTACAATGCGTATCTCAGCAATTTTTTAAAAATATTTTAAAATGGCTCTCAGTTACTAGAGGTCTGGCCAACCCTGGTATATAGCATGTAGCTTTGGTTTCTGTTACGGTGTCTGAAATCAACTGAAGAGGTTCATCTCCATCCCATAATTAAAATAAAACATTTTCCACTGACAGACAAGTTGTTGGGAGAGTTTTGTTATTTGTGGATGATGGTTTGTTTCGTTAACGTCGGTGAAATGTACTTCATTTAAAAAAAAATTTTGACTTTGAAAAATCCGACACTTAATCAAATTAATATTAGCCCCTTTCTGCATGGATGGACATTGAAATTCCAGAGATTTGATCAACTACTACTAGCCCCTTCATGCACGTGGGTTCATTCACCTAGAAGAACTGGTATATCTAGTAAACTGACCCCCACCAATATCCATGATATAATTACTACGTGTGGCTAGTTTGTATGGTGAATCCTAGATATATTTATTAATTTGATTTGCTCTTCCATCTGTGTGGATATTAATTAGTTCATTGACGATTAACGTATCTCTGTAATTTATTTTCATTATTCATATTATCAGCTTACCCGGCGAATAGTTTTAACTTACCTGGAACATAATATTAACTTAACTGCACATAGTGTTAACTTCCCTGGCACATAGTGTTAACTTCCCTGGCACATAGTGTTAACTTCCCTGGCACATAGTGTTAACTTCCCTGGCACATAGTGTTAACTACCCTGGCACATAGTGTTAACTTCCCTGGCACATAGCGTTTACTTCCCTGGTACAGGGCGTTAAAAGTCTCAAATGTCACACAGTGTTAACATGACAGTGTCCCATAATGTTAACTTGCTAGTGTCACATAAAGGTTAACATCCCAGTGTCCATAATGTTAACTTGCTAGTGTCACATAAAGGTTAACATCCCAGTTTCCCAAAATGTTAATTTGCTAGTGTCATATAATATTAACATCCCAGTCCCCATAATGTTAACTTGCTAGTGTCCTATATTATTAACATCCCAGTGTCCCATAATGTTAACTTGCTAGTGTCACATAATGTTAACATCCCAGTCCCCATAATGTTAACTTGCTAGTGTCCTATATTATTAACATTCCAGTGTCCCATAATGTTAACTTGCTAGTGTCACATAATGTTAACATCCCAGTCCCCATAATGTTAACTTGCTAGTGTCCTATATTATTAACATCCCAGTGTCACATAATGTTAACTTGCTAGTGTCACATAATGTTAACATCCCAGTCCCCATAATGTTAACTTGCTAGTGTCCTATATTATTAACATCCCAGTGTCCCATAATGTTAACTTGCTAGTGTCACATAATGTTAACATCCTAGTCCCCATAATGTTAACTTGCTAGTGTCAGATAATATTAACTCCCTAGGGTCACTATGTAAACTCCTCTTACACATAGAGCCAACTCAACGTAACAATGAATATATTTTGCTATATTTATTTCCATGTGTTAGTAACAATGGCTTTAGTTGTTGTAACAAACCAACAGGTGTTGGGCTAAGAAATTGTGGACAAAATAATTACAATGGGAAAAATAGGCAGTGACCTTTACAGATATGAAAAATATTGATTTACAGAAGTGATGTCTAAATTTAAATTAAAAACACATGTTCGGTATTTACTAAACATTTTAAATTGTACAGCTTTCTTAGTCAGCTGTTTATTATATTTTATAACAAAAAAACTGCAGCACTGTCTTTTAGGGATTTGACTCCTTAGCACGATTTTGTCAGTAGATAAAATTTATAAATATACATATTCTATATAACGTTGGACTAACTGTTTGCAGCACAGAGAGATTTATTCTACAAAAATTGAACTTTAAGAAATTTAATAAATATTTTAATCCCCACTCTGTCTCTCTTTCTGTCTTTGTGCCTTATTTAATCCATTATATTAACTCGTGGAGTCTGGTTGATTGTTTGATTCCTTGATTGTTTGCCGAAAAAACTTTGAATCGATTATTAACCCACTTCCCCTTATGCTAGTGAGCTGAAATTCAGCAGTCAGACTATAGTAATTTTTTTTTAAAACTATAAATCCTTTATATATGAGACATAACTTAAGTTTTGGATTTTTGTAATGTCGTGCGATGCGTATTATAATGATATAAATTAAGTTATGTCTCGTAGAGAAAGGATTTATAGTCAAAAACTTTTTTTTACATGTGTTTTACAAAATTGTATTTAACAACGTGACGTCCCTAAAACACGCAATAACAATCGGAGTACAGATATATTAAGAGAAAAAAAATGAATCGTAGAAAAAAAAACAAAGAATAAATAAAAACAACACAAAATGTTATAAAGATATCCCCCCCCCCAAAACACTAAGACACCTTTACCCCTCCCCCCCCCACCACCACCAAAACAAAATTATTTTCTTTCTACCCCATCCAAAATGAATCCTTCAATAGTTAAGTTCCAATTTTTTCACTCATGACTCTACTGATATTTAGACTTTTTTTTTGCCATCTCAAAGATGCTGGTTAATAAATTACGTTCTTCACAAAACCCCATACCCCCTACCAACCCCTCCCCCACCCCCACCCCCACCCCCCACACAAACACAAAGACCCCCAGTCCCGCCCAATAATCAAAGAAAAAATCTCAACTTATTTTTTCAATTGAAAACCTCTCTGAGCACTTCAAATAACTATACATCATATGCAGGTGATTCGCTTCAACAACATCTCTTGCCAGGACTCCATCCCTGACGGGTCACACCCCTCACCCCTCACACCTCATCCCTTATCCCCCAAAAAGGGTTCTCAAACGACAGAAGTCTTCAATTGTTATTTAAATTGACACCACCAGCCACTAACAGTTGCGTGATTTATGGAAGACTCAAACAAGTCTTTAAAATTTTCATTGAAATGTATTCTGAACATTAGGTGGTAATCCATCACGAGGCGGGGACGAGGCAGAAATCTGAACAAAATGTGCGGACAAGGAAGAGATTAGGCTATGTAGTACCAAGAAAATTTAGGGGCAATAAAAAAGAAAAAAAACGAGAAAAAAATCTCTAATATCAATATAAACAAAAATTCTATAAGAGTAGCTTTAACTTTGTGTAATTGGGAGATGACTATGTGTAATGGGGCTTTTACTTTGTGTAATGACAGCTATGTCTTTGTTGTTTGGAACAATCACAACTCAACCACCCCACACGCCACCCTCCCTCCCTCAATCACTTCTGTCGGTCTACTCAACCAGTCGTCAGCTACGCTCTTCTGCAGACACACGTATTCTCTGTGTTCCTAAGACACGAACTAAAACTTTTGGCGAAAGGTCATTATCTTTTTGTGCAGCCAAACAATGGAATTCTCTACCATTACACATCCGTAGTATTCCAACTACCAAGTCCTTCAAGACTGCTCTTAAGACGCATCTTTTCAAAATGCATTTACAAAATTAATGAAACAACATCTGTTTTAATAATTAGCGTAGCTTATGTGTAATCTACTGTCCTTTATGTTGTTATTATGGTATGAATGGTTATTTAATTATTATATGTATGTTATGATCTCCATGTAAAGTGCTGTGAGCCCGGTTCCTTACTGGGATACAGCGCTATATAAATTATAAATTATTATTATTAAGCCGACGCCCAACTTAGGGCTCGTCCATAAAGTACGTCACGCTATTTTTGACCATTTTGAACTCCCCCTCCCCCTGTCACACTTCTAAAGTACCTCACACTTTCGAGAAAAGTTTTTTTTTAAAATAACAAAATAATTAAAATTTAATATTAAAACTCTGTGACGTCACACATGGCCAGACCCCTCTTTCCGCTGTCACACTTTCTTACCCCCCACCCCCTGGAGCGTGACGTACTTTATGGACGGCCCCTTACCTACTAATATCATCTGTCACCATCTCACAGAGACTAGAACTGCACTAGACGTTGACACTACATTCCGCCTGTCAATGACTGAAGTGCAGACAGACGCCTCCCTTTCATTTCAGACTTTCCCCAACTTTCAATCGTGCATGAAAATATAAAAATCCCTCTTCTCCCAACGTCCTCCGCCCGCCCCTTTGATAATGTCCACCCAGTGTCCAGTTGTTGCCCGGTGACGGGGCTGATAGGTGTGCACACCTCTACATAATTTCCTAGTTAACCTCGACCTTTGGGGTCAAGGTCGGCATGTAGTGGACTGAAAGAGTTTTGGGTCTGGTGTTGGCGGTCTTTGTGTGGCTTGTGTTTCTATATGACTAGTGGAAAAGCCTGCTAAGGCTAAGGCTCACACACACGCATGGTTCGTGCGTTGTTTCGGTAATTGACGTTCTGTGCTAAAACAATGACGTCATATAATATTTTTACGGCGAAAATTGTTAATTTATTTATAATAATTTTGCGCGCCCTTTTGCGCACCTTTCGAACGCCTTTTTGCGCGCCTTTCGATGGGGAGACACACGCATAGGAAGGGCGGTTATGTATTAGATAATATAAGGGTATATATTTATTGTATTTTGTGCCTTGTTTTTACCACGTTTTTATTAACTCACTTTCGTTCCTGTTTGTCCACAATTTTTCAAAGCGGCCAACGTAAAATTAAACCACTTCTGGTGGTCCTAGAGATCTCAAAATTTTACCACAGATAGATCTTGGATGACAATGCATTGCATCAAAATTTCAGATCGATCGAATGTACGGTTATTAAATTATTGAACTTTTTAGTTTATCTATATATAAGCAAAGGTATTATCCGTCTGCTCTTGTTTACATTACATTCACGTGCCGAGTTTACACCAACCCGACCACATCAACCGTGTTTAACATCAAGGGGAGATCAGTCATTTCCAGTCTGTAAATGTTTGTCGGGCAATGCGTATTATATTTGAACATAATCAATACTTCAAAACTCACCATAGCATACACTTAGACTAAAAAGAATAAAATAAATAGATGTAACAAAAAATATTTTTTAAACCAAGCTTTTATAAGCATACTAAAAAGAAGAAAATATTTTTTTTAACAGAATTGTGAAGGAAAAATCTTTTTTCTGGATTGATAAAAATGTCAAACTTATATGCTCAAGTACTATGATGTAATAGGACTAAAAACGTAGGGCGCGCGCTTTTTAGGCGTTTGGCTAAAATGATTAGGGTTTAAAAATGACGAGTAAGAAAATGAGTGAAGTGAATTAGTTAAGCCGGCCATTTCTAAAAATCCGGCTCCGGCTTCGGCTCCGGCAGAATTTTACTTCATAAACCGGCCAAATCCGGCTGACCAGTAGAGCCATAAAATACATATATTTATAATAGCTCCGGCTCCTGCAAATCCGGAATCCAGCCATTTTTACAACTTTGTCTCTGGCTCCGGCTTCGGCCGGATTTCACTTTATAAATCAGGCCCCAAAACTTTTTGTAAATGTGTTATATGAGTCATTAGGTCCTCTCCTGGAGATGAAGAAATCGCCAGACGGCATGTTGGTCTGTTTAATTACTTGGACATGGCTAGCAAACCACAAAAGTTGAAATGCAATGTGTGAAGTCATAACACTGACCAAGTCGAATTTGACACGCGTGAATAGCTTTTCACGCCAACCTGATCAGCTATTACATTGTTCTTGTAAAACTGTTCTACTTCTACAATGAATGTATTAGAAACGCTATCCTTTGAAGTGTCCAAATAACCTTTGACTGCTTGACATTTAACGCCGTCATTTTTTTAAAAAAATAGATGCATGTCATAGTTCATAGCATGAACATCCAATAAAAGTTTAGAAAGCGTCATTTATTCCTGAGGCTGTGAGGCTGTGAGGCTGTGAGGCTGTGAGGCTGTGAGGCTGTGAGGCTGGGGATGTGAGGCTGATGCTGTGAGGCTGAGGCTGTGAGGCTGAGGCTGAGGCTGAGGCTGTGAGGCTGAGGCTGTGAGGCTGTGATGCTGTGAGGCTGAGGCTGTGAGGCTGAGGCTGTGAGGCTGAGGCTGTGAGGCTGTGAGGCTGGGGATGTGAGGCTGATGCTGTGAGGCTGATGCTGTGAGGCTGATGCTGTGAGGCTGATGCTGTGAGGCTGAGGCTGAGGCTGAGGCTGTGAGTCTGAGGCTGTGAGGCTGTGAGGCTGAGGCTGTGAGGCTGAGGCTGTGAGGCTGAGGCTGTGAGGCTGAGGCTGTGAGGCTGAGGCTGTGAGGCTGAGGCTGTGAGGCTGAGGCTGTGAGGCTGAGGCTGTGAGGCTGAGGCTGTGAGGCTGAGGCTGTGAGGCTGAGGCTGTGAGGCTGAGGCTGTGAGGCTGAGGCTGTGAGGCTGAGGCTGTGAGGCTGAGGCTGTGAGGCTGAGGCTGTGAGGCTGAGGCTGTGAGGCTGAGGCTGTGAGGCTGAGGCTGTGAGGCTGAGGCTGTGTGGCTGAGAGGCTGTGAGGTTGTGAGGCTGAGAGGATGTGAGGCTGAGGCTGTGAGGCTGAGGCTGTGGGGCTGAGGCTGATGCTGTGATGCTGAGGCTTTGAGGCTGAGAGGCTGTGAGGCTGAGGCTGTGAGGCTGAGGCTCGTGCGGGGCGGGGTAAGAAGAGCAAGTACCAAACTGAGGTAGCAATGTCCTCGAAAGCGCATTTTATTTTCAACTTGTTTTTCTTCTTGAGGGTGAATCACAGTCTGCTGCCTTATCTATCTTTGGCTCAAGGTGTCCGCTACTTTATTTTACAGCCTTTACACGTTTTCTATTAAATACATATTTTTAAAAAATCATTTGTCCCCCGCCCCACCCCCTAATTTTTCGATGGCTTTTAGATTCATATGACTACTGTAATGTCTTTTATTGCACCGGCACAAACTTCACAAGTTGGTGAAGACAAATTCATGAGATATGTACTCTCTGGCACAAACTTCACAAGTTGGTGAAGACAAATTAATGAGATATGTACTCTCTGACACAAACTTCACATGTTGGTGAAGACAAATTTATGAGATATGTACTCTCTGGCACAAACTTCACAAGTTGGTGAAGACAAATTCATGAGATATGTACTCTCTGGCACAAACTTCACAAGTTGGTGAAGACAAATTCATAAGATATGTACTCTCTGGCACAAACTTCACAAGTTGGTGAAGACAAATTCATGAGATATGTACTCTCTGGCACAAACTTCACAAGTTGGTGAAGACAAATTCATAAGATATGTACTCTCTGGCACAAACTTCACAAGTTGGTGAAGACAAATTCATGAGATATGTAGTCTCCGTCCAACACCCACCTTCTTAGACCCCCAACCACTCCACCCCGCCCCCCCATAAAAAATTAAATCCCAAGTACACGGAGCTGGAAACAATTATGATCTATGAAGTATAGACTTAATTGTCCCCACTTGTTACAACTTCCACCGGAAACCAGCAATGAGGTGATCGTCTGCCTAAAGCTGATTGCTGCTACCATAATGGTGTGGTATATTCAACATTTGATGGACGGCTTAGTTAGGTGTTGTACATGCAACATTTGATGGTTGGGAGGGTGAGGGTAAAGGACTCACAAGTGCTACCTGTGCTAGGACTTACCACCAGACACACAAGTGCTACTGTGCTAGGACTTACCACCAGACTCACAAGTGCTACCGGTGCTAAGACTTACCACCAGACACACACAAGTGCTACCGTGCTAGCACTTACCACCAGACACACAAGTGCTACCGTGCTAGCACTTACCACCAGACACACAAGTGCTACCGTGCTAGCACTTACCACCAGACACACAAGTGCTACCTGTGCTAAGACTTACCACCAGACACACAAGTGCTACCGTGCTAGCACTTACCACCAGACACGCAAGGGCTACCGGTGCTAGGACTTACCCCCAGACACACAAGGGCTACCATGCTAGCACTTACCACCAGACACACAAGTGCTACCGGTGCTGGGACTTACCACCAGACTCACAAGGGCTACCATTACTATGTCCTACCACCAAGCTTAAAGCCTAATTTATCTAAAATTCATACACAATCTATGTGTCCGTTAAAGACCAAGTCAAATCTCTTGTCTTCTAAGACTTGAAATGCCATTGCCACACCATTCCCTGCCTTTATGTTCAACACATACACACATATATTTGTTACTTAGGTCTCCCTTCCAGCCGCCTTCCCTCACCCCCTTTCCCCAATCTCTCCACCCACAATCCCCGCCACCACCGCCCCCACAATCCCTGTGATTAGTGTTGACAGAAGAGGTCACGTGGGGGGTCAGTGCAGGTCCCTTCAGCCGTAATTTCACGCCGGTGGTTAGGGCCCCGGTCACACGGGCCGTCCTGAGATGACCGGACGTGTGCAGCAGGACCGCCCCCCCTCCCCACCCTCTAGTTGCAGTCGCCGCACATGTCCCGGGACGGGACCGTGAGACAAGCACTCGTATTCTGTGAACAATCCAACTGGAAACGGAAGAAAAATAAAGTTTGTAAAATGTATCTGCCTCTAATACACGGGGAATCTCCTTCTCAACAATAAAAGCAATTAATTAAAACAATCGCAACAATCAATTGAAACAATCACAACAATTAATTAAAACAATCGCAACAATCAATTAAAACAATCACAGCAATTAATTAAAACAATCACAGCAATTAATTAAAACAATCACAATAATTAATTAAAACAATCAAAACAATTAATTAAAACAATCACAGCAATTAATTAAAACAATCACAACAATTAATTAAAACAATCGCAACAATCAATTAAAACAATCACAACAATTAATTAAAACAATCACAGCAATTAATTAAAACAATCAAAACAATTAATTAAAACAATCACAATAATTAATTAAAACAATCAAAGCCATTAATTAAAACAATCAAAACACCAATCACGACAATCAATAAAACAAACAATCACAGCAAACAATCACGATTATCAATCGCAACAATCAAGCACAACAATTAATCACGACGACATCTTGACTTACATAACATTTAAAATATAATAAAACATTAAAATAAGTTGCCGTACATAATTAAAAATAGTAATAATAATATAGTAGTAGTTAGTAGTCGTATTTTAAAAAAAAATATTCTCCCGCCCCACTCACACACAACATTAAAAGAGAGCTTGATTTTGACCCCACTTACTGAATGATTTAATAAAACAGCCACCAAAATTGTTTGAAGAAATTAAACTGTAAAAAGTCATATTTGAAGAAAAAAAATGTCAGCGCTAGAAAAAAAAGAATAACGCCACTAAAGTCACAATCATTATTAAAAGATTAAAAGCAGATTAATAATGTCTGCTCTGTTTATTGATAATGTCTGCTCTGTTTATTGATAATGTCTGCTCTGTTTATTGATAATGTCTGCTCTGTTTATTGATAATGTCTGCTCTGTTTATTGATAATGTCTGCTCTGTTTATTGATAATGTCTGCTCTGTTTATTGATAATGTCTGCTCTGTTTATTAATCTGGTAGAAGACAAAATGTTCGCATTGATTAAAAAATTGATTTTTTAAAAAAATCATGTGATTGGTATTGAGAGATCAGCAAGGACCTGGTGTCAGTCTAAAGTTTTCTTGCACTTTTTGTGCGTTGTTTGTTTGCTCCTTGCCGCCATCTTCGTATTATGTTGTGTATTTCTTTTTCTTCCCAGGATTACCCGCACTTTGTGACATTGGTGGTCGATGTTCTCTTTAAGCCGCGCAGATATCTGACCGACGTCACGCAGCAGATAAGAACTGCATGTACTGCGCTGGAAATTTTGTAAAATATTGGGAATGAATGCTATGCAACTTGGCACACGAGTTTAGTTACTTTGCACACGGACCAAAGAACCTTAGAGGAAATATTGTTGATAGTATGATTGGTGCACGGCAACAAGGAAACTACATCAGTTGCAAGTAATTGATTTTGATGCGTTCTACAAAATACCAATTTCAGATTATATTTTTTTAAAATAACGTTGTTTATTTGTTTACAACTGAGAAACTGTAAAGATTAGTGTGTCGATGAACAGGTAAGTAAACTACATCACGTACATTTATTTTAAAAGCATTTTCTGCTAAATCGTCAATTCTCACAATCGTCAAAAACAACAACAAAAGAAGGGAAAAACACCCAAAAAAAACCTCCACTATAGATATCCGCTAGAGATATTTTCCCAGACCAACAATTAAATTTGAGATACAACACCTCCCCCCACACCCTTCCCCTACTACCGTCCCCATCTCCAGCTACACCTGCCTGTACAGACTGACCAGGCAGACTTCCTACTACATAATTACTGCACTGATGAAAACCGATCAACGTCATTTCAACGCTTGGGTTTATTATGTCCTTTCAATGGAGAGGGAAAAAAACGCATGCCCCCCCACCCCCATCCCAACTATATGTACTTGAGTTGTTTTTTTTACCCTTCTCCACCCGCCCGAATCGTTTCCGAGAGTCCGCCCTCAATCACCCTTTCCTCCCCCCCCCGCCAGACTTGTCGAAGACTCGCCAGGCACCCACAAAATTACAGCCCACATCCCAACATGCATCACGCACAATGGTCAGCCTGTCAGGTCGTTATGCATGATGGGAGCGGCTACTCACAGGATGGTCCAGGGTTGACTGACCTGCACTGTTCACTTGACACCACATGGACAAAGGGGCGGGGGGGGGTTGGACTGGGCAGTTTGAGGAAGAGGTTTGTAGGGCAAAGTGCTTTAAAAAAATAGAGGGGAAAGAACTAACAAGAAGGAATGATGGGAACACACAACAACCGGAAGTTAAATAAGAAAGGGGGACTATATAATGAAAAATGTACAATGAAAACGTTGGGTGAAAAAAAGAAAGCTGTAAAAATAAAAGTAGAATATGTTAAAGAATGGAAAAAGAAACAATATGTAACTATATTTTTAATAAAAATATTATATTTAAAAAATTCAAGGAAGAAATAAATTCCACTTGAAGGGAGATAAGCGATGTCATTCTTGGGGGTTACTAAACGTTTGGAAATTCTTTACTAGCAATTACAAGATGAAAACTTTAGGGCTGCGGAAATTAACGATTAATTTCTCGATTAATAGTTTAAAAATTTTATCGATTAAAAATAAATTTAACGATTAATCGACCCATCACTTATAAATTTACTGGAAGTCAAAATGTAAAACATTTCGGCCGATAAATATAAACCGATTTCCGGACAATTACACGTACGTCACATCTAGAAGTTAGTAACTTCGGTGAATGTTCAAAATGTTGATAAAGGTTGTTTCCATTAAGAGAAAACTTTTTCCTACCATGCAATGTTCCCTCTAAGTCTAAGCTCGTTGTTTCATGTGCAAAGTTTTTAAAAAACGTATGTACAAAGTTGCACAAGGTCCATTTTTTGTGCAATGTTTTACAAAATTTTCTGCGCGGTGATTCTAAACTCCTGCGTGGCGTCGGTCAAATATCAGCGCAGTGGCGCTGCTTAAAGGGGAAATTGCTACCATTGTTCTAACACTTCGCTTACATATCACCTGCAAACCAAACATCCACTACAGTATCAGAAACTTCAGTTGAGACAATCTAAAACTATATCAACGATTGTTCAGTTCGGCTGGTTATATTGTCAATAAGACCGTCTTTTATCACTTGAACCAAGTAATGTCAATACACTTGTCTGTTTGCATTGTTGATTGAAAAATGTCATATAAAGAAGACATTCCAGTGTTCTTTCGACTTTCGAAAAGTAAGTTTAATAAACGTTACTTATGACACCATAAATTTCAATTTCTGGCTTTAATCGAAAGTAACGATTAATTAATTGTTAATTTTTCAAAAGTTAACGATTAATTTAAAATTAATCGTTAACAGCCCTGTAAAAATTAGATCTTGAAAGATTTTTGCTACATTTTTTTTCATTGAGATTGCTGAGTAAGGTATATTAATAAAACTAGATATTCTCGCTAAATTTTAAGACAAACGGTAGACATTGTCAAGAAACATCGACTTTATGCAAGACATATAGAGTATATCTTGGATAATAGATTTGTATACCTAGTGGCGGTGCAAGGGTAAGTTATGCACGATTCGAGGTCAAAATATTGCGTCAGATAACTCTGAGACACAAGGTACCCTAAAAAGTCACATAGTGCTCTAAACTCTAAACTCTAAACCATCACATCCTAAAAAGTCACATAGTACTCTAAACTCTAAACTCTAAACCATCACATCCTAAAAAGTCACATAGTACTCTAAACTCTAAACCATCACATCCTAAAAAGTCACATAGTACTCTAAACTCTAAACCATCACATCCTAAAAAGTCGAAGAGCACCTTCAACAGACTTATTGTACTCTCAAAAGTCACGCAGTTACCCCGTCAACAGTCTCATGGTACACAACTATCACATAGTGCACTCAATTATCACATATAACAGTACACAACTATCACATGGCGCACTCAATTATCACATATAATATAGTACACAACTATCACATAGCGCACTCAATTATCACATATAATATAGTACACAGCTATCACATAGTGCACTCAATTATCGCATATAATATAGTACACAACTATCACATAGTGCACTCAATTATCACATATAATATAGTACACAACTATCACATAGTGCACTCAATTATCACATATAATATAGTACACAACTATCACATAGCGCACTCAATTATCACATATAATATAGTACACAGCTATCACATAGCGCACTCAATTATCACATATAACATAGTACACAACTATCACAAAGCGCTCTCAATTATCACATATAATATAGTTCATTGAACAGTAGCAGAGTTTCCGTAACAGTTATTCAGCAATCACAAGTCAAGCAGTACCATGCCCCAGTCAAATGCTTTACTTCTTACAGCCACACAATTTTATAAATGACCTATATTTATATCTAGCTGGAACGACTCTAAAACTCGGGAGATTTTAAACAAATTTTTTTTATATTTTCGAATTAGCAACAAGTAACGGATTCATAAATTAATCTTGTATAATCTGATTACCGTAGACCCACGACTCTGATTTAAGGATGCAAACGTTGACAAGTGAACACAATCACACGAGTCAGTTGGACAACATTAGGATCATTTAAAATTAAACCACTTACTAGGTAATAAATAGAAGTTAGAATCAGACCTTAATGCCAATAAAAGACCGCTGGAGTGCTCTACATTCTACATCATCCCTGGTGTCTGGAAACTTTTATATAGGAAATTCACCATTTCTGACACCGGAAAACATTACTCATCATATATAATATATTTACGCTCAATTATCGCTGACTGTGGCCTAACGCTAAATCATAATCCTTTTGGTTTCCAGATTAACATTAACCAAACAACGCACGAACCTATGACGTCAGCATTTGTGTTGTAAACAGTGCTGACTGACTCAAAGAGTTATTTGTTTGGTGCAGTAATTTGGTGCGCTGCTTTCTAAAATTACTTTAAAAATCGTGTGGTGATTAGCACTGTAAAAAAATATTATATACATACTTTGTGTACATTTCAGGAATATTTCGTATTTATCATACAAGGATAAGTTACTTGGGCTTTTGCAAAAGAAAGAAAGAAAAAAAACTATTATAAAGTACTTTGTGTACATTTAAGAAAGTTTAATATTACGTATTTATCATACAAGGACAAGTTAGTTGGGCTTTTGAAAAAGGTGGGCGCCATAGGCGCCCTAAAAAAGGGGGCGCCGCCGCACAAACTAGTATGATGTTAATATTTTTGGACAAGATTTTGGTAAAGCAAAGTTTTTCAGCATAAATATGGACTCTAGAATAATTTTAGAATAATGAAGTTGTTAACATTTTTTTTTCTGTCATATCCACTGCTGTTTCAAATTAAGTTAGAATTGAGTAATATTTATTGAGATACGTCCAAACAGAATACACTAATATTTGATTAATATCTATAATATGAAGTCGATCCAATTTAATATTGTGAATATTTCTATTTATAGATTTCCGCCATGAAATGGGAATGCCCACACACCCAGCTCTGTAGGGTAGACTCTCCCACATCGGGTTTTTCCATTGCATTGTCCCTCCATCCACCCCCCCCCCGGGTTTTTTGTGCGTCCCCCTTTGTTGCCCGGTTGTTGTGCAGCGTTATAGCACCCACTTCAGGAGGGGTGGACCCACAAAACTGACCCCTATCGGCGGATGTTAGCAAACCTTTTTTTGTTGTTTAGTTTCTTTGTCCTTGGGAAAACTAACGCCCCATAAAAAAGGAATCCATTTGACCTACGGGTCAAACGCTGGCTTAGATTTGAATAATATAAAATAACTACCGCGGTCTGTGGTCTGCAGTTTTGGGGAGGGTTGGTGGGGGGGATGTAGTGGACACAAAGGAGTGAGTGATTAGAAGAAAGGTTAGTTCATGATGACCAAACACCTGCCACGCACGGGCAGCGGTGTGAAACTGAGTGGGTGGGAGGAGCTGCTTTTTAGTTATATTGGACTTGGACTTGCATTGTAGAAACGACCAAGGTTCAAGTCTCGGCAAATCGTGTCCATTCATAGTAAACTTCCGTCGTACATAGTTGTAACGTCTCTTGTCGACGTATTACTTGTTAATAGTGTTTTGTAGGCGTTCTCACAATACAAAATCGTTCATGCAATAATCCTCTGAAGAATTAATGTCCATAAAAAAAACTTTAATATGCACAATATGTATACAAATATAACTTTGAGGTTTCACGACGTGAAGATATCAGCCACACATTCGTCATTGATCTCTGAACTCCCTTTCGCGCGCTTTTACCCATGTGACCTCTCTGTCACTAATCTCGTGATTCTCACGTGACATTCACCCCCCATCCTTAAATTTTTTAAAATGAAATACAACATGTTTGGTCTTAATAAAATCAAATTGATCTACATGTATATTCAAATTTCAAATATTTATCATCAATGGACATTCATTGGCTTACACAAAATATCTAGAGATGAAAATCAAGAGAAAAAAATCTGTAGGACAATAGTCAACATTATAATGAATAGTTCTGAGATCGGACTATAGAACATCTTATTCTCAAACATTTAAACTTAGTTTTGCACAGTAAATCTTAGACAATTATAGAAAACCTAAGACTTACATATAGAAAACACAGTCCTTGCATAGTAAACTTTTTGATTGCTGAGTAAACCTAATATTGACATACAGAACACTTTACTTACATCTTGCAAAGCAAACATTTGAATTAAATAGGGCACCCTTTGTTTGCTGGGTATTTTCAAATTTAAAAATAGTTGTGTGAAGCTGATAACGTTCTTAGTTGACCTATGACGGCATTAGTAAACTTTTCTAGGTGCAACATAAGCGTTTAACGTCTAAATTTGACCTTTGACTTTATGATTATTTGGATTCATTGTGTTAGAAAAAAGAATTTGAATAAGGCCGCATATCGTGTCTCTGTATTCCAATTTTTTTTTAAATATCCATTCGGATCTATTCAATTTTCTAAATCTATTGAAAACTAATCAAAACTATAAGGAAATAGACGAATGAAATTCTTAGGGCGCGTATATAAGACACATGGAATGGGTTAGCCTTAACTGAAAAGACATCTGGTTGGAGAGACAGAGGAAGACGGACAACAACATAGGTGGAGAGTCTGAACGAATGGACAACAAACAATAGTGTAAGTAATAACGACTTTCTCGAAATGACAACCGAATGAAATGGAGAGTCGTGGTCGCCGATGTCTGGTCCAGACTTAACACTTGACGATGATAATTATTATTATTTTAGCTTCAATTTAAACCAGTAATAAACCTAACCTTAAAATTAGTTAACTAAACACGGCAAAAAAATCGGTGCTATTATAACTCCTAACAGATCACGCACTATCAGGAGTTTGTACTTTTAGCACTTAGCAGAAGCACCGAGCAAGACGGAGACACAAATTGTCCAGTGTGGATCTCTGAAGTCAAGACAAAACGTTCGTTTCTTGATTTTTTTCTATCCAGTCATTTCTTCTTTACGTCATGAATTCCTCTCGTTCCATTCCACGCAGAAGCTGACCGTAAAACCCCAAGGGGTCTTGGTCATTAGCGGTCATTATTTTTACCAAGATTGCGCGCCAGACAAGCGGTCAGTTTCCGTTTTATCTGACCAATGTTAATTGGTTAGCAGCCTTGAGGGAATACACAGGCGGTCAGTGCCAAGCGCCAGCACGTAGCTCTCTTTACTTCACACCTTCTCTGGCAAGGCCATTGATTGTGTGGGAGTTGATGTTCACCATTGATTGTGTGGGAGTTGATGTTCACCATTGATTGTGTGGGAGTTGATGTCCACCATTGATTGTGTGGGAGTTGATGTCCACCATTGATTGTGTGGGAGTTGATGTTCACCATTGATTGTGTGAGAGTTGATGTTCACCATTGATTGTGTGGGAGTTGATGTCTACCAGTGAGTTGTGTGGGAGTTGATGTCCACCATTGATTGTGTGGGAGTTGATGTCCACCATTGATTGTGTGGGAGTTGATGTCTACCAGTGAGTTGTGTGGGAGTTGATGTCCACCATTGATTGTGTGGGAGTTGATGTTCACCATTGATTGTGTGGGAGTTGATGTTCACCATTGATTGTGTGGGAGTTGATGTCCACCAGTGATTTGTGTGGGAGTTGATGTCCACCATTGATTGTGTGGGAGTTGATGTTCACCAGTGAGTTGTGTGGGACTGAGGTTCACCAGTGAGTTGTGTGGGAGTTGATGTTCACCAGTGAGTTGTGTGGGGCTGAGGTTCGCCAGTGAGTTGTGTGAGGCTGAGGTTCACCAGTGAGTTGTGTGAGGCTGAGGTTCACCAGCGAGTTGTGTGGGGCTGAGGTTCACCAGTGTGTTGTGTGGGAGTTGATGTTCACCAGTGAGTTGTGTGAGGCTGAGGTTCACCAGTGAGTTGTGTGAGGCTGAGGTTCACCAGTGAGTTGTGTGAGGCTGAGGTTCACCAGTGAGTTGTGTGATGCTAAGTTCATTAGTGAGTTGTGTGGGGCTGAGGTTCACCAGTGAGTTGTGTGAGGCTGAGGTTCACCAGTGAGTTGTGTGAGGCTGAGGTTCACCAGTGAGTTGTGTGGGTCTGAGGTTCACCAGTGAGTTGTGTGGGACTGAGGTTCACCAGTGAGTTGTGTGGGACTCAGGTTCACCAGTGAGTTGTGTGGGACTGAGGTTCACCAGTGAGTTGTGTGAGGCTGAGGTTCACCAGTGAGTTGTGTGGGGCTGAGGTTCACCAGTGAGTTGTGTGGGAGTTGATGTTCACCAGTGAGTTGTGTGGGAGTTGATGTTCACCAGTGAGTTGTGTGAGGCTGAGGTTCACCAGTGAGTTGTGTGAGGCTGAGGTTCACCAGTGAGTTGTGTGAGGATGAGGTTCACCAGTGAGTTGTGTGGGACTGAGGTTCACCAGTGAGTTGTGTGGGGCCGAGGTTCACAAGTGAGTTGTGTGGGACTGAGGTTCACCAGTGAGTTGTGTGGGACTGAGGTTCACCAGTGAGTTGTGTGGGACTGAGGTTCACCAGTGAGTTGTGTGACGCTGATGTTCACCAGTGAGTTGTGTGAGGCTGGTGTTCACCAGTGAGTTGTGTGGGGCTGAGGTTCACCAGTGAGCTGTGTGGGGCTTATGTTCACCAGTGAGTTGTGTGAGGCTTATGTTCACCAGTGAATTGTGTGAGGCTTATGTTCACCAGTGAATTGTGTGAGGCTTATGTTCACCAGTGAGTTGTGTGAGGCTTATGTTCACCAGTGAATTGTGAGAGGCTGAGGTTCACCAGTGAGTTGTGTGATGCTTATGTTCACCAGTGAGTTGTGTGAGGCTTATGTTCACCAGTGAATTGTGTGAGGCTGAGGTTCACCAGTGAGTTGTGTGGGGCTGAGGTTCACCAGTGAGTTGTGTGAGGCTGAGGTTCACCAGTGAGTTGTGTGGGGCTGAGGTTCACCAGTGAATTGTGTGAGGCTGAGGTTCACCAGTGAGTTGTGTGGGGCTGAGGTTCACCAGTGAATTGTGTGAGGCTGAGGTTCACCAGTGAGTTGTGTGGGGCTGAGGTTCACCAGTGAGTTGTGGGAGGCTGAGGTTCACCAGTGAGTTGTGTGGGGCTGAGGTTCACCAGTGAGTTGTGTGAGGCTGAGGTTCACCAGTGAGTTGTGTGGGGCTTATGTTCACCAGAGAGTTGTGTGAGGCTGAGGTGCACCAGTGAGTTGTGTGGGACTGAGGTTCACCAGTAAGTTGTGTGAGGCTGAGGTTCACCAGTGAGTTGTGTGGGGCTGAGGTTCACCAGTGAGTTGTGTGAGGCTTATGTTCACCAGTGAGTTGTGTAGGGCTGAGGTTCACCAGTGAGTTGTGTGGGACTGAGGTTCACCAGTGAGTTGTGTGGGACTGAGGTTCACCAGTGAGTTGTGTGGGACTGAGGTTCACCAGTGAGTTGTGTGAGGCTGATGTTCACCAGTGAGTTGTGTGAGGCTGAGGTTCACCAGTGAGTTGTGTGGGGCTGAGGTTCACCAGTGAGTTGTGTGGGGCTTATGTTCACCAGTGAGTTGTGTGAGGCTTATGTTCACCAGTGAATTGTGTGAGGCTTATGTTCACCAGTGAATTGTGTGAGGCTTATGTTCACCAGTGAGTTGTGTGAGGCTTATGTTCACCATAGAATTGTGAGAGGCTGAGGTTCACCAGTGAGTTGTGTGATGCTTATGTTCACCAGTGAGTTGTGTGAGGCTTATGTTCACCAGTGAGTTGTGTGGGGCTGAGGTTCACCAGTGAGTTGTGTGAGGCTGAGGTTCACCAGTGAGTTGTGTGGGACTGAGGTTCACCAGTGAATTGTGTGAGGCTGAGGTTCACCAGTGAGTTGTGTGGGGCTGAGGTTCACCAGTAAGTTGTGTGAGGCTGAGGTTCACCAGTGAGTTGTGTGGGGCTGAGATTCACCAGTGAGTTGTGTGAGGTTCACCAGTGAATTGTGTGAGGCCGAGGTTCACCAGTGAGTTGTGTGAGGCTGAGGTTCACCAGTGAGTTGTGTGGGGCTGAGGTTCACCAGTGAGTTGTGTGGGGCTGAGGTTCACCAGTGAGTTGTGTGGGGCTGAGGTTCACCAGTGAGTTGTGTGGGGCTGAGGGTCACCGGTGAGTTGTGTGGGGCTGAGGTTCACCAGTGAGTTGTGTGGGGCTGAGGTTCACCAGTGAGTTGTGTGGGGCTTATGTTCACTAGTGAGTTGTGTGGGGCTGAGGTTCACCAGTGAGTTGTGTGAGGCTTATGTTCACCAGTGAGTTGTGTGGGGCTGAGGTTCACCAGTGAGTTGTGTGGGGCTGAGGTTCACCAGTGAGTTGTGTGGGGCTGAGGTTCACCGGTGAGTTGTGTGGGGCTGAGGTTCACCAGTGAGTTGTGTGGGGCTGAGGTTCACCAGTGAGTTGTGTGGGGCTGAGGTTCACCAGTGAGTTGTGTGAGGCTTATGTTCACCAGTGAGTTGTATGAGGCTGAGGTTCACTAGTGAGTTGTGTGAGGCTTATGTTTTATGGATTATGTTCAAATACAAATTTTGGAGGTAGATGTGTTACTATTATTGAATTACATTTGTTTATTTTCTCTGACGTAAAATGTGTTGTCCTTGTTAGGAAGTTCTAGAATGTCACAAGAATTAAACGCATGAATTGACTGCACCAATTGTAAGCATTGAATGCCTGAGATAAATTTTAATGTAAATCGTGTTCTAGTAAAGCCCTTAAATTGTCCCTATTTACTTTTTAAAAAAAGTTATGACACTTAAGAGAATATTGGTGCATCAATGAGCTGCTACATTGTGGTTAGTAGTAGTAAGTTCCCTCTCAGCCCATGAATGGCCTATGGGGCAAGTGAAACAGCGTTCACAAGTTTCAATAGCCACGGCATACGAGGGGATTATGTGGCTAGCACAATGTACCACGGCATACGAGGGGATTGTGTGGCTAGCAAAATGTACCACGGCATACGAGGGGATTGTGTGGCTAGCACAATGCCCAGCCACCTTTACTACCCCAACTGATGTCGGGTACCCACTAAGACAGGGGTTCCTAACCAGTGGTGCATGCAATCCCCAAGGGGTGCATGAGCAGGTTCCAGGGGGTGCATGCACCATTCAGAGAAAAAAAAAGAAAAAGAGGAAGAAACAAAAAAGAAGAAGGAAAAAAAAGAAAGAAAAACTGATAATTCTGAAAATGTAAACCATAAGCAAGTCATGCCGCGTTAAAGGGCGTCCATATACAAACTTTTTGATAGTTCGATACTCGTTCGCGCATCTTTCTGCACAGGTCGAAAATTGACGGGAAAACTTTTTCGCAAAATGAACGGTTCGCTCTACGTGTTCCTCGGAATTTCGTGTTTTACGTCACAGTTTTCTAAAAATAATTTAATTTTGTCATCAAATACGTCAGATATATGTCTTCCGGTGACCCTCTAACTGTTTTGAGCGGATGTAAACGTTGGGATTTTTTTTTCTTTCACTTTTATTGCTCGGTACGTTGCAAAGGTCTTAAAAACGTTAATTGTAAGCCATTATTCGTCATTGAAACCTAAAATCTTGAGTTGAGCATCCATTTAATGGTCATTAAAACATCAACTTCGTCAGTTAAAAATTTGCCTGTGACTGGTACGACTTTCCAATTGTCATCACCCCCTCAAAATCGTAAATAAATAATTAAAAAAAGAGAGAGAGAGAGATAGAACACAAAAGCCCCAGTGCTTCCTCTGTGAAAAAATCCTGTGCAATGACAACATAAAGCCTGTTAGACTCCGAGAGCACTTGGAGCAGGTCCATCCATCCTATTCCAGGGACAGTGTTGAGGTCTTCAAGCAGAAGAGAGGTCACTTATTTTTTTGTCACAGAAACCTGAAATGGAGGCATCATTCAAGGTTGCATATCTTATTGAAAAGAACAAGAAGACCCACACCATTGGAGAACTTTGGTGAAGCCTTGTGATCTGGAGATGGTGGAACTGATGTGTGGTCACCAGCAGAGGAAGCAGGTTGAAAAAGTTCCTTTATCCAATGACACTATTCATTCCAGGATTAGTGACATGGCTGCATGCAGACATTCTGGATCAAGTCTTGTGCGAGATGAGAAGCAGTCCTTTTCGATTTAGCATGCAGCTGGATGAATTCACTGATGTAGCACAGTGCAGTCAGATTCTTGTATTTCTGAGATATGTTCTCAGTGGATTGCTGAAGGAGGAATTTCTCTTTTGTAAGCCACTCCTAGCTATTACCAAAGCTGCCGATGTGCTGCAGCTAGTCAGGGCATTCTTCACTGAAAACCAGTTTGACTGGACTTCAAGAATTTCTTCAATTTGCACAGGTGGTGCTCCCTTTATGCTCGGTAATAAGTCACGATTTTCAGCACTGGTAAAGAAATAAGTTCGAGATATTGTCACTACACACTGTATCCTTCATCGTCAGGCCCTGGCATGCAAAACTCTACCTCCAACCTTGAAGTCTGTTCTTTCTACTGCAGTCCAAGTTGTAAATTGTATCCTTTCACATGCCTTGAACCACTGCCTCTTCAAGTTATTCTGTCAGGAGGTGGTCTCTGAGCATAAAGTTCTGCTCTACCACACTGAGGTGCGCTGGTTGTCCAGGGGACGGATACTTTCTCGGTTAGTAGAGCTGAGAGTGGAGCTTGCCATTTTCTTGCGAGAAAAAGAGAGTGACCTTGCTGACAAGTTTGACTGTCCAAATTTCATTCATTACTTGGCATACCTAGCTGACATCTTCCCCGTCTTGAATGAGTTGAACACATCTCTCCAAGGACCTGCTGTGACTGTAATGGATGCTACTGAGAGATTGCAAGCCTTCCTTAACAAAGTGCCACTATTCCAACGATGACTAAAAAAGTCCAACTTGGCCAACTTTCCACTCTTGGATGAAGTTGTAATATCTGCTGCAGAAGGAAGCACTGGGGGATCACTGCCTGAAAACATCAAAGGGGAAATTTCAGAGCCCCTTTCAACATTGCAAAGGTCCTTTGATGGGTATTTCTGTCAAGAAATTGCTAGGAAAGACCTTTGGATTCGCAATCCTTTTCTCTGTGACTTGGACAACATTGATGACAGTAACCTTGCTAAAGATGACCTGATTGATTTGAGAACCAAAGAAGTACTGAGGAGTGCCTTCAGTTGCAATACCTTGATTGAATTTTGGTGCACCCAGCTAGATTCCTACCCACAACTAGCCAAAAGGGCAGTACTGACTCTCCTTCCATTTGCCACAACCTATCTCTGTGAAGCAGGATTCTCCACACTTTTGACGATTAAAATCAAGGAATAAGTTGAATGCAGAGGATTATATGAGAGTTGCTGTGTCCAAAACAGTCCCCCGATTTAAATCACTTATTGATCATAAGAAGCAACAGCTCTCTCTTTAAATTCCCTGTTGTCTATGGTTAAAACTGCTGTGTTCCTAAAATAAACATAGTTTATTATGCCTTTTCTGCAAGTTTCACGAGGGGGTGCATGCACTTTTTTGGTCATCTGAAGGGGTGCATGGACCCCAAAAGGTTAGGAACCACTGCACTAAGAGCTGGGTGGACTCAGGCACCGGGAACAAAGCCATGCCTTCACATTGATTCGAACCCGTGACCATCGGAACGCTAGTCGAGCGCGCTGCCACTTGACCACCGCGCCCACATTTTGGGTATTGATATAGAAAAGTCATTGACAAGGTGTGGGAAGCGGGTAACATACACTTGGTTCTATCATGGACTTAAGATGTCTTGTGCGCTTGTCTCTAGAGCAAACATCGGATTGTTTTGATTTTTCTTACAAAGAAGTATTTAAGGACACACTGCTATCAAACATTTTGAGAAGAATAACTGTCGGGACCCAGTCACATTTTGGTGCAAATGAAACAAAAAAAAATGATTGTCACGTAAAGGCTAACACTATCTAAGACTATTACTTAGCGCCAAAACAATGCGTACGAGATTTGGGTGAGCAGCTAAGCTAATCGTTGTCTTAGGACCGCGGGAGGGGGTGGGCTCGCGACAAGGGCGTCAATCACCGGCGACTCCAGCGGCGTCTCCGGTTTATCTTGTCTGTTGTTTTCTATATAAACATCGTCTGTGTGCTTCGCTGTCCGAGTCTGTAACAGAACAAGACCGACAGCCCGATGCTATTGTGTTGGTTATCGGTTCCCAGAATGGTGGGAAGGCCTAATCGTGTGCAGCGAGCAAGAAAAAAATCTAGTGGGGAGGGGGATAACGAATCATGACATGACACTTGCCCCTGGAAATGAGCTGCGTCACATCAGTGTCAATGTTACACTCTATCAACGTATTAATAAAAATAAACGATTAATTTCTCGATTAATATTTTTAAAATTTTAACGATTAAATTTTTTTTTAAAGATTAATCGACCCACCACTTATAAATTAAATGTAAGGGAAGTCAAAAACGTAAAATATTTTGGCCGATAAATATAAACTAATTTCCGGACGATTAATCGAACATTTTGGTTTTAAACTATTGACTGATGTGAATGCTCAAAATGTTGATAAAGATTATTGTGTCCCTTGAGAGAAATCGTTTACCTACCATGCAATGTTCCCTCTAACTCTAAGCTTACTTGGTCCGTGTGCAAAGTTTTAAAAATATAAAAAAAACTCGTTGGCAAAGTTGCACAACAACGTCCATTTTTTAAGCTATATTTTACAAAATTTTCTGCGCCGTGGCGTCGTTCAAATATCTGCGCAGCCGCGATGCTTAAAGGGAACATTGCTACCATGGTTCTAATACTTCGCTTACATATCACCTGGAAACCAAACATCCACTACAGTATTGCAATTTCCAACGGAGACAATCTAAAGCTATGCGAACAATTACTCAACTCGGATGGTTATAGTGTCAATAAGACCCGCTCATCACTTGAACCATATAATGTCTATACACTTGTCTGTTTGGGTTGTTGGTTAAAAGATGTCATATAAAGAAGACATTCGAGTGTTATTTCGATTTGCGACAATTACGTTTAATAAATGTTACTTATGACACCATAAATTTCTTCTTTTTTTCGCCTTTAATCGAAATTAACGATTAATTAATCGTTAATTTTTCATAGGTTGACGATTAAATTTAAATTAATAGTTAACAGCCCTATTAAAAAGATGTAACAACTAATACCAAAAGGCATTAATTCTCTGGGTTGGTTTGATCACCGCTACTATAAATAGTCCAGATGAATTTCCCGAAATCTGCGCTGAGAATTGTTAAATAACACAAGTGAGTTTGGTGCGTAAAATTGTCATTAATTTTTTAACGCAATTTCCCATGGGGGAAAATGCGTTTATATACCTTATATATATTTCGCCTAAGCGCGTCTGTCAGTCAGTCAGCCAGTCAGTGATCACTATGCAAGGTAACTCACGATTTTTTTTTAAAATTCAAAATATAGTCTTGAAATCATAATAACTTTGGTTTCGAGATTAACAGGGCGTGCGGTGTTTCGCGCCGTAAATATTATATGACGTGACGTCATTGTTGGAGCTTATATTAATTTGGGAAAAGGGAACATTGTAAAAAGAGCTGTGGTTTATTTGATGTTATTGATTTTTTAAAAATATGTTGATAACCCGAGTCATGTGTGTGAATAAGTATGTGCGCGAGTTATTTATGTGTATGTGTGCGTGAGAGTATGTATGTATTAGTTGTCAACATTTATTTTTATATAGAAGTTAACCTTTGTATATTTGAAGGGTATATTTAAATAGTAAAATCACCCAAATCTGGGTCCAACTAATTTTATCTTAGGGGCCCGTCCATAAATGACGTCACGCGATTTTTGCCGATTTTTACCCCCTCCCCCCCTCGTCACGCGACGTCACAAAAACTTAGACGCCCCCTCTAAAAATACGTCACAAATCTTTGACGCCCCCCCCCAAAAAAAAACCACCAAAAAAACACTTTATTTTCTATTTGAAAATAATTATGTTTCAAATCACTTTTATTGTCATTTAAGTATTTATTATTTATTTAGTGAAGGTCTACATTGTAATATCGTAACCCGCGTGAAGCAATTTAAAAAAAAACGTTTAACCGGCCTTCAGAAAATGAACTGTGTTAACATCCTTAGATTATATTTTATTTTAATGCATACAAATTAAACATTGACTATTTAATCATCACGGTTAATCTCTTTGTTTAGAAAAAAATTTATTTAAAAATAACATTTTTAAATTTTATTTTTTTTAAATCCCTCATTTGACTGACGGGCATCCCGTAAGAAAGAGGTCGGCGAACAGGGGTAAATAACCTCATCTGGGGTCAAAAAGGGAATTCTTGGGGGTAATGCAGACTCATTAGGGACATATAACATCCACTACAATCCACTAGATATATTAAAATACGTCATGTGTACGTGTACGCTTGGAACATATGCCCATTATTGAACTGGTTCCTTCCAGAAAATGCATTTTTTAAAAATTGGACAACTATGTAGATTTCTTACCTACGTACTATACGAAGACACCTAAATCTACCCTACTTTCATTTATATTGACACGAGTGACAATAATCTTAATACACATGACTTGTCTGTATCACGTATCCTTTCTGTGATATTTAAAATACTGCCTTAAAAACTGAGCTAAGAAGTAAATTTGTTTTGTGCTCCTCTCGAATGCATTCAATCAAGTTAATGAATACTTGACTAATTTTAAATGGGCTCATTTACCATTATATCTAGAACAGTGCTTCTCAAACGTTTTAGTATGGCGGACCGGCAGGAATTTTTTCCATTGCACCAGGGACCGGTGCACTATTTTCACTGCACTGACAATTTTTTCGGTCCTTATTTTGAGAACATCTGCGGACCGGTAGCGGATGGCCCAAGGACCGGCACCGGTCCGCGGACCACCACTTTGAGAAGCACTGATCTAGATTACTAGAATGGCCAGGGGCGTTGACAAAAATCAATCAAACAATTATATCAAACTTAAAACGTTTTTCATTTTATCAAATAGATTCCCTCCCCCCTCCCCTTTTAAAGAAAAAGGATATTCCGTGTCGTTTTGACTGAAAATATCTACACATAATCCTATTCAGATCATTTTTAGACACTTGTCATGCTTTTAACTCACCAGTAGCTTTTTCGCTAACGACGCTCCCCAAAATCCCCGAGTCATGTGAGCAGGACCTTAAATCTGGATGTTGAAGCACACATAAACTTGTATATTTTGTCAAAACAAATTGACGACTCCTGCCATGAGAGAACCAAACGGAGCTGCGGTTACATCACAAAGGCTTTGATGTCAACATCAAACGACGCAGTGTAACAATTTCATATGTTATCTTGTGGATTCTCAAACTTAAGGATTATAATTAGGTTTAATTTTCGTGTCTTGATAACTTACGCCAACCAGCGTCTGATGGCCTACCGACCGGCACATTGAGAAGCACTGATTAAAAAAAATAATTTAAAAAATCTTTAAATAAATTGTAAGCTACCAAATATTTCAGTGGAAGTTTTATTTAAAGTTACCCTTTTGATGTGACGTCACAATTCTTCAATCCCCTCCCTCCCCCTCGTCACGAATCGTCACAAAAGTGTGACCCCCCTCCCCCCCCCTTAGGTGCGTGACGTCATTTATGGACGGCCCCTTAGCCACTGCTAACATTCTTTAAGCATAACTTTGGGTGAACTTTTAGATTAAATTTTAAGTTCGATCTTTGCCAAATAACTATAGAAATATATGGAGGGAAAAATGATTTAAGGGCAGACGAATTGTCAAACATACATTTTAAATATAGGTTTTTATACACCTACGCATATTATCGAAAATAAAGTAATGGGGGTGAGACTGCAATCAGGCTTTTAAATTAAAAATAATAGTAATAATTGATAATTTATATAGCGTTGTATCCCAGTAGGGAACCAGGCTCACAGCGCTTTACATTGAGATCATAACATACATATAGTAATTAAATAACGATTCATACCATAATAACAACATAAAGGACAGTACATTACACACAAGCTACGCTAATCATTAAAACAAATGTTTTTTCTTCAATTTTGTAAATACATTTTGAAAAGATGCGTCTTAAGTGCAGTCTTGAAGGACTTGGTAGTTCGAATACAATGGATGTGTAATGGTAGAGAATTCCATTGTATGGCCGCACAAAAAGAGAATGCCCTTTCACCAAAAGTTTTAGTTCGTGTCTTAGGAACACAGAGAATTAGTAAATGTATAACATATAAACAGGGTTTTAGTAGGCCTGACACGACATAACACAGCAGCGAACATTTCGGCAAAGAGCCTTCCTCAACTTGAACACTATGGACTAATACTTAGCTGCGGTGAAATTCATTTTTATTCGTTCGTTTTATTCGTTTTATTTGTGTACTATTTGTTCGTTGAGGAACTATATTCCCCAATCCCCCTACCCTAATACGATCCCGTAATTTTAGCAGCAATTTGTAGATAGACTTGTTTTGTTTAGTTTCAGAATTATTAATTTGAAATGCCTTTTAATGTAATCTGAAATGATTTTCCTTGAATAAAAAAATCTGAAGTTCTTTGTTGGAAATTGCGTTTAAATACTCATTCTAGTTTTTATTACTTGTTTTTAAAATTATTTTTGTGTAATAAATCTGTGATTTTTTTTCTAATAGACGAGCGTGTAAAGTGGGTGGTTGCATTAAATGGTATTCTGATATACACAAAGAGCGTCAATTAAATTCATTTCTTTTTAAAATATATTTTTTTTAAATTGAACTTCCTGCGTTAACGCCATTTTTTTTAAATATTGCGATGTGAAATTGTGTGAGGGGTAATCTCTATATCCACCAGTACTGGCCGAGTAATCTCTAGTGCACAGGTGTAAATGTAGCGATCTATCAGAGGCATGTCAATGTTGTAGATTGGTATCTTTTATAATACACTAATGTCTTTCACCATCTCTTCCCACAAAATTAAAGTACTTTCATTTCCCATCCCATCATTATATCGTAGGTCTTCGTCCGATATATAAGTGTAATTATTGCTACAATAAAAGTCGTAGCCGTGGTATAATTTTACAACAACAACAACAACTAAAGTTGTATTTGAAATCACTCAGTGAACATAAGTAATAATGATCTACTTGGATTACAGCCTTTATGTGCACATTACAGCCTTTATGTGCACATTACAGCCTTTATGTGCACATTACAGCCTTTATGTGCACATTACAGCGTTTATGTGCACATTACAGCGTTTATGTGCACATTACAGCGTTTATGTGCACATTACAGCGTTTATGTGCACATTACAGCGTTTATGTGCACATTACAGCCTTTATGTGCACATTACAGCGTTTATGTGCACATTACAGCGTTTATGTGCACATTACAGCCTTTATGTGCACATTACAGCGTTTATGTGCACATTAAAGCCTTTATGTGCACATTACATCTCCAAGTCTTCAGAATGTACGAGCATTCACATTGCATTGCAGTTTAGTGGACACTCACACAGCATTGCAATTCAGTGGACCCCCTCACATGACATTTTATTTCAGTGGACCCCCTCACATGACATTTTATTTCAGTGGACCCTCACATGACATTTTATTTCAGTGGACCCTCACATGACATTTTATTTCAGTGGACCCTCAGATGACATTTTATTTCAGTGGACCCTCACATGACATTTTATTTCAGTGGACCCTCACATGATATTGCAATTCAGTGGACCCGAACATGACATTCTGACTGCTCTGACAACATGAACCCCTTGTTAGGATTACGTGAGGTTGCTCAATGACTTCCAGTCAAGACTTGAATGCTGAAGTCACAACTACTTTCAGTCATAACATACATATCCATGCACACAGTAAGACAATGAGAAACTTTTTAACAAAACGAAAATTTTAAGCAATTAGAAAAATCTAATAAAATAATCTGCTCTATTATATTGTGCAATTTTTTGTTTTTTAAATTTAAAATGATGACATGTGAGGGAAATTTAAAAGAATTTACTTGAAAAAATCCAACCACGAAATTAACGTCTGCAATAATTAAAATTTCAAACTACCAGTTTCTTGAAACAGTGTAAATTCAAGTCAAAATTCCAAAGTGACGCCAACTTCTCGTCAATTTATGTTGCATGTCTATTGAATGGGCAGCTATATGCTCAGCTAAACGCCCAGAAAACCGATCAGATAAATGATCATATATATGCCCATGATGATGACAAGCTAAATAAAAAAACCAAGGCCCAGCTGAATGACCAGCCGAATGACCAGATGACATAATCTGATAACGATTTCATCAACGTGGATGTGACTCACAGAGATCGCCGTCAGAAATAATGAAATAAAATACTTTAACATTTTTCTTTCAACACGGACAAAATTACAATAACAACGTGGCCAGTTGATAATAATTTGCTCTCATTAATTATATCGTGTTCTTAAATCGTTTTGGCCAATCAAACTCCTGTGATTTAAATTAAATAGATTGATGATGGCTTTGAAAATGTGACACATAGGTTTTCAAGCAAATACTATGTGTGTGTGTTTGTGTGTATGTGCGTTTGTGGACGTTGGCGTGGAGGGGGGAGGGGGGCGTGGTCCTACGAACTACTACGGTTCAACATACATTGGGTCATTGGACAGGGGTGGATATCGAACTCGACCACCCCAACCAGGTTTTTATAAACATCATAGCACGCTTAACACTTCCTACACGATCAGCAATTCCTACACGCTCACCACTTCCTACACGCTTAACACTTTAACACGCTCACCACTTCCTACACGCTCAACACTTCTTACGTGCTCACCACTTCCTACACGCTCCCCCCCCTCCCGGTCCGCGAACCACATTTTGAGAAGCCCCGGACTCTTCAATTTTGCTTGGAGTTTCATTTATTGCCATTACATGGAGCTTGGACAGCAGATGCAGCTGCAGCAATGCCCCCCAACAGCTGCATTTCAGTTAAGTTTAAAACAGTTGTGATCGCGAGAAAACATCTAACTGGAAGTAACCAAAAAGTTACATCATCTCATGCGGGTGGGAAGCTGAATAAATATCCAGGAGATCATCCCTTAATCCTTTGCAATTGTTTTGATCCACAACATCAAGTTCGTACTAAACATTTTGTAAAAAAAATCTTGTAAAAAAAACGTTCTATTTAGTTTCTCACTCTGGCGATGTTCAACAATGAAACATGATTTATTAAGTGCAGGGCTGAATATTTCTGTTCTACCTGAGTCAATGCCAAACGGTATTTATTGCATACACCATTTGGCATAGAAAGAATGTTTTTAAACTAGTCGATGCACGTAGTAGTCTAAACAGACTATTGGTCCTCAGCGATGCTAATAGTAATAGAAGTGTATGCTGACCATTGGTCCTCTTCAATGCTAATAGTAATAGAAGTATATGCTGACCATTGATCCTCAGCGATGCTAATAGTAATAGTAGTGTATGCTGACCATTGGTCCTCAGTGATGCTAATAGTAATAGAAGTATATGCTGACCATTGGTCCTCTTCAATGCTAATAGTAATAGAAGTATATGCTGACCATTGATCCTCAGCGATGCTAATAGTAATAGAAGTGTATGCTGACCATTGGTCCTCTTCATTGCTAATAGTAATAGAAGTATATGCTGACCATTGGTCCTCAGCGATGCTAATAGTAGTAGTAGTGTATGCTGACCATTGGTCCTCATCGCTGCTTATAGTAGTATTATTGCAAGCACAAGCTGACAATTTTGAGGAGCGCGACAATATTAGACATTATATAAATTTTGAGACACATTAAATGTTGAGACACATTACTGTATGACACCATTTCAGTATGAGACACCCTACGCTATGACCCCCTTACAGTATGAAACACCTCATTTATTAAACTATTTAGACTTTTACTCACATTTATTATAAGTTACCGGTTACACCATGGGACATGCTACCATTTGATATAAACTGAATTAAAGACATGCTGCATCAATATTCCAATATTTTGAGACGCATCTTTACGAGACACTTAAATGAAACACACGGCATTATAAGAGCATCCAATATAATGAGACCTACTGCACTCCGAGACACGCTGCATTATGGGACACACTTCATTATCCGACAGACGACCACGTGCAGATTATCAAGTGGCCTTTCAAAAATAAAAATCTATTTGACTTTTCAATGACCTTGACCCTGGCCACCTCCAGGCCGACTCTACCTCCCCACCCCCCACCCCACCGGCCTGAACTCTTAAACATTTCATTCTCCGCGTTAAGATGGCCGACCAAATCAGTACAACAAACACGGACCTCTGATTGGCTCCCGTTCATTAGCCGGCGCGAGCTCTCATCTCACCCTTGAATCGTCTGCTGGCCTGACATCGTCATTAGTCGCCCCTGATAACAACGACGTCGGCAACGATAATCAGGATAACGGTTCCAGCGACCTGCAGACTCAGTCAGGAGCTAACTGTGCTGGTCTCTATAGGATTTCTGTTTCTATTTTGTTTCGTTTTTTTTTAAAGTTGTTCCATTTCTTCCTTCCATACAGGGGTGACATTTTGTAATGATTTTTAACCCCGTCCGGCTCGCAGGATGTTGGGTCATTATGCTAATTATCGCCTGACAACTTAGCTCCATTTTAGTCAAGCGCATCCTGTTGTTGTTGCTGTGGGGGGAGGGGGGGCTAAATTCAGAAGCCAGGGGTATTACAAAAATGTGGGGAGTGGGGTGTGGGGACAGACGCAACAAAAGTTTAATGCAGTAATTGTGACCAATGGTGATATGGACCTGGCGTAACCTTTTAATTTTTGGGGAAAATTATCCGACAGTCGTAATTGGGGCTTGGGACGATTTAGTGAGGTGGGGGGCTAATGGTGGAAAGTAAGCAATCAGGGGCGGATTAGATTTAGTATTTGGGTGATGAACCAAAAATGTGGTATCTATGTGGCGGGGTTCTTAACTTAGTTCAGTTACAGAGTCACTTATTTGTTGTCAATAAGGAGATAAGCTGCATTACATTACGAAACATTTCTTGTGATAAAAACGTACCAGACTTTGCGATACCAGGGTACAAGACTTTGTGATACCAGGGTACCAGACTTTGTGATACCAGGGTACCAGACTGTGTGATACCAGGGTACCAGACTTTGTGATATCAGGGTACCAGACTTTGTGATGCTAGGGTACCAGACTTTGTGATACCAGGGTACCAGACTTTGTGATACCAGGGTACCAGACTTTGTGATACCAGGGTAACAGACTTTGTGATACCAGGGTACCAGACTTTGTGATACCCGGGTACCAGACAATGTGATGCCAGGGTACCAGACTTTGTGATACCAGGGTACCAGACTTTGTGATACCAGGGTACCAGACTTTGTGATACCAGGGTACAAGACTTTGTGATACCCGGGTACCAGACTTTGTGATGCCAGGGTACCAGACTTTGTGATGCCAGGGTACCAGACTTTGTGATGCCAGGGTACCAGACTTTGTGATGCCAGGGTACCAGACTTTGTGATACCAGGGTACCAGACTTTGTGATACCAGGGTAACAGACTTTGTGATACCAGGGTACCAGACTTTGTGATACCAGGGTACCAGACTTTGTGATACCAGGGTAACAGACTTTGTGATACCAGGGTAACAGACTTTGTGATACCAGGGTACAAGACTTTGTGATGCCAGGGTACCAGACTTTGTGATACCAGGGTAACAGACTTTGTGATACCAGGGTACCAGACTTTGTGATGCCAGGGTACCAGACTTTGATACCAGGGTAACAGATTTTGTGATACCAGGGTACAAGACTTTGTGATGCCAGGGTACCAGACTTTGTGATACCCGGGTAACAGACTTTGTGATACCAGGGTACAAGACTTTGTGATGCCAGGGTACCAGACTTTGTGATGCCAGGGTACCAGACTTTATGATACCAGGGTAACAGATTTTGTGATACCAGGGTACAAGACTTTGTGATACCAGGGTAGCAGACTTTGTGATACCAGGGTACACGACTTTGTGATACCAGGGTACCAGACTTTGTGATACCCAGGTACCAGATTTTGTGATGCCAGGGTACCAGACTTTGTGATACCAGGGTAACAGACTTTGTGATACCCAGGTACCAGACTTTGTGATACCAGGGTACAAGACTTTGTGATACCAGGGTACAAGACTTTGTGATACCAGGGTAACAGACTTTGTAATACCAGGGTAACAGACTTTGTGATACCAGGGTACAAGACTTTGTGATACCAGGGTAGCAGACTTTGTGATACCAGGGTAACAGACTTTGTGATACCAGGGTACAAGACTTTGTGATACCAGGGTAGCAGACTTTGTGATACCAGGGTACACGACTTTGTGATACCAGGGTACCAGACTTTGTGATACCCAGGTACCAGATTTTGTGATGCCAGGGTACCAGACTTTGTGATACCAGGGTAACAGACTTTGTGATACCCAGGTACCAGATTTTGTGATGCCAGGGTACCAGACTTTGTGATACCAGGGTACAAGACTTTGTGATACCAGGGTACCAGACTTTGTGATACCAGGGTACCAGACTTTGTGATACCCGGGTAACAGACTTTGTGATACCAGGGTACAAGACTTTGTGATACCAGGGTACCAGACTTTGTGATACCAGGGTAACAGACTTTGTGATACCAGGGTACCAGCCTTTGTGACACCAGGGTACCAGACTTTGTGATACCAGGGTACCAGACTTTGTGATACCAGGGTACCAGACTTTGTGATGCCAGGGTACCAGACTTTTTGATACCAGGGTAACATACTTTTTGATGCCAGGGTACCAGACTTTGTGATACCAGGGTACCAGACTTTGTGATGCCAGGGTACCAGACTTTGTGATGCCAGGGTACCAGACTTTGTGATGCCAGGGTACCAGACTTTATGATACCAGGGTAACAGATTTTGTGATACCAGGGTACAAGACTTTGTGATACCAGGGTAGCAGACTTTGTGATACCAGGGTACACGACTTTGTGATACCAGGGTACCAGACTTTGTGATACCCAGGTACCAAATTTTGTGATGCCAGGGTACCAGACTTTGTGATACCAGGGTACCAGACTTACACATCACTGACACAATTAACTTATTTCTAACATCAATGACATTATCAACTCGATCTGTAACATCATTGACACAATCAACGTTGTTTAAAACATCAACTCTAGATCGAATATAACCGTTCTAATAAATCTAAACACCCTAGACCAGGGGTTCCTAACCAGTGGTGCATGCCCCCCCAAGGGGTGCATGAGCAGGTTCCAGGGGGTGCATGAACCATTCAGAGAAAAAAAAAGAAAAAGAGGAAGAAGAAGAAGGAAAAAATAAAGAAAAACTGATAATCTGAAAATGTAAACCATTAGCAAGGCATGCCGCCTAAAATGGCAGCCATATACAACCTTTTGGATAGGCGATAGTCGTTCGCGCATGTCGAAAATTGACGGAAAAACTATTTCGCAAAATGAACGGTTCGCTCTACGTGTTCCTCGGAATTTCGTTCTTCCTCTGTAGAAAAATCCTGTGCAATGACAACATAAAGCCTATTAGACTCCGAGAGCACTTGGAAAAAGTCCATCCATCCAATTCCAAGGACAGTGTTGAGGTCTTCAAGCAGAAGAGAGCTCGCTTCTTGGCCTCAGGTGCCTTGCCCAAGCTTGGATTGTCTTTGTCACAGAAACCTACACTGGAGGCATCATTCAAGGTTGCATATCTTATTGCAAAAAAACAAGAAGCCCCACACTATTGGAGAAACTTTGGTGAATCATTTTGCTCTGGAGATGGTGGAACTGATGTGTGGTTACTAGCAGAGGAAGCAGGTCGAGAAAGTCCAATGACACTATTCATTCCAAGATTAGTGACATGGCTGCAGACATTCTGGATCAAGACTTGCGTGAGATGAGAAGCAGTCCTTTTCCATTTAGCATGCAGCTGGATGAATCCACTGATGTAGCACAATGCAGTAAACTTCTTGTATTTGTGAGATATGTTCACAGTGGATTGCTGAAGGAGGAATTTCTCTTTTGTAAGCCACTCCTAGCAACTACCAAAGCTACTGATGTGCTGCAGCTAGTCAGGGCATTCTTCACTGAAAACTAGTTTGACTGGACTTCAAGAATTTCTTCAATTTGCACAGATGGTGCTCCCTCCATACTCGGTAATAAGTCAGGATTTTCAGCACTGGTAAAAAAAGAAGTTCCCGATATTGTCACTACACACTGTATCCTTCATCGTCAGGCCATGGCATGCAAAACTCTACCTCCAACCTTGAAGTCAGTTCCTTCTTCTGCAGTCCAAGTTGTAAATTTGATCCGCTTACATGCCTTGAACCACCGCCTCTTCAAGTTGTTCTGTCAGGAGGTGGTCTCTGAGCATGAAGTTCTGCTCTACCACACTGAGGTGCGCTGGTTGTCCAGGGGACGGATACCTTCTCGGTTAGTAGAACTGAGAGTGGAGCTTGTCATTTTCTTGCGAGAAAAAGAGAGTGACCTTGATGAAAAGTTTTTCTGTCCAAATTTCATTCATTACTTGGCATACCTGGCTGACATCTTCTCCATCTTGAATGAGTTAAACACATCTCTCCAAGGACCTGCTGTGACTGTAATGGATGCTACTGAGAGATTGCAAGCCCTCCTTAAAAAAACTAACACTATTCCAACGACGACTAGAAAAGTCAGACTTGGCCAACTTTCCACTCTTGGATGAAGTTTTAATAGCTGGTGCAGAAGGAAGCACTGAGGGATCTCTGCCTGACAATATCAAAGGGGAAATCTCAGAGCACCTTTCAACATTGCAAAGGTCCTTTGATGGGTATTTCTGTCAAGACATTGCTTGGAAAGACCTTTGATTCGCAATCCTTTTCTCTGTTACTTGGACAACATTGATGACAGTGACCTTGCTAAAGATGACCTGATTGATTTGAGAACCAGAGAAGAACTGAGGAGTGCCTTAAGTTGCAATACCTTGATTGAATTTTTGTGCGCCCAGCTAAATTCATACCCACATCTAGCCAAGAGGGCAGTACTGATTCTCCTTCCATTTGCCACAACCTATCTCTGTGAAGCAGGATTCTCCACACTTTTGACGATTAAAACCAAGGTAAGGCATAAGTTGAATGCAGAGGATGACATAAGAGTTGCTTTGTCCAAAACAGTCCCCAGATTTAAATCGCTGATTGATCATAAGAAGCAGCAGATCTCTCACTAAATTCCCTGTTGCCTATTGTAAAATCTATTGTGTTCCTAAAATAAACATAGTTTATTATGAATTTTCTGCAAGTTTCATGAGGGGGTGCATGAACTTTTTTGGGCATCTGAAGGGGTGCATGGACCCCAAAAGGTTAGGAACCACTGCCCTAGACTCTAGACCATTGGACCAGCTGAGACTAGAGGACAAATAGACACTAGTGGACCTGCTAAGTCTGGTGGACCAATCGACACGACTTGTCAGGTTGTTAAGACTAGTGGACCGATTTACCCCTTGTGGACCTGTTAGGAATAGTTGACCAATTGACACTTATGGGCCTACTTAAACTTTTGGACCAAATAACACTTTTGAACAGATAAGACTATTGGAGCGAAAATACTTGTAGACCGGCTCAAACTAGTTGAGAAAATAACACTTGTGGTCCAGCTAAAATTAGTGGACCTAATAACACTTGTGGTCCAGCTAAAATTAGTGGACCTAATAACACTTGTGGTCCAGCTAAAATTGGTGGACCTAATAACACTTGTGGTCCAGCTAAAATTAGTCGACCTAATAACACTTGTGGTCCAGCTAAAATTGGTGGACCTAATAACACTTGTGGTCCAGCTAAAATTAGTGGACCTAATAACACTTGTGGTCCAGCTAAAATTAGTGGACCTAATAACACTTGTGGTCCAGCTAAAATTAGTGGACCTAATAACACTTGTGGTCCAGCTAAAATTAGTGGACCTAATAACACTTGTGGTCCAGCTAAAATTAGTGGACCTAATAACACTTGTGGTCCAGCTAAAATTAGTGGACCTAATAACACTTGTGGTCCAGCTAAAATTAGTGGACCTAATAACACTTGTGGTCCAGCTAAAATTGGTGGACCTAATAACACTTGTGGTCCAGCTAAAATTAGTGGACCTAATAACACTTGTGGTCCAGCTAAAATTGGTGGACCTAATAACACTTGTGGTCCAGCTAAAATTAGTTGACCTAATAACACTTGTGGTCCAGCTAAAATTAGTGGACCTAATAACACTTGTGGTCCAGCTAAAATTAGTGGACCTAATAACACTTGTGGTCCAGCTAAAATTGGTGGACCTAATAACACTTGTGGTCCAGCTAAAATTAGTGGACCTAATAACACTTGTGGTCCAGCTAAAATTAGTGGACCTAATAACACTTGTGGTCCAGCTAAAATTAGTGGACCTAATAACACTTGTGGTCCAGCTAAAATTAGTGGACCTAATAACACTTGTGGTCCAGGTGAATCTAGTTGACCCCCTGTGACTAGCCAATACTATTTTGTTGATAAAAGACCATGCTATCCCCGCATACAAAAAAATGATATGAACAAATGAGATAGCATTGACACAACCCCCTTAATTCCAATGATCCGAGCTGAGACTGGTTGACTATTGATGACGAAAAACTCGTATAGAATGATGCTGAATGATGGCGGCATTAATTATTGAAGCTCGCAAAATCCACCGGCATAAAGCCCTCGGTTAATGTCCGTCTGACTTCGTCACCGTAAGATAAGGGCCCCCGAACGTGATACGCTTGGCTCCTTTCGCCTGTTGGCCCAATTTGGCCCAATCCCGGGTAGCGCTGGGGATATCATCACTATTTTAATACGCTCCAAACTTGGGGGGGGGGCGCTGTAACTGCACAGACAAGATGGTGATACACTGGGAGCCGCCCCCCGTAGGCAATTACAATTAGATGATTTACTGATTAGGTCAGTCCAATGAACGCGACGTTGCCGCGCGTGAATAGGGCGTCATGGATACGTATCAATGCGTCATTGGCGCGTGAATAGGACGTCACGGTTGCATATTAATGCGTCATTAAAAATAATGACACAAAACAAATAGTTTTTTGGCCTGCGATTCCAAGTTTGTTTGTGCTTGGAGAAATGGAATAAAAGAATTTATAAAAGTTTTAAAGAAATATTTCGTTTCGGTATTTAAGATTCCAGACGTATTATTATACATGCGATACTTTTAATGTAAAAAATAATTAAGTAATGATTAGGTTTTTTATCTTTCAGAATAAATATTTTCTTTTTCTTTTGATGTTTTGAAACATTCAGTAATAGTAACCAATAAGGAACTTCCTGCATATTTTGTTGAAATTCATCATCTTTATTTGTTGTTTTTTTAAATAAAATGTTTATTTTTTTTTAATTGCAATTTTTCAATTTATATGAAAATCAAGAATTCAATTTCATATTTGAAAACTAGTAAAAATATACTTTGATATATCTCAAATTAATGGTTCGATTACTTTGGCGAGATTTCTACCACAATGGCTGCAACTATATAAATTTACCTTATCGAAAAGCCCCGAAATCTTTTTATAGAAATGACATGTAAACGTTGCGGAAGTGATAGCTGCTAACAATTATTTACATAGAAATGACATGTAAACGTTGCGGAAGTGATAGCTGCTAACAATTATTTACATAGAAATGACATGTAAACGTTGCGGAAGTGATAGCTGCTAACAATTATTTACATAGAACTGACATGTAAACGCTGCGGAAGTGATAGCTGCTAACAATGATCTAATGTATATATATGAATTATTCCTTATACTTATAAAGACTTGCCTTCACGTTTTGTAGCCAACTTCGTGTCATGTAGGTTTGAATGTTATGCATGTAATCCTTGTTGACCATTTACCATGTCAAATACATAATTGGGCACCCAGTTAACATACGAGAGTCGGAAATTGTTATCTACTTTTCACTTCCAATTTGAAATAACATATAAACAATTCATAATTAAAATATTTTATTTTTAAATTTTAATATCAACTTGTTTCTTGTATGTTATTGAATGGACTTTATTTTTCTATGAGAGGACCGTTCATTGTCTACAGTCTAAATTAAAAAAGTTTTCACATGCTATTGCTAAATTGCTCAAATCATAAATTTGATCGATGACTATAGGCTGCTAAACGTTCACGTAGCTTGATGAATACATTAAATCAACATACTTAATTTGCAATGTATGTCACGTCTGTCTGTCCCGTCTATCTGTCCGTGACGCTACTAATTCTAGAAAGCAGTGCACCAAATTACTTCACCAAAAATAACTCTTTTCGAAGTCCGCATAAAATTGTTCAATAGGGAAATAAATTAATAAAATCAAAATTAATAAAATACATGATAGTTCTGTATTACGTTATTTTTTAATCTGATGTGTATTTATTTTGAAAACTTCCGTCATTATAGATATATTATATATAGAGATATATTAGAGATTGAACATTTGGTTACACAGGTGATTGTTAAAAGTTGGATATGTTAAGACTATCTATCGACGTAGACGTCAAGTTGTGTTGTTGGGCTGTGTGTTCACAGTTCGTAGGTGTTTGGATAGTTCTAATGAATCACGTGTGTGGCTCCATTGAAATAAGCCAAACGTTTCGCTTATATTCTTGATACTTTTAGTCCTTGAAAGCAGATGCTGACTTGAGCCACCGGTATAAGATCTCCTCGCGTAAAACTATCATGCAACTCCACCACAATCAACACCCCTCCCCGGCAATAACTACAACTATAAATACAAAGGCTCCCCACACTCCCCAATCTCCGATAATACAATCCCAGAATGTTAGCCTACTAGCGAACCCTCTCTTCCAATTTAAGAAAAACCCCATAATTCTTTATTATTATTTTTTTAATTATTAACTTTTGTGGTGGAATTTATTTATTTTTTTTGTGGGGGGGGGGAGGGAGGAAGCAAAGTGGAAGCATCCGATGACCCCATCCCCACAATCACAAAACGTATTGACCCCAACTGAAGGACGTGGATCCCTTGCATATCATCGTAGGGCGTAGAGATCCCCGCAAGAAACCCTCTTGTTGAACCATTTCTACTGTGGAACTTCTCTTGAACTTAAAATCACGCGCCACTTGATGTGTGACAGGTGAAGGCATCGCATCGGGGATTTTGTCACAATCATTGCAAGGGAACGGGATACCAGTAGAACAACCATGTACCTCCCCCCCCCCAACCTCGCCCACCACATACCATCTCTTTGTTAGCCATTTTATCTTCAGCCCTTCTAGTCCTTTGTTCTCGTGGTGTAAAAATATATATATACAATAATTTGATGAATTTTCTAACCGGCAACAGCTCATCGATCTCATCGTATTCTCATCTCTTTTCTCACCTGCCAGATTTTGACAAATCTACCTACGTTTCCCGACCCCCCCCCCTCCCCAACCTCCTATCGAAACCCCGCCCCCCCCCAAACCTCCAATCCCTGTAACTACTAGACCAAATCATTCTTTATTTATAACGCGCCCTCAAGGGCCCCCAAGCCCCCCCCCCACAGACGCGTCTCTATCCCCTCCACCCCCACATCATATCCCCACAATTTACTTCTCTAAATGGCGTTGACGGGCCCTCGATGCAGCCTCACACCGAGCGCACACTTTTACCCATGTCACGAGATAATGGCACCGAGGGTTATTTGTTTCGTAATGAGTGACAGATTTTCTTTTTTGATGAGCTGGAAGGTCGCCCGTGTTATTTGTCAACTTTTTAGGAGATAAATTAGAATTCATGGAGGACAAATGATATTTAATTTTAAAAATTTCCTCTCGGTGGCGGAGTTGTGAGGGGGGTGGGGGTAAGGGTGCTTCACATTCCCATCATGTGTTTGGTTGTGTTGTATACAGGGGCGGATTTGTCTTTTTGTCTTGAATACAGGGGTGGATTGATGTCTTGTTTTGAATACAGGGGCGGATTGATGTCGTGTGTTGAATACATGGGCGGATTGATGTCTTGTGATGAATACATGGTCGGATTGGTGTCTTGTGTTGAATACAGGGGCGGATTGATGTCTTGTGTTGAATACAGGGGCGGATTGATGACATGTGTTGAATACAGGGGCGGAATGATGTCTTGTGTTGAATACAGGGGCGGATTGATGACATGTGTTAAATACAGGGGCGGATTGATGTCTTGTGTTGAATACATGGGCGGATTGATGACATGTGTTGAATACAGGGGTGGAATGATGTCTTGTGTTGAATACAGGGGCGGATTGATGACATGTGTTAAATACAGGGGCGGATTGATGTCTTGTGTTGAATACAGGGGCGGATTGATGTCTTGTGTTGAATACAGTGGCGGATTGATGTCTTGTGTTGAATAGAGGGGCGGATTGATGTCTTGTGTTGAATACAGGGGTGGATTGATGTCTTGTGTTGAATACATGGGCGGATTGATGGCATGTGTTAAATACAGGGGCGGATTGATGTCTTGTGTTGAATACAGGGGCGGATTGATGTCTTGTGTTGAATACAGGGGCGGATTGATGTCTTGTGTTGAATACAGGAGCCGATTGATGTCTTGTGTTGAATACATGGGCGGATTGATGTCTTGTGTTGAATACAGGGGCGGATTGGTTTCATGTGTTGAATACAGGGGCGGATTGATGTCTTGTTGGTGGCTAAGATACGTGCTGGTGTTTTAATTAATGGAGATAGAGTTGAGTTAAATGTTGTGAAGAGACACTGTCAATAAATGGTAAGTCTTTGATCTTAAAAATATGTTTAACATCCTTATGATGTCCAGAGCACACTTCTGGTGTCCAGAGCACACTTCTGATGTCCAGAGCACACTTCTGATGTCCAGAGCACATTTCTGATGTCCAGAGCACACTTCAGATGTTCAGAGCACACTTCTGATGTCCAGAGCACACTTCAGATGTCCAGAGCACACTTCAGATGTCCAGAGCATACTTCAGATGTCCAGAGCACACTTCAGATGTCCAGAGCACACTTCAGATGTCCAGAGCACACTTCTGATGTCCAGAGCACACTTCAGATGTCCAGAGCACACTTCAGATGTCCAGAGCACACTTCAGATGTCCAGAGCACACTTCAGATGTCCAGAGCACACTTCAGATGTCCAGAGCACATTTCTGATGTCCAGAGCACACTTCAGATGTACAGAGCACACTTCTGATGTCCAGAGCACACTTCAGATGTCCAGAGCACACTTCTTATTTTCAGAGCACACTTCTGATGTCAAGAGCATACTTCTGATGTCAAGAGCACACTTCTGATGTCAAGAGCATACTTCTGATGTCCAGAGCACACTTCTGCACAACCAAATTTTCGTAACATAATTTTGTTATCTATATATATAAAAATCAAAGTATGTATGTATGTATGTATGCATGTCTGTTATAGCTGACTAAACCATTCATCCGATCGCCATGAAACTTTTGGAGACTTTTGAGTACGCTCCAGGGATGGAAATAGGCTACTTTTTTTTTCAAAATTTAACACTCATGGGGCGCCGGGGGCCCATAATGAGATTTTTTCTTATATGAGCTATATAAAAATTAGTTTAGAACTTAGCTGCTTGGAAAATGAATGAATCTTGACCAAACTTGGTACATAACAACTTGATAACCTATATTAAAGTATCATATGACATTGATCTCCTAATATCCGTTCCTTCGGGGCCGGGGGCCCAAAATCTTTATTTTTGTAATCGTTAAATACTTTATTCCCGTTAGCTGACTATACCATTCTTTCGGTCGCCATGAAACTTTTGGAGACTTTTGAGTACGCTCCCGGGATGGAAATAGGCTACTTTTTTTCAAAATTTAACACTCATGGGGCGCCGGGGGCACATAATGATAATTGTTTCTTATATGTGCTATATAAAAATTAGTTTAGGGCTTAGCTGCTTGGAAAATGAATGGATCTAGACCAAACTTGGTACATAACAACTTGATATCCTATATTAAAGTATCATATGGCATTGAACTCCTAATGTTCGTTTCTTCGGGGCCGGGGACCCAAAGTCTTTTTTTTGGTAAGCGTTAAATACTTTATTCCCGTTAGCTGACTAAACCATTCATCCGATCGCCATGAAACTTTTGGAGACTTTTGAGTACGCTCCCGGGATGGAAATAGGCTACTTTTTTCAAAATTTAACACTCATGGGGCGCCGGGGGCCCATAATGAGATTTTTTCTTATATGAGCTATATAAAAATTAGTTTAGGGCTTAGCTGCTTGGAAAATGAATGAATCTTGACCAAACTTGGTACATAACAACTTGATAACCTATATTAAAGTATCATATGGCATTGAACTCCTAATGTCCGTTCCTTCGGGGCCGGGGGCCCAAAATCTTTATTTTTGTAAGCGTTAAATACTTTATTCCCGTTAGCTGACTATACCTTTCATTCGGTCGCCATGAAACTTTTGGAGACTTTTGAGTACGCTCCCGGGATGGAAATAGGCTACTTTTTTTCAAAATTTAACACTCATGGGGCGCCGGGGGCCCATAATGAGAATTGTTTCTTATGTGTGCTATATAAAAATTAGTTTAGGGCTTAGCTGCTTGGAAAATGAATGGATCTAGACCAAACTTGGTACATAACAACTTGATAGTCTATATTAAAGTATCATATGGCATTGAACTCCTAATGTCCGTTCCTTCGGGGGGGCCCATAATGAGAATTTTTTCTTATATGAGCTATATAAAAATTAGTTTAGGGCTTAGCTACAGGGAAAATGAATGGATCTTGGCCAAACTTGGTAAATAACAACTTGATAGTCTATATTAAAGTATCATATGGCATTGAACTCCTAATGTCCGTTCCTTCGGGACCGGGGGCCCAAAATCTTTATTTTTGTAAGCGTTAAATACTTTATTCCCGTTATGATTTACACGATCTTGAAAAGCATTGACTAATATATCTATCATGATCCAGATTGAAATGAACATGTATTTTAAAGTTATTCTCTTGCACCGATTGGGCCCGGGGGCCCTTAATTTCGTTTTTGTTAATCTATATATATATATAAAAATCAATGTATGTCTGTGTGCATGTCCTTTATAGCTGACTAAACCATTCATCCGATCATCATGAAACTTTTGGAGACTGGCAACTTTTTTTCTAAATTTATCACTCATGGGGCGCCGGGGAACCATAATGTCATTTTTTGCTTATATGAGCTATATAACATTTAGTTTCAGCGCTAGCTACTGTGTAAATTGATGGATCTTAACCAAACTTTGTATATAAAAATTTGATAGCCAATATTAAAACACTAAAGGGAACTGAACTCCTAATAGTCATTCCTTCGGGGCGGGGGGCCCAAAAAATTCTTTTTCTTAAACGTTTAAGATTTTATTCACCATTCAATTATTAACAATATTGACAACTAATGACACATGTATCCATTATTATACAGATTGAAATGAACAGGTATTTTGAACTTTATATCTTGCACTGGGGCCCTTAATGTCGTTTTTTGCTTATGTGAGCTATATAAAAATTAGTTTTTGCGTTAGCTACTGAGTAAATGAATGCATCTTAACCAAAATTTGCATACAAAAATTTAGTAGCCCATATTGACATAATTAAGGTTTCTAAACTTCTAATGTCAATATATTCGGTGCCGGGGGCCCCAAATGTCTTTTCTTCGTATATGTTTAAGTTATTTTTCCCCATTCAATTTTTCACGATCTTGAGGAATATATCTATGAGGAAACTGAATTAAATGAACAGGTTTTTGAAATTGACACCTTTCACTAAAGGGGCCCCTAAATGTCGTTTTTTCCCTTATTTTAGCTGTATAAAAATTAGTATTCCCGTTAAATACTGAGAAAATTAATGGATCTTGACCCATCTTAAAATATAAAAACTTAAGGGTCCATATTTTATTACTATAGGGCACTGAACTCCTAATTTTCATTCCCTTGGGGCAGGGGACCCAAAATGTATGTTCAATATTTTATCGTTCATTCAATATTGAGACATATAAATAAATGTATGTATTTTGAAATTTATTCAAATTAAAATGTCTTTCGCACTTTATTTCTTGCGATAATTAGGCCCTGGGGCCCATAATGTAGTTTTTTGCTTATATGAGGTATATAAAAATAAGTTTATGCGTTAGCTACCGAGTAAATGAATGGACCTTAACTAAAATTTGTATACAAAAACTTGGTAGCCGATATTAAAATACTATAGGGCACATAAATTCAAATTTCCATTCCTTCGGGGCCTGGGGCCCCAAATGTCTTTTCTTCGTATATGTTTGAGATATGTTTCCCCATTTAATTTTTCACGATCTTAAGGAATATATCTATGAGGAAACTGAATTAAAATGAACAGCATTTTTTAAATTGAAATCTTTCACCGAATGGGCCCAGGGGCCCCTAAATTTCGTTTTTTTTTCATTATATTAGCTGTATAAAAATTAGTATTAGCGTAAAATTCTGAAAAAATTAATGGGTCTTGACCCATCTTATTATATAAAAACTCGAGGGTCTATATTTTATTACTATAGGGCACTGAACTCGTAATTTTCTTTTCCTTGGGGCAGGGAGCCCAGAATGTATGTTTAATATTTTATCGCACAGTCAAATTTTACCATTATTGATAAATATAAATAAATTTATGCATTTTGAAATTTATTCAAATGAACATGTGTTTCGCACTTTATTTCTTGCAATAACTGGACCCTCTATCTCTTACTGTCGTTTTTTGCTTATACGAACTATATAAAAATTAGTTTATGCGTTAGCTACTGAGAAATGATTGGATCTTAACCAAATTTTGTATAAAAAACTTGGTAGCCCATATTAAAATACTCAAGGTTTTTGAACTTCTAATGACATTTTCTTCGGTGACGGAGGGCTCCAAATGTCTTTTTTCATATATGTTTAAGATATTTTTGCCATTCACTTTTTAACGATCTTGATAAATATATCCATGATGAAACTGAATTGAAATGTAAAGGTTTTTGAAATTGACATCTCGCAGCGAAAAAGCCCGGAGCCCCTTTATGTAGTTTTATTCACTATATTAGCTATATTAAAATTAGTTTAAGCGTTAGATAATGAGAAAATAAATGGATTTTGACTAAAGTTAGTATATAAAAAGTTAAGAACCTATAATATATTACTATAGGGCACTGAACTCCTAATGTCCATTCCCTCGGAGCTGGGGGCCCCAAATGTCATTTTTACTGCACGGTAACAATTTAATTCCCCATTCAATTTTACACGATATTGAGAAATTTAGCTTGAGTACAATGGCAATAAAAAACATTAAATTATCACTCATTTTTTGGCTGGGCCTCTTAATATCGTTTTTCCTTTTGTAAGTTTTTAATTATTAATTTATGTAACAGTTTGCTATTAAACTTGGACTTTTTTTTTCTCACTTCCCCGAAGGTTTATGGCATAATTCTTTTAAAACATACCAATCTTTGGTTTCTTTCAATTTATTCATTTTTAAAGAGATCGTTGCAACGCACGACGGGTCTGCTAGTGTTTAATAAACAAGGACGGTCTTAGTTCAAACTTGCACTGGAGTTCTCTTATAAGGGGTTGTCATTTCTCAGATCCGGAAAGCGTCATGTGTCCTTGGGAAATGCCATTATATTTTAGAATTATTTTTTTACCAATAAAGTTGTAAACTGGCTTTTGTCTTGGCCAGGTTAGATGAACTGACGTAAAAAAATTTTAAAAAAATTATTGAGATAAGTTCTCACATTTGATTAATATCTGAATGAAATTGGTGCAACAGAATAACCTCGGAATATCTATTAATAGATTTCCGACATTATCTTATCTTATCTATACAGACGCTCCTTCTATGCAGAAGATAATTGCGTCCACAGACGATAACAGATGATCGGTTGGCAAGTGATGTAGCGTTCACAGGCCACGGCTTTGTGGGTTCCACGCATTACCCAGCCGCCTAACTAGAGTTAGGTACCCATTCGGAGCTGGGTGACTCGGGGATGCCCTAGGCCCCGTGAACAAATCCTTGCCTTCACATGGATTCGAACCCGTGACCATCGCTACGCCAGTCGAGCGCGATGCCACTCGACCACTGCGTCGACATTATATGATAACTCATAAAGAAAACTCTTAAAAGCCAAATAGAAGTTATGATTCAAATGAATGTAGGAATCATTTTATACACAATTGATAGGATTTTAAAATATCAATTTACCAGCAGCTGTTCCCGTGTCACTGAGTGAAAAACTGCTGCCATAAAGGGTCATCAATATTTAACATAAAACTGCTGCCATAAAGGGTCATCAATATTTAACATAAAACTGCTGCCATAAAGGGTCGTCAATAATTAACACAAAACTGCTGCCATAAAGGGTCATCAATATTTAACATAAAACTGCTGCCATAAAGGGTCGTCAATAATTAACACAAAACTGCTGCCATAAAGGGTCAACAATATTTAACACAAAACTGCTGCCATAAAGGGTCATCAATATTTAACACAAAACTACTGCCATAAAGGGTCAACAATATTTAACACAAAACTGCTGCCATAAAGGGTCAACAATATTTAACACAAAACTGCTGCCATAAAGGGTCATCAATATTTAACATAAAACTGCAGCCATAAAGGGTCAACAATATTTAACACAAAACTGCTGCCATAAAGGGTCAACAATATTTAACACAAAACTGCTGCCATAAAGGGTCATCAATATTTAACATAAAACTGCAGCCATAAAGGGTCAACAATATTTAACACAAAACTGCTGCCATAAAGGGTCAACAATATTTAACACAAAACTGCTGCCATAAAGGGTCAACAATATTTAACATAAAACTGCAGCCATAAAGGGTCATCAATATTTAACACAAAACTGCTGCAATAAAGGGTCGTCAATAATTAACACAAAACTGCTGCCATAAAGGGTCGTCAATAATTAACACAAAACTGCTGCCATAAAGGGTCGTCAATAATTAACACAAAACTGCTGCCATAAAGGGTCGTCAATAATTAGCATAAAACTGCTGCCATAAAGGGTCGTCCATTATTAGCATAAAACTGCTGCCATAAAGGGTCGTCCATTATTAACATAAAACTGCTGCCATAAAGGGTCGTCCATTATTAACATAAAACTGCTGCCATAAAGGGTCGTCAATAATTAACATAAAACTGCTGCAATAAAGGGTCGTCAATATTTAGCATAAAACTGCTGCCATAAAGGGTCGTCAATAATTAGCATAAAACTGCTGCCATAAAGGGTCGTCCATTATTAGCATAAAACTGCTGCCATAAAGGGTCGTCCATTATTAACATAAAACTGCTGCAATAAAGGGTCATACTATTTTAACTGTAGACGGAGGGTGTGTACAAATACTAGATATAGAAGTGTTGAGGAAACTGATTTGTGATGGGGAGTACTTGTTATTAACGGGGCAGGTAAGGCTGACAAGTTATAACCAATAAAATCTTCGAACGAATTCAGTGGATCTCACCTTGTGAAAAATTAGACGGAACAATGTTAAATTACTCATGTGATCCGGAAATAACTGATGTTAAAAGTTGGGTTGAAATATTTGTTTACTGTTGCTACCGTCAACATTTCCTTGTGCTGAAGTTCTAGGTTTTCTATGTACCGCTAATGATACCACGTATACACCCATTTACACATGTAATGCAAGCAACCGATTCCTTTTCATCTATTTAAAAAAAATAAAAAATATTTGAAATATCTTTGAATCCCATGTTATTCTTGTTAATTGAGTTACATGAATAATAATTGAAGCCTATAAGAGAACACATACAATGGCCATCTGTTTAACATGGATACCATCGTGCTGGTGATGCGTGGTTTATTTATATAGAATAGTATGGATGGATACCACCGTGCTGGTGACGCGTGGTTTATTTATATAGAATAGTATAGATGGATACCACCGTGCTGGTGACGCGTGGTTTATTTATATAGAATAGTATGGATGGATACCACCGTGCTGGTGATGCGTGGTTTATTTATATAGAATAGTGTAGATGGATACCACCGTGCTGGTGACGCGTGGTTTATTTATATAGAATAGTATAGATGGATACCACCGTGCTGGTGACGCGTGGTTTATTTATATAGAATAGTATAGATGGATACCACCGTGCTGGTGACGCGTGGTTTATTTATATAGAATAGTATAGATGGATACCACCGTGCTGGTGACGCGTGGTTTATTTATATAGAATAGTATATATTCTTGAAACAAAGGTGCTGTGGCAACTCGGTTAACGATTGTGATAGGTTCTAGAGCAGTGCTTTTCAAAGTGGTGGTCCACGGACCGGCAACGGTCCGTGGGCGGTGGGCCATCCGCCGCCGGTCCCCAGAAATTATCAAAATAGTACAGAATTAAACAACCCCGTAAAAACAAAGTTTTTGACTATAAATCCCTTATAGATGAGACATAACTAAAAGTATTGATTATATTCAAACATTTACAGACTGAATCTGTCTTAACTCAACTTTGCATCATAACCCTAGTGGGGGGGGGGAGGGGTGGGTGGGGGGGAGAGGGGAAAAGTCTGGTCACCGATTCGCTTGACCGAGCTCAGAGTGACACGTAAAATGTAAACAAAAGCGCACCGTCGTTTCGTTGGGTCGCCTCAATGCTCAAACTTTCACGTGGCAAAAAAACAATAACAAATCGTGAATTAAAATTACATACCTCATATAAGGATAAACTAAAAATGCATTAATTTAATTACGGTACGTTCGATCGATCTGAAATTTTGATACGATGCATTGTTAGGTAAGACGGGTCCGTGTGCCAAATTTCAGTTCGATCGGATCATTGGAAGTGGGTCATTTTCGACTTTTGTTTTTCCGCCCGCCGAGCCCATGAGATGATGAGAGAGAGACAGAGAGAGAGACAGACAGAGAGAGAGAGACGCCGGTGAAGTTAATATAAGGGATTTAAAAAAATTGTCAATGCGGGGGAAATAGTGCACCGGTCCCTGGTGCAATGGAAAAAATTCCTTCCGGTCCGCCATACTAAAAAGTTTGAGAAGCACTGGTCTAGAGCAGAGCTTCTCAAAGTGGTTGTCCGCGGACCGGTGTCGGTCCGTGGGCCATCCGCCGCCGGTCCGCAGAAGTTCTCAAAATAGGATAGAAAAAAATTGTCAGTGCAGGAAAAATAGTGCGCCCGTCCCTTGTGCAATGGAGAAAATTCCTGCCGGTTCGCCATACTAAAAAGTTTGAGAAGCACTGGTCTAGAGTACATTTACTCGTGTTGGAATTGTGCGAACACTGTCATTTATTGCCAGCATATAATTCGAATCTGTGAATTAGAATTACCTTACCTTTCTGATGTTGAAAGGGGTTATATATAAATGTGTTTGATTCTATTCCTATTTCTTAGTGAAATATTTATAAAACAAAAGAGATGTGTGGTTTTAATTTCAATAAGATGCTGCTATATTTCATGGGGAGGGGGGGGGGCTATATATTGACATCAGTTCATTTAAATTGTAATAAAGTGGGGTGTGACTGTATCTTATCTTATCAGTTTACAGACGCTCCTTCTATACAGAAGATTATTGCGTCCTACGCTTATCTATAGTTTGTGTTTAGTCCTGCATTTTTATTAGAGATTTAAATGCTGATAAAGTGTTGGTTTTCCTGGATTCTTCAGGCAACCCATTACACGCCCGAATTCCGGACGGGAAGAAGGAAAACTTGTATGTGTTTGTTCTTGCATACGGAATAAGGAAGGTGTTTTTAACCTTATGTCTATCTGAGGGTTGTATTAAGTTATCTTTGTGTTGTATTTCTAAATTAGAATTAATTGCTTTATGTATTATTACTACTTTGCTTTTGGTTCTTCTATCCTCTAGTGTTTCAAGGTTTAATGATTTAACTAATGGTGTTATTCTTGTCAGTTTTGAATATTCTCCAGTGATGAATCTGGCAGCTCTTTTTTGAATTTGTTCTAGTTTATCAATGTTTTCTTTGGTGGATGGGTCCCATACAGAAGATGCATATTCTAGTACAGGTCTCACCAAAGTGAGGTAGCATTTTAGTTTTATATCTCTATTACATTTGTTAAAGTTTCTTTTTATAAAGCCTAAGGTTTTGTTTGATTTTTTAATAACTTCATTGACATGGGGATTCCATGATAGTTTCTCATTTATTAAGACTCCTAAGTATTTTGCATCTTTAGTTTGGGTCAGTTCTTTTCCATGAATGTAATATTTTGAATTTATTTGTTTCTTTTTCTTTGTTACTCTTAACAGTTGACACTTTTCTCGGTGGAAAGACATACTCCAGTTAGTTTCCCATTTTATCAATTCATCTAAGTCTTTTTGTAAAATTTTGCTGTCTTGTTCTGATTTAATTGTTCTATAGATTATACAATCATCAGCAAATAACCTAACTTTTGTAGCTGTTGAGATGTTGTTGGGTAAATCATTTATATAAATTAATAAGAAAAACCCGTAAAAAACCAAGTTTTTGACTATAAATCCTTTATGTACGAGAAGAATTTAAAAGAATGTTCATTATAATACGCAGCGCCAGACCATCCAGAAATACAAAATTGCAGTTGTGTCGTAAAACATGTTTAATATAATGCGCACCGATCAGGAATATGTTTATAAAAAGAGCTGTCAATAAAATACGCACCTTATTGCGCGACAGAAAGGTTGTTCAATATAATACGCACCGCGACGCTCTATCTCAAAAAATAGCATGATACATAGGAATAAATAAAATAATCTAAAAAATCAATAATTTAATTACGGTACATGCGATCGATCTTAAATTTTGACACATTGTTTTTATCATCGGTACGAAACTGCCTGCAAAATTTCAGCTCGCTATCTTGCGAGCAAGTGGGTTAAAAATCGATAAAAAGTTTTGGCGACAAGCAAGCAAGCAAGCAAGGTCGGTCGGTCGGTCGGCCGCAGACACCACGAGTTAATATAAAGGATTTAAAAAGAGTAAGGGACCTAGCACAGTTCCTTGTGGAACTCCTGAGTTAACCTTTATTGGTGCAGATTTAGATCCATTAAATATTACAGTTTGCTCCCTGCCCAAAAGGAAGTCTTGGATCCAGTGATGTAAGGAACCTGAGATTCCAAAGTAGTTAAGTTTTTTAAGTAAACTAAGGTGGTGAACTTTGTCAAATGCTTTTGAGAAGTCTAGTAATATTGTATCTATTTGATCATTTTTGTCTAAGCCTTTTGATAGTTCATCTATTAAACCTATTAATTGTGTTTCACATGATCTGTTTTTTCTAAAGCCGTGTTGATGTGGGCATAGGGCATTATATTTGTCAAGGTGGTTAACTATTCTACTATATATTATGTGTTCTAGTAATTTACAGGTGATACTAGTAAGTGATACAGGCCTGTAATTACCAGGGTCTGATTTATCCCCTTTCTTAAAGAGTGGAGTTACGTTAGCTAATTTCCAATCCTGGGGCACTTTACCCTGGTTTAGAGAGGCTTGAAAGAGAACTACAAGGATTGGGGACAGTTCATTGTAATCAGGCTAAACAACCAACTTATCTGCAAAAGGCCTTCCTCGGCGAACAAATGATTAGCAAACAAAAGAACGAACATATGGTAAAACTTATCTGCTGTGCGTTGTCCAAGAAGACATTAAGCAGAGACATATTTTTCGTTGATTTGTTGCATTTATCTTTTCAGGCTCTTATATCCTAACCAAAGTTGTTGTTTTTTAAATTTTAAATTTCAATAGTAGAAGTGGGTAAACAATAAATACTCAAGATATGAAACAGTTTAAAATTTGTGGGAACAATGTATAGACGTGAGACACACGAGGGTTTCATTAAAACAAAACTCAATAATAGTATCTTCTCGAAAAAGTAAATACTATATCCAACCTCTTCACGTGTATATCCACAATGGGCAAACCTATAGCCAACCTCTTCACGTGTATATCCACAATGGGCAAACCTATAGCCAACCTCTTCACGTGTATATCCACAAATAGGCAAACCTATAGCAAACCTCTTCACGTGTATATCCACAAATGGGCAAGCCTATAGCCAACCTCTTCACGTGTATATCCACAATGGGCAAACCTATAGCCAACCTCTTCATGTGTATATCCACAAATAGGCAAACCTATAGCAAACCTCTTCATGTGTATATCCACAAATGGGCAAACCTATAGCCAACCTCTTCATGTGTACATCCACAAATGGGCAAACCTATAGCAAACCTCTTCACGTGTATATCCACAAATAGGCAAACCTATAGCAAACCTCTTCACGTGTATATCCACAAATGGGCAAGCCTATAGCCAACCTCTTCACGTGTATATCCACAAATAGGCAAACCTATAGCAAACCTCTTCATGTGTATATCCACAAATGGGCAAACCTATAGCCAACCTCTTCATGTGTATATCCACAAATGGGCAAACCTATAGCAAACCTCTTCACGTGTATATCCACAAATGGGCAAACCTATAGCCAAAAAACACATAACTTCTTAACTGTGAGGAAATTATTTCCCAAACATCAAATGAAATTCTGTTATAATTACAAGAAGTAGACAGTAGTATCGCTTTGAGTGAAAGACACTCAATTGTTGGACGTGGGTGAGGCAGGAGTCGAGGTATCAAGTCGCGTGACTAACTTGACCAACCGCCTGCCTGCAAATATGGCTGAGGTAAACAAAATTAGTGCAATCTTTTATTGTCCTTTTTGTTTTTCTTCTTTCAAAATTAAATTTCTTAACTTGGAATATTTAAAAACTGGTCATTTGAGATTTGAAATGTGAGATTTTTGTGTTTCTGGTACTCTTCAGGGCCCGAGAATGAAGAAGGTTCCAGCATATCACGACCACGGTGTGGTATTGGACAAGGTTTCACTTCCGTAACTCCTACAAAGATGTGCATCAAGTTTGTCTAGTAGTCACTTTTATCAATTCACTTAGTAGAATAATTTTAATTTGGACTAAAAACATATCTATTTAATGCTATACAAACTTTAAAAAAAAACAAATAGATAAACTATCATCGCCTTTGGCTGGCAAGAGCGTAAAGCAAAAGCAGAAGAGAGTCATGGGTTCTATTATCGGTGCTGGCAAGGCCCCGGGCATTGTGCTAGCCACACACTCCCTTGCTCATTAGTGGTGGCTAAATAAAACTTGTGAACGCTACTTCACATGCCCCATAGTCCGTCATGGACTGGAAAGGGGGTTATATATATATATATATCGGAAAGGAATCTTGGAAGCGGATTAAAATATGTAAAAATTCTATTCAACGTTTTAACCAACCTCGCTCTGAGAGTCAACATTATATCAAAATCATCAACATTACATCGTCATTGGGGCTCATCCAAAAAAAATGCATTGTTGAATTTACTGGAAGTTCCTGGTCAGCGATGAATTGTACTGTTGGTAAAGAGTAGAAGATCGTAAGATACGATAGGATCAGATAAGATAAGTTAAGGTAAGTTAAGACAAGACTAAATAACTAAAATATGAACTAAGGAAATTATTTCTGTAGGGGGCCGTCCATAAAGTACGTCACGCTCCGAGGGGGAAGGGGAGGGGGTCTAAGAAAGTGTGACACTTTTTTACAGGGGGGAGTGGGGGTCTTGCCATGTGTGATGTCGCACATTTATTATTTTTAGTATTTTGTTTCTAATTTATTTATATTTTTTTTAGTAGAATTTAAATAGCTTTAAAAATAATTTTCAACAATTTTGTGAAACATTAGAATTAGTTTTATGTCAAAATAGCATTGAAATGTGTATCTCCTGAATGTGTTGTTCATAAATCTGAATTGGATACAGCAGGACTGATATCGAAGGATCAGGAATGGTTTGACAATCATGTTCGCACCAGCCAATATTTCACTCAAATTGTTATTAAATATCAGGACATGAAATGTTGCGACAAATCACGAAGCTCATATTTTATCGTTTTACCTTAAAGATTCTTCCCTCCTCCAATCCCAATCAACCAAACAAATGATGGACTCAAAGCTTAAGAAAAAGCAGATGCAGATTCTCATAAATTTCTTTCCTTGTTTGTAGCACAAATTCTCAAATTTGATGAAATTATGCCAAGATCAACAGGAGCTTTCAAAGTACAACCATATGATTACCAGCTTATTTGATCGACTTTGCAAAGTATGTCACTCATATTTTGCCTCACAAACAATGTTGAAGAAACATACAGGACAACACAGAGCTCGGGCTCAGGAGAATGTGCCCACCCAAACTGTTCAAGAATTAACTCAGATAAAACGCCTCCGTCCTTTGAGAATCACTTCTAGAAGTCAAAGAGAACCCATGGCAGTTATTGCCAGTGGAGAAAATGCACATACAGAGGCTGTTGAGTGGCTAGATGAGGACGAGTTGATCTGTCTGCAATTATCCTTCCAGGAAACGATGATTGTGAAAGATGGATGTCAGTCGAAACTATGGATGAACACAGATGATGTCCAGGGAATATTTTTGAATGAAATATAATTCATAGGACCATAATAAACAGATTAAATATAGCACAAGAGTTGGTCACATAATTTGTCACTCTAGTCTTTTTTTTTAGTCAAATTGTTTTGTTTCCTTTTTATTATGTAATTTTAAAAATCCGACTCCGGCTTCGGCTCCGGCAGGATTTCACTTCATAAATACGGCTGGCCGGTAGATCCCTAATTTATATATATATTCATAATAATAATGGCCCCGGAAAATCCGGAATCCGGCCATTTTAACAAATCTGATTCCAGCTCCAGCCGGATTTCGTTTCATAAATCCGGCCCACTTCAGCTCCAGCCGGATTTCAAAATTTTGAATCCGGTACATCCCTACTTTTAAGTGGAAATTTTATATTTTAATACAATTTAATAGTGAAGTTTATTTTAAGTATTAAATTAAATATTTTAATTAGGTGTTAAATTTGGAAAGTGTGACGTACTTTAGGGAGGGGGGGGGTCCCGAGATTTGTAACAGGGGGGAGGGGGGTCAAAAATGATCAAAAATGGCGTGACGTACTTTACGGCCCCTAGTCTAAAATCAGCGAAACAAATAAAAATAACATAAAAATGTATGATACAAACTAACTCTATTCATGATCATTGAGGTTATCAGCTGCACGGGCCTGTGCGTAAAATTTAACAGACGAGAGGAAAAGATGTTATAGAGCTTTAGCTCCTCAATGTAGGGAATAGATAGTTCCCCCATTGCCAGGATCGATTGAAACAGTCTTAAACAGGGTGAGATGGATCATGCACATTTTTTTTTACTTATAAACTTTTACAACATTTTTTTTTCTCCAAAAAAATAGTTCTTCAAATTAAGCATATTTAGTTTGTGTAGCTATTACTAGCTTGAAAAATTCTAAATTCTTAAAGAAAAGAGCTCTGCTTTAAATCCAATTCTATAGATCTACCACAAAGTCATTTTCGGATTTTTAAAGAGATTATTCATTTTTGAGTTCAAATTATCAAAGCACAACACACATTAAATTAAATGGTCATAACGTATGTTATTCTATTTTCAGGGGGGGGGGTATTCTTAATATTAAGAACAACACAACATTTTTATCCGTAATAAAACAAAACGACAAACAAAAACACCATCATTAGTAGTTTGTTCGTAATTAGATTGTCATGACGACATGTCGTGTAAGAGTAATGGCTTTGTTAAGCGGTGTTATCTTATTACCCTCATCAAGCGCAGACGTCGATACTAATCATCTTTTGCAGTGATCCTCAACTTATATGCTGTCTGCCCTGCGAGGACAATGAATGCCCACTCGACCGTGTGCTTGTCATTATAAAGGGTTGGGAGTTCAGCCAAGTAGAATGGAACCAATTAAACAGGGCATGGGTAAGAATGAAAATAACGACAACACAACATTGAACGTATCGACGAAAAGCCTTCAACAGAGAGCAAACAAATCACACGAGTAGAAAAAACAAAATGGAAAACACAGCTGTGATGAATAATCCGATAAGATATCTATCAAAAAGTGTGTGAACCATTCTGACCTACTGATATCTAACACTGCTGACATCTGACCTGCTGGCCCCTGACCTGCATATCTCTAGCCTGCTGATCTCTGACATACTGACCTTTGACTTGCTGACCCATGACCTGCATATCTCAGACCTGTTGAGCTCTGCCCTACTGACATCTAACCTGCTGACCTCTGGCCTACTGAACTTTGACCTGCTGATCTCTGACCTGCTCATCTTTCTGAAATCCAACGTGGTCTCTTGTTTTCCTTGCTTTTTGTCTTAGTTGAATTTGAGCCTTTAGTCCATGACATTACTTTGAATTTAGTCCTGGGTCGACAAACACTCAGCAGTAAGGGGTCAAATTTTTCGGATGCACATATTTTTAAAGTTGTTCCATACGTCAATGCGTGCACCGTGTGTGTGTTTGTCATTGGGTGCACCTTGTGTATGTATCAATGGGTGCACCTTGTCTATCGGTCATTTTGGCGTACCTTGTCTATCTGTCAATGTTTGGCAAGCGAGCACGTGACTTTTGGAGCCTTTTGCTCATTTCAAGGGTGTGTATTCCCAACATTCAATTTTGAACACAATTTCCTATGGAAAAAATTGCGTTTATATATTTGAAATATCTGTCCTGTCTGTTCGAGCTTGATCATGCAACTCCTCCTGAACCATACCAGATAGAGGGTTCGGGTCTATTGCAAATATGTTAAGGAGGTCCCAATGATGTGCACGGGCCAAAAAGAAATACCGAAAAGGTTTAATGGATTTCCTGAAAAATCCACGCACAAAAAAAACGAAAAAATATCAGTATTTTGAAAATTTCTCGCGAACCATAAAATCTATCGGGTTGAAACAACCGCCAAACGATAGTTGATAATATTTAGAACAATGTTGGAGAAGTAAATTTTAAAAAAATCTCTTTTCGTTCGACTCCCATAATTTTAGCAGCAATTTTTAAATAGCAAATGTTTGTTTAGTTTAAGAATTATTTATTTGAAATGACTTTTAATGTAATCTAGAGTGATTTCCCTTGAATAAAACAATCGGATATTCTTTTTTGAAAATTGCGTTTAAATACTCATTCTAGTTTTTATTTTAAAAAAATTTCATGCGTCATTTCTTTTTTGTTTTGTTTTTTGCTTCCTTAACTATCTGAGGCTCTTTGCAACTGTTATAGTAGGAGTTGCAGGTGCTTCAGTGACAGCCCTGGTCACACTTGACTGAGTACCTGTACGAGAAATATAGGTTAGTTCTATATGAGTACCACTACTAGAAACATACGTTCGTGATATGTGGTACCCACAATACAGACATAGAAATAGATTAGTCTACGTTATTACCAGCACTACAGACATAGAAATAGATTAGTCTATTTGAGTACCAACATCAATGTTCCCTTTAAGCTGCGCGGTCGCGCAGATATCTGACCGACGCAGCGCAGCAGTTTATAATTATCGCGCAGCAAATTTTTAAAAAAGATTGTTTTAAAAAATGGATGCTGCGCAACTTTGCACGCGAGTTTTTTTTCTATTTGAACATGGACCAACGAATCTTAGATGGAACATTGACCAACACCGCAGACATGGAAGTATTTTAGTTTTGTGAGTGTTTATACTACATAGTATAAAATTACAATCTGAAGTATTAAGTTGTTTTTTTCGCCTCAATTCATTATACTGTCTGTCACCACAGGAGGCTGTTAAAATGGCGTTGACTATTTACTATACAAGAGAAACGATTAATGAGCTGAGAAAAATTAGATTCAAATAATATTAAATTAAATTAGATATACATGCCGGTGCTTAATCTACTTAAGAAACGATATTTATGAAATGTAAGTCAGCAAGGTGTATATATGATATTAAAAAGATAAGATATATTTTTATTCATATAAGGTAATAAATGAGAGAAATAAGAAACGATAATAGAGAGAGAGAGAAATTTTAAAGAAATAATGATTGACAAAAAAAAGAGATAAAATGAGATAAAATGAGACAGATGATCGAGATGTGAGGATCCCTGTTCCCTGAGTTTTAATGAGCCACTCGCTATTACGACTAATCTGCTGGTATCTAAGTATATCTAATAGAATACCTAGCTACTCTCTGATGGCCCGGTTTAGACGCGGAGACACAAAAAACTCCCCCAACACGAGCGATTATGTCATACACGGCCACTACAACTTCAAACAAGCCAAGAAATTGCCCCCGCGCTGAAAGGTCGTGAAAATAAGATTCCACTTCGATTGCCGTGTTTTTTGCCAGTGGGACCCCGAGCCCACATCGAGACGTTAGTGACATTACCGGTAAAAATAAATAATGATAATGGCGGCAATGACGAAAATGAGTCAGTCGATAATCGCTTCAATATGTCTGAGTGACTTTTTTTTGGTTCTTATTCTTTTTCTTTCTCGTCTCGTTTAGTCATACGCTAGGGTGTTAACTTCTAGTGGCCCGATACCTTTGTCTCATCGTTGTAAATATTCCATTACAGTCTCGGTGCAAATAGTGATCGATTTTTCAATTTTAAATTCAGCTTATGTGATTCAAGAAGGAAAAAAAACTTTTAGAAACTTTTTAAAAAGAAATATATTATTATTATTTTTTAAACAAACAAGTTTTTGACAATAAATCCGTTATGTATGAGACATAACTAAAAGAATGTTCATTACAATAAGCAGCGCAAGACCATCCAAAAATACAAAATGTTGGTTATGTCTCGGAAAACATGTTTAATATAATGCGCACCGATCGGTAATATATTTTTTAAAAAGTATTGTGTATATAATACGCACCTTATTACGCGACAGGAAAGGTTGTTCAATATAATACGCATCGCAACACTCTAGCACAAGAATTAACTTGATACATAGAGATAAATAAAATAATATAAAAATGCAATAATTTAATTACAGTACATGCGATCGATCTGAAATTTTGATATATCGTTTTTATCATCGGCACGAGTCTGCCTGCAAAATTTCAGCTCGCTAGCTTACGAGGAAGTGGGTTAAAAATCGATCCAAAGTTTTTTCGGCAAGCAAGCAAGTAATCACGGGCTCAAACAGACACCACAAGTTAATATAAAGGATTTTTTTAAAAAAGTTATTATCATTTTTTCATTCTACATAATAATTGATCGTAATTTGTAGTATGACTAATGTTAACTTTTATTTAAAAAATAATAATAAATGAGGCATTAATTCCTTTAGGTATCGTCTTTTCTGTTACGTCTGAAACGTGTTTAATTTGTGTTTTGTTTTCTTCTTAAATGTTATTGATGGGATCAAAGTGCGCCTGGGTGCGTCTCTCTCATGCTTAGGGATGAGTTGACTTGGACAGTTGGTTGTTGGTTGTTGTTTGTTTTTTTTTGTTTTTGTTTGGCGGGGGTGGCAAAAGTATCAGGCTGCCACAGTCGAAACAAATAGCCAGCTACGCCTCTGCGTGCAGTGGCGGCGAGATCGGTCGGCAGCAGGATTTTCTTTCGCGGAAGTTAAGTTTAAAAAAATCCAGAGCCTTGATACTGCTACATTAGAGCATTTACTACTTTGTAGTACTCGCCCAGGTGTAAGAGTACCGTACCTTATGTTCTATTACAACTGCCTTATTTTATAAAAATTGAACGTGTAGTTAGAAGGTGCCGTGATCTTTGATTGGTCAATGTTTTTCTTACTTTGGTGAAACTATCGATGTGTATGAGGAGATTCGTCGTTTTTGTTGGTGAGGGCGGAAAATATAGAATGTTGGTATGTTGGATGTTATATAATGTTGGGATGTTGGATGTTATAGAATGTTGGGATGTTGGATGTTATAGAATGTTGGGATGTTGGATGTTATAGAATGTTTAGGTTTTGGATGTTATGGAATGTTGGGATGTTGGATGTTATAGAATGTTGGGATGTTATAGAATGTTTGGATGTTGGATGTTATAGAATGTTTGGATGTTGGATGTTATAGAATGGTGGGATGTTGGATGTTATAGAATGTTGGGATGTTGGATGTTATAGAATGGTGGGATGTTATAGAATGTTTGGATGTTGGATGTTATAGAATGTTGGGATGTTATAGAATGTTGGGATGTTATAGAATGTTGAAATTTTGGATGTAGGGACAACGTTGGGGTTGTTGTGTGCAGCCATAAGATGCTCAGGGTACAGGCTGGTAATGTTAGCGTCAATGCTCAGGGTACATGCTGTTGATGTTAGTACATAGTAAGTATGGGAACAGAAGTTAGCATGGAATCGTGACTATGAGTAAAGGGGGCACAAAAACGATTGATGTTCTTTATGCATGTTTGTTTGTGTCGTGGACATAAACTGTTGATTGTGTGTGTATGTGTGTGTGTGAGTTTGTGTGTGTGTGATTGTGTGTGTTGTTGTTGTTGTTTTAATGGGGCAATATTCCCTCTAAGGTTCGTAATTCCGTGTGGAAAGCTGCACAGCATCCATTTTTTTGTGCACTATTTTTACAAAATTTGCTGCGCAGTCTTCGGTCAGATATCTGCGCGGCCACGTAGCCGCGCAGCTTAAAGGGAACATAAGCAATAAGATCACAAAAGGTACAAAGTATTTTTAGACTTTTAGATGTATAGAGCAATAGATAGATATGACGAAACAGTCTTAATAAAGGCTATCTGGATTAGTGTGCGTGTAGGGGAGAAGGTGGAAGGTGGTAAATGTTGGGAGTAATACAAGTAATACACTGGTTGGTTTAGGAGTACGGCAGCCTGGAACAGTCGTGCGGTGTTCAGTGGTTAGGTGGGTCGTCATGAAAGGGACAGCGTAAGGATAGAGTTTGAGATGTGGTTAATAACTTGGATAGTGTGTGTGTGTTGGTTGTTATGGAAGGTCAGATAGGAAAAGTAGATAGACACTTAAGTACATACGAAAATAAACTAAAGGACAGAATGAGGGTGTACAGAGGAAGATATGAGAGAGAAGGTTGGGTTGACAGGAGGAAAGAGGATGGAGTAGAAAGTCGTGGCTGTGGGATGGTGTTAGAAATGATCTTACTGAAGACAATGGAGATTGAGGAAAGAGACATTATTCTTTATCTTTCCTTTTTTAAGGACCGACGCCCAATTCGTTGATCATTGTGGTTTGACTATACTTACAGCCTATACATCTGGGAAGATGTTTCTTTGCAGGGTTTCTCATCGTGGGGGGTGAGGGGGTAGTGACAGGTGGTTGGAGAATAGGGGGCATCAGAAACAAATGCTTCAATTGATGTCGCCTCAATGGGTCCTTTTGGAAGCTTGTTCCAGTCACTAATCTATCTACGCAGGTATCTCGCAACTCCAGTAATTTGTTCATGTTTTCTTTTTATACGTCACCAATACAGCTCCGTGGATATAAAGAAATAATCCAAGGATTAGGTGACATCCAGAGCCCCACACCTTACACACAACTGAAATTGCTCAATGACGGCTCCCGTTGGCCATGATCATCCATGTGACGCTAATTAGACCTTGTCCCGAGAAATGACGGGTTACACAGCTAGTGCTAATGACGACACTAGTTATTTTATTGTATTGCCTCGTTTCCTTCTCACCTTGGTTTTATATGGTTTTTTTTTAATATTCTTCTTTCCTATCCCAGCTCCAATCCTGGAGATTGTCATTAGCCTATGTGATTAGTACTAATTAACGATTTTCTTTCAAGCGCCATCTTCAGTGTCATTAATTCTACTTCCCATTTGTCAAGAGTTGTTCTTTTTTAAATGAGATTTGTTTTTTAAGGTATAGAACGCATTTCGTTATTGTTAATATTCTGTGGCGAAACAAATTTGTTGAGAATTTTGATATTTCAGGTGTGTCGTCACACGTCAGGTTTACCGTGTCATGTGTCAGGTATGTTATGACTATTATGACATTCTGGGTAGATTGCAATGTCACGTTTGTTATAACATTCCGGGGATAGTATAATACGATTCGTCTTGTGACAGGTCTGGATTTCTTGTGACAAGCCCTTGGGTTAAGTCGATATGGTAATGACATCTCATTTCACTCAGGTATGTGGAATGACATGTCAGGTACATTGTGTTTAATGTCATCTGTGATGTCACAAACTGTGTGTATTGCCAGATATCATTTTGCTGAAGTACATTTGAACGGAGTAAATTAAATTGATATTTGAATGATTTTATGAGCGATCTTAGCACATGTTTCAATATTAGTAGGATTGTTTCAATATTAGTAGGATTGTTTCAATATTAGTAGGATTGTTTCAAGGATTGTTCTGGGCTATCTTGGTATATGAGCAACAAACATAACACACACAAACACATAACGCAAACATTACAGACATGAGCATAATTGACACATACGCACATACATTGTTGTTGTTGTTGAGCCTTCTCGTCTATGAGGAGCATCCACCGATCATCGTCGGCGTCTGCGGTTCCTCCAAGGGCATAGGCCACCTACGAGAGACCTCCAGCCATCTCTATCCTGGGCCAGCTTCTCCAGGATCTTCCATTCATGACCATTTCTCTTGATGTCTGTCTCCAATTCTCGGCGCCACGTGTTTCTTTGACGGCCTCTTTTCCGCTTACCCTGTGGGTTCCATTTCAGGGCTTGCCTTGTTGTATTAGAAGCAGGTTTTCTTACGGTATGGCCAATCCACCTCCATCGCTTCTGGAGAATCTCTTCCTCAATGGGCTTCTGTTTTGTCCGCTGCCACAGTTCCCGGTTGCTGATTTTGTCCGGCCAGTGAATTCTGAGAATCCTTCTTAGACAATTGTTGATGAAGGACTGGATTCTGGTCTGGTTTACGGCAGTTGTTCTCCGTGTCTCGGCTCCATATAGCAGCACAGGTTTCACTATAGCGTTAAAAAATCCTTACGTTTAACTTGCTGCCTAAGTTGTTGGAGACCCAAACATTCTTGAGTTGCTGGAAGGCTGCTCTTGCCTTTAACGCAAACATTACAGACATGAGCATAATTGACACATACGCGCATACATTACACACGCGTACTAACATCACACACCGCGCACATATTACGCACACACACGCAAACATAATAGACACGCAAGCATTAAACACACGCAAATATTACTCACGCATAGAAGCATTACACACCAACAACACATAACATGACCATGACGCAAACATTACACACGCGTACATATTTACATACCAATGATACCAATTACACACATTACACATACACTAATTAAAGACAAAAGCATACATTACACACGCGCATTCATTACACACACAAATGTAAACGTTACACTTACACTCATTACACACAAGCATACATTACACACAAGCATACATTACACACGCGCATTCATTACACACACGCATTCATTACACACAAGCATACATTACACACGCGCATTCATTACACACACGCATTCATTACACACAAGCATACATTACACACGCGCATTCATTACACACACGCATTCATTACACACAAGCATACATTACACACACACAATCATTGATTACAAACACCGGTTCGTTATCGCATACCCATACCGACATGAACACACACATAAACAAGAATTATTTCGTTTACAACCGGTTGATCAGATCATGTCATTGTACCTGGTCCTCATAATTTTATCTCCAGACTTAATTACGGCCAAACATAAATCTGACCCAACAGGTGGCACTCCCCTCATCCGACCCACCTGGTGAGGAAGGTCGTAAATCGAACTGTGCGCTCACCTCCAGGAAAATGGAGGGGACAGCACTCGACAAGACAGCCTCGCGCTTTAATGAATCTTTCATCTACCGCCAACTCGTGCTGTTAAAATTAGCAGAATAAAAAATGATGATAATAAAGGTAATTGAAGTGCTCAATTAGCCGCCTTCAGTTGTCAGATTGTGTGACGTGGAGCAGAGACCTAAATGGTGTGCGATACCGGATGGAATTGTCAGACTCGATTACACGACACGAATGTTAATGAATATGTTGTGTTAATGAGTCAAACACACATGCAGCACAGTGTGTTGCCTGTCGTTGACAAACATAAGTTTTTTTAAAAACTAAATATAAGATGCATACCACACAGTGGCGTAGCCGGATTTACGGACTGTAGGGGGCAAGATAAGATTTCAGACTCCCCACGCCCCAATTTTTGACAAAGATCCTCTATTGTTGCCCCTAAAATTTACGAAAAATCTGCCAACTTGTGCATAACACCCCCCCACAGTTCCCTTTTATTACCCCACTGCTACCATCTAAAATGTTTTTACTTAAGATGACCGGTGTCATTAATACTGTAGCGTCGTTTATCGGCGTGTTCTGTTGATGCGTAGGTTTGTATGAAGTGTGATCATTCTTTAAAATACTTCAAGTGGTGGTCTGACGGACCATATAGTTGGTGGACTAACAGTTTCAGGTCCTTTCATTTGTTGACTAACAGTTTCAGTCCTTTCATTTGTTGACTAACAGTTTCAGGTCCTTTCATTTGTTGACTAACAGTTTCAGGTCCTTTCATTTGTTGACTAACAGTTTCAGGTCCTTTCATTTGTTGACTAACAGTTTCAGGTCCTTTCATTTGTTGACTAACAGTTTCAGGTCCTTTCATTTGTTGACTAACAGTTTCATGTCCTTTCATTTGTAGACTAACAGTTTCAGTCCTTTCATTTGTTGACTAACAGTTTGAGATCGTCCAGCGACCAACACGTCATTTCGAAATGTTCCAATTACCTCTAAGGTACATGCAAAACCACGCTTTACATGATGCGTATAATCTTCTTGATTTCTTCACGAGTAAAGAGTGGTGTCTATACCTTCAGAGTGTGCTACACTGGCAGGGGTGTCTACCTTCAGAATGTGCTACACTGGCAGGGGAATATACCTTCAGAGTGTGCTACGCTGGCAGGGGTGTCTACCTCCCGGAAGTTATACCTCAATAGGGTACTGAAGGGGACACTCTAAATCCATTGGCTGCTCCACATGCAGCAGGTGTTCTACCAACAGTTTTACCTCTACCTACAAAGGGTGTTCTACCTACAAAGGGTGTTCTACCTACAAAGGGTGTTCTACCTACAAAGGATGTTCTGCCTACAAAGGATGTTCTACCTACAAAGGGTGTTCTACCTACAAAGGGTGTTCTACCTACAAAGGGTGTTCTACCTACAAATAGTTTTCTACCTACAAAGGGTGTTCTACCTACAAAGGATGTTCTGCCTACAAAACGTGTTCTACCTACAAATGGTGTTCTACCTACAAAGGATGTTCTGCCTACAAAGGGTGTTCTACCTACAAATGGTTTTCTACCTACAAAGGGTGTTCTACCTACAAAGGATGTTCTGCCTACAAATGGTTTTCTACCTACAAAGGGTGTTCTACCTACAAAGGGTGTTCTACCTACAAAGGGTGTTCTGTCTACAAAGGGTGTTCTGCCTACAAAGGGTGTTCTACCTACAAAGGGTGTTCTACCTACAAAGGGTGTTCTACCTACAAAGGGTGTTCTACCTACAAAGGGTGTTCTGCCTACAAAGGGTGTTCTACCTACAAAGGGTGTTCTACCTACAAAGGATGTTCTGCCTACAAATGGTTTTCTACCTACAAAGGGTGTTCTACCTACAAAGGGTGTTCTACCTACAAAGGGTGTTCTGCCTACAAAGGGTGTTCTGTCTACAAAGGGTGTTCTACCTACAAAGGGTGTTCTACCTACAAAGGATATTCTGCCTACAAATGGTTTTCTACCTACAAAGGGTGTTCTACCTACAAAGGGTGTTCTGCCTACAAAGGATGTTCTGCCTACAAAGGGTGTTCTACCTACAAATGGTTTTCTACCTACAAAGGGTGTTCTACCTACAAAGGATGTTCTGCCTACAAAGGGTGTTCTACCTACAAATGGTGTTCTACCTACAAAGGGCGTTCTACCTACAAAGGGTTTTCTACCTACAAAGGGTGTTCTACCTACAAAGGGTGTTCTACCTACAAAGTTTGCTAAGTCACACACCTCTCATTTATCAAATACTCTCATCTTTCATATGCCTCTCATATATCATATGCCCCTCATCTTTCATGTCTCTCATCTTTCATATGCCTCTCAATTATCATATGCCCCTCATCTTTCATGTCTCTCATCTTTCATATGCCTCTCAATTATCATATGCCCCTCATCTTTCATGTCTCTCATCTTTCATATGCCTCTCAATTATCATATGCCCCTCATCTTTCATGTCTCTCATCTTTCATATGCCTCTCAATTATCATATGCCCCTCATCTTTCATGTCTCTCGTCTTTCATATGCCTCTCATTTATCATATGCCTCTCATTTATCATATGCCACTCATTTATCATATGCCTCTCATTTATCATATGCCTCTCATTTATCATATGCCTCTCATTTATCATATGTCTCTCGTCTTTCATTTGCCTCTAGTTATAGCAGTATCACAGGAGCACATTAATCAATATTTGGTGCTGGTCAAATCTAGTTAAAAATTCGCGTGAAGTAACATACCAATAACATTGGAAATAATTTTTATGGCTTTGTTTTATCTTTGTTTTGTTTTGTTTTTTCAATTTAAAATATAAGAATAATACATTTTTGTTCTTGATTCCGTAAAAACATATTGGGAGATATAGCAATTTAAAAACAAAAACAAAGGTACACTTAGATGGTGCCGACTGTTGTTTAAGGTCATCATTTTGTGGACTGTAATATCTTACAGGACATAGTGGACATAGACATCTTATAGGACCTAGTTGACATAGACATCTTATAGGACTTAGTTGACATAGACATATTATAGGACTTAGTTGACATAGACATCTTATAGGACCTAGTTGACATAGACATCTTATAGGACCTAGTTGACATAGACATCTTATAGGACCTAGTTGACATAGACATCTTATAGGACTTAGTTGACATAGACATCTTATAGGACCTAGTTGACATAGACATCTTATAGGACCTAGTTGACATAGACATCTTATAGGACTTAGTGGACATAGACATCTTATAGGACCTAGTTCACATAGACATCTTATAGGACCTAGTTCACATAGACATCTTATAGGACCTAGTTCACATAGACATCTTATAGGACTTAGTTGACATAGACATCTTATAGGACTTAGTTGACATAGACATCTTATAGGACCTAGTTCACATAGACATCTTATAGGACTTAGTTGACATAGACATCTTATAGGACTTAGTGGACATAGACATCTTATAGGACCTAGTTGACATAGACATCTTATAGGACCTAGTTGGCATAGACATCTTATAGGACTTAGTGGACATAGACATCTTATAGGACCTAGTTGACATAGACATCTTATAGGACCTAGTTGACATAGACATCTTATAGGACTTAGTTGACATAGACATCTTATAGGACCTAGTTGACATAGACATCTTATAGGACTTAGTGGACATAGACATCTTATAGGACCTAGTTGACATAGACATCTTATAGGACCTAGTTGACATAGACATCTTATAGGACCTAGTTGACATAGACATCTTATAGACCTAGTTGACATAGACATCTTATAGGACTTAGTTGACATAGACATCTTATAGGACCTAGTTGACATAGACATCTTATAGGACTTAGTGGACATAGACATCTTATAGGACTTAGTTGACATAGACATCTTATAGGACTTAGTTGACATAGACATCTTATAGAACCTAGTTGACATAGACATCTTATAGGACCTAGTTCACATAGACATCTTATAGGACTTAGTTGACATAGACATCTTATAGGACTTAGTTGACATAGACATATTATAGGACTTAGTTGACATAGACATCTTATAGGACCTGTTGACATAGACATCTTATAGGACTTAGTTGACATAGACATCTTATAGGACTTAGTTGACATAGACATCTTATAGGACCTAGTTGACATAGACATCTTATAGGACCTAGTTGACATAGACATCTTTTAGGACCTAGTTGACATAGACATCTTATAGGACTTAGTTGAAATAGACATCTTATAGGACTTAGTTGACATAGACATATTATAGGACTTAGTTGACATAGACATCTTATAGGACTTAGTGGACATAGACATCTTATAGGACCTAGTTGACATAGACATCTTATAGGACCTGGTTGACATAGACATCTTATAGGACTTAGTTGACATAGACATCTTATAGAACCTAGTTGACATAGACATCTTATAGGACTTAGTGGACATAGACATCTTATAGGACATAGTTGACATAGACATCTTATAGGACTTAGTTGACATAGACATCTTATAGGACATAGTTGACATAGACATCTTATAGGACCTAGTTGACATAGACATCTTATAGCACCTAGTTGACATAGACATCTTATAGACCTAGTTGACATAGACATCTTATAGGACTTAGTTGACATAGACATCTTATAGGACCTAGTTGACATAGACATCTTATAGGACCTAGTTGACATAGACATCTTATAGGACCTAGTTGACATAGACATCTTATAGACCTAGTTGACATAGACATCTTATAGGACTTAGTTGACATAGACATCTTATAGGACCTAGTTGACATAGACATCTTATAGGACTTAGTTGACATAGCCATCTTATAGGACTTAGTTGACATAGACATCTTATAGGACCTAGTTGACATAGACATCTTATAGGACCTAGTTGACATAGACATCTTATAGGACTTAGTTGTAATAGACATCTTATAGGACCTAGTTGACATAGACATCTTATGGGACTTAGTTGACATAGACATCTTATAGGACCTAGTTGACATAGACATCTTATAGGACCTAGTTGACATAGACATCTTATAGGACTTAGTTGACATAGACATCTTATAGGACTTAGTTGACATAGACATCTTATAGGACTTATTTGACATAGACATCTTATAGGACTTAGTTGACATAGACATCTTATAGGACTTAGTAAACATAGACATCTTATAGGACTTAGTTGACATAGACATCTTATTGGACTTAGTTGACATAGACATCTTATAGGACCTAGTTGACATAGACATCTTATAGGACCTAGTTGACATAGACATATTATAGGACTTAGTGGACATTGAGTACTTATAGGACATTGTGGACATTGAAATATTATAGGACAAAGTGGACATTAACATCTCAAAGGACATAGTGGACATTGAAATCTTATCGGACATAGTGGATATTGTAGGGCACAGTAGACAGTAACATTTGATTGGACATGGTGGACAGTTACATTTCATAGAATGGACAGTAACATTTTATTGGACATGGTGGACAGTTACATTTTATAGAATGGACAGTAACATTTTCAAGACTTGACATTACAATTTTATAGAATGGATATAACATTTTATAGGACATGTGGAACAGTAACATTTTTTTTAGAAATTACAGTAGCATTTATATGACAACGGGGACAGTCATGTTTTTCAAGGGATAAATGACGATAACATCCTATAGGACATACGCCATGTCGTCTCTATCCTGCAGTCCACCACAGCTCTTGCAGACATTTTCGACAGCTGCAGCCCCCCACCGCCTCCCACCGCACCTTCAAATAAAAATGGCGCAGACGATTCCTCCCCCTTGCCTCTCCAACAGTGGCACATCTTCAATTTTTGTGTCCTCCCGTTTTTTCCTCTCCCCTCGCGACCCACTCGTCTGTCGATTTCAATCTCATCTATTTAGTCTGTACGAGCATGTTCTCGCCAAACCCCCATTTTTTTTCTCCAATCCTCGCCAGCAACTCGCGCTAACGGGAGGGCGATACTTCAGTTGCGTTTTGTTCCGCTTCTTAAACCTCGTCTTCCGATATCACACCGCGCGTGTCCGTGGTGGTGGTGGTTGCTGGTGGTTGTTCAAGTATTTCAAACAAACGCAATCACACCAAGCGAAGAATGCACAAATAAGAAACAGCAACAACAAAAGTTGTCAACCCCCTTATCCTGTTAATTCGCCCGCGCGACCCCTACCCGCTTAATGGTGCGCCCCTCCCTGCCCCATACCGCCTCCCTGCCGAGCGGAGCCGTGGCTCCCGTGGCCCAGTACGTGAGTGAGGGGCCCATCAACTCTCTCCGAACTGATTTGTTTCAGCGCGGCAGACGACCAACCCGTCTCGCGCTGGAGTTTTAAAAAAAAATAGGAAAAAAAAAGAAAACGGGGAAAGAACAAGAAAAGAAAAATCCCCCAAACAACTAGAATCGAGAGAAAGGGCTTTTGTCCCTCGGCACGCATGTGTACATTTTCTGGTGTTGCCCATCAACACGTGCATCCTCGTGCATTGCCTCACGCCTTCATGTTTTAATTTTTTTTCTATTTTCTTGTGTTATTAAATCAACTTCTCTGAGTTTAGTAACTTTTAACAAATGTGATATTTTATGATTTGTTCAGTTGTCACAATCATCTTCAGTTGGGGAGACAAATAGGCTTCGTGTTTTCAGACGCCCGTGGGGGCATTGTTTTGTTGTTTTGTTATTTAGTTGATTTTTCTCACTCTGACGTGGAAAGTGACAAGTTGGATTTGTTTCGTTTTAAAATGTGTTCAAGGATTTTAAAATAAATTTGTGGGTGTGAGTGTTTTTTTATATTAATTTTTTTAAATTTTAATTTAATTTTTTTTATGATTGAAAAATTCAAACGGAAGCAAGATCGAATGTTATGAGAAAAGAAATTCATGATTCATGACACAATTCTATGGATTAATTTCTAACATCTTCTTAAACAGCCCTCGGACAAGTCTCGGTGTTTGTTTAGAGATAGTTTATGACTTCTTTTATTTTATTTATTTTATTTTTTCTTCCTTTTTTTCAACACAGTGAAATTTTAAAAAGAGAGAATAATTTTTGAGCTAATTATTATTTTATTTTATTGTTTAAATTTATTCTTACTTTTAAAAAAAATTAAATCAAATTACTGTAAGTTATGAATTTTTCACCGACAACAAACCATCTGTGTGTAGGTCAGTCAGTTCATCTGCGCGCGAGCATGCGTGCGTCTGGGGACCAACCTGGACGTGCTATCGATTAATTAAAGTGTTGGATCTATCGCCTGCTGGACACCGGTCATTTCTTGGGATACGTCCGTCGCAACGGCTTATCAACTCTCAGGTAAGACGAACTGTTTTGTTTATTATTGACTGCGCGTGCTGCTAGGTGTAGTAGACAGTAACGTCGGGGAACTCTGTAAGCTTTGCGACGCTTAAGTCAAATGTGAACACGTATCGAAATACTACCGGTAGCTAGGAGGATTAATCATGGCATGTTGTTATAGACTTTAGACTTCGGGCGATGTATCCAATGGGTATCTTGGTTGTAACAGTTCAAATATAAACAAGTCGCAATTCATGACGAGAACGGCCTATTTAACTATGTTATCATTACTAATACTACTACCATCGTTTATTTGGAAATCAAATAACAATAAGTTGGAAACAAAAATTAATTTGGTCGACAATAATATATTGTTGAGAATATTTGTTTTTTACTTGTTGACCGAGTGCGTAGAACGCCGTTTTTTATATTAGAATATCGGAAAACACTAATTACTTGGATAAATGTAATACATTCTGTGGAAATCACGGTTAATATAGATACACTGTAACGCACTTGACATAATAGGGATACATTGTAACACACTTGACATAATAGGGATACGATGTAACACACTTGACATAATAGGGATACATTGTAACACACTTGACATAATAGGGATACATTGTAACACACTTGACATAATAGGGATACATTGTAACACACTTGACATAATAGGGATACGCTGTAACACACTTCACATAATAAGGATAAATAATTTTAAAAATAAAAATATATACTGGTTATTTAGGCTTCTGTCATAAATTATGCTGCTTTGAAATTATAGCTAATTTAGGAAACTATTGTAAATTGTTAATTTAGAAAACCTTTGCAAAATATCATACAGATTATATACACAGTTAATTTAGGAAACCATTGCAACTTTGGTTACATATATAATATTTACACAACTAATTTAGAAAGATATCATACATTTGCCATATACATATATATAATATATACATAAATACACAACTAATTTTGGCAGCTATTATAAATTTGATGTATAAATATATATACAATTAATTTAGGCAGCCATTGTAAATCATCAAGCATTCACTAACATTTATTTGATATGACATTTATAAAACATAGTTGGTAGGCAGTAAATTATTGTAATTTTTGTTACATTTATAAAACATAGTTGGTAGGCAGTCAATTATTGTAATTTTTGTTACATTTATAAAACATAGTTGGTAGGCAGTAAATTATTGTAATTTTTGTTACATTTATAAAACATAGTTGGTAGGCAGTAAATTATTGTAATTTTTGTTACATTTATAAAACATAGTTGGTAGGCAGTCAATTATTGTAATTTTTGTTACATTTATAAAACATAGTTTGTAGGCAGTCAATTGTTGTAATTTTTGTTACATTTATAAAACATAGTTTGTAGGCAGTCAATTATTGTAATTTTTGTTACATTTATAAAACATAGTTGGTAGGCAGTCAATTATTGTAATTTTTATTACATTTATAAAACATAGTTGGTAGGCAGTCAATTGTTGTAATTTTTGTTACATTTAAAAACAGTTAATAATTATGATAAAACAGTTAAGTTAATAATCATTAAAATAAACCTATTATGTTAAGATATTGCTTCCCAAGACTCTATTAATCAGAATAAACGAAATAACATTACAACAGACTTAATTAATCACATTACAACAGACTTAATTAATCACATTACAACAGACTTAATTAATCACATTACAACAGACTTAATTAATCGCCGAAATGTACAATGAAAATCATATGGAAATATATTAAATTTATTTCGCGTAATACACTTGAAACACTAGAGGATAGAAGAACCAAGAGCAAAGTAGTAATCATACATAAAGCAATTAATTCTAATTTAGAAATACAACACAAAGATAACTTAATACAACCCTCAGATAGACATAAGGATAAAAACACCTTTCTTATTCCGTATGCAAGAACAAACACATACAAGTTTTCCTTCTTCCCGTCCGGAATTCGGGCGTGGAATGGGTTGCCTGAAGAATCCAGGAAAACCAACACTTTATCAACATTTAAATCTCTAATAAAAATGCAGGACTAAACACAAACCATAGATAAGCGTAGGACGCAATAATCTTCTGTATAGAAGGAGCGTCTGTAAACAGATAAGATAAGATAAGATAAATGCTTTGAATGTTAAGAAGTTAATAATAATTTAATTATAAATTTTTATTAATCTATTTATTTAGCATAATAAATTTTTTAAACTTAATTTGTCAACTATTTATTCATATACGTTTTTTAAATTATAATGATACGGTTTAAAGTCCATAAATTATTAGGTATTTTATTTATTGTTAGAAATTTATGAAGCACATTTCCAGCTTTGATTAATTATCACACATTTAACAACAATTTTATAAATGTATAGAACACATTTAATGAACGTATAGAACACTTTTAATGAACTTATAGACTACATTTAATGAACGTATAGAACACATTTAATGAACGTATAGAACACTTTTAATGAACTTATAGACTACATTTAATGAACGTATAGAACACATTTAATGAACGTATAGAACACATTTAATGAACTTATAGACTACATTTAATGAACGTATAGAACACATTTAATGAACGTATAGAACACATTATTGAACGTATAGAACACATTTAATGAACGTATAGAACACATGTTGTAGCATGCTGAGAGCTTTAACGCCGTTGTCTTTAGTGTTGACAAATGTCACTAAAATTATCCCACTCGTAAATTCAGCATTACGACGGACCTTAGTGACGACGTGTCGATGTATTCAGACAAACCTTAGGTAGGAATATTGCCACGAACACACGCCAGGTGTCCCAACATTAGCCGGACCACACCGCGCCCTGGCATACGGTGTATCAGTTGCTCTGGGCCGGGATACAGTTTCATCTAATTATTCCAGCATACAGTCTTTATAATTAGCGCATTCAAGCACATGACCGTAATTGTTGCTCATCCAGTCGGTATCCACCAACGTCCTCTCCCTCTCTCATACTCACTCAGCGCCTCTATATGTCCCTCCTTCGACCCCCTCTCCCCTTCCCTCCCTGTTTGTCTGCCTGCCTCTCTTTCTGGTGGTAACTTAATTTCTACATGTTTAATTAATGACTTTCCCTTGGTATGGCGAGTTATGAAACTTGGGCTTGGAACTAAAGTCCGAATCAATATGTTGGTATTAAGGATGGGGATCCATCTTTGTGTGTACGTGTATGTTTTTTGTGTGTGTGTGTGTCAGTGTGTTGTGTGGGTGGGGAGGTGAGTGGAGACACTCCCTGGCCGGCTAAGGAGTAATTAGCCGTCTTTTTAGCAACCGTTAATTACCCAGCCGTGACGCTTTGAAAAGACGCGCATGATTAAATACCATCAGCCGCTGGAGATTTTACACAAGTTACAGAAATTCATTGAAATAGCTACATTACTTACATTACTTAAATTGCTTCTCTATCTGGGCTCAGATTTGTTGTTTGTGTTTTGTTTTTTAAAATGTACATAAAATATGTAAAATATTTCTTTAAAAACCTTTAAATATTTGTTAATGTTATTTTTTGAAGTGTAATGACCATTCTAAATTAGACAATGTCCACCACAAATTCTGACATATCAGATGAGAAAGACTGATATAGATCCTTGTATTCATTTTTGTTGTCAAAGTCGATGTACTTTTAAAGTAAATAGTTTTGACACAATTATATTTACACGTTAAAAAAAGGTTTAAAATATCATCAATTTTGATATAAAATTGTTATAGGCTTGTATATAAGATCTTATTTAGTCTGTAATTCAAGTGTGGTATATTAATTTTTCTATTGATGTTTCATCAATTAATCTATTTTAGTATACAACTATTTTTTTTTAAATTTCAAACTTAGAATCATTATTTCATCTGAATTTCGCATTAGATTTTACCATTTACCCACTGAGGTGTTATATTTTCACTCTAACGGTCAATAAAATTCCATGTAGTAAATTAGTTACCAATTCAATAGTTCTTGTGTGAATTCATCGAAAAGAGAAACACCGTAATGTTAAAACACAAATAATAATTAACGTATTTGTTTAGTCTCCAATAGACATACATCCGAGTCAAGAACCCAAAAATGAATACTTTCAACAACCTCGGTGGTGTAACGGGCAAAATGTAAGAGCATTTTTTTAAATTAAAAGAGATAATTTTAATTTGGAAATACAACACAAAGATAATCTAATACAACCCTCCGATAGACATAGTGATAAATCTCGTTTGTTATTTCCGTTTGCAAGAACAACCATAAAAAGTCTCCTTCTTCCGGTCTGGAATTGGGACGTGTAATGGGTTGACTGAACAGACACGGAAAACCAACCTCCTAACAACATTTAAAACGCTAATAAAAATGCAAGACTAGTCATAACCATTGATAAGCGTTGGGCGCAATAAATTCCTGTATAGAAGGAAGGTATGTAAGATAGATAAGTTAAGATAAGAAAAGAAAAACACTTAGCAAGTATTTATTTATTTTTTTATTTCAATACTATTTTTAGTCGCATTACTCTGGACAACGACTAGACAAAGACTAAGACAGCAGTTGAAAACACTCGAGTAATGTCGCTGTAAGCGTCGCGACATTTTGCTGAACATCGTCTGAGATGTGTGAGTCACGACAGTAGACATTTTCCTTGGATCTGCACAAGATGCCCTTCAACGGCTCGGTTACTTTGTGCGTCTCGTCACGATAACTTGTAAGAATGTCACAGTACTCGTTATGACGTGATCCACGGAACTCTTGTTCGACCTCCGTGATTGTTCTCTCCCTTAGGGTGGTTCGAATCAATGCTCTGTGAGATGAAGGCAAATTGTAAATGAGAAGATTCTCCAGCAGGGTCTCTTCCCTTTAATCCTGCCATAAAGTCAGATGCGATATTTTAATGCAAAGCTCGCGTTAAGAAATACACGCGTCATACAGGACTCGGGGATAAGCCTACCCGCTGTAACATGATGTAACACAGTGCTTCTCAAACCTTTTAGTATTGCGGACCGGCATGCATTTTTTCCATTGCACCAGGGACCGGTGCACTATTTTGCATGTACTGTCAATTTTGTCTGTCCTTTTTTGAGAACATCTCCGGACCGGCAGCGGATGGCCCACGGACCGGCACCGGTCCGCGGACCACCACTTTGAGAAGCACTGATGTAACACACTCGTGACATGTTACACTGCTACTGTGCTACACGGTATCGCAGCGTAAGCACATGACATCAGACAGCGAAATACCAAGACACCGGTGTAGATACAAATCCCCAGACATGATTTAAGGTCAAAGTTCAATCAGACATTTATAGAGTGTATTATTACAGACATTAATAGTATTATATAATCAAAGTCATTTATATATATATATATATATATATATATATATATATATATATATATATATATAATATATATATATATATATATATATATATATATATATATATATATATATATATATATATATATAGCTAAATTATCCGAGACACTAAAAGCATTAAATTATCACAGAAATTTATAAAAGCTAAATTATCGCTAAAAATTAGAGAAATCCCACTAACCTAAAAATTAGAGAAATCCCACTAACGAATAAAAGTAAATTATCCCTCAAATCAGAGCTGTCTTTACACAATTTTGGGCCCCCGGGCAAAGAAATAGTGTTGGGCCCCTCCCCCACAGGAATAAAAAAATAAATAAACATAATTCATAATATATAAATAAACATATTCCCATGGGGCCCCTATGCTCGTGGGCCAGCGGGCAAATGCCCAACGGGCCTATGCGCTAAGACGGCCCTGCCTCAAATGAATAGAAAAAAATTATTCAACACATTAATATACCATAATTTAATTACAGTCTAAAAAAAGATGTTTTAAATAGAACAAGAAAAATATTTCATCAATTGCATTATATTGTAAACCTATTATATAACGTGTAAATATAAGTTTGTCAAAGCAATTCACATAAAAAGTACATCGACTTTTACAAAAGAGCGAGACCAACACAATATTCTAAATTAGAAGATCTTATTTGATCTCTTAGAATTAGTGTTGGATACTGTCGAATTTAGGTCATTATCTGTAAATAATAATTTTTAACACGCATTTTTATATAGGGTTTAAATCATACTCGTTTATATTGGGTTTAACACGCAGTAATTTATAGAGTCTTTAACACAGTAATTTATAGAGTCTTTAACACAGTAATTTATAGAGTCTTTAACACAGTAATTTATAGAGGGTTTAACACAGTAATTTATAGAGTCTTTAACACAGTAATTTATAGAGTCTTTAACACAGTAATTTATAGAGGGTTTAACACAGTAATTTATAGAGTCTTTAACACAGTAATTTATAGAGTCTTTAACACAGTAATTTATAGAGGGTTTAACACACAATGATTTTTTTAGAGAATTTAACAAACAATAACATATAATGAATTTTAACACAATAAACAATAGAGGGTATAAATAACATATCTTATATAAAGTTTATCACTCAAGAATTTATTGTTGTTTTCACACGCAATTATTTAGAGGATTTCGAACAATTTAGAAAATGTGTTAACGCAATAATTCTTAGAAAATTAAAATAAGGTCCTTAAGGACAATTTCTAAGTACACAAATGTACTGGGTGTGTTACAATTCGTAATTTATAGATTGCTTTACTTTTACACACAGCAATTTAGAGGATTTTAACGCACTAGTTGTCTTACAGTAGTAATTTAGAGAATTTTGAATGACTTAGAGGTTTAACATATGCTATTTAGATATTGCATTACACGTCTTAATTTATAAAATGTTGAATGTACCATGTGTGTTAATATGTTATTTATAGAATGTTGAATGTACTGTGTGTGTTACATAGTTATTTATAAAATGTTGAATGTACTATGTGTGTTACACAGCTATTTAGAGAATGTTGAATGTACTATGTGTGTTACACAGTTATTTAGAGAATGTTGAATGTACTATGTGTGTTACACAGCTATTTAGAGAATGTTGAATGTACTATGTGTGTTACACAGTTATTTAGAGAATGTTGAATGTACTATGTGTGTTACACAGTTATTTTGAGAATGTTGAATTTACTATGTGTGTTCCACAGTTATTTTGAGAATGTTGAATTTACTATGTGTGTTACACAGTTATTTTGAGAATGTTGAACACATGCTGCATGTCTTGGCGTTCCCATGTTTTTTCGCCCTCGGACAAAAGGTTAAGAAGACATTTCGCGAAACCGAGAAGAATTAAAAGTAGAGAGAGAGAGAGAGAGAGAGAGCGCGCGAGAGAGAGCGAGGAGGGACACAGAGAGAGAGAGGGGGGTGAGGGAGTAAGAGAGAGAGGGACAGAGAGAGAGAGAGAGAGAGGGGGGGGGAGAGGGAGAGAGGGAGAGGGAGGTAGCTATTTGAATTATTTCCACTTCCCCTTCTTCACTAACCTAAGGGCGTCCGAATGTTCAGCTATCAACTTTTTTAGTAGCATCGCCCATGCTGCCCGGGGGTGGGTGGACTTAAAACGAGTCGATTGATGCGATGGTAGGCATTAATCCTGATTTCATACGTCACTTCAAACTACTCCGCAGCATCCACTCGGGATCTGTGCTCAAGTCAAAATCTCAGTACGAGGCGCCGGCGAGGGCAGATCAGAGAATTAAAGGCAATTATAAACAAACTGAAATAAATTGCGGGAAATCTCTTTTTATGAATAAAGGGAGGGACATTTTCGATCCATTATTTATGAGCCTCAGATGTCTTCACTCTTGAAGTTCGTTTTTTAATTACTTTGTAATTTAACTTAAATTATTTTCCATTGTTATCGTCGTGTAGAGGTAGTCAAGAGATATAAATTATTAAACCACTTGTTAACTTTAGAAATCTTTTAGACAGTTCTCAAATCTTTTATCCCAACTCCGCCGCCAAAATATTTTACTTAGACATTTTAATAAGGACTATTTATCAAAATTGTTGTTTTCATTAAAGTATTTTGCAATAGTTTCCTGGTCCCTACGCCTAATACTGTGGCCCACTGGTAGCCATATAAACCATTTTGAGAATTTCTGATATTGACCAAACTTTTATTGTCTAAATTTTGATGTCAGAAAAAAATTATTGTAGAGCAGTCCATGTAAAGCAATAATTTTGTTTTCTTTTTTTTTCCCTTCTTTTTTAAGAAAAATAACAATTAGAAGTATTAAATAGATTGTGGACTCTGCTAAGAAAAAGTATTCCGTATTAGTTAAAACGTCTTGACATTCTCTATACTCTATACCATTCAATATGGAGCCCTGAATTTCTTGCACATTTGACTTTGTTTTGATGTTCGATCATTCCATCCTTGATGGCGTGCAAACCTTTGTTATTTGATCATTTAATTGTTGATGGTAGTTCAATTTTTTATGTTTAGTCTGTTATTTAAATTAGATATTTCATCTTGACCTGTATTGTTAACTAAATAAAGAGTATAACAAGAAATATTTTGTAAAACATATTTCCACGTGTCCATTAATTAAGTTATATATGTATCTATGATTACTTAGCTGCATTTAGCCATGGAGATGACAAGCCTCATCTTGCCATATGGCGTCCTATCATATGGTGACCTTTGTTCACATAGTTTCATCACTAAATGCTGTCATAAGTCAACATAGTTTCATCAAATTGTCTCATTTCTTAAAATAGCCCCATCATCTAGTGCAGGGGTCTCCAAACTACGGCCCGCGGGCCAGATGCGACCCGCGAGGCCCTCTCATCCGGCCCCTGGAGACCTGTTAATCTAAAAAAAAAGATTCTATTTTTACCTGTAGTTTACCACATAACTGTCTGTAGTCGGTCCCCAAACTGATGTTTGACAGTTAATGCGGCCATCCGGCAGAAAAATTTGGAGACCCCTGATCTAGCGTCAAGCGTTAAAAAACAGCCCCATTATATGATGTCATATATATGAAAGAAGTCGCATCAAATGTTGTTTTATCACAATATTATGTTAGTTTGCAGGGGGTGGGGCGGGGGTTAAGTTCGTACTCCTACTGTGTTGTAATCGTTTTGTTATATTATTCCTTGCAATCGTTTTGTTATATTATTCCTTGCAATCGTTTTGTTATATTATTCCTTGCAATCGTTTTGTTATATTATTCCTTGCAATCGTTTTGTTATATTATTCCTTGCAATCGTTTTTTTATATTATTCCTTGCAATGATTTTGTTATATTATTCCTTGCAATGGTTTTGTTATATTATTCCTTGTATCTGTTGCACATTTCCATTTATCTTCAGCACCATTCAATTTATCTGCAGAATCCTTCAATTCACCTGCAGCACCTTTCCATTTATCTGCTGCACCTTTCCTCTTTTGGTCCTCCTGCAACAGTCAGCAAAAATCACAAAATAACAAAATATTTTCCGCCCCATGACTGGAGAAAAGGTTTTCGCTCATTTTTGATGGTGTTGTTAGGAGATTTTCCCCCCTTTCCCTGTAATTTGTTTAATTCAAATCTCACGGAACATTCTTTTCAAATTTTGTTTCTTTCCCTTTATTAGAGCGGATTACATTTTTTAATATTTCTATTTTGTGAAGATTATTTTTGTGCGGCCCAATAGGATTTGGATGGGATTCTCGGATTTGTTATTTCTTTATAAAGGGCAGATCATCCTGGAGATCGACGGAAATATGTCAAGGGTTATCTGTTCATGAGCTAAACGAGAAGAAGAAGAAGTGTTCTCAACGCGTTTTAAGTAATTGGGATAATAACAATCAGGGCCCCCAGATGGTGTGTGTCTGTGTGTGTCTGTGTGGTGGGGGGGGGGCGTTGAAGGGGTGTCGTCCCAGGTGTACGAGTTCATTAGCCTGCAAAATCATCTTCAAAGGGAGTTTAGTAGTAAATTAAATGATAGCATAATTGTCCTTCTTAATGAAAGGGGGAAAAGGATTTTTTTTTATTCGGTTGGCCCGGGGGGGGGGCATTTTTGTGTGCTAAATCGTATCGGGTGGCACATATTTCTATGTTTTTAGGGGCACTGTTTTTTGTTGTTGTTTTTTGTTTGTTTGTGTGGTTTTTTTTTGGCCATGCCATGTGCGCAAATTTTCCTTCACACGGCCCATTTCTGAATTTTAATATATATGTTACTTAAAGGATTTACTTCAAGAAGTACACATTTACAAACATCTAAATTAAATCTACCGGCTGAATAGCGAAGTCAATAGTGCGCTGGCCTCACGCGCTGATGTGCGTGGGATCTAGCCCACGTTAAGCCAGCTTAAAACATGAGGATGAATGACTATTGCTAGAAAAGTCATCCGCTGACTTGGAGGAGGAGATGTTCGCCTCCAAGTCTACCAAGCCCCGAGAAAGTTCTAATGGAAACATTAGAACCCCCTACGACCACGAGGTTATGGGACACACAAAAATGTGGCTTAAATATATAAAATACGATACAAATGAAATGACGTCATCAATTATGGTCTACCTTTTTCTGAAAGTGTTTGAAGTTTTAATTTTTTTAAGGAATGTCAGGTATTTCATCTACTACATCTTGACTCCAGCTGTCATAACACCGCTTACCATCTGATGGAACCATCCAAACACATGGCACCATATTATGGAAATGTGTTGACATGACACCATGCAGCTTAACTGTAAATGTATATCGGACACATTTTAAGGCAAACGGGGAATAGAGTATAAGCATGCGTTATGTATTATTTATAATACAAATTAGACAAAAGTAATACACGTAATGTAGGACGTGATAAATGGGATATACCAAATGTAAAAATTAATGGTTCAGATGAACATATAAATAGTAGTGTAATACATGTCAAGATAGAAAGGATGTATCTGAATATAAATATATAATGTATGTATATATATAAATGTGTGTGGCAGATGGATGGAAGGACGGCTGGGTGGATGGATGGATGGATGGATGGATGGATGGATGGATGGATGGATGGATGGATGGATGGATGGATGGATGGATGGATGGATGGATGGATGGATGGATGGATGGATGATGGATGGATGGATGATGGATGGATGGATGGAACGTCTGACGGAGACACGTAAAATAATTAAACAGACATGCAGACAAATTAGACTAACAGACAGACAGATCGACGGACAGAGGATAGATTGGATAGAAATCTAGAACGGCATTGATTTCTTTCGTTTCTTTGCTGCACTAAATTGATTGAGATTTCCCGGAGGCACAAAGATTGCATTAGATTTTTTTGAAAGTTTCTTTTGAAACAAAAATGCTTCTAGCCGAAAATATTTTTTTTTCTCTCTTCATTCAAATGTTAACCCCTATTTATGTAATATGACCTAGTTTATCTAGATATTAGACCCCGTCTAAACGGTCAGAAATATATTATATATCAAATATAGGTGGGTGACTTTCTGTTTCTGTTCATGGAACGTTTGACGTCCACGCTGATTATTGAAGATTAGAAATTTGTGGAGTGAACGAGATGCCTGTGAGTTAGTAAACAAGAAACACAAACTCCATACGGGACATTGGTTGTCGTTGTTGTTTTAAATCTAATCTGGTTATCCCGTGTGAAGAAAACCGCATCTCTACTTCATCTAAACGGCGCAGCACAAACAAAAACAACTAACGCTCTTCTCGTTTTTCAAGTTTCGATTTTAGCTTCATCTCGGCCATGCAACTTTCGTGTCACCGTGACTCCCCCCTCCCCCCCTCCCCCCAACACCACCCCTTCACCCCAAACCAAACTCCCTCGTTTCTTAACATTTCCAAACAACCTAATCGCCGTACTGCCATGGCATAAATCGTGTTGTCACAGATGCAGGTAATTTTCGAGCCAATCACAGCTCACAGTCGCCATGACACCAACGTGACGTATTTCCTGAATACACTGACATCGGATCAGTTGTGTCGGAAATTAAAAAAAATAATCAAAATAATCAAAATAATCAAAATAATCAACGTTTTCATCTTTAAAAAAAAAGACGTTATTTGTGATCTGTTGAAGCTGTGACGTAATGACTCGTTACCAGGTATTAAAAAAACTATACCCCCCCCCCTTAAACTTCTTCTTATTCAAATTGTTAGACAATCTCGAGTTCGATATTTGAATGAATTGATGGAAACTTGTTAGGAATTATGAATTAAAAACATATTCGAAATAGATTCATCTTTGTGAATCAGAGATTAATTTTGATTGTTGATATAAACATCTATTTATGATAATTAAGAATATCTTTTCTCTTATATTGTAAACACCATTTTCGAGGACAAAAAAATATATTTGAAAAAAAAATTCATTTATATCTCAGATATGCCTATTTCGCACCTCTAGTCTATCACAACTTTGGTGTCTGTCACAACCTGGTATCTGTCACATCTTGGTGTATTTCAAACCTTTCTAGTCTATCACAACTTTGATATCTGTCACAACCTGGTATCTGTCACATCTTGGTGTATTTCAAACCTTTCTTCTGTCACAAATTTGGTTTCTGTCACACATTTTGTGTCTGTCACATCTTTTTTTCTGTTTCCGTAATTTGTAACGTCTATCACATTGTATTCGTTTGCTGCGTTTATAATGTACTCACACGTCTCTAAGCGTTTATAATGTACTCACACGTCTCTAAGCGTTTATAATGTACTCACACGTCTCTAAGCGTTTATAATTTACTCACACGTCTCTAAGGCTACGTTTATAATGTACTCACACGTCTCTAAGGCTACGTTTATAATGTACTCACACGTCTCTAAGCGTTGATAATGTACTCACGCGTCTCTAAGGCTACGTTTATAATGTACTCACACGTCTCTAAGGCTACGTTTATAATGTACTCACACGTCTCTAAGGCTACGTTTATAATGTACTCACACGTCTCTAAGGCTACGTTTATAATGTACTCACACGTCTCTAAGCGTTTATAATGTACTCACACGTCTCTAAGGCTACGTTTATAATGTACTCACACGTCTCTAAGGCTACGTTTATAATGTACTCACACGTCTCTAAGGCTACGTTTATAATGTACTCACACGTCTCTAAGCGTTTATAATGTACTCACACGTCTCTAAGGACTATTTTCGAAATTATTTCTGCATTGTTTTTCAAAAAAAGAGAAAAGACTCTCTGGACAATAACGCAAGTCGGTCGATCCTTTTTGTCAAGTCTCCCTCTACTGTCTGACAAAGCTGTAATGCAACTCGGCACAAGTCTCCCTCTACTGTCTGACAAAGCTGTAATGCAACTCGGCACAAGTCTCCCTCTACTGTCTGACAAAGCTGTAATGCAACTCGGCACAAGTCTCCCTCTACTGTCTGACAAAGCTGTAATGCAACTCGGCACACGCAATGTGTAAGTTGGGCTATGAAGGAAATTAAAGTATATTTTTGTGTCACCGAATTGCTTTCTGATTCATACTGATTCAGTTTTGGTACCGAGATTAGGAAGGTTGGTAACTGTGTTGTTTGGACCAAAGTAAAAGTAGGGGAGAAAACATTTTTATTCAAATCTTTCTAAGAACGTTCAATTCCTTGATTAAAATCGATGCAGCCTTATTTTAGAACTTGAACATATTTTTCGTATTTCCTGAAAAATCGAAATAATGGTCATTAAAAGACAATAAATATTTCTTCAAACAGATATTTTCTTAAGAGTTTATTAAAATAGAATGACGTCACATATTGAGGGGGTTAAGTTATGGGGGCTGTAGCAGAAACACGTGGAATTCCCTAACATACGATTCTTAAGTTTTAAATTCTGATATAGACATGAATCTATAATTATATAATGTGTTTATGAAAACATGATCTAATTATAAAACATTTCCCCAAAATCCTTTTGCGATTTCTTTCAGAATTATTTTTCCCTTTTTTACATTTCTTGCTATATTTAAAAAGGGAAATAAGAAGTTCATATTTTTCCTTCTAATTTTACGAAGTGGTCCTGTTTAAAGGGAGTGAGGCGAGTCCAATAATGTGAAAAGGGGTGCAGAGTATGGAACCGTTTAGGTAAATGAAAGTTTTAGTATAGATCAGAAAGGTAATTAGATTAAAATGTGTATAGAAAAGGAAGGGTTTAAACGAGTCTGGTACATAATAAAGTTTAGGTATTACAAAGTTGTACAGATGAAAATTTTGGTATAGTTAAGCTTGGGTATAAATACTGTTTGGGTTTTAAAAAAAGACGTGGTATACTTAAAACTATAACCAAGTTACAGGAAAAGAAAGATGCAAATTATTAATTAACGAGCAACAAAGCCCGTCCAAGGACGTTCCGCCACCGTTCGGTGGCATGTTGTAACTCCCCTTCAACAGCCGTCTCGACCGGCATTACATGTGCATCACGTCAAAAATACTATTCACTATAGTTAAAATAAATAACTCGTAGAAGAAGAGCTTTTAACTATAAATCCCAACGCGCATAACTCAAAATAAAGTCTTGGAAGAAATACTGCACCAAAAATAACTCGTTTTGAACGTCCGCTTAAATGGCGTAAACGTGTTCAATATGATTGGCTGTAGGAGTCATGTGTGTTTGAGGGACCAATCGCTACCGAGGACCGGACAGAATGGACAGAAAATTGCCTTTTATTATTATATACTAGCGTATCACCCGTCAAAAATGACGGAAGTTTTCAGCTGAAATCTGTTTATTTTGAAAAAATGCACGTATTTTAGGGCGCCTACGGCGCCGACCTTTTTCAAAAGCCCAACTAACTTGTCCTTGTTTGATAAATACGAAATATTAAACTTTCTGAAATGTATACAAAGTATTTTATAATAGGGTTTGTAGGGTGCCTATGGCGCCCCCTTTGTTTTTTTATTTTATAATTATCCATCATCAAATTCTCTTTTTACATTTTTCCCTTTTCCAAATATAAAATATGAGCTTAAACAATGCAGTCATATAATATTTTTTACAGCGCATCTTAATCTTTAATTTGCACACCTTTTGATGCATTGGTGCAGTAATTTGGTGCGCTGCTTTCTAAAATTAGTATAACGTTACATACATACGTACGTACGTACTACGTACGTACGTACGTACAGACATACACACACACGCACACGCACATGCACATACACACACACACACATACACACATACATACGTACATACATACATACACACATACACACATACATGCAGACGACGGGATTTATGTATATTGATGAATTGATGTCGTAAAGTATTTGAGCTACTTTACTTCCTTACCAATTAGTAATTGGTAAAGTTATTATGACCAATATGATTATTTGACAAGTAACTTACTTCGTATTTCATACATTCGACCATCTCTAATGAGCACGATGCCGCCAGCACATCTTGTCTTTCTGTTCTAGATCAGAATCAAGTCGTTGTACAACGACAACCAAGTTATACTCATCTATTTGGGATCAACAATGACAAACCAACAAAACTTCGGCTTACCACCCCCTCTCCCCTCTCCCCTCCCCCCTCTCCCCTCTCCCCGGCCACTCTACTTTAAAAAAATAATGCTCATATATGGTATGGGTAATTTAAAATAATGACACTTCATATATACGTGCAAAATACTTTCTACGCATAATGACACTTTTTTTTTACACCGTTTGAAGAAATCGCCGAGTTCTAGGTTTCTCTTTCACCACCCCACACAGACAACGTGAGAAATCCCTGCCTACCACCCCACAAAGACAACGTGAGAATCCCTGCCTAGTCCCACCTTAACTAATCAATCAAGAGCTAGGACAACGGAAACAGGCATGTCAAAAACTGTACGGGGGGGGGGTAGGGGCAGTTGTATGCTATAGGAATGAGGGAGGGACGCAAGGGGGCAACTGTCGGTAATTGTTCCAATAAACGACGCTTAACATTAGAACGTGACGTAGATTATTTCTGTGTGCGGGACGGGAAAAGTTCAAGATAGACATTAATGTTCATTCCCCCGTATGACAACAGGACTGGCAGGAATTGCGGGGAGGGGGAGAAGATGTAAGTTGTACAACAATTATTGCAAAAATAATTTCTTTTGTTTAGCTCCCGGGGCATAAATGCGTTAATTAGGGAAAACAAGCCAAGAATTATTCGGTGTTTCTTAACTGAATGTTTGAATAAGCAGGGGCGTGGCGAGGCGTGGGGGTGCGCCGTGTGCTGAGTTGCTGGGGGCGGGGGGAGTTGACAACTTGAGTGCCGCTACGGCAAGGTTGGTATGTTGTTGGGAGCTCAGGGAGATGGGGAGCTCAGGGAGATGGGGAGCTCAGGGAGATGGGGAGCTCAGGGAGATGGGGAGCTCAGGGAGATGGGGAGCTCATGGAGATGGGGAGCTCAGGGTGATGGGGAGCTCAGGGAGATGGGGAGCTCATGGAGATGGGGAGCTCAGGGAGATGGGGAGCTCAGGGAGATGGGGAGCTCAGGGAGATGGGGAGCTCATGGAGATGGGGAGCTCATTGAGATGGGGAGCTCAGGAAGATGGGGAGCTCATGGAGATGGGAGCTCAGGGAGATGGGGAGCTCAGGAAGATGGGGAGCTCAGGGAGATGGGGAGCTCAGGAAGATGGGGAGCTCAGGAAGATGGGGAGCTCAGGGAGATGGGGAGCTCAGGGAGATGGGGAGCTCAGGGAGATGGGGAGCTCAGGAAGATGGGGAGCTCAGGGAGATGGGGAGCTCAGGGAGATGGGGAGCTCAGGGAGATGGGGAGCTCATGGAGATGGGGAGCTCAGGGAGATGGGGAGCTCAGGGAGATGGGGAGCTCAGGGAGATGGGGAGGGCATGGTAATGGGGAGGACGGGGTTCTGTTTTTAAGGGAATGATTGTCGGGACACCAAGGCATAGGACACAGTTAAAACAGTATAGAGACACTGGTGGTGTATTGAACTCGTCTCATTCACTCTTTCCGGTTTTAATCGTCTGCCTGTCGGGGGTTCAACTCAAAAACGTTTTATTTTTCTGGTATCGATCCTCCTTCCCTCCCTCCACCGACCTCCACCCTCTAGCCCTCCCCCCTATCTTTGCCCTCCCTCACCGCAAGTTAACTGATGCCAGTAGTTGTTTACTACTCCCATCCCCAACCTCTTCAAACAAACAATGCAGGATAATCGCCTGACTTAATTCGCCCGACGATTACCAATCGACTCATTTGCATTGATTTTAATTGACAGCCGATTCTGTTTTGTTTTTTAACTGCCACTTTGATTTTATTTTTATTTTGGCTCACCATTTTTTCACCATTGATTATTTTGCTCACCCCCCTCCCCTTTCCCCCCAAACTACCTTCTCCCTTGCCGTGATAAGATTTTCCCCCCTCACTACAGAATTGACCTTCTAGAAAGTCGGTCGTTTGGTGAGCACCTGACTCCACTGCTTGATAGGTCGCAAAGTCGGTAGTCCATACAAGGGGACTGAATCAAGGGAAGGGGCGTAATTCTTGACATCAGTCGAACTTTACTTCTGACAGTTTTAATATCTTTAAACTTTAAAAAAAATCTTTTCTATATTTTGAAGATTTTTTGTCCATTGCTTTTCTTTATTTAAAGCAATATTGAATTTACATCATCTGTATTCTATATTAATTAATTAGAGAAAGAAATAACCGTAATTTGCGCAGCTAAGGTTGATGCCGCTTGGGTTGGTGCCGCTTGGGATGGTGTCGCTTGGGTTGGTGCCGCTTGGGTTGGTGTCGCTTGGGTTGGTGCCGCTTGGGTTGGTGTCGCTTGGGTTGTTGCCGCTTGGGTTGGTGTCGCTTGGGTTGGTGTCACTTGGGTTGGTGCCGCTTGGGTTGGTGTCACTTGGGTTGGTGCCGCTTGGGTTGGTGCCGCTTGGGTTGGTGCCGCTTGGGTTGGTGCCGCTTGGGATGGTGTCACTTGGGTTGGTGCCGCTTGGGTTGGTGTCACTTGGGTTGGTGCCGCTTTGTTTGGTGCCGCTTGGGTTGGTGCCGCTTGGGTTGGTGTCACTTGGGTTGGTGCCGCTTAGGTTGGTGCAACTTGGGTTGGTGCCGCTTGGGTTGGTGCCGCTTGGGTTGGTGTCACTCGGGTTGGTGTCGCTTGGGTTGGTGTCGCTTGGGTTGGTGCCACTTGGGTTGGTTCCACTTGGGTTGGTGCCGCTAGGGTTGGTGTCGCTTGGGTTGGTGCCGCTTGGGTTGGTGCCGCTTGGGTTGGTGTCGCTTGGGTTGGTGTCGCTTGGGTTGGTGTCGCTTGGGTTGGTGCCGCTTGGGCTGGAGCCGCTTGGGTTGGTGCCGCTTTGTTTGGTGCCGCTTGGGTTTGTGCCGCTTGGGTTGGTGTCACTTGGGTTGGTGCCGCTTGGGTTGGTGCCACTTGGGTTGGTGCCGCTTGGGTTGGTGCCGCTTGGGTTGGTGTCACTCGGGTTGGTGCCGCTTGGGTTGGTGTCGCTTGGGTTGTGTCACTTGGGTTGGTGTCGCTTGGGTTGGTGTCACTTGGGTTGGTGTCGCTTGGGTTGGTGTCGCTTGGGTTGGTGCCACTTGGGTTGGTGCCGCTTGGGTTGGTGTCGCTTGGGTTGGTGTCGCTTGGGTTGGTGTCGCTTGGGTTGGTGTCGCTTGGGTTGGTGCCGCTTGGGTTGGTGCCGCTTGGGTTGGTGTCGCTTGGGTTGGTGTCGCTTGGGTTGGTGTCGCTTGGGTTGGTGCCGCTTGGGTTGGTGCCGCTTGGGTTGGTGCCGCTTGGGTTGGTGCCGCTTGGGTTGGTGCCGCTTGGGTTTGTGCCGCTTGGGTTGGTGCCGCTTGGGTTGGTGCCGCTTGGGTTGGTGTCGCTTGGGTTGGTGTCGCTTGGGTTGGTGCCGCTTGGGTTGGTGTCGCTTGGGTTGGTGTCGCTTGGGTTGGTGCCGCTTGGGTTGGTGCCGCTTGGGTTGGTGCCGCTTGGGTTGGTGCCGCTTGGGTTGGTGCCGCTTGGGTTGGTGCCACTTGGGTTGGTGCCGCTTGGGTTGGTGGCACTTGGGTTGGTGCCGCTTGGGTTGGTGCCACTTGGGTTGGTGCCGCTTGGGTTGGTGTCGCTTGGGTTGGTGCCGCTTGGGTTGGTGTTGCTTGGGTTGGTGCCGCTTGGGTTGGTGCCGCTTGGGTTGGTGCCGCTTGGGTTGGTGCCGCTTGGGTTGGTGCCGCTTGGGTTGGTGTCGCTTGGGTTGGTGTCGCTTGGGTTGGTGCCGCTTGGGTTGGTGCCGCTTGGGTTGGTGCCGCTTGGGTTGGTGCCGCTTGGGTTGGTGCCGCTTGGGTTGGTGCCGCTTGGGTTGGTGCCGCTTGGGTTGGTGCCACTTGGGTTGGTGCCGCTTGGGTTGGTGCCACTTGGGTTGGTGCCGCTTGGGTTGGTGGCACTTGGGTTGGTGCCGCTTGGGTTGGTGCCACTTGGGTTGGTGCCGCTTGGGTTGGTGGCACTTGGGTTGGTGCCGCTTGGGTTGGTGCCACTTGGGTTGGTGCCGCTTGGGTTGGTGCCGCTTGGGTTGGTGCCGCTTGGGTTGGTGCCGCTTGGGTTATGAAAAAAAACTGTGCAACCGCCGACGTTCCCACTTCACGAAAACAAATATCCGCTTGTCTCTACATGAAAATAAAGTCCCCGTGGGAAAGGACCTATTCATCCAGCCTTCTAAGCCACTGGTGCTAGGATGATATTCAATGTTGAAATTTGCTTAAGGTGCTAGGTTGATATTTTAATGTTAAAATTTGCTAATGATGCTAGGATGATATTTTAACATAGAAATTTGTTTATGTTGCTAGAATGATATTTTAACATTGAAATATGTTAATGATGTTATTATTGTATTCCGTCGCACTAAAAAGGACTTCCACCCCCACATCCTACACTACACACATTTTTTAGTTTTGAAGCAAATCTTACAAAAGGCTTTTGATATTAGCACACAAAAATATTCATAAATATAAAGGAACAGATTGTCATGCCGAGAAAATATAGTTTCAGTGATATGTTTGTATTGCTGCCATTTTAAAACTAGTTATATAATTATATTTTCACATTCCATCCTTTGCATGAAACCAGGAACGGTTTGCTTCCCTCCGTCCACATAACGCTTGATATGTAGATTTGAGGCTGCGCTGCTTGGTTGGTTTAATTTAATCGGTGTTCTAATAAAATGGAATTTATGAAATAAAACAATCAAAAGTTTTTTAAGCGATTTTTGTTTGAGACGGTGGTCATTTGGTATCATATCTGACCTCTGACCTGAAGGTGACAAGTTCAAAATAGAAGTGTTATGGCCATATATCCTTAGCCAATATGTTTAAATGCATAAGCGCCTTCTAATGTTATCATATTCTAATTTTAGTCGGCCTGCCCATACATAGATACATATTTAGCTTGTTAAGCCTATAAATAGACCAGGTCAAACGCTAATGTAGCTTCCGGTCAGTCCTTTCCTTGCCCCTTCCACAAAATTCTCTTGCCTCATTTCCCCCATCCCTTCTCATTTCCCATCTAGTTACTATTTATCTTCAGTGTAAATCCCATTCTCCTCTTATTTTTATGCCATGACCAATATGAAATATGCCCATCCCATTTTCAACCAACGTCCCTCACATTTTCATACCATGACCCTCCCATTTGTATACTATGACCCTCCCATTTGTATACCATGACCCTCCCATTTTTAAGCAATATCACACCTTTTTGCATCCCATCGTTCTCTCATGCGCTCACACTCTGAACCAAACCAATATCGCGGTTTATTTTGGGTGGAATTCTTTGCCGACAAAAAAAAAGCTGTATTTGAAAAGTTGATTGACTTTTGCCGTAGGTGATTCACTTATAGGAATATTCCCTGACTTGTAATAGTTATCCCTGTCTGTCTACACTGACGGGCGGCTGTATCAGCCTATTTATAAACTGTGGGAGGGCGTCACTCTAATGTTATATGCGGATAGAACTCGGGCCGTCACATTTCATAGGTGCTTAACGCTGTCCAGGTCCAGGGACACGTGTGGCCAGTGTTCCGTTGATTCTTGCCGTACAGGTCTACGACTGATCTTACAGGTGAGACAAAGGGATATCAAGCCTTCTCCTATAGACGAGCCGCAAAAATCTCTCCCAGATGAGCCACCAACATTGTATGACTTTGAGCCTTCTCGCAGATGCGCCACAAACACAATGTATGATATTGAGTATTGAGCCTTCTCCCAGGTGAGGCACCTACATTGTGTAAGATGTTGAGCCCTCTCCCAGATGAACAACCAGGTAAAAACAATGAAGATGATATTGAGCCCCCTCCAGGAAGTTATAGGTCAGCTTAAGGAGGTCAGAATTGATCAATTCATTGTTGCCTGGATGACGGGATCGGTTTGCGCACTTCAAAGAAATTACTCGAGAGGCCATGAGAAGAACTCATAAAGCGAGGGTGTGGGCGAGGGTTTTTGTTGTTTTTTCCTTCCATTTTTTTATACTAGGAAACTCTGAGCAACAAAAATATACGTTATTGGTTTTCTGTGTTTTTTTTTCAGCTTTATGCGTATCATTTGCTTTTGTTCGTCCGAGACACCGTGGTGTTGTAATGTGTTGTAATGGTGTTGTAATGGTGTTGAAATGGTGTTGTAATGTGTTGTAATTTGTTTTAATGTGTTGTAATGGTGTTGGATTAGCGATCCTAAATTCAGATTGATAATAATAATAATAATAATAAATTTAAAAGGTGCTCGATGCTATGCATGCCTATTAGGCGTAGCCTCGTTCTCATTTTTTAATCTATTGAAAAACAACCTGTACATCTTTGGTTAAAATAAATTAAAATATAAAATACGGATATCAACTTATAATCAGCTCACGTATAAATTTATTTCATTCAATGCTGACTCAGCTGTGTATATACAGTTCCGATCACTTTATAATCATTGTGCTTATGTTCAACTCACTTTATAATACAAATAAATATCAGCTAGGCACTGTTAAAACAAAAAGAATCATTATAGAAAATATTATAACCAATGACAAATGTTTGAGATCTCTTGTTCCAATAAACACGTTGGGGTCTTAAACGCCTGATCTTTCACCCGCGACCTCAAACTTTTGATCCAGGGGAGAGAAGTGGCAAGAAGGAAAGAGAGAAACACGCGTAGAGATAATGGGGGAGAACGGAATAGTCCTACAAGGGGGAGACAATGAGAGTGGTGGGGGGTGGGGCTCCGTGATCTGAGGACTACCAGGGGTAACAACTCAATAGCCCGATAATGTTGATAATGTCCCCCTAAGGGTTCTTGTACCTTCGACATTTCAAGACACAAGTCGATACCTTGAGGGGTAACCTCCCCTAACTCACCTTGTTGGCCGATGTTAAAGGGTGGAAAACAGAAGTAAAAAAAGTGCGGGGGGGAGGGGGGGGCGGGCAAAATTATTATAATTGTACCTGGGAACTTGGTTGGAATAAGACATCGAGACACATGTCTTCTTTTTGTAAAGAGGTTTTCGGGCGGGGTGTTGCGGGGGGGGGGCTTCACGCCACATCGCTAAAAGAAATCGTATTACAATTAAGTTTAATACACCAAAAATCATTTGTTTCAAGAAAATAAATGCCACAAATACGACACGTAAACATTAGCCTACATAACCATTACAAAACAACAACATTGTATGTCAGATCTATTATAGTCAAGACTTCGAGAAAGGCAATGTAGGTACAAACTTATAAGATTGTAGGTCTACCCATGGATCTCCCCTTCTACCTTCGCACAAATAAACAACGGAATCAAACAGAAATTAATGTAGACAATAATGGTTAAAATGTTAGAATTTTTTTATTTTTTTTTACATGATCTTTGAACGACTCGCTGAATTTGATTCGATAAATAAGGAGGTGTTACTTATATTTGGAGAAAAAAAAAGTTGTTGAAACAATTAGTATTTAGATGGCCAGTTGAGTGATAGAGATGTGCTGATAGGTCAACTTATGATCATGGTCGTTAGGCTCAGCAATTTTACTTGACCATTGGAAAGTTTTAAATTTCGCTACGACATCTGTGAATAAAACCATCATAAGATTTTAAGTTTTAAGTTACACACTATCCGATAAATTTCCTTCATAGACTTTTTGGCCGTCCATAAAGTACGTCACGCTCCAGAGGAGGGGGGTGTAAGAAAGTGTGACAGTTTGTGACAGGGGGAGGGGTCCAGCCATGTGTGACGTAACAGTGTTTTATATTAAATTTTAATTATTTTGTTAATAAAAAAACATTTTTGTTCGAACGTGTGACGTACTTGAGTTCCAAGATTTGTGACAGTTTGTGACGGTGAGGGGGGGAAAAAAATGATCAAAAATAGCGTGAAGTACTTTATAGACGGCCCCTTTACATATCAGTGGTATTGATACTAGGACTATAGATGACTGTATTGGAAACCATAACTTTACTATGTGTCTGTAACAGTTTGTTATTTCGGTATGGAAATACCAGGGATGTTTATAGGCTCCGTTGTAGAGTTTTGGTTGTCAATGGTTGTTAAAAATAATGTTGTTCTTTTTATTTATTTTTTTATTTGTTATCCCCCCCCTACAAATTTCTATGTGGGCCGCTGATTGTGTTGGTTAAAAAAAATGTGTACATTTAAAACAATTTCTTCAACCGAAATATGATTTTTTCAAACCCAAGTTTAACTGACTTTCATGTCGTAATTAATACATTTGTATTTTTGACTTTTGAGCATTTTTAGTTGCTTTTTTTTATTTATTTTTTTTTATTTTTTTTTACAAATGTATAATGCTTCAATTCCCTCCCCACTCATGCTTCAATTCCCTCCCCACTCATGCTTCAATTCCCTCCCCACTCATGCTTCAATTCCCTCCCCACTCATGCTTCAATTCCCTCCCCACTCATGCTTCAATTCCCTCCCCACTCATGCTTCAATTCCCTCCCCACTCATGCTTCAATTCCCTCCCCACTCATGCTTCAATTCCCTCCCCACTCATGCTTCAATCCCTCCCCACTCATGCTTCAACTCCCTCCCCACTCATGCTTCAACTCCCTCCCCACTCATGCTTCAACTCCCTGCCCACGCATGCTTCAATTCCCTCCCCACTCATGCTTCAATTCCCTCCCCACTCATGCTTCACCTCCCTCCCCACTCATGCTTCAACTCCCTCCCCACTCATGCTTCAACTCCCTCCCCACTCACGCTTCACCTCCCTCCCCACTCATGCTTGAACTCCCTCCCCACTCATGCTTCAACTCCCTCCCCACTCATGCTTTAATTCCCTCCCCACTCATGCTTCAATTCCCTCCCCACTCATGCTTCAACTCCCTCCCCCATCATGCTTCAACTCCCTCCCCCATCATGCTTCAATTCCCTCCCCACTCATGCTTCAACTCCCTCCCCACTAATGCTTCAACTCCCTCACAACTCATGCTTCAACTCCCTCCCCACTCATTCTTCAACTCCCTCCCCCACTCCACCACAGTTAGAAGACAATTTTTTAAGAAACACAACTGTTAAAATCCCACCTCTCTCTGACTCCTTTACAAAACATCGAGTGTTGGCAGGCGCCGATGCCCCACTGCAAAATCCATGGAAGTTGTCACCAGCGGGAAGAAGCAGGCGAATCAGTCGCGGTTGTTACCCCTTACCGTGTGTTGTTATCACAAGCGTCTTACCTTCTGCTGCTGCGAGATCCCACCCTACTGCCATTTTAATTGGCTGCCAGAAATTACCACTCTGTCTCTCAAACTCTTAGGTTGTTTTTTTTTGTTGTTATTTTTAAATTCTTCAGGTTTTTCTCTTCTCTATATCTTCTTGATGTTTTGAAAGAAAAAAAATAAATAAATAAAAAAATATCGAGCTTACAATCGTTGTTGAGTTGGGGCTGGGTGGCGCAGGGAGGGGAAGAAGTTGTCCTCAGTTGTCCTCCCATTTCATAATACGACAAGGAAATGAATGTTACAGCGATACCGAATGTTGCTATTTCTTAGGGTGGAATTCCGTGACACGAATGGCTCATGTATTGCACTGATAAGTACATACATGTTTTAAACTTTACAACTGGGTAAAGCTACTCAATAAGTGATTTTTTTCCCTCTCTTTTACAGGCGATAGAAACGTTGAAGAGACAAGTATGTAACCATATAATATTATAATTTTCTCAAAGTTTTCCTTAGAGAAAAAAAAAGAATGAATGTAACAACAAAATAAATAAATTTAATAGTGGACATAACTTTTTAAACCTCGTGTCCTCCTCGTTCCTTATCTCTTAATTCCATTCTGTGTCTTCCTCTCGTCTGTATTGGGATCAGCGCTATTAGCCATTGATTAACACTTGTCGGGATGTTCTGCTGGTGGTGTGGCTGTGTGGATTGGTTGCGGGGGAGGAAAAGGGCGACAGTGACTAAGGGGTGAGTGTTCTGGTGGTGCACGAGTAGTGTGTCTTAGAGTAGAGGATATTTGTGGGGGTGCTGTTGTTGTTATTTGTGGGGGTGCTGTTGTTGTTATTTGTGTATGCGGGTATAAGTGTAATATCACCGGAAAAAAGTAGTTTGATTTAGGAGTGCATTCTTTATTTATAAGGTGTGCGGTAGCAATGGTGATCTGTGAGTGGTTGGGTGGGTGACTGGGGTGTGTTGTTCACTGGAACAAGTGTGTTATTCAGTGTATCAGAAGTGGATTAAGTACACATCGCAACACATCGTGTCAATTCACTTTCTATTTACAGATTGTCAAGGGCCAGTAACCCCCTTCCAAGGAACACGGCATATGGATCAAACTTCTCCACTCCGAGGTCTTCGGTTGAATAACAGAAAAAAAAATCTATTAACAAGATCAAGTGCACTCTACAACAGCAACAAATACAGGAACATGTATGTCCGAAACGACTTTACAGGGGACATCTAGCGTTTCTTCGGTGATATAAACAGACTTTGGAATAGTTCTATGGTACATTTCAGCCGTACTGACTGGATGATATGCGAGAAATAACCGAACATCTCTAAATAACATTGTTGATCGTGGTAAGTACATCGTTGATGAATTGTTAACAAGAGTAATTGTAGTTGTGGTTGTGGTTCAGACGTCGTTATTTCGATGTCAGTACTCAGATGACTGTATTAGGATTTTCTGATGTCTGTCTTTTGATGTAATTTTAATCAATAACACCGACATTGTTTTTATTTAGATCGCTTCAGATTCTTATTTACTCGCGTGAAATGATCTCGAAAGCCTTATTTCGTCACAAACAAACATCTCCAACAAACATCTCCAACAAATACCTCCAACAAACATCTCCAACAAATACCTCCAACAAACATCTCCAACAAATACTTCCAACAAACATCTCCAACAAATACCTCCAACAAACATCTCCAACAAATACCTCCAACAAACATCTCCAACAAATACCTCCAACAAACATCTCCAACAAATACCTCCAACAAACATCTCCAACAAATACTTCCAACAAACATCTCCAACAAATACCTCCAACAAACATCTCCAACAAATACTTCCAACAAACATCTCCAACAAATACCTCCAACAAACATCTCCAACAAATACCTCCAACAAACATCTCCAACAAATACTTCCAACAAACATCTCCAACAAATACTTCCAACAAACATCTCCAACAAATACCTCCAACAAACATCTCCAACAAATACCTCCAACAAACATCTCCAACAAACATCTCCAACAAACATCTCCAACAAATACCTCCAAACAAAACATCTCCAACAAATACCTCCAACAAACATCTCCAACAAATACTTCCAACAAACATCTCCAACAAATACCTCCAACAAACATCTCCAACAAACATCTCCAACAAATACTTCCAACAAACATCTCCAACAAATACCTCCAACAAACATCTCCAACAAATACCTCCAACAAACATCTCCAACAAATACCTCCAACAAACATCTCCAACAAATACCTCCAACAAACATCTCCAACAAATACTTCCAACAAACATCTCCAACAAATACCTCCAACAAACATCTCCAACAAATACCTCCAACAAACATCTCCAACAAATACCTCCAACAAACATCTCCAACAAATACCTCCAACAAACATCTCCAACAAATACCTCCAACAAACATCTCCAACAAATACCTCCAACAAACATCTCCAACAAATACCTCCAACAAACATCTCCAACAAATACTTCCAACAAACATCTCCAACAAATACCTCCAACAAACATCTCCAACAAATACCTCCAACAAACATCTCCAACAAATACCTCCAACAAACATCTCCAACAAATACCTCCAACAAACATCTCCAACAAATACTTCCAACAAACATCTCCAACAAATACTTCCAACAAACATCTCCAACAAATACCTCCAACAAACATCTCCAACAAATACCTCCAACAAACATCTCCAACAAACATCTCCAACAAACATCTCCAACAAATACCTCCAAAAAACATCTCCAACAAATACCTCCAACAAACATCTCCAACAAATACTTCCAACAAACATCTCCAACAAATACCTCCAACAAACATCTCCAACAAACATCTCCAACAAATACTTCCAACAAACATCTCCAACAAATACCTCCAACAAACATCTCCAACAAATACCTCCAACAAACATCTCCAACAAATACCTCCAACAAACATCTCCAACAAATACCTCCAACAAACATCTCCAACAAATACTTCCAACAAACATCTCCAACAAATACCTCCAACAAACATCTCCAACAAATACCTCCAACAAACATCTCCAACAAATACCTCCAACAAACATCTCCAACAAATACCTCCAACAAACATCTCCAACAAATACCTCCAACAAACATCTCCAACAAATACCTCCAACAAACATCTCCAACAAACATCTCCAACAAACATCTCCAACAAATACTTCCAACAAACATCTCCAACAAATACCTCCAACAAACATCTCCAACAAACATCTCCAACAAATACCTCCAACAAACATCTCCAACAAATACCTCCAACAAACATCTCCAACAAACATCTCCAACAAATACCTCCAACAAACATCTCCAACAAACATCTCCAACAAATACTTCCAACAAACATCTCCAACAAATACCTCCAACAAACATCTCCAACAAATACCTCCAACAAACATCTCCAACAAATACCTCCAACAAACATCTCCAACAAATACCTCCAACAAACATCTCCAACAAACATCTCCAACAAACATCTCCAACAAATACCTCCAACAAACATCTCCAACAAATACCTCCAACAAACATCTCCAACAAATACCTCCAACAAACATCTCCAACAAATACCTCCAACAAACATCTCCAACAAATACCTCCAACAAACATCTCCAACAAATACCTCCAACAAACATCTCCAACAAATACCTCCAACAAACATCTCCAACAAATACCTCCAACAAATACCTCCAACAAACATCTCCAACAAACATCTCCAACAAATACCTCCAACAAACATCTCCAACAAATACCTCCAACAAACATCTCCAACAAACATCTCCAACAAATACCTCCAACAAATACCTCCAACAAACATCTCCAACAAATACCTCCAACAAACATCTCCAACAAATACCTCCAACAAACATCTCCAACAAATACCTCCAACAAACATCTCCAACAAATACTTCCAACAAACATCTCCAACAAATACCTCCAACAAACATCTCAAACAAATACCATCTAACCCATAACTTCTCAAGGTACAACACATTTCTTACCAAATCTTTTCATCAAATCCATGATTCAAAAAAAAACTCATCGAAACTACCATTTCCCATCATTCAACCAAACTCACCCCCCCCCCACACTTAAATAAATCTGACTACACCCCCTCCCCCAACCCAACCCCCCACCAGTGACGCGGCACAAATGCCATAAACCCCAATTAAAGGTAGATCGCACTGAAAATGTACGTCTGATGCCGGGGCGAAGGTAGCAGCAGACGGCCGCCACGTGTTTATGAAATTATTCGTCAGCCTCGTTCCGACATAAATGAAATATTCATCCCTAACGCCATTTGGAATGTTCGGCTTTAATATAAGAATGTTGTACGGTGTTAGACTTTTGAATTTCTTTATTATTTTTTTTATCTTAAATGATTTTTTTCCTCTCCTGGTTCAAGACTATCTCTCAGCACAGCGTGTGGATAGAAACATATTTTCCGAGGGGAGGACGAGGACTGGAAATGTATGATGGGGAAAGTTAATGTAAAAGAGACTTTTAAAAGAGAGGTTTTTTTTTCTCTTTGGGTTTTAGGTCCCAGAGGTATCAGTTACACCCCTTCACCCACCCATACACAATCAACAAAAATGCACCTCCTACCTTATTAGGAACAATATATTGTTGTTACAGTGGGACTGTGTTTAAAGGTCAATAATTGTACAATAACATTGTTATATGCCACAGGAGTCACATAGTGCAATAACATTGTGATATGCCACAGGAGTCACATAGTGCAATAACATTGTTATATGCCACTGGAGTCACATTGTGCAATAACATTGTTACATGCCACAGGAGTAACATTGTGCAATAACATTGTTATATGCCACAGGAGTCACATTGTGCAATAACATTGTTATATGCCACAGGTGTCACATTGTGCAATAACATTGTTATATGCCACAGGAGTCACATTGTGCATAACATTGTTATATGCCACAGGAGTCACATTGTGCAATAACATTGTTATATGCCACAGGAGTCACATTGTGCAATAACATAGTTATATGCCACAGGAGTCACATTGTGCAATAACATTGTTATATGCCACAGGAGTCACATTGTGCAATAACATTGTTATATGCCACAGGAGTCACATTGTGCAATAACATTGTTATATGCCACAGGAGTCACATTGTGCAATAACATTGTTATATGCTACAGGAGTCACATTGTGCAATAACATTGTTATATGCCACAGGAGTCACATTGTGCAATAACATTGTTATATGCCACAGGAGTCACATTGTGCAATAACATTGTTATATGCCACAGGAGTCACATTGTGCAATAACATTGTTATATGCCACAGGAGTCACATTGTGCAATAACATTGTTATATGCCACAGGAGTCACATTGTGCAATAACATTGTTATATGCCACAGGAGTCACATTGTGCAATAACATTGTTATATGCCACAGGAGTCACATTGTGCAATAACATTGTTATATGCCACAGGAGTCACATTGTGCAATAACATTGTTATATGCCACGGGAGTCACATTGTGCAATAACATTGTTATATGCCACGGGAGTCACATTGTGCAATAACATTGTTATATGCCACAGGAGTCACATTGTGCAATAACATTGTTATATGCCACAGGAGTCACATTGTGCAATAACATTGTTATATGCCACAGGAGTCACATTGTGCAATAACATTGTTATATGCCACAGGAGTCACATTGTGCAATAACATTGTTATATGCCACAGGAGTCACATTGTGCAATAACATTGTTATATGCCACAGGAGTCACATTGTGCAATAACATTGTTATATGCCACAGGAGTCACATTGTGCAATAACATTGTTATATGCCACAGGAGTCACACTCTGCGGATACATTAGTTTAATGTCACACACACACAAAATTCAAAAATTTTGATATAACCTATAATAAGACAGAAATTAGATTGGTGAAAATTTACAATGACACCACGTTGAGTTCACCAAGAAGTATAAATAATAGATTCAAACAAATACAAGTATCAACTGTTATGTATTAAATACAATAATTGTTTATTCAAACTTTATTTCTGATTAAAATGATACTGACATTGTGAGTTTTTTACTTTTTGTTGAGCCTCATTAAATGTTATGTGCGCATATAACTATCGTCTATTCCCTGCACCAAAGTCTATGCATAGAACTATCGTCTATTCCCTGCACCAAAGTCTATGCATAGAACTATCGTCTATTCCCTGCACCAAAGTCTATGCATAGAACTATCGTCTATTGCCTGCGCCAAAGTCTATGCATAGAACTATCGTCTATTGCCTGCACTAAAGTGTATGCATAGAACTATCGTCTATTGCCTGCGCCAAAGTCTATGCATAGAACTATCGTCTATTACCTGCACCAAAGTCTATGCATAGAACTATTGTCTATTGCCTGCACCAAAGTCTATGCATAGAACTATCGTCTATTCCCTGCACCAAAGTCTATGCATAGAACTATCATCTATTGCCTGCGCCAAAGTCTATGCATAGAACTATCGTCTATTGCCTGCACTAAAGTGTATGCATAGAACTATCGTCTATTGCCTGCGCCAAAGTCTATGCATAGAACTATCGTCTATTGCCTGAACTAAAGTGTATGCATAGAACTATTTTCTATTGCCTTCACCAAAGTCTATGCATAGAACTATCGTCTATTCCCTGCACCAAAGTCTATGCAGAGAACTATCGTCTATTACCTGCACCAAAGTCTATGCATAGAACTATTGTCTATTGCCTGCACCAAAGTATATGCATAGAACTATCGTCTATTGCCTGCACGAAAGTCTGTGTTTCTTCAGGACTCGGGGTGAGCTCATCGCTAGAGATTTTTAATCTCCTTACATTCTATAGTGAAGGTGTTTCGTGATACGATGTGTAGTTACCTTTTGATTTTTTTAAAAAAAAGATTGAATTAAACACTAAACAAACTTTCCCAACAGTCCACAAATCGCTGGTATTAATCCTCTCCATCGAATCTTAGCCAAAATTTCTCCAGCGTTCCGCTAAACATCGAGATCTGAGTTTTGGTACTCGACTTAGCCTCGCCGTTGTTGTTAAATCTGTCAAAAATTTGGCGGATCCGCGATTTATTGATCATGAAACTTTTCTTTTGGGCGTTACGCGAGGTTAACTGCGTAGTGCGAAATCTAAAGAAATCGCTGCACCTTTAAGTAAGGTTGCTTTAAGGCCACGGAGCTAGTGGGATGAAGGTAGCGGGTTCGATTCCAATTCCATCCAAAAGTATTTATATATTCTGTATAATTATTTCGTTTTAAATTTATTTTAATATATTCTAGTTATTTGTTCAGTTAATTAAAAAAGTTTTACCAAGTTCTCCGTTACAACCTCGGGTAAATAGATCAGTCAGCTGTGACCCCCCCCCCAGTTAAATAGATCAGTCAGCTGTGACCCCCCCAGGTAAATAGATCAGTAAGCTTTGATCATAGGGTACATAGATTAATCAGCTTTGACCCTCAGGTAAATATAGATAAGTCAGCTTTGATCCTAGGGTACATAGATCAGTCAGCTTTGACCCCCGGGTACATAGATCAGTCAGCTTTGACCCCCAGGTAAATAGATCAGTTGATTTGACCCCCAGGTAAACAGATCAGTCAGCTTTGACCCCCAGGTAAATAGATCAGTCATCTTTGACTCCCGAGTACATAGAGAAGTCAGCTTTGACCCCGAGGTAAATAGATCAGTCAGCTTTGACCCCCGGGTACATAGATAAGTCAGCTTTGACCACCAGGTAAATAGATCAGGTGATTTGACCCTCGGGTACATAGATCAGTCAGCTTTGACTACCGGGCAACGGCTGAGAAGGGACGGCAATCGTGGCGTCTTGTTTTGAGAGTAGCCAAGATCCTCCGTCAGGATGGAAGTCTTCCCTCTAGAACCAGCGGCACCGTGAGTAGAACCAGGGGCACCGCGAGTAGAACCAGGGGCACCACGAGTAGAACCAGGGGCACCACGAGTAGAACCAGGGGCACCGAGAGTAGAACCAGGTGCACCACGAGTAGAACTAGGGGCACCACGAGTAGAACCAGAGACACCACGAGTAGAACCAGCGGCACCACGAGTAGAACCAGAGACACCACGAGTAGAACCAGAGACACCACGAGTAGAACCAGCGGCACCACGAGTAGAACCAGAGACACCACGAGTAGAACCAGCGGCACCACGAGTAGAACCAGAGACACCACGAGTAGAACCAGAGACACCACGAGTAGAACCAGCGGCACAACGAGTAAAGTCATTCAATTCCCCATCTTGAAGGTCACGCATGGCTGAGTGTTTTTCATGCAGCGTCGCGCCCCTCCGTCGTGGTTCATGACTTCACGCGTTACACGGAGGCCCCGCACCGGGGGAGGTCGTAATTGTTTTAAAACTTACAACACCTCCCGTAAACCCCTCCCCCCCACTACCATCATTTTTAGCTCCCCACACACCATCCTTTTTTTCCCCCGTTGTTGTCTACGCTTTTTCCCCCGGGTGTAAGAAAAACTACGTTTATTGTTTTTCCGTTTCGACCTCCAGCTAAAACCTCGTGCGATTATATGCCATAAAACGAAAATTGAAATTTTGAGACACTGAAAAAAGGGACAAAAAAAACAACAACTACGCACAGGTAAAGCTGGCCGGTACCCACCACTCCAAGGGAGGGGAGAGATAGGAAGATTTTTCAGGGGTGGGGGGTGATTTTTTCAGGGGCGTGCGGGGTCAATGTTAAAACTTTCTTGTAGAAAATTTTCGTTTGTGAGGGGAGGGTGGAAAAGGAGGGGGGGGGGACGTTCAGCAAAGCCCAGCTAGTAGATTCAGGTCACTAACAGTTTCTACAAATTTGATTGCACTCAAATGAGCGAGGTTAAGAGAAGGGGAACGACTCGCGCAATGATAGCGCCCCCATCTCACACGTCACCCCTAAGATGTTACAAGGAATTCGTGTTATTTTTGTGTGGCTGTGTTTCTAATTAAATCGTTCATAAGATACCCACACGGAGTCCGGGCGGCGTTCATAAGATACCCACACGGAGACGGGGCGTCTACCACCACCCCCACCCCCACCCCTGAAATGAGAATTTTAAAATAATAAACGCAAACGGGGAGGGGGGCAGCAAGGTGGGGGATACGGGTAGCGAAATGTTAAAATAACAAAATATTAAACTACAAACTGTATTGCAGTTTTGGATTTTTGCGTTTTGGATTACAAGGTTAGTGGGAATCGAGAAGAAGGGGAGGGTGGCAGCCATGACTGCGGCAGCATGGGGCGGGGCGCCACAGGGGTGGGTAAAATGAGATATGAACTCAAGGAGAAAGATATTTTGTTGATCTATATTTAATGTTTCTGCTGATAAAATTTTGGAGAGCTTGTACTTCGTGCTAGCAGTGTTGAGATTAAAAAGAAAAACACATACACGAATATAGGGAGCTAAATCTTAATTACTAAATTCGCTCCCCCTGTCGTGTCGGGGTACAGACCCATAACTCCGTGATAACCTCCCCCTTTTTCAATAAAGAATTTTATTTGACACAAGAAAACTTAATGTAGCGGAGATTCATTCGCTCTTGAGTTTGGTGGGTAGTTTTGATTTTTTGTTTTAAATCTGAGAGCGAAAATGAGACATCTAGCCTCAAAGACTTTTGTTCTCAATTATATATCAGCATTATATCACACTCAATTAGTAACAATTTTAATTGACTAATGAATTAATTTAGATGTTAGCCTAAGAACACCATAAGAAGAATAAAAATATGTATTTACTGAGTTTATTCTCATCAGATTTTTATGGCAGCTGCACCGACATACAAAACAATTATTATTATCAAAATAATTTTTATTTAATTTTTACTTTCTTAAAGTGTAAAATATAGTGATTTAAGAAAAGGTTCACTTTTTACGAAAAGTTTTCGATTTGGTATTTGGACAAGATCAAGCTATCAGTAAGGCGGTCAGGGCCTTCAGACAACACAACGAATTGAGAATCACTGAGCTCGTGAAATCCATCTAAACGGGTAAGGCCAGCTAATCCACGGCGTTTATCCAATCCCACAGCCATCCACTGTCACTGCTCACTGTGAGGTCCTCGACTCGGGCCACTAATATTGATCTTAGCGAGTCACAAGTGTACGCTCGGCGGAGATGACTTGGGGCGGGGGGGGGGTGTGTGATTGGGGGGGATAGTAAGGTACGGTGTAAATACACACTAACCGAGGGTGTCGCGAGCGTCACAATAAATCGCCAGACCATAAGGGCTAGCTCCCCGGGGGCGCCAAGAGGGCACGACAAACAAAAACAACAACCAAAGACGAACCAATGAGCAAAAAGGTAAAACGGTTTATGCCGTGAAAGTGGGCTACAAGGAATTGAGAATGGGGCAGAGAGTTCTTCATTCAAATCAAACTTTTCTGGATGCATTGTGACTATGTCTCGTCCACAGCACATGTTATAAGAAAGCGACAAGTGTTAAATATGTTTGCTTTGCTGAAAAGTTTGTTTCTCTATTATATCGCCTGCTTTTGTTTCATTAAAATGTGATTATGTGTAATCAAAGATTATGTGTATACTCAAAGATTATGTGTAATCAAAGATTATGTGTAATCAAAGATTATGTGTAATCAAAGATTATGTGTACTCAAAGATTATGTGTAATCAAAGATTAAGTGATATTTACATTGACCATCATTTATAAAAAGTAAGGTTTATTCCCACTAACTGCAGCTTAAACCCATGCGACACGATACAACGTCTCGGGAAGACTATACGATAAACATGTCCAATATAACATAAAACTCGATGCTTGAGTGGAATGGCGAAAATGTGAATGTCTTGCTCAAAGTCTCGGTGCCAATAGAGGGATGTATATAGGAACTTTATTATGTAGTATGTCCAATACTAAACGGTGCCTTGGAAAAATTCTCACAGACAAGGTAAGTATTTTGGTAGTTTTATTTGTGTGATTTTTAAATATACAAAATTTCAGCCATTATTGTTAGCGCGTTGGGTTAGCGTGTCGTGGTAAAGTGTGTCCTGTTGGTGTTTCGCGTTAGTGTGTCGTGGTAAAGTGTGTCCTGTTGGTGTTTCCCGTTAGTGTGTCGTGAGTACGCGGCTGCTTTGTTCAGATCTCCAAACGACCCACACCAGACCATCAAATCAGCCTCCTTACCGTGAAATACCATTACTTCTCCCCCACCCAAACCCCTTTTTTCTCACAACTTCCCCGATTTTTTTATATTATGAACTCGCTTAAAATCTGCGAGATTAAAACACGTAAGAGCTCGCCAGAGATCCGTGTCACAACCCTATAGACCAGGGGTCTCCAAACTACGCCCCGTGGGCCAGATGCGGCCCGCGATGTCCTCTCATCCGGCCCCTAGAGACCTTTTAACCTCACACAAAAAAAGATACTATTTTTACCTGTAGTTTACCACAAAACTGTTGTTTGACAGTTAATGCGGCCCTCCGGCAGAAAAGTTTGTAGACCCCTGCTCTAGACAGAGGGAGGGCCTACCACTATTGACGTCTGTCCAAGCACATAACGAGTACGACCGGGGTGGGGGGCGTAGAGAGTCCTCCATGTCGGGTAATTAACACGAGGATCGAGCTAATTGGTCATCGCTTGTTCTGATCCGGGTACATAGGGCAGTTTAAGAAGTGCATCCACCGAGCAAGGTATTACAGGTCTAGTGCAGCACTTGGGGACAGAGGCGGATCTACTTATTTGTTGAAACCACCATATAAAATGAGGGAGGCAGCACCATAGGCTTTTATTACCTGCATAGATCCATGGTTTCTATTACCTACATAGATCCATGGTTTCTATTACCTACATAGATCCATGGTTTCTATTACCTACATAGATCCATGGATTCTATTACCTACATAGATCCATGGTTTCTATTACCTACATAGATCCATGGTTTCTATTACCTACATAGATCCATGGTTTCTATTACCTACATAGATCCATGGTTTCTATTACCTACATAGATCCATGGTTTCTATTACCTACATAGATCCATGGATTCTATTACCTCCAAAGAACACTAGCTCCTGTTACCTCCATCCTTGATGAATGTTAAGGCCTCGTGGACATTGTTATTCCTATAACGGGAAAATGGCTCATGTAATCCTAACTTAACTACTAGTTAAAGAATATTTGACGATCCCTTCACCCCCACGAGTGCTGCGGGGAACCGCTGAGGGCGTATTTCAATAGCTAAGAGGTCAAGACGATGAAACGAATAAGAAATGGGACATGGAAATGTTTGTACAAAAATTAAAGTGTACAGGAAGAGATGCAGGCAAAATACCCATGTACACAACAGGCGTACACCATTGGTGCATTGATTTGTCAATCATGTCAAATGTGCGCACTACGGCCGTGACGTATGTTGTGTGCCCTACGGCTGTGACGTATGTTGTGCGCCCTACGGCTGTGACGTATGTTGTGCGCCCTACGGCCGTGACGTATGTTGTGTGTCCTACGGCTGTGACGTATGTTGTGCGCCCTACGGCTGTGACGTATGTTGTGCGCCCTATGGCTCTGACATATTTTGTGCGCCCTACGGCTGTGACGTATGTTGTGTGCCCTACGGCTGTGACGTATGCTGTGCGCCCTATGGCTGTCACGTATGTTGTGCGCCCTACGGCTGTCACGTATGCTGTGCGCCCTAAGGCTGTGACGTATGTTGTGCGCACTACGGATGTGACGTATGTTGTGCGCCCTACGGCTGTCACGTATGTTGTGTGCCCTACGGCTGTGACGTATGTTGTGCGCCCTACGGCTGTGACGTGCCCAAGGACAAGAGTTACTGCACATGTCTACAGCAGAAAAGTCGATATTGGTACTAACTCCCACATCCCACCCCAATAAAAAAATTATTTTTTGTTTCTCTCCCCCCCCCCGGGCCCCTTTTTCGAAGTGATGGAAGCTAACATGTAAATGTTGGCATTACAGTGTCAGCAGTCATGTATTCCGTGTTATAATACAACGGTTATTTGTTGTAAAGTCATCAGTCATGTATTTATATACAACGCACACCCAGAAGTCGACATGACCCAGTTAAACATTTCAGGTTATTAAAAGACACATGTCCCAGGCCGTCTTTTGATTTCAGATTGGATTTTTTTTTAAAGTATTCATTCTATAAACAAGATGTGTCATGAATTATAATTCTGTAAACTAAATATTTGGTCTGTGCTATCCGATTTCTTCTTACCTGGCCCCGAAAGTTTCAGTTCAAAGGGGCGGGGGGGGGTAGGTGCGGGTTGGGGTGAGTAGAGCTTAGATTTAACAGAAACAAATTTTGATGTACACGTCATACATGCTAATGATTTTTAAATAGAAATATAAGTTTAAAATGTTGGGGTGGGGTGGGGGTGGGGGTGCCATTTCATGAATATCTTCACAACATCTGTGCATGTGGACGGCTGGTCCCCTGATGGATTGCACACCGTTGGGATGAGCTTTCAAAAAAAACTCTGCAATGAAATGTAATGCCTTCGGATAGCCTCCTTTGAATAGTCCCCCCCCCCTTTTTTTTCGGATAGCCTCCCTTGAATAGTTTCCCCCTTTGGATAGCCTCCCGTTAAATAGCTTCCCCTTCAGATAGCCTTACTTGAAAAGTTTCCCCTTCAGATAGCCTTACTTGAATAGTTTCCCCTTCAGATAGCCTCCTGCCGACCAGTCTCCCTTAGCCTCCTGCCGACCAGTCTCCCTTAGCCTCCTGCCGACCAGTCTCCCTTTCGAAAGTCTTCAGATACGAAGTTGTTTTTGAGCCTTCTCGTCCATGAGGGGCATCCACCGATCATCTCGTCCATAAGGGGCATCCACCGATCATCTCGTCCATGAGGGGCATCCACCGATCATCTCGTCCATGAGGGGCATCCACCGATCATCTCGTCCATGAGGGGCATCCACCGATCATCTCGTCCATGAGGGGCATCCACCGATCATCTCGTCCATGAGGGGCATCCACCGATCAACGTCGGCGTCTGCGGTTTCTCCAAGGGCATAGGCCACCTACGAGAGACCTCCAGGCATCTCTATCCTGGGCCAGCTTCTCCAGGATCTTTCATTCATGGCCAATTCTCTTGATGTCTGCGTCCAATTCTCGGCGCCTAGTGTTTTTTGGATGGCCTCTTTTTCGCTTTCCCTGAGGGTTTTATTTCATGGCTTGCCTTGTTGTATTGAAGGCAGGTTGTTGTTGTTTTTTAGTGTCTGACCAATCCACCTCCACCGCTTCTCTTCCTCAATTGGCTTCTGCTTTGTCCGCTGCCACAGTTCCAGTTTGCTGATTTTGTGCGGCCAGTAAAATTCTGAGAATCCTTCTTAGACAATTGTTGATAAAGGACTGGATTCTGGTCAGGTTTACGGCCGTTGTTCTCCACGTCTCGGCTCCATATAGCAACACAGGCTTCACCGTGGCGTTGAAGATCCTTGTTTTTTTTTAAAACTTGCTGCTTCTGTTTCTGGAGACCCAAACATTATTGGGTTGTTGGAAGGCTGCTCTTGCCTTCCCAATCATTATTTAAAATTTTAAAAAATTGACATCAGCATCCGTTCCACTGAAATACGAAGTGCCACTGTGATACCATCCTACAGGACAGTCGTCAGCGCTTACCGTCCCTGGCTGTAAGATATGCCTTAATGTCTAAGCACTGACAACTTTAAACTCATTCTTTAGCAATCGAACGATAGTGCAAACTACTCATGAAAGTAAGCCCCCATCAACCCACTCATGAAAGTAAGCCCCCATCAACCCGCTCGTGAAAGTAAGCCCCAATCAACCCACTCGTGAAAGTAAGCCCCCATTAACCCACTCATGAAAGTAAGCCCCCATCAACCCACTCATGAAAGCACGCCCCCATCAACTGTTCATGAAAGCACGCCCCCATCAACTGTTTATGAAAGCACGCCCTCATCAACTGTTCATGAAAGCACGCACCCATCAACCCACTCATGAAAGCACGCCCCCATCAACCCACTCATGAAAGCACGCCCCCATCAACCCACTCATGAAAGCACGCCCCCATCAACTGTTCATGAAAGCACGCCCTCATCAACTGTTCATGAAAGCACGCACCCATCAACCCACTCATGAAAGCACGCCCCCATCAACCCACTCATGAAAGCACGCCCCCATCAACTGTTCATGAAAGCACGCCCCCATGAACTGTTCATGAAAGCACGCCGCCATCAACTGTTCATGAAAGCACGCCCCCATTAACTGTTCATGAAAGCACGCCCCCATCAACTGCTCACACACCCAAACACCTTTTACAAGTCTAAATCTCTTTTCACAAATCCCGACCACTGTACTTACTCCCTAATCCTCGTTTACACGCCCTCAACCGCCAGTCAACAAGCCCCACCCCCTTGTTTACACGCCCTTAACCTCCAGTCCACAAGCCCCACTCCTTCTTTACACGTCCCCAACCTCCTACCCACAAGCCCTTTGTGTACACACCCCCAACCTCCTGTCCCCAAGCCCCACTCCTTTTTTACACGCCCCCAACCTCCTACCCACAAGCCCCACCCCTTTGTGTACACACCCCCAACCTCCTATCACCAAGCCCTACCCCCTTGTTTACACGCCCTCGACCTCCAGTCCACAAGCCCCACCCCTTGTTTACACGCCCTCGACCTCCAGTCCACAAGCCCCACCCCTTGTTTACACGCCCTAAACCTCCAGTCCACAAGCCCCACTCCTTGTTTACACGCCCCCAACCTCCTACCCACAAGCCCCACCCCTTTGTGTACACACCCCCAATCTCCTGTCCACAAGCCCCACCCTCTGTTACCCTAGTCTACCTTCACGTTTTCTCAAAGCAATAACGCTATTAAATTTTTTTTTATATGAGAACAACCCCACCCCTTCCTAGCAATTTTATCGACTCAATAAAAATTTCTCCCTAAATTGTTCGATGGCATCAAATTAAATAACCTTGCCGTGTATTCAGTTTCCAGACGCGAGCTATGTTTGGAGTTTAGCCTTTGAGTTTCTTTTAGCATTTTTGTATTTTAAAGTTGAGTCTCATAATCACAGTTAACATGACATGGGTAAAATGTTAACATTTGACCTGTGAATTTTGGTTTTAGTTTGAAATCCAAAAGTTAGCGTCTTATTAATTAAACTATAAGCTGATTCCGGAATGAAAGCGTATCAAAAAGGAAACCCACAACTCACAATGGTGTACATTCATATGTAGGCGTGGCGGTTTGTTTATTAGTTCTGTCATGTTCTGGGGATTGTCCTATCTTCGATAGTTGTTGCTCTCAATCTCAGAGTAGAATCGCAGCTTTAAAATCCTTGTTATCGACCAAGCATTTATGTCCTGCCGTGGCGTTACAAAACAAAAAAGTTAAGAATCGCTGGGTTAAGACCATTGTATTAAGCTATGTTCAACCTGAGATTCGTTGGTCCGTGAGCCATTTGAAAAGCATTTTTTTTTAAATTTTAATATTTTTTTAAATGCAAAATTGTACGCTCCACAAACAAAGATAGTATATCATCCTTATAAAAATTTGATACGAGGTAATTCTAAACGGCTGTCAGATATCTGAGCGGTCATGCAGTCGCGCAGCTAAAAGGCCATCCCTTTTGATTTCTTCGTGTTGCTTAAGGTCTCTGTGTATGTGCTTCAAGCAAGTTCTCTGTGTATGTGCTTCAACACATATTTCCATTTGACAAAACACTGTACAGGCAAGAAATTACATTTTTTTTTAAAATCATTACTGCTGCAACCATACAACCTTCTTCCTATGCTGTATTAAAAATATTAGGTCTTCTACTGGTAGACAAGGTCTTCTACTGGTAGACAAGGTCTTCTACTGGTAGACAAGGTCTTCTATTGGTAAGTAACGGTCTACTTTTGGTAGACGCCCATATAAAAGACTTGAGTTCAATGGGATGTCTGTTAGATTCCGGGGTACTTCATCTTTTAAATTTAAAGACACGTTAATTTTAAAGCAGTTCTTTTTAATATCATTTCTTCAATTCTTCACTCGGCCTAACAAAACGTATAGTTTTATTATGTTTGGTAATGGAAGAGAAAGAGACTGTGTTAGGTGACGAGCGATATTTTCGTTTACAAAAACAACACACCACAAAGTGGCTTAAAGTGTGGAATGTGGCCGACAGAGCGGCGAGGGCCCGTTATATTATTTCTCCAAGAAACAAACCAACTCTTTCTTCCCGGTGCACGCTGTTGGTCTGTGAGTGGGACCACGAGAAGCACCGTGTGGCCCTGGAGTCACGTCGCGGGGTGTTACACCATTAGCACCTCGGCACTAGAGCACATCTCGTCCCCAGAGGGGCATCCATTCTGACGGTAAGGCAATCTTAGTGGTCGTGGAGGGTGTTAACGCCCGTTCAGGGGAGAGGGGGCGAATCAGTGAAGTTAACACCCCGGGCTGGGAGGAATTTTTAATGACGTAAATTAATTATGTTTATGTTATGGCCTGCCGCACTGTTTGTGGAAATACCAATACGGAGTCGGGGGGGGGGAGGGGCGGTATGGTTAGGGCGCTATTACCCGACTTTGGGTGACGGGGGAGGGGGTAAGGGCGCTATCACCCAGCTTTGGGTTACGAGGTGGTTAGGGTGCTATTACCCGACTTTGGGTGACGGGGGAGGGGGTAAGGGCGCTATCACCCAGCTTTGGGTTACGAGCTGGTTAGGGCGCTATTACCCGACTTTGGGTGACGGGGGAGGGGGTAAGGGCGCTATCACCCAGCTTTGGGTTACGAGGTGGTTAGGGCGCTATTACCCGACTTTGGGTGACGGGGGAGGGGGTAAGGGCGCTATCACCCAGCTTTGGGTTACGAGGTGGTTAGGGCGCTATTACCCGACGTTGGTCGACTGGGCTGTATAGAGTTTAAGGAGCTACTACATGGGTAGATAAGGGGGTAGGGTTCCCATCGCACGTAGGGGATGATGCGAGTTTTGGGCCCTATTGTACCAAAGGTTCCACTGAGTCGGTGGTTTAAATGATGTGGAGTTGCGCTTTGGGACGTTTTTGGCCTGTTACTTATTTAGATCATTTCTTTGTAACGACGTGCCTTCATCAAATTATGTCAAAGTTTGTCATTTTATAAATTTCCCATCACATTGTATGGTTGCGCATGGAGTATTTATAAGACTGTTATTTCGACTTCTAAACTGTAACCACAACAATGATGTTGTATATATGACGAAATCAAACATCTTGTATTAGTTTAAATGTAGAAAGTTTTCTGTCGTATGTTAAAGTTGGGCGACAAGCTCCACACTCGGGTCACATGTCACTCGTGGACTCGTGGGTAACGACTGTGATAACTACAGCTTGAATCAAGGCTAAGACTTGTCAACATGCACCAGGCTAGGACCTGACATCGTCTAATAAGGTATTGAAAGCGTCCTCTTTTTTTAATAATACATAATGGCCTAAAAATGTCCTTGGTGACCTGCCCTCGCACTGAAGGGAAGGGGGGACCGGAGGTCGGGAGGTGTGTACGGGAATGTATCAGTATTGTTCAGGACTCAACACTTCTAAAAGAGTGCAACAGGCACCCGGTTAATCCGCTGCTTAAATCTAGCACTCGGCCGCGGCCTCGCGATGTTGCTAGGAGCCACACAATAGGTGACTTAATTACTTTAATTTATGCAGCTCCCCACCCGCGGCTTTTTTATGGGGTGCTTTTCAGGCCCGGGGGCTTGGCAGTTCACACTGTTCAAAGAATGATATGTCGGTAAGTTGGGGTGTGTGTGTTTGTGGAGGGGTGAAATTGAGAGTAGGAGGGAATGGAAGAAAAGAAGGCTAAATTTCCAACGGTAGCGATTTCTTTGCTAACATATTTTTAAGGTAACCAGACAAATCGACAAGGTGACAAAACGACAAGTAACGAAACGACAAAACGACCAGTGACAAAACGACATGGTGACAAAACGACAAGTTGACAAAAGTAGTTCAAAATAGAACAACGAAAAAAATGCAATGATTTTGACTGAAGAGTGTTTTTAATTTTGGTCGCAGAGCTATTAAGTCTGACACCCTTAGTCTATGTTCAAAGTGACCTACTTCATTGGGGGGGGGGTCTATAGTAATCTATTTTGTTTCTATGAGACATTGTCGTTTTGTCATGGAACCTTTTTTTAAAATTATCAAAGAATAGAACTTAAAATAATCTTTTGGTATTTCTCTTTTCTTCGTTTAATTTTGAAATAACTCTGACGTATATGTTAATATTTTTGTTTTGGTGTGAATCGAATTGATAAATTAGTCAATACTTCATATGTTTTCCGACTTTAAAAAAAATAACTATGGAAAATTTTTAACTTAAGGTTTTTATTTAAACTCCAAACCATTAACAGACTCCATGAACTCCAGGAAGCCTACTTTCTACAAAATGCGCATCAGTACCGTACAAAGCATCCAAACAATTATAATCTACACAGTCTAAAACTTAGTCATTTTTATTTAAAAATCAGCCCAACAGTCATCTAAAAACGCATACTTATAAAACATAAAACAACCACGCAATTTAAAAAAAAATAAAAAGAAAAAAACAAACTAACCCCAAAATGCGCCCACAATTCCGAAACCTAAAGTGCTCCCACAATTCCTAACCCTAAAATGCTCCCACAATTCCTACGAACCACAAACCCTTCCACAAACCTGATAAACCCAAAAAATGCCATGCCACGAGTCTCATGAACCCAACACAAACAACACGCGAAACCCCATCAATAAACTCACAACCAACCCAACCACTAATCCATCACTAGCCTACCGCTAACCCCACAACCAACCACCACAAACCCTAACACCAACCTCACCAACCTCTCCACCACCAACACACTACCAATAACCCACCACCAACCCCACCACCAACACATCGACAACCGCACCTATCCCTAGATATCCTGTGTTTACCCATTACGTATAATTACGTCTGGTTTACGCTTGTTATTTTTAAGTCTTCATCTCCTTAAGCCCCGTCGGATTAATCTCCACCTTTATTTTTTTCGCATTCTATTTTAACTCTCTTTGTTAGCAAACAAAAATAATAAAAAACCAGACCTCCCTCCCTCTCCCGTCCCTCCTCCCCTCTTGAACCCTCTCTAAAACTAACAACAATAGATCCTTGTTCAGGCCATTTCGTGGTCAACAGAGAACTCTAGCTTCGGCTCAGTCTTGGATTCTCTCCTTCACCTCTTTTCGTTTTCTGGGTTTCAATTATTTCCCCTTTGTTCAACCGAGATTTGCTGCGATGGATTAAGAGTTCTTTCCCTTGCTAGCCTTTGTCTTTCCAACCCTAAGCTCCCGTCTTTATATTGTTCCGTTTCATTAAAAAAAATATTTAAAAGTTTGCTTTTTAATCAAAAGAATAAATAAATTTCTTTTGGGTATTTAACGCGTTTCTTTCCCTCGCCCCCCTTATATGTAGGACCACCCTACTCCACGAAATCATACAGAATTTTAAATGTATTTTTCTTTCTACTCGTTATGATTTCATTAATACATTACATTTCAGCGTTACAATATTGTATTGCCCGGTTCATTTATTGATTTTTTATTATGATTTTTGTTTCGAGATTTTTGTATCCGATGTTTGCAATCGTCATTACAGCGGTTCTTCGCTAGCGCCGTGGCATGTCTGGGCCTACAATAGATGGATTAAGAACCAATTCGTCTGGCAAGAGACTTCGAGGGATACTTGTTTTGTTTTGTTTTTTTAATTGAGCTCTTGAATCGTTTTCTCTATAGTCAATCATTAATAATCATTTTATTGGCTTAATTATAAAAAATGTTGTTGGTTTTTTTCTTCTTACAAAAGTGAGTTGCGTTGCAATGAAGCGGGAGGAATGGGAAGGACTTGTGATCTGTCTCACAGCTTATGTCTCCTGATTGAGACTATGTGGTTCAAATCATTAAACCTATTTTTTGTTTAAACATCACAATGAGGACTTTTTTGAAGAAATTCGACAGTGAGCTAGCATAGACATTGAGCCAATTGTCAGTGCGTCTAAACTTATGCGAAAAAAATATGGCACCGGTTAACGGTATTATGGTGAAACGAGTCCACCGAGCAACAACACTTAACGGGTTGGGAAGCATTGAACCTCTGATCTAGCCATAGCAGTATACAGAATAGACAGACTTCAGATATACCCCATAACAGTATACAGAATAGACAGACTTCAGATATACCCATAACAGTATACAGAATAGACAGACTTCAGATATACCCATAACAGTATACAGAATAGACAGACTTCAGATATACCCATAACAGTATACAGAATAGACAGACTTCAGATATACCCATAACAGTATACAGAATAGACAGACTTCAGATATACCCATAACAGTGTACAGAATAGACAGACTTCAGATATACCCATAACAGTGTACAGAATAGACAGACTTCAGATATACCCATAACAGTGTACAGAATAGACAGACTTCAGATATACCCATAACAGTATACAGAATAGACAGACTTCAGATATACCCATAACAGTATACAGAATAGACAGACTTCAGATATACCCATAACAGTATACAGAATAGACAGACTTCAGATATACCCATAACAGTATACAGAATAGACAGACTTCAGATATACCCATAACAGTATACAGAATAGACAGACTTCAGATATACCCATAACAGTGTACAGAATAGACAGACTTCAGATATACCCATAACAGTGTACAGAATAGACAGACTTCAGATATACCCATAACAGTGTACAGAATAGACAGACTTCAGATATACCCATAACAGTATACAGAATAGACAGACTTCAGATATACCCATAACAGTATACAGAATAGACAGACTTCAGATATACCCATAACAGTATACAGAATATGGAGACTTCTGATAAATCCATTAAAGTTCAGAGTAAGGAGTTTTCTGATATCTCCATTTGTATACAAAATAGACAAGACTTCTGACATATACATAAAATTTAGGACATACTTCATTTATGTAAAGAATAGCACTAACTATTTAATGTCTATTAGAATATATCATTTTTAAATTTCCAAGGCCTCGTTTTTTTAAATCAATATATTATTTTTACACACACACACACACACACACACACACACACACACACACACACACACACACACACACACACACACACACACACACACACACACACATATATATATATATTGAAAATACGTACTTTGATTTCTGGAAAGCTTTTTTTGAAAGAAAAACTTTTTTTTTAGAAAGGCGTATTTTATCTGTCATTAATGAAACTTCCCAATTTCCTTTCCCATCATTCTAATCTGATTATACTTACAGTTAAATCTCAGAACATTCCACTTCAAATATATGTTCAAATGTTCGCGAATGTAAAACTATGACTTTGGTCAACATTTTGGTAAAACAAACAATTAACATTTTAGCTGCAAGGAGAAATTTCGAAAGACAAAATACACTTCAGAAACACAACAAGGGATTTCAGCGCCCGAGAAAATGTTGAGTTGTACGCGCTCGCTCCCTAGGCCCCATAAAAAAGACCGATATTTTCAATCACAACTAACCCCTAGCCACACTTGGCTAGCGCTAACAACATCTTCCCTAACCGACTTCTCCATTTGTAGCTACGCCATTGAAGACACTACAGTGTGATTATTGACGCATATCAGTGAAGTTACACCTGATTAAAGAACGTGGGGCTAGAATCTAGCTGTTAGATGTATTTCTTGAGTTTTTACTCTGCCCTTTGGCCATGCCCTATGATGCCTTTTTTGTCATACCTTATTATAACATTTTTTCTCTATACATCATTGACTTATAAATTGGTATACGTATCTTTTTGTGTAACAGAGCAACTTGCCCAGAGCTCCGCCCATTACAATAAACTCCTCAATCATGTCTTTTGTTTCTCCACTCAATAACGTAAAACTTAGTGCGACTAATGCAGTGTTTCTCAAATAGTGGGGCGCACACCCAGGGGGGGGGCGAGGCTCCGTAAAAGGGGGCTCGTTTGACCGTTATGCAGAGGTGAATTTATAACAATTTTACAGACAAATGATACTATTTAAAGTCGCGCGGGGGCGCGAAATGTTTTCTTTCTTCCTGGGAAGAGAATAATTGAGAAACACTGGGCTAATGAAAGCAAGCTCATTAATATTCTTTAAAAAAAGTAATATTTATACTACAAAGAATAATTTCTTTCCACTTATTTTAACGGTATCGCTTTGCAATCCATGTTATTATATTTTTTTTTATAAATCCAAACCACATGAGTAACAAACAAGATGACAGCGGCAATGCTATACACAAAGCTATTCTGTTCTTTTCTAAAATGAAAACTCCGCCTTCTAGAGCATATCCAATTTAATTGCTGAAAACAACAATATGAGATCTATAGCAATCATTTTTAATTTTTCAATTAAAAACTCGTTTTAGCTTTCACGCTTAAACAATTTATTAATGTTTTTTTTAAATAGTTACCGTGAGTCGTTTTTTTTTGTTTTTAAATTTAAAAATATATATATATATTTTTTTTTAAGGATAATGAAATTTCTTGATTATTATTTCACATTTGTTTTGTCCATGCTAATTTGTTTGTTGGAATTTGACACAAATTGGAACCACCGTCATTTGGTCTGAACCATACGTCGTCTGATAACTTTTGTATTTAAATTATCTGTACAAAGTTGTGTTTGTGTGTGTGTAAACAAATGTATACGGTACACAATGGGCCATATAACGGTATATGTACAAAGGTATGTTTGTGTTTGTGTGTGTGTAAACAAATGTATACGGTAGACAATGGGCCATATAACGGTATCGCTTATGATCATTGAAAGTATTATATGACCATCCATGGCCTCATTGAACTTCTGACAGTAATTGATATCTTGGAGTAGCTTGTGTGAAGGGTGGGCGGGGGGGGGGCATGAGCTCAGCACGCCCCGTGCGGCGTGTAACTCCAAGCCACACCCACACCCACCCCGGTCTAATCCCAACTTAAAAACCTCTAAGCCCGCCTTGTCTTATCAAAATTAGTGCAGCGAACCTTGTGCATTCCTACCGCTCGGTTATCTGCCGCTGCTGGGTAGCCATTTTATTTTTATTATTTTATTTATTAACTTAAAATATATTTTTTAAAGGTTTGGACCAGGGGGGTGGGGGTGAGTACTTTCCAGGGGGCGGGTATGTGTGTGTGTACTTTCTTCAGCCCTCTTTCTACTCTCCCGTCTAAAATTTCACATGAGTCTAAGCACTATGAAACTTAATTTTACGGGAGAATTTATTTACTTAGCACCTCACCCCCCAGCCCACCACTCCTACCGCAAAGATAATTTTGTTCACGTTATAGATATCCCATAGCTGGGTACGAATATTTCCTTTAAAAAAAAATTATTTTATACTTCACCTTTTATTTTTTCTAATTTTTGAGTGCATGTATTATAAAAATGAAAGGGGCACTACTCTCATAGTCACCTCCAGCAGATTGGAGTTATCTCACTTTCCGTCCAGGCCAGTCCAGTACTCGCATTAGTTTGTACCTCCTTCACTTACTCATTTACTCCTAGTCTTCTTGGGGCCGAGCCTAATCTTAAAGAAGTTATTGTTTTAAACAAAACAAAAAACCAGGTTTAGTAATACCCACTTATGCAACGTGTATTAATACCACCCCAACATATAGTTGTGCCAACTTATTGTAAAGCAAAAACCGACCTTTTTACACGCTTTTATTTAAGTCACAATGTTTGTATGTTGTATCCATCCTTCCTTCAAAACTTGAAACGTAAAATTATACCACTTCTGATGGTCCTAGAGATCTAAAAATTTTACCACAGATAGATCTTGGATGACAATGCATTGTATCAAAATTTCAGATCGATCGAATGTACCGTATTGAAATTATTGCATTTTTAGTTTATCTATAGTCTATATATAAGCATCGGTACCCGTCTGCTTTGTTGATATCCATGAGTTCACCACGTGAACACTTCACCGTGGTATAAAACGTTGGGCGAGCGCTTATGAGGTGTTTGGTATAAAAAAATAGTGGTAAAAAAGATGTGTGGGCTTCAGACGTGAATTTTAAAGAGTTTTTATTATAAATTTTTTAAAAAAGCTGAAAAAAACAAAGCTTTTGACTATAAATCCCTTATATATGAGACATAACTAAAAGTAGTGATTACGTTAAAAGCGTGTCCTTTTTAAAAAAAAAGATTTTTTAGTCATCATTTTTTTGTATAGTAAAACCAACCTACTGTATAAAATAAACACACCCCATTGTATAGTTAAATCAACCCAATGTATGGTAATGCAAACCAAATGTGTGGTAATAGTAACCTAATGAGTGGTAATACCAACCCAATGTGTAGTAATAGTAACCTAATGTGTGGTAATAGTAACCTAATGTGTGGTAATAGTAACCTAATGTGTGGTAATAGTAACCTAATGTGTGGTAATAGTAACCTAATGTGTGGTAATAGTAACCTAATGTGTGGTAATAGTAACCTAATGTGTGGTAATAGTAACCTAATGTGTGGTAATAGTAACCTAATGTGTGGTAATACCAACCCAATGTGTGGTTTTATCTATTTGTTGTACCAAAGTCATCCACACCATTTCAGAACAAAAGCTTTATCCGAGCATTACACCTACCTGTGTCATAATCTCTTACCTGGCCACGACCTGGACAAATGTCAACCAGCCAGTCAGACCGTCTGCTAACTTCGCCTCGTTCTGGCATGTGTCGATAATGAAACGACTTTTTTTGTTAACATGTCTAATTAAAGCAAGGAGTGAACAAAATTGATTTGAACTTAAACTTTGAAATAATGGCAATCGTAATGTCACTTGTACGGTACTCAAGTTTAAGAGTCGTACGCAGCGTGTACACGGGATGCTGTACATGGGAAGGTCTACACGGGAGGGTGTACACGGGAGGGTGTACACGGGAAGGTCTACACGGGAGGGTGTACACGGGAGGGTCTACACGGGAGGGTGTACACGGGAGTGTGTACACAAGATGAGCAGGAGATGCACGCCTCGTGTACAAGCCAGGATTTCATCCGGTGCACGATAAGGTTATTCTGTTTCAGCGCCAACAAAATTAGGTCCAATTATTCAAAGAGCCCCCACCTCCAGCAAATCCCGCCCGCTTTCAATGAGGCAACTCCCCATAGCCTATTGAATGACAGAAATCAGAGAGAACAAGATAGAGAGAAGACTTTTTAAATATTTTTTTTATTGGTGATTGCTTCGTTGTTTTTCTTTGAAATGAAACGTTTGAAAGAAATGTAAAAACTACAATAGCATTGTCAATACTGTTAGCAGTTAGGCAGTCAGTTCTGCTCATGTGGTCAGGTTTAAAAGATCATAGGGTAAATTTCCTTTTATCACACATATCAATAAAAAAAAGCATAGCATATCACACACACACACACACACATACACTGAGAGACACAGAAATAGAGAGAGATGGGGAGAGAGAGAGAGAGAGAGAGAGAGAGAGAGAGAGAGAGAGAGAGAGAGAGAGAGAGAGAGAGAGAGAGACGAGACGCACATACAACAATATGCATATGGAGAGAATATTAAAAGTTTTTTTTTAATATAATAAGTAAAATTGATTAATTTTTAACTTTTTAACTGAATTTTATTTTAGCCTGGATCACATGTCTAACAAGTAAATAAACCAATAAACTTTGTTTGCCCATCAAGGGGCTCGTAAGGGCAGTATCTGCAATTTTATAATACTTAAAGGTATACACACAAAAGGGTTCCCTGACAACTCACCCCCCCTCAAAAAAAATAAAGTAATTAAAAGTAAAGTAAATTAATTAATAACATTTAAATTTATTATGTGTACTTTAAAGCCCGCAATGGTATCACCAGGGTGTAGCAAAAAGGAGGGTATCCCTAAGATCACAGTCTGACAAGCAACGGGGTGTTAATGTATATACATACAAGCAACAAAGCCCGTCTAAGGACGTTCCGCCACCGTTCGGTGGCATGTTGTTGTAATTCCCCCCCCCCAACAGCCGTCTCTACCGGCATACATGTGCATCACGTCAAAAATACTATTCATTATAGTTAAAATAAATAACTCGTAAAAACAGAGCTTTTGACTATAAATCCCAACGCGCATAACTCAAAATAAAGTCTTGGAAGAAATACTGCACCAAAAATAACTCGTTTTGAACGTCTGCGTAAACGTGTTCAATATGATTGGCTGTAGGAGTCATATGTGTTTGAGGGACCAATCGTTATAGATGTCCAGACAGAACGGACAGAAAATTGCCTTTTATCATATAGGATATATTTATAATTTATATATTAGGGCTGTTAATATATATATACTAGTTGATGCTGCGGCGCCGTGGCGCCTGCGGCGCCCCCTTTTTTCTAAGGGCGCCTACGGCGCCCACCTTTTTCAAAAGCCCAACTAACTTGTCCTTGTATGATAAATACGTAATATTAAACTTTCTTAAATGTACAAAAAGTATTTTATAATGGTTTTTTATTTTATTTTTTATTATTTTATTTTTTATGTCAAAAGCCCAAGTAACTTATCCTTGTATGATAAAAACGAAATATTCCTGAAAATTAAACAAAGCATTTATATAATAATTTTTACAGTGCTAATCACCACACGATTTTTAAACTAATTTTAGAAAGCAGCGCACCAAATTACTGCACCAAAAAATAACTATTTGAGTCAATCAGCACTGCTTACAACGCAAAATTTAAAAAAAGCAGAGTGATTTCCCTTAGCGTTAGGCGTCAGTGATAATTGAGCGTAAATATATTATTTATATATTATATATATATATATATATATATATATATATATATATATATATATATATATATATATATATATATATATATATATGAGGGTTAATGACCATAACCATATAAGAATTCTTTAAAATGAGAATGTCCCACTTGGACTCTCAAATAAGTTAAAAGTAGATACAAAAGTGAACACCAGTCCGACGCCCTCCATTATTGCCACTTCCTGACAATTTTTTTCTCCGTTTGGTTCCTCAACACCTCTTACTTTGTAGAAACAAATGTTTGTTGACAATTAGCCTCATGCCAAGCCACCTCCAAACATACTCCTCCCAACCTACGCCTCCCAACATACACTCCTCCAAATACTCACCAACAAACCAGACCAGTGTTTAATAACCAGTTCTACAACTTGCAGTTGATTACGGCTGTTATTGAATAAATCTCGCACCGCTTATAGCAGACGACAGCAGTAATCTCCTTGTAACGGAATCTCTTTCTGTTTGTCAAATGTCGCCGGGATAGTCGAGATGATCATTGTAATAATGATACATGCCGAGTGTTAAAATCATGATGGCAGGGAAATGTTAAGGGAAACTTTAACGTTAGATAATTTCTTCCATCGCTGTCTCGTTAAATAAAGCTCGTGGAGGATTGCATTCACAAACGTAAATGGTGTTGAAGATCTGTTAGATTATCTTGAAGATCTGTTAGATTATCTTGAAGATCTGTTAGATTATCTTGAAGATCTGTTAGATTATCTTGAAGATCTGTTAGATTATCTTGAAGATCTGTTAGATTATCTTGAAGATCTGTTAGATTATCTTGAAGATCTGTTAGATTATCTTGAAGATCTGTTAGATTATCTTGAAGATCTGTTAGATTATCTTGAAGATCTGTTAGATTATCTTGAAGATCTGTTAGATTATCTTGAAGATCTGTTAGATTATCTTGAAGATCTGTTAGATTATCTTGAAGATCTGTTAGATTATCTTGAAGATCTGTTAGATTATCTTGAAGATATGTTAGATTATCTTGAAGATCTGTTAGATTATCTTGAAGATCTGTTAGATTATCTTGAAGATCTGTTAGATTATCTTGAAGATCTGTTAGATTATCTTGAAGATCTGTTAGATTATCTTGAAGATCTGTTAGATTATCTTGAAGATCTGTTAGATTATCTTGAAGATCTGTTAGATTATCTTGAAGATCTGTTAGATTATCTTGAAGATCTGTTAGATTATCTTGAAGATCTGTTAGATTATCTTGAAGATCTGTTAGATTATCTTTTGGGAAGAAAATAAAATAAATTAATTAATAATTTTTGTTTTTAAAATAAAGAAGTTAAAGATGGCTCTAGAAAACCGAGTGTTGGTAGAACAGGTCAGACTGATTTTGGGGCAAGAGCTTGTGGACAATCTGTGTACTGAATGTGTACATAAAGTTATGGTACATTCTGCGTACGGCTTGTGGAGTCTGCACTACAACGGTGTACAGTTAGTGTACAGTCTTAAATTAAGCACGCTTCACAACGATTGGGGCACAGTTTCTGTACATCTTGCCATATGTACATCCTGGCATGTGTACACAACTTCCGAGCCGCAACTTTCAATGGTGGAGACGGGTGAAAGAAAAGGAAATATCATGTATCGTAGGGTACGCCCTTCCACATCATAAAAATTATAACGTCATAGTTTACGTCATTTCTACATCATAACACTGTAACGCCCTTCCACGTCTTAAAATACTTGAAAAAATATTAAATATTAAATGAGAGCTCCTCGTATTTAAAAACCTGCTTGCCTGACGTGCTCTACTGTATTGGTCACCCCATTGACAGATGTTCTCAAACTGTGTAATAATATCTGCCTACACACGGGGTGTTCATCCCACTCGTCACCACATACACAAACAGAGGCGTAGCTAGGATATACGCCACTGCACAAAAATCCTGCCCCTGCCTCTAACCAGCCCTTGCCCTATCCAGAATCTCAGGTAAATGAAAGGTAAGGCGATGACGTAGCTGTGTTTGTTTGTAGTAATGACGTCGGATAAACTCGTGGAAATTGCCAGCGACACAATGACTATCACAACTTGAGCTTTCAACCGTAGATTAGAAATGTAAAAGAAAAACTGAGAGTGAATATGGGATATCTTGGTGCTATTTTAAGCAATTCATATTTATTTACATTAGCACCTTTCCAAGCAAATTATTGTTCTGTTTAAAAAGTAATATTAAAATATCATTACTTGATCTAGAGGTCATGAACAATTTATTCTGAAGTTTGTAAGCAAGTAACAACGCCTTGTCGGAGGCTCGTCCAGAGATAAACCAAATCTCGTCTTATCTGGACTCGTGTGTTCACGCCTCTCGCTCCCGCTGACACAACCTTGCACAATCGGTTTTTTGTTTTAAACGGGAATTGCTTTGGTTATTAGCTGATTGTCAAAAACACGAGGGTAACGCGAGGGCAAGTAAGGATGGATGAGGTGAGAATACTCAACATGTTATGTCACAAGCGGTGCGATCTCCATTCCATAAACTCATTTCGTTTATAGATAAAAAGCTGCGGTTAACAACAGTCCTTGATAACATAAATATGACATTTGATTGTCAAGATTTTTGTTTGAAAAAAAAATGTCTGTTACCCTTTATGACGGCATTAACTACGTGCAGTCACTCAACCTGGGACAAGAAGAAAAAAGTTTTTCAATGATTCGTTTTTAACCCAAGTCCTAACACATGTAATATATCAATAGAGTTGAACTGCAACCATTACCGAACTTGAGGCTCCCTGCACCCCTTCCCTAACACCCCCCCCCCAGAACAATATTACTTGCCCCCCTTCCCAACTAACACAATCAAACTTCATTGGTACCACCACAGAAAATCAACTTCACTTCTGGGTCCCATGCGTCTTTAAGGGCAGTGGTGTGAGACAGTAAATTTAAAGGACATTATGTAATAAGAAATAACTGTCGTTCTCGTTGAAATAAGTACAAGGGTCCCACTAGTAGGGATGTATTTCAGTGATGACGTATTCTAACGGTTCCCTTGGTGATAACGTATTCAAAGTGTCCCCTCGGTGATGACTTATTTAAAGTAACTCTTCCGTCAGGACTTCAAAGGGATCCGATCCCCACCATTGGCCATAACAGAAAGGGGTTAATCGCTGTTTTATAAATATTGTTAAGGATCCCGGAATCCCGAGATTAGCAATACTCCATTCCAAAGTAACCGGGACAAGCGATGGCCCCATCCGTGTGATCTAGTGGCCGGCACTTAGAGTGACTGAGTTACAGGAAGCACGGTGTTCGTTATTACAGGAAGTACGATGTTCGTTATTACAGGAAGCACGGTATTCGTTATTACAGGAAGTACGGTGTTCGTTATTACAGGGAGTACGGTGTTCGTTATTACATGAAGTACGGTGTTCGTTATTACAGGAAGTACGGTGTTCGTTATTACAGGAAGTACGGTGTTCGTTATTACAGGAAGTAGGGTGTTCGTTATTACAGGAAGTACGGTGTTCGTTATTACAGGAAGTACGGTGTTTGTTATTACAGGAAGCACGGTGTTCGTTATTAGGGAAACATCATTTAAACTGTCAGACGTATTGAATTGTGGTTAACATAGTTTAAATGATAGTACTACTAGGTCCAGGTCATTCCGTATGATGGAGGCGGGGGAGTACTAGAAGGCCAAAAAATTGACCCCTGACGTCATGTTACCCTCCTGGACATGCGATCTTCATGCACGGTTGTTCTTTTTTTTAAAGAAAGAAGGGGGAAAAAAGGCTTAACGGATGCAAGGGGAGATTACGCCAACTATTTTTTGTTTCTTTAAAAAAAATGTCTTTCCCCTCTTAACCCTCGCCACTCCAGCGAGCATCTCGTGGTCGGCCGACGACTCGTTGTCCTGTCCCCAGCCCTCGGCCAAGCGTCGAGTCGCCAGGACAGCCGAGGTTATCGCCAACGGCGCTCGTTGTCGCGGGAAAGTTAGCTTTTTTTCTTCCCTCCCTGCGACTCTCCTCTCAATAAGGTAAGCCTAGCTGTTACCGCGGGGTGAGTCAATATCGGGGTGGTGACCCTTTGTTCATTGATAGCTTCGCGAGTAAAGAGATTACTTCCACTGGCTGCGAGGGAAATTGTTTTTTTTTCATTTCTTTCTTTTTCTCTTTCCAAATTGTGTGTGTCATGTTTTTTAAAAAAAATATTTAAAAGAGAGACCCCCCCTCCCTCCCTTTTTATGTCTCTGGGGGTGTAAAATAGGGTGACACTTATAAACATAAAATATTGTATCACTAGGCATGAAGAGATAACTCAGAATTATTTGTACATGTACACACCATGTGGAAAGGGAAACTACTTTTTCGTTGTTTTTTTTTGTTGTTTTTTTTAAATTTAATTAATTGAATTCTATCTATTTCAATGTACAATTTTGAGTGCCACTTTCTTGAATACATGAAGTTTTGGTAAGTCGGGGAGGTCAAACTATTTTGTTTTCGATTTCTTTAGACAACTTATTGAAGTGTCATGATAATGATTATACGCTTGTGGCCAAACTATGGACGCTACTTACTGGCCATGCGTTGATACAAGATTTTTATCAAATAAGCGTTACGAAATTATCCGTGAAGACAACTCATCATCAGGTTTTGGTCGGTAACTTTATCTTGAGGTTTTGATCGGTAACTTCATCTTGAGGCCGGCCATCGTCTGCGTTCCACAAAATTACTTCGTGAAAATTTGTCTACGGCAAAACTTGTTCATCGTTACCAGACTTTTCTGTTTGGCAAACGTTTCTTGACCTGAATACTTTCTTTATGACTTTCTTAATGTTTCTTCGGTGTCCTTAATACTGATAATGTGTCCTTGGTGTCCTTGTTATGGATGTGTCTTTTGTGTCCTTGTTACGGGAAATGTGTCTTTTTTGTCCTTGTTACGGGAAATGTGTCTTTTGTGTCCTTGTTACGGGAAATGTGTCTTTTGTGACCTTGTTACGGGAAATGTGTCTTTTGTGTCCTTGTTACGGGAAATGTGTCTTTTGTGTCCTTGTTACGGGAAATGTGTCTTTTGTGCCCTTGTTACGGGAAATGTGTCTTTGGTATCCTTATAATTGGTCTGTATCAAATGGGCCTTTTATGTTTTCCCTCCCCTCACCCACGAATTATCTACCGTTGCTCGCCTACCCTGACTATTACCCGACAAACAATGGCGGCGGCATTTCTGTTAAACTCACGAGCTGTTAGAGTTGGACTCCAACATGTGTTCACTTAAACCTGCGGGCTTCATTTTGCAGAGAAAGATCATGTAAAGGCCAACAAAAAAAAAGTAATTGAAAAAATTATAACAACAATGAGATTTTAGAAAACTAGAGCATGAAGTCAATTAGCAATGCTCTAAATATTTGGAGTGGACTCCCCTTGTAAACCACCCCACAGTTCTCTACCCTGACAATGAAGAGCGCAGTGATAAACACAGACGGCTCGCCCCGTGTCATTAGGCCAGATAATATTCCTGGCCCCTGATTTAGTTAGCTTAGCACTTACACCTGTTTCTATGCCTCTAACGATTATCTGCCCCTGACAGCCCGCACACTCACGCACAGAAGGGAGGAGAATTGATAAGAAAAAAATTAATTCATCTCTTTAACAAAGAACATTATAAAAAACACTCGCGCCGGAGATTCAAAATAAAAGTCCTGATGTGGATAAGCAGGGGAGAGCGGGGCGGGGAGGGTGTAGCGCTCAGAATTTTTAGATAGCCGTGAGCCGAGTTAACATGTTCACCTCTGAGTTGTTACTCCCGTCTCCTGCATGTAAACCTTTGACACTGTCAACCCCCTCCTATAAACTCCCTCCTATAAACTCCCTCCTATAAACTCCCTCCTATAAACTCCCTCCTATAAACTCCCTCCTATAAACTCCCTCCTATAAACTCCCTCCTATAAACTCCCTCCTATAAACTCCCTCCTATAAACTCCCTCCTATAAACTCCCTCCTATAAACTCCCTCCTATAAACTCCCTCCTATAAACTCCCTCCTATAAACTTCCTTCTACCAAACCCATCGTGTCAAACACCTTCTTCAATATCCATGTCACATACATATTACATACACATTACATACACATTATATACACATTACATACATATTACATACACATTACATACATATTACATACACATTACATACACATTACATACACATTACACACATATCACATACATATTACATACGCATTACACACATATCACATACATATCGCATACACATTACACACATATCACATACATATCACATACACATTACACACATATCACATACATATCGCATACACATTACACACATATCACATACATATCACATACACATTACACACATATCACATACATATGACATTCACTGTATTGTCCCAATATCAGGTGTTTTATTTAAATGCCATAATATATAAGGTATAAAAAAATGTCCAATGTACATTGTTGGTATTCAATAGACCTGTTGTCCACTTTAACTTTATAGTGTGTATATATTGTCTGTCCACGTCAGCTGTAAAGTGTGTACATGTCTGCCTACATCAGCTATAAAGTATGTACATGTTATATTGTCTGTCCATATCAGATGTAAATCATGTTATCTATTGTGTGCAGACATCAGGAGACCAATTCCAACCATTGATCCGGGTACATTGGCAGATGTCTGTACAGACAGTTTTCGTGATATACTGGCGCTCATTCCATTACAAACTTTGATTGTTTCTTGTCAAATATCGGAGGGAACACGCGTACACAATATACATGCTGAGAGAGAAAACACAAGGGACGTTACGGCGAAAAGCCTTCCTCTCACATGCTAGAGATGAATTTGTTTACGATAAAGTAGGCCTCCGGCTTCAATGGCATCCACAGATAATTTCTTTAAAAGAATTTAATGGATTAACGTGATAAATATAGATTTATATACATCTATCAATGGCTGATCTGATATATTAATTTAATCATAGAATAAGTTCCGAGCCTCCGGATACTCTCACACAGATGACGTCATAAGTTAACTCCTTACCCCACCCCTCCTCTCACTTTCCACACAACTTCTGTTAAAGAGCCACACCATCTCACGTGTTTACGCACCGTTGTGGCCTACACTCTACGCACCAACACTATTTATAGACTTTCATTTTTTGTTGGAGATTTCGCCTTCTGCTGGCCGGTGTGATTTAGATTTCAATGTTTTCCCGGTTCATAAAATGTATACACATCTTCTTTTTTTTTACTCCCTTCAGCCGCGTCTCTTCACTTGTCTCTTGTATTTATTTATGAAGTGCTCAGCTCTGTCCTTATCTCAACCAGATACAAGGTTCAAAAACCCGTAATTTGATCGTTTGCAATGAACGTCTATCAGGAAAAATTGTTTTAAAACCTCGGGAAAGTCTCGGGCCGACCCGGGGTGCCCAGCTCGCGCGAGTAGTGGGTGGTTAGATAAGGGCAGATAAGCGCTAAGTGCTTGGCCCCCGAATTACCCCGCTTGGTAGATGAATTGTGCGAGGGGCCTCGGAGATTAACCGGTTAAAATTGTTTTGGGGTCCGCTCTAATCAGGGTTGTTATTCTCATTCTCTGTTCAGTTGTGTTTGAAACGTGTTTGGTTTGTTCCCGAGAAACGAGCATGGCAAAGAAGTATCAGGGGCGTGTCCACATGACTTGGCGTGAGTGGACACTCAAGGTGTGCATGTTCCAAATATATTTATATTTTTATTAAAGAATTTTTTTACCCAGTACATTTCAATTGTTTGTTTGAAATGCGATCCACGCTAATGACATATTTACATGAGAGTAACTCACGCAAGGTCTCGCATTTCAAATTATTACAGATGTGAATACACAAGCGTTCGTCGGAGAGAGCAAAGATGTTCTCAAATAAAATATTCGAAATTAATAGCCTAAACTAATAATCATTTATTATGAACATTAAAAAATATTAATAATAATAAGGCCTAATTGACGAATGTCAAAGAATTTCTTTTTCTTCTCTCCTTTGAAATGTCATGTGTGTATCATATCAATTGATTCACTTTTTCATGGCCCATAGTGACATGAATAATAAGAAACATGCAAATAAACATAAACCAATAAAATAAGTTTTAAAATTAATTTTAAGAATGCGAAAAGGTCTGAACATCATATCTTCCATGTTTCCTGTTATATTTTAAATTTTATTTTTTTACTAATATTGTTATTTTGTATATACAAGCTGGCCAATTGCTTGCTCATTTGCTAATAGTGAACTTATTGATGATGTCCATCAAATGGACACAATGGCCTGTGATCCAGGGGAGCAATCTGTCCGGGAGGGGGGAGGGCACTTGTTTTGGGTTAGGAGTTTGAATGTGGCGGCTACGTTTGGTGACTGCAGAGTCTCTTCAGTCGGTGAGGTGGCAAAAACCTGGGCGCGCACCGGGCGACACTAACCACAGATGCGCCACTTGGCGGGCAAAACTGTTTGGTTAATTAAAGCGATTAGTTTATTAGCATCTTTGTACGAGATCCTACATGTGGAATGGAGTCATCAGCAGCCTTGAGCATAGGGCTCTATGTAGGTCTTCCCGTGAAAATCTCTCAGCAACTATGCCCCCCTTACCCAGGGAACTAATAGCTAGGGGATTCCCCCCCCCGGAACGGTCCCTTCTGAGATAGAATTCTCAGTTATACGTAAGCGTTACGCAATCTTATATAATAAAAGACGGCTGTTGTAGGGGAGTTAAAACATGGTACCGAACGGTGGCGGAACGTCCTTGGACGAGCTTTGTTGCTCGTATATAAATAATATAATAGTCCAAGTCACTCACTCACTCATTGGATGTGGGAACGCTGAGGAACGATGTACAACAGTCTATAGCAGTTAAAAAATCGTTCGTTTGTTGATTAGCACTGTAAAAAAAATTATATGACGCAGGGGGTGTTCGTACGCCACAGCACAACCTAGTTGAAATATAATCGCACTGATATGAACTTTAAAATCCTCCCCAAAAAACACAAAACAAACAAACAAACAAAAACAAACAAACAAACTAACAAAAAAGGTCTTTACATCTTAAGGACAAGAGCCTTGTTTTAATTATTCCCGTGTCTAGAGTACCGCCCAATGCTGTATTTAGCGCACACGCATTAGCTATGAACTAAACTTGTTTTCTCTTGGCTGCAACTTGTCCCAGCTATCTGAGACAGTGTAATTTTACGTGTCAGGCCAAGGCAAGCTACCTATTTGATTGATGCGCAAGTTACCTCCCCCGAGTCAACAGACGTTTGGAAACCAAATCACTTTCTACAACACAATTAAGTCATCAGGGTGGTCAGCGCTAGGCGGTCATTATCTGAGTTCAAATTGTTCACTTTTGTTTACTCTCTAGCGACCTGTAATTGTCGCCTAATTGTCCTGGAAATGCGCGACGTTTGCTAACATTTTTGCGTATGCGTGTGTGTGGCTTTCTTGTGGTTGTAGATTTGTGCTATCCCCCCCTCCAAACCACACACACACATTCTCATATGTGGGAAAAGTTACCCGTAAGACACATGACAACTGGTGAGGTTAGCGGGTGAGCCATAGTGAGGTATGTATCCATGACGATGTGTTGGTATTTATTTGCAATCCGCGGGGTATTGATGGAGAATATTGAGGTATTGGTTTGGATGTCGGTGAGATATTGAAGGCATAACGGTGAGGTATTGTTTCGGGAAACAAATGGCGAATCGATGGAAATTGTGAAGAATCAGTAAGGCAGTGGTTTGGTTATTGGAAACGGATAGGTTCTGGAATTGGTGAGATATTGGTGATTCATAGTTTAGGGTTTAGGTATTGGCGATGTGTTGCTAGGGTATTAATGGGGTATGGCTTAGGTAATGATGGCGCTTCTATGGATTATGTTTAGTCTTGAATTTTTATTAAAGTTTTGAATGTTGTTTATGTGTTTTTTACACGTGGAACACGAAAAGTGTTGATATCGATATGTTTATATCGATATGTTTATATCGATATGTTTATATCGATATGTTTATATCGATATGTTTATATCGATATGTTTATATCGATATGTTTATATCGATATGTTTATATCGATATGTTTATATCGATATGTTTATATCGATATGTTTATATCGATATGTTTATATCGATATGTTTATATCGATATGTTTATGTCGATATGTTTATGTCGATATGTTTATATCGATATGTTTATCAGATTGCTGCTTTTGAGATCTAAATATTTTATGAGTATTCTTTTAGAAAGCATAAAAGAGTTACCATTTAAATTAAAAGAGTAATCTTTAATGGTGACGATAAAAATTAAAATTCCCTTTTTTTCTTTCTATTATCTAAAAACGAGTTTAAATCCTCAAAGTTGAAACACAATGTAAACAATTTTTTAATATATTTTTTTTCAAAATTTGTGGGCAGACATTTTTATACATTAATTTTATTATTATTTTTATTTTTATTATTATTATTTGATTTATTTATTTATATTTTTTGATAGAATTTACATTTAGTTTAATTTCAATTGGAATCTTTTCATTGTTTAGTATAGAGCGCTCAGCTACAGTATATTTTCTTAACGTTTTTTCGGTTAGAAATTTTAAAGTGCTCTCTGCTTTTTAGTACATTAAAATTAGTTGTTGTTTTTTTAATACAGTCGGACCTCTAAGTCCAACTCAAAGGGACCGGAAAATAAATTCGACTTACGGAGTTTTCGAGTTAGGGAAAATGGAGTAATAGGCGCAGAATTTGGCTGGGACCTAACAATTAATTCCATAAAGGGAAGTTTTCGACTAAGCGAAGTTCGACTTAGAGAGGTCCGACTTAGAGAGGTCCGACTTAGAGAGGTCCGACTTAGAGAGGTCCGACTTAGAGAGGTCCGACTTAGAGAGGTTCGACTTAGAGAGGTCCGACTTAGAGAGGTTCGACTTAGAGAGGTTCGACTTAGAGAGGTCCGACTTAGAGAGGTTCGACTTAGAGAGGTCCGACTTAGAGAGGTCCGACTTAGAGAGGTTCGACTTAGAGAGGTCCGACTTAGAGAGGTTCGACTTAGAGAGGTCCGACTTAGAGAGGTTCGACTTAGAGAGGTCCGACTTAGAGAGGTCCGACTTAGAGAGGTCCGACTTAGAGAGGTCCGACTTAGAGAGGTCCGACTTAGAGAGGTCCGACTTAGAGAGGTCCGACTTAGAGAGGTCCGACTTAGAGAGGTCCGACTGTATAAGTACTTTTTTGAGGTCTTAGTCAAGACAGTCTAATGCGCAGAAGTGAACACGATATTTCAAGATGATGTGCATGGACAGAGACAGGCGGTTGATCCGTGTCAAACCAAGGGCCAGGTCGTGTGCGTGTGTGTATGGTTGTGTGTGTGTATGTATGTTTGTGTGTGAGAGGGGGTATCAACAGTCGTAGATGGAGGTGTCAAATCTAATTATATCGTCAGTTTGTTGCTTGACGAGTTGTTCCTTACTTTATTGTGATGGTGACTCCTATTAACCCTCGTCATTGCCCCGCTGAGTACACTTCATGATATGATGCCGAAAAAATAATTGAACGAGTGAAGTTACTGAAAATTAACTAATCTTAATCTCAACCCCACCCCAACCACAGTTTGTACCCCCCCCCCGCCTTGTTTTGTTGTTTATTCTTTGATTTATTGATGTCTCTTAATTCCTCGCCTTCCATAACTTAATACCAAGAGTGTGAGTTTGTTTCAGGTACCACCAACTTCTCGGGATGACATATAATCCCAGTATATCTCAACCGAACTCAAAGATATCTCAACAGATATCTGAGCCATGCATCCACTTCCGGGTCATTTTGGGATTGAAATAATGAAATCACTGGGTAGGGGTATAGAAAGGGGGGACGTTGGATTCCGAAAGTTATCCTTTTATTTAAGAACAACAGCAACAACTTTCTTTTAACCTCCCTTGGTTTTAGGCGGCAAAATCAGTGTTTAGTCAAGTGTTGCCAACAGTTGAACAGATGAAACGCACCGTGTCGGGAGGAGGGTCAAGGTGGTGGGTAAACGCAATTGTCGTACCGGACAACGGTCAGACCCCAGGCAGTCCCCGTTCTGTGGTGACGTCATGGCGGTAGGGGAGCTTCCAGTCACCATTAATTAGCGCCGGATCAAACGGTCGGTTACCTGTTGGTCATTTCCTGTTGGCGGCGTCGGTCATGGTTGGATGGACACGTTAAGGGCGGCTTCACGATGGCGGGACTGGACACGGACGACAAAAGTCTTGTCTCATCTGTTAATTGTGGTGACCAGGTGTTGGATCCACCAGTCGGTAAAGGAGAATTTCACTGAAGAATAACTAAATAAGAAACTTGTACCCTCGTTTATAGCTTTGTTTTAACGTCTCATAAACAACTCTTTGACTAAAATAACTTTGGTAAATGGATAACATGTAAAAAGGGCATGAGTTAGCTAACTTATGGCATACCCTTTTTACATGTTATCCATCTACTAATCAAACTAATCTATAAGCCTGATTGCAGTCTCACCCCCTTTAGCCTTTATGTAAAATAACTTTGACAATGGTTTTAATTCGTAACAAAATTTCAGGTAGCCAGGAACGAAATTTAAAAAATGTATTACTATTATTATTATTATTATTATTGGTTAAAATTACCTCCTGGATGTCGTCGGTTAATAGAGCCAGACCTCTAGTCATGTCTTAAGCTCAGGGTTATATAACTTAGTGTAAACTAGTCGGGTCATACAAATAACTAATACCAAGGGGTCACAGTAACGTTTATTTCTGCGTACACATCACGTTGTGTATTTAGACCAACGTTTATTTCTGCGTACACATCACGTTGTGTATTTAGACCAACGTTTATTTCTGCGTACACATCACGTTGTGTATTTAGACCAACGTTTATTTCTGTGTACACATCACGTTGTGTATTTATACCAACGCTTAAAGTTGTTATTTGGACTAATAAAATGTGACCAAACGCAGCAGATTTGAGTACTGTCACAGGACTTTAATGTTATGACTAACAATGCAACAATAAAACATAAGAACACGTGTACAAAAATATTCTAAAATATCAACAATAGCCACGTATCACAAACTTTACAGCAAGGGGAGAACAGTAACGGACAATTGGCGCCGGCAAAATCTTAATTAAATCGATAACACTGGTCAGTCGTGACAAGGGCCCCAAATGCGTAACACCTAAGCTCCACTCCTCCTTCCTTGTCCGCGCCGTTAGTCTGCTCTTTAATTTCACTTAGATTCCCACCCCACCCTCTCTTATTATCGGCATTTAATCCCCCCCCTCCCCAATCCACTCCCTCCTCTGGGTGCCCGTGGAAAAGGGCGGGGGGAGGTCATTTGTACAGGCGCCTTTTGATTGTTGACCATTGGCCTGGTCATCAAACGAAACACTGGCCGATCTTATCGCTCTAACTGGTCAGTGGCTTTGGAAACAGGTCATCTTCTAACTGAATGGCAGGATCCCGGTAACGCTTCCACTCCCCCGACTGAAGCTGTGAGACCAGACCCGTACGAGGTCTTACCCCCCCCCCACCTCCAGGATTTAAATATTGTAGAGTTAGTGGAATCATTGGAAATCGACAACATCAATAAGTAAACTAAAGACACATTGTCCTTATCATACCGACTTTACTACGGAAAATATTTTAGACTTTAGTGTACCAATAATTATTACCACACTTCCTATAACTTGACTTTTGAAAAATAAATCTTGACTTAAAAATACACCGACTTAATTACACCCTGACTTTATGAACACTGAATTAAATATACTCTGACTTTAGTGAGCCGTAATTACACTTAATCCCTGACTTCGCTATACCCGGAATTAAATACTCTAAGTTAATCATACCTTCAATCGACCATGCCATACCTCAAATTCGATACCCTATGTTAATCATACCCTCACCTGTCTATACTTTATTTCAAATTACTATACCTTAAATTCGATACCTGAAGTTGTTCATACCATCACCCACTATATCTCAAATTTAGATTGGATGTGGATGCCTAAGTTGACCATACCCTGACTTTACCACTATCTGACTTCACGAAACCATGACCCTGAAATTTCACACGCGATGTGATCCAACTGACCACTAGGCACGACCGGGACGACCGAACAATGCTGGTAACATAATAGGCCGGACACTGGTCAGTAATGGACGGTTTCAGTTTTAATCAACAGTTTGCAGCCGGTGGTCAGATAATCCACTTCCGCCTGGAGACTTAGGCACGCGGGGGTGGGGCTTGCTAGAGGTCAGGGTCAGTTTGTCATAACTGTGGCGTCCAGGCAGGAGAGATTTTAGGACAGGGTCTGGATGACATACGGCTCAACTCGGACAACGCAAATATGTTAATGACCTGTCCACTGCTTTCTGTTGTACCGGACCAGACCACCAGTCCATTGTGGTATCTGTGTCCTATCAGAGTTTCTGATTGTATCAAGAATTCAGCAAACTTTGTCAGCCCCCCCCCTGAACAGCTGGTCCATTTTTTGGTCCCTGCAACTATTTTCATAACAGCCCGTAACTATCATCCTAACAGCCCGTAACTATCATCCGAACAGTCCGTAACTATCATCCGAACAGTCCATACTCTTAAATTAAGCAAATATCCCTAAACTAAGATCATAACAAAGACAGTGAGACAACACCGTCTTGTCCTTACAGGTAGATAGCCTATACTCCGTACCTTACCCTGTCCCTACAGGTAGATAGCCTATACTCAGTACCTTACCCTGTTCTTACAGGTAGATAGCATATACTCCGTACCTCACCCAGTCCTTACAGGTAGATAGCCTATACTCCGTACCTTACTCTGTCCTTACAGGTAGATAGCCTATACTCCGTACCTTACCCTGTCCTTACAGATAGATAGCCTATACTCCGTACCTTACCCTGTCCTTACAGGTAGAAAGCCTATACTCCGTACCTTACCCTGTCCTTACAGGTAGATAGCCTATACTCCGTACCTCACCCCGTCCTTACAGGTAGATAGCCTATACTCCGTACCTCACCCAGTCCTTACAGGTAGATAGCCTATACTCCGTACCTCACCCCGTCCTTACAGGTAGATAGCCTATACTCCGTACCTCACCCCGTCCTTACAGGTAGATAGCCTATACTCCGTACCTCACCCAGTCCTTACAGGTAGATAGCCTATATTCCGTACCTTACCCCGTCAAAAACATACTGGCTATCACCCGCAGAAGCATCTTTGTATAAAAGTGTTTGTGGGAAATGTGATGGAATAATTATGTATGACCATTTAAATATGCTACAGAAATGGAGGGGAAAACATTGTTGGGTCTAAAATTGTTCAGATTTGAATTCTTTCAAAAAAACAAAAAAACAGTAACAACGAATTTCCACATGTTTGAAAATGGCTTGAAGCCTTAACTAACCGTGAAACTCTAACAAAGTTTTTTTAACGCAATTACTATTTTATTTTTTAAAAAAGTGTTGTTTTTTTTAAATAATTTTTTTACGTTCTCATTTCCCAAGGTGAATAAAAACTATAAAGACACCGAGGGTTTAAAGGACCGAGTTCTTGGTGTTTGCCAACATTCTCCCGCCAAAAAACACGTTAAACCACAACATCAAACAACACACCATTGTTAAACCCGTTGTCACAGAAAATTCCCCCCCCCCGACTCACACGGTTAAAATCAAGGGGTGGTTGGGGGGGGGGAACCATTTGGGTTCATGTTTCTAATGACTTATTGTTAAAAGGGGCCTCTTTTTCCCCACTCTTCTTCTAACCCCCACCCCCCACCAACGCCAATTTGCATCTCCCTCGATTAGCCTCGTTCTGTAGCTGCTATCCAGTAGCCAAAACCGTGCTCAGGTCTCCTACACGAGTAAATAAAGACGATCCGTTGTTTTGGCCGCACCTCGAGACCTGTCGAGGGGTTAAATGGTCCTCACCCAGAATTGTTGTTGTATCTTGAAATGCCGCATTGACTTCAGTCATCTCAACCGAACTAGACCGTTAAATTGTATGTGTGTGTGGATATTGGGGGAGTGGGGAAGGAATGTGGAGGGAGCCTGGGGTCTGGAGGAAGGGACGTGCATTTGTGGTTTTGGAGTCCAAGAGTTTCGGAGGGTGATGTCATTCAACGCGAGTCTGGGTCATCGTAAGAAATGGAAAACACCTCTCGCTCTCAAATGCACTACCCTTCTACTGCCATTCTGTCACAGAGATGCCCTTCTGTCACATAGATTGTCCTGTCACAGATAAAATATACTGTCACAGAAAAGGTCCCGCTATCTTAGAGGCTGGCCTGTTTCCAAAGAGACTACCCGCTTTCACAACAAAAAAAATATTTTAAAAAAAGTTAATGAAAGGGATTAAAAAGTGATTTAAAATAAACTAGCTGAATGTTATGGGAAAAAATGTTACTTGTTTAAATGTTGAAACTGCATTAAAAAACACGATGGTAGTCGGCGCCCTCGATTAATGTAGACCGCTGACTCCCTTGTGATCCCGCTTGACACCCTCGACAAAAATGTTTTCGCTCCTTGGCTGGTCTATCGATCTCTCTCTCCCCTCTCGTGTCTGATCCGGGTGGTACAAATGCAATCACGTGACCTGTCTCTCTCGCGTTCAATTACTCACTGCGACTGGCTGGGACCGTGACCTGATGGAGGTCATCGGTACATGGTGTGCACGTGGAATGTGAGACGAGTGACCTTTGAACCCAGCAACTGGTGGAAAGTTTCGATCACAGAACGAATCTTAACGAGAGTGAATCGGGACTACTCGCGATGTAAGTGTAAGCATTCGAGTTACTGAACTTTGATCATCCGCCTATGTCGAAACTAGAAATTATGTGTGGTGGTGGTGGTGGTGGTGGTGGTGGTGGGGGTGGGGGGGGCGTGGCAAAACAAACCTGTGTTCATATATGATATAACTAAAATGAAATACAATGTTACGGGCATATCAGAATAGAGAAGTAAGATTGAGTATAGGAAATGAAGCTCACAGTCATATAATTTATAACGGTTCCTGTTAAGACATTGGATAAGTGGATAAGAGTAATATGTCATTTATATGATTCAAATACGTTAATGAATAGGGAAGGGGGTGGTGAGAGTGAAATAGATTAACTTGTGTAGTTATTTTTATAATCGGAAATTTCCACAGATGCAACTAATGATTTATTAGGTAAAATAAAATGTGTTTTTGTTAATTTTTTTTTATTATTTAAACCGATTGTTAGCAAAGTTTGGAGTTTAAAATAATAACAACAGAATATACTAAAATAGAAAATTTAAAATGTAAAAAGTACAGTAAAACTAAAAGGCTACATTGGTCAGACATATACTAGAATATGCACCTTCTGTATGGGACGCATCTACCAAAGAGAAGGGGGAAAAAACAGTAACAAATTCAAAAAGAGCTGCAGAATTCATTACTGACAAGAGTAACACCATTAGTTAAATCAATAAACCTTGAAACACTAAAGGCTAGAAGAACAAAGTAGTAATAATAAATATGGTTTAAATTCGAACCTGGAAATACAACGCTGCAATACTGTAATACAACACACAGATGGACAGAGGAATAAAAACTTTCTCTTGTTACATTCCCAAGAAAAAAACACATACAAATCCTTCCTCTTTCCGACTGGCATTCGGTGAAAGAATTGGTTGCAAAAAAAAATAAAGGGACAACAAACTACCAACAGTTAAAAGCTTTTTTAAAAATCCAAGACTAGACAGAAGGCACGGGCAAAGCGTCTAACGCAATAATCTTCTGTATAGAATCTTCTGTAATTTATAAGACAGACTCAAGACTATATAAAATTATTAACATGTGACGCGGCATGTCTTCGACGAGTATCTTGTTCTCTAATGATGATAAAGTGTACACGAGTCACCTCGTGGTGTTGACGCCCTGTGTCCGCCTTTATGAATACACTTTACTCCCGCCCCACCATCCCTTATTTGAAAATCACCTCGCTGGTTCCTGAATTTATTTGACACCCCGGTCCTCTCACATGGTTCACCACGTACCCGGCAACCCAAGGGCCCAAGCGAGATTCTGGCGGTCACTTGCTGGTCACTCCGGACAGGACTACGTCAACAGTGTGACAGCCTGTCCGTGCTGACCACCTAGGACCTAGATACAATCTCCTGCCAGCTCAACTGTCACCCCTACCTCACCCCACCCTCCCCCGACCCATCACACCGTGGAGACGTACCTGGGCTACCGTTGCTACTGTTCTTCAGGGTGTATTGGTCAGACCAGGAGTTCGGACACCTAATGCAGTCCTGCACTGGACGAACGCCAGAAACAGTGACCACTTCTGGACCGAGGATAGAAAAGAGAATTGTGTGACGGAAGGAATCAGTGTATAAATATGATTATATAATGTGCACAATAAACAATGTACAAATAAAACGAATATAAATAAAAACACTACTCTTTTTACGAAATATAATCATCTATAACAAATATTTAAAAACTATTATATAAATATAGGCATGAAAAAAAATTGTTTAAACCATTTTTAATATATAAAAAACAAACATAAATTTGCTTCCTGTGACATTTTTTTCTGTTGAATTCCTATTTTATTATTACCACGTTTTTTATTAACTTGCTTTCGTTCCTGTTTGTCCGCAAACGTTCACATTTTCCAACGTAAAATTAAACCACTTTTGGTGGTCCTAGAGATCTCAAAATTTTAACACAGATAGATCTTGGATGACAATGCATTGTATCAAAATTTCAGATCGATCGAATGTACCGTAATTAAATTAATGCATTTTTTAAATTTTATCACTGATAGCATATGTATCTGTCTTCTATTGTTGACATCCACGTGCCACAGGAGTTAACCCCCGTGACCACATCCCCGTGGTATTAAAACGCTGGGCGGGCCTCCACGCCGTTGGACCTGGCAATCCATAATATATGGAAACCAATTAGGCAATTTTGTATTTAATGAATTTTCTTATGTACAATAAAAGTGATATAAATAAAGAAATATTTTTTTTTCCGATATCCTCTATGATCTTACACTTTGACTAAAAAGAATAAAATAAATAGAGGTAAAAAAAAAGATTTGTTAAAAACCACGTTTTTATAAGTGGACTAAAAAGAAGAAAATAAATTAAAACTTATAAGTTCAAGTGGATCAATTTAATATCACTAAAACATGGGGCGCGCGCTTATGCGGTTTTACATATGCAGTTCATTCATTATCTCACTTATAGATCTCTCTTTTGCCTTCTAAATTACAAATCTTTAATTTTTATACCAAACACCTATCTTTGTGTTATATTTCTAAATTAGAATGGGATTTTGAAGCACCCGCCCCAAGTTTTAGTCATATTAAATGAAAGTACTTGAACTTATAAGTTTTAACGTATCTTCCTCTCTTTAGTCCACTTATGAAAACGTGGTTTTTAAAAATCTTTTTTTTTACCTGTATTAATTATCAATGGAGGTTGTAACAGTCACATGACAGTAATCCAATAAATAAACGAGTCTTATTTACAAACATCTCATAAATTAACATGGTAGCTTTATAAAAAAACATATTCATTTTCTTAATTGTACTGTCTTTATCATAAGCGAATATGTGAAAAAAATGACGTTTATTTTACGATATTATACAACAAAATTAACTCGCATATACCAACTTTGCGTTTTAACTCTATTTGAGGAAAACACTACCATGAATAAATTTAAACATTTATAGTTCAGTGTTGTTTTATAACTTTTTAAAGGTTTCTTAACAACAATACAGGTATCTGTCTGACAAAAACAATCGCTCTTGGTGAGTAATTGTGATAGATAATTACATAAAGGAAATAAAGGATGTCAGGCGCTCGCTCTACACTGCAGACATGTCTTGTGTTATTGGCGCCAAATATTAATTATGTCTTTATTCCCGTAGGACTCAACGCTTTGACGTCATATCCGTCCATCACTTACTACTAATCTAACTAATCTAAATGAAGCACACCCACCGTTAAAAGTCCAGCCATCTTGTGTGTTGCTAACTCGTAAAATTTGATTTTCTGCGTCTCACACACGCAGCACTTCACAAACACACGCACACACACAGAGAGAACCCACACCCTCCTTAACTTAACACACATACACACACTCACAATCACATACCATTATTTTTTTTATAACGTAAGCTGGTCTTTGTTAGTTTCTGGAACTCGGCGCCGCCTCGCGTAATGAACAAATTTTGTTATCGTGTGCAGACACCGTGGTGCGCTCTGACATAATGAGGCGGTGGCTCGTGGTGGAAACTGGGGGGAAAACCGAAAATGACCTGAAAAAAATAAATGACCTGCTCTTTTCATTTTACTTATTGGCAATTTTAGCTGCAGTCCAAAGGGTACTCACTGTAGGTGACGTTGTGTCTGATAGGAATTGTGTTGTTACGTGCTCCCTGAGTCTTGATAATTATAGTTAGACTCTAGGTGTACTGAAATAGAGGGCGCAGTTTATTTAGTTTTTCTTCATTCATCAAATAGGTCGTTGTTTAAGTCTTGAATAGATCTTCTTTTTATCTCCGAGAGAGGAGTTGGCATGTTCAATCACTCCTGCGTTAATTCATCGTAATGACTCCTGCGTCAATTACTTGTAATGACTCCTGAGTTAATGCCTTGTATTGACTCCTGCGTTAATTCATCGTAATGACTCCTGAGTCAATGCCTCGTAATGACTCCGGCGCTGTGTGTATCCCTAATAATGAGTCCTGCGTTATTTCATCGTAATGACTCCCGAGTCAATGCGTCTTTTTGACTCCTGAGTTTATTCCTAATAATGAGTCCTGCTTTATTCCTCTTAATGACTCTTGAGTCAACAATGCCTCGTAATGACTCCTGCGCTGTGTTTATTCCTAATAATGAGTCCTGCGTTATTTCATCGTAATGACTCCTGCATCAATCCCTCGTAGGGACTCCTACGTTAATTCCTCGTTTTATTGAATACTTGAATGACTTCCTTTGAGGCAAGATTTTTTAATTAAAAATTTTGAAAATAACATGGACATGGGCGTATATGTTAACATTATATATAACTGGCCATGTCAGATATCAGTAAATGTATAACATATAAACAGGGTATTAGTTAGCCTGACAGGACGTAACACAACAGCGAACGTTTCGGCAAAGAGCCTTCCTCAACGAACAAATAGTACACAAATAAGTGTCGCTTTATTATTTTATTTTCTTTATTCCTCTCACTTCTCATTTAGCTTATTCGTTTTATTTGTGTACTATTTGTTCGTTGAGGAAGGCTCTTTGCCGAAACGTTCGCTGTTATGTTACGTCCTGTCAGGCTAACTAATACCCTGTTTATATGTTATACATTTACTAATTTAAAAGCCTGGTTGCAGTCTCACCCCATTATTTCATGTCAGATATCATATGTTTTGATACCATCCTCTAAACTTGTGTTATAATGATTTTGTCTAAAAATTGTATTGTTATCACCCATCAAACACCAGGCGACACAGATACAACATCGACGGTGTCGGCAACGCCTCTCCGCTTCCTCTATTTCTTTACGTTTCCCTCTCCCCTTATCACCTTCATCAAAGGCTCCCTCTGCAATTACAACCCCACCCATTTTTATGCTCCCCCCACCCCACGTCTCTACCCCCAGCCCCCCCCCCAATTTCGACCCATTCTTACAGACAGCCCCTTATCCGACCTCCCCCCCTCCCCGACTCAACCTCTTCCCAGCCGGACACTCGGACAGTACGCCAGGCGATCACAGTGTAACGGTGACATACTCTTAGACTGGACAGGCCGGGACCCGGTCCTCTCACTCAGGGGCGTGTCTTTTGTGCGGAAGTGTGACGCGGGGCGAGTGGTGGTGGTGGTGGTGCGGGAGGGGCGCCCTGGTGCCCAGTGCACCATGATACAGGTGCTATGCGGAGTACGGGGATGGAATCAAAGCAGGTACGATGGTAAGGCGAGGGCTTCATTCACCTGATCCGTGTTGTTGGGTTGTGTACACCCCGGGGTCACTCGCTGACCGCTAGTGGATTACCAGCATGTACGTTTTGTGTGTTCACAAACAAAGGACTATTTCGGGATTTTCATCAACTTTATGTATGTGTTATTTACTCTCAGAATTCTGTTAGGCCCTCGTTAAAACCACGTGTAGTGATACTCATTTGGGCTTACCCTCATACGGTTTTGTTTAAAGGTGCAGTTTACCAGTTCTTGTTTTTTCAAGCATAAACTGGTTCATGTGGATATTTATTTGTTTAATCGTCTACAGATTCGACACATGTAAACAGTATTTATAAAGTGTTATTATAGTAAATAGTGTTATATAAATGTCAGTTACCAACACATCCACTCATCCACGGGCATTCAGTGCGACAGCATATTCTGAAAAATTATATAATTGGCGCCCCCAACTTAAATTAATATCTCGTTTCACTTGTAAGGCTCTACTTGGTGCCCCTGTACTTTGGCGCCCGGGGACATGTATGCCCCCTCGCTACGCCACTGCTGTAAAACCAATCGCATTACTGAATTACTGTGCATAAGATATTATTAAACATTAGCTCAGCCTCTCTTGTCAACGGGCCACGTAACGCGACAGCGTGGCGAGTAACAAGAAACAACATGGGCGTATAGATATATATGAATACGGTTTTCTTTAAGAAAGGTTTCAAAAATACACATTGTCACTGCGATAAATATTTGGAAACCATTGTTTGCTGCCGAGTTTTACGAAGACCTTGTCTAAAAATTTGTCACATTCCGCAATTTCTTATAAAGTTTTCCATACGTAGTAAGGAAAATCCATAAGGTCACATGCAGCAGTAAAGAAATGGCGAACTTTTATATAGCCATTGTCACATCATGGCGGAATTCTATGAATAATAATATATGTTATTCAGTTAGATCAACTTCATAAGAAATTAAAAAAATATCCGGATATTTGGTGATGACTTATCTCCATAAATTATGTTAATTTTACGTTGCTTTTAGTCAGCTGAGTTGACTTGCCAAATACTTGTTTACAACTTTATTACAATAACATTTTTTTGCAAAGGTATTGTTTCGATATCTGTGCTGTATTTATTTGTAAGAAGGAAAACCTTATCTAAAAATAGTAATATTACGTAATGAGAAATGACGCTTTTCCGGCCTGAGAAATGCCAAACCCCTTTGATTTAAAATCTGTTGATATATCAAAACCGTTGCTGTTTTTTATGTTGTTTTTTAAAGTAAGTTCTTGTCATTTCAAACATTGTGCACGGTCCAATCATTTGATATTTTCAGGACACTGATTACACGTCAATCAACAAGTCAACAATACTGGTGCTGAGTCACCTCCCCTACCATCACGATCGGATAATCTCCCTTGCGGTAGAGGTGGAGACAACGGTTAACAAAAACTTTTTTTATTCCTTTCACGAAAACTACATATATATTCACTAATGTTAATTTGAGTTAACGAACGGTTTTGTAACCAGCCCCTCCCCCAACCCACCCACCCCTTCGAGTCTTCCCAGCGACTCCACTGACACAGACACCCATGAATCCTGGAGCCAACTTCAAAAGTACGCCCCTGTTAAGCGGGAGAACTTCTCGCATAAATCCAAGACCCTGGACTTACGTTCAGCCCGCCCCTATGCTGATAACGGCTCGCTGGCGTTAGTTTCCTTGCACCCGATGCCCCCGTGACTTATCTCGCAGCCGATCATAATATCAAAGCTTATCATCCATTGAAACGACGGATCTCTACCAAAAAAAAATGGACCCCACTGAAAGTGGTGTTGTTATTTGCCAGTGATCTCATAGCTCATCGTCCTTAAAGTTCGTTAAATTTTTTTTTAAATTAAAAAAAACAAAACAACCCCCCCCCCAAAAAAAAATAAAATAATCAAAAACGAAAAAACGCGAGTTCCTTCCTTTACTATACAATTTGCACCGCTGTTCAAGGGCGCCTAGAGATGTGAGAAAGTCCATGTCCCTTGATTGCGTAGCACTGTTTTAGAAGTAGCCCTCTATGACATCTGACCGCTAAACAGACTTTGAAGATAACTTTCTGCAGCAAGGTCGGCCGACCAATTTATCAGAGCAATAAACGGCTATCTTTCTACATACGTTCCTGTCTACAATAGTATATTTCTAAAATAATATCTGTCTACAATAGCATCTGTATACAATTGTCAATATTATCTGTCTATAATATAATATGTCTACATCAAATACATGTCCCTATCAAATGAATATATGCAGCAAAGAATCTGTCTAATTCATGTATGTGTTTACAGAAAATATCTGTCCACCTCTTATATATGTCTATAATAGTATCAGTCTAAAATAGTGTCTATATACAATAGTATATGTCTACAATATTGTCTATATACAATAGTATCTGTATACATTAGTTCCTGCCTACAATAGTATATGTCAACAAAATTATCTGTCTACAATATTGTCTATATACAATAGTATCAGTCTAAAATAGTGTCTATATACAATAGTATCTGTCTACAATATTGTCTATATACAATAGTATCAGTCTAAAATAGTGTCTATATACAATAGTATCAGTCTAAAATAGTGTCTATATACAATAGTATCAGTCTAAAATATTGTCTATATACAATAGTATCAGTCTAAAATAGTGTCTATATACAATAGTATCAGTCTAAAATAGTGTCTATATACAATAGTATCAGTCTAAAATAGTGTCTATATACAATAGTATCAGTCTAAAATAGTGTCTATATACAATAGTATCTGTATACATTAGTTCCTGCCTACAATAGTATATGTCAACAAAATTATCTGTCTACAATATTGTCTATATACAATAGTATCAGTCTAAAATAGTGTCTATATACAATAGTATCTGTCTACAATATTGTCTATATACAATAGTATCAGTCTAAAATAGTGTCTATATACAATAGTATCAGTCTAAAATAGTGTCTATATACAATAGTATCAGTCTAAAATAGTGTCTATATACAATAGTATCTGTATACATTAGTTCCTGCCTACAATAGTATATGTCAACAAAATTATCTGTCTACAATATTGTCTATATACAATAGTATCAGTCTAAAATAGTGTCTATATACAATAGTATCAGTCTAAAATAGTGTCTATATACAATAGTATCAGTCTAAAATAGTGTCTATATACAATAGTATCTGTATACATTAGTTCCTGCCTACAATAGTATATGTCAACAAAATTATCTGTCTACAATATTGTCTATATACAATAGTATCAGTCTAAAATAGTGTCTATATACAATAGTATCTGTCTACAATATTGTCTATATACAATAGTATCAGTCTAAAATAGTGTCTATATACAATAGTATCAGTCTAAAATAGTGTCTATATACAATAGTATCAGTCTAAAATAGGGTCTATATACAATAGTATCTGTATACATTAGTTCCTGCCTACAATAGTATATGTCAACAAAATTATCTGTCTACAATATTGTCTATATACAATAGTATCAGTCTAAAATAGTGTCTATATACAATAGTATCTGTCTACAATATTGTCTATATACAATAGTATCAGTCTAAAATAGTGTCTATATACAATAGTATCAGTCTAAAATAGTGTCTATATACAATAGTATCAGTCTAAAATAGTGTCTATATACAATAGTATCTGTATACATTAGTTCCTGCCTACAATAGTATATGTCAACAAAATTATCTGTCTACAATATTGTCTATATACAATAGTATCAGTCTAAAATAGTGTCTATATACAATAGTATCAGTCTAAAATAGTGTCTATATACAATAGTATCAGTCTAAAATAGTGTCTATATACAATAGTATCAGTCTAAAATAGTGTCTATATACAATAGTATCTGTATACATTAGTTCCTGCCTACAATAGTATATGTCAACAAAATTATCTATCTACAATATTGTCTATATACAATAGTATCAGTCTAAAATAGTGTCTATATACAATAGTATCAGTCTAAAATAGTGTCTATATACAATAGTATCAGTCTAAAATATTGTCTATATACAATAGTATCAGTCTAAAATAGTGTCTATATACAATAGTATCAGTCTAAAATAGTGTCTATATACAATAGTATCAGTCTAAAATAGTGTCTATATACAATAGTATCAGTCTAAAATAGTGTCTATATACAATAGTATCAGTCTAAAATAGTGTATATATACAATAGTATCAGTCTAAAATAGTGTCTATATACAATAGTATCAGTCTAAAATAGTGTCTATATACAATAGTATCAGTCTAAAATAGTGTCTATATACAATAGTATCAGTCTAAAATAGTGTCTATATACAATAGTATCAGTCTAAAATAGTGTCTATATACAATAGTATCAGTCTAAAATAGTGTCTATATACAATAGTATCAGTCTAAAATAGTGTCTATATACAATAGTATCAGTCTAAAATAGTGTCTATATACAATAGTATCAGTCTAAAATAGTGTCTATATACAATAGTATCAGTCTAAAATAGTGTCTATATACAATAGTATCAGTCTAAAATAGTGTCTATATACAATAGTATCAGTCTAAAATAGTGTCTATATACAATAGTATCAGTCTAAAATAGTGTCTATATACAATAGTATCTGTATACATTAGTTCCTGCCTACAATAGTATCTGTATACATTAGTTCCTGCCTACAATAGTATCTGTATACATTAGTTCCTGCCTACAATAGTATCTGTATACATTAGTTCCTGCCTACAATAGTATCTGTATACATTAGTTCCTGCCTACAATAGTATCTGTATACATTAGTTCCTGCCTACAATAGTATCTGTATACATTAGTTCCTGCCTACAATAGTATCTGTATACATTAGTTCCTGCCTACAATAGTATCTGTATACATTAGTTCCTGCCTACAATAGTATCTGTATACATTAGTTCCTGCCTACAATAGTATCTGTATACATTAGTTCCTGCCTACAATAGTATCTGTATACATTAGTTCCTGCCTACAATAGTATCTGTATACATTAGTTCCTGCCTACAATAGTATCTGTATACATTAGTTCCTGCCTACAATAGTATCTGTATACATTAGTTCCTGCCTACAATAGTATCTGTATACATTAGTTCCTGCCTACAATAGTATCTGTATACATTAGTTCCTGCCTACAATAGTATCTGTATACATTAGTTCCTGCCTACAATAGTATCTGTATACATTAGTTCCTGCCTACAATAGTATCTGTATACATTAGTTCCTGCCTACAATAGTATCTGTATACATTAGTTCCTGCCTACAATAGTATCTGTATACATTAGTTCCTGCCTACAATAGTATTTGTATACATTAGTATCTTCCTGCAATAATTTCTGTCTATACAGTAGTTTATGTCTACAATATTATCTGTCTACATCAAATATCTGTCTACATCAAATATCTGTCTACATCAAATATCTGTCTACATCAAATATCTGTCTACATCAAATATCTGTCTACATCAAATATCTGTCTACAGCAACTATCTGTCTACATCAAATATCTGTCTACATCAAATATCTGTCTACATCAAATATCTGTCTACATCAAATATCTGTCTACAGCAACTATAACACAAACAATAATATGTCTTTAAACATCTCCCCACTACGATATCTGCCACTTCGTGTGTGAGTTTATCCAACATCCACAGTTCCGTCCCTCCTCTCCCCGCTCCCCTTACTCATCACTTAACACATTATGGAAATGATGACCAAACAAAGGCTGCAGACACCAAGGGAGGAAACCCAATTAACACGGTACTCACCCACTCAAGGTCTTTTTTTTTAACGTTGCTCCAGGGGTTGCCGGACCTTGCTCTGACTTGGACTGCTCGCCAAACAGAAACTTGATGTAACGTACAGCGATGGCGAGGGTTGATGACATCTAACACGTACTGCACATCTGCACAATGTTACATGTCGGCATTTTAAAAGTCAGGCACTGAGGGACACGCTACGAGGTTTTTGTTGGTCATCTTGTGAATCACGAGAACTTAGTCAACAGTTACGTAACTACTGACTAGACGAGCATCAGTCAATGTATGGGCATGCCGTAACAACTGTCAATGTATGGGCATGCCGTAACAACTGTCAATGTATGGGCATGCCGTAACAACTGTCAATGTATGGGCATGCCGTAACAACTGTCAATGTATGGGCATGCCGTAACAACTGTCAATGTATGGGCATGCCGTAACAACTGTCAATGTATGGGCATGCCGTAACAACTGTCAATGTATGGGCATGCCGTAACAACTGTCAATGTATGGGCATGCCGTAACAACTGTCAATGTATTGAATGTGTCCACCACAACAACTGTCAATGCCAGACATGTGTTCACCGTAACAACTGTCAATGTTTTGAATGTGTCCACTGTAACAACTGTCAATGCTAGACATGTGTCAACCGTAACAACTGTCAATGCTAGACATGTGTTCAACGTAACAACTGTCAATGTTTTGAATGTGTCCACTGTAACAACTGTCAATGCTAGACATGTGTCCACCGTAACAACTGTCAATTGTAGACATGTGTTCACCGTAACAACTGTCAATGTTAGACATGTATCAACCGTAACAACTGTCAATGTTAGACATGTATCAACCGTAACAACTGTCAATGTTAGACATGTGTCAACCGTAACAACTGTCAATGTTAGACATGTGTCAACTGTAACAAGTGTCACTTTTAGACATGTGCTCACCGTACCAATTGTCAATGTATTGAACGTGCCTACACATCGAGCAATGCTCCCTCTAAGGTTCCTTGGTCCGTGTGCAAAGTACAAAAACTCGTGTGCCAAGTTGCACAGTATCCATTTTTTGTGCTATATTTTACAAAATTTGCTGCGCGGTAATTCGAAACTGCTGCGTGGAGTCGGTCAGATATCTGCGCGGCCGCCTATCCGCGCAGCTTAAAGGGAACATTGCCATCGATATATTTTTTAAAATCTAAACTTTTTGTTCTTATTCATACACATACGTGTTTCCCAGCTTTGAACTATTCATTTCTTCAAAATACTATTTTGCTTTTTAATTTTTATTTTCCCGATAATTTGAACATTTGAAGTGATTTTCAATCCACTTCGCCCATTCATTTTCAATATCACCTCAAAACTTACTCCCAAATTTTTAACTCCCACTCTCATCCTTCTCCTTCCACTTCCTCCCCTTTCTCCAGCTTCTCCCTTCCTCATCATTCTCCTGCATCGCCTTCCCGTAGCCTTGGTCACCTCACCAACGTCCAACACCACCTTTCCTCTCGCCCTCACACCCACTGGCGAGCGCCCTATACCAACCACCCATCCCTCACCCCAATGTAGCACCATCCGACCTAGTAAATGCCTCGTCCCCTTTGTTTGTAAACGCCAGCCCTCGCTCCGTCTCTCTCTCTCTCTCTCTCTCTCTCTCCTCTATCTCTCTCGCTCCCCCACGTGTTGCTAATCACGTGTCGTAATTCTTCATTAGCCTAATTGAATTTTATTTCATTTCAGTTTTGTTTTCCCCGGGAGATTAAAAACAAAATGAGACGCTTGGAGGCGGGGGGCGGGCGGGGGGCACACACAGAGACTTGAAGAAGGTCATTTGTGTGTCGTGAGAATGACTCATTCATCGGACGAGTCTTTCTCTCGGTGTTAATAGTCTCGTCACCTCCTCGGTCGCTGCCGCTTTAATCACCTGCAGTTTCATTAAGCGAAAGTAATATAAGGGGGAAAAAATCACCGACGTAATCACGAGCTCTATATTAATGTGCACATTAGGAGGAAAAAGTTTGTCTCAAAATGCTGGGGGATTTCCTTGAGATGCCTAATGTTGATTTAGCTGGAAATTAGATTTTTTTCCCTTCCATCGGGTTCATGAAGTTCATTGAGAAGTCTGTCTGACTGAAAGTCTGTCTGTCTATCCCGGCATTTAATGTGAGAAATTCGTTATACGATGTGTCAATTAGTTTAGTAAGTTTTGAAGTAATGAACATATGTGTGTGAGTGGGTGTGTTTTTTATATGGAGGTTCATGGTTAAGTGAGAAATTATCTTATCTTATCTATGACAGACGCTCCTCCCATGCAGAAGAAATTTTGCATGCATGTTGGTTGATTTTAATGTTTAAAGTGTGTTTATTGCAGAGTTTAGTTGCACGTTAGCCAAGTTTGATAACGTAAACTTGTACAATCGGAACATTGCAAACAACATCACTTGATGTGAACTTAATTTTTTTGGCATAATTAGTTATCTTTGAGTCTTTTGACTCTTTAGCCCCCCCCCCTTCTCTCATTTACTTCTCGAAAACTTCAATGTTTATTATGAAATGTACTTCTATACGAGTTTCTCCCCTCGTCAATACCTCGATGAAGATTGTCACTAAAACATTGCTTGAGCGGACTCCCCCCAGTAAGCCTACCCTTGTAGCTGACGCTAGCGGGGTAAGTTGCTGAAATCTGTTTTACGTATCTGACCTCTGGTCAACAAATAATTTTTGCAACTTTAACCCCACCCTTAAGTGAAAACTGATTTAATTACAAGAAATGCATGGTGAGTATCTGTTAACTACTGCCTTCTAGTTATCATTTTTGTAGTACCCAAATCCTCATATTATTATGACCAGCTTTCGTAGACTTATGCTCACCATCTAGTTACGCCACCATTATTTTTCCCCTCCACTCGGTATAACCTGTTAGCCAGTTAGGCGACTGACCCCGCCTCCCCCCCCCCGCCCCTGTCCCATGGACGTGCCCTCCTCCTACCCCCTAATTTGCGCCTTCACTTTAGCTCTATTCCAGGGCACAGCCAACATCCAAATCTCGATCGATGCTTTGTAAGGAAGAAATAAAAAAATGAACGAGGAGAGGATGAAAAAAAAATCGCGAGGGACTATCGAGGGCGGGTTGGTAAACGAAATGAAAAGGGAGATAAAAAAATGGCGATCTGATTTGGGCGTGTTTCCACGAGATTTGCAATTAAAAGTGCTGCCTTCATACGGGATGAGGCCTAATAGACGCCTGGGACGGGGGTGGGGGTAAGGGGTGGGGACAGATGGAAATAGAATGTAGAACAGTCAGCGAAATGAGACAGGAAGATGCGTAATTAAACGAGCCGTAATATGAATAGGGAAATGGCGAGGAATTGAGGAATTAGAGGGTGGGGTGCATGCGGTTGGAAAAAATAATCTTTTTTTTTATTGACCTCGATTCTGATTTTAGTTTCCATGATTATTAGTCATTTTTATCGTCAGTCAGTAACGTGGACATTTTCTGTCTCTCTTAACTAAAAAGTTAGTATCTTACAAACCAAGTAATAGAGTTAACTAAGAAACAGAATCTAAACTTTAAAAAGATAATATTTCAGCTAAGCAAGATAGAAGACTTAAAGAATGTTCAAATAAATCCCAATCTGAAACTGCACAATTCAAAAAACTATTAAACAAACTGATACAAAATATTCTCTTCGTACCAAGCAAAATTACACAATATGCTCATTGCACCAATAAGTACAGAGTGCACGCAATTAATTCTACGCGTGCGTCAAGATAAATTATCTTGGTTTGAGATTCTTATTAAATAGTTTTAACATAAAATCCATTTTAATGACAACATATATGTTATTCGTCGTAACATGCATTATATAAATCGAGATCGGGTTAAATAAGTCTCACCGTGGCTATAATGCTTGTCAATGAGTCGATCGATCACAAGAAAATAAAAAAAATAGAATGGTAACCATATACTTAACATTGTTATATCGTCTGGCCTACAGATGGCTCAAGCAATAATAATAACTATCATTTTAGAAATAATTTTGGAAAATTTATTTTAAAATAAATAAATTGTGATTTCCGTATAAGGATTAAACTTTTAAACTTTTGTTTAGAGCGTAATTTAATAAGCATGACCATTTGTAAAAAAAAGTATGTTATAACACAACCTAAGCTACGCTCTATCGTAAAATATTAATGTATATGTTCTTTTGTCGGTAGGGTATATTTAGTAAGCTTTAGCACAATATGTTTTTATTACTAGATTTAATTAAAAGAATTAAATATTTTAAAAACTTATTGAGACTTTTTGTATAAAACTGAATGAAATTTAAAATGTTCCTAACTTAGGATTACTTATAAAATATTAAGTGACAGCTTGGCAGTATATCTAATGTAAATTGTTAACAAACAAGTTAAGTGTTTTTCACAAGCCCTGAAATGTACTTGTAGGCTGATGATTGTTCAAAAGTGCACTCTCTTTTTTATTTTTTTATTTTTTTTGAAAATTATTATTATTATTTTTTTTAAAATAAATATTAACAAAATACAAACCCTAGTACAGCCTGGTAAACTTGCTAGTAATAAATTTTAATATATATATATCAAAATAAAAAAGTATCCTATATAACACATTTGATTTTGAAAACCTATTTCTTTTATCCCTTTTGCATCATAAACACACTCATTTGGCTTTGAGGTTATATTTGAAGTTTTAAATCAAATTAAATGACACCATAGATATCTCCAGAGGGCACAAAATCTATGCTCCATCATAAACAATTTAAACGGATGATTTTGGGAATACATTTTTTGTAAATGTATTAGTGTCCAGTAATTATCTAAGTAAAAAAAGAACATCTTTAAATAATTTAAAAGTTAAATGATAATAGATTGGGGACATCAATGTATAATTGGAACAGAACAGAATAGTGAGGGTTATAGCACAAGGAATGGGGTTAACACAAGACAATGAGGGTTATAGCACAAGGAATGGGGTTAACACAAGACAATGAGGGTTATAGCACAAGGAATGGGGTTAACACAAGACAATGAGGGTTATAGCACAAGGAATGGGGTTAACACAAGAAAATGAGGGTTATAGCACAAGGAATGGGGTTAACACAAGACAATGAGGGTTATAGCACAAGGAATGGGGTTAACACAAGACAATGAGGGTTATAGCACAAGGAATGGGGTTAACACAAGACAATGAGGGTTATAGCACAAGGAATGGGGTTAACACAAGAAAATGAGGGTTTTAGCACAAGCAATGGGGTTAACACAAGTCAATGAGGGTTATAGCACAAGGAATGGGGTTAACACAAGACAATGAGGGTTATAGCACAAGGAATGGGGTTAACACAAGACAATGGGGTGCACTGGAGAATTCGGGTAGCAGTGAAGAATTAGGGTTGTACTGAAGAATTAGGGTAGTACTGAAGAATTAGTGTAGTACTGAAGAATTAGGGTAGTACTGAAGAATTAGGGTAGTACTGAAGAATTAGGGTAGCACTGAAAAATTAGGGTAGTACTGAAGAATTATGGTAGTCCTGAAGAATTAGGGTAGTACTGAAGAATTAGGGTAGCACTTATCTAATTATCACCGGTCAAGGTCGGGAAGAGGCATAGGTTTTTAATTGACTCGTTCGTCGTCAGCAGGCGATAGTCGAATTAGTCGCAATAAAACGACTTGTGTCTCTCGTAGTGGACCGTCTCACGCAAGGCGTGTGGGGAGAGTGTAGGGAGAGTGTAGGGAGAGTGTAGGGAGAGTGTGGGGAGAGTGTAGGGAGAGTGTAGGGAGAGTGTAGGGAGAGTGTGTGGAGAGTGTGGGGAGAGTGTGGGGAGAGTGTGGGGAGAGTGTGGGGAGAGTGTAGGGAGAGTGTGTGGAGAGTGTGGGGAGAGTGTAGGGAGAGTGTGGGGAGAGTGTGGGGAGAGTGTAGGGAGAGTGTGGGGAGAGTGTGGGGAGAGTGTAGGGAGAGTGTGGGGAGAGTGTGGGGAGAGTGTGGGGAGAGTGTGGGGAGAGTGTGGGGAGAGTGTGGGGAGAGTGTGGGGAGAGTGTGGGGAGAGTGTGGGGAGAGTGTGGGGGAGAGTGTGGGGAGAGTGTGGGGAGAGTGTGGGGAGAGTGTGGGGAGAGTGTGGGGAGAGTGTGGGGAGAGTGTGGGGAGAGTGTGGGGTGAGTGTGGGGTGAGTGTGGGGAGAGTGTGGGGAGAGTGTGGGGAGAGTGTGGGGAGAGTGTGGGGAGAGTGTGGGGAGAGTGTGGGGAGAGTGTGGGGAGAGTGTGGGGAGAGTGTGGGGAGAGTGTGGGGAGAGTGTGGGGAGAGTGTGGGGAGAGTGTGGGGAGAGTGTGGGGAGAGTGTGGGGAGAGTGTGGGGAGAGTGTGGGGGAGAGTGTGGGGAGAGTGTGGGGAGAGTGTGGGGAGAGTGTGGGGAGAGTGTGGGGAGAGTGTGGGGAGAGTGTGGGGAGAGTGTGGGGAGAGTGTGGGGAGAGTGTGGGGAGAGTGTGGGGAGAGTGTGGGGAGAGTGTGGGGAGAGTGTGGGGAGAGTGTGGGGAGAGTGTGGGGAGAGTGTGGGGAGAGTGTGGGGAGAGTGTGGGGAGAGTGTGGGGAGAGTGTGGGGAGAGTGTGGGGAGAGTGTGGGGAGAGTGTGGGGAGAGTGTGGGGAGAGTGTGGGGAGAGTGTGGGGAGAGTGTGGGGAGAGTGTGGGGAGAGTGTGGGGAGAGTGTGGGGAGAGTGTGGGGAGAGTGTGGGGAGAGTGTGGGGAGAGTGTGGGGAGAGTGTGGGGAGAGTGTGGGGAGAGTGTGGGGAGAGTGTGGGGAGAGTGTGGGGAGAGTGTGGGGAGAGTGTGGGGAGAGTGTGGGGAGAGTGTGGGGAGAGTGTGGGGAGAGTGTGGGGAGAGTGTGGGGAGAGTGTGGGGAGAGTGTGGGGAGAGTGTGGGGAGAGTGTGGGGAGAGTGTGGGGAGAGTGTGGGGAGAGTGTGGGGAGAGTGTGGGGAGAGTGTGGGGAGAGTGTGGGGAGAGTGTGGGGAGAGTGTGGGGAGAGTGTGGGGAGAGTGTGGGGAGAGTGTAGGGAGAGTGTAGGGAGAGTGTAGGGAGAGTGTAGGGAGAGTGTAGGGAGAGTGTAGGGAGAGTGTAGGGAGAGTGTAGGGAGAGTGTAGGGAGAGTGTAGGGAGAGTGTAGGGAGAGTGTAGAGAGAGTGTAGAGAGAGTGTAGAATGTAGAGATATAGTTGGCCGACACAAGTGTGTGTGGGTGAGAGGAGCAGCGCAGTCTTACTTTCACCCTGTGTAACAAATGACTCAAGTTAAAAATAGCATCGTAACATTTGACCTCTTGACGTAACCCAGAGAGAGGATTCATAGTTAAATTATATATGTGCCATGTGAGCTTCATGTTCACGTGTTCTTACGCTTGCAAATTATATTTTGTTTCATCATTGCAGGATTAAATCATTCTCCCCGTTTCTATATTCCCTTCCCCTCTCTATCCTTCCCCTATCTCCCCACCCCCCTCCTTCCCCCATTGTCTCTCAAATGAAATTCTTTATACATTGATCGTATATATATATATATATATATATATATATATATATATATATATATATATATATATACACAATACAAACACACGTACATATATAATCAATATACATAATTTGCAATCTCTGTCACGTCTGTAGTGTCTGTCCGTGACGCTACTAATTTTAGAAAGCAGCGCACCAAATTACTGTACCAATGCATCAAAAGGTGTGCAAATTAAAGAAGCGCTGTAAAAAAAATATTATATGACGTCATTGTTTTCGCTCATATTTTAATTTTGGAAAAGGGATCAATGTAAAAAGGGGATTTGATGATTGTTAATTATAAAATAAAAAAATAACCCCTATTATAAAATACTTTGTGTGCATTTCAGAAAGTTTAATTTTTCGTATTTATCAAACAAGGACAAGTTAGTTGGGCTTTTGGAGAAGGTGGGCGCCATAGGCGCCCTTAAAAAAACTGCATTTTTTCAAAATAAATAGATTTCAGCTGAAAACTTCCGTCCTTTTTGACGGGTAATACACTAGTATATATATATATTTATTTACCATTTATCTGTTCAAAATTCTATTTGTTAATTATGACATCTCCCACATATCTTTCTCTTATGTCTATCGTAATTGTTGTATTAACATACCATTGGTCCATAATGACAGTTTCCTATGTCAGCTCCTATAGTCTAATGGCTTACGTTATTAATGGATGTTTAACTCATATTAATATTTCATTTATTTGAGAACGAATTTTAACTGAACACAATTACGGTATGTATATCCACGAATTCATTCTAGTCCAAACAGGCACCGCAACGCTAACTGTCAAAAAATTCTGATCTACACAATTGAATTTCACCAAACACCTTCGTTTAAAATATTCTCATTCTCACTTGCAGGCGTTTGCCGTGACTTCAGACCAGTCAAGCGCCATATTTGAACATCGTTTATGAGAGCACGTGACTTAACGGTTTCTATGGGAAGGTGAGCATCGAGCACTTCAAACTTTCCTGTGACTTGTATCTCAACCTTATTCAACTGAATGTACCAACAAGGCATCTTGGTTTGAGATTATTGCTGTGACTTCTATCACGTCATCATTCAACTGAATGTACCAACGAGTAATCTGGGTTTGAGATTAATGTTCCTTCATCATGGCGCCCAGCGCCTCTGACAGCTATTCTTAAAGTTTAATTCGATTGGATGATGTACCATCTCTGATTGCTGGTGAGTTGGTCGTTTTCTTGTGTCTTTTAGATTTAAAACAACAACAAGCTTATTTGATATGGGAGGTTTTTTTTTAATGATGTAGAGTATAAGAACACACCAGTGGGCTATAACGTGTTATACTCTGACCTGGAGAGGGATGGTATTGTAAGATAACTCCAGCAAAAAGTAAAAACGAGAATTTAAGATAATCATCATATTGAAACCATTACATAGCAATTACACAACTGTTATAGCCATGGTACAGCCATTATAGCCATTGCGCAGCCATTATAGCCATTGCACAGCCATTATAGCCATTGCACAGCCATTATAGCCTTGACATAGCCATTATAGCCTTCCTTCAAACAGCCATTAAGGCCATTAAACAGCCATTAAGGCCATTAAACAGCCGTTACGACCATAAAATAACCAATCTAGCCATGAAAGAGCCATCAAATAGCCATTATAGCCAAAACTCGACCATTATATCCGTGACATAACCATTTTAGCCATCACATAGCCTTTAAAGCCTCCACATAACCACTATAGCCATGGATCACATAGCCATTATAGAAGTATCCCTAGAAAACAACCGGAAACTGATTTCTGTGGCCATATTCCCATCATGCCCACGTGTTTGGTCAGTCTCATCATGTAATCAAACGATTCTGTTTGTTAAAAAAAAAGAAGTAATTCCTACCCCCTCTCCCCTCATTGAAAGCTCGATAACTGATTCAATGATTAAGTATTTGAGTCGGACAGGGAGGAACAGGAGGTTGACATCTAAATTAAACAATAATGACACCAAAAATATATTACAACTTTTGCTACAAATTAAGATGTTTATCAAGATATTAGGCGGCAGTCAATGCCGTATTATTGGCGAGGCGACTTTTAATGTCATCTTAGTGGTGAGGCGGCAGTCGATGTCGTCTTTTTAGCGAGGCGGCAGTCCATTTCTTATTGGTAAGGCTGCATTGACTAACACGAAATAATGTTTTTTTATGCTGCAGCGATTGTCTAAGAAGTCAAAGAAAGAATGCCAATGTTTTTATGTGATGGTAGGTGTGTGAGGTGGGGGCAGGGGGGAGTGCTGCAGCTGTGTGTGGAGTCGGCTGTGGCGTCAGATTTGGCTATTTCGCCCCTGTTTATAATTAAGTAAGATAGATGCTCTTAAATCTCATTCATTCTCTTTTCTCCTTGTCTGCTGCTGGAGACAGGAGGAGAAAAAATGTAATTAACCGCCATCCATCTCGGAAACCACAAGAAGGGGAGACTACTGTCATATAAAAGAAGAAAAAGATTGGGGGGAAAAAAGGAAGTAAGGGGAACAACTGGTAATTAAGGCAGCAAATAGCTGAGCCAATATTGAGGAATGAGCTGTAGAGGTACAGATGATAAACAGGGGCGGTATTTTCTTCATATCAGCTTGTGGGTGCTGTTCGTAATTCTGAAATACGAGAACGTATGGCAACGACCATGTCCTCGAGAAGTTGCACGAACCGTGAGACTTATAGCCCAGTGGGACTGGCGAGTAGGTGCAGATCTAAAGAAATGCATATTGATAAAATTTCCGAATATAAAAAATTCGGATTTTGAATTTGTTCAGATTTATTATTGCTTTTTAAATTTCAGTTTAATTGAATTTTCATCTTGTCAACGTTACGACAGAAGCAATTACAGGTATTGCGGCACTGGAGACATAGCTAGGATATTTTGCGCCCGGGACAAACTATAAATTTGCGCCCCCTCAACCCGCCCCCCAGTTTAATTACCCTTGTTCATTTATAATAATGTCAGGTTGTAAGCTTAATTTCGGCGCCCCTCTACCTTGGTTCCCATATATCCCCCCCCCCTGGCCCTTCTCGCTACACCTCTGTGCGGCAATAATTTAAAATAGTATGCACCAGACAGTGCAACGAGTATGAATATTTTCACTGTTGTACATAATCACGACATTACTGTAGGGTTATAATGTTTTCACTGTTGTACATAATCACGACATTACTGGAGGGTTTTAATATTTTTCATCTGAAATACATTCCTTCAGCGGCGTCACCAACCATCCTCTTTGATCGCTATTTCAAGGGCGTATAACACTGGACACCAACCAGCATTATACTCGATAACTTCTTATTTGTTAACTCAATGTTTGGTCTTGGTCTTAGTTCAGTGTTGGCGAACCTTTTTGGGGTCCGCGTGCCCAAAATTCAACCAAAACCCATTTATTTATATCAAAGTGCCGACACTCCCATGAAACCCGAAAATGGGGGTTTGGCTCGGCTGGTTTGATTGAGATAAAGTAATATTTTAGTCGCGTGCCGGCTGATGAGGCTCTGTGCGCCAAATGTGACACGCGTGCCATTGGTTCGCCATCACTGCCTTGGTTGATAGTCTCTTTCAGTCAGGCAATATTAGAACTCTAAAGACAGCCGTTACGGTAACTCGAGCAACAAACAGCTCTGTAGCTTGGGTTCATATAGAGATATAGAAATGTATTGATATAAAGATATAGAAATGTAGACATTGGACATGTAGATATATATAGGGAGATAAAGAGATGCAGATATATAGCGATGTAAATATGTAAATAAACAGAGTTTTGGGGATATAGGTAAATAAAGAGACATAGACATATAGATATATTGATACATAAAGATATGAAGATAATATCGCTGCCAGTGAACCGTGAGGCCTACAATTGCCGACGAGAGAGGAGAGGTCTGACGTATCACTGGCTAAGTTTGGGTGGTTGGCATAGTGTGGATGGTTGGGGGGGGGTTCTTTGGGTGTAGTGTTTTGTGGAAGTGGGGGGGTCTGAAATAAGAGTTTATTATGAATGACAAAGTTAGCTGCTCGTCTCCATGATAAATGGCTTGGCTGTTACACTCGGTAATTAGAACTGAAGCGATAACACAGGAGTCAGCCCCCCACCTCACTCAAACACCCCCACCCCCCACACACCCCCACAAACCCCTCACACATACCCCCACACACATGTTTTTTCCTAACTTTATTTCTCGTTTGAGATGTCGACAGAGTAACTTCCAGCGATTTACTGGTTTGTAAGGAAAGAAGTAAGAGTGTGGGGGGGGGGAAGAGATGGGTGAGGTTAAGAATAGAATAATTTTCAATTGCTTAAGACAACAATCTCTGGGAATGAAAAAAATTTCTTAAATTTTTTTTTATTTTTTGAATAGCAGCAGACATCTTGACGATAGACCAAATAAAAGTGGAGACAAAATAAAAAATGTCGTAGTGTAACCTCCCCTTCTTTCCACTTCTCCTTTCCATCCACCGCTCCACCGATGCAATTCATGGCAACAAAAACTACGACAAAAAGATTAATGAAGATGAAGAGGCAGCACAGTGATAGCGGTGCCACGAGGCAGTCAGAGGGTGGAGAAAGCTGAGGAGAGAGCGAGGGCTATATACCGAGACAGATAACATAGGCGAGCATTTGTTTCAACAATTGCAGAAAAGGAATCCCCCCCCCCACACACACACACAAATAAAAAATAATTAAATCGCCACATCAAAATGTCAACATAAAAGAAGAGAAGTGTTATATAGCGTTGTTGATGCTGTGTTATTGTACGGTGATACAACAGTATCCGGATTTCTGGCCTTGCTGATAGGCGTTACTTACATGATTACTTTTTGTATCAGGCGTTAACTGTAAAGTAACTTATTAAGTGGGAATCGTGTAGTATTTAAGATGATCTATTTCAATGCTCAAATGTTAAGTGTCAACTGCCTATAGTAAAACAATAATGACCGAGCGCAGCGAAAAATTCACGCTTTCCTCAAGGGACCACACTATCCCTTTATAAAGGAAATGCCGGTTACACAGTTCAAAACCTATTAACAACGCGGCTATCATACAATCTGCCAAAGACACCAGTTCAAAACCTACAAACAACGCGACTATTATACAAACTGCCAAAGACACCAGTTCAAAACCTACAAACAACGCGACTATCATACAAAAGGCCAAAGACACCAGTTCAAAACCTACAAACAACGCGACTATCATACAAACTGCCAAAGACACCAGTTCAAAACCTACAAACAACGCGACTATCATACAAAAGGCCAAAGACACCAGTTCAAAACCTACAAACAACGCGACTATCATACAAACTGCCAAAGACACCAGTTCAAAACCTACAAACAACGCGTCTATCATACAAAATGCCAAAGACACCATGCAGTTCAAAACCTACAAACAACGCGGCTATCATACAAACTGCCAAAGACACCAGTTCAAAACCTACAAACAACGCGACTATCATACAAACTGCTATAGACACAGTTTCAAACATACAAACAATGTGGCTATCATACAAACCGCTAAATCACAAATATAGGATTAAACAAATTTTTCTAGCCTCAGATTTGGTAAGCTCCTGCCGTGATGTGACGTGACTATGGTCAGTGCCCCCCCCCCGTGAGCGAACCAAGCTGTGGCCCCCTCCCAACTTACTTCGGGAAGTATTAACTTATCATGAGACGTCAAAAATGGGATAAAATGTATGATAACATGTATGATAACATGTATGATAACATGTATGCAGCTGAGTTCAGTTGTACCCTATGTTTGTAATTAAAGCTTTTAGTCTTATTTACACAAGTGGTAACTCTCTTATTTTAAAGTCCTCAAAAACGAAAGAAACTGTTTGACTGGCCTGATGACCGCCCCTTCATTGTGGAGTAAAACCGTGGTCTCCCCTCCCCATCCAATATTATATACAACTGGACGCCTGGACTTCATTCTGCACCTGACTTGTCGATTTGATAACAAATCAAATATCCAACCTGGCAACTTTTTACAATGAAGCCTGTCAGTGACGTCACAGACCGGCAATATCTAGAGGAGTATCAACCAGGGAGCCAGATTTTTTGCCACATTATGACGTCATTATCATTGGAAATTTACACCAAAAAAATAAAAAAATAAATAAAAACTTCCTTCTCACTCCTCTCCCCTATTTCTTTTATTTATTTATTTTTATTCAAAGATTAATTGTTTAGTTCCCCTTTTGAAGTGAAGGTTACCATCGGGCGGAGAGATTAATCTCAGTATATGTATCATCAACAACCGGTGGGGCCAGGGGTTTAGATTAACAGATCTATCGCCGTATGTTTTTAAAGCAGTGGTTCCCAAAGAAGGCGATAATGTCCCTGGGAACGCTTGCACGATCTGGGAGGGGGGTGGGGACAGGGGTGGACCAAGACTGCACGGGGCCACTGGCTGCAATTAGACCTGTGACCCGGTCCAGCCACCTTTATCATACAATATAATAAGTTTGGAGCCCTTAAATCATGGGGGGGCCCCTGGCTTTAGCCCAATCAGCACCCCACTCTTAATCCGCCATAGGGTGGGGGAGGAGACGATAGAAGCGTTTGATGCATTTGTAGGGTGGGGGTGAATTTTTAACAAAAATTCTATAGCTCGTTGTATTTCGTGATTGTAATCAATAATTTTATAATTTAAAACTGAAAAATCTTTCTTAACCATATGTTAGTACAAAGGTAGAAATAGAGCTGCCTAATCTGTTTGTTCTAGTAAAGAATGTACATTTCCTGGGGGTTTGTGAGTAATTTGTTACTGAAATGGGGAGTTAGGCCAAATAAGTTTGGGAACCACTGATTCAGAATTCACAGAGTTTTAAGATGTAAGTTTGGTGACTGTTGCATGCTGGTATACACACTTTTTTAACGCGTAAAACATCCATTTTAAAAGCAGTTGTTGGTTGAGATGTATTCGTAAATGAGTTTTTGGCGATTTGGTTTTTCTGAAGGCCTTGTTGTTTCATGGGTGAAATCTATTTATAGAACAACTTGGAACTCAATAGAAACAAATTAATTAATAAGATATAAATTAAAAATCCGGGTATTCTCTTTCGATTTATATTGACGGATATTTGTAAATTGTACGTCAATTGAGTCAGTTCAGTGGACTTGACCAAGACAAAAACTTACATACAACTTTATTATGTGGAAAAATATTTCAAACGTTTTGTTATTTCTATGTTGATATCGAGAAACATAACATACCCCCCAAGAAAAACCCGAAAACCGTGTCTAAAAATAGTAACATCATGCAATGAGATGTGACGTTTTCAGGTCTGAGAGATGACCAAAACAATAAGTTCGTGTATCGATGAATGGATTGAGCTGCATTAAGTCAGTGCTTGTGATAACAGTTAGAGTGGCTATTGGACTGACCAGTGTTGTCATGGTGTGTACTGGCAGAACCAAGTGAACCACAGTGTTGTCATGGTGTGTACTGGCAGAACCACGTGAACCACAGTGTTGTGCCGTGGACTGACCAGTGTTGTCATGGTGTGTACTGGCAGAACCAAGTGAACCACAGTGTTGTCATGGTGTGTACTGGCAGAACCACGTGAACCACAGTGTTGTGCCGTGGACTGACCAGTGTTGTCATGGTGTGTACTGGCAGAACCAAGTGAACCACAGTGTTGTCATGGTGTGTACTGGCAGAACCACGTGAACCACAGTGTTGTGCCGTGGACTGACCAGTGTTGTCATGGTGTGTACTGGCAGAACCAAGTGAACCACAGTGTTGTCATGGTGTGTACTGGCAGAAGCAAGTGAACCACAGTGTTGTCATGGTGTGTACTGGCAGAACCAAGTGAACCACAATCACAGTGTTGTGCCGTGGACTGACCAGTCTGGTCATGGTGTGTACTGGCAGAACCAAGTGAACCACAGTGTTGTGCCGTGGACTGACCAGTCTTGCGGTTCATGTCTATATAGGCTTAAATCTTGTCAACTTTTGTCTAGATCGCCAACGGTAATGGTCACGTGATCACGTTTATAATAAGGCTCAAGGAGGGGCAGTTAAGTGTTACTGTTACACTGACAACACTCCCGACGCTCTCGTCGCACATATTTAGAACCGCTGTAGCCACTGGTCATCGTCCACGGGTCATCTGCTGGCGTGAAACAATTTAGCTCCATGTATGACTAACGGTGCCCGAGGACCATACCTTGGCCGCGCGTTGTCTATGTAGTTAGTTGTATTCTAGTTGCTTATACAGAAGCTTCCAAGACATTAGAGAAACAAAATCAACACAAATGCGTTGGCTTCAAATCTAAAATTACAATGGGAAATCCAGGAAGTGGGGAAAAGAGGAGCTAGTGAAAAGGTGTTGTTGGAAGAAGGGGTGGGGGATCCGTTGTTGGAAGTTGAAAAAAATGGCGGGAGTGGAGCTGTTGGAAGATAAAGGGAAGGGGTTAGTTTTTGGAAACAGTTGCCTTTCTTATAATCAAATTAAACTGAAAGGAGTGGTGAAAGGCAGAAGTGGGCACACACACACAAAAAAAAACGAGAGCGAGTCAATTAAACAAAGTCGGGGTGAGAGTGGTAAAAAAAATATTTTAAAAAAAAACTGTTTAGGCTTTACCGATAAAATCATGATTGAACGCCGGCTTAATTAGCGGAGACAGGGTATAATTACCTTTTAACCCATTTATAGGCCCGGGCCCTGTCTGAGGTGAAGGCCGAGCTAACAGATATACCTGCTGGGTTGGAACGTCTGCTCATTAGAAGCCACAAAGGAGCCGAGATAAAAATGGCAAGGGGGGCCATCCAGCCATGGCGTATCGTAATTGGAGAATGAGAAGGGTATCAACGGTTTTAGGAGTGACTACCCCCTCGCCCATAGATCTGTCTTAGTCCGGTTTGAGAAGTGGTCGAAGGCGTCTCCTATTTTGAATATCTGATAGGTTCGGGGTGGGCGCCTGTACGTTTTCTGTGACGAAGAAGAGAAATTGTACAGCTTGAGGTGTGGCTTACTTGGATAGGAAATAAGGGAATAGATATGTCAATAGCAGGGTAGCGGAACAAACCTTTGTTTTGAAGGGCGTCAATAGCTTTCATTCAACTGTAACCTGTAGTAACCAATACTGACCTCTAGTGAGTAGTGACCAATAGTAACATGTAGTGACCAATAGTAACATGTAGTGACCAATAGTAACATGTAGTGACCAATAGTAACATGTAGTGACCAATAGCAACCTGTAGTGACCAATAGTAACCTGTAGTACCTGGCGGTGTTAATGTCCCCGTGTCCTAATATCTATATAGCACTGTGTTCATGTGTGTGAACATATTCTACTTTCGTTACGTAGCCTGAAAGGTCCTTTAGTGATGTACAAGTGAGGGACTGAAAGGTCCTTTAGTGATGTACAAGTGAGGGACTGAAAGGTCCTTTAGTGATGTACAAGTGAGGGACTGAAAGGTCCTTTAGTGATGTACAAGTGAGGGACTGAAAGGTCCTTTAGTGATGTACAAGTGAGGGACTGAAAGGTCCTTTACTGATGTACAAGTGAGGGACTGAAAGGTCCTTTACTGATGTACAAGTGAGGGACTGAAAGGTCCTTTACTGATGTACAAGTGAGGGACTGAAAGGTCCTTTAGTGATGTACAAGTGAGGGACTGAAAGGTCCTTTACTGATGTACAAGTGAGGGACTGAAAGGTCCTTTACTGATGTACAAGTGAGGGACTGAAAGGTCCTTTACTGATGTACAAGTGAGGGACTGAAAGGTCCTTTACTGATGTACAAGTGAGGGACTGAAAGGTCCTTTACTGATGTACAAGTGAGGGACTGAAAGGTCCTTTACTGATGTACAAGTGAGGGACTGAAAGGTCCTTTACTGATGTACAAGTGAGGGACTGAAAGGTCCTTTACTGATGTACAAGTGAGGGACTGAAAGGTCCTTTACTGATGTACAAGTGAGGGAGGCAACCCTCCCCTCCCCACTCCACCCACTCCCGCCCCTAGTAGACATTCTTGACCAGCCAAACATGTTTAGTTCATTTTTTTTTAAAAGAAGAAAACTGCGGTTTGTTAATTTTCTTTTCTCAGTTTTAGTAAGAAATCAAAGCAAAATAAAAGAGGAAATAAATAAATAATAATAATTTCAACAATTTGGACATGGCTTATGTTTCAAATGAGGGATTTATTGAAGTTGAGGTCTAGTTATCTGTAGGCCGTAAATATTAAGTCCATAAGATTAAGTTTATAGAATTTAGAGTCCTATATTTTACACTAGGTCCTAAACAGTAAGCCCTTCAGATAAAGTCTATAGAATTAGAGCCCTAATATTAGACCTTTGTTTACATCACAAGTTCTATTTTAAAAAATGTTGTATTTGGTCTAAATGATGGTCATCTGCATTATAACATATGGTCTCTTACTTCATATCCGGAACATTAGGTCTACAGCGTAATACTCTGCTTGGACCCTGGTCAAACCCCCCGCCGCCCCCCCCCCACAAACACACACACAGGCACCCAACTTTTGCCGCCTTCCTATCTCCAGCTAAAGTGGTTTTTTAATATCTTTTTCCCTTTATTAAACGGGTACTAAACCTCGAAACAAAACATCGCAAGCCTGACTTTGGGTCCTCTCACAGTTACCTTCCCTTGGCATATGCTTATCTCTCGGCTCTCTGGAACTTTTCAAAAGCATTTGTGTTGTGTTTGATTTTGTTGTGTTTTGTTTGATTGTGTTGTGTTTAATTGTGTTGTGTTTGGTAATGTTGCATCCGTCATAACATCGAAACACAACTTTTGGCTAGTGCTGTAATCTCGAAACAAAATAGACTTCAAAGTGCAGCGAAAGAAGGGGGTGAGGGGGGATATATAGAAAGAGAGGCGGACATGGAGAGGAAATGTATGTATGTATACGTAGGGTAAAAGATGAGTACCAGAGAGGTGTGAATAGATAAGAATTAAGAGGGGAGGAGGGAGATAGGGGGAGGATTAATAGTCCGGTAAACTGAGAGAGCGTGAGGGCGAGGGACAGAGAAAGAGAGAGATTAAAGGATAGAGAGACTAATAGGCAAAGAATGAGGGAGAGAAAGAGAGAGAGTCGGAGAGAGATACGATTTAGAGATAGAGAGACAGAGAAAGTGTCAGAGGTACAGAAGGATATAAAGAGAGAGAGAGAGAGAGAGAGGGAGAGAGAGAGAGAGAGAGAGAGAGAGAGAGAGAGAGAGAGAGAGAGAGAGAGAGAGAGAGAGAAGTTTCCCAGATTAGCAGTTCTTTAGTCCTGACTTGACCACAAATTAAAAATACCCCCACAAGCCGATCAGTAATTGATATCGATTTTTGTTTGTTTCGTGTCCCCCCCCCCACACACACACCACACCAGCCCTTTCTTTTGATTGAATTCCTGAGTCAGATTTGAAATCTTTGAGTCTGACTTGTCTATGATTTGTACATTAGAGATGACGGGTTTAGAGGGTACGTATGTTGGTAAAGTGTCTGGATGAGGGTGGTACGTGGTACAAGGTGCGGGCAATTGGCATTGGCTTATAATATTTCACATTTTAAACATTGCATTTTTCGTTTTCGTTTTAGTTTTAATATCGTTTTCAATATCTTTTTTTTATGTCAATAATTTTTAAATATTAATTTTAACGCTTGGGGATAAGATTTTGATATCAAATTTAAGGCAGGAATCTTAAAACATGTATGCCGCCATGTATTACTCTGTGCGCCACTCTATTGTCGTGAGTGTGCCGCCACGTCATTGTTATGTTAGTGCCGCCGCTATTCTGTGATGTGTGTGCCGCCACTATATTGTCCTGTGTGTGCCGCCACTATATTGTCCTGTTTGTGCCGCCACTATATTGTCCTGTGTGTGCCGCCACTATATTATCATGTGTTTGTGCCGCCACAATGTGTTTCAGCGCCTTTTCAGCTTGCCGTGGCTTTAGTTTTAACAAAACAAAGGAAACGTCACTCTCATTCAAAAAAAGAAGAAATCGAAACTAAATTTTTTACTCCACACCAAGACATAGACACACACCCACACAGACATGCACACACACAGACATTTCAGTAACTGAAAGGAAGAAAGCAGAAAACCGAAATGACATAAAAACTTGGCTGTTGATTATCCGGACTAGTCAAAATGAATGGATCGATCAGTCGGGCAGACGACGAAAGCTTCTGACGGCCAAGGGAGGAAATCAGTGCAGACGACATCCGGGGCCGATTGCTTGATGCCAATAATAATTACTGGCTGGGAAACAATGGCGGGCCGGGGACAAGGGAGGCGACAAAGGACGGGCGTGAAAACAATGGCTCCCCGCGCTAACCTGCCAGCCGTAGTGTAGACATTCTTGTTAGGGAACGCAATCAAGGTGTTTTTTTTACCTTTACAAGTGATGCTGTCTGAAATATGTTATTGATAATATTTTTTTAAAAAACAGGGATTGTTATTTCGTTTTTAATTATTATTATTATTATTATTATTATTATTATTATTATTATTATTATTATTAAAATAATTTGTAAGGAAATTATAGAATTAGGTATAGAAATATTTAAAACCAGTATTAAAGATTATTATGATTCAAAAGGGAGGAAATTATTTGAAAATATCTCTTGTATTCCGCCACCGCCCCCCCCAACCCCTTTTCCACTTTCATGCTAATTTAAATTTATTAAGAGCTATATAACTGACTGCAGAGAAACTTTCATTTAATTTAGAATTTAAAAAAAAATATTTAAGAAGATGAAGTAAGAAAACAGGTAAGGGTGTTTGTGTGTTTGTGTGTGTGTGTTTGTGTGTGTGAGTGTGTGTATGTGCGCGCGTGTGTGTGTGTGTATATATATATATATATATATATATATATATATATATAAGCGGGATTCTTATTGCGACTTATAATTTAAGTTTAAACTGATTGCCTGATTAAATAATTATAAATATATTTATTATTTCCTTTTCAATATTCGTCGGGGAGATTCTATATATTATTTTTTGCTACCTACGTATCGCATCTGTTAATTTGGTCTAAATACAGGTGACGAAGATTGCAGTTAATCAGCGTCCATTGATTGGGTATCGATATTTCTAATTTCCCGCCCGATGCACGCACCTTGCAAATGACGCTCTTAACCCCCCCCCCAAACCCTTTTCCTGCTCGTGGCATGACGTAGTGTATGGGGGGGGGGTAATAATAAAGAGGAAAGTAACACAGAGTTACGTACCGCTTGTCATCAAGTCTCCCATCGACCACGAGTTATCTTTCTTATCGAACTCGTTATTCAATTTTTGTTTTGTTGTTTGTTTTGTTTTGCGTCCATTGAACCGTGTTATGAGTCGCTTTTTTAGAATGTAGAGCCAGTGGAAATGATATCAGCTAATGATGAGCCAGAGACTTAAGCACTGCATGCATCGTGCCAACCGCGAGACTCTTTAAGTGCAGTTGAAAGTTTAAACTGAAAATCCTGCCTCGAGGATGTGACGAGGTGCACCGAGTGCCTTCAAAAATTATAATTAAAGAAATAACTAAGGAAAATAAAAAAAAATAACGAAAGAAAAGCCATTTAGAATACTGTCTGCGTAGGTGCAAATACATGTTAAATACTGTCTCGATAAAAGAACACACAAAAATTTTACCGTCATAATGTCAGTTTCTGGTTGACAGTTGCTTATCTAATAATTGTGTATATAAAATACATTTATATTTGGTTAAATTTACACGCAAGACATTCGCCTTCAATTATAAAATTTTCCTTATATCTGCTTTTTATATTAATATATTTTCAGACATTTGCTCAGAATATTTATTTCAATTTTAAGAAATTTTGAGTTATAAATATTGACAAGTCACCATGTAATCTTGTATATTTCAATTTTAAACGTAATTGTATATTTTAAATGTCGATTGATTAAAAAAAATAATTTTTTTTACAATTCAAATGTCAGATTGTACCTCCGGGTGCATTTGTTTTAACGTTAAGACCAAAAAGAGTTGAGAAATGAACTCAATAATCGCTGAAAGAGGCCCAAGTGTTTCTTACCACACTTTTCTTTATTTTCATTAGCCCTCAAGATTTTTCTTGGGGAAAAAAGCAAGAAAACACACACAGTCACACACACAGTCACACACTCTGACTCAATCGTACACACACACACATACACACACACACACCTGTTGTTTTTGTTCTTGATGTTTTTGTTTTTTCAAACTTGAAGTATCGAAAGATCCGTGGCGTCCATTTTTCTCCAATGTCAGAATTAATCGTTAGTTTTAGAGTTTGTTGAAAATTGAAATCTTGAGACTAAATGCACGGTCATTGAGTACAGCCGCTTTGTCTCCGCCCGAAAGCCGAAGAGGGGACAATAGAATCTTAATGACGGCTGGAGATTACCGTAGACAAGGAGGTGGGGTGTCTAGAGGGATTGAGAAGGGGGATGGGAGGGTGTGGAGGGGATAGGGAAGGAGTGTGGGAGAGGTAAGGAAAGAAAAAGAAAAAAGGAGAAAAAGTTTGTTTTTTTTTGTTTTTTTTTAATCCCGCATTTAACAATAAATCTATGAAATGTGATTTTTTTTTAAATAAAAAATGTCGGCTGACTTGAAGTTTGGTAAGATGGGCAGCCAAGAGCAGATAACTTCCTGAGATTTATTTTATCGCAAATTAAACTTACTTCTGTCAGAGAGAGAGCCCGTGCAGTTCGATATTTTCATTTAAGTTGTGGAGATTAACAGATGTACATATAATAGTGAATTTATGAATTGTATCAACGAAGAATTGCCAACCAGGACCCCCCCCCTGCCCATATGTTCCTCTGGATGGTCACTCTTTAAAGAAGATAAATCAATTTATCCGCCACAGCTGGGACTCAAACTGTCGGCATTGCAGCCTAGCCTCTGAAACACTGGTGCACCCGTTGACTTCATGCCCCGAGCTCGACATATTTGGGGAGGTTGGGGCGGCGAGTGAGTCCTGCGTTTAGACAGTGTTGTATGGCACTGCTCAGCTGATGAAGCAGGTTTCCCAGCAGATGAAGCAGGTTGCCCAGCAGATGAAGCAGGTTGCCCAGCAGATGAAGCAGGTTGCCCAGCAGATGAAGCAGGTTGCCCAGCAGATGAATCAGGTTGCCCAGCAGATGAATCAGGTTGCCCAGCAGATGAATCAGGTTGCCCAGCAGATGAATCAGGTTGCCCAGCAGATGAAGCAGGTTGCCCAGCAGATGAAGCAGGTTGCCCAGGTGTTAGCCAAAGTTTTAAGAGGGTAATCTCAAGTTTACAGAATCCGAGTCTAGACTAGCATCGATAACAAGGGAACACCTTGTATAAATTATCTTTTATGCGTGTAGGTACATGTCGGAGGATTAGTTGGTCATTTTAGAGGGCGCAAATTCTCACCGGAAGTTTAAGGATCCTAGTTTAAAGAGATCGGTACTAAAGGATAGAAACAGTTGAATCACGAGTTAGATTGCAATTCCGGGTGGTTTTGACGATTGTATCCAACAAAAAGAACAAAAAGCCACTTGACGGATGTTACACGTGTACTGTTTAATATCATTGGTGTAAAAATTGGAGGTAGAAGTTATGTGCGTTAGATGTATATAGATGGCGATGATATGTATAGGTAATGTGTATAAATATGAGGATGATATTTGGGTAAGATTAATATAGATGAGGATTAAATGTGGCTAAGATGGATATACACGAGGTTTTGTATGTGGGTAAGATGTATTTATGAGGTTTTATGTGTGGGTAAGATGTATTTATGAGGTTTGTATGTTGGTAAGATTTATTTATAAGGTTAGAATGTGGGTAAGATTTATCCAGATATAATAAAAAGTGGGTAAGCTGTATCACAACATGAGAGTGTGTTGTCAATGACATAATTTAAGGACAAGGAAAGCACTGTAGGACATAAAAATTAGAGGACTAGGACAGTGGGACAGGAAGGAATCACCGAGGAAAGTGCAGGCTCCGGTGACAGCGTCCGGAACGCCGTCCGGATTGATTGGCTTAACCGGCAACCGGCTCCACTAATGAGGGGACGCCGGGCCATTAGCCGGAGAGTACCTCTATCACTTTTGATTGCTTGGGGTGCCCCGACAGTTTTTCGTTTCTGGTAATGTTTTAATTGAAAATCAATGGAGCTCCCCTCGCCTGGGTAATGAAAATGTTTCCTCTCGGAGAAACGACTGGGATCAATAGGGAGTGATGGTAAGAGGTGTCGGTGTGGTTGTGGCGGTGTGGCCAAGCAAGAGGAGGGAGGGAAGGCGTTTCGGGAGGGTGTGTGTGTGTGGATGGATGGAGGAGTAGGTCCGACGGGATGATGGAGGGATTGCGGGTGCTTGTGAAGAGGGGGACGGGTGGGTTTCTGGGGTGGGTTGGTGGGATGGGTTGAGTAGGTGTTGTTGGTAGGTGGGATTGTTTGGTGGGATCAGGTTGATAGATTTGTAGGAGGGCTTAGTCGTGACAGAATAGATGGGATAAGGGAGGGGTAATTTGATTAATGTATGGGATAAGGGAGGGGTAATTTAATTAATGTATGGGATAAGGGAGGGGTAATTTGATTAATGTATGGGATAAGGGAGGGGTAATTTGATTAATGTATGGGATAAGGGAGGGGTAATTTGATTAATGTATGGGATAAGGGAGGGGTAATTTGATTAATGTATGGGATAAGGGAGGGGTAATTTGATTAATGTATGGGATAAGGGAGGGGTAGTTTGATTAATGTATGGGATAAGGGAGGGGTAATTTGATTAATGGATGGGATAAGGGAGGGGTAATTTGATTAATGGATGGAATCAATGTAAGCTGCTTTTTTTTTATTATAAAATCAACCAATATTAAATTTTACGTTTGCTTTTATAATTTAAAATTTTAAACAATCATTGTATTTAATTTTAGCAAAATGCACTTGATGGGCGGCTTGTTTTAATCCAAAAGGTTTAAGTTCCAACAGTATTGACATAATTATACAGTTCATATCTCAGAAGGATATATTTTATGTTAAGTAAAAAAATGTATCTTTCATGTTTGGATTAATATATTATTTACACAGGTTGACTATAATGAAAATAAAAATACCTAATTTTCTGAGGTATGGACTCCGCCCCCCCACTCCCCACCCCACTCCCCCCCCCCACTCCTCAACTCCTACTTTCAGCGAGCAGAATTCTACGTCACACCGACGTCATAGTATCAACATTTCTCTCCTACCCCCCCCCCACATCGTCCACCACGGAGATATGACGTCACTCTGGTCACGGGGGTCCAACGCTCGCCGTTATTTTATGGTCAGCACTCTGCTCTCTGTCCGGCATCTCACGGCTCACACATCTTCCTCTCTGGCCCGCCAAGATGACCCGTGGTCATTAAGATTGGCACGGAAGCTCTTTACATTCGAAGGTTATGGCGTGTGAGGGTGAAAGCGTGCTAAGCGAAAGCGTAGACGACCAGGGCGGTAGGGTTGGTTTGGAAATGGGGGGCGGCAGATCTTTACTTTCGGTAGGAAGTAACATTACTATGCGTTTAGAAATTTTCTGGGCACCGTGCTCAAATCAAGCACACAACGAGTGGGAGTGTAAGTCTGTGTTGGATTTGTCTGGGTGTAAGTGACCGTACTCGCTTTTAATTGAATGAAGTCTGCCTTTCATGCTCAGTAAACAACATTACGTACTCAGCTATTTGTTAAATACGATGTAAGATTACACATGATTGCCTAATGGCGCCCCTCTGTGTGTATATCTCACTATTTTAAACACCCCACCTCCTTTGTCTCGGTACCCCACCTCTTTTGTCTCGGCACCCCCACCTCTTTTGTCTCGGCACCCACACCTCTTTTGTCTCGGCACCCCCACCTCTTTTGTCTCGGCACCCCCACCTCTTTTGTCTCGGCACCCCACCTCCTTTGTCTCGGCACCCCACCTCTTTTGTCTCGGCACCCCCACCTCCTTTGTCTCGGCACCCCCACCTCCTTGGTCTCGGCACCCCGGGTGTTTTTTTTCTAGCCCCAGCCGTAATCAGCTGGTTATTAAAGCTCTGAAGATAAATGAGTCTGGTGTGTGAGAAATCCCGAGGAAGTGGCGAGGGGGCCAAACAGGAACTTAACTTGTTTCGAGGGATCCTTATGGAATCAAATTGGTTTCTGATAACAAGTTACCGTAGCAGCTATGCGTTGAAATGATCAAATCGCAACTTTAAAGAATAAATAATTAAAAAATGAAATTAGAATTTTTAAAAAGCTATGTAAGTCAAAGGTCGTAAATACTAGTTTGAAAAAAAAATTGAAATAATTGACCTTTTAAAGTCAGTCATGTGAGATAGCCAATAGATTAAATCTATTTCGGCTTTATATTTCAGAATGATAACATGTATATACATGTAACTGGTTTATTAAGTAAATAAAATACAAGAAAAATTAAATACTATAATATATCACCATGGCTCATTATTAATGTGAAGCGCTATGAGCTGAGCTGCTTGCTAGGATACTTCGCTATATAAATCTAAAATTATTATTATTATTATTAAATATAATTAATGATTTAAAGTAAAATAAGGAAAGATGAAGTCGATATAAAGAGCAACAAGACCCCGATTTCAACCCACTCCTCCTTGTATCACCCAATCTCTAGACCAAAGTGTCTCAAAAACATACACCCCTCCTTGTCTCACCCAATCTCTAGACCAAAGTGTCTCAAAAAAGCACCCCTCCTTGTCTCACCCAATCTCTAGACCAAAGTGTCTCAAAAAAAGCACCCCTCCTTTTCTCACTCAACCTTAATTAAGACTATAGTGTCTGAAAAGCATACTCTGTAATGTCTCACCAAATCTGGACTAGTGTCTCATCCAAGACAATGGAAGAAAGACAATCCTTTTACATACAATGGACGTTTCATCCAAGGGTTATCCATGACCGCGGACGTGACATCCCAATTAAATCCAATACTCATCCATGACAGCGGGTGTATTTTCTGGTGTGCGCAATGAAGTTGAAATCATTTGTTAATGGTTCTAAACATTTAAGTTCAAATCACGTCTATCAGTCCCCTAAAGTAGTCGCAGAAATAGCGCTCATTACAGTGTCTCCAAGTCGTGACATAACGCCCGAGTGACTAGCGGTTAATTTTTTTTTAATGAAAATATTTATTATTTCCCTGAGGCGGTATTCAGTATATTTTACTGAGGTAGGCGGTAGGTGTGTACTAATCTCTCAGAAAATTTGAGAACCACTGCCCTAGGCGACGCTTGCAAAGATTACATTAAAATTATATCACTTAAAAATTATTAAACAATTTACATATTTTCAAAAACAAAATGCTTGAACGTTCAAACGTAAAGACAGAGTTACTATCCCCTGGTCGATACAACAATTCCTTCCATACACACAGCCCCGCCCCCTCTTCATGGATACTTTTTTTTCCCTTTTACCTCTCCCCTCTCCCCCCAGTTTATAAAGTTAGTTTCTGCGAAAACAGTTCGAAAGTACTCCACGAATCTTAAATACTTTAATTGAGATAATTTGCTTTCACTCTGTCGATTGGCCTCGTGATTTTGCTCTTGTCAAAAAAAAAGTTAGTCGGGAAGGGGTGGGCGCAGCTGACAATAATTTGTCTCTGTTTTTACTTCCGTCCACGTATGTGCTTAGGGCGCCCCGGCTTGACGGGGTGGCGCATGGGGCGTTTCCCAAATGGCCGCAGTTAGAGGTGAACAACTCGAGATTTAGAGAAATTGCACGACAATTAATCATGATTATCAGTTTAAAATATAAAAAATTGTCGCATCCAGGAACCGAGCGTCGCGCGAGGCTCGAAATGCCTATCTGGGTGCTGAAAGGTGCTATCTGGGGGTGAGTAAAGTCGTGGATATGGCAGAGCAGCTTTTCTTGTTCCCGGCGTATAAATAAAAGGGCATGTTTGACAACAATGTTACAACTTATCTGGGGGGTGGGGGTGGTAGGGGGGAGTAGAGGAAGGGGGCTGGGTCGGGGCGGGGAGGGGGGAGGAATATGTCGTAGAGATGGTAGAATGAGTAGACTATGAGAGAGGACTTATAACAAATATATCACGTGTGCTGTGGGTGTGAGGTTGAATTGTTAGGTGGGTTACGGAAAGGATGTTTACCTGCGGTGGGATTTCTGATGCTGTTGACGTGATCGCAATCTGACCGTTGGTCGGTGATGTGTGTGGCTGCCTCTGGTTCTATGTGGCTAACTGCTCGTGGCTATCATTGGACATACTAATTCAAGAACATCTTCCGTCCATGTGATGAGTTATAATTAATTATACTCAACTTTCATTCTGGAACGATATGCGATATTCAGGTAATCGATTTTTAAAGGTTTTTATAACCGGACAATCTCGTTATTTGTATTTGTGTTTTACTTGTTTACTTGCTTCTTTGTTGTAGTTTTTTTTAGCAACCAAAAATTTCGATTTTTAACAAATACTTTTTTTAAATTTTTAAATTTTTTTTTAAGTTACGTATTTACATTTCTGTTACAACGCGTACAGCGACATCTAAATTTTTTTTAAAAATATCTACGTATATTTTCTTACGTGTTACTTTTTAAAATAAACATTAATTTGTACAAACGTTGCTAAGTCGCTATTTAACAAATTAGAACAATTTTCATGTCCGGTAAGCTGGGTTATTGGATCCTATCTCTGTCTCAGGTGCTGGGCCTTGGTATACATGTCGGCAACACGATTACTCAGGGGCGGTATCGATATAGCGCGAGGGTGAATTGAGTAATTTGTTGATCTCAAACATACCAGTGAATTTGTAACGAAAAATATGTGCGTTAATTTATTATAATAATAATAATAATTATTATTATTATTATTATTATTATTATTATTATTATTATTATTTATTATTATTATTATTATTATTATTATTATTATTATTATTATTATTATTATTATTATTATTATTATTATTATTATTATTATTATCATTGTTATTATTATTGGTGAAATTATTTTTATTTTTATTATTTAATAATATATTTACTTATTTTTATAACTCAGAATTTTGAAACTCCCCAAAGATGTTTCACCAGCTGAGTCTAAACCTTATGTTTAATCGGATCGATTAGTTTCTTCATATCAATCTGTGTATAAAATCTCCTTCTAAGCATGAAGAGAAAATTTTGTGAGATATGTTTTAATATTATTTACAACATTGCTACGAATATTTCATCGTCAGACATTGATGTCATGGTCAAAAAAAATTATTTTTTTTTAAATGGTGTATAAAATTTATCTTTTTATAATAGCATCCAAATTAAAAACACCTATACATTTAAATGCTATAAAAGCATTTTTAAAAGGATAACTACGATATAACAGCTATACTTTAAATCCAATGTTATGCGAAGTATGTTTAATACAATATGTCTTTGATAGTCCAACAAGTAAAGGTTATTTTATCCTACAGCCGACTCCACCTCTGTGGTGACTTTTTAAGGTTAACGCCGACATTACAGAAAATATCGAACACTGGCTGACCCTGGCGCGGACGATATCGCCAGGGCTGTAGCGATTCCGACGAGTTATTACGTGAACATCGCCGGCCGAGAAGAAAGCGAGGGGACTAATTAGCCAGCCCGGGGCCATTTTGCACTCTATAATTCCATCAATGGAATTATTCGCCCGTGAAAGATTATTAAAATGCTAACTAGAGCAGAAATTATTAGAAATCATTTTTCTCTTTCATTTTTTAAATTATTATTTTTTCCCTTGATGCCGACTTCAACTCTCTCTCGCCCCCCGACAACCCACTTGTTCACCATTCGACAATTTTAGTTTCACGTCTGTTGCGTTTTTTTTGCTAGATGACTACCATTGCAATGCCCCCTTATGGTCATTCACACATTCTCATATGTAATACCTCCCCCTCTCTCTCTCAATTTCTCTCTCTCTCTCTCTGTGTCTGTCTCTCGCAAAGTATATAAATAGTAAAGTACAATCATATTTCCTTTTTATTTTAGTTTTTTTTTGCTTGACGAAATCCCATGAAATAGCTTACATTATTTTGAAAAAGTCCCTGAAAAATATTTTAATTTTTTTTAATTTATGTACATACACACAGGGAAACAGACTCATCCACATAAAAACACGCAAATTATTGAACGCTGAGCTTTCAGAAATTTTAAGTTCTTCCAAAATAAAACTGAAACGTATCTCTAGCTTTTACTTTTTTTCTGAATGATTTATGTGTTTCCCACTTTTGGTAGTTAATTATATTCTGATAATACATTCCACAAAAATAACCCCAAAAAATCGATAAGCGATTCTCCCACCTCTATTCCCTTGATTATTGTCACCCCCCCCCCACACACACACACACACTTTTTTCCTCCCTCCCTTATTTCCTTCTGAAATCTTACAACCCGTTGCCAGACTAATTATATAATATTAACCCAGAAAATCTCATTCATTTTTATCTCCCCTTTCTTCCAGTGACTTCCCTTCAAAAATAAAATATTTTAAAAAAATTAAATATAAAAAGAAAAAATGGACTCATTTGATGAACATTGGGACATTCTCATTTCGACTTTCATTACCGTGTTGGGTCGATGGTGGTGATTGAACAAAATCTATTTGACCGCCTGAAAATTTTCGGCTTGAAATTAATAGTGTTTTCTCTTGGCCTGTGGAGTGGGGGTGTGGGGGAGGGCTGGGTAATTAGTTGATAGATTTTATTTTTTCTATTAACGAACGAGACGGTCACGCTACGATGTGGGGTTTTTTTAGTTGTTGTTAAGGGCGTGTGTGTGTGTGTGTGTGTGTGTGAGTGAGTGAGTGAGAGCTCGTGTGTGTGTGTGTGTGTGTGAGTGTGTGTGAGTGAGTGAGAGCTCGTGTGTGTGTGTGTGTGTGTGTGTGTGTGAGTGAGTGAGAGCTCGTGTGTGTGTGTGTGTGTGTGAGTGAGTGAGTGAGAGCTCATGTGTGTGTGTGTGTGTGTGAGTGTGTGAGTGAGTGAGAGCTCATGTGTGTGTGTGTGTGCGTGTGTGTTGCGTGGAGGGTTGGGGATATTAATGTGCTCTATCACAGAGATCGGGGAGAGTTCATTCTGAAATCACCATTACTCTTACGTCACCTCTGCAGTTTTTCTACTCCACCAAATGAGACTCCGCATTTCAAATCCCTCTTCTAGTGTCTCCTTCCTCTGAAGTTTCCCCCCCTCTCTCTCTCTCTCTCTCTTTTCCACAAGCGTCTCTGTAGGACTCTTGACTTCCTCATGCGAGGACCTCCTCTGACTGTCCTTCGCCCTCAACTCTTGTTGTCCTCAGTTTTCTACACTGAGACATTTCCAGCCACCTGGCATCAGGCTATACCCCCCTCTTCCCTTTCATATATGATCAGATGTAACTGGCACCAGGCTATACCCCCCTCTTCCCTTTCATATATTTCCAGATGTAACTTGTACCAGGCTATACCCCCCTCTTCCCTTTCATATATGTCCAGATGTAACTGGCACCAGGCTATACCCCCCTCTTCCCTTTCATATATGTCCAGATGTAACTGGCACCAGGCTATACCCCCCCTCTTCCCTTTCATATATGTCCAGATGTAACTTGTACCAGGCTATACCCCCCTCTTCCCTTTCATATATGTCCAGATGTAACTGGCACCAGGCTATACCCCCCTCTTCCCTTTCATATATGTCCAGATGTAACTGGCACCAGGCTATACCCCCCCTCTCCCCTTTCATATATGTCCAGATATAACTTGTACCAGGCTATACCCCCCTCTTCCCTTTCATATATGTCCAGATGTAACTGGTACCAGGCTATACCCCCCTCTTGCCTTTCATATATGTCCTGTTATAACTGGTACCAGGCAATACCCCCCCTCTTCCCTTTCATATATGTCCAGATGTAACTTGTACCAGGCTATACCCCCCTCTTCCCTTTCATATATGTCCAGATGTAACTGGCACCAGGCTATACCCCCCCTCTCCCCTTTCATATATGTCCAGATATAACTTGTACCAGTCTATACCCGCCTCTCCCCTTTCATATATGTCCCGATATAACTTGTACCAGGCTATACCCCCCTCTTCCCTTTCATATATGTCCTGTTATAACTGGTACCAAGCTAAAACCCCCTCTCCCCTTTCATATATGTCCAGATATAACTTGTACTCAGATCGCATGAGCAGGAAATATCTCGTTTTTTTAATGCCATTTTCAAACTACACTGTATCTAAATATTTTTAAAAATGTGCATTTCGCAGGTTAATAGTTTCAAGTTATAGACTGCAACAATAATTGATGAATTGTCCAAACAAACAAAATATGATGATAATAATAATACTTCAATACTTGCCACTTATTAAATTTCAAAACTTTCCGACACCTACAAATGAAAAATAAAGATTTAAAAATTAATAAATGAAAAAAATACTAAGAAAATAATGATAATAATTACACACAACTTCTCAACAGTGTTGGACAAGTTAACGAAATCAATGTTCACACTATAGAAAATAATATTACCGTTCATTTTAGACTCAAACTAACCACATTAGCCCCACTTCTTCCTTCGTTTCGATGTAAAAAAAAATTGTTTCCACAAACATGGACCCGTGTACCCTATATACTGGGGACCGCTGTGAATATTTCCTATTCATGTTCAATATTTACCTTTTCCTTTGTCCCGCAAAGTCTGCGCAAGGATTTGAAAAGTTACTTTACTTAAACATTATAATTGCCAGGTCGAACAAATTTACGACCATTTTATTCCAGGAGCGAAGCGCCCCGTAGATATGAATAAATCGAAGCTCGTCATCTCCAATTATCCCATTCGCCAATGAGCCAAAAAATTATGGTCCAAACAAATTAAGCGCTCACAAATGTTTAGCCCATTCACCGAGCGAAGAAGGCGAGGGTAACAGGAAATGACGTCATGTTTGGTTTTAGTCTGACACCGTCAATGCGCCTCGTGTTGTTCCACCGTTTAGTGCTGGCTTGTCTCCCCCTTATTTCATCCTTCGGTTTATTGAGTTTGTTTTACACTTTGAGCTAATCGATACATCAATTAAAATAAGAAAGGAAGAAAGAGCCGAACGCGTTCTTTTATGCTAATGAAGCAATCAGGGGCACTTAATTTTTGACTTAATCGGTGAACATTTTTCTGCGGGTGGGTTACGGTTCTTTGTTATCAAATATTTTCATATTTGGGTGAGTTGTTTCTTCTTTTCTTCTTTTTTTTTACCCCATCTCGTTTCTTGGATAGAAGATAGCCCCCACCCACCACGCTAAAAACTTGCCTCTTCTCACCTGCCTACACCTGTGTGGGGAGCTTGTTCCCACCCACCTGGCCGAGTGTTAGCACTAAACGTGACACAAACAAAACACGTATAATATAAATGGCGGGAGGGGTCGGTTTGGGATAACATGGCAATTAAGATCTCTTTTTGAGTTATGGGACTTGGTGTGTGAGGGGGGGGGGCTGATTAAACAAAATTGGGTGTGGTGTGTGTGTGGGGGGGGGGTAATATGGAGTCAGAGAGGCGGCTATTTTTTTTCCTTAGTGTTAAACAACCTGGAGCTAAAAGGGATATGTGGAGGTATGAGATGGTGTGGTTGATGTTGGTGGGTATGTGGAGGTATGAGATGGTGTGGTTGATGTTGGTGGGTATGTGGAGGTATGAGATGGTGTGGTTGATGTTGGTGGGTATGTGGAGGTATGAGATGGTGTAGTTGATGTTGGTGGGTATGTGGAGGTATGAGATGGTGTGGTTGATGTTGGCGGGTATGTGGAGGTATGAGATGGTGTGGTTGATGTTGGTGGGTATGTGGAGGTATGAGATGCTCCGTCTGAACTGGTTGATGTTGGTGGGTATGTGGAGGCATGAGATGGTGTAGTTGGTGTTGGTGGGTATGTGGAGGTATGAGATGGTGTGGTTGATGTTGGCGGGTATGTGGAGGTATGAGATGGTGTGGTTGATGTTGGTGGGTATGTGGAGGTATGAGATGCTCCGTCTGAACTGGTTGATGTTGGTGGGTATGTGGAGGCATGAGATGGTGTAGTTGATGTTGGTGGGTATGTGGAGGTATGAGAGGGTGTGGTTGATGTTGGCGGGTATGTGGAGGTATGAAATGGTGTGGTTGATGTTGGTGGGTATGTGGAGGTATGAGATGCTCCGTCTGAACTGGTTGATGTTGGTGGGTATGTGGAGGCATGAGATGGTGTAGTTGATGTTGGTGGGTATATGGAGGCATGAGATGGTGTAGTTGATGTTGGTGGGTATGTGGAGGTATGAGATGCTACGTCTGATGTGGTTAATGTTCGTGTGAATGCATAGGCGTGGGACAGCGGGTGTAAGCATGTAATGAAAGAGTTTTACTGTTGATATAGGAATTGTCCACCATTATGTTGTATGGCTGAGGCGTCACAGGGGGGGGGGCTGCGGGGGCGCGGATCGCACCGGGTGACATCATCACAAGGGGTGGCACCAAAACTTTAAATTCTGTATGTTCCTGTCATTTGGCATGGGCATACTCGGAGGAGGTCTATGAGGTAAGTCGTGATGGAGTGGCACCACGAGCTACCGCACTGGGGGACACATACCCTAGTGACGACGCCACTGCTGTATGGTTACTGTGGTTTTTACAAAATAGGGCCTCACAGTTATCCACAGCTTCGATTAATTACTTAAGTTTTCTTACGTCGGAAACCTTCGGGTCGTGGGCTGCAAGCGGCCCGCTGAACAATTAATGTTACCCCTAACATTTTTCGGGTTATGGTTTAATTATATTTAATTGTACAAAATGGCTATAACCATAAATTTGGTAGAAAATAGTCGTTGCATTCCCACATACCCCCACCACCACCACCATCACCACCACCACCACCACCGCCATCACCACCACCACCACCACCACCACCACCACCACCAACACCACCACCGCCACCACCACCACCAACACCACCACCGCCACCACCACCACCACCACTACCACAAAAAATGTATATAGCCATCTAACCTCTGCAGATATGTTGGCAGTTGACAATAAATGTATCCATTCTCTGCTTTTTATTGATGTACACTTTACAAGAAATCGAAGACAAGCATGTCAAATTAATTAACTAACTAAGACCGGTCTGTAAGCTGGAGAGAAAGAAAAAGACAAATTAAGTCTAATCATGCCAATAGAATCTCTATATAGGCATTTAAAAAAAAAGAAACTAATAATAAATAAAAGCTGAACTTAAACAAAAAATAAATCTGGTCATTTAATGAGATAAACCAATAAACAGGTTGAAAAGCGCCAAATTAATTCAATTTGTCTCTCGGCAATTCGTACCTGGCCAACTTGAGGGCAGGACTAATTACAATACAAATAAATGCAGGCCTGCAGCTGCAGCACTAACCTGGCAATTCAGGACATTAAACAAAAAAAATCGCTTAGGTCAAGACAGGGGGATAAATCTATGACTAAATAATTGCGATGAAAAACGAAATAAGAAGAATGGAGTGGTTCTCAAATTTTGTATTAAAAGTATGCCCCCCCCCCACACACACATACACATAAATGTAGTTTATTGAAATAAAACCTTCAAAAGAACGTATTTTCTAGTAAATGACTTTTATAATACTGTCTTATAACACTGTGTTATAAATATGTCTTATAACAGTCTTATAACACTGTCTTGTAACACTGTCTTGTAACACTGTCTTATAACACTGTCTTATAACACAGTCTTATAACACTGTCTTATAACACTGTCTTATAACACTGTCTTATAACACTGTCTTATAACACTGTCTTATAACACTGTCTTATAACACTGTCTTATAACACTGTCTTATAACACTGTCTTATAACACTGTCTTATAACACTGTCTTATAACACTGTCTTATAACACTGTCTTATAACACTGTCTTATAACACTGTCTTATAACACTGTCTTATAATACTGTCTTATAACACTGTCTTATAACACTGTCTTATAATACTGTCTTATAACACTGTCTTATAACACTGTCTTATAACACTGTCTTATAACACTGTCTTATAACACTGTCTTATAACACTGTCTTATAACACTGTCTTATAACACTGTCTTATAACACTGTCTTATAACACTGTCTTATAACACTGTCTTATAACACTGTCTTATAACACAGTCTTATAACACTGTCTTATAACACTGTCTTATAACACTGTCTTATAACACTGTCTTATAACACTGTCTTATAACACTGTCTTATAACACTGTCTTATAACACTGTCTTATAACACTGTCGAGTGAAGCAGATCCAAAGAAAGATTGATTTTGTGTGGCTACCGTGCATTAGAGTGCTTCCGTTTTCATTGAGCAATAGATTATGTTTTTCTCAACAAAAACATCTAACTATGACTCTTTAAGCTAACAAAACTACCCAAATACCGTGGCAGTATCTCGTTGTCATCTTCCATTGCAACTAGCCCTCCGACACACGACAAGTTAACTTCTCTTTAGGTGGCTTATGACACAAATCTTTGCGCAAACGGAGTCGTCCACGGGTCGAACAACAGATGGTCAGGGTGCCATCAGGAAGGTTCTGAGCACGATCTTTCCTGGCCTGTCGTCTGGACTTGGCGGCCTGTTGTCTGTTTGCTTCACAGGTTGCTGCGCCGTTCTGTATAATAATATAATTATCATATTAAGGGACATCCAATTAAAAAATGGAGTGACATCCAATTCTTAGGAAGTTAATTTTTTTAAAAAGTTAATTAGAGGATAAAGGTTATCAGTCCACCATGTAATTTTACCACAAAAAAATTAAAAAATTAAAAAACAATTCCCAGCGTGGTGCATGGTCGTGCAGCACTGGATATCACCAACGTTAACTAGGTAATCTTAATCATGCGGACTTTCCTGTATGTGGGTTTTATTAATATGGCTGTAATGGTGTTTCATCTCTACTCTTGCCTGTCGATGGAGGCAGCTAGGTTGTATAGTTTTATTCTTGTAATTGTGTGTTACTGTTATAATTGTTTTCGTTTGTTTTTGATGTAGCTGTTTTATTGATAATTAAAATTGTGCTTTGTACCTGCTAGTCAAGCTTGCTCACAGCGCTTTGATTTTCTTAATTCAGACTAAAAATTTTTTATTTTTTTTTAAGTTTTAGATTTTCCTTAAATAATTATTTGTCGTTGCGTTCTTTAAACTCTAAAATGACGTGTGTATGCGGGCGATAAGCCTTAGTAATCTTCTTTAGTTGTTAACGGTACGAGTTAAGCCGGGGCCATCGATTCTAGAGTCTGGTGAACCAAAGACGAGCGGAGCACTCACTGCCTTACCGATGCCTACTCTCCGATGCCTACTTACTGATGCCTACTTGAACAAACCGGACGAAATCAGGGACCCGTTCTGCCGGCATTCTTGCATGATATCTCCGGGTGGCACAAGAATTACTTCAAACAAACATTATAAGATGACACCATACCCAACAGATGGCGCAGCTCGTCACTGCATCAGTCGGGGATTCGATGAGTCCTCGTCTTATATGTACCAGAAGATTTACATAGGTTAATGTTGCATGCGGGTACAATCATCCTAGTACCACGTGATCTCAATGGTAATGGCGGCATCAGGGCTCAAAAGACGGGAAAACAAAAGAAAACAGGTTCTTACGCCAATCGATTATCATTTGATTTCTGAGGGCCCGCCTCTCGTGATTTACTCGTGGACCTACCACTCACTTAACGATATTGACATAAAACGAGACCTCGGCCGAGTGCACGGTTATAGGATTTTCGGTAAACACAAGGGGCCAGCAATCGGTCACGTGACTAAAACACCGCATGAACTGTAAGCATCAACAAAGGGGGTGTGTTCTCAAGTTTTATGCTAATTTTGAAATGAGATCAACTCTTGACCCTGCCAACACACAAACAAACTCAAACACTCAAACACAGATGCAGTCATGCATTTTATACCCTTAAACACGAACACTCATATATTACACATATGTTATAGTTATAATGCTATAAGACGGTTCAGGAAACTTTTTGTCTGAGGGCGCCATAAACACCACATATTTTAAAAGTAATCCTGTGAGAGCTACATTAAATTTAAAACAAAAAATTATATTAAATGTGTGAATTTTTATGTAATTTCAACACTAAAAGTACAATAACTATGCCTCTGAATTCTTTTTAATAACATTATTATGCTGTTTTTTTAATGCAATTAATATGTAGATCAAGGGAGTCTGAATAAACTTTTTTTTAATAATCGAACATTTGTCTGAGAGCCAGATGCAGCCATCAATAGAGCCACATCAGGCTCGCGAGCCATGGTTTCCCGACCCCTGCTATAAGATATAATGTTATAATAATAATTTCCTTACCTCACCCACCCTTCAATTCTCTACCAACGCACACCTCGATAGACCCCCGTATACCCCAATTGAACTCCGTAGACTTCCACAACAATGTCTTTCCTTTAACCCCCCTCCCCCACCCCCAGAACTATTCTCTGTCTGCCTCCCAATCACCGTATTTTCGAGTGTTGTCGAAATTTATGTATAAGTAATTCAATAAAGAAAACCATAAACTAACTTTAATTATCATAAAATGATCTTATATTGTTCTGTAGTGGATGGGTCTTGAGGGTGGGATTAAGGGCGGTCTCTCTAGGATGAGTGACACACCGCTCTTCTAATCGACGTTGTCTTCCCGAAGCATTAATGAGTTGTCACATTGAGTTCTTGACACAATAATGCGAATGTCATTACGTCATCGCGGCAATCAGCAATTAGACGAAGTTCAACAACTCTAAGGGAGATAAACACTGCATTTAAATACTTGCCCATGACCTTTGGCGGAGATGGCGCGATCTAACTATTGATTTGATTTTTGAAAATCGGAGACTCGCTCTGTAGTTTGTACAGAGATAAAAAGAAAGGTCACGTGACTATTATAATTATAATATAATTAAGTTGCATAATACCATTGAAAATTTATTTTAAATAACATTAGTTAAAAATATTTTTTCCAAGAATAGAAGTAAGATGTGGATGAAGGGAAGTGTACTTTCCCTTATCTTATCTGTTTACAGACGCTCCTTCTATACAGAAGATTATTGCGTCCTACGCTTATCTATGGTTTGTGTTTAGTCCTGCATTTTTACCAGAGATTTAAATGTTGATAAAGTGTTGGTTTTCCTGGATTCTTCAGGCAACCCATTCCACGCCCGAATTCCGGACGGGAAGAAGGAAAACTTGTATGTGTTTGTTCTTGCATACGGAATAAGAAAGGTGTTTTTATCCTTATGTCTATCTGAGGGTTGTATTAAGTTATCTTTGTGTTGAATTTCTAAATTAGAATTAATTGCTTTCCCTGGTCATTGCAATGCAAGTATGAATTTCTTCGTCATTTATTTAATTATCAATATGAGGTATTTATTTTCAAATTATTAAAATAATAACTAACTAATAATTATAAGTAAAAGATACTAATTTTTAATATTAGAATTTCCTTGTTCTGTCATACGAACAAATAACTATTTACTTGAGTAAAAAAACGTATATTAGTTAGAGAACTTACTTTCAATTTTGAACTCAAATAGACAAATAAGTCGATCGCACGCTTGATTAATATACCACTAAATATGATGTTTACTGAAGATGTTAAAAGTGTTCAATAATTACAGTTAAAAGTTCAATACACACGTACACGAAATTATAAAAACGTTAAAGGTTGGTCCACACCTCTCAAATACTCGCGAGCATGTGGCCCAACCTTTAAGGAAGTAATGTGAGTCTACACATTTGTTTTACAAGTCAGATGACATTGGAGAAACTGGGAAAGTTTCTCAGTGAGGTGTGTCAATAGGAGCAATACCTCAGTAAGTTGTGTCAATAGGAGCAATACCTCAGTGAGGTGTGTCAATAGGAGCAAAACTTCATTGAGGTGTGTCAAAAGGAGCAATAACTCAATGAGGTGTGTCAATAGGAGTAATACCTCAGTGAGGTGTGTCAATAGGAGCAATACTTCATTGAGGTGTGTCAAAAGGAGCAATAACTCAATGAGGTGTGTCAATAGGAGTAATACCTCAGTGAGGTGTGTCAATAGGAGCAATACTTCATTGAGGTGTGTCAAAAGGAGCAATAACTCAATGAGGTGTGTCAATAGGAGTAATACCTCAGTGAGGTGTGTCAATAGGAGCAATACTTCATTGAGGTGTGTCAAAAGGAGCAATAACTCAATGAGGTGTGTCAATAGGAGTAATACCTCAGTGAGGTGTGTCAATAGGAGCAATACTTCATTGAGGTGTGTCAAAAGGAGCAATAACTCAATGAGGTGTGTCAATAGGAGTAATACCTCAGTGAGGTGTGTCAATAGGAGCAATACTTCATTGAGGTGTGTCAAAAGGAGCAATAACTCAATGAGGTGTGTCAATAGGAGTAATACCTCAGTGAGGTGTGTCAATAGGAGCAATACCTCATTGAGGTGTGTCAAAAGGAGCAATAACTCAATGAGGTGTGTCAATAGGAGTAATACCTCAGTGAGGTGTGTCAATAGGAGCAATACCTCATTGAGGTGTGTCAAAAGGAGCAATAACTCAATGAGGTGTGTCAATAGGAGTAATACCTCAGTGAGGTGTGTCAATAGGAGCAATACCTCATTGAGGTGTGTCAAAAGGAGCAATAACTCAATGAGGTGTGTCAATAGGAGTAATACCTCAGTGAGGTGTGTTAATAGGAGCAATACTTCATTGAGGTGTGTCAAAAGGAGCAATAACTCAATGAGGTGTGTCAATAGGAGTAATACTTCAGTGAGGTGTGTCAATAGGAGCAATACCTCATCGAGGTGTGTCAAAAGGAGCAATAACTCAATGAGGTGTGTCAATAGGAGTAATACCTCAGTGAGGTGTGTCAATAGGAGCAATACCTCATTGAGGTGTGTCAAAAGGAGCAATAACTCAATGAGGTGTGTCAATAGGAGTAATACCTCAGTGAGGTGTGTCAATAGGAGCAATACCTCATTGAGGTGTGTCAATAGGAGCAATACCTCAGTGAGGTGTGTCAATAGGAGCAATACCTCATTGAGGTGTGTCAATAGGAGTAATACCTCATTTAGGTGTGTCAATAGGAGTAATACCTCATTGAGGTATGGAAAAGGTGAAAAAACTCATGTGTGACAAAAGAGACACTGGAAAAATTGCCCAGAGGCGTTTGAATGAAAACGAGGGGGTGGACTCTTTTACATGTAATACAACCCTCAGATAGACATAAGGATAAAAACACCTTTCTTATTCCGTATGCAAGAACAAACACACACAAGTTTTCCTTCTTCCCGTCCGGAATTCGGGGCGTGGAATGGGTTGCCTGAAGAATCCAGGAAAACCAACACTTTATCAACATTTAAATCTCTAATAAAAATGCAGGACTAAACACAAACCATAGATAAGCGTAGGACGCAATAATCTTCTGTATAGAAGGAGCGTCTGTAAACAGATAAGATAAGATAAGACATGTTAAGGTGGTGGGGTTTTTTCCAGCTCACCGCATGAATGACCATCTCCTTTTCCTTTCCTGGGTCAAGTGGCAGCTGCACTTGTAACACAATAGGTCAATGACGGACCTATCACTTGTAACACAATAGGTCAATGACGGACCTATCACTTGTAACACAATAGGTCAATGACGGACCTATCACTTGTAACATAATAGGTCAATGACGGACCTATCACTTGTAACATAATAGGTCAATGACGGACCTATCACTTGTAACACTATAGGTCAATGATGGACCTATCACTTGTAACACAATAGGTCAATAACGGACCTATCACTTGTAGACTGAACGCCGAGTCACACTTGCGTCCCCCGAGAGCCAAGGATCCGAGTATTTCAGCATGTCTATTCTATCAGGGCTTCTCAAAGATTTAACTACGAGGCACAGCCTCTTAAGTTGTAAGACATTAACCACTAGTACGTATCATCACTATCTCCAGCATTCACCGTTCCCGAAACACAATGACATAGGTTTTTGAAAAACACTTTAAAAAATATAAATAAATAATAATTCCCGCACCCTCGCGCCCGCCTCGTGTAACCCTCGTTAAAAAACCCTGACTTCTAATATATAAAAATGTATATAGATAGATAGATACGCACCAAAAATTAAACTCGCTCAAGCGGAGTTAATAAATACCGGGGTAATAACGTAAATGTATCTTGTTATGATGGATGTCAAATTTTGGGAATGTCTGAAGGTATGCGAGCCGCGTTGATGATCGGCAAATATGTTGTCGATTAAAGTAAACCCATATTATGTCAATGTTGACTCTAAAGTGACCAGGTAACGTAACAGAAATCCCATCTCGTGGCTCTGCGAGTAATTAAATTACCGCCCTTGATGACCCTCGTGCTAAAATCCACTTTTTTTAAAAATGTATATAAAAATAAAAAATGAGCGCTGTCGAAGAAGAAAAATAAGCCCACACCGGGAATATCCGTTTACTGGTTTATTTTCAAAACGAATGCAAGAAAAACTTTAATTAAGCCCAGATTTCGTTCTAGCATCCCCCCTCCCTGCCAACCGCTTCCTTCTTTCACTGCATAACTCAAACGTAAAGGTCTACCATTTAATTTTTAAAAAATAATATTTATTTTAACGCACCAAACTAATTTGGGATGAAAAAAAAAGGGGGGGGGGTGGTGGTGTGCAAAAATGTTTTGGGTTGGGGGGGGCGTGGTGGCGGCCGTCGTGCAAAGCTCTTGTAAATACCCTTATTTAAATGTAAGCTGGCCCCGTCGTAGCCCGTGCCCCCCCCCCGGCCCAAACCCTAGCACAACCCATAGCTCACTGTTATCACCAGCACACCGCTTTTATTAAACCTCGCCGTTTGATGAGTTTCTCAGGCAGGTTGCGCACTTCTTCATTTTCCCGAGATTATTATATTTATTCTCGAATGTCCCGGGCTCTTATCTTCAAATGCCAAACACATGTATCCTATTGCAAGGGTGTAGCACGCATTGGGGATCGCTGTTAAAAGGTCTTATCTGGCCATATGTTAAATTGGGTTAGTTAACATTTTCGGCGGGGGTCGGGGCGCGGTAAGTTGTGGTAGATAAGTCGAGGGACTGTGGGGGAAGGGGGGAGTTGGTCCAGAGAAGAGTGGTAGACGTGGGGCGCCGGTCGTTTCACTTTCATCGTGACGTGGTGGTGGACATGCAGGAGCGGAGAGTGTCACTATTTGGTGGTCATTTGCAGACATAGGGCGCTGGTAAATTTACCGTTTGGTGGCGCGGTGGCTATTGGTGGACATAGGGCGCTGATATATTCACTGTTTGGTGGCGCGGTGGCTATTGGTGGCGCGGTGGCTATTGGTGGACATAGGGCGCTGATATATTAACTGTTTGGTGGCGCGGTGGCTATTGGTGGACATAGGGCGCTGATACATTCACTGCTTGGTGGCGCGGTGGTTATTGGTGGACATAGGGCGCTGATACATTCACTGCTTGGTGGCGCGGTGGCTATTGGTGGACATAGGGCGCTGATATATTCACTGTTTGGTGGCGCGGTGGCTATTGGTGGACATAGGGCGCTGATACATTCACTGCTTGGTGGCGCGGTGGTTATTGGTGGACATAAGGCGCTGATATATTCCCTTTTTGGTGGCGCGGTGGTTACTGATTGCTGGGGTGGATTAAGACTGCACGGGGCCCCTGGCTGCAATTCAAACTGGGGCCCTATCCAGCCAGCGTCTCTTTAAATAAATTGATTGCTAGCAGCTAAATATAAGTCTGTCACTTGTTATTAAATAGTCCATTGGTTCCTTGCTCATAATTTGTCTGTACTACGGTATTGGATTCATCAAAAAACCGAACACGAAGAAATAACTGTTTGCCGGTATCCTAAAATATAGTGGAAAAAGATAATTTTTTAAAAAAAGACAAATTAAAAATAAAATAAAACAAACCCGTAAAAACAAAGTTTTTGACTATAAATCCCTTATATATGAGACATAACTAACAGTATTGATTATTTTCAAACATTTACAGACTGACACCGAGTGATGTCCCTTGTCTTTAATAAATGGGGGTGGGATGTGAGGGGGTGTTGGCACGACGGTCGGCGTCAACACGACGGTCGGCGTCAACTCAAACTCACGTGAAACTGGAAGAAAAAAAACAATAACAAACAGTGAATTTTGAATTACATACCTCATATAAGGATAAACTAAAAATGCATTAATTTAATTACGGTACGTTCGATCGATCTGAAATTTTGATACGATGCATTGTTAGGTCAGACGGGTTCGTGTGCCAAATTTCAGTACGATCGGATCATGGGAAGTGGGTCATTTTTGACTTCTGTTTTTCCGCCCAGCCCGCCGAGCCCAAGACAGAGAGAGACGGCCGCGAAGTTAATATAAGGGATTTAATAATAAAACAAACCCGTAAAAACAAAGTTTTTGACTATAAATCCCTTATATATGAGACATAACTAACAGTAGTGATTATTTTTAAACATTTACAGACTGACACTGAGTGATGTCCCTTGTCTTTAATAAATGGGGATGGGATGTGAGGGGGTGTCGGCACGACGGTCGTCGTCAACACGACGTTCGGCGTCAACTCAAACTCAGGTGGAACTGGAATTTAAAAAATAAAAAAAAACAGTGAATTTTGAATTACATACCTCATATAAGGATAAACTAAAAATGCATTAATTTAATTATGGTACGTTCGATCGATCTGAAATTTTGATACGATGCATTGTTAGGTTCGACGGGTCCGTGTGCCAAATTTCAGTTTGATCGGATCATGGGAAATGGGTCATTTTTGACTTCTGTTTTTCCGCCCAGCCCGCCGAGCCCAAGACAGAGAGAGACGGCCGCGAAGTTAATATAAGGGATTTAATAATAAAACAAACCCGTAAAAACAAAGTTTTTGACTATAAATCCCTTATATATGAGACATAACTAACAGTAGTGATTATTTTTAAACATTTACAGACTGACACTGAGTGATGTCCCTTGTCTTTAATAAATGGGGATGGGATGTGAGGGGGTGTCGGCACGACGGTCGTCGTCAACACGACGTTCGGCGTCAACTCAAACTCAGGTGGAACTGGAATTTAAAAAAAAACAACAAACAGTGAATTTTGAATTACATACCTCATATAAGGATAAACTAAAAATGCATTAATTTAATTATGGTACGTTCGATCGATCTGAAATTTTGATACGATGCATTGTTAGGTTCGACGGGTCCGTGTGCCAAATTTCAGTTTGATCGGATCATGGGAAATGGGTCATTTTTGACTTCTGTTTTTCCGCCCGCCGAGCCCAAGACAGACAGACAGAGAGAGAGAGAGAGAGAGAGAGAGACGCCGGTGAAGTTAATATAAGGGATTTAAAAATACATTCCACCGCTAGGAATGGAACCGTGCACCCCTTGCGCTACGTGCCATCACGCTGCCACAAGACCAGCAGATCCTGTAAAATTTGATAAAAAATAAATTGATATTTGATTTAAAAAATATAAATAGTATTTATTAATATTTTCTCTTATTGAGCGTATCAAATTAAGTTTCGATTACTAAGGCTATCGGGTCCGAATAGCGATAAGATTAATAGATAAGATTTTTATTAATTTATGATATTTTTACGGATTCATGCAAACATTTGTCCACCTTTATTATAGAATATACTAAATTTGGGGGCCCCTAAATCATCGGGGGCCCCTGGCTTTAGCCCGTTCAGCCCCCCCCCTTAATCCGCCATAGACTGATGGACATAGGGGGCTGATTCACTACTTTGTGTTGCGGTAGTTTGCGGTAGACATAGCCAGGCCTCTGTACCTGGATATCTGCAAGAACAATCTAAATGGTTATGGCGATCATATAAACAGTTATGATCGCATTAAGGACGGGCTAGAGATTTGTGGATTAAGTTAAGAGGCTTGGAAGAATAGCTTCTACCCCTGCAAGCTAGTAGCTGAAACTAGGCACACCCAAGTAGTTCGTAGGTGTGTCAAACTGTGTGTAGTATCGTATAGATCACGTGTAAAGTGTGGGGAGATATAAGCTCAGCAGGAAGTTGTGCGTTTAATTTATAAAGCCAAAGGATTCGATGTTTGCCGGCAATCCCATGACACAGGCCGGTCATTAATGACGTGCAAGAAAACGACATTGTTTGAGAATCTTGCTATCGCAATGAGCCATGTGGTGAAATTGTATGAAAACATGTTTCTAAGATAAATTCTATGTTTCTCTTCACATTGCCTCTTTCCCTGCCTGTGCCCAGTCTCAACCCTGCCCCACACCATGTCCCCACACGATGTCCCCACCCTGTCCCCGCACTGCCTTCACCCTGTTTCTCCCCCTGCCTCCCCCCTGCCTCCACCACTGTTCCCTTTAAGGTACGTTGATCTGTGTGCAAAATAATTTTTAAAAAACTCGTGTGCAAAGTAGTAAAGTAGCTCACAATCCATTTTTTGTTCAAAATTTTATACCTACAAACACAGATATTATATTATTATTACAAAAATTTGCTGCGCGGTAATTCTAAATTGCTGCACGTCATCGCTCAGATATCAGCGCAGCCGCGCAGGTTGAAGGGACCATTAGAAGGGAAAAATTTAGCAACACACATAATGATCAATTGATTCAATGTAAAGCATTCATATACTAACTACAACATATAATGTCATTACGGTGCGTATAAACCCAGCTTATCATTTTAATAAATGTTTGATTGTTTAATTAATTTTGAAAGTAAAATTTTAAGAAGTGTGTTTTTAGTGCAGTCTTGAAAGAATTAGTAACTGGAATACAGCGAGTGTGTAATGGTATAGAATTCCATTGTTCGGGGGCACAAAATGAGAAAGACCTTTCACTACATGCTTTAGTTTGTGTCATAGGAACAGAGAGAGTACGTGTGTCTTCTATCTCATATACCTGGTTCCTGTGGTCCAGCTCCCTACAAATTACCACGTTGGTTTCACCACACACGCCTGCTGGACCTTCTCGCTTGAGTCCACACCCTTTACTCGATCCTGGGATCCTACCCTCCTGTACATCATCTTGAGATCTTACCCGCCTGTACCTGATCCTGGGATCCTACCCTCTGTAACTGATCCTGGGATCCTACCCGCCTGTACCTGATCCTGGGATCCTACCCTCTGTAACTGATCCTGGGATCCTACCCTCTGTAACTGATCCTGGGATCCTACCTGCCTGTACCTGATCCTGGGATCCTCCCCGCCTGTAACTGATCCTGCGATCTCATCCTCTTTAAATGATAGTGGTATACTACCTTCAGTACCTAACCCCGGGGTCATACCCCCTGAAACCTGATCTCGAGATCCTAACCTCTGTACCTGATCTCCGTATCCGAACCCCTTTTACCTTATCCCTGGATTTCTCCCCATTTACCTTATCCCAATATCATACCACCCTAGTACCTGATCACAAGATCATACCACCCACCCTGGTACCTAATCCCAAGATCATACCACCCTAGTACCTAATCCCAAGATCATACCACCCTTGTACCTAATCCCAAGATCATACCACCCTTGTACCTAATCCCAAGATCATACCACCCTAGTACCTAATCCCAAGATCATACCATCCATCCTTGTACCTAATCCCAAGATCATACCACCCTAATACCCGATCCCAAGATCATACCACCCACCCTTATACCTAATCCCAAGATCATACCACCCCTTGTACCTGATCCCAAGATCATACCACCCTAGTACCTGATCCCAAGATCATACCACCCTAGTACCTGATCCCAAGGTCATACCATCCACCCTTGTACCTGATCTCAAGATCATACCACCCACCCTTGTACCTGATCCCAAGATCATACCACCCTTATACCTAATCCCAAGATCATACCACCCCTTGTACCTGATCCCAAGATCATACCACCCTAGTAACTGATCCCAAGATCATACCACCCTAGTACCTGATCCCAAGATCATACCATCCACCCCTGTACCTGATCTCAAGATCATACCACCAACCCTTGTACCTAATCCCAAGATCATACCACCCCTTGTACCTGATCCCAAGATCATACCACCCTAGTACCTGATCCCAAGATCATACCACCCTAGTACCTGATACCAAGATCATACCACCCTAGTACCTGATCCCAAGATCATACCACCCACCCTTGTACCTAATCCCAAGATCATACCTCCCACCCTAGTACCTGATCCCAAGATCATACCTCCCACCCTAGTACCTGATCCCAAGATCATACCACCCTAGTACCTGATCCCAATATCATACCACCCTAGTACCTGATCCCAAGATCATAACACCCACCCTTGTACCTAATCCCAAAGATCATACCACCAACAGTTGTACCTGATCCCAAGATCATACCACCCACCCTTGTACCTAATCCCAAGATCATACCACCCTAGTACCTAATCCCAAGATCATACCACCCTTGTACCTAATCCCAAGATCATACCACCCTTGTACCTAATCCCAAGATCATACCACCCTAGTACCTAATCCCAAGATCATACCATCCATCCTTGTACCTAATCCCAAGATCATACCACCCTAATACCCGATCCCAAGATCATACCACCCACCCTTATACCTAATCCCAAGATCATACCACCCCTTGTACCTGATCCCAAGATCATACCACCCTAGTACCTGATCCCAAGATCATACCACCCTAGTACCTGATCCCAAGGTCATACCATCCACCCTTGTACCTGATCTCAAGATCATACCACCCACCCTTGTACCTGATCCCAAGATCATACCACCCTTATACCTAATCCCAAGATCATACCACCCCTTGTACCTGATCCCAAGATCATACCACCCTAGTAACTGATCCCAAGATCATACCACCCTAGTACCTGATCCCAAGATCATACCATCCACCCCTGTACCTGATCTCAAGATCATACCACCAACCCTTGTACCTAATCCCAAGATCATACCACCCCTTGTACCTGATCCCAAGATCATACCACCCTAGTACCTGATCCCAAGATCATACCACCCTAGTACCTGATACCAAGATCATACCACCCTAGTACCTGATCCCAAGATCATACCACCCACCCTTGTACCTAATCCCAAGATCATACCTCCCACCCTAGTACCTGATCCCAAGATCATACCTCCCACCCTAGTACCTGATCCCAAGATCATACCACCCTAGTACCTGATCCCAATATCATACCACCCTAGTACCTGATCCCAAGATCATAACACCCACCCTTGTACCTAATCCCAAAGATCATACCACCAACAGTTGTACCTGATCCCAAGATCATACCACCCACCCTTGTACCTAATCCCAAGATCATACCTCCCACCCTTGTACCTAATCCCAAGATCATACCTCCCACCCTTGTACCTAATCCCAAGATCATACCACCCACCCTTGTACCTAATCCCAAGATCATACCTCCCACCCTTGTACCTAATCCCAAGATCATACCACCCACCCTTGTACCTAATCCCAAGATCATACCACCCACCCTTGTACCTAATCCCAAGATCATACCTCCCACCCTAGTACCGGATCCCAAGATCATACCACCCTAGTACCTGATCCCAAGATCATACCACCCACCCTTGTACCTAATCCCAAGATCATACCTCCCACCCTAGTACCTGATCCCAAGATCATACCATCCTAGTACCTGATCCCAAGATCATACCACCCTTGTACCTAATCCCAAAGATCATACCACCAACAGTTGTACCTGATCCCAAGATCATACCACCCACCCTTGTACCTAATCCCAAGATCATACCACCAACAGTTGTACCTAATCCCAAGATCATATCTCCCACCCTTGTACCTGATCCCAAGATCATACCACCCACCCTTGTACATAATCCCAAGATCATACCTCCCACCCTTGTACCTAATCCCAAGATCATACCACCCACCCTTGTACCTAATCCCAAAGATCATACCACCAACAGTTGTACCTGATCCCAAGATCATACCACCCACCCTTGTACCTAATCCCAAGATCATACCACCCACCCTTGTACCTAATCCCAAGATCATACCACCCACCCTTGTACCTAATCCCAAAGATCATACCACCAACAGTTGTACCTGATCCCAAGATCATACCACCCACCCTTGTACCTAATCCCAAGATCATACCTCCCACCCTTGTACCTAATCCCAAGATCATACCACCCACCCTTGTACCTGATCCCAAGATCATACCATCCACCCTTGTACCTAATCCCAAGATCATACCACCCACCCTTGTACCTAATCCCAAGATCATACCACCCACCCTTGTACCTAATCTTAAGATCATACCACCCACCCTTGTACCTAATCCCAAGATCATACCACCCACCCTTGTACCTAATCCCAAGATCATACCACCCACCCTTGTACCTAATCCCAAGATCATACCACCCACCCTTGTACCTAATCCCAAGATCATACCACCCACCCTTGTACCTAATCCCAAGATCATACCACCCACCCTTGTACCTAATCCCAAGATCATACCACCCACCCTTGTACCTAATCCCAAGATCATACCACCCACCCTTGTACCTAATCCCAAGATCATACCACTCACCCTTGTACCTAATCCCAATATCATACCACCCACCCTTGTACCTAATCCCAAGATCATACCACCCACCCTTGTTCCTGATCACAAGATCGTACCACACACCCTTGTACCTGATCCCAAGATCATACCACCGCTTGTTTTGCTGGTTTTAATTGCCAGGAAATTATCAAACCTCCCTCTTAAAAGCAAGGGTAGAGAAGCTGGAATTTATGTTCAGTCAGGGCCGAGAAATCTGGCGCGAATGTCTTGAGAACATACGTGTGCAATTTGGACGGCTTATCTTCCCATCGTAAACGCAATCATGAATGTATTAATACACCCCAGCCGCATTAATCATGAATCTATTTTTACAAGACAAGTAGTAATAAAGTAACACATTTAATTACCGACTTAACCCTTCCTCCCTCCCCACTCCCTCCGAGAGGACCACTCCTTAGCCCCTCCTCCCTCCCCACTCCCTCCTCCCTCCCCACTCCCTCCTCCCTCCCCACTCCCTCCTCCCTCCCCACTCCCTCCTCCCTCCCCACTCCCTACTCCCTCCCAACTCCTTACCTCCACTGTTTGAAACTCTTTAATTCCACAAATTATTTTTTTTTGTGAGGTACCAGTGTAAGGTTTGAATGGGTGGAAAAGGGGGGGGGGAATAACTTATTGGCATTTTCTTTAATTTAAATAAGGCGCCGTAACTCGCGTGGCTTAGTTTCTTTTCTTTTTTTAAAAGAATTGTATGACGTAATCATGTAATTAAAGAAATTCTCCTGGTTTGCGTGCATTGTTTAGATTTTTAAAATCGTAATTACAAACAAGGCATTTCAATCATATATAGCAGCATTAACGGAATCCCGTGGTAAATGATAAAAAAAAGAGGGATCACAAATAAATAGCTTGACAGCTGTAATAATGACATCACATAATAAATGGTTTATAAAATTTTTATCAACTCTATGTTCATGTTAATTCACGAAATCGTATTTAAACAATTCCCAAATGAATATACACATTTCAACTTGTCATAGACATTCTTTTAAAAAATTAACATTGTACATATTTATAAATACAATTTCATTGTCTAAATTTTTTCAATTTGTAATAACACATACGCACATCAACATGCAAAAAAACCGGAATCTCTTTTTTTTATTAATCAAACCCTCACCGGCGCCTCGTTTTCCCTAACCCCACTTTTAGCAGTAAAGCTCCAGCTAGTTAGTCTCCGCCTGGAACTCACTCGGGCAATTTCCCATAGACAGGAAGCTCCCGCTAGTGTAATTGTTCTGGCCATTACAAGGGGCCAATTAACATTCTTCCATTAAATTAACTGACATTTTTTGTGCATTCATTTATCTGTCTTCCCCTAATAGGATTGGACAAGCTTGGATTTAGTTTCCAGATGTGAAGTGAGTTAACTCCCTCCCCCCCCCCGGATAATGGCCACCACACTCCACTCACTACCACACTCCACAGACAACACCACTCAAACAACAACCACCATATTTTAACAACCTTTCCCACACTCCACCCACAACCACCACATTCTACTCACCACCACACGCCACCCACAGCCACCACATTCTACTCACCACCACACTTTAACAACTACCACACTTCATCCACCACCACACACCACCATCACAGTCTTCCCACAATGACCACACTCTACCCACAATGACCTTCTCTACCTACAATGACCACACTCTACCCACAATGACCACACTCTACCCACAATGACCACACTCTACCCACAATGACCACACTCTACCCACAATGACCACACTCTACCCACAATGACCACACTCCACCCACAATGACCACACTCTACCCACAATGACCACACTCCACCCACAATGACCACACTCTACCCACAATGACCACACTCTACCCACAATGACCACACTCCACCCACAATGACCACACTCTACCCACAATGACCACACTCTACCCACAATGACCACACTCTACCCACAATGACCACACTCTAGCCACAATGACCACACTCTACCCACAACAACTCTACCCTATTGTCCACTAAGCTCGAGCATGTATCATTACTAACTTCCCGTTTTGGAAATAAAAAGTTTCCATAACGTATCTGTCTGATCCAAAGAAATGGGGTTAATATAATTTTTAAATGTTTTTTTAAATTTAATTTAATTAATTAATTTTTTTTTAAATTCCCAATCATTGCAACGTCATTTCTGTTTAATTTATCCGCACCAGAAGCTCAGAATTTGTAGAATAATTGTATTACTGAAACCGGAAGTTTATCACCCCCCACCCCCTTACCCTTTTAAAAAATCCTCTATATTTATATACATAACCTATTTTCAAGAGTCCGAAACAATCTTCAAGAGCTATTCCCCCCTCTCAGCCCCCATCCCCAACCACGACACCCATTCACAATCACTCTATCCACCCCCTCCCCCGCCCCACCTGCACCCTTGTTACCAACTCCCTGCTATACAACCCCTCAACCGTCCATCCGGTGAGCACTTCATCCCGTCCACCACACTCGGTGCAGCCTCGCCATCTAAATCAACCCATCTCGCCTGTCATTATTAAAGGGACGACACCCCCCACACCCATCTGTAATAAGAGGGTAATTATCGTTCTTCATCCGCCATTTGTGGTGTCAGTAGCATTCTTATGTTATTGTTGTTGTTGTTTGTTTTTCATCAAACTACTTTTATCTGTTGCGTAATTTTTGGACAACACATAAGGGTGTATTTTTTAAATTTTTTAAATTTATTTATTTTTTGTTGTTGTTAAACGTGCGACTTTTAGGGCCTTGCGGACGATCTCTTGCTGCCGGACAACGCCCTGATTCTCTCGTCATTGTCTCCTTATTGTCTAACTTTCAGCCCCGACCTGACGACTGACCCCACTAGTGGCGCTGGCACCAATTACACCCCCCCCCCGCCTACACCAATCCCCGTCCTTTTTTAAAATAAAAAAAAGGCAGAAAAAAAAACGTATTTCCATTAAAAACCATAATGGGATTTTCACCTCGCGTTATCCTCGAGACATGAAACCCCATCAATCAAGCCGTCCAGCTATCTCTTTCACTTCTGCCTCTGTCCAGCGTTACCTCCCTTGTCCCCGTGGATATTCCCCCCCCACTCGCGTACCGATTCCGTCCCTCCTCCACCACCACCCCCCCCACACACACACACACACCTACCATCCCGCAGTTTTCTTCTAGCTATCACGATTGCTCGCTCCCTCTGATATCGATTGTATTTGTCTAATTCCGTGGCTACCTAAACACCAGTATCTCACCATCTATCAAAAAGTTATGCCACTCCCCCCTCCCACCCCCAACCCTGTTTCCTCCTGAAGCTGCCGCCGTCTGACGTTATCTGCTGTCATACAGAACAGGGCTGCGTCAAAACAGAGCTGCTTCTTTCATTCTCCGCCGCTGTCTTTGTCTCTAGTCCTCAGTTTGATATACCCGCATGTCAGTTCTTATCCGCAGCGCACTTTAGTACACTCGGCTGCTTCGCCACTCGCCATCAGCTGGCTATTTATTTTATTTTTATTAACGGGATTCCCCGATTACGATTTGTGCGCACACACACACATGGAAGACCCGGAAATGTTAACCTGACATATGACACCAGATGACAAGGTCTATCTTTTATCAACGTAAACACTTCAAATTTCATAGTTTGATTATCGGAACTCATGTTTTTCAAATGTATTTATCGAATTGACAAGTACACTTTAATAAAAAAACTCAATAACGAAAACAAAAATAAGATTTTTTTTTGTTACAAAAAAAAATTATGGCAGGAAATTCCGTTTAATGGTTTGGTTGTATGGAAGTCTGAATAGTCCTTCGATTGTTGGAAAGTCCGGGTAATGGCTTGAATGTAGGAAAGTCCGGGTAATGGTTTGGTTGTAGCAGTGAAGTCCAGGAAATGGTTTGACTGTGTCAAGGAAGTCCAGGAAATGGTTTGGTTGTATCAAGGAAGTTCAGGAAATGGTTTGGCTGTAGCAGTGAAGTCCAGGAAATGGTTTGGTTGTAGCAGTGAAGTCCAGGAAATGGTTTGGCTGTAGCAGTGAAGTCCAGGAAATGGTTTGGTTGTAGCAGTGAAGTCCAGGAAATGGTTTGGCTGTAGCAGTGAAGTCCAGGTAATGGTTTGGTTGTGTCAGGGAAGTCCAGGTAATGGTTTGGTTGTAGCAGTGAAGTCCAGGTAATGGTTTGGCTGTAACAGTGAAGTCCAGGTAATGGTTTGGTTGTGTCAGGGAAGTCCAGGAAATGGTTTGGCTGTAGCAAATCCAGGTAATTGTTTGGTTGCATGAATGTCTGGTTTAATTGAAGGATTGTCCGGAAAACATTGAGGTGATGGGTAGCTCGGGATATTGATGTTGTTTTGTAAAGCTTTTTTAGGTACTTTGGAGGAACTGTCCAGCTAACTGCTGTCGGAGGGATGGTCGGGATATACTGTTTTTGACAGGGACGTGCAGATAACGCGAAAGTTCCATGAATGTCAATATGAGGGCACACTCGCACCATGAATGTCAATATGAGGGCACACTCGCACCATGAATGTCAATATGAGGGCACACTCGCACCATGAATGTCAAAATGAGGGCACACTCGCACCATGAATGTCAATATGAGGGCACACTCGCACCATGAATGTCAATATGAGGGCACACTCGCACCATGAATGTCAATATGAGGGCACACTCGCACCATGAATGTCAATATGAGGGCACACTCGCACCATGAATGTCAATATGAGGGCACACTCGCACCATGAATGTCAATATGAGGGCACACTCGCACCATGAATGTCAATATGAGGGCACACTCGCACCATGAATGTCAATATGAGGGCACACTCGCACCATGAATGTCAATATGAGGGCACACTCGCACCATGAATGTCAATATGAGGGCACACTCGCACCATGAATGTCAATATGAGGGCACACTCGCACCATGAATGTCAATATGAGGGCACACTCGCACCATGAATGTCAATATGAGGGCACACTCGCACCATGAATGTCAATATGAGGGCACACTCGCACCATGAATGTCAATATGAGGGCACACTCGCACCATGAATGTCAATATGAGGGCACACTCGCACCATGAATGTCAATATGAGGGCACACTCGCACCATGAATGTCAATATGAGGGCACACTCGCACCATGAATGTCAATATGAGGGCACACTCGCACCATGAATGTCAATATGAGGGCACACTCGCACCATGAATGTCAATATGAGGGCACACTCGCACCATGAATGTCAATATGAGGGCACACTCGCACCATGAATGTCAATATGAGGGCACACTCGCACCATGAATGTCAATATGAGGGCACACTCGCACCATGAATGTCAATATGAGGGCACACTCGCACCATGAATGTCAATATGAGGGCACACTCGCACCATGAATGTCAATATGAGGGCACACTCGCACCATGAATGTCAATATGAGGGCACACTCGCACCATGAATGTCAATATGAGGGCACACTCGCACCATGAATGTCAATATGAGGGCACACTCGCACCATGAATGTCAATATGAGGGCACACTCGCACCATGAATGTCAATATGAGGGCACACTCGCACCATGAATGTCAATATGAGGGCACACTCGCACCATGAATGTCAATATGAGGGCACACTCGCACCATGAATGTCAATATGAGGGCACACTCGCACCATGAATGTCAATATGAGGGCACACTCGCACCATGAATGTCAATATGAGGGCACACTCGCACCATGAATGTCAATATGAGGGCACACTCGCACCATGAATGTCAATATGAGGGCACACTCGCACCATGAATGTCAATATGAGGGCACACTCGCACCATGAATGTCAATATGAGGGCACACTCGCACCATGAATGTCAATATGAGGGCACACTCGCACCATGAATGTCAATATGAGGGCACACTCGCACCATGAATGTCAATATGAGGGCACACTCGCACCATGAATGTCAATATGAGGGCACACTCGCACCATGAATGTCAATATGAGGGCACACTCGCACCATGAATGTCAATATGAGGGCACACTCGCACCATGAATGTCAATATGAGGGCACACTCGCACCATGAATGTCAATATGAGGGCACACTCGCACCATGAATGTCAATATGAGGGCACACTCGCACCATGAATGTCAATATGAGGGCACACTCGCACCATGAATGTCAATATGAGGGCACACTCGCACCATGAATGTCAATATGAGGGCACACTCGCACCATGAATGTCAATATGAGGGCACACTCGCACCATGAATGTCAATATGAGGGCACACTCGCACCATGAATGTCAATATGAGGGCACACTCGCACCATGAATGTCAATATGAGGGCACACTCGCACCATGAATGTCAATATGAGGGCACACTCGCACCATGAATGTCAATATGAGGGCACACTCGCACCATGAATGTCAATATGAGGGCACACTCGCACCATGAATGTCAATATGAGGGCACACTCGCACCATGAATGTCAATATGAGGGCACACTCGCACCATGAATGTCAAAATGAGGGCACACTCGCACCATGAATGTCAATATGAGGGCACACTCGCACCATGAATGTCAATATGAGGGCACACTCGCACCATGAATGTCAATATGAGGGCACACTCGCACCATGAATGTCAATATGAGGGCACACTCGCACCATGAATGTCAATATGAGGGCACACTCGCACCATGAATGTCAATATGAGGGCACACTCGCACCATGAATGTCAATATGAGGGCACACTCGCACCATGAATGTCAATATGAGGGCACACTCGCACCATGAATGTCAATATGAGGGCACACTCGCACCATGAATGTCAATATGAGGGCACACTCGCACCATGAATGTCAATATGAGGGCACACTCGCACCATGAATGTCAATATGAGGGCACACTCGCACCATGAATGTCAATATGAGGGCACACTCGCACCATGAATGTCAATATGAGGGCACACTCGCACCCAAATCATTCCTAATAATTGTCCCTAATTCATAATCCCTTTCCATAAATTTGTTTTTAAATCCCTTATATTAACTTCACCGTCTTGTCTCTCTCTCTCTCTCTGTCTGTCGTGGGCGGGCGGAAAAACAGAAGTAAATAAAACAATCCCGTAAAAACAAAGTTTTTGACTATAAATCTATAAGTATTGATTATGTTCAAACGTGATAAACATTTACAGACTGAAACTGAAATTATCTCCCCTGGCTTTAAAACTGGGGAAGGGAGGAGGGGGTGTGGACATGGACGGGTGGCGTCAACGCGTTAACTCAACTCATGGTGGTTTTAACCAGGCATGTGTAACGAGATGTGTTCATCGAAGGCTGGGGTGAAGTCAAGTGACCCTTAAAATGTAAACAATAGCGACCGCTACATATAGTTTATATAGATAAACTAAAAATGCATTAATTTAATAAATGTACGTTCGATCGATCTGAATTTTTGATACGATGCATTGTTAGGTGACACGGGTCCGTGTGCCAAATTTCAGCTCGATGGCATGACGGGAAGTGGGTCATTTTTTACTTCAGTTTTTCCGCGGTGCCCGCCCAAGAAACGGCGGTGAAGTTAATATAAGGCATTTAATAAAATAAACCCGTAAAAACAAAGTTTTTGACTATAAATCCCTTATATATGAGACATAACTAAAAGTATTGATTATGTTCAAACGCGACAAATATTTACAGACTGAAAATGTCTTTACCCCCCTTTGCTTTTAACCCGGGGGGGGGGAGGGGAAAGGTCTTGTCACCGATCGCTGGACCGAGCTCAGCGTGACACGCAAAATGTAAACAAAAGCACGCTGGTACACCTGATTAAAACACGAGATGTGTTCACCTATGGCTGGGGTGAAGTCAAGTGACCCGTAAAATGTAAACGATAGCGACCGCTACATATAGTTTATATAGATAAACTAAAATGCATTAATTTAACAACTGTACGTTCGATCGATCTGAATTTTTGATACAATGCATTGTTAGGTGACACGGGTCCGTGTGCCACATTTCAGCGCGATGGCATGACGGGAAGTGTGTCATTTTTTACTTCTGTTTTTCCGTGGTGCCCGCCCAAGACAGACAGAGAAGAGAGACAGAGAGAGACGGCGGTGAAGTTAATATAAGGGATTTAAAATGAAACACTTCCCGTGATGCTATCGAGCTGAAATTTTGAAAATAGACTCGTGTCACCTAACAATGCATCGTATCAAAATTTCAGATCGATCAAATGTAACGTAATTAAATTAATGTATTTTTAGTTTATCTCTATATAGCATCTGTATCCGTCTGCTATTGTTGACATCCACGTGCCACCGGAGTCCACCCCAGCGATCTCTAGTACTACAACAAGGCCTCATATATAAGGGATTTATAGTCGAAAACTTTTTTTTACGGGTTGTTTAATTTAATACATTTTATTCATGTATTAATTCCATGTATTCCGGTTGTTCTGTTTTCTTTGGTGACGAATGGGATGAAACATTAATTGGAAAAACTAACAACAGATCAAGTTTATATGTCTGAAATGAGTTGGTTGAGGCGAGTCCTGTGGTTTTAGCGTCGTTAAGATTTTTTTTAATGGTTACAGTGTATGTGTGGGGGGGTGGGGAGAGGGGGGTTATTTTCATTTGGTCTGCTACGGTTCTGGACACGCCGGACAAGCGGTGATGCTGAAGTGACGACCCTGACCCTGACGACCTCCTGAACCCTAGCAGACGATCACTAGTTACTAATGACAAAAATAAGTTAATGAACCCCTCTACCGTTCACATCCTTTCCAAAACTTTGCTATAGTACAACCGTGGCCAAACCGTGGCTCGCGAGCCGCATGCGGCTCTTCTGTGTTCACATTGCAGCTCGCGTACAATTTATGAATGATACGTTACATATAAGATTACTGGAAGATTTCCAAGCCAGTTTTAATGACCCTTAATGCTTCAATGCGGCGCAATTTTTTAATATTTTTAAATGACTCTCAGTAACTACAGGTCTGGCCACCCCTGCTATAGTATAAAGATGGGACAGTACCAGTATGGAGAGGTTAAACATGACGGTCCGTGGGCTGCTCACTGCCCGGGGCTTCAGTTTTTCCGGCCCACTACAGCTTAACTACGGTCTTATTAAGTTGAAATTCATAATGTAGTCTTATTTTTAATTGAAAAAGTTATTAACAACGTATATGATAAATGAAAATATAAACATATATATATGTTTATATATATGTTTTTATATATATATATATATATATATATATATATATATATATATATATATATATATATTATATAAATATAAAATGTAAACAAAGGTATCAATGTTATTATTTGACCAATGAATTTTAGAATGTCATTTTATTATTGTAATAGTCCAATTTTAGAATTTGTTTAACACGTGTATACATAACGTGGAATTATCACCCCCAACTAAATTTGAAGTCGTGTAGGACTAGCAATGACAGCCAGATTGACAGCCCTACTAACAGACTCACTGATAGGTCCATTGACATCCCTACTAACAGACTCACTGATAGGTCCATTGACTGCCCTACTAACAGACTCACTGATAGGTCCATTTACAGCGCTACTAACAGACTCACTGATAGGTCCATTGACAGCCCTACTAACAGACTCACTGATAGGTCCATTGACAGCCCTACTAACAGACTCACTGATAGGTCCATTGACAGCCCTACTAACAGACTCACTGATAGGTCCATTGACAGCCCTACTAACAGACTCACTGATAGTTCCAACTAACTGATAGGCCCATTGACAGCCCCACTGACAGACTCACTGATAGGTCCAACTAACTGATAGGCCCATTGACAGCCCCACTGACAGACTCACTGATAGGTCCAACTAACTGATAGGCCCATTGACAGCCCCACTGACAGACTCACTGATAGGTCCAACTAACTGATAGGCCCATTGACAGCCCCACTGACAGACTCACTGATAGGTCCAACTAACTGATAGGCCCTTTGACAGACCCGCTGACAGACTTAAATTTAATTTAATCAATTTTTGTTCATTAGTATTAATGAAGGTGTGCACGCCAACCCATGAATTTCTGTATAATAAACCTTAACACAAGTTATTATTTTATTCACACAAATCATCTGTGTCTCTTCTATCCTATTTGAAATGTTTATCGCAGTGCATCTCTGTGTGGTCAACTGATTTATTACATGAGCATATTTTGTCACAATTCAAGTACATAAAACGTGTTGCGTTGTGGTGCACCATAATCAAGCGTGCACTATTCAGTGCGCACCATAATGCGTCCAATTTCATGCGCACCTTTCTCATGCACGCTGACAAACGATGCGCACGATCGACTTAAACATACGGCCTGTGTCCTGTGTGTTGAGACAGTAGACATCCCGACCTCTGAACTTCAACCTCTGACCACATGTAGCACTGTAAGGTTAAACTAACGATCAACATTTGGTGGGGCTTCAGCCCGGGATATTTTTTTCTTTCCTGAAGCTATGTTTAACCTGCACACCGTCCGTGCGTACGATTAATCACAGTTTTGGTTGTACCCTCGCCAAGGCTCGGGATAGACTCAGTTTTTTTTTCCCGTTGGCACTATTTAATAATACGAAAGTTTCTTTGACCTAAAGACACGAGTACCGCCTACTCGGATTGGCCAATGATGTAGGGGGTAAGACTTGGTGATGGTATTTACTGTCCGGATGTTGATGTCACTCTTGTGTCAAGACTCCTACGGTGGTCGGGGGAAGGGGGGGGGGCTCTTTTAGATATTTCTTCTACGTGTTTACGTGTAGACTTTATTCGATTTCAATGACGTAGTCCAGAACACGGCGATTGAAAAAAGATGAGATTGGTGTGGAACCAGGTAGTATCATAAGGTCTTCGTGAGTTAAGTTAGGCCCTCTGGTACTACAACATGGTCTATATGTAAGGCCCTCTGGTACTACAACATGGTCTATATGTAAGGCCCTCTGGTACTACTACAAGGCCTATATGTAAGGCCCTCTGGTACTACATCAAGGCCTATATGTAAGGCCCTCTGGTACTACATCAAGGTCTATATGTAAGACCCTCTGGTACTACAACATGGTCTATATGTAAGGCCCTCTGGTACTACTACAAGGCCTATATGTAAGGCCCTCTGGTACTACATCAAGGCCTATATGTAAGGCCCTCTGGTACTACATCAAGGCCTATATGTAAGGCCCTCTGGTACTACTACAAGGCCTATATGTAAGGCCCTCTGGTGCTACATCAAGTCCTGTATGTAAGGCCCTCTGGTACTACAAGGCCTATATGTAAGGCCCTCTGGTACTACATCAAGGCATATATGTAAGGCCCTCTGGTATTACATCAATGCCTATATGTAAGGCCCTCTGGTACTACATCTAGGCCTATATGTAAGACCCTCTGGTACTACAAGGCCTATATGTAAGGCCCTCTGGTACTACATCAAGGCATATATGTAAGGCCCTCTGGTATTACATCAATGCCTATATGTAAGGCCCTATAGTACTACAACAAGGCCTATATGTAAGACCCTCTGGTACTACAACAAGGCCTATATGTAAGGCCCTATAGTACTACAACAAGGCCTATATGTAAGACCCTCTGGTACTACATCAAGATCTATATGTAAGACCCTCTGGTACTACATCAAGGCCTACATGTAAGACCCTCTGGTACTACATCAAGGCCTATATGTATACCCTCTGGTACTACAACAAGGCCTATATGTAAGGCCCTCTTGTACTACTTCAAGTCCTGTATGTTAACACCCCCATTCTGCAGGTCCGGCCTTTGGGTCGTTGGTCTGGCGTCCTGCAGATGTCAGACCGTTAACTACCGTCAGACTGACGAGCCACTAGGTTGAGATACTGCTCCTACTTGACCACCGTCCAGTGTTTACACTGCTGGCTGGGTATATGGTGCTCATAAAACGGCCTTCATCGGCCAAGGGCGGTGGTGGGGTTGGTGGAAAGGTAAATGAAGTCGTCAGCTGTTGAAGTCATTTTAAAAAGGATTTAATTATGAAGAGTGTGGGGGCTGCAATCAAGCTGGATAGAAAAAAAAGTTATACTTGTAAAGTGCGAATGTGTGAGCTTTTTTATAAAGTTTTTTTTAAATGTCATTCATGTATAAGTATCGTTAAATTGACGTTGACTTTCCCCTCCCCCCAAGCTTTTTTTTTACAAGCTCACCCCCTCACCCAGTGGCGTAACAACGACTTGGCATCGGGGCAGTTTGATAATGTCATTTCCCTAACACACGAATGCATCAATATTTAAATTTGTACAAAATATTAGCGCGTGACTATGAGGGAGCTGCTCTCGTTTATCTAAGACATTTGCTTGGATCGCGTCTCGAATAAATAGTTGAGGGTTACCGAAGGTATACATATTCTGTTAAAAAGCGGAAGGTTGTATTACTTTCTGCGTTCGTTCAACAGTGGCGCCAACATCTTGAGGCTAAAAATGTGCATCTTAACTAATCTTTAAGTTTATAATGTAACAAATTTTTATTAAAATAATAATTATGTTTCTTATCTTCAGAATGACAACTTATTTATGTTGCAACAGGGGCGTCGCTAAGAAGAAAAAAAAGTTACAACTCAACGGCTGAGATTTATAATATGGAGTGGGGTAAGGAGGGGGGCCCGGGTAACCTCCTAGTTAAGAATGACCTAATTAATTTAGTACTAGAGTAACCATACAGTTATAAATAATATTGGGGTAATCTACAGTAATTTAACGTTACAAATTACTGTGGATTGAACTAAAGTTACGTTCAATAAACGACGTCGTATATAATCTACCGTAACACTAACTGTAGACGTATAAGCTTCAATTGACAGAGGAGCAACATAACGACCCCCCCCCCAACAGTGGCGTAGCTAGGGTCATTTGCGCCCGGGGACATGACACCAAGTCTGCGCCCCTTCTTGGACTGACATATTCTGGGGGCTCACTGAGCCCCCAAGAAAATTTTTGAAATTTTACAGTTTTATGGTTCATTTTCAAAGCATCTGGTATTTTAATGAAATAGAATACAGACTAATAATTCTCAATACGTTTGTTAACAATTTATTTGAAAAAATATATACTCTACTAATTATACATGACTGGAATAGACATAGTCTACAACAAATTAATCCTCCTTGATTTGACTGTCGCAAACTCGTCAATCACGTTGTCAAAATTAATATTCTCAAGTGTTTCACTTTCAATGCTAAGAAGTACAAGATCACTCAGACGATCTTGTCCCATTGAAGCATGTAAATACGACTAAATAAGATTCAGTTTTCTGTAGGACCACTCACAGCTTACAATTGAAACAGCAATTGTTAGAAGTATTTGTTAGAAGTATTTGCAGTGAAATGAGCAGATTCGGAAATACGTCATCTCCATAAAACCAAGAAGATCCAAAGGAGTTTTCGGTAGAACTTCAGTCTGTGTACCGAGCAGCATTTTGCTCCGATTTCTGTGCACAATTCATGACCATTGACGTCAATGTCGTAGAAATTTCCAAAATCTAAGCAATTTTGACGAAGTGTATCGACTGCGAGAAGAGTTTTGACGTCTAGTAAAAATCCACATTTGGGGTTTAGGTTTGTTTAGACGTAAAAACCGTTATGATATCTCCTGTTGGAGTCTATCAATTACGCTGTTCAAAACACGTGCAATTTCTTCTTCTGCAGAAAGTCCTGCATCTCTTGCTAATTCCCCAGGTATCATCTTATGCCATCTAATCTTTCTGTCAACCTCGATTCCCCAAGTTGTGTATCTTGTTTTTCCATTGTCCACCACAACCTGGCTCAAATTATCAAAAGTTTTGACAATTTCTTGCTCAAGCGATTCAAGATCAGATGCTGCTTCCTTGAAATTCATAGTAGTATCCTGCAACTGTTTCTGGATTCTGGACACGATCAATTTTCCCAAGTATGATGTTCCAGAAATGTAACAAAACTAGAAAGTTAAAGTTCAATATACCTGCCAGCAAAATGTCTGCATCACTTCTGGTGTCAGGCGTCATAGTTGCATCTTCTGATAATTTTTTTAACAGCCCTACATCTAGTCCTTCATAAACAGCTTCTGATCGTGCACTCCAGCGTGTTTCAGAATCCCTCTTCACTGTCAATGGCACAACTCTTTTTAATTCTTCCCAACGAGTTGCTGAACGAGAGAAAAACAAATATACTTTCAACTGTTCTGTGATTTCTAGCACATATTCGCTGTTTCATGCCGGATATATGCCCAGTAATTACAGCAACATTGTCATAACATTGTAACAGACAGTCGCTAGAGGTATGTTATCAGCTTCCAGTTTCTCTACGATAACTGTTTCAAGGCTTGCTGCGTCTTTGGAATGTATCTGAACAAAACCTAAAAATGATTCTTTGATGGTTACTTTTTTAGTATGAAAAATCCACATCCACAAATCTGATGACTTGAGAAAGCTGTTTCCTCTGTCCTAGATCGGGTGTTGAGTCAAGCAAAATACCGTAGTACTTGTTTTTTGCTGATTTCACTCAAAAGCTGATTCCTTACAGTGGATTAAGCAGGTGGATAAACTCATTTTGGATTTCCGGTGATAAATATGATACAGAACCTGGATTTTCTCGGGGATTTTGAATGATTACAGAAAGAAAGTTTCCAACCTTTTTATCCTCGCACCTTATGCAGATGTTCTTCATGGCCACGCATTGCCAAATTTTGTGAAACTAGAAACTTAATACAGGTAAGTATTTTTTTTCAAAATATCGCGCCAAAGTTGTTTTTCCAATTGAATTTGAGCTTGTACTAGGACATCAATTCCAGTTATATCAAGTATCCTTGGCTCGGCTTCCTTCCACGTAGCTCTGCGGTGGCCAAGACTGTTTTCACGAGACTGTAGTTTTTAAGGCTTTCTCCATTTGTTGAAAACATTTGCTAACTCAAATGAAGATTTTGAGTTTGAACTTGATGATGTAACCGATGGTCGTAGACAGAGGCGTCACTAGGGTTGGTGTCACCCGGGGTGGTAGCTCATGGTGTCACCCCTTCACGACTTAACGCATAGACCTCCTCCGAGTCTTTCAGTGCCAAGTAACGGGAACATACAGAGTTTTACATTTTGGTGTCACCCTGGTGCGTTCTACACCCCCTCGCATTCCCACTTAAAGTTTTCACGTTTAACGTATTTTATTGTATTTGGTTTGTTTGTTTTTTTGTGGGTTTTGTTTTGGGTTTTTTATTTGGGTTTTTTTTTGTTTGGTTTTTTTTTAAGTGATCAAAATCTGTTGTCCCTTTTTTTATTTTACATAAAATCGTACACAGTAACATTTTAGATTTTGGTGTCACACCCCTGATGGTGTCATCTGGGGCGGCCCGCCCACCGCACCCCCCTAGTGACGCCACTAGTCATAGGTGGTCCTAATGTTTACATTAGAACTTACTAGGGGCTTTTTAGACCTTGGTGGGCGCCCCATCACCCTTTCAGGTCAGTAAAGGACTTTCTTAGCGTTAGTAATTCATCATTTTTATTGTGAGTTTAACGTGGGCTCGATCCCAAGCCCCTCAGCTTGTCAGGCGAGTGCACTATTGACTGCGCTATCTAGCCGCAGAAACACTAAGCAGCTTTATTAATTGGTGAATATAATAGCCACGAGCGATTTACTCCCAGCAACTCACAGTTGTTTTTTTTTAAACGCCATCAGCAATCCTACATTGTGGATGTGTAATTTATTTATGAGTAGAATGGCGCCCTTAATGCTCAATTGGGGCGCCAAAATCATGCTTGCCAACTGGCTTGTAATGAAGATATTTTCGGAGCTTCAAAATTCAATCTTGCAAGCGTATTTTGGGTACATAAGTTTACATCAAAATAAAATTAAATAATAATATTTAAAACTCATTTTGGCGCCCCCTAACGTGGCGCCCGGGGACATATGTACCCCCCTGCCCCCCCTCGCTACGCCACTGCCCCCCAATCCCAATTTGTCGATTCTCAAAAAGACCAATTGAACCCGCTGAGCTCCCCCACGTTCCAAACACACCATCTGGGTACATTCAATAACAACACAATAAAGTACAGACAGAATTATGGCAGATCTGGTACTCCCCCCCCCTACCTTCCACCTGCCTTTCTTCTATTATGTTGTTGTTTCCCTTATTCTGATACTTTAGGTTATTAACTCCCCCTTCCGTGCCTTATTCCATGTGTATTGTATAAACCAGCTGTCCCCCCCCCCTTCCCAGTTCATTGTTAGACTTGTATCTCTTTATACTTTATTTGGGGACAGGGGTGGGGTGTGCAGACCAGGGGTAAAAATGGGGGGGGGGCACTGTAGGTGAGGGGCGCTTATGTTTTGGTGAGAATTCAAGGGGAGCAGGGGAGATGAGTGACTGTGTTTTGTAAGTTAGGAAATGAAAATGTCAAAGTTGGTCGGGGTGAGCACCAAGTGAGTTGTCGGACTGTGCATGGCGAGCCGCAGTAGGATTGTTGCAAACATCAGACTCGGTTTAGACACGTTTGATAGGTAGTGTGTACTGACATTTGGTTCATCTTTGTTGGAAGGAAGAAATAGTCATCAACACTCGGCGGTACACTCTTCGTGGTGTGCAACAGGGTGTGCAATCTTGAAGGTGCAGAAGCTGAATGATAAGTTGCACGAAAATAATCAGAGCTCGATCTGGCTTCGTCAAAGATTTCTTGTTACTTATGAATATGCCCACGTTTGACGAGCATAGGGTCACGAGATAAGGACAAAAACAACGGGGAAGAAATTTGATTCAAAATTTTTCTTTGAACGTGAGGACATATCAAACCATAAACAATCCATAACCATGCAGGCATATGCTATTAACTATTAACTATAAGACAGGAACAACAAATTTTGAAAAGAAGAGAAATTTTCAAGGTAGAAAATAATTAATAATTGCGATTACAAGAGTATAAGCGATAACATTTTTTTTTAAAATTTTATTTTAAACTGTGAATCGTAACATGAATTTTTAACTATTTATAATTAGTTAATTATTTTAACTCATTTCTTTTGCTATAGTACTGTTAGTAAAAGTATTATTTAGACACTTCGAAAGTTACTTTAACTTTTTAGCTAGGATTGGTGTTGGCTTGGATCGTACGACAACTAAATATAGATACATAGTCGAGGGTTATAAAAAAAATATTTGAAAATAAGTATAGCATCGTCATAGCATTGATTCTGATTATGCATGTTAACATAATTCACGAGCCACGCATAATGAAAAAACTTCTTTGCTTCTCAGAAGGTAACTGGAAAAAAAACCCGGCGCTGTTATAATGGTGAAAAATCTTTATTTGGAAGGGGGAAACGTCTTTATTTTGATTCTTATTTATGGTATTCATTCTTGTTTTTCATTGCCATCTTTATTGACGTTATGTCGAGCACTTTAAACTTTTTGAGCAGACGAGTAAAATTTAAAAAAAATAATTTTCAGTAATCATGAACAAACAGTTAAAGGGGAGACAAGATTCGCCCCAAGTTATCACTTGTACCATGTGATGATCTTCCGAGTACTGAATGTTCATTGTAATATGTATGTTTGAGGCCTCTGTCCTATTAACTCATGCAGTAGTTCGGATCTGTATATGTCGTCAACGCGTCAACGATTCAACGCTTCCGGATCTGTCGTCAACTTTTGCAAAACGCTCGTAAACACGTTTTCTGACTTGCTAGAGAGATGAAATTTCCACAGTAGGTTTGGCTTGTGAAGAGGATAAAGCTATTAAGTTTTCAGATCGATCGAATGTACCGTAATTAAATTAATGCATTTTTAGTTTATCTCTATATGTAGCGGCCATCTTTTGTTGACATTTTAAGCGTCACGCTGAGTTAAGTTCAGCCATCCGTGACCAAAACTTTTCCCCGCCCCCCTCCGTTTTACAACAAATGGTATTTAAGGCAAATGTTTGTAGCGTTTAAGCATGATAAATACTTTTTAGTTATGTCTCATATATAAGGGATTTATAGTCCGAAATTTGTTTTTACGGGGTTGTTTAAAGAGTTTAAATTTTCATGAATGAAATTAAGATTCACAAATCTTTTGTTAACGCATAAAAGTAGAAAATAAAATGAACAAAAAAAAACTTTTTTTTAAAAGATGAGGCCCAGCTGCAGTGAGGAATGTAGAATCTCGCATGAAAAAGCAGAAAATATTTTTAAAGTCACAAACTAAGTAGTCACACAGGGGGACTCACAACTTTTGTGTTAGTTTATCAAATTTTATATCTCACAATAAATCCCACAATCGATCACAATAAATATCAATAAAACTTAGATTTCCGAGTCCCCCTGTGTGACTACTTAGTTTGTGACTAAAAAATTATTTTCTGCTTTTCATGCGAGATTCTACATTCCTCACTGCAGCTGGGCCTCATTCTACATTCCTCACTGCAGCTGGGCCTCATTCTACATTCCTCACTGCAGCTGGGCCTCATTCTACATTCCTCACTGCAGCTGGGCCTCATTCTACATTCCTCACTGCAGCTGGGCCTCATTCTACATTCCTCACTGCAGCTGGGCCTCATTCTACATTCCTCACTGCAGCTGGGCCTCATTCTACATTCCTCACAGCAGCTGGGCCTCATTCTACATTCCTCACTGCAGCTGGGCCTCATTCTACATTCCTCACTGCAGCTGGGCCTCATTCTACATTCCTCACTGCAGCTGGGCCTCATTCTACATTCCTCACTGCAGCTGGGCCTCATTCTACATTCCTCACTGCAGCTGGGCCTCATTCTACATTCCTCACTGCAGCTGGGCCTCATTCTACATTCCTCACTGCAGCTGGGCCTCATCTTTTTTAAAAAATGTTTTTTTGTTCATTTTATTAAGTTCAATGTGTGTATATATATATATATATATATATATATATATATATATATATATATATATATATAATATATATATATATATATATATATATATATATATATATATTTATATAACCTTTTTTAACGTAATTTATAACAGGTTGTTTGAACTAGTATTGCGTGGTTGGCTCAGGTTGTTTGAACTAGTATTGCGTGGTTGGCTCAGGTTGTTGGAACTAGTATTGCGTGGTTGGCTCAGGTTGTTTGAATTAGTATTGCGTGGTTGACTCAGGCTGTTTGAATTAGTATTGCGTGGTTGGCTCAGTTTGTTTGAATTAGTATTGCGTGGTTGACTCAGGTTGTTTGAACTAGTATTGCGTGGTTGGCTCAGGTTGTTTGAACTAGTATTGCGTGGTTGGCTCAGGTTGTTTGAATTAGTATTGCTTGGTTGGCTCAGGTTGTTTGAATTAGTATTGCGTGGTTGACTCAGGTTGTAGAAACATGAAGTTGAATCTCAGCGATGTTTGTTTAAGTTCACCCGGGGTCTGCTGAACTACCTGAAACCCGCTTCCAAAATGGAATCAGACCATCATTCCATTTGTCTATTTGCTCAATGCTATTTATAATCGCATTCTCTTTTTTTCATGTCCTTACTTTCTTACCATTGGGTTTTCTCCGTGCGTGAATGAGTAACGCGTTAATTCAGCCAAAAATCACAATTGATGCTAAAACTTGCTTTAAGATTAACAGAGATACTGAATCAAGAAATAAGTGGTTTTTTTTTAAATTTAATTTACAGGTTTAGCCTCTCGTCTCGTGTTTCATGTCTCGTCTGCTTTGATACGTGTGTCTTATTTGGTTCCATTCATCCTCTAATATCATCTCGGTTTTTTTTTCTCTAGTTCCATGGTTCCATGGTTCCTGTCTGCCATTCATTTCCCTGGTCTACTCCACTCCGCACTTTTCTCTAGTTTCTCCTCTTGTTCTCCACCCTCCCTACCCTGAACTCCCCCCCCCCAACTCACTCAATGTGTTATGAACATAGTTAATTCGACTCCCAAACACACACGCGGTGTCCCGCTCCCCTTCAAGTGGCCTTTACCCCCACCCCACCCCTCTATCTGCCTGCTTTGACCTTATCCTCGGGAAGGTACCCCGGAAGTGGAAATTGTGACCACGTGGGTTCTTGGCGGTGTTAACTCTGTCTACGAAGTCGGCCATATGCACAAAATGTCAATGACAAAATCTTGGCTTCTGTTGGGGTCTATAAGTCAAGGGGGGGGGGAGTGTGTGTGAGGTGGGGGTGTGTGTACTGTTGTTCAGTGGGGGGGGGGTAGAGGGAGTGGTAGACCCTCCGTGATGAGAGTTTGGATGCCGTAGACCAGGCCCCAGATAGAGTAGAACAGTGCTACTCAAAGTGGTGGTCCGCGGACCGGTGCCGGTCAGTGGGCCATCCGCCGCCGGTCTGCAGAAGTTATCAAGAAAGGACATAAAAATATAATTATAATCCGCCACTTTGCAACCATTGATACTATCCCTATAGAGTGTCAATTTTTAGGCTCTAAGCGCATAAAATGAAACAAATAAAATTAAATTAATTAAATTTCGCCACGTCAGTACAGGTAAAATAGTGCACCGGTCCTTTGGGCAAAGGAAAAAATTCCCGACGGTCCGCAATACTAAAAGGTTTGAGAAGCACTGTAGCAGAGTGATGCAAACAAGTCAAACTTCTGGGCTGGTGTCTGAATCATAGGTTCTAAAACTTGTGGAAGGGGGGGGGGAATGCCCTGTTAAATTGATAAATAAAAAAATTCGCATACCCGAATTTTTGTTTTTATAAATGTTACTATAGTTAGGAAAATTATCTTATTTTTTGTCTTTGTTAACATGAAAAGAGACCACGCGTTTCATTACAGTGGTTCCAGAGAAAAATATTTGAGAATCGCTTGTCTTAACGATGCCGAGTGTGAAGATTGATGTATGTTAGAGGAAACATTGGGAGAGCCGCAGTTAAATTTGGCTGAAGAATTGTGAGATTTACAACAACCTAGCAGCCCCGCTATAATTATGACGTAATTGTTCCGTAAAGGAATCTGAGTTTTGAGCCAAAATTTTCAAAAGACTTATGACGTAAGGCAGACCGGCAATTTATTTGACTTGTTTACATATGGTTGCATAGGCCTTATATCAAGATGCTTTCAAGCTTTTGTAATTATGAGTACTATTATTATTATGAATTAATTATTATCCTTTCTTTATTACCATTATTATCATTAATAGTCTTAAAATTATGAATATGTAAACTCTCAAATAAAACAAAGTTATATATTTAAAAAAAATAATAAATTAATTGGAATCCAAGCGCTTCAGAAAACTTGCTATGGGATGCAATGCCCTCGTTCTCTGTTCGAATTTTTTTCTGTTCATCCGAGCACCTACTTTTCAGTTGTGGTTCTTAGCACCAAATGCTGGGTAACAAGCAACGAGCCAATCAAAATGGAAGACAGCTAATCTGAAAGGTCAACTTCCCATGACCTGATCTTAATTGGAATGTCTCTAACGGCAACGGCCATAACTACATTCAGTAGCGCGGGGGGGGGGAGTGGTTGGGGGGGGGGATGAGGTCGGAGGTGTACCTCGGTCCGCTGCTCATTTGAGTTTGCGCCGCCTTTGATCTATGTATTGTCTTCGCGTCTCAGAACAAGATTTTTGTTTCCCTTTCTTTAACCCCCCCCCCTCCTCCACCCTCCGAGCCAAGTTTGTATTTTTAGACAATATATAAATAATAGCGATGTACTGGTACCGAGATTATTACAATCATTCAGTAATGACGTCATTGAATTTATGACGAGAAGACACTAAACTAAACTTAACGGAGTTCTGTCGATATACGACTTGGATGATTAGACCATTTGGTGATTTAGTGGCTAGAAAATGTGTCCATTGTGAAAAATGTGTGAGATTGTGTTGAGGGGAGCGACAATGTTGGAATGATGTTGAAATATTTCAGGTGGAACTGAGGTCTTCATTTTTTGGATTATTTTTTTTTAAAACACAACTAGAGTGGAGAGTGGACAACAGTGACCAGACCTTTGAGGTTTAATCAAAGATAGCTGACGACTGACAGTTGACCAAAAAGATTTGACCATATAGGAAGATGACCGCTGATATTTGACCAAAGAGAACTGGCCACTGAGAGTTGACCATAGAGAGCTAACCTCAGAGCATTTATCCCCGACATTTGGACATATATTGCTGACCACTGGGGATTAATCATAGCTGGATGACATCTTGAAGGTGACCATCTTGATTGCTAATAACGGGTCTCTGCTACAAATCGAAGATTTCAAAATACTGACATAACCCGTGCATAACTGATGACCTCATTGGTCGGACTGAAAACTGTAAATCGAAATAAGAAAAACAACCCCGACTGGTCAGTCACTTAACGTGTCCGCGCCTTAAGACCCCTTGTTGGTCAGACCCCTGCCTGTCAGCGATATCAAATAAATAGAAAAGAAAGCTTGGACCACGAGACCCTGGTGGGTAGATGTGTGATTGTGGAATGATCTTTAGCCTGCTAGGCTGGTGTAGATGTGTGATTGTGGAATGATCTTTAGTCTGGTAGGCTGGTGTATATGTGTTATTGTAGCATAATCTTTAGTCTGGTAGGCTGGTGTAGATGTGTGATTGTGGAATGATCTTTAGCCTGCTAGGCTGGTGTAGATGTGTGATTGTGGAATGATCTTTAGCCTGCTAGGCTGGTGTAGATGTGTGATTGTGGAATGATCTTTAGTCTGGTAGGCTGGTGTAGATGTGTGATTGTGGAATGATCTTTAGTATTATTTAGTCTGCTAGGCTGGTGTTTTATATACATTTTTTGTTAAGGACGGGGGCGGGTTTTTGTTTTGTTGGGGCAGGATGGGGTTGTGTGAAGAGAAATGGGAAGGGGAGGGGTGCGTAGGTCCGATGGGAGTGAGTCGTACAGTTGGGGGAATATGTATCCAAATAAAACGGTAGGGGGGAGGTGAGATGTCCGAGGAACGGAGGGTGAAGATCAGCGGACGGTATCTATGGCAGAGCTCCTCAAGCTTGGATTAAGAAAGGTGGCGATAATTACATGCCGTGGTCCTGCTCGTGCATACAGGGGAGGCTACTGGTGAGTGTTGCAGTGTTTAAAAAAAAACTAGGATTTACTGACGTGTGCTGGGAACAAGTGAGCAGACGGTCACTCTGACACCAATCTGTAAGTAAAGTAATTTTAAACTTTTAACGGTTATATTATTTACCCCGAGTGCAGAATAATATTAACCCTGTACATGTCCGCCCTTGTCTCATCCTCGTAGATTAGACTTGAAATGTAGAACTCGTTCTGGACTCGAGTTCATTCATTACCTTCAAGTTTATTTATTGTCTTAGATGAAGCTTAGTTATCACGTGTTTTCATTACTTTCACTCCACTATGACTTAATGAAAATCCCAACAATTTAGCATTTATAGAACACATACCACTTGACTTAATCTTTTGTCTAGCTAAGCCAGGTCTTTGTGCATTCGAAGCCATTAAGGAACAAGTCAGAAACACGTTAGTACCAAAGTGCCAATGGTAGCATCGAGGCAAAGTGAATATACGGATATGGCTGAGTTGGAATCACGTTAGAGCCAAGCTATATTGAAGCTAGAGTCAAGATAGAGTGAAGCCAGAGCCAAGATATCGTGAAACTGGAGCCAATCTAGAGTAAAGCTAGAGCCAAGCCAGGGTGAAGCTGCAGCCATTCTAGAGTAACGCTAGAGTAAAACGAGAGCCAATCTATGGTAGAGCTAGAGAACGGCTAGAGTTAGAGTAAAGCTTGACTAAGGCCAGAGAAAAGCTAGAGAAAAGCTAGAGGTATGATTGAGCTAAGCCCGGCTATACTCCGCTGGTCTACAAACGTGTGAAAGAGCAAAAGCAGCGCACTGTAGATTTGGCTCCTTTCGGAACAGTCCGTTAGGGGGTGACCAAGAAAACCGCGGTCTGTCTCTCACGGCCGACACTAGCATGTACATGCACGCGGACTGACATAAAGACATTTATTGCTTGCGGGGGTGTGGAGAGGTCATCTCCAGGTCAACCCCTTCAAAAATTTTCGTTCCTCCCCATATCTCGATTAAAGATCTCGTTGCATTCCCGCCTGCTCGTTGAAAATTCATTGGCCCAAGTAACGAGCTTCCATTACAAGCGTCGAGTGAAAATATGTTTGAAAAGCTCGGCTAATTAAAACGTGATGCGATTTCCTTTAATGGAAAGAATCTGCTTGTTGCGTGAGTGTAAGGAGATTGTGAGTGGAGAGATAAGGTCCAACTTGGGCTGACTCGACGATGAAAGTCGGGGAAATATTTAGCTAATTATGATTATCTAAGTAATAGAGAGAGAGAAAGAGGGGGGGGGGATCAGTAAATGGAGAGGGCAGAAATAGGAAGGCGTTAAAAGTGTTTTTAATATGTACTCGTGAGATGCGTTTGTGTTACGGCTTACGTCACAGACCAGCGGGGAGCATTCTTGTAAATACGTTGAACACGTCTTGAAACAATATGGAACCATCGCGGGGAGATATGAACATGTCTTGAAACAATATGGAACCATCGCGGGGAGATATGAACATGTCTTGAAACAATATGGAACCATCGTGGGGAGATATGAACAAGTCTTGGGAATAATATGGAACCATCGTGGGGAGATATGAACATGTCTTGGGAATAATATGGAACCATCGTGGGGAGATATGAACATGTCTTGGGAATAATATGGAACCATCGTGGGGAGATATGAACATGTCTTGGGAATAATATGGAACCATCGTGGGGGGATATGAACAAGTCTTGGGAATAATATGGAACCATCGTGGGGAGATATGAACATGTCTTGGCAATAATATGGAACCATCGTGGGGAGATATGAACATGTCTTGGAAATAATATGGAACCATCGTGGGGAGATATGAACATGTCTTGAAACAATATGGAACCATCGTGGGGAGATATGAACATGTCTTGGGAATAATATGGAACCATCGTGGGGAGATATCAACATGTCTTGGGAATAATATGGAACCATCGTGGGGAGATATGAACATGTCTTGGAAATAATATGGAACCATCGTGGGGAGATATGAACATGTCTTGAAACAATATGGAACCATCGTGGGGAGATATGAACATGTCTTGGGAATAATATGGAACCATCGTGGGGAGATATGAACATGTCTTGGGAATAATATGGAACCATCGCGGGGAGATATGAACATGTCTTGGGAATAATATGGAACCATCGTGGGGAGATATGAACATGTCTTGGGAATAATATGGAACCATCGCGGGGAGATATGAACATGTCTTGGGAATAATATGTAACCATCGTGGGGAGATATCAACATGTCTTGGGAATAATATGGAACCATCGTGGGGGAGATATCAACATGTCTTGGGAATAATATGGAACCATCGTGGGGAGATATCAACATGTCTTGGGAATAATATGGAACCATCGCGGGGAGATATGAACATGTCTTGGGAATAATATGTAACCATCGTGGGGAGATATGAACATGTCTTGGGAATAATATGGAACCATCGTGGGGAGATATCAACATGTCTTGGGAATAATATGGAACCATCGTGGGGAGATATCAACATGTCTTGGGAATAATATGGAACCATCGTGGGGAGATATCAACATGTCTTGGGAATAATATGGAACCATCGTGGGGAGATATCAACATGTCTTGGGAATAATATGGAACCATCGTGGGGAGATATGAACAAGTCTTGGGAATAATATGGAACCATCGTGGGGAGATATGAACATGATGTCTTGGGAATAATATTGCACCGCCGTGGAACAAGATGACACTGACATAGGAACACATTTTTTTAAAAATTTTATTTCACGTGAAACATTCAAGGATAAACAAGTGCATTCGCTGAGCTATGTGCTTTTGTTCTGAAAATTATAAAACTAAAAACTGAGCAGTTTTAAGCACCGAAAGAAAAACTAATCAGAAGTCATAACTCGCACCACACCATCTCTCTCCTTATTGTAATAAAGACCTCACACCTAGAGTAGGAGAAATTAAGAAATGATCTGCCTCACTCACTGTGACCTATGACCTTTGACATTATTGGGGGGGGTCCTGGATTTAGGAATTATTTTTTCTTGGGTACTGCAGGTTTTAAAAGTAAATCATTTTATGGTTTTTGTCATGTTAATATTGTCATTGACGTCATTTGGTTTCATAATATGAGACGGAGTGAAAATGTCTTCTTCTGTACATGCAGGTAATGTGCTGATGTGCTCTTGTCACGTGCGTGTATGTCTGTGTGTGTTTGATGTCATGTTCACGTGACAAAGTCAATGTGATTACGTGTGTGGCTCCATGTTTTATAGCTTATCCATTTCCAGCTATGTTGTCGCCTATGTCTATGTAATATATATCCAACTTTCCTCTGTAAAGCAGACGAGACAGAATCCTCTTTAAATAGTCGATCTGAGCGGAACGACTAGAATCACATGCCTCTGTCGTCTCAGCGTGAAACCAAACTACTTCAACAAACACTTACAGCAGACTTGGTGCAATTTAACTCTGCCATTTCTATTTATCTGACAGCCTCGCATAGTACACGTAGTTCTTACTTTACGATCCTGCCCTACCCCGCCACTCCCCCCTCCCCACATCTCAGATCACCCCGACCCTCTCGGATCACCTCTTCGGGCGCCCCTCTTCCCCCCCCCCACACACACACCAGCCCACCGAAACCTTGTGATGAATTTGGCCGGTCTATGACTTATTACTAGAATAAACCTCATAATTCCAACCAGGTAACTCTGCTAGCCGAGATGACATTTCAAGGAAAAGAGTTCCTTCCCTTTCTTACGCACACCTCACTAATAACTCCCTGTTGTTGGGCGCGTTGTGCTGGGGAAGGGGTGGGTGGAGGTGCAGGGAGCGTCTTAACTTATCGTGATGTTCTGGTGATGTTCTCGTGATGTTTTCGTGATGTTGTTGTGATGTTCTCGTGAAGTTCTTGTGATGTTCTCGTGATGTTCTCGTGATGTTCTCGTGATGTTCTCGTGATGTTCTTGTGATGTTCTTGTGATAGCTTGGTTTGGTCATCTGTTGTCTGTCCTTCTTATGGGGGTTACCCAATGCCCCAATCCCCTCCCCCCCACATTATCTGTTACATATGATATTTATCAGGACGTATGATATTTATCAGGACGTATGATATTTATCAGGACGTATGATATTTATCAGGACGTATGATATTTATCAGGACGCATGATATTTATCAGGTACATAGAATAGCTATCATAGGATACTTATCTGGTAAATATAGCAGTATTCTTGACGTATAATAGGTATCTGTTATATATCATAGATATCTGGACATATGATATTTATCGTGAATATGAGATATAGTTATCTGCATGGTACGTAGGATAGTTATATGGTACATAGGAAAGTTATATGGTACATAGGAAAGTTATATGTTACATAGGAAAGTTATATGGTACATAGGAAAGTTATATGGTACATAGTAAAGTTATATGGTACATAGGAAAGTTATATGGTACATAGGAAAGTTATATGGTACACAGAAAAGTTATATGGTACATAGGAAAGTTATATGGTACACAGGAAAGTTATATGGTACATAGTAAAGTTATATGGTACATAGTAAAGTTATATGGTACATAGGAAATTTATCTGTTACATAGTAAAGTTATATGGTACACAGGAAAGTTATATGGTACATAGGAAAGTTATATGGTACATAGGAAATTTATCTGTTACATAGTAAAGTTATATGGTACATAGGAAAGTTATATGGTACATAGGAAAGTTATATGGTACATAGGAAAGTTATATGGTACACAGGAAAGTTATATGGTACATAGTAAAGTTATATGGTACACAGGAAAGTTATATAGTACATAGGAAAGTTATATGGTACATATGAAAGTTATATGGTACATAGGAAAGTTATATGGTACACAGGAAAGTTATATGGTACATAGGAAATTTATCTGTTACATAGTAAAGTTATATGGTACATAGGAAAGTTATATGGTACATAGGAAAGTTATATGGTACATAGGAAAGTTATATGGTACATAGGAAAGTTATATGGTACATAGGAAAGTTATATGGTACATAGGAAAGTTATATGGTACACAGGAAAGTTATATGGTACATAGGAAAGTTATATGGTACATAGGAAAGTTATATGGTACATAGCAAAGTTATATGGTACACAGGAAAGTTATTTGGTACATAGGAAAGTTATATGGTACATAGGAAAGTTATATGCTACATAGGAAAGTTATATGGTACACGGGAAATTTATCTGTTACATAGGAAAGTTATATGGTACTCAGGAAAGTTATATGGTACATAGGAAAGTTATATGGTACACGGGAAAGTTATATGGTACATAGGAAAGTTATATGGTACAGAGGAAAGTTATATGGTACATAGGAAAGTTATATGGTACATAGGAAAGTTATATGGTACATAGGAAAGTTATATGGTACATAGGAAAGTTATATGGTACACAGGAAAGTTATATGGTACATAGGAAATTTATATGGTACACAGGAAAGTTATGTTACATAGGAAAGTTATATGGTACACGGGAAATTTATCTGTTACATAGGAAAGTTATATGGTACACGGGAAATTTATCTGTTACATAGGAAAGTTATAAGGTACATAGGAAAGTTATATGGTACATAGGATAGTTATATGGTACACAGGAAAGTTATATGGTACACAGGAAAGTTATATGGTACATAGGAAAGTTATATGGTACATAGGAAAGTTATATGGTACACAGGAAAGTTATATGGTACTCAGGAAAGTTATATGGTACATAGGAAAGTTATATGGTACACAGGAAAGTTATATGGTACATAGGAAAGTTATATGGTACTCAGGAAAGTTATATGGTACATAGGAAAGTTATATGGTACACAGGAAAGTTATATGGTACATAGGAAAGTTATATGGTACAGAGGAAAGTTATATGGTACACAGGAAAGTTATATGGTACACAGGAAAGTTATATGGTTATATGATACATTCAATGAAATGACAGATATGATAACAATGTGGTTAGTTTCAATTACATCACAAGTGAGATGCTAACAGTTTTCTATTTACACTTTTTCGGGGTGTACTTTGTGTACTTTACCCTCTCGAGACATACGTTTCTTGATTCGAATAAATTATGTATTTATTTTTTAAATTCTTCTTTAAAGATTTTCACCGCCTACAAACCAATGTAATAACTAGTTTTTAAAATTAGGGAAATAAAATAATTCATGTTAATTTATACCATCAATTAAGCTTAAATTACAACATTTCTTTTTTTTTCTTTTCTAAAGGAGTAGAAAGTTATTTCGGGGTATTTGACAATGTATCATTTTTGACAAGGTTTAATTAGATGTAAACTACTCGTGAAATTAATGGATTTCCCCCCTCACCACCTCCTCGGGCGCGTCGTGCTGATCTCGTCAAGTAAACAAACACCACTTAGCCGCAAATTTATCTGGGAAATAATGAAAGTTGCCATTTATCTTTCTCAATTAGTCGTGATTAACCGACAGCAGACGATTCATGACCGCATCAATGCTGCGGTAAGGGATTGGTTTACGTTGTTTTATATCTCGTGTCGGGGTGGATGGAGTTGGTGGAGAAGACGAGGCGAGAGGGAGGGTTCGCGTTAAGGAGCAGTGGGCAGTTAAGCGTTAATTCGCGGGAAAAAAACTATTAAAAAATGTACAGGTTATCGTAAACATTTCATTGTTATGATATACCGAAATGTTCCTTCCCTGATTACAAAACAACATTTCTAAGCATGTGTCCCGTGATTTTTTAAAAACCTCATTACCTAATTGTTGCTTAACATAATTACCTAACATCGTTACAAGGTTTTATCGGAGCAGTCTCGTAACTGTCTTTTCAAAATCGAATTTGAGAGGGGGGAAAAAGGCTCGAGTCGATTTTACACGTTATAAAAATAGGGATGCACCGGATTTCGGCTCCAGCTCCGGCCATTTTTAAAATCCGGTTCACTTCATAAATCCGGCCAAATCCGGCTCCGTCCTGATTTCGAAAATTTGAATCCGGTACTGCCCTAATAAAAAGGCCGTGAAGACTTAAAGGTGTAATGAGTCAAAAGTTCCTTGACTGCAGACATTTCAGAAAGAGGAAAAAAGATAGAAGTCTAAAAATAAAAACCTAAAACTTCTTCAGTTTTTCTTTTAGTACTCCTCAAAACTCCGAGGTAATAGAAGAGATCACAAATGATAATTATGTTCCAGTTACAACATTGTGATCCTGTGATTTGACAAAACTTTAAATTACTTTACTCGCGAATACGGTAGACGATTTATTGTCGTACTCTCGAAATAAAGAGGTATTACTGTACTCTCCTGTAGACGAGCTGTACACTCGAATGGACGAGTTATTAGTGTACTTTTGAATGGACGGGGTATTACTGTACTCAAACATTAACGGGGTATTGCTGTACTATAGAAAGGACAAGGTATTATGTACTCTAAAATTAACGAGTCATTACTGAACTCTAAAATTGACGAGATATTACTGTACTCTAAAATTAACGAGGTATTACTGTACACTAAATTAACGAGGTATTACTGTACTCTAAAATTAACGAGGTATTACTGTACTCTAAAAATTAACGAGTCATTACTGTACTCTAAAATTAACGAGGTATTACTGTACTCTCGAACGTCTGCGCCACAACCAACAAACTGCATTTATGTAAAATACCAGCACGGCGGCCTGATTCATTCGCGCATGCGTGGCGCTGACCACCGAAGCGATTTAATTGGTCGACGCTAATCAACGTCTGCAGGCCGGAAGTAAACAGCACGCGGCTAAGTCTTAAGTCGTCCCAGATAATTGAACTAAGCTCTGTCGCCAGAGAGCGTGGTGGAGATTTACATTAAACACTTTCTTCACTGATTAGTCTGCTCTTCCCTGGTTGGTTAGCGACATTTTACACATACTTTTTTTTAAAGCCGATGGCTTATGGCATTTTATTTCTTCTTTTAAATTAAAATTTAATTAATTTTTTAAAGGATAATAAGCATTTCTCTATGCAAGATGTAACAGAAAAGTTAATGCTAAATTGTTGTCATTTAATAAATACAAAACACGTCAACAATAAACACGCTTCGGCTAAAAGACTTCTTTCACCGATGCGAGTTACTTAGAATTGAGTCTATTACAAGACAAGATTAGACAAAAGGTGAAAGGCATTGAAAAATAGAAAGAAAAAAAGAAAAAATAAAATAAAAAAATCTGTACGTAAATTTCTTTTATAAAATCCGAAACTGAAATTCATTTAAGTTTTTTAATGTAAAAATAAATTCTATAATATTTATAGTAGTGATACGGGGACATACTGCAACCATTAAAAAAATATCTATTTTTTTTTAGGAAACTCTGAACTATGGATGTATATATGTTACTGTTGGTACTGATTTTAACCCCAAAAAATCGATTAATAAGGGGAAAATAATAATCGATTAATCGATTAATTTCGATTAATCATATTTTAACGCATATATAGATTCCATTAAGTTGCGATTGATTATTTAGAGAAATTGGTTAAGTCGCGATAATTACATGGCTCCCAAATTTTGTGAAGTAACACAGCTAATTCGTTCTGCTATGCAAGAAATAAGGAAGAAAATCCTTTTTTTTAAAATATATATATGCACGTCTAAATAAATAATAATAATACGAGGGAAAAGAATGTAAGTTATAAAAAAAATATAAATTATTAATATATTGGAAAAAATGATAGAAATATTTTCTTTAATTTTAATGGAATTTTAATCGATCAAGTTAATTTTAATCGATTAAAATTTTTAACGATTAATAGATTAATTAATCGTTCATTTCCGCAGCCCTAAATATATATATATATATATATATATATATATATATATATATACTTTTTTAATTCATTATTATGCTTGAAATGCGATCCAAGCAAATGTCAATCCTAGTTATAATTTGAAGTATTTTCGTATATTTTTATAATTAATTACAGTCAAACCTCTCATAACGAGATTAATTCGTTCCAGAGTCTTACTCGTTAAGCGAAACAGTCGTTATACGAAACAATTTTTCCCATACTAATCAATGCAAAATGTGATAATATGTTGAAAAATAAACTCATTTTTCAAAAATGTTACTGACATTAATTCAAATAGAATTACTTATGAATTGTTAAAGAGTGAAACAACTAGAATACAATTTAGATTTGAAACAAAAAACGTTAACAAAAATATGAATTTATGACAAATTCCTTTTTAATTACAAAACTGTTAAAGACATTTGTTTTTGCCGACGCTTCAAAATTTGACGAAAATGTGTCGTAACCGTTTCGTAGACATTCTTGACACTCTATTTGGAGCATCCATCTCCTTGTTTTCAAGAATAGTGCAGATCATTTATGTTGGCCGATTGTAGTTGCGCGCTAGATTAACCACCTTGTTCTCGCTTTTCAATGTTTTTTCGTTTTATTTCAACAGTTATATATTTTCTCTCTCTCATGATTGTCTTCTTGTGTTTTTTTTTCGAAGACATTTTAGCACAGGTTATTACACTTTGCACATAAATAAATTACGAATACTGTCTGAATACAAGATCTGTAAAAACGGTTGATCACACACGAAAACAATACGCTACAAGACCGAGAGCTTAGCACAGAATAATACATCAGGGCGGAAGTGCCGACTCACAAATGAATTTCCAGGAAAAAAGGACTTTCCCTTTCTGCGTCAATCGTTTTGCGAGTCTTCGCTTGTTAAGGGAGCAACTTTTTCAAAAAAAAATTGCTCTTTATGCGAAAATCTCATTATGAGAGGTGCTCGTTATGAGAGGTTTGACTGTAATATTATTAAAAACAGTATTATAGTATATTTTAATATGTGTGTGTTGTTGTGACAGAGCAAAGATAATCTCAAATTATTAACGCATTAACCCCAGGTTGCTGTAAGTAGGCTGTTCCCATGTCCCTGAACTCTCTAACCAAATATATCCATACACTATCCCCTAATATCTGAACATTATCCCGAGTCTATCCCCCGATATCCCAATCCTGTTCCCCGATAGCCGACACTACCCCCCCCCCGATATCCCTATCCCATCCCTCGATATCCGACAATATCCCTAAATATCCGGACATTACCCCGATAATCCTATCCTATTCTCAGATACCACACCCTATCCCCCGATATCCGACACTACCTACCAATATCTGGACATTATCATGATATCCCGATCCTATCACTCGATATCCTGGTCCTATCTCCCGATATCCCGATCCTATCTGCCGATATCCCAATTCTATCCCTCGATATCCAAATCCTACCCCCCCCCCGCTATCCCGATCCTATCCGCGATATCCCGATCCTATCCTCCGATATCCGGAATATGATCACGGTGCTTCAACCCCTCGTGCTCGCATTCTTCCACAATTATCACGGCTATAAATAGATGCAGTTCATTTGCTTGATCAGACCCCCCACCACCCACCTTTCAACTGGTTTCCATGAAATTTGTTTCTTCCCTTCCTGTCCTTTCCTCTTCATTACTTTCAATTATCAATTGTTTGTTTTACAGTGCAAGGCTTTGGGAAAGAAATTTAAAATGAGAATTTTTTTAATGAAGTCCCTTAATTTTGAAATAAGACCATGGTCACATTTCGTTCATGTGCTTGGAACACAGATACACATATAATGAGACAATGGTCACATTTCGTTCATGTATTTGAAAGAGATACCAATATATTGAGACCATGGTCACGTTTTGTTCATGTGCTTGGAACACACATACACATATAATGAGACCATGGTCACATTTCGTTCATGTGCTTGGAACACAGATACACATATATTGAGTTTTATACATGTACAGCTCGCCTCATTTCTTCAATTAGTCTTTGTAGTTTTAAGAGCTAATATTACAAAGAACAAAAGAAAAGAAAAAAAGATATATTTATTCAGATTTTCTTTCTACCCTTGGTGTACACCATTCCGTACACCAAGATAGACTTTACTTACACAATGGCGCTATGTGTGGATTCACCGCGAAACAAAAGTACAGCGCTATTACATTTTTGAAAGACAACCACCCGGCAAGCCTCTTTAGCTGTGATTAAATCGCATCAGTTTCTCTTGGTTCATCTAGAGCCTATGACGTAATTAGGTGCACGCCGGGAAAAGACGGACGGAAGGGTTGTGTGTGTGTGTGGGGGGGGGGTTAAGTTCGTAAGTGAAATTGTCTGCTCTCCCCCTTTGGGTGGCAGCGGTGAGCTATTATTTTATTCCAGGTGTCGCACTCGTATCACCCCCCTCGGGTTGCGTGGGGTTGGCAGACAGCTTAATTAGCTGTATACACAGAGGCGAAACAAATGGTGTGCGCGGGTCAGCATCAAACTGAGGGGGGGGAGGGGGTGATGAAGGAGACTGGCCACACACGTTGTTGTAATTAATGACGTGGTCCTTCAGGGGCGGGTAGGGAGTAGGGACTGGTCAAGTTATGGGAGGGTATTCTTTAAATAAGGGGGTGATGGGAACGAACATTTGGAATAAAATTGAATATTACACATCATCAAATATGAGAGGAATCCATCTATTATGGCAGGCGTTCATCAATTATTGTAGCCGTATATCAAATTTTGGGAGGTTGTATATAAAATATGGGAGATTAGATATATAAAATAATGAACGCATATATGAAATATAGGATTTTATTAAACACACATGTGAAGTATATATCAAACGTGGGATCCTTCAAAACAACTATGCGAGGTGTATATTGTATATTGTATATTGTATATTGAATATAACGAATTTGGTGAAGGCGGTTGTAACAAAAGAAAACAAAAAACTTTGTCTCATTAAATCAGGCCTGCCAACCCTCCCGATTTTTTCGGGATTATACGGATTTTTTACCCATGCTTACGAAATCCCGATAAGACCCTTAATCTCCCGATTTTCCGGAAAAAAAAATTCACCATGAAAAATCCGAATGCGAAAAAATTATAAAAAGAAAAAGCTAATACTAATAATGGCGGTGATGTATTTCGAAAATGAAAATGCCACTTCCTAGGTTTTTTCCTGTACTTCCGTTATCCAAGCGAACCGCGATATCTAACTATTTCTTCGTTGGCCATCCGATCGTACATTATTCCTTTTACCAGCCTAATAAAAATTTAAAACAATTCAGCTGTTCTGTGACTTTAAAAAAAAATGGATAGGCCTACATTTGTAAGGAATGCTGCTAAAAACGGTTTTCCAGTGACTGAGCTTCAGAGTGTTTGTACTAGTACTAAGACTAGTCTAACTAAACAAATAAAGAAAAGACGTCATTGGCGGATGTCATTGGGACATTCGTTTTCGAAACAGTATCAGTATTTGGAAAAACACTCGCCTGTGGCCGTGGCGAAACATTTGCAATCTGTGCCAGACCTAATTATCTTTTGAAAGTGGTGGGTTCAATAACAATAAAAAATAGTTTAATGCAAAAATTACAACTGCTGATTTAGTAAATTAAATTCATTAAAAGTAGTGAATCTACATCTGTTAACAATTACTTTGTTATTATTGTTGAAGGAATATGAATAGGAAATTCAGATATGAGATGGAAAGTTTATTTACCATCCTACTTTTTGGAAGAAATAAAGATTTTTCTAATACCTATCTTTTTAATGCCAGATTCAAAGAAATGTTTCCAGATAAATTACAATGAAACAAGAGCAATCATTAATTCGGTTAATTCAGATGAATGATAGTCATGATACTCTTTCTAAAGTTTCTAACTAAAAACTAATATTTATCTAAAAGCAAAGCTAACTTCAATTGTGAAAAGAACTGTTCAAGTTCAAAAAGGCCACTAGGGAAATGCTGGAAAGCTGAACTCTATGCAGCCTCTGTTCATATGTGAAAAACATGGTTATTCTCTCGTGTATCTGAATGCAATGTAAACATTTCCTGTATTCTGTGGTGTTCTGTAGACACTTAAATTAAAAGATAATGGATTTAACTTATTACTTTATATTTATTTAGTATGTAGTTCTTAAACCAGCGCCCTGGGGTGCCGCATCGCCGTGCGTGGACCCCTCTACAGATTTTTTTTCTTGGCAGGTTGGCAGGCCTGTTAAATGTAAATGGTAGTGATCAGAATGACCATATTTTATGACTAAATGAAAATCGATAACATTGGGTCAATGCATTCCTGATGTTTGTCTAGAAGGTGACCATTGTGAAGCCTGGTCACAACTGGCTTGAGGTCACTTAACATTGTGATGTCCAGTGTCCTGTCAAAACAAGGCCAAGTGTCGTCGGCCGTGATTCCCCGGAAGTGAAGTCATGAAAGTGATGATCCACCAATCCAATCATCCAACTGCTTTCCAAAACTATTCACATCGTCTTGAAACTAATCGTGTCGGCAAATATCCTCAGGTTAGCAGACTGACCAGAGCCATGACTTTGTTTCATCATTGAAACACGTAAGTCAATCTTGCCCCTGTTTAAGCTTGTTTCTTTAGTGGGGTTTTTAAACCAATCACTAATTTAAACACCCAAACAAACAATAAATACGCTATAAATGTTATTAAAGATTAGCGCAATTTGTCCTATTAGATGCAGTAAAAAAAGAACTTCAGCATTTCTTCTGTTTTGAAGTTGAAGGCGAGATTAGAGCATGTCCGAATGAAGAGGAATTGTAAAGCTGTTCTCTTTCTTATGTACATTCGTGCCAGGTTTTCAACTAATCAAAGCCAAACGAATTGTTTAGTGGTTTTTTTTTGTTTCTATTTCTTTCTTTCTAGCGGATATTTATTTGTTCTTAAATTCGTGTTCATTTTGTTTGGGAAGACAATTATTTCTTTAATGGCTCTCAAATTACCAGCTTCTTCGAGAAAAGTAAAAAGAAAATTTCAATCAAAGAGTGGCTGCTGCTTAGACAGAATTGGGGGTGGTGGTGGGCAGACAACTATTTTTGAGTAATCTCCCCTTGGTTTTCGTCTCCCAAGCCACTAACAATGTTTGTTATGGTACCTGATGAGAGATTACCGCCATATTGGAATGACGTCATTCGGCTTAAAGGTCAATAAAAAACATGCTTTCATACAGCGGAACAACCTAACAAAATGTTGTTTTTAATTATTTTTACAGCAAAAAAATCTTTTTGTAATATAGTTTTTTTAAGAAGTTTATTTTTGTTTTTAAAAAAAAACTTTTAAAATCTTGACTCTATAGACGTCAGCCAGGCATTTCTCGTTATGTCTGTAAATAGGTTTTGATGGTTACGACCCAGACAGACATTGTCTTTAATACCAGCCAGCCAGACTTAATCTGTGATTTTAGTAATGTCCCTTTTTTTAATTAAACAAAATGGTTTAATTTTTATTTAAACATTTTAAAATTTAAAAAAACAACCTTTACTGTAAAAGCTTTAAGGACGTTAAGGTATGCCGACTTATTTAATATGTTGTCAAAGACTTTTGAATGCTTTGAGGAAAACTGATGAAGCAAGTGTTAACTATTGAACAAAATTTGGTTAAAAATACATTGTCTAAATTAGCCAAAAATGTTGTTATCGTTTATCGATGTAACTGATATAGAGCGATGAATTACGTATTTGCGTTTTATTCGTCGAATGACCCAAATATTGGTATTGGTATTGCAATACTGGTTTTAAAATTGTATTGGTATTGGTATTGCCAATAAAAATTTTTTAGTATTGTTAACAACCCTGCCTGATTGTCAAGTTTATATCTCTCGGCGTCATTAAACATCAACATGACTGTCAAGTTTATAAACAATTTATTTTAGCGTAATTTTAATTTCTTTGTTATCGTTTTAAGGAATAATTCATTATTTTGATAAATGAAAAATCTTATTTTCCATTAAATGAAGCAATGTGTATATTATATATTATATATATTATATTATATTATATTATATTATATTATATTATATTATATTATATTATATTATATTATATTATATTATATTATATTATATTATATTATATTATATTATATACATATATTAACAACTGAAACTTAGTATTTAGTTTTTCTCAGTGCCTCATGTTTTAATTTTATTTGTGGTGTCCCCGCGTGATAGCTTTTGTTTCAGTTTTTACCGGGGCACCAGATAAAATTTTAATGACAGCCTCACTTTTTATCGAATATTGCTTCCGATCCTAACAAATCGTCTGTAGAAATCCACCCCCACCCCCACTGCCCCGCATTCCTAAAAACAAACCTCATTTCCCTATACGCATCTACGGGAACTGTGCAGATATCGGCACCCTCATAAATTCCTCGGCCACATACGTCCTCCTACACGGGAGCCACGCTGACAGCCCTTTATTTGAGCGCACAGCTCTGCGGGGCATTAAGCCTCTAACCTAACCACTCAAAGACTTGGCTTCCCGAATCCATGCTCGTGACCTTTGACATTTAAACACCTTCAGTTGAAACCTGGGCTCCCTTTTCTTTTCTTTCCTACGTCTTCTATTTTTCATTCTTTCTATTTCTTATTTCTCTTTGTTTATTTCATTGCCATCTCCTTTGTCTTTCTTTCACTTTGAATCTCTGAGCTTATTTCTCCAGATGTCTCTAATGAAAATCTATACTTTTTATTGATTGATTTTTGTTTATGTAAGGGGTGGGTTGTCGGGGTCCTTTTATATACAAATGTGTGGAATGTAATGGATAACTAAATGGTAATGACGCCATGTATTATTTCGTTGTGAGAACCGATTGTGTGCTATTGTTTGAAATTAGAATTAATGCAATATGGTTTAAAGTTAAATTTGGTTTTAAGAGTTTGTTCGCTGCTGTTTATTTTACAAACTCTGCACTAAATCGTGTCGCAGTATTAGCATTGTCGAATCATTAGCGTTGTACTTCATTTCAATCCAGTTACGTTTTATCTTCCAAATTGCGTCTTCTTGTAAAACAAAAGGGGAAGTAAGATAGCAGGGGAAATGACTCGTACTACGTGCAGTTCAAGATCTTATCTTATCTGTTTACAGACGCTCCTTCTATACAGAAGATTATTGCGTCCTACGCTTATCTTAGATTAGAAAGATGCGAAGAAAATCTTTCTAATTGTACTAACCATGTTCTCCGTGTACAAGAGAGCTGAAATCAGTTGTATCGCTAAAGCGATTATACAACTTTTCATGGCGAGTTATCGATCTTTTCTCCATTAAACAATTGAAACAATACATTTAGACACACCCATTATTCTTACACTCCCCTTATATTTCCACACACCCCTTATTTTGACACGCCCCTTATTTGAACACCATCTATTTCGACACGCCACTTATATATATATCCTCACACCCCTTATTTCGACGCATTTCTTATTCTTAGATGCCCATTATTTTGACACGCCCCTTATTTGACACGCCCCTTTTCGTTTTCCAAAACCTTTCTGCCCACCCCCTTACGGCTGCTGGATGTTGGGTGTCCCCCGGTCAGGTAACCTACCCCAGCCCCCCTCCCCCCAAATCATAGACTCACCTTGTTCTATAGGCGCTCACCGGCGCGTGCATAGCAGCTTACCTGTTGGGAGGTGGGTACAAAGGTGTAGGCGAAAAACAAAAATTTCTTACCTGCTAGGTCCAAACGAGAATTCTCTCGTCTGACTGATGGGTGAAAGAAAACAGAAGTCGGGAGGGCAGTTGGTCATTGAGGGGAGCGATGGTTGATGGAAGATAGGTGATGAGGGAGATGGGTGATGAGGGAGATGGGTGATGAGGAATAATGGGTGATGAGGTGAAGGTGGGAGATGGTTGCTTGGTGGGAGATTGTTGATGGCGTGGGGTGGTTGTTAGTGTATATGTGATTGATGGTAGATGCCGTAGTTATGACCGGAGAAGAAGGTTAAGGTGTTATATAACGTTCTGAAGATAAGTTATGTAGTGGGCGGGGGAGGGGGGTAGATATCTGGGTTGAGATGGGGTGGAAGACGGTTGAGATAAGTTGTGTAGTGGGCGGGGTGGGATGGTTGAGATAAGTTGTGTGTGGTTTGTCAAAGATAACCTTGATGTAACCATAACATTGTGATCATGAATAGTGATAGTAGGTCATCAAACCATACCTGCTACCCACAACTAGCGTCTCAACTAGTTCATTATCTCACACAACCTAGCCACCCCAGCAGTGTAGCCGCCCCTAGAAGTGTAGCCACCCTAGCAGTATGGCCACCCCTAACAATGTAGCTGCTCCTAACACTGTAGCTGCCCCTAGAAGTGTAGCCACCCCTAGAAGTGTAGCCACCCCTAGAAGTGTAGCCATGGCACCCTATCAGTATGGCCACCCCTAACAATGTAGCTGCTCCTAGCAGTGTAGCCGCCCCTAGAAGTGTAGCCACCACTAGCAGTGTAGCCACCTCTAGCAGTATGGCCACCCCTAGCAGTATGGCCACCCCTAGCAGTGTAACCGTCCCTGGCAGTATGTCCACCCCTAGCAGTATGTCCACCCCTAGCAGTATGACCACCCCTAGCAGTGTAGCCACCCCTGGTCAGTCCAATGTTCCCTCTAAGGTTTGTTCGTCTCTGTGCAAAGTGAAAAAACTCGTGTGCAAAGTTACACAACATCCATTTTTTTGTGTGCAAAATTTTACAAAATTTGCTGCGTGGTAATGTAATTCATAATTATTGCGCGGCGTCAGTCAGATATCTGCGCCCGCGTAGCCGCGCAGCTTAAAGGGAACTTTGATGGCAACCCCTAGTGGTGTGTTACATGTGCTATATGTGTTATATGAGGCTATTAGTGACGTCTGAACGACATTAAGCATAGGTATAGGGCTATGGAACATAAAAGAAACATGGACAAATTTTATTTATTATGTACACAAATGAGAAATCAAACAATTATATCATGTACCAAAATCCTTTCGGGTGTCGTGATGCGTACAAAAACGTAGCTTCGCCATGTTGGGGTGTGTACATAAACATTTGCCAATACCGTGTAACAACATTGTTTTATGATAGCACAGATTAAGTGATGCGCGTTGAACAACGTGAAGTGTGTGCGAAAATGGCGTTCGTCAATTTGTGCAGGTACAAAATAAATAGATAAAAGGTCATAGTGCCACCTGCCCCCCACCCCGTCAGGAGGTGAGGGGTGCCAGGGAGGTGAGTGGTGCCAGGGAGGTGAGTGGTGCCAGGGAGGTGAGGGGTGCCAGGGAGGTGGGGGTGCCGGCGAGGGGGACCAGGGATGTGGGGGTGCCGGCGAGGGGTGCCAGGGAGGTGTGTGTCAGGTGCCTACAAGTAGGGGCGGTACCACGGAGATAATGTCATATTGTTCTAATGATGAAGATGTTCCGAGCCGACCCACCGCAGACAACGAGACGTGTGGGTAACATTGGCTCACGTGCAAACACCCCACCCCCCTTCTGGACCTCTTATCAACGCTTTTATTACGCCCCTTCACCCCCCCTCCCCCACTCCCACCACACACGCGCACACACACAAATACTTTTTTGAGAAGAATAAAAATTTTGAAGATTTTCTTCCCTCACTACATACAGGTAATATAAAAAAATCAGATCTAACATTCTTATTTCTACAGTTTTTTTTAAAATATTTAATTCTTAGATCGGAAAACGTCATATTCAATTACGTAATGTGGTTATTTTAGTTGAAAACAATATTTTTCAGCATAAATTTACAAACAACATTACACGTGCACAATTTTTTAGGAAAATAAATTTGTAGACTAGTTTGTTGGGTTTTTTCCTCGGTCAAGTCCACTTATATGTTGACCCAAATTACCGAAGCATTAACAAACATATGTTGAGATAAATCATAACAGAATTCACAGACATTTGTATACCAACAAGAAATTGATCTAACTGAATATCCGGATATTTCTAAATAGATTTTGGTGATGTTATGTCAAGGCCTCTACAATACAAATCACTAAATCGACACTTCTCTCCGAGTAAAGCTCGACACCCACCCACCCCCACCCCTCCCCTAATGGCAAGGTTCAAAATCAGTTTCAACTAAAACGTGTAAAGAAAAATACGTTTTTTTAAAACCACAAATCACACAATGGAATTTTTCTTTAAAAACTTTTTTATTTCTTTTTAAAGAAAAGAACTCGCAATCGCCTCGTGTTATTTCTAGTCAGAATTTTCCTTAAACATTCCCCGGCCACGAGGCCGTTCGCGCGCCCTTACAATTATAAACTCGCCTTCCTTTATCAGTTTTTTTATTGACGTCCAAGTGCACAACTAGGTGGGTCCTCAATATCCAAACCACCAACACTTGGATCACTGGTGTCTCCGAGCCACCTATCCATCAATTGAGGATGTTCTCTGTTGGAATGAGAAATGAAGAAATCCGCCCAATAATAAGTCATGAAAGAGCAGAGAGAAAGGGAGAGAGAGAGAGAGAGAGAGAGAGAGAGAGAGGGAGAGAGAGGGAGGGAGAGAGAGCGAGAGAGAGAGAGAGAGAGAGAGAGAGAGAGAGAGAGAGAGAGAGAGAGAGAGGGGGGGGGGAGAGAGAGAGAGAGAGAGAGAGAGCGCGAGAGAACGAAAAAAACAGAAGCAAATTCCGTTTACCTTCTGTTTTCTGAATGCCCCTCCGAGTGTTTACACTGTCATGGCGTATGTTTATACTCCTGTCAATTAAATTCATTTCTATAATTTCATTAAATGCGGCCGCACTTACTGACTCGGGGCCCGGCCCACGAGAAAGGGCGAGTTGGGGTAGGGGAGGTGGGGGCGTTTAAGAAAAGGGGGATGTGTGTCGGGGTGCACTGTAAGAGGTTATATTTTCATTAACCGATTTGTGAGAGGGGAGGGGGTGTATATTTGCCTTGAGGACCACTGGGTTCAATCTGTTTGAATTAAGAACCAATTTTGAATCTGTTGGAACTGGGACCCTCTGGTTTGAATTAAATAAAGTATATATAAAATTCCTCTTTTGTTTGATTATTATTTTTTTTTAACTGACGTCATTTTTTAAACACTTATACTGAAAAATAAATCGACCAATCCGAGCCGTGAAGTGTGTCCTTGACTTGAATGAATGAATGAAACTACAACAAGACTGACGACTTAGGACAAATCAACGCCTAGGAAATACAACACAAAGTCAACTTGCATAAAGCCCTTGAAAGGCGCATTCAGCTCAGCGCGTTATTTAGGTGACATGTCGTTTCACAGCTCTGGAATAGTCTAGAAAGCCTCTTTAGAACCCCCCCCCACCCCACAAACACACAACAAATTTCTCTCTCTCGTGTGATAATCTCAGTCAGTTGCGGATGCCCCCACGGCCACCCCGCTCAAACTCATTTCTTAATATGAGACTCAAATAGAAATGTGAGGGCACAGCTTATGATAACTTGTTTTATTTTAATATTATATACATATACCAACTAGATCAGCTGTGCTACATGACAACACACATGTCACTCATTTACAGGGTCATTTAATGTGTCATTACTGAGTCATTGACTGGGTCATTTGTCATTGGCAGTGTTATTTACAGGGTTATTTACAGGGTCATTTAATGTGTCATTTACTTAGTCATTTATTGTGTCATTTACTTGGTCATTTAATGTGCCATTACTGTATCACTGACAGTGTTATTTACAGGCATACTTACTGGGTCATTTAATGTGTCATTTACTTGGTCATTTAGTGTGTCATTTAATGTGTCACATACTGGGTCAATTACGGTGCCATTTCTTTGGTCATTTAATGTAATTTACTGGGTCATTTAATGTGTCATTTCTGGGGGCCTTTTACTGTGCAATTTACGGGGCATTTACTATGTCTTGCACTGTCAATTATGGGGTCATTTATGGTGTCGTGTGTGAAGTGAACACCTACTCGTGGTTTGAATGAGTTTGTAAAAAGTGTCGAGGCCATGGCCGGGTCTTCAAACTTGACCTTGATCCGAGGACTCGATCACCAGGGACGTAGAATAATCCAACGCTTCAATGGACGCGCGAGGCTAAGGCTAAAAATTCCAGAACGACTTCCTTTATAAAAAATCGAAACAAATTGTTGGAAATGAATGGGTCGATTTTTTTTTATTTTACACATTTTTTTTCCCGGGTGAGTTCGCGGAAAGGTTGTGTGTCGAGGAGTAAAACAAGCCCATATTCGAATGTAAGCGTTTTATTTTTAAAAAAAAACTGCAGCAAATGTGAAATCTACGGTGCATGTAGCGGAGTTAACTAAGAAAAGGTCTTGAGAAAAGATTATAATTCTACACCTGGCTCTTATTATATTTTCATTGTTATTATAATGTGTGTGTGTTTGTGTGCGTTTGTTTCTCTCTCTCTGTGTGTGTGTGTGTGTGTGTGTGTGTGTGTGTGTGTGTGTGCGTGTTTTAAGGTGCCAACTACTTGTATAAATCCAATAGAGCTGACTGAATAGAACGAATGCCGCCATTATGATAAATCCCGTATAAAGGACAAATTCCGTAAATAGGGCAAAAGCCGTCAAAAACACATTGCCGTCAATATGACAGATACTGTTAATAGGAGGAATCCAATACATCAGCGACTACACATCTTTCCACGGGACAACAGCATCAGGCAAAAACGGCCCTTTCTACAGTTTTTTTTTGGTTTTGTTTTGTGTGCAATACTTTATCAACGCTCTTTAATCAATAATAATAATTATCCAATTATCAAAGTTTGGCATCAAATCTCCACCAATCAAACATTTGCATTAAATCTCCACCAATCAAAGCACTGAGTACTCTATTGTTACGAAAGAAGTACTGAGTACTCTAATTGTTATGAAAGAAGCACTGAGTACTAGATTTTTATTAATGAAGTACTGAGTACTCTATTGTTATGAAAGAAGTACTGAGTACTCTATTGATATGAAAGAAGAACCTGTCTCGAAGAAGCCACCGAGGCTTGTGTTTCATTTTAAGTTCTCCACAGCTAAAAACTCTCTGATCCTTATCTTACGAGCAGTTCCCTCTTGATTTATGTTCCTCGCCTGGTGCTCGCCCTCGTCGGTAAGTCCGGGTGGTGGGAAGGGGAGGGAACTTTACGTTTGTTTTCGTATATTTTTTTTTGTTCCACGGTTCGTTGGATCAAGCTCTTGTACATCGGATGAGGGAGAGGGACTTGGAGCTCACGTCTGCCGGCTTAGACAACCGCTCTAGTTGGGTCTCCGAAACCCACCGCAAGGGCCGGATGATGTCTTATTTAGCGAGAGATGGTAGAGTTCTTAGTATGTGGCTCACTTCACGAGCCCTGTGGCGAGGGCTACAATACCCTTAGAGATGTCTTATTCAGCGAGAGATGGTAGAGTTCTCAGTACATGGCTCACCTCACGAACCCTGCGGCGAGGGCGTCAATACCTCTAGAGAAACATTTAAAAAAAGTTTTATTAGCTAAAGTTTATGTTTAAAGTTAAGTTTTCGCTAGACAGCGACACGTGGCGGGGGGGGGGCGATAGTTTAACAACTAAGGAGAAGGGAGTTTGCTTGGGGAGGGGGGGGATTCGAGCAAGCCCCAACCCCCTAACTTCTTTGGTCGTCATTATAAATCGGCTTCTGTTAAATTAAATGCAGCGATAACTGTTAGCTGCGCGGTATGAGAACTGGTGTTATATCGGTTACTGTAGGATGTGTAGGTTTATCCATGCAACCTCACTCTTGTATCTGAAGGTTATCCATGCAACCTCACTCTTGTATCTGAAAGTTATCCATGCAACCTCACTCTTGTATCTGAAAGTTATCCATGCAACCTCACTCTTGTATCTAAAAGTTATCCATGCAACCTCACTCTTGTATCTGAAAGTTATCCATGCAACCTCACTCTTGTATCTAAAAGTTATCCATGCAACCTCACTCTTGTATCTGAAAGTTATCCATGCAACCTCACTCTTGTATCTGAAAGTTATCCATGCAACCTCACTCTTGTATCTAAAAGTTATCCATGCAACCTCACTCTTGTATCTGAAAGTTATCCATGCAACCTCACTCTTGTATCTAAAAGTTATCCATGCAACCTCACTCTTGTATCTAAAAGTTATCCATGCAACCTCACTCTTGTATCTAAAAGTTATCCATGCAACCTCACTCTTGTATCTAAAAGTTATCCATGCAACCTCACTCTTGTATCTAAAAGTTATCCATGCAACCTCATTCTTGTATCTGAAAGTTATCCATGCAACCTCACTCTTGTATCTGAAAGTTGAAAATATGACCACATTGAAAGATAATCTTTTTTTAGTAACCGTTTTAGACAATTGGTGAATTGCGGAAGTATATGAGTATGTGCGTGTGCGTTTGTTTGAGGGTTTACAGGTTAGGAGGGGTGTGGTGAGGGGGGGGGGCGTTAATCTACTAGAGGTGTTAAGACAGTTGGCCCCTGGTCGGCATGTGAAGAAAGTTTTATCTGGCCACGGCATCGGCTGCCGATAGCTGGAATATTTCGCGGAGGCCCGGAGAGAGAAAAAAAGGGCGGGGGGGGGTCTGACTGTGAGAGAGAAAAAGCGGGGGGGGGGATCTTGGGCTTATGCTGAAGGATGGGGCGAAATCGTTGGGTGGGGATGGTCAGGGCTGTGGGGGTGGGGTGAGGCCGGGGCTGTGAGGGGGGTGGTAATTTCAAGATACCTCTTTATTCAGATATCGCTATGTCCTGATTTAATAGGTGTGCAATATAAAAATGAGGCGTTAATTTTCAATTAAATATCCTCTAATGGCGTCACTTTAATGTATTTTTCTTTAAAGTACTTTAACTACAATAGAAGGGAGTTCTTCCATCGCCGCAGTTATTGTTTGGCTCGTTATTTCTTGTAGTTTAATAATCATAATGATAGAATGAGATTTGTTACGGTTGGTGAACCAGTGCGATGTCTGATAAGTTTGAAAACGGTAACGTAAATGGCAACAAAGGCATGGAATCCGGGCGTAAACTTATGGCTTAAGAACCAATGTCATTTATGGCGTTCAATTGACTTATGCAGTGTTTTTATGATAAATTCAGTTTACATTCCCCAATCGTTGATGTCAGGTAGTGTGATATGTAAGGTAGTGTGATATGTAAGGTAGTGTGATATGTAAGGTAGTGTGATATGTAAGGTAGTGTGATATGTCAGGTAGTGTGATATGTCAGGTAGTGTGATATGTCAGGTAGTGTGATATGTCAGGTAATGTGATATGTCAGGTAGTGTGATATGTCAGGTAGTGTTGCGTTAGGTAGTGTTAAGTCGGGTAGTAATAATTCTGGTAGTGATATTTCAGGTAGTTGGAAAAAACCAGGTAGGATAAACAAATAACAACAAAAAAAATCCTTTCAAAATACACAGACTGTCGGTGAATTGGTAAAATTCTACCTAAAATTATAAAAAATTTGACCTTGCAATGTTTGTGCTCCTTCACAATAAAGAATATTTGAAGACAAAAATTAAAATAAATAGAGGTTAAAAAAAATATTTTAAAAAAGACACGTTTTTAAAAGTGTATTAAACAGAAGAAAATAATTTAAAACTTGTAAGTTCAAGTATTTTGATTTAATATGACCAAAATTGTACACGTGAGGACAGACGTTAAAGTAGTATAAGGGAAGAAATAATGAAAGAGGCTTTGAGAAATGTGCAACCGCGAAGGTTTATCAAGGGGAGAGAACCATCGTACCAAGGGAGATCACTGATTGTTGCTGGAAGTGGGGGATACGAGGGGAAGGATAAAAAGAAGGGGGGGAAAATGTTGAAGAAAAAGAGTGATTAATTTATGACTCCAACGGTGGCAGGGCGGCTGGGGGCGCCACAGTTTGCTTGATGAAGGCTTTAAACAGAGGCGTGTAACCTGATATCCTATGGGTGGGGTTCATTATCTCAGCTGAGCCAAGGCGAGTCTAGTGCACACACGGGGCCTGTCGAAATATGTGTGTGGTGGGGGGGGGGAGGGGGTGCGTGAACCACAATGGTGGCTGGGGTTAAATGAAACAAAAACCAAGTCTTGACTGAATGTTTGATGCCATGCCATTCTGACTTAAATCACGAAAGAAAGGCCCGGGGGGGGGGTATTTAGCTATTTAGCTCTTGCTTGAATGACTTAGATTGGACTCATTTGCATAAGCACAGGTAACTAGAAAGACATTGTATTTACGCACAGGCATGTATTCATGTAGTCGGATACATTCTTAGGACGTTGTGATTTAATGACCGGACACCAAAAGTGTTATAAAGTGAGATGGCGGCCAAGGTCAATCAAGTCAAAATATTCAATGAACTTACCGACCAATACATACTCTATGATTATACCTTCCTGGCTACCTGGCTACCTGTATACCTGGCTACCTGGATACCTGGCCACCTGGATACCTGGCTACCTGGATACCTGGATACCTGGCTACCTGGATACCTGGCTACCTGGATACCTTCTTACAACCTACACAGCTACCTACCTTGACTTTATTCCTACACCAAGCTAAATAGCTATCTTTTTTAAAATAAAAACCTACCTACCTTTGTCCCAACGATTACCATCTTAACAACCTTCTTAAGAGTCTCCCAATGAGCTTTCCACCTGAACAACCAACCAAGCTATCTACTAACCTCTACCATGATGACAACCTCAACACCTGTTTGAGCCGTCTTAACAAACTTAACACCCGTATCTACACAACCTACTACTAACTCCTTTTAACACCATGCCGACGTTTCTATTATAACAACCAACTCTCACTAGTGGCACCTAACAACTAATCCATCCATACGTATATCCATATGTGTGTACGTTTATCCAGCCATCAATTTAAGTATCAATTTGTCGTGTTTCGTATTTCCGGAGGATCGCGTTGTTTCAATGTTTCCCTTTAAGTCTTGTTTCTCTCTTTACTTTATCTGCAGCAGTGTATAGCAGTGTATCAATTATATTCCATCAAGTTATGTTAGCAAGAGAAATTAAAACCGGTAAAATACTATAAGTTTAAAATGTTAAAGAAAAGAGTTGTCAAGGGAGGAAGGAATTAAACTTGAAGGGAGATAAGCGTTTAGATGTTTTGGGAATTATATTACTAAGAATTACAATATAAATTTTAAGATATGTATAATAATTTATTAGGTATTAATTTTAACTAATGACTTTTTAGCTTAAATTTTGAGAACATCTTTGCTTTGTTGCAAAATGCATATACCTTTAATTATGATATAACACTGTAAATATTAGTATTAATTAGGGATGGTACTGATTTTAAAAAAAGTTACTTCATTACTTCAGTACTGTCTATTAATTATATTTTAAAACGCAAATATAGATCCCGTTAAGTCGCAATTCATTATTTCGTGAAATCGGTTAAATCGCGGTAATTCCATGGCTCCCAAATTTTGTGACGTAACACAGCAAATTCGTTCTGCTATGCAAGAAATAAGGCAGAAAAACATTTTTGTTTACTGTGCACGTCTAAATAAATAATAATAATAATACGAGGGGAAAAGTATGTAAGTAACAAAAAGTATAAATTATTTATAAATTGGAGAAAAAAAATATAAATATTTTCTTAAATTTTATTTGATCAAAATAATTTTAATCGATTACGTTTTTGTATCGATTAATCGATTAATTAATCGTTAACAGGGTGTCCACCGAAGTCGGAAAGTCGGATTTTAGTCGGATAAAAATTTTGTGGTCGGATAAGTCGGATTTTAGTCGGATAAAAATTTTGTGGTCGGATAAGTCGGATTTAGGTCGGATAAACAAAATCTCGGTAGGATAAACGTTCCTCGGTCGGATAAAAGATAGAAATAAATGAATGACGAAGCTCACGTTGCACATTGTTTTGGTTTGGAAATACCAATAGTTCGCAGCAGTATAAAAACTGTTGTTTACCTATGACAGAGTCCCCTGTCCATATCGATATCATATCGTATATATCTATAGTTTTATTTTTTTTTAAATGGGTGTTTTAAAACAAAAGTCGAAAACTAAACTTATACAAACAAATTACAGATATTAAACAAAATAATTCTCGTTAAAGATGGCATTGTAAACGTAAAGTGCACTGTGATTGAAACAGATAGAAATTGTGAAATTGCTTACGCTTAGCCATAGTGCCCATAGTATAGATCTAGTAACCGCGTAATAGTAATTAGTGTGATATACTAGATCTAGATATTCATATTAGGATTTTGGTTAAAAATATATCATGATCTGAGTAAATAATAGATATCTATTTACTTTTGTTATATCGCCAAAAAATTTATGGGAGCAGTGTTAACTACGATTTTTGTGCTTATTGTTTAGCTGCTTTAGCTTAGCAGCAGTCGCCATTTTGTCTGCTTGAAGTCAATAGATCTCTCTAATCTAGTATTTTGTGAAAATTAAAAACGAAAAAAACCTTAGGCTTAGCCTAGCCACGTCTAAAATCTAGATCTAGTTCAGTTAATTTCTTTTAAAATATTTAAACAGTCACGGTATGCCAAAGTCACAACTATTAAAGCAACTATTTAAATAGGTTTAGATCTAGATTCTGTTTCAAATCAAAGCTTATTTTTTATGATTAAATTGATTAAAAATCAGTCCTGTTCAGTGTTGAAAATTATGTGCTAAACATATAGAAATCTAGATTCTAGTCTAGTTAAATGGTTACAATTTAAAGTGTGTTAACTAACAGTTTTTAGGGTAGGCTGCAGTAGGCAAATTCTTGACTAAAGTCTTAAGACTAGTTTACTTTTTGTCAGTTTAAATTTGTTCCTTACTTCACTATCCAGATATTGACAATTTGTATACTATTACAAAAAACACTATCAATCCCATCAACATGGGGAAATGTTATTTTAATTCAGACTGGTTATGAGTGGCTTGAACAATAAGTGAAAATCGTGAAAAGTTCAAGTGCAAGTACTGTGGTCAAGCTTACCTTATAGGATCGTCAGGCATAAAAGCCTTGAACACCCATATGTATTCACAAAAGCACATGCGGGCCAGTGCAAGTCATCGTGGTAGCAGTTCAATGCTTAGTTTTGCAACAAAATCAACACCTCCATCATCTCTGAATCAGACTGCCACTTCAACTACATCTAATCCAACTTCAACTACAACTAAACAGCCAACTCTTAAAGTTGCAGATACTCTAAAAGCAGAGGTTAGGTGGACAATGCACCTAGTTTCTAGCCACTCCAGTGCTCGAAGCTCAGACGACATAGGCAGCATTTTTCAACAGATGTTTCCTGACTCGGATATAGCCAAACAGTTTACCTGTGGACGTACCAAAGTAGGTTACTTAGCTACGTTTGGCATAGCCCCTGCTATCAGAGATGCCATTCTAGACAGTTTGAGAGACAGTGTTACTTATGTGATAATGTTTGATGAGAGCCATAACGCTGACCTTGGTAAAAAGCAGCTCGATGTTCACGTGAGATTTATTGATTCTGAAGGTATGGTGAGATCAAAGTATATAGACTCCTATTTCCTTGGACATGCTTCTGCAAATGATATCATGATTCACTTGAGGTCTTTCATTGAGAAAGCAGGAAGTCAAAAGATTTTGCAGCTATCTATGGATGGACCAAATGTTAACTGGAAAGTGTTTAAAACATTGTGCAAAGAAATGGAGGATGATAATGGAATGAGTTTGATTAATATTGGCTCTTGTGGCCTGCGCACGGTGCACAACAGCTTTAAAAAGGGTGTTGAGGATTCAGGTTGGGGTGTGGAAGATGTTTTAAAGTCTCTTTATTACCTCTTTAAGGAATCACCAGCCAGGAGGGAGGACTTTTTTAAAGTAACAGAGGCCTCCAAACTTCCTCTCAAGTTCTGTGGACATCGTTGGTTGGAGAATGTTCCAGCTGCTGAACGAGCACTGCAAATCTGGCCAGCCATTTTACGCTACCTGTCTGCAGTAATAAAGGGAACAGTCAACAAGCCTGGGTGTAAGAGTTTTTTAACACTGGTAGACAAGGAAGGGGACTATCTGTTCAAAGCTAAGCTTCACACCTTCATATTTGTAGCCAAGATTGCAAAACCCTTTCTTGAGAAGTTTCAGGCCGATGCTCCACTGTCACCCTTTCTTGGTGCAGACCTCTTCGCCATGACCAAAAGACTCTACAGCCTTATCTTAACTCCTGAATATGTGATGACAGTGACTAAAGCTTCACACCTTAAAATACCCAAAGACCTGCCATCCAATGCTTTCAAACGGGAGGCAGACTTCAGCTTAGGTCACCAGGCAGAAGTCATTCTGAAAGAACTGAAAGAAGCAGGGAAGGTTTCAGAGCTTAAGTTGAAAGATTTCAGACAAAACTTCCTCAAATTTATAAAGGGCATGGTTAACAAGATTCTTAGCAAGTCACCCCTTAAGTATGACATTGTCAGTTTCATACAGTGTTTGGACCCAACTGTTATCACACTTGAACCCATCAAAGCCAAGAAACTGTTCAAGAAAGTGACAGAGCATCTCAGCCTTACGAAATGGATCCAGGGTGATGAGGTGGATCAGGTGTTATATGACTTTGAGACCCTGGTAGATAGGCTGTCTCAATCAACAGTGAGGTACAATGGTGAGCGCCTAGATGAGTTCTTCATTGAACATGGTCAGTTGGATAGTTCACCTGCATTGAAAAAGGTAATCCAGATAGTCCTGCTGCTAAGCCATGGCAATGCTGATGTTGAGAGGGGTTTCTCAACCAACAAAGAAGCAACTGTAGAGAACCTGTTGGAAGAAAGTTTAGTAGCTAAGAGACTGATATGTCAGTATGTCAAGGACAACGGGCCTTTGGCTGAGATTCCTATCAACAAAAAAATGTTAGACTACTCTAGTAAGGCCCACAAAACCTACATTGATGCTATAGATAAGAAGAAGAAAGATAAAGAAGAAAGTGAGCAGACTGGGAAAAGGAAGAGAAAGGCAGAAGAAATCACAGACATGAAAGCAAAGAAGAGGAAGATAGAGCTTGATATTGATCTTTTAATCAAATCTGCTGATGAAATTATAGAAAAGGCAGTGAAGGAAACAGGAAAAGATGTACATGCTTCAATTGTAAAAAGCTTAGCTTTTAAGAGTGATGCCACAAAGAAGAAAGAGGAGGTAAAGGCTCTAGCTGCTCTCATCAATGAGAGGGAGGCTGAGCTGAAGCTTTAAAAGGCAGCTGTCTATTGTAAATTGTTTATAAACTGTATATATAGTGTAAATAATTTGAAATTATTTGTTTTATAAATCAACTTTACCAATGAACAATTTAAGTACAATGATAAGTTCTTTAAGGATGAATAATTTGACTATACGGATATCAAGTACGTAGTACAGATGTGATCCTCTAGTCTAAATGAATACATTGCTGAAGTAGAATAGAGGTATGTAGTTGTGTTCTTGTCAGTTTTTAGGTTATTTTTTACAAAATATGTTAACAAAAAAACATACAATACTGCAAGTTAAATTTTTACTTGTCGAATATATACTTTTACTTGTCCGAATAATAACTTTTACTTGTCGGTTGGATGGTAGGATTTTTTGGTGGCTGGTAGGATTTTTTTGGACCAGATTTGGGTGGACACCCTGGTTAATTTCCGCTGCCCTAGTATTAATTGGATCCTTCGACAGTTACTTTTACTTTTTAACTATGATTGGTGCTTGGAGCACCTGTATAGTTAATATATATTCCAGTATAAATAGACGCATATAGGTGAGGGTTACTGAGAAGGGTTACTGAGAGGGTTACTGGACATTTAAAACTTATTTCAAAATGAGATGAAAAATGTTCAATGAAGAAACGAAGAAACAGCGACTAAGCTTAAAAATAAATAAATAAATTGACCGTGTTCTTACCTAGCTTCCCGACTAGTACCCCCTACTGGCACCCCCCCCCCTCACTGGCACCTCCTGATAGACTCGTACAGCACTAGCGCCCATCATCTTGACGTTGGGGGTATCTCCCAGCCCTACTTTATGTTTATTTTGATTTCTACTCGTGTTGCCGCCAAGTAAACGAAAACAGTCACCCATAAAAAGTATTTTTTAAAAACCGAGCGTAGAATGAGGGTTAAAAACATCGTACACCCCCCCCCCTCTTTTTCCCCCCACATCATTTAGACCCCAAAAAATCTGAATCTCCCGCTCCCCCTCCAACATGATCCACCGCAATATCCACCCGCTTCCACCGCACGAGTGCCTCGTCTATATCTTTAATCTGTGTTTATGCCCAAGTATTGTATCTGCAGAAAGGCTTACTGATTGCATGCAGATAATGTATCTGTGTAGGCTGCGCCCTCTAACGACACTAGCACGCTAGAGACGGAGGAGGGGGTCTGTGGTGCAGTGGTGCCAGTCGGTCGGTCGGGGCGCTGGTGGCGGGAAGGACGTGGCGGTGAAGATGTGGGGAGGGGGCGGATTTGGGGTAGCTGCTGCCCCCTATACTAATGGAATTAACACTGCCGCTAAAGATGCGATTGGGTTTCACAGAAAAAATCTATTAACAGTTGCGCGTGAACATAATTTTTAGATTTGTTGTCTGCTGGGGACGGGGCGAGGGCTGGTGGATAGCCTAGGAAAACCTAACCTGTTCTTATCTTAGCTTGATGGGTGTTCTTCTCTACACAGATAGTAATGCTTTTCCCAAGTTGTTGTTTTTTTCTTTCAACCCTTTTCCTTCAGACATGAAGAATTAGTTATAAGCAAAAGAAAATATGGGACTTGATGTAAAATGAATGTTCATTTCGAGACCGTATCTCCTAGGTATCTTCCCAGTACCGATATTCGCTGGGTTAATGGCGTTTCGTGGTGTACTAAACCATCTGTCATTATTTGAGTTTAATTAGATTTTCGTGGGGTGTAAAACAAAGATAAATATGTGCGGGTGTACTCGTGTATACTCATGTGTACTCGTGTTTACTCATGTGTACTCGTGTGTACTCAAGCTGGTGGGCAGTCAAAATAAGATTGTCAAATGTGTTGACTGCGCCTTGAATCGTGTGGTCTGTATCTAACTACACGCATCTCTATCAAAAGATATTTGTCTTTATCTAACTACACGCATCTCTATCAACAGATATTGAGATGAGCATCTGACCCAAGATAGGCAAGAGCCGCGTCATGTCTACCGCCATGGATTTCTCGCCTCTAAAGATGGAGACGACGTCCTCGGCCCACTCGAGCCCTCACCGAACGCCCCTGAAGGCTTCGCCATCAAGCTCGCCACCTGGCGACGGGATGGACCCATCCTCGTACGCCGCCTTGGGATTCGGTCGCGGGGCGGCGTCTTTCTGCGGCAGCGCCAGGTCACAGATGACCGTCACGCGGGATATGCCGCATGATGGACGGACTGACTCGTCACAGACGTGTGGCCACTATTCTCGGACGAGCCCCACTTTGATCAGCGACGATTCCAGGTCGTCCTCGCCCGTCCTCGCCCATTTCTTGTCAGTGGACGACGTCGAGAAGGACAGCAGTAGCCTGCAGGCTGACCATTCCAGAATACACCAGTCTCCAGGACCGTTGGAACTACAGACACCAAACGCTCATAAACAACTTAGTGATCCCGCTCATGACCCGCGGTTCATCGTTGATAAAACTCTGCCCACCACCCGTGGAGATGACGAGGGCGATTATCACCGAAAACCCCGGAGGTCTACGGACGATATGAGAGACATGAGCGATGCAGAATGCGGTGACGCGGAATGCGACGATTCCGTGGTGGAGATGAAAGACGAATACAACAACTGCAGTGGGTCGGACAAGGAAGAGGAAGAAGACGACGACCAAATAGAGTGTGCCGAGTGCAACAAGGTGTTCTGTAATCTCCAGCGCTACATGGACCACACGTGCTATCGGTCCAAGCCGAGATTCCACACTCCCGGTGACAAGACAATCACCAAGCGGTCGCCAACTCCTCTTTTCATGAATCACGACAGCCCTCTAGGCGACGCCGAGATCTTTAAAGGTCGAATCGTCTACAACCCGAACGGATCTGCGTATATTATCGAGGGCAACAGTTTTGACAATGACATTGAACTCAAGTTACCCCTCTTACCCGACTCCATCGTCGTCCGAGAGGGTCAGTCTGTGATGTCTGTGGAGCGGTCTATACCGAAAATCGCCAACGCCGTATTCTTTTCTCGGCGTGACCAACTCTCGTTTTTACACAACAACACCGACGACCCCCGTGACGTTGAAGCGTCCCGGAAAAGCCCGGCCATGCACAGTTACAACGTCTACGAACTGCGAAACTCTGAGATCGACGATCTTCTCGAGCTTTTCCCCTCCTATCAATTGGCGAGTCAGGCCGCCAAGCCGATTCTTATGTGTTTTATATGTAGACTCTCTTTCGGGAATCCCAAATCGTTTCTGCGTCACATTATGTACGACCACTCGATGGAGCTGAACGAAGGGGAGAAAACTTTGTTGTGTCGGCCAAACGCCTCCGCCCTCATCCAGGCGTGCGGGAAAGAAAAATATCCAACAGTGTCAGTATTACAGCCCATCCGTGGTATGGACGGTGGTCAAACGGATTGCAGAAACTCTAATGTGTTATCCAACGCCAAGTCGCACGAGTTGACGAGGGCGAATACAAACTTTCTTCACTCACCGGTCAAAGTGTCCGGCCTCGGGGAGAGCATGTTTTCTTACTCTCTAAACCACGAGGAGAGAAAACCCGGCAGTCCTGATCAAGAACACCAGGAAAAGTGTGTAGGAGACGACTCGAGTCCCAGCCCTCGGTCATTCACAACCAGTAGTGTTCCCCTTGGCAGTCTGAAACGCGAGAATTTCCTTCAGAAACAGCAAGGCTCGGGCAGTGATTTCACCAGTGGCGTTTCATTTCTACACTCATCTCAGGGACAGACTCGAGACACGTCATCGCCAAAGCGGCAAAGGACTTCGCCAGCGACGCCCTCCCCGCAGCGCGCGGTGACCTCCCCGTCAAACATGACGAGCTCCGAGTCTTTCTACCAGCCGACATCCACCCCAAACTCTTCCATATCAAGTATGATCATGTCGTCTGCTAACTCTGGTCTGCATCAACATCTCGGCCTGACCTCGGCAAGTGCGCTGCAGTCCATGGGTCTGAGTATGTCGAACTTTTTCGGTTCTTGCGACGAGCACCCTCAGGGCAGGGCTCAAGGCGTTGAGTGCCCGAAATGTGATATGGTCCTGGGATCCACGCAGTCACTTGGCGGTCACATGACCATGACTCACTCGAGAAACTCGTGCAAGACGCTCAAGTGTCCCAAGTGCAACTGGCACTACAAGTACCAGGAGACGTTGGAGATTCACATGAAGGAGAAGCACCCGGACAGCGATGCCCAGTGCGTGTACTGTCTCACGAACCAATCTCATCCGAGGCTGGCACGGGGCGAGTCGTACTCGTGCGGGTACAAACCTTACCGCTGCGAGGTCTGCAACTATTCCACGACCACAAAGGGCAACCTCAGCATCCACATGCAGTCCGACAAGCACATCAACAACATGCAGGACCTCGCCAACGGCAGCACGGAGATGAAGATGCAGCCCCCACCGTCACCCGCCGCCCAATCTCTCCCGCCGAGCGCGACGACACCGACCCAGCACACGGCGCCCTCGTTCTCTCAGGATGATTCCCAATACAAGAAACTCAAGCAGAAACAGACTTTCCGTTGTGACGTGTGCAGCTACGAGACCTCGGTGGCGAGGAACCTGCGCATCCACATGACCAGCGAGAAACACACGCACAACATCCTCGTGATGACGCAGAGCATCAACCACCTCCACCAGGACATGACCTTGCACCAGATCAGCCAGATGAACCAGCTCCTCGCCCTCAACCAACAGGAGCAGGCCGCGAGGTTCGCAGCCTTGAGCCCTCACATGGCCCCGAACATGTTCTCCTACGACCAGACCGCCATGCTCATGTCGGCCACCGCCAACCCCCCACCTCCTCAGGTCAACTTTGAAATGCCAATGAACCTCACCAAAGACAATGTGATGGACGACAGCTTCGGGCCCGTCTCTACCAAAGACGCCACCAAGCTGTTCCAATGCTGCATCTGCAACAAGTACGGCTCTGACAGCATCGAGAATATCCACAACCACATTCAGTACGACCGGACGAAATCCGGAAACTCCGATGCCCACGTGACCTACAGTGGCGGCGCCTACCATTGCAACTTGTGCAGCTACAAGACCCACCTCAAAGCCAATTTCCAGCTCCACTGCAAGACGGACAAGCATCTCCAAAAACTGCAGCTGGTCAACCACATCCAAGAGGGTGGCATCGAGAACGAGTGGCGCCTCACCCTCGCCGGGTCCCCGATGCAGATTTGCTGCAACGCGTGCAGCTTCTATGCAAACTCCACTCACAAGATGCAGCTCCACCTCAGCACCCTCCAGCACGAGGCGTGCTCTCAGCTCTTCCGGCATCTGCAGCTGCTCGACCACGCGACCCCCGCGGCGCCCACCCCCGGCAGGCTTCGCTACTACCAGTGCTCCCTGTGCTCCGCCAACGTGCGCACCAAACAGAGGCTGATCCTGCACTCCAGGGCGCCACACCATGTCCGTAAAGAGCAGTCGCTGCCCCAGGGGCATCTCTCCATCTTCGATGTCTACCTGATCAAGGAAATACTTGAAGGGTCTGCCATAGAGTTCGAAGATACAGGTTAGTGAATCTGTTTATAATAGTATCTCGTGTGTGTGAAAATGTCTGATGTGCCATTACAATAAATCACCCAATGGCTCTCTTTCACTCTACAAAAATCCGTTTATTTGTTTCTAGTGAATGAGTTATTTACTGCGCAACTTGGGGTTTTATTTCTACATGTTAAATTTTTTATGGCCCTTTTGTATAAAAAAAACAACAACAAAAAACAAACAAACAAAAAAACTTTTCCGTCTGTTACTTCCCTCATTGTCCTTTCGATTGGATTTTGTCCCCTCGGCTGGGGAATTTTTCTCTCTCATCCTCGAACCTTTGAACGTGTTTTATTTATTTGTTATTCCCCTTTGACAATCGACCACGAGGGGAAACAGGTGTTAAGTACTGCCATACCAACCTGTGGTTTCACAGTAATTTTACATCTCACTCGAGGAGACTGCGAGTTACTTTTTTAAAGTAAAGAATTGATTTATTACTTTATTAACCTTCATTTTTAAAGAAATAATAACATTTTTTTTTAATTGATTTTTTTTTCTCCCTGTAGAAATATAGAAAATTAGCCATCCCATAATATAGATTGCACTAGATAATTTTATTTAACCTTTTGGATCACATATTGGATATGGATTACAGGTGTGTAGATATTTGCGATTTTAGTTTTCTAATTAACTTGTTATGGCACTAAATATGTTTCAATTACTTTACTCCTGTTAATAAAAAAATTTTATTTTAATGATATACATTTAATATTTTTCTCATTTTCTCATTATCTGATGTCAAAATTATAAAAAAAAATGTCAAATTAATTTAGTTGTTCTTATTATTTTTTTTAAAAACTATTATTTAAACTCCATAGAATTGCTCATGATGCTTGGTGCACCGACCCCCTCCCCCTAAACTCATTAAGAAGACTTACTTGAAAGTATCAGTGTTTAAAGAGAAAATAATAACTAATAATAATAAATAGTTTTATATGTGAGCAATGTAAAGTGCACGCCCGTTTCCATTTTGAATCCAATAATGGATTGATGATTGAAATCCACCAATGTTTGAAGCAGATTGATATGACATGATAAATTTTCACTTGTTGACTCGACTTCTAATTTCTTTCTCTTTTATCATCAAATATTTTAATGAATTTAGTAATTTTTAAATAATTTTGTTTAAAACCTGATGGGTTGGCTTACTTTTTTCTTCCCCTCCCCCACCCCCAAACAAAACAAAAAAAAACAACAACATTTGTCCAATGTTCCCTTTATGCTGCGCGGCCGCGCAGATATCTGACCAACAACGCTGCGCAGCAAGCAGTTTGAGATTACCGCGCAGCAAATTTTGTAAAATTTTGAAGGGAAAAAAGATGCTATGCACCTTTGCACAGGAGGTTTTTTTTTAAACTTTGCACACGGACCAACGAACCTTATAGGGGACATTACTCTTGTCCCTGTTGTTAAGGCTCAAGATAACACTTCACATTGTCCTAGAGTCCTAGAGAAAGGATTATGCATAAAAATGTAAATAGTCAATGAAAATAGATCACACATTTGTTATGAACACAACATGCGTGTAGATCACATTAAACATGCGTGTCGATCACATTAGACATGCGTGTAGATCACATTAAACATGCGTGTAGATCACATTAAATATGCGTGTTGATCACATTAAACGTGCGTGTAGATCACATTAAACATTGCTGATTACAGAATACTTTTAGATATAAAATACTTCATTGTAAACCTCAGACTTGATGCAATGACCATTACTTGACCAGCCAGCCGGGTTAATGTTGTCAGGAAGTGAATATTTGTTGCTTTTTGGATCTGGAAAGCCGATATTTGGTACAAGTGTTACGTTATGCCGTTAGTTGATATTTGTTACAAGTGTTACGTAATGCCGTTAGTTGATATTTGTTACAAGTGTTACGTAATGCCGTTAGTTGATATTTGTTACAAGTGTTATGTAATGCCGTTAGTTGATATTTGGTACACGTTTTTTTTATATACTGAATACCATTAAATGATACGTGGTACAAGTGTTGATTGTAATAACGTATTTTACGTGTTGTACTGAATACCATTAATTCATATTTGGTACTGAAGTGTTTACTGCGTATCATTAGTTGATGCGGTACGAATGTTATACAATTATTTGATAGCTCTTACAAGTGTTGTTCGTTACAACGTTAGTTGATATCTGGTACAAGTGTAGTACGTAATACCGTACCGTTATTCGGTATTTGTTACAAGTGCTGTACTGTATATCCTGGATATTCTTACGGACAGACGTAAGAGAGGGAGACAAGTTGACCCAATCCAAACTGGCGCCTTTCAAAATCCTGTATGCATACACATAAACATAATTTCTTTGTTGTTAGATGCATCCAACTCAAATGAAATACGTAACTTCTTCACAACAAGAACCATTACCCCATATTAGCGATAGTGTTCACATAGCAACCATAACTTTAAGACGGCGACTAAATCGTATGTCGGGGCCATCAGTGTTTCTCAAACAAGGGTTATGGAACGTCGTTTGCAATCATCGGCTCTGGTGCATTCAAATGCCTGGGAAGACAAAAATTGTGTGTGATTGGGTCGGGTGGGGGTGGGGAGAGAGAGGAGCCCATGATGACTAACTCGTTTATGACAGACAATATGAAGCCATGGAAAAGGGCGCTAATAGAGAATGACGTCATTCGAGAAAGTGGAGTGAATCCCGGCTCTTCAAGTAGCTGACACAATTTTTTTTATTTTTAAGGTCCTTGAAGTCAAAGACATTAACAAACTTGGAGACGTTCCATGATGTTCAATAAAAATGTGGTTCGTTGTCCACTGTTTTCATTATATATGACCTTGTAACAACTTCATTACATTAGAAGTAGCATACACATATCCCTTCACGTGCACCTCTCCCCCCCCAACCCAAGACATACTACTCCCTCAATTGTTTAATACTATGTGGCATGTATGTGCAAGGTGTGCATACTATTCGTGGAATGTGCGCACATCTATGTGCATGGTGCGCCAACTGTTGATGGAATATGCGTACACACACTCGCACACGCACATACACCCCCACACACACTCATAACACACACTCAGTCACCCATACACGCTCATACACACCAACATATAAACTTGTCTATCCCCACTACTACTACAATTGTAATAACAACTAGAATCATTCAATTAAATTTGACAATAAATTTCCCTCTTTCTTCAATCCCACCATGCGGTCCCACTTTTCTCTTATCCCGATATCCCGGCGCAGGCTCCGGTGGGCCGGGGTGTGAAGAGGGTATTTTCCACACAAACGATAACAACAAACACACAAACCGCCTCATCCCCTAACCCAAGTAAATCGTGCACTCCTCTAGTGAAATGGAAGCAGGACCTCATTATGCTGCCGAAACCATCGAGATCGCTCTAAAGGTCAGAGGTCAGTCTCTCTTCAATATCACTGGTGAGGAGGAGGGGGGAGGAGGAAAGAAGAAAAAAAAGTTTTTTTTTATTATTTCCCCCCTGAGGGTTAGGGAGGGTCTAATCCTCCCCACATTTTTTCCCTCTTTTAGAAAAAATTTATAAGGGTGATGGACGAGAGGGTGGGGTTAGTTAGCGAGTTGGGACGCGTTGCTATGGGCAACAGTTGTTAGCTTTGTTTAATTTCTTTCAAACAGTACCAAGCGTGCATCTTCTCCCCCCCCCCACCCCCACGGGTCTTTCTCTGTCTTCCCGTTCACAGGCACGGACTATATTCCTCCCTCGGCGCCCCCCCCCCACCCCGCTCTTTGTCTCTCTTAGCCAATCCATCTTTTCGAGTTGGACTAATTCCGTGTGTAGCTCGGGAAAACGATTCTTGTCTTCTGATTGTTTGAAAAGTCTCGCCTGCCGGTCGTTAGCTGCGGGGGGTGTTCTCACTCGCACAGAAACGACCCCGGACCTCGGCCCCCACCAAACCCGATCTGAGATACACTCGGTTCTTATTGACGTCACTAGTAATTAAGATCAAAAACGAATTATTAGATTTCCTCATTTTTAAAAAAAAAGAAACGGATCTAATCCTCTCCGTTAGCTTCACACCGAGAGTGGGATGTTTGAATTGTTTAATCTTATCTCATAACATGTATATGTGGCTGCTGTATGTGTGTCTTGGGGAGGGGGGGCATATTAATTTCGGGAGATATAATAGCATGTGTTGAGACATTCGACCAACATTATCGACGTGTTTGGACATTCATCCAACATCCTCCATGTGTTTAGACATTCGTCCAACATTATCCACGTGTTTGGACATTCGTCCAACATCCTCCATGTGTTTAGACATTCGTCCAACATTATCGACGTGTTTGGACATTCATCCAACATCCTCCATGTGTTTAGACATTCGTCCAACATTATCCACGTGTTTGGACATTCGTCCAACATTCTCCGGGTGTTGAGACATTCGTCCAACATTCTCCATGTGTTCAGACATTCGTCCAACATTCTCCATGTGTTCAGACATTCGACCAACATTCTACGTGTGCTGAGACAATAATCCAACATTGTCCATGTGTTCAGACATTCGTCCAACATTCTCCATGTGTTGAGACATTCGTCCAACATTTTCCACGTGTTGAGACATTCGTCCAACATTCACTCCCTGTTCTGAGACGTTCGTTCAACATTCGTTCCCTGTGTCAAGACATTCATCTAACACAAGACTTACCTCATGGTAACTCCAGACTCTATCAAGGAAAAGTCTTCTTTGTGACGTTTGGCTTCCTGTGGGGAACTGTCACATTTTGTCACGAAATGTCAACGCGTTGTGTGTTTAACAATGGTGTACAAATATTCCATATCTTATGGCCTCAGATTTCCTAGAAACATTATCCCAGTGTCACACAGGCGTTTGCGTTATCTCTCCTCATCTGTTCTCAACTCGGAAAACATATTTCATCTATCGCCAGAGGAAGACAATAAAAATCATTACCACTCCGACCCAGAAGATCGCAACTTTAGCTGAAGTTACGATTTGTTGGTATTTGGGGTTTAGCTTCTGCAAGCTGCTGTCTTTGTGGGATTTTTTTCTTGTAGGTCAGTGCTGCCCTCGAGCCCTCCTCGGGATTTGAAACAATGTGCTAGTAAGTACTTGGCAATTGTCCTTGTGCGCCGTAATAACAGAACAATGAACACAAAAACAAACCGAAACTAACATTATTTTAAAACCTTGATTTAGATCTATAAATAAACCAGTCAAATGACTCAAACGAGGTCACCTGGAAAATCAAATTATGCAACGGAATGCAAGAGACGAGAAAATAATGAGTCATGTTTAGTTTTGCGGCTCTTAAATTCTATAACCACCTAACCAGGGAGAAGATTTTTTTGTTGTTTTTTTTTCTTCACACCAATACTAACACCCTATCTGTAAGTTTTGGTTACGACAATGTTCCCTATAACCTGCGAGGCTGCGTGGCCACGCAGATATCTGACCTACGCCGCGTAGTAGTTTAAAATTATTGCGCAGCAAATTTGGTAAATTATAGCACAAAAAATGGATGCTGTGCAACTTTGCACACGAGTTGTTGTTTTTTACTTTGCACTCTGAATAACGAAACTTAGAGGGAACATCGGTTACGATTATTAAGAAAGTTAGACCGGTGAATCAATCATGACACTATTTTATGGTTTTAACTCCCTCGAAAAAATTTTGGTCAGTCTGGACGGACGGACGGACAGCGGGTGGATCAAACATATTTTCATAGACTGACAAGCTTCGCGACATTAGGTTCTTTACCTAATTTCATCTCTCAGAGCTTTTTACAATTGTTCAGTAGACTAGGTATATATACAGCGTCTTGTTCCTCGTGGCTGGTTCATATCAAACGATCGTTGCTCAAAATGTGACACTTGTGCAAGTGTTCAATGCACAAAGACTTGAACGTAATCGGCAGTGTTAGAACCCCTGATGTACTGGAAATCTTGTCGAGAACCCCTGAGGTAAAGGTACCCTTGTTTGAGATCACCTATCGGTCCTATCCCCTCCCTCAGCGCCCCCACCCCCACCATCACACCACCCCCAGTTCCACGTGTTGGTTGGTATAAGCAAGAACATGAAAAGATCACGAAATTGTTTAAAGCATGGCCTCATCCTCGCCATCTCGTTGGGTACCGTCATCATCAAGGGCGACAAATCACTCTAACCTCTTGTTTTCAGAAGCCGATGCATTTTTTTGTTCTCGTTTTCTTCTGTCTCTATTGTTGTTCCTTATTCCTCAGCCCCCATCCCCACCCCACCCCCCCCCCGCCCCGTTCTCATGCTGACTACCCACCCCTGAGTTCCTACACGGCGGATTGGAGGGGAAGAAGTGGGGTAAGGGAGACAACAAGACAGGGGGAGGGGAGGGAATAAAAAAGGGATGGGGGAAAAAAGGTGAAGGAATGAAGAAAAGCAGCGCCGCTGATCGTCGTTCGTAATGAGTAATCCTGAGAAAGTTTTGGTAATGAGGACGCGGCACCGATAGAGAAGCGAGGCGAGATTTTGGCCCGTCGCTTTGTTTGTCTGCGCTATCGTTTCGGACAGACACGGGGCGCTCGGCAGTGGAGGGCGAAAAATCTAGTGTTTCTATTTGGGGGGATTTCAGTGTTTTTTTTCTCCCCCTTCTTCTTCTGCTTCTTCTCCTTGGGGTTTGTATTTGAGATGCATTTGATATTCCTTTGGCTTTTACTAGTATTCACCCCACACAGTTCACGGCGAGCGAATTCTGGAGTTGTTATTATGAGAGAGAACCGCCGTAGCTCGCTAATTTACTAGGATAGTGTGTTGGGTTTAATCGTCTGGAGGCTACGCCGCTACTAGGAGATCGTCGGGTAAGTTGGAAGTTTATTCACTCACTAGGTTTATTTTTAGTCCATCTGATTCAATTTTTCCCCCTTCTTAAGTTTCATGTTAAATTTCTCGTCATATTACCATTATAATTGAAAACCTCGCGAAACATTCGGTTGTCACTGACAGATCCTTGTAACTTGTGGGGAAAAAATTAGTTAGTAGCAATCATTTTGTTATTTCTTGCATAGCTCAGACTCTTCTTCAATCGCTCGGCTTGTCTTAGTCAGTACGCGTCGTCCTGAGGTAATAGTCGGTTGTTGAGGTTTTGTTTATTTATATTCGTAAAACCGGGGATGTTTTACGTGGTTACACTGTAACCACCACCCCTCTCACTGTAGGTCGGCACGCGGGTGGCTGTTGTGTGTGTGAGTGTGTGTGGTGGGGCGGTGCCATGGGGGGGGGATCATGTTTGTGAAAACATCTTTCCTCATCTTCCCCAACACTGGGGGCTCACCCCTGACGTTGTTTTTACGTTTCGTAATAACCCGTCTTGTTGTGATCTGATTGGCTGGCGATGGCTTCCGTTTGTTGATACGTTACGTTACGATTCAACGGTTCTCGTTTTGGGCTGTTGGGCATCAGAACCCCACCCACCTCCGCCTCACACGTTACTGTCAAGACATTGTTAGCACTAGTTTTGTTTTTTTTTGCTTTGTTTTTCAGAATCATCTTTTATTTATGATACGATGTTATGAGGTCAGGACCCAAATCCCCCCACCCCTCCCTCTCAAACCGCAATCAAATAGTTTGATGGCAGGACTATCAGTTAAAAGGAGTGACTCCATTGATCTCCTCCATTATAGAATATGGATTATTTGGAAGAGGAAGCGCCAACGCCTCTTTCTCCTAAACACACATTATACTTCATATTTTAGTTGAGCGAGCGAGAACCAGGAATGACTCGTGTCCATTCAGTTGTTAAATCGATGAGGTAACACTTTAAAGAGACGAATTTGTCTATTTTGTAAAGTAATGACTCGTGTCTGTTGCGACTGGCGGACATAATCCTAGACAAGGCGAAATGATAGCCAACATGGACTTGACCACCGACCGTTATGAGTGTGATGGATTGACTGGCCTGTCACAACTTGTGACTGAACTCACAAAATGTTTACATTACAAACTCGTACAACGTACCAAAACGATTGCAGGCTTTTTTAGCCTAATAACCTTCTCTACACATCTTCACTAAGCGCACAGTTACGCTGTCTCCCTCTCTCTCGTTACACGAGTCCCCACTCCGTCTAAATCCACCCTTCTTCCTAAATGAGGTCAAATCTCGATTTCTCCTCCTCCCTACCCCCCCCTCCCTGACCCCGTGTAACACATCACAGACAATGCCACGGGAGTCATCCCATTGAAATGGACAAGGAAACAGGGGCTTCCAGCAGTACGGGCCAATGTTGTCGCCAGCGCCCCGTCTCGTGCGGTGGAGGGCGTGCAGTGAGGTGGGGAGGGGTGGGGGCGCGGGAAGGGAGGAGCTCTAGGGCGAGGCCGTGAGGAGACCACTTGTTGATAACCGTTAACGGTATCGGACCCGGGTCGTCGTCATCGTCTTGCGATCAGACTCTCGTGTGAGCTCAAAGTAAAGAATAAAACACGACCGTCCACCGAGGGTTTTCTTGGTCATGACTCGCTCCGTGTGCTCCACGTCTGCGGGACCGGCTGTTGGTAATGGCTGCATGTGGAGGGATTGTGTTGGGGGGAGGGGGAGGGTTGAGGTTCGATCTGGAAAAACGTGACTTTAACTTATGGACGGGCATCAGTTTATCAATTAAAAATGATAAAAATAAAATTTTAAAATATGTTTAATATACACACTACTTAAATGTGGGGGGGGGGAGAAGGGGTTGGCGGCGTCCCCTGATACTATTTAATGATTAATGACATAATATACCACAATATAAACAAGTTTGTGTGTGTGTGTAAAGGTAAACAAATAGCCGAGTGTCTTGTGCCGCATTGACAGTATTGAAAGAAAAGAAAAGGGGGGGGGGCGGAGGTATAAAGAAAGTGTAAACATGGCCTCGTTGTAACTAGCAATAAATGAACGTTAGACACAGGGCTCAAGAAATCGATATCAGACACTTGTTGATATGAGCCCTCGATAATGATTCGCATTGATCAACGGCGGCCATCTTTTCTCTCGCCAGATAGATTTGAAGTGGAGGGGGAGGAGTGACAAACACCACGGCTTACTTGTGGAGGTGAATGGTAGTTTTACAACCCGGGGGTCAAGGTGTACGGTTTGAGGTCACCTCGAAGAACCAGCGTGGCTTTTTTTTTCTTTCTTAATGATACTTCATCACATTATCACGGACTACATTTTTAGTCCACAGTAAAGTTTTGTTTAGGGGGCGGTTTAAAACAAATCTTTGCACGCCCGGGTGCCAGAACTTCCACATATCTTTCCGCCTAAGATCAACAGAAGAAATGTAGTACAAGTTTGTTGTTTGCTTCTTCTTTGGGTATGTGGCCAATGTTGCGTTGACTTCCTAGTTGCGTCTTATCTCATGGGGTGACGTGTGGCCAGAGCCGCGCTGACAAGACACAAGACTTACCAAATAAGTCGTGTGACGCCAAATGTGCGGCCAGAGCCGCGCTGACAAGACACAAGACTTACGAAATAAGACGAGTGACGCCAAATGTGTGGCCAGAACCGCGCTGACAAGACACAAGACTTACCAAATAAGACATGTGACGCCAAATGTGCGGCCAGAGCCGCGCTGACAAGACACAAGACTTACGAAATAAGACGAGTGACGCCAAATGTGCGGCCAGAGCCGCGCTGACAAGACACAAGACTTACCAAATAAGACATATGGCGCCAAATGTGTGGCCAGAACCGCGCTGACAAGACACAAGACTTACCAAATAAGACATGTGATGCCAAATGTGTGGCCAGAGCCGCGCTGACAAGACACACGACTTACCCAATAAGACATGTGACGCCAAATGTGTGGCCAGAGCCGCGCTGACAAGACACAAGACTTACCAAATAAGACATGTGACGCCAAACGAGTGGCAAGGACCGCACTGTCAAGATTTACCAAATAAGACAAGTCCCCTGCCCTCTACTCACTATCCTGTCCTCTACTCACTATCCTGTCCTCTACTCATGATCCTGTCCTCTACTCACTATCCTGTCCTCTACTCACTATCCTGTCCTCTACTCACTATCCTATCCTCTACTCACTATCCTGTCCTCTACTCAATATTCTGTCCTCTACTCACTATCCTGTCCTCTACACACTATCCTGTCCTCTACTCACTATCCTGTCCTCTACTCACTATCTTATCCTCTACTCACTATCCTGTCCTCTACTCAATATCCTGTCCTCTACTCACTATCCTGTCCTCTACTCACTATCCTGTCCTCTACTCACTATCCTGTCCTCTACTCACTATCCTGCCCTCTACTCACTATCCTGTCCTCTACTCACTATCCTGTCCTCTACTCACTATCCTGTCCTCTACTCACTATCCTGTCCTCTACACACTATCCTGTCCTCTACTCACTATCCTGTCCTCTACTCACTATCTTATCCTCTACTCACTATCCTGTCCTCTACTCAATATCCTGTCCTCTACTCACTATCCTGTCCTCTACTCACTATCCTGTCCTCTACTCACTATCCTGTCCTCTACTCACTATCCTGCCCTCTACTCACTATCCTGTCCTCTACTCACTATCTTATCCTCTACTCACTATCTTATCCTCTACTCACTATCCTGTCCTCTACTCACTATCCTGTCCTCTACTCACTATCCTGTCCTCTACTCACTATCCTGTCCTCTACTCACTATCCTGCCCTCTATTCTCTGTAATCTAAACGAGTAAACTGACGGACACGTACCGGGCGGGTGGTCCGGTACCGCCGGTGGGCGGCCAGTAAGTGAGAGGTCGTTGTTCAATCAACACGGACTTATTGATTAGGTCAGACCTCTGGTCACTGGAAGTCTTAATGTTATTAACCTTTTCTCAACCGATGTGCTTTTATTCCAGCGGAGTGATGGGGGGGGGGAGGGTGCGATCTATCTTTTCTGATGACTAGTTCATGCGTGTCTATATTTATTTCTAATATTTCCGTTCAATTATGAGTATTAAAGGTAAATACATTATTTTTTCCAAGCTTGTACTTGTACAATTTTTTTGCCCTTCAAAAGGCGGTAGGGGTTGGGTTAACAAAAGACATTTAACAAGAATGTTTTACAAAATAAATGTAATAAAATGTAGTATTTTATATGTAATGTAATGTGTAAATGTAATATGTGTCACGAACAGTCTACATCATCTAAGGGTAACAGAAATAATCCATCCGTTTATCTAAGCGTGTTCTATTTTTCAACTATATACTTATTAGGGCTGGTACTGATTTTTTAAAAAATGTTCCATTAAACAGGAAACTTTTTTGTATCGATTACTCGATTAATTTCGACTAATTATATTGTTATAACGTATTGATCCCGTTAATTCAAGATTCACTATTACCCGAAATCGGTTAAGTCGCGGTAATTCCATGGCTCCCAAATTTTGTAACGTAACATGGCAAATTCATTGTGCTATCCAAGAAATAAGGAAGAAAAACCTTTTTGCTTACATATAGATCTACACGTCTAAATAAATAATAATAATAATACGAGGGAAAAGTGTGTAAGTAAGAAAAAAATATAAAATTATTAAGAAATTGGAAAAAAAATTATTATAAATATTTTCTTAAATTTTAATTGAATTTTAATCGATCAAATTAATTTTATATCGATTAAATTTTTAAACTATTAATCGATTAATTAATCGTTAATTTACGCAGCCCTAAAACTTATATAAAGCTGACAAGTGTTATTCTCTCTATAAACATTTTCCAAGTGTTAGGGGCCAATGAGAAGTCACACGATGCACTCTCGTGATTTAAACAAATATTTTTATTCTTGCATTTCTTTGACGATATAGAGGCAAACAATACAGCAATTATCATAGTAAAATTAACCCGGAAGTTACTCTTAGGTCATTTTATTTGACTTTTTATGATTTCAACCGCTTGATTTTTTTCCTAGACGTAAAAAAAAATAATTAAACTTGAGGCATTTTTAACATGTGTATTTTTATTATATATTTTTTAAATAGAAATTTACATTTGATCGCTAGTTTGACTATGTTATTAACAGTGTTAAAAATTTATCATTTCTATTTTATATTTATACTTGTGTTTAAACATAAAAAGAAATATTAATAACAGTAATTAAAGTGTAATGGTATAATTATACCAATGACTAGTTATATAGGCCGTGCAAAGAAATGCTGCTTTAAATGGCAGTGCTCGCTCGATACATTCGCTAAAAATAAGAGCATTGAGCCTAGTTATCACTTTTTAAATAGCAGGCCTCCAAGTTTAAATCAGGCCCAGATTCAGGCTTTCTCCAAACTATCTAAACACGTTTCCGAAACCATCAGCCAAGAACCGTTGCTTTTGGAGATGTAACCAACAAGCCATTCGTTTCGTAATAGTTTGTAGCCCTCGGCAGAGCTTCGATGCTTAGATTGGCAAGTTGTGTAGCCATCAAACACAAAAAGAAGAAGAAACAGCCCCGCATTCTATCAGTACAAGCATCTCGTGGAATCGTTTCGACGTGTCACAGTAATCAAGCATCAAGCAGATAAAATCGGTCACCTGATTGTTTTCCCCCAGCAACTCCTGTAGACCCCAGAGTTCCAAATTTTGCAGACGACTGTTAATTGTAATTTGTACTATTATTGTCTCCTTAACGCTATCCGATCAAAACGTAGCCCCCTCTCCCAGGTAACAAGTCGGTACCCCCCCTCCCCCGGCAAAAAATAAATAAATAATAATTCGTGTATTAAATTTTAACATCTTACAGGCTCTGTCATTTAATGGTGAAAATCTATTAATAGAATATCCAGTCATACAAATAATTCAATTTCATTAAGACATTAATAAAATGTCCTAGTAATCCGTTGCCTTATCTCGGCATAAGTAATTTATTTCTATTTTAATACGAAACAACTGTAGCGGACTTGACCAAAACTTGTTTACAATTTTATTAAACAAACATTTTTGCAAACTTAGTGTTACTTCTACTAGTTTGCTGAAAACATTTTTTTTAAAACGAAAACCTTGTTTAAAAATAGTTATAATACGCAATGACACGCCGATTTCCGTTCAAACCCAACTTATTAAAACCATTGTTTATATACTTATATATTTTTGTTAAAGTTGGTTTCTCTAGACATTACTACACAATCAATTGCACAACTTAACTTGCTTTTGTGTGACAGGTATACACATCAAAGATGTGTACAAAGGTATGCAGATCAAAGGTATGCACAAATTAAACGTAAACACGTATTGGTCATATAACTAATATATTGTTAATAATTAAAATAATATAATTTATTCAAAAATAGTTGTATTTTTAAATCCTTTCTATTAACTGGTGGCGTCTGCTTGATTGTTTGCCGATAAACTTTAGATCGATTTTAACCTACTTCCCCGTCTGCTAGCGAGCTGAAATTTTGCAGGCAGACTCGTGCCAACGATAAAAATGATCTATAAAAATTTCAGGTCAATCGAATGTACTGTAATTAAATTAATGTATTTTTAGATTATCTCTATGTAGCATGTTAATTTTTGTGCCAGAGTGTCGCGGTGCGTATTATATTGAACAAGCTTTTTAAAATATTTTCCTGTCGCGCGGTGCGGTGCATAAAATATTGACGATACTTTAAAAAAAATATATTCACTATCAGTAAATGTTTATGCTATTCTGTCGCGCGGAGCTCATCACCCCCATCCCAGGCGTCACATACTCCATAGCAAGGGTGGCCAGACCTGTAGTAACTGAGAGCCATTTCCCAATATTTTAACATGTTTGAAAGCCGTATTGAAGCACTATGGGTCATTAAACCAGGCTTGGAAATCTTCCAGGAATCCTTGTCACATATCTTTTAAAAATTGTACGCGAGCCGCAATGTGAACACAGAAGAGCCGCATGCGGCTCGCGAGCCGGGTTTGGCCACCGTTGCTCTCTAGCCTCGGGGCCAACACTAAGATTTGTTAGGAATTCCAAAATGTATGGACGTTCGTCCGCGAGAAGAACATTAAAATTGGGCAACGACAGCTTTTTTTTTGTTGTGTGTGTGTGCGTCCTTCAAGTCAATGTGATGACACCTCTACAGCGATGCTGTCGTTTTCAAGTTGGGCCCAGCTGTATTTAAAACGAAACTCTGCTGATGTTAGTCCAACAACCGAACCTCTCGTTATAAATGTTTGTTGAATTGGTAGACAAAACGTTAAAACAATCAATCACCCGTGACGTCATATGCAGGTACCAAAGGTCATAAGTGGGAGATAAAGGGCTTAAGGATTCTTTAGGTAAATTTAATGGAATTTAATTTTTGAAAGAAATTATTTAATATCGCTGAAACCTAAATTTTGACACCAATATTTAAACAATTACTAAAACCTAGAATTTAATGACTGGAGTTAAATATTGAGAGCTATAATTATAAACTTGAAATTAGATATTGTTGAAACCTAAAATTTAACACCCGAAATTAAAATATTGCAAAACCTAATAAATCACACCTTACATAATTAATGGAAATAAATTTACATAAAAAACTTAAATTAAACTCCTGAAATTAAATATTATTGACAACTAAAACTTAAATGTCAATTTTTTTTATTTTAATTTTAATATTAAATTATATTTTTTTGTTGTTATAAAAGTAAAAGTTATAAATGTGTGCTTGTCATAACTAGACAATACATGTAAGTCATGTTACAGATGCGGACAGCCATAAAGAGTAAAAAAAAGAGCTATTGGGCCCTAAGGCCTCACGTGACCGCTCCACATTATAGTTGGTCGTGTTTACATACGGCCCTTATGATTCCTCTTACCTTCCTATTTAAGATCCGCGTTCTACTCTCAATGCATTCCCCCACCCAAACACCCCCGTCCTATCAGCCTACCTATTAAAATTTACTTGTGCTTTGGTGTGGAGGCTTTTGTCCTTATGATTAATGGGTAATGACGTTATGATATGTATACAATTTCCGTCAAAGAGCGATAGAGGAGAGTGTGAGAGGGACGGGAAACGATCGAACGAGGCCAAAACGAGGTTTCGAGAAATTAAGCTTGCTTTTACTTGTTCTGAGCAGACCTCTAAAACACACTGTGGTAGGGAGGGGATAATAAAACAGACTGGGGGAGTCAGTCTTTTGAACAGAACAATGGAATACACGGCCATGTTTTCTATTGAAACGATATTTTTTTATACCTTTATTTTTGAGAGGGTCGCGTTAAAAATTGAAATCGCGACGCTGTTCGGTCATAAAGTCATAAATAACAGCACTCTCATTTTTCATGACCACGCGATTTATCCAGTTTAACACCCTCCCCTCTTCCCCCACCCCCCGCAGCCAACACAGCCACCCTCTCTCCAAATTCAATCACCTGTGATTATGATCACCAAACTTCCCCTAACAGACCTTCATCAAGCAGCACCACCACCCCCCTCTTGTTTCCTTCGACCCCCCCCCAACCCCCCATTTCACGCAGGTGCGAAGTCCTCTCAGGTGAATGCATGAACGGTGGGGGGGGGGTCGTCTCCTTACAGTGCTATACTCCTACTCCTGTGTTCGACTAAGGCCTTAATGACAAGAAATGACAAAACACTTCTTACATGGAGGTGATGAATTCTGGGTCCCCCATCATGTGATCCTATCACACGAAATATTCACATTATCAACAACGCATCACTGCCTCGGCTCTCGAGTCTCAAACATTAGGGGCGGGGGACACGGAGTATTTTCGGGTCGTTGAAATGTTTCTCAAAATATCAGAGCCCGAACAACTTCGGTGATCAAAGAACGTAGTTATTTGAAGAAGAGGAAGAAAGAGAAAAGAGTTGATTTGAAAACAATTGGCAATTGGCTTTACTAGATTTTTGGATGAACATGATTTCTGGTTACTTATTTCAATAAATTAATACGATCTTACTATATTATCAACTCTTATTTGACAGCAATGCTGTTCTTAATATTAACTTTAAAAATTATACATATTTCATCACCCCCATCAACCATTTTCCACACTACTTTGGACTATGTTAGATCATAAATGTGTGGCGCTAAGAACAACAGACTTAGGGCCATGTCAGGGGTCTTCCAAGGACGAGTTATCCTCCCAAGATACCAACTTTCCACTGTCTCTCTGGCTGAGAACCCCTCCAAGAAACCAACTTTCCACTGTCTCTCTGGCTGATTATTCAAGAGGGCAGCCATATCCTGTTTGTGGAGTAGTAATTAAATATCGTACAATTATTCACCCGGTGTGTTTACCCAGCCGTAGACCAAAACCACCTTCCACCCGATTCAACCCCTCTGACCCCTGGTCCCCCTTACCCCCCGCCCCCCCCCCTTTTCACTATCCCCGTGTCCTTCTGTTAAAAGGAAATGCGTAACGGAATCCCATCAAGATCTACTACCCCCCTCTCCCCTTTCCACCCCACGTTTGAATAATAAAAGATTCCTTTCTACCCGTCCAAAACAAAAGAGGGTTATAAAGAGGGAGGATTCGTTTTCAGGCCTGCCCTCTGAAATCCTCGGCTAAGAAATTATTTTCTCAGATTACTAGCGACGAGTGTACCTTTAGGAATAAAACACAAGCAGAATAAAAGAAAAGTTGCGGGGTAGGGGGAGGGAAATAAGTGTTTGGAAGGAATGGGGTTTGGAATTGGGGGAAAAGCGGGTAGGGGGTCGGGGGTCATACAAAGGGTAAATGTTAAAGTGGGGGATGGGGGTATAACCGGGGAGGTTTCATTATATATTATGGTTAACACCGGCATGGCAGTTAATTTGAGCCTAGCCTCGATTTCGAGGGATTATTAATAATATATGAAGAGTTGTCTTTCCCTTGTCACCCTTGCTGATAAGAGAAGTTAGTGAATTTTTTGTGGAGGATTTCTCGGGTGGATGGTTGGTTAGGTGGGGGGGGGGCAGTGTAGTCGTTGGTTTGTTTTAGGCTCCAGTTTTGTAATCTGTAAAGCTGGGGTGTCGTTAGAAGAGGGGTGGGGGGGGGGAGTGTGTTGAATCTATAGGGCGTATATTACTTTATTGGTTAATGAGAGGTTTGAATGTGTTGGCAACGGACCAAGATGGTCTAGTGGTAGAAGTGACACACAAAATATACATGATTTAATACATTCCTAGTTTGGTGGTATTCATAGTTTGATGGTATTCCTAGTTTGATGGTATTCATAGTTTGATGGTATTCATAGTTTGATAGTATTCCTAGTTTGATGGTATTCATAGTTTGATGGTATTCATAGTTTGATGGTATTCCTAGTTTGATGGTATTCCTAGATTGATGGTATTCCTAATTTGATGGTATTCCTAGATTGATGGTATTCCTAATTTGATGGTATTCCTAGATTGATGGTATTCCTAATTTGATGGTATTCCAAGTTCTTTGGTATTGATAGTTTGGGGGCATTCGTATTTTTGTGGTATTCTTAGTTTGATGGTATTCGTAGTTTGATGGCATTCCTAGTTTGGGTGTTTTCCTAGCTCCTATTCTACCATGAATATACCCACCTTGTCACACACAAATATAGCCCTTAGTCTAACACCGTTATAACTCTAAGCCTAGCACGACTAAACCATACCAGGTATAGTATTAAGGTTAGGACATTGTTTCAACCAAAATTAAATACCCTGAGCTTTGTTGAACTAAAGATTAGATAAAGACTGACCTCAGAATGGACAAAACGGTTGGACTGGAACAGTTGAAAGTTTTTTTTTAAAAAATGGATTTTCTTTTTATTCCCTCCTTTGACATTAGTCTATAGTCTTGACCCCCGGATAACATGGGATTCGTGACATACATTTGAAACGAAGATTGTATTTTCATACTGATTTATTTCTCATTTGGTGATAAAAGCCATAAACATATTTAAAGATAACCAATCTTAAAGACCAATAAAATAAAAGGGTTCCATAAAGTGAATTTAAATGCATAGTTCTTCTCTTCACAAGAATGCCAACAATTAAATTTTCCGGTGTATAAGACAGCACATTAGGAGAAATTCAGCAGATTGACGTCATCATTTTTTGATGACAATCTATGTTCCAATTTTTTTACAAGAAAAATTGCGGAAATAAGTTTGGGTCAAAAGTAAAAAATACGTAAAAATTAAATTTTGCAATTAATTGTATACAACCTTGTACAAGAAAAGTGGTTCGCATTATTGTCTTTACTTCATTCTATTGATATAAATATAATCATACATGTACAGTTTCAGTTATTTTAAAAAAAATAATTAACATATTGTAGACATAAACATACAGACAAGGCAGTTGGGATAAACATACTACTACAGAAGATATGCATCATAAGGGGATGTACCTCATTCTCGTTATAAGAACGAGATAATTGTTTTTTTTTAAAAATATATATACACGGCATTGGGCGCATATTAAATATAACCAACTACACGAGACAGTCGAGATGCCTAGCTTCAACGGAGATCTGGGAATTAACGAGGGGACGGGGAGGGCAGAATCACCAAGTAATAAGGGTAGCGTTGTGGAATGTCGCCAGGCGGCTAATGAAGGGGTCGGCGGACATAGGAGAAAGGGGTAGAGAGAGGGGGGCGGGGTGGGCACCCGGGGTGTGCAGGTGACGGTGAACGTTCCCTCGGCAGGACGTGGTACAGTAGCAGCACACAGTAGCAGCCCAAGCGAAGCTGGGCCCGGCCTGTGATTAATCAGGGGTTGAAGGTCATGCCGTGTTTGCATAGCCATCCAGCCTACATGGCGGCCCTGATAGAAATAAAGGATTTAATTTATTAGAAGACATATTGACGCACACACACACTCAAATTGTTTCAAAAGGAAAGGAAAAATAATAACCAGGAAATACTCGAATCGTTTGGTTCCTTCTCTTTAATAAAGTTTAGAACCGGGTGGGGAGGGGCTGGCAGCGGTGGGGGGGGGTGAGGAGGTTTGGTTTACTTAAGCCTAAAGCCTGATGAATACTTAGGCCCGGTTAGAAATCATATGCATATCTTTTATTATACAACCGTGCTTGGATCCTTCTTGTGTTTACCATAAGCTGGTGGTGGTACGGAGAGTAGCCTACGTAGTGGTTAAAATAATAATAACCGCAAAGCCTGCAGGCATGCGCAGTCGATAGATCAAGTGTAAGAACAAATGACACATTGAAATCGTCCAGAATTTATCCATAAATGCATACATATACGTTACGTTGCATATAAACATAGAGTCAAGTGTAAGAACAAAGGATACAAAAGTCACACGGAGCCATTCAACTTCCTCTATAAGCGCCTTGTCATATCATGGCGGAAATCTATTAATAGAAATATTTGGGGTATTCAATTGGACCAATTTCATTTACATAACTAATCAAAGACCCCGGTTTTCCGTGAGGACTTATCGCAACAATTAAATGTTAATTTGAGTTAGTCCACTTCTTTACATTTTTGCTGATTTTTTTTTACTTAATATTTTTTAAACTTACGGTAATGTCAATATTTATGCTTAGTACATTGCTCTACCGAAATGTTGCCTAAATAGTAACATTGCATAATGTGATATGATATATTTTCCTGTCTAGTAAGTAACAAAGAATGGATAATGCACAGTAAACTGCCTCATGATTCTAAAATTTAAAGCTATTCCTATTGTCTGAAGAGCTTGCATTTTAAACGGAACATTCTTACATTTATCTTCTTATCTGATCATTTTAACAAAACATGTCCTTGAAAGAAGTCGACATTTTATACGTGTAGTGTGTCCTCGCCATCATTTATATTTTGAAAGCGACATACTGAAAACGATTCCTTAGCCATAGTAGATAATTCTTCTCTTGTTTTCTCTCCCCTCCCCCCCTCCTCCAACCCCTCTTCAAATCTCAGAGCCAGGAGAAGGTCTTAAATAGATGTGGGTTAACTTAAATGTTAACTTTCTGGTACACTTAGCACTTGGGCTGAGGCATGAAATTAATGGTGCGGAAAGCCAACTCAGTGGGGCAGCCTGAGCCAAGGCTTCACCAGTTGCCTGTGTTTCCAACCTGACAACCTGTTTCTCCATCAGAACCGACCTTCGGCTCCTTTGTTCCTCGGACCCCGGGTCTCCTGGTATTGTTCTCGTGTCTCGCACCACGAAATGACCCTCCACCCCTGTTGGTAGTCAGGCAGCCACCCCACCCCTCACCCCACCCGACACTCCCCGTTCTCTCCCCTCCCCCCAGACCCCGTTACCGAAGAAATCACCCCTTAATTTCGGATCCACTTTTCTTTATCTCATGTTTCACAGATTTGCATCGCCGGCTGCCCTCCCCCCCTCCACGCCACCACCGCACCACACCCTCGCCACCCTGCAACCCCCTCAACTGCCCTTCTGTTAACCTTTTTCTCTGAGCATTTGTCTTTAGCGTTTCGCGGTACAGGAGTTCTTTCCCCTGCCTCTGACCCCTGACCTCACTCCCCATTCTTGGTCACCTCACCTTAAATTAAACATAATATCACCCTCCCTCCCCCCAACCCGATTTTTTTTCGCTCCGCCGTACTGAGACCAGTATATGATTCTGTAAACATCGATTCCCCCCCACCCACCCCGACTCCTCAATTCATCATTTTTGCATCCAGGACATGCACAGAACGAAAGCGTCCCAACTCAGTGAGAGAGGTTTAGGGACTGTTTTTAAGTCAGATGGGGTGGGCGCTGTTTGAGTATGGCCTAACAGGTCTGGTCTATCCCTGCCGCCCTCTCCCCCCCCCCAATTTTTTTTCTTTGGACAATAGCCTCCCCTCACGATACCTCCACTACACAGATCAGGTGCCACAACGATAAAAGGGGAGGGAATACAGGGACAGGTAACCCTGTTCAAATCTTTTGTCTTTTTCTCTCCACCCCAGCCCCCCTTTTCTTTTCTATATTTCAATGCTGAAAAGAGGGGAGGGGTGGGGTGAGAGAAGGAGATGCCCAGTAATTTCGTGTTGTCTTGGATGTCTCAGATTCATCTCAGACTTTTCATTTTTACACAAGTTTGTTTAGGACAGAGTTGCTAAATATTTCTTTAAAATAATTCTAGTTATTTTGTATTTAGGAATAAAATAATAAGAGTAGAAAGTTCGGCTTCGGGATTCGAATAAATATTACGGCGATACTGCAAGCGGATTTGACGCCATCATCGTAATGATTTAACTAACAACAACAACAACAAAAATTAGTTTAGATTCAGAATTTGTTTAGAATCTGTGTTACGCAATCATTCACGTTATCCCTCAAACACTCCTCGACACATCCGAAATTTTACCCAACCAACTTTCACCACGAGGCGACTTGTCCCTGCACCCAGTATTGCATGTCAACGACATTGTCTCCGTTCATTACTTACCCAAGGTCGTACTCTTGGCAGTTTGGGGAGATTTCAACCCTCGACATTTTTTCCTACAACCATTAGCCTCCTGTTGGATTAACGATTAGTGTACATCCAACCTGACCATCAGGTGTGAGACCAGACGACCAGCATCATTCAGGTATGGGGGGGGGGCTAGTATTGAAATGTGTGGAAAGGGGGGCAGGGGGTGTCGTTCTTACCTGTCCTAGCTTCTGGCTACGCGGCAGACATTGTCATCTCTGATTGGACCCTTCTGTCTTTCTTCTACCTGTGTTCCCTCCCCACCTGGTCCGGTATTTTAGGGCGGTATTTTGTGAGCTTTAGGCGAAATTTGTACACGGCCCGTGTATAGGATGTGATGTGGGAGTCCGATCTAATACCGTGTACGGAACTATGTTAGCCCACAGATATTGATGGCTATGTTGGTCCACAGGTTTTGATGGCTATGTTGGTCCACAGGTTTTGATGGCTATGTTGGTCGACATGTTTTGATGGCTATGTTGGTCCACAGGTTTTGATGGCTATGTTGGTCCACAGGTTTTGATGGCTATGTTGGTCCACTGGTTTTGATGGCTATGTTGGTCCACAGGTTTTGATGGCTATGTTGGTCCACAGGTTTTGATGGCTATGTTGGTCCACTGGTTTTGATGGCTATGTTGGTCGACATGTTTTGATGGCTATGTTGGTCAACAGGTTTTGATGGCTATGTTGGTCCACAGGTTTTGACGGCTATGTTGGTCCACAGCTTTTGACCGCTATGTTGGTCCACAGGTTTTGATGGCTATGTTGGTCCACATGTTTTGATGGCTATGTTGGTCCACAGGTTTTTGATGGTTATTCATGTTGGTCAGTAGATTTAGCGGGTATGTTGCTCAATAGATTTGTTCTGCCTATGTGTAGTATAATTGTGTTGGCGGTAGTTCACTAGTTGGTTCACTGACCTACTCTTATTGCAATGAGTAGCATAATGTCAATCAAAGTTTGATTGGATCCACCAGATCCGTTGTGAAGTTCTGATGTTTACCTATTTGTTTCTCTCCAGCGGATGGTGTTTACGTCACACAATGTCAGTCGGCGTGGCTGTGATGTCACATTCAGTTCAACATCGTTTAGCGTTAAATGTTGATTTGCTAAATGTATATTCATGAATGGTTGTGTAGGGCTTTATAAAACTTGAAATCTATTATCTTCGTCTCTGTTTCCCTACGAATCTATTCTTAGTAATAAAAATGAATTAAAATGCTGGATTATTTTGTTTGTTTCTTTGTCTGATTGATCTATGTTTTCTTATAAATGGTTCATATTTAGTTAAAGATTTACACTCGCGGAGAGTTGACATTTAATCTGTTATGAGTCTTAGGCTCATGGGTCTAGTGTTGTAAGCAATATCAACCCAAAACGGTGTTAAGAGCAGTTTTTATGTCAGTCAAAGTTATTGGCGCTTGGATCTAATTCCGAAACCGCTTATACATTAGATTTCTGCAAAAGAAGAGGTGATATGAAATTTCATGTTTCTAACTTATGTTATTAAATTCAATCTCATCATATTTGTTAATAGTACAATTTTGCCTTTAAATAAGTTCTTTATTATTTTTTATTGATTGATTTGTATGACATGCGATCAAATCAAATGTCGATCTTAGTTATAAACTGAAAGTGACTTTTGGATAGTTTCTCTAAATTATTGAACATTTAATGGTACATTTAAATAGTTAAGCGTTCTTTTGAAAGATCGAAGGAATAATTTTTATTAAAAGTTTTTCAAACAAATTGTTTTAATTTATAATTGTTTGTTATTAATAATTGAACATAAATATAAAAACTTTTTACTTCTCCCTTGAAAACGCTTTATTTAAATATTCTTTTTTTTGTGTGGTAAACTTATATTGCTCGGGGTTTCAGGTTGTATGTACTTATAGCTCTGATCCCAAACGATCCCTAGGTACCCCATAACGATCCCTAGCTACCCCATAACGATCCCTAGCTACCCCATAACGATCCCTAGGTACCCCATAAAGATCCCTAGGTACCCCATAACGATCCCTAGGTACCCCATAACGATCCCTAGCTACCCCATAACGATCCCTAGCTACCCCATAACGATCCCTAGCTACCCCATAACGATCCCTAGCTACCCCATAACGATCCCTAGCTACCCCATAACGATCCCTAGCTACCCCATAACGATCCCTAGCTACCCCATAACGATCCCTAGCTACACCATAACGATCCCTAGCCTACCCATAACGATCCCTAGGTACCCCATAACGATCCCTAGGTACCTCATAACGATCCCTAGCTACCCCATAACGATCCCTAGGTACCCCATAACGATCCCTAGGTACCCCGGTACCCCATAACGACCCCTAGTCCCTAGGTACCCCATAACGATCCCTAGGTACCCCATAACGATCCCTAGCTACCCCATAACGATCCCTAGGTACCCCATAACGATCCCTAGGTACCCCATCCGACGGCTAACGGTGTGGACACGCACTGCTCACCGTGGAGGCCCGTGGCCAGGGCCGTCGTTGTTAGGCACTGACGCATTCCGTGCGGTTTTAATTTGTATGCTGTGTCTCCTTAAGGATCGCAAACCGACCGTTGTCCAGTGAGAGGAGAAGGGGCAAAAAAAACTTAAATTGATCTCATATGAGATGGGGAGCTTGGGTCTCCGACCTTTAATGTCTGGTCACTGGACCGGCCCCTGAGTCCATTGTCTTGGACAATGAGTCGGTCAAACGAGGACCTCTCAAGTCTGGTGACTAGCCGAGTGGGGGAGGGGGTGGGGGAATGGCCAGAGCCTAGGCTTTTGTTTGACACCTCCCTGCACCCCTCGCTGCCTTGACAAGCCGACCTTTTGGGTCCCGGCAAATTACCTGTTGATTGCTGATTGGCTGCCTCGGAATTCGTCCCCCACTCACCTCCACCCTGCCCACTTTTCGGGTATTCAGCCGTTAGGACCTTATGACGTGGACGTGGTCAGTGTGCTTGGCCTGCTCGCCTAAAAGAATAAAAGAAATTATTTGACACAATTACGACAACCCCCCCTCCCCATTTTTTCCCACCCCGCCACCCCGGGGTGCCATTCAATCCGCCTATTGTCGTTTGCGCGTTTTGTTTATGTTGGTCACCCCACGACCCTCTCCCCCACCCACCCATCCCCATCGTCTCATGGGCCCTTACCCGCCCATCCCTGTCCAGAAGAACACACCGGAGGAGCTTGATTGAGGGCTCATTACACAGGGGGACCTCGGCATTGGCGAGTAGGAAACAATTCGTGTCGGCTTTAGATTTCGCCCTGTCTGTCCAGGTCCTCATTCGTAGCGGTGACACGGCTGTAACTCATTGCATTTCAATGGCAGTGTCGTGACCACTCGTGAATTCTTCTAAAATCCGAGGATACGCTGAGACTCATTATTTCAAAACGTTATATTTTAAACAAATAAAGAGTTCGTGGAATTAAAGCGAAAACAAAAAGCATTCGTCACTGGTGAAGTTCTTTTTAAAAAAAAGTAGGATTGGATTTTTCTTACTTTTTTAAACAGAAGCTCATAATCTTGTGTTATCGTTTATATTTCTTGATGGAAATAATTCAAAAAATTCATGACGTAAATAGATTGCCTTTGGTAAGTCATCTTGAAATGTAGTGGTTTTTTAATATTTTTTTTAAAATTATTTTTTGTTCTCTAAAATTTCGAAACCGGTACGTTCATTGACTCAACATGTCATGTGTAAAGTCAATTCAGTTTGTTAATACTCCATTCCTTTTTCATAACCCCCTTTCTTATATAATTATATACTGACATTATTACATGACAATAAGTTCAATAACAGATTTTCATCAGGAATGGTCTAATATAAAAAGTATTACGGCACAATTAAATATTATATACACGCTGGTGTGAAGGAGCAAAGATACTCTTAAGGTAAATTTATAACGTGATTAGTTACAATTGATAACCTTTTTTTAAAAATAGAATTCATATTTAAAATTATGTTTTAAAATGTTATTGTTATGTTTTTTTATTATTTAAACTGAATGAGTGAGGAGTAAGTTGGGCAGATTGCGACAGTTTATTACAGCTACTCTCCCCCCCCCCAACGCCCGAAATTTTCTCGCAAAGTATCAGTGATAAGCCGTTATTTAATGATTATTCACTGCGTGCCTGCGATCTTGAATCGATGTGACGTCATGTAATACCCATGTTTACCGACTTCACCGTGATTAGATTTGATTGTTCTAATTTTAGACTTGAGGCGATTCATTGTCCAAATCGTCATAATCATAACATCAAATAGATCCCGAGAAATAATATCTTCTCTCAACTGATTGTAGTTTTTGCTCACCTAGAACTTGGCTTTAAAAAAAAATCAGACTGAGTTTCATCCGTATCATTTTGAACAAAGTAATTCCTGTTGGTCAGCAGTCACACACACAAAATAAAATAGTATTTTAAAATGTACAAAGGTGTGACCTTTCAGCTGTCGGTCTGGCGTTTTCTGCTGGTCGGTCCAAAGCGCGTCCAATCCATATAATTTATCACGTGATGACAGCTGGTCATTTTCAGTGGCAAAGTATCTGCTACAGTCGCCTACCGGGTTCCGAACTTCTTTATATATATATATATATATAAATATATCTGCCAACGACCTTAATTTATATGTCATCCTTTCAAGTAGTAGACACATGTTGCCACACCTCACACAAAGACCCGAGCTATTGGTCGAGGGCCATATCTGTTTTCATCTCACGAGGGATTTTATCCTCATAATACAATGTATTTGCATTCCATAACGTTCCAATACACCTCTTCCTCTCAAAGCTTCACGTCGGCGCCGACTGGAGGTACTCCCCCTGTAGCTTCTGACACCTTTACTGTCATACAAACACCCGGCACTCACTTCTTACTCAACCAGCGTCCCAATCCCAGCCCACCTTCGCCCTTTCCCCTGCCTTAAGCTATTAATAGCCTGCCTCTCGCTCTCTTTCAGGTCTTTCTCTCTCTCTCACTCTCTCCCCACTAATCAGCATCACTGTCTCGTTTAATTAAACTACAAAGGCCCCGGATGCAACATATTATAATTTATATGCTAATCATCCTATACATTCACGAATACATGCCGTAATAGAATCACCCAGCGTTTTCATTTGCCGGGTAATAGGATACTCATAAAACAGGGCCAGGGGCGTAGACGTCATAGTCCCAAGAAGTCGCCAACCCACAGGGCGTGCAACCCAGTTTAGGGGGAATGTTAGCGGCTACGTTGAATTTGATCGCCTCAGCTTGTACATGTTATTTATTGAATATATTTTTTCTAAATTTGTAGACATGTTAATGATATGATGCGGGTCGAATGAGTTATTTTCGAGCCAGGTCTTGTGGGAAAAGTGAAAAAGGGGGGGGGGTGGGTAATTCGTTAATATAATAACAATGTATCATTACAAAAATTAAAATTGTGTTGTTTGTTAAACCACATAATTTCAAACGCATGCGAGTCTCAGATTTTGATTTCAGTATTAAATTTGCACATTCAGTTGTTTTTTATGAGAAAATTAGAGTTGGTAATTCCAACATCTGTCGTTCACTCGCCCCGCCAAACCGAATCCCTTTTAGTGCCAATTTTTGAGAATGTCGAATGGCGTCACCTCTGTTAAAACTTATTCATTAACGTTTGCGTGTGTGTGTGGCCCTAATTAACCACGTGTTCCATTGTGTATCTTTCACTGATCTTTTGTCCAGTACACATCGGCATGAAAGTAAGTCGCGTGCTTGTGTGTAAATGAAAGTAAGTCGCGTGCTTGTATGTACATGAAAGTAAGTCGCGTGCTTGTATGTACATGAAAGTAAGTCGCGTGCTTGTATGTACATGAAAGTAAGTCGCGTGCTTGTATGTACATGAAAGTAAGTCGCGTGTGTTTTTGTACATGAATGTTATTGAATGTGTGTTCCTGAAAGTAAGACTCATGTATCTGAAAGTCGTGTGTACATGAAAGTTGTGCGTACATGAAAGTCGTGCGTAGTTGAAAGTCGTGTGTAAATGAAAGTTGCGTGTGTACCTTATAGCGCGTCCTGTTGTACGCACCTGTGAGCACGTTATCACGTGCGTGTCCCCTCACTCTCGTCACGACTCGTCGGTGTGTTGAACTCGTGGGGGATTTAATTAATTAAGATATCAACTTGCAGATTCGACCCAAGTTTTCACGGATGGCTTGTTCCAGGTGTCCACACCAAAACCACGTGATTCCTGGTTAGACACACAACCACGCAAGAATGACACATTTCACGTCCGAAATTTATGCACATGACTTGTGGAATTACTTTCTTACATGGAACAGGAGGCCAGGCGATTCGGATTGTCGTGTTTTTCATTGATTCTTATGAACACTGTTAGGTGTGAATTTCAAAGTGAAGATAAACTGTTTCGAGGACCGTCGCTTGCATGTTTGTTTGAATAATTCTTGAATCGGGAAATTTTGTTCAAAATGGTGACTTTCGTGAGTTCTGGAAACTTAAGCAAACAGCAATGATCCTAGCCATTAATGTAAACGCCTTGTAAATATTTATACGCGTTTGATAAGTTTCACTAAATAAGTACAGGTCTTTTTAAAAGTTGCCCTCGTCCTTTGCTCGGTAGTTGATCAAGATGTTTTACCGGCAACACGACGTGATCCTTTGTTAATTATCACCCCTCGGGGCACTGGCCCGTCACAGCGATTGGTGGAGTGTCATTGTTTGCCGCGGGATGTCAACAACATTGTGTCTCTTCCCTTTGGTCAATATTTATTGTTTTAAAATTAAACTCAGGACAGGGATTAAGATAAAAAATATTAAATATGGCGCAACTTCCTTTCATCGTTGCATAGCGTGCGATTTTTCAACTCAAAATGTCTGCAAGGTTTAGGGACAGGTAAGAATCCATCATCTCGAGTGTTTGGCGAGGGTCACAATTATCGTTTGAATAACAGAAGTTTGAAAGGTTCTCCTAGTAGGTTAAATGTCAGATAGCCCAATCTGTGAACTAACGCTAGCTTCTTGTCCTAAGGCAGTGTTGCTCAATTATTTTCTGTCACGCCAAGAAGAAGAATAAAACATTTCGCGCCCCCCGCGCGTCAGTAAATAGTATCATTTGTCTGTAAAATTGTTATAAGTACACCATTTCGCGCCCCCTTTAGTGAGCCTCGCGCCCCACTATTTGAGAAACACTGCCCTAAGGCAAAGTATGCTCCGAGCTGGCTGATTTAATGATGTCATCAGTTCTGTTACACCGAGGTGTCGATGATAATAACATCACTGTCCTTTTGTAACCCTCGGATTTTTGTCATGCGGCGATCATGGGAAAACATTGTACTCATTATATTTATATGATTTACCATATACAAGTACATACCATGTACATTGTTGTACTTAAACTGTACACGTGAAAGGGGGATATTAAGAGTGGGGGTAGGGGAATAATATTTTGTTTATGTTTGCCTGTAGGTATTTTGTATTTAAAAGAAAACCTTATATGGAGATTGCACACACATACATTGTTCGGTATTTTTATTGTTAATTTCATCGGTCAAACAGGGGCGTATTCAGGTGGATAAAAAGCAACAACACAATGTTGGTGCATTTTGAGTTTAAGAGAACATCGGCAATGAGCAGTGATATTTGGGCAATAGAGCAGATACCTCAATGAATGACACCCCCTCCTTTTTTTTACATGAAACATTGTTCATATATCTAGGACACCACTAATGAAGGACACAGTTGCATTAATTGTTGCCCCCTCCACCCACCCTCGTCAAGCATTATACACCATGACACCTGTTGTCGTCCCCATGACCCCCCCCCCACCCCTTAAAGTCACCAGTCATATGTTGAAACAGTCGGACAGTCGAGTGATCAATTCATTTGCCGATATGTCGTTTAAACATAGAACAGGCATAACGTGGGGCTGTAGGGGGGGGGGCGTGTGGTTGTATTGACATATGCCACAAATTTCACTGGCATTTGATATATATATATATATATATATATATATATATATATATATATATAATATATATATATATATATTAATATATATGTTGTCATTCAATTTTAGAGATTAGAATTTTACACACACGTAGGAATGGAGTTTTAATGCATCTAAATGTCTGACGGCTGACGTCAATTGAACTCAATTGTCCTCCCTCTGTACATCCAGAGTTCATGACGTGGTTAACGTGACGTCTTCATTGTACACCAGGGACAGACAGGCCGCAGGGCCTGCGAGTTCATTCATTTAACTCGCTGATTATATTAATATATATGTTGTCATTCAATTTTAGAGATTAGAATTTTACACACACGTAGGAATGGAGTTTTAATGCATCTAAATGTCTGACGGCTGACGTCAATTGAACTCAATTGTCCTCCCTCTGTACATCCAGAGTTCATGACGTGGTTAACGTGACGTCTTCATTGTACACCAGGGACAGACAGGCCGCAGGGCCTGCGAGTTCATTCATTTAACTCGCTGATGTCCAAAATTATCACGCTACAGTTTGTGTGTCTGTACGTGTGTGAATGTCTTAACCTGTCTGTATACGTGAATGTACGTTGCCCTTGTTAGAAATGTCCTTAGTCTTTATTGGTTTTCAATAAATTACCTCCCCATTGGTTTTATTTACTTCCAATTAAATTATCTCCCCGTCGTCTATCGGAAATCAGCTCCCAATCACCCAAATTTAATTAAATTTGTTATCTGCCCATTAATTTACCCCCCCCCCTAAATACCGCCCTTCTCTCGCATTGATTTATTACCTACCTTTAAATGATCGCCCCCATTGTTGAAGTCAACGCTCATTAAATTACCTCCCCATTGTTTTATTTACCTCACCATTCAGCTGTAAATAAAACGCATTTAATTACAGTTTTCTCCTTTTCTCTCCACCTTTTCTTGTTGTTGTTTGCTAGGTTTGAGTTTATCATTGTTTACAATCACAAGACAGCGGTATGCCCTCCCCCCTCCCCCCTATGCTAGGTGGTGTTATCCGCAATAGTAGGTGGCACCGCTATTTACGATCTCGGCCGGATAGGGCGCCTCGGTTGTCAAACTCCACATCTCGCCACCACCACACCACACACCACCGATGGGGTAGATGTGACTCACCTCTGTATGTGACCCCACCTTCAAATATTGTCTTCGCGATTATTTGATTTCATTTTTTTTCCTTTCCCTATAATGATTTTGGCTGACGCAGCGGTCGTCGTTTGTCGGAGTAATACTTTATAATTGACGCACAAAGAGCCACATTTCGTTTTCTGAATAACCAATTTTGACATACAATGGCACAGGTTATATACACTATGTGCATTATATCACGAATGTAACTAATTTTCTGGCGTACCATTATCACACAAAATTGTAGGGTTTTCTGATCTAGCACTAGCGATGGATTTGTGCATCTTTCTGACGCTCATTTAGCGCCAAAGATTTTCTTTTGCTGATATACAAATAGCAAGAAAGTTGTTGTAATCTGACAAAATGACAGCAATTCAGCACATCGGATATTTGATTTTTTCGCTCGGAGTCAGCTCGATTAGAGATCTACTTTTTTTATTATTTTTTTTTATAAAGGTGGAAGAGAGTAACTCGTGGCAGGGGCTGAAACTCAAGCATCAAATGACTTCCTCACTTATAACACGCATTACAAATACAATTTATTATAGACTGATAAATTGGGCACAATGTTTTGTTATTTGGCTGTGTGGAGTGGGGGTGGGGAGGTAATCACTATCACACGTGACGTTGTGACGAAAGATTGCCTTTTACGGTCGGTTGGCAGAGGGAAATATTATGCAGCCCAAATAATAAAGGGGCGGCAACCCCCGGGCGAAATTAAATTAATGTGTTGTGTTTTTCATTAACTGTATCTAGTGGTAGATCTATGGCTGGGTCGAGTCGGGGTGGGGGCTGGTAGACATTGTTTGGTAAAATGGAGATGGCTGTTGAGGAAATAAGGTAAGGTGGATATTGCAAGGTTTTGGGGTGGGCTGGTGTTCATTGAAATTGATGGGAAAAAAGTGGGGGGGGGGAGAGAAGGAGGCGGCACAGTCTAAACTAACCATGATTAAAGTCATTTTAAAAAAATGCCATCGCCCGTGTCTTCTACTGCGCAAATTCCTTATGTCGCTATTAATTTAAATTATCTAACTTTAGAGCAGACAACAAAATATTGAAACAAAATATTTAAACAAAATATTACTATTGTAACACAACGGGAGTGCTCGTCATTGCGCACCATTTTTTATAGATCAGGGATTCTCAACCCTCGCGAGGTCCTGCAAGACCACCTTAATGAGAATAGTTCAAAAACTCTCGTCTGGAGGAAAGAAAAATGCCCCGATCAACCTCACCTCCCCCGGAAGTTATTAAAATGAAAGTAGATTATATTTTCTAAAAAATTTAAATTCCCACGAGACAGCCACTCACGTCCCCATTGGAAGAGGCATCCCCCCGCCCCCTTGGATATACAAGAACCCCTGATGTAGAGCATTGTGAGGTATGTTAACGGTATACATCGTAGTTGCGCATAGAATGTTAAAAACGTGATCTATTTCAATAGGCTGCATTTAGAAATGCCTCCATGCTTCATGTTCCCAGCGTATTTCTTTTGTTTGTAAGTAAAACGCAGTGATTAAAAAGGGCAACACAATTAAGACTTTTTTTTATTTTTACACCAACCAATTAAAAGACTAAGAAACTCGTCGTTTGCATTACCCCTTGTTTAACCAGCTCCAATCTATTTATAATCCCACCGGGGTGCCGTGTAACCAACTGCTTGTTTCACGTTGGGGTTCAATTCTGGCCCTCGCCTTCCCCTCGCACCCTTCACGAATCCCAGGTAACATGAGTTCACTTGTTGAGTAGCGGTAATTTAAAATCGCAAATAATTACATTAAGCTTGGTGAATCCGTGAAGGCTTATGCCTTCTAAAAATAGACGCTCGGGATGTAGCGCTATCTCTGTACAGATGTGATCTCGAACTTTCCTAATTCGTTTTTTTAGCCCTCGACGTAGCTTCGGTTACAAAATCATCACTTAAATGAAAATTGGAGACACGTGGTATTTTTAAATATTTTATTTACGCTTCATATAGTAGCCAGACTTGTTATTTTTAAACTCTTAAATTATGTTTCGTCTTTGATTTCACTGTATGTGACCGACTATTTAAAGGTTAATTTTCGATAAGGCACATTTTGGGATATGCTTTATAAGCTATGATATCAGAGTTCTGTATAATATACTCGAAATTTCTTTATGAACTTTCTACGCTCTGTGTTTATCTTTTTTCGAATTCCGTTATGGCATTAAATGAAAATTATTATCAAGATGAATATAATCATTATTATGGGGAAGGTGCCAGACTTATTAAAAACAAACAAATTATAATCTACACTTTATTCCCCTTGAAGAGACCTAAACTATTCCCCTTGAAGAGACCTAAACTATTCCCCTTGAAGAGACCTAAACTATTCCCCATTGAAGAGACTAAACTATTCCCCTTGAAGAGACCTAAACTATTCCCCTTGAAGAGACCTAAACTATTCCCCTTGAAGAGACCTAAACTATTCCCCTTGAAGAGACCTAAACTATTCCCCTTGAAGAGACCTAAACTATTCCCCTTGAAGAGACATAAACTATTCCCCTTGAAGAGACCTAAACTATTCCCCTTGAAGACACCTAAACTATTCCCCATTGAAGAGACCTAAACTATTCCCCTTGAAGAGACCTAAACTATTCCCCTTGAAGAGACCTAAACTATTCCCCTTGAAGAGACCTAAACTATTCCCCTTGAAGAGACCTAAACTATTCCCCTTGAAGAGACCTAAACTATTCCCCATTGAAGAGACTAAACTATTCCCCTTGAAGAGACCTAAACTATTCCCCTTGAAGAGACCTAAACTATTCCCCTTGAAGAGACCTAAACTATTCCCCTTGAAGAGACCTAAACTATTCCCCTTGAAGAGACCTAAACTATTCCCCTTGAAGAGACCTAAACTATTCCCCATTGAAGAGACCTAAACTATTCCCCTTGAAGAGACCTAAACTATTCCCCTTGAAGAGACCTAAACTATTCCCCTTGAAGAGACCTAAACTATTCCCCTTGAAGAGACCTAAACTATTCCCCTTGAAGAGACCTAAACTAATCTAGACGTAGACCTGTATATGTATTCGTTTCTTCTCATTCGTCTAAACACATAGAGTATACTCTATTCAACTCTACTCATTCATCTCACAACTGCTATTTGAATCTAGACATGTATTCTGTTCTGCACATTCAACAGAAGACCGCTGTTGGAAGCGAGCCGTCACTTCATAATCGTGAAAACTCGTGCGGATTTGTTCACATAACGTGAAACCTGCCGAGGATTAAAACAGCGCCATCTAATCCTATCAACAATTCGTCTTTTTTTATAAAAAAAACATGTTTTAACACTCGCCTCTCTAACCTTCGGAAACCCCCACCCCCAAAACCCATAAATATTTACACCCCTTCCTCCCCTGCCCCTCACCCCGCACTACTGGAACGATCGACTCCGCCCGCCCCTAATTTTTCTTTTCCAAACTCCAAAATTCCTCCTGCAGAAAGTAACTATCAGGCCTGCTCGTGATGGTGTGTTATTGAGCTTTCATGGAGGGCACTACAACAGTTAATGCTCTTTCAAGTTTCGCTTTTATACTCTCCACGCCGTATTTATGTGTCTTCGGGAGAAGAAAAAAAGGTGAGGGGGAATGGGGGGTGGAAATCACTGCATGTCAAATAAAGGAATTATTTCAGCGGTTCTCAACTTCCCAATATGCGTATCATCCAATTAACTTTCATGGTTCAGACGAGAAGTCCCTAAAGCCGGATGAGCTGCTATAATGGCAACAACATATTCTTCTCTTTTTTTCTTCTCAAAAACTTTTGAACACGTCTTTCGTATGGAAGATATTTAACCGATTACTTCATTTGACACACACACCCCCTGTTGTCTCCCTCTGCCTATCGCTTCCACTCACTCTCTATTCATTCTCTTCCGTCTGCCCTCTCCATCCTCCAGTATAGTAAGTAGGACGGCCCCTATGGGTCATTTTCATTAACCGAGAACTTTCCGTCAAAAACACTCGTGGCTTGTTGGAAGTGGATTGTTTTCTCGCAAAGACCTCATCATCGTTTGTTTAGTTTAAGAACCGCTGCCCATTGCCTGACTGGGACCCACGAGTTTCAGGGTGGGTTAGTTATCTGGATCTGGTTGAACATCCACGCCAGATTTTTTTTTCTCCCTCTCCCTCTCTTTATAATGTTTGTGGATTGTCTTGACTTTCTGAGGTATCGGGTGTCTTCAACTCCGAGCCGTTAGCTGCCATCAAGCGCTTATAGTTGAATAGTTTAATACACTTTCGATTTTAGGCCCATTCCTTGCCGGTACGCTTTTCATCTTTAAGTGTTAGATGTGTGTATACCGCGATGGTCCTCACGCGCTGGTGTCAGAAATACAGAGGCGTAACTGGGTTTTCCGCGCCCTTGGCTTATTCATTTTTAGCGCCCTTGAGAAATAGGGAAAATATAAAATTATACAGAATAAAGATTGATTATTGAAGGATTAGCCCTCGGCGCCCTTGGCAACTGCGCCGATTCCAAGTCGTTGTTACGCCTGTGCATATATATTTAAAATAATTTTTAAAAAAACAAACAAGTGGTCCTCAAATTATATCAAAGCGGTTTAACGGTGACAGTGTGCCACCGATTATTCGTTTTAAAGTAAAGTGTTATGTTAAGTCTAGAGTTCCTGGGAATAACCCATCTTAATAGAGGTTTCTTATTACCCAAGCAGCCAAACGGGTATACAGCATAGCCTGATAGCCGATAGTGGTTTCAGATGGTGCGGTTGGTACTCTCAAGGTGCCGCCTCTGAATAAATGCTACATTTTTACCCTGGGGGAAATCACGAGATAAATATTTATTTCTTTTTAACCCTTCTTTTGTGTTGGTTGTTGAATTGAAATCACACGGACGGTCATTTCAGACATTTCTCTAACATACTTTTTAATTTCGTTAGTCTATTAGTCGCTGCACATTATTATTATTATTTTTCGTTTAGTAAACAATTTGCTACCCATTTAATTGATGCCTTTATCAAGCCAGTGGCTACACATTGAATTCATTGCTTCAGTCAACCAGTGGGAACATGTTCAATATTTCATCTGATATGTCGCCCCTGATGTGTACTTTTAAAGATCTAGCTATAAAATACCCATTGGGGGCATATCTAAACGCCAATAAATTTGTACCACCCTCCCAGCCGTCCATCCCCCGTGAGCCAGGCCTAAGTTTTAACTGCCCATATCGAGGCTGGACACACTTTAAAATATAATAAATAATAACTCTGCTATCTCCATGTCTATAGTGGTATTCAGCATTGTTACTTAGCTAACGACATATTGATCATATTGGTTTGTGAATAGTCCAACGATTAGTGATTACAATTTTGACGGTTCTTTAATTACAGTTTTCCTATTATAATAATCAAGAGATCAGTTCACAGTCGTCAAAGAACGTTTGCCATTTAATCTTGCCATTATTATTATCCACCCACATGTTCGAAACTTTAAAATTCTAACCAGTTATTAACCGAACAAAATATGTCTTCATCAGAACTTCATTTTCTCCAATCATTAAAACATCAACACTTAAAATAGCGTGTGTGTCGGTACCCAGACTTTACACTTTACACTGTACAACGCCCTCGCCTACCCGCTCGCTCTTTAATCCCTTCCCGAGTCACACACACACTACGCTGTCTTCTAGTCATTACGGACTCGAGATAACATGAAGAAAGGCTTCTCCCCCCCTACCGCGTATGTTTTAAAAAGAAAAAAAAACCTTTATTAATTTACATTCAAGTTGGAGGGCACACCTCAATCACTGCTAGGGGACACACACTCGCTTATCTTTACTTTTATTGACATTGTATATTTTCTAAAGCTGAAACTGAAAATTGAGCCGCCCTCCCCCCCCCCTCCTGTTTGCACATAACATTATGTGTGCGTGTGTGTGTTTGCCCGGACCAAGTACCGGGAGCGTCCATCATTTGTCATTAAGTTTAGAAATTTTAATTGAACATGGCTTATAAGGGGGTATTTTTGTGATGGCTTTATAAGGGGGTATTTTGAACATGGCTTTATCAGGGGTTATTTTGAACATGGCTTTATAAGTGGATTTACTGGTTTAATTCACTTGACCAGAGGTGGGGGGGGGTTGAGATAAGATGGTATGCCTGTTAACGGTGAGGGGGGTGGGGTCATTTCTTTGAAACGAAACAAAACCTTTTACGAAGGTTTCTGTCGAAAAGGAAATGAAATTTGTTTATCTAGTTTTGATAATAAAACACGAAGAACGAGCGTTGAGGGCAGAAATGATGACACGAGGCGCTCTGGAAGTGATGGGCTATAGGAACTACTAGTGAGAGGGACGCATGGAAGGGGTGCAGAGGAACTAAAGGGGAGCGGTGTTGTTCATAGGGAGGATGTAAGTCTGGAGGGGCCATGGCCTAAGTACGGTGGACATGGAGGATAACAGGGGGAAACAGAGAGGAAAAGATGGGAGGAGACGGGTAAGGGTAAACTTGGTGTCATTTGGGTCCAGTGAAAGAGATGAAGATAATAAGAGGGAGTGAGAGAGAGAGAGAGAGAGAGAGAGAGGGGTTAGAGAGACAGAGAGCTATGGGCTATGGGGAAAAAAGAGTTTTGAAAAGTTATATAAAATGATGAGAATTTCTGCCAGCGCAGCACTTGGCCCTTCTATCGAAGTTATGACTGAAGGGCAACAATGTCCCTGTCACATGCATTAAAAGACAAAGGGGTACACGCACACTACATGTATCTGACTTTAGGTATAGGACACGCCTAGTTTCACTTCCCCACCGCCCATCAAGAAGTATATAAAATAATACCCGCCCTTCATACGCCGGCTCCTTTTTTTCCAGTTCTTGCGCCATTCAATCATCTCCAGAGATAGTCTTCCACGACCCCTTCTGACGTCTCATCTCGAGCTCCGCCCCTGACTGAGTCTTGTCGTATAGAAATTTACTATCGATATAACCACCCCCCCCCCTTTTTACACCTACTACTATTCAATCTGGGACCCCAACGGTTAAGATATAAATAGTTTTTGAAGCTTTTAAAACTTCATTACATCTTCTGTTTCACACCAGGAAGATGCACCCCACCTCCTATGCACCCCACCTCCTATACCTGTCTTAACTCCTTGCCTTGTGGTGGATTAAAAGAGATTCATGGTCTTAAAAAAACAAACTCGCAGACAAAGTTTCACAAGCTTACATTGTGTCTAAAGATTTTTAAAAATAAAATATGTTTGCTTCACCGCTGATGCATTAATAAGAAGGGACTACTAAATACCGAAATGTACATTAACTTTAGTACCTAATAAACGTTTGACTAAATAAATATCAATTCATTAATAAATACACAACCGAGTGCTTGCAAAATAAATAAATTTTAATAAGCTTTGAATTTTCGAGTTTAGGCACAGAAAAGCATAAAATGGCAATATGCTGAGTGCAGACTATTCATAAAATTTTCTGTAATGTAAACTGAAGCAATAACATTAAAAATAATTTATTTTATAGGTCCTCATTCTCATGACGATTTCAACTTTTGGGTTTAACGAATCACGGCGGGAAATAACGATATTTGATCGAATGACTGGAAATGCTATGTATTTCAACATGTAATACTGCATTAATATTTTTCTGTCAAGTTTTAAATCTTGACAGATATAAGATAATAGCACGTTGAGCAATCTAATTTGCCCTTTAAAATGATGTGTCGCGGCACTTCGAAAATGTCAAAGCGATAATCCATGTTTGTGTATCTCAGTGGGCCTTATAGTCTTTGGGCGTTATAATAAATGTACGACATAGTCTGGGGGCGTTATAAGTGTGCGTTGTGTGCGCTTTTACGTCAGTGTGGATTTAGTTCTATGTGCTTGTTTGTCAAGGTTTCATTTGTCACGTGTGCGTCTATCATGAGTGCCTTTGCAATATGTGCGTTTGTCACGTGAGTGCCAGATCCCAGAAGATGACACTACCTACTTATTGGAAAGAAGACAAAGCTGCAAGATATTCCATTCCTTGATTATATTCACGAAAGTATTTGACCACCTAGCCTTTCAGCGGGGACAGCTGCCTTTGGTTAACACTACCTCACCAACAGTTTGTATCTCTCCTCCCACCCTTACCCTATTTTCCCAACACCTGATTCTCAAATATTAAGATAACGTCACGTCTGCCGGACGCAACAACGTTTATGAAAATAAAGCATTCACCGCGCTTTAAAAAAAAAGTTTGAGAACTGCTGAGGTAGAACTATTTCAGTAAACGGTGTATCATGACGCCATCAACTTTGATTCCTTTGTCATCGCCGCTGGTTTCAGAAATTTTTATACCGGACGCGGGTATAACGCGCCGTTTGTTGTTTTAAAGACACTCGGGGCTAAACCGGGTGTAACATAATGTGCACCCGGCTCAGTTCCTAGACGGAGCTACAGGTGGAAGAGCTGAGCGGTAGGAGGGACACCGCTAGTTAAGTCCTGGAGGGCTGGAGAGGTCGGACCGTCACGTGGTACAGTTCTGACAGACGACACCAGAGTTTAAAAAATTATTTTAAAGAAAAACGTGTGGGGGGGGGGTAAGATAAAGGGGAAGGGAGGTCGCGGGGTATTATTTTTCCGTCAGGGTAGAAAAGGAACGGGGTCGGTACGGCGTGGAGAAATTAATTACCATAACTTGATTTGTGTAGAAACCCCTCGCTACCCCCTCCCTGTCCGCACGTCGATTCATTTATTACTCTGTTCTGTGTTGACGAGTCCGTCCATTCAAACCGAGCTTCTAATTTTATCTCTTTCTTTTGAGAGATTTTTTCTTTCTTTCTTTTCTGTATATTTATTATATCTCTCGCGCTTACCACCGCTGTAGATTGTACTTTCAAAAACGCAGCACAGACGGTTCTCGACTTTTTATTTGTCGGGGGCACTCGGAGGTGCCGTAAATTGTTAAAGTGGATCGTTAGGATAGCCGCAGCGCATGAAGTATTTTTTCCACCCAGCATAGAATTACTATTAGAGTTCACCTACCCATATTTCAGATTTTTTTCCATATTGATAAACAGATTTCCCAATTCATTGCAATGTTTCCCCCATCATGTATGTCTAATTTTGCTTTCTGTTTGTTCAGGGCGCTTATTGCCGATGCTAAAAATATTTAATTTTATCAACTTTCATGTAGTAGGTCCTCCCTTCTAAGGCAGCCTATCACATTCGCAATGTTGATCATTGTCACTAAACCTTCTGAATAGATTTTCGGAATTAATGTCTGACAGTCGAAGATACCGGACGTTGATAAATATTTAAAGGGATACACAAGAAAAATTCATCAAAATCCCTTGAATTGTATGTTCATTGTAAACTATTATCCAAAAAATTATTTAATTTTTTTACCCAACCCCAAATGAGCGCCCCCAAACCAGGAGAAAACAAGAGAACCGCCCAGTACCACTGAAGATTCACCCGATAACGTGAGAACCGCCCAGCACCAGTGAAGGTACCCCTGAATGGGTTATAAAAGAAAAGTTCTCCTTATCTGATCTCATAACGAAGCAGTGTTCTATGGCCGTACCCTGAGAGATTAGACGCCGCACAACAAACTCCATTAGAATAGGTGCCATGGGGGAGGGGGCCGGGGCGGGAGACTAGGGTGTCGGAGGGTGGTGGGTCGAGCTGATACCACATCTATGTGACACCAATTTAAATAAACGGGCCAGGGGTGTTCGTTCCCCCCCCCCAACCCTGCCCTTATGTTTTTTCCCCGCGTACTTAATGGTAAAAATAAAAATCATACTTTCGGGCTGTGTCCTAGCGTCAACCATTCTCTCCCCCCCTCCCCCCTCCCCCCCCTTTTTTTGTGTGCCAAATCTCGAAATTAATAGGTAATTGAATTTCCCATTACTCTTTTTACACACCGACATCCCCCTCCTCCTCTCTTCCCCTCCCGCTTTGTTTGTAATATGAGAAAATTAATGGCGTTTCTTGGCCTTTCGAAAATATGTCATATCTTTCATTACAAGCGAGAGATGGGGGGGGGGAGAGTAAGGGGTGTAGTGTAAACCGCCAGCCATCTAACCTATTGGTTGGGGCGGGACGGGCAGGAGAGAGGGGGATCACACATTCCTTCAGTATAATCAGCTTAAGGAATCATGTCTTTAGAAATAATGTTCAAACTTCGCCTTTAGCTTTCATTAACCATTGAATCATTACAAGGGCCCGGACGTTTTTGGTGTTTTCATGTAGGGCGTGCATAGGTATCCGTGATGGATTGATGTGGATACAGGTGCTGGATGAGTTTGATTTATGTTAACCTATCCATGTGGAATTATGTTTGCGTAGTTAGGGGTTATTATATAATTTATTGTTGTAAAAAGATAATTGACTCGGACAGTGTAAAAAATAATAAAAGCTCATTTTTCAGGCCCCTCTTTGGGTAGTTGCTTATTAAAGAAATGTGTCTAGGGCTGTTTAGTGTTGAGCTCAGAGAGTAGGCTTTGTGCAGTTACATGTTCTTGGATCCACAAGGAAGCATGGGGGCTCCATGTTGTCTGTATGCAATAAAAGAAACTGAATGACAATGCCAGTTGTGCGTTTAATTCCCTGAATCCGGACAGAGGGGGCGATCTTACTTTGGCCAGAAACTCTTGCCAGTTTTGTAAACAAATATTTGATGAGAAGACTCGACACTTGTCTCGGGTGTTTGTATTCTAGTCTGATCACGTGACCGTTGGGTTGACGAGACAGCGGCGCTGAGTTTATAGCGACATGTCAATAATTTATTTTTAAAAAAAAAGAAGAGTGGGGGGATAAGAAACAATAAGCCGTGTTTGAAAAGTGTGTACTTCTTGTACTCTGTACGCAGCGATTATCAGAAGGGTTGCTAAATAACAACGAAGGAGGTAAACGTGCGCATTGTGCTTAAATAGGTGTACCATGTCGTCTGCCCTGATAGTCCCGGAGTATAACAGATGAATTCTTGTGTGTTTTCAGAATCCAACTCGATAAGGCAAGGATTTTTACAACACATGAAAGGTAAGAAACAATTTTGTTTCACCTGACTCACCTCTCTCTCTCTCTCTCTCTTTAAATGATACCCAATCTATATGTTAACAATTGGTCAGTTTATTTTCCTTACCAGTTTAAGAAAAGTGGGTATTTTGGTACCAATACCACCTTTTATCCATACCACGCATTTAAAAGTAATGAAAATAGAAATGGAAACCACGCCCCTTTTTATTGATGCTACGCCCCCTTTTAGTGATGCCACGCCCACTTTCATTGGTGTTAATTTCCTAGAAATCTTAAACTATTTTTCCATTTGTTAAATTTTATCGCCTTTATTTCCTTTTACATTTTTGTATAACTCACTTTGTTTTGTACTTGTTCTATTACCTCCCTACTCCTTCCCCCTCTGTCGCCCCTAGATTCATACTCCCACTCTCTCTCTCTCTCTCTCTCTCTCTCTCTCTCTCTCTCTCTCTCTCTCTCTCTCTCTCTCTCTCTCTCTTTCTATCTCTCTCTCTATCTCTCTCTCTTTCTCTCCCTCTCTCTCTATCTCTCTCTATCTCTCTCTATCTCTCTCTCTCTCTATCTCTCTCTATCTCTCTCTATCTCTCTCTCTCTCTATCTCTCTCTATCTCTCTCTCTCTCTCTTTTTCCTATTCTCTTCACTATCATTCTTTTCTCTCTTTCCTATTCTCTTCTTTCTTTCTTTCTTTCTCACATTCTCTGTCTCTCTCTCTCTCTTTCTGTCTTTGTCTCTCTCGCTCTCCTCTCCACTTTTCGTACTATTTCTCTTCACACGAGTTGTTGAATAGATACAACCACTAAATATCTTATTGGACAAAAAGACATCTTATTTGACCCAAACACTGAGGGTAAGGGATGGGAGGGAGGATAAACAGAAACAAGGTGTTGTGGGGGGGGGGATCTGATTAAACATTAAATAAAAGATTGTGTCAACTTTCTAATCCATTTGAACTTTTGAATAACATTCTCAGAAACAATTTCTTTCAACTCCCGTCTTCGTCTCTCTTTGAATTCTTGTCGTCCATTTTAGCTCATTCACCAATCAGTACAGAGTTCACCGGTGATATATTTACAGCAGATCTGATAAGCAGACGAACATTTAGTTAGGATGCCAGCACATACGAGACATAGTGGCATCGTGTTGGTATGGGTCGGGGGTGGGGACAGGGAGTCTCAGACAGTGTGGGACCGTGGTTACTTAAGTATCTTGGAATTCAGCACACTAGACGCAGTGGTAGCACTTTTTAAAATGAGTAGCCAATAGGGAAGGAGGTCTCAAATTTTTAGGATTATGGGGACTTACTTTACTCGACGGGGGAAGGGGGGTGGGGGGAGAGTGGGATATCGTGTTTTGTATATTTTAAACTTGTAATTTAAGTATTATTAAAGTGGAGTCTGAAATCTTGAAGGTATATAGACACTTCTTTACATGAACGGAATTATGTGTTTACGATGATTAAAATGATATTTTAAAAACGCGTTTACTGTTTAATAGCTTATATGCATATACATACACCCACATAAACCCACGTACACAGATACGGTGTTGTAGAATTACTTCGTAAATGTATAAAACTGTGCAGTTATCATTTTCACACAGATGCTACCTATAAAACGCCAATTTTTAAAGCATACACCCCAACGCTGTCACGTAATGATATTCAGTCACACACCCTATAACAATAACTAATGACATTCAGCCACACACCATATAACAATAACCAAACTGTAACGCCACATTCAACTTCAATCGTCAACAACTAACTCCATCCCCACACCCCCCCCCCACACACATATTTTTCACATCATCCTTGAGATAAATTCATCATTGCAAAGTTCTGCACTGTTCTTTATTTAAAGTTTGACTTCCTCCAAAACGTCTTTCCCCACCTCTCACCCACCCCCTTGGTTGTGACAAGTTACTTTATTTGTAGACGGTTTATTCAGTTCTGAATGTGACACTCCGCCACCCTCTCCCCTCCTCAATTCCTCCTCCCCCCACCACTCACATTATTCATATAATATTTTACCCCCATCCCTCACAAACCCCCTTTCACAAAAGGTAATCTAATCTCTTCCCAGTTTAATGTGTGGCTTTCCGAAAATGTACATTTCGCTTCATTGAAATTGTAATTACATGTACATCAAACATTGAAAGCCTACCCAACCGAGGCCAGGGCGAGGGGTCTAATTATAATTTCACCCTTAAGTCGTCTCGTGGGTTGGTTAACGTTTGTACTCCGTGCATGCCAGCGTGAATATGGTGCGGGCTTACACTTGGTAGGGGTGGGGTGGTGAGACAGGAGGGTAGAGAGAGAGAGGAAACAGTTGGCGATCTGGCAATCTGTAATTTTTCTCTCCGTGTAATTTGAACATATCAAGGGTTCTAAAAATGATTTTGACCATTTGTATATGGAAGTATCAATTATTATTGAATTTAGGGTCAGTTTTCAAGTTTGACCATTTTAGTCATTTTCATTTGTTTCTAAAATGCTTCATCTTTTACGGGCCGTCGACTGAATATCTCCGCGGACCTGTACCCTCCAAAGGACCACAGAATTGAGTACCGCATTCATTTCACATCTATCTTTACCTGCCTTGAATTGAAAGTTGATATCAAATCTATCCTCCAGATTTCCATCACCCCCCCCCCTCCCCAACCCAATCGTTTCCACCACAACTAACTAGAGTAAAGGTATAACAGTTCAAGAGTTAGTCATCTCGCCGTCTGCCTTGAATCGCGAGCAGACGTCAGGGATAACACTTACACCTTAACCATCCAAAAAAAAAGGGAAAAAAAAAGTAGTTTGCCTCCTTCACGAGCGATGGCGCCTTCACCTTTTTCACCCTCGCCGATGCCTCGATCTAATCCGAGAAAACTTTTTCAACTGTCTCCTTTAATTTTCCCATTAATTTTGCCGCGGCCCCCCTCGCTTCATTACACTCACGTTCTTACACCTCTGCTGTATACCTCCCGCGCCCCACCTCTGAAGCCCCCCGGGGGTCTGGATTCCTTTCTTCCCGTCTCATCTTGAGACAAACGTAAATGCTACGCGCAGGTCAATTATTTTTATTCGGAGGCCTGGAAAGGGAAGGAACAAAGCAGGATGGGAGATAACCGGTGGGTGGAAAACGAACTGTGATATTGCGTACTATTTCTTGATGTGATGTAAAGTCTCAACAAGAATGGGTTAATGTTTTTAAAGGACGAGGACCTGGCGAGGGCATTTAGTTTGACCACAATGGATGTGTTGGCCTGGTTGCTAATAAGGGATCAATTTGTCATGTTAAGTGATGCTTCTTATAGTGGGAGCCAGGCGAGGGAAAATATCGCCGCATCACTTCGTCTAAACCATATTCATATTCCCTTTTTAAAAAATATTTGTATTCCCCCTTCTCTCTCTATTTGTTGTAAACTCCCTCCCTTTCAGCTCTCTCACAACTCCCTCTCTCCGCGCCTCGTCAGATCGTTGATAAACAGCTGATTTAGCTGCTTATTTATAATTAAATGCTATCCTATGTTAAAAGGCTTGTTATTAACTCATTCTGTTACTATTAGCAGCCGGTTGCTTAGAGTTTAGACTTTTCACAATGAAGCAGGAAAATAAGTTTTGTTGTTGTCTTTTGGGACACCCAGCTGCGAGTAAGGTGCCGCCCCAACAGGTAATGTTTGGCACCCCCCTCCCCTGTAAAGTACTTTGCTTTTGTCGATTCGATCCCGGTGACAATAAAGCGGCGCCCCAAATAAATGTTTTCCCACCCTCAGCAGTGCGGGATGAAGGGGTGGGGCAAGGGGAGGTCATTGGGCCGTCTTCCTGTGGACCATTCAGTACCGACTATAAGGGGGGGACAATTAGGACAGACAAAAGGTTCAAATCGTGTTTGTTTAATTATTAGGTTTTCCCACGCCTTCGTGGAAATCCCCCATCGGCCCATCGTATGGGGTGTGAGATGGGATGTGAGATGGTATGTGAGATGGGGTGTGAGATGGGATATAAGATGGGATGTATTGTTCATATGGAGGTTTTATGGGGTTTGGATGCGGCATTAGAATATTTTTTGGGGGGGGGGCAAAAAATAACGGCTTAATGACTTTGTGGTAGCGTTGATATTAAAGATAGAAAATCCCAGACCATTAAGAACCTCTATGTCATTGTTCCTCGGTGAAAATGTTCGTCCTTAGTTCTAGGTAAAGGGGTTCAAAATTTGATGTCCAATAATGTTTATCGGCTGCAAATTTTATTCATCGTATAATAATTTATTTATTTTTCAGATTATTTTAGTTTTTGTTGAATGTTTTTGGTTTTCCGCAGAATGTTGAATAGTTGTGTCCAAGTAATTTAAACATTCTGACGGCTGGAGACAAAGGGCGATCACCCGATATTAATCTCTTTTTTATGCCGAAGACTTAACAAAAACACAGAATAAGTAATATGTATTATATATGTATATTTATATATATATATATATATTAAAATGAAATTTCCAAAGCAGTTCTGTTTCGAATACATGGTGTGCTGGGTGCGAAGTCTTGTAGAAATCTTAAAACATTTCTCATCCTAATCCGACAATAATTTCGAAAATCGGGGGACACCTCAGCTGCAGCACCATCTCCACCACCAGCACCAGCCGTAGGAATGTTTATGCATGCCGCGGTGAATTCTCCGCTAACAGAACTCATAACATCATGAGCTGCACCGGATTAGTTCAAGAACATTAGCGCTTTCTCCCCAAACGAGGGTTAGCACCGTCTCCGATGGAATGCATTTTCATTATGCAAAGGGAAGTTAATTCAGGCTAAACCGTCTCGCCAAAGAGGAGATAATGTATGCATATATTATCTTTACATTTTAAATTGCAGTTAAAAGACAACAAAAATGAGAGGGGAAAAAAATATACTTCACCCCCACCCCCCACCCCGCCTCGTTTCCACCAACAATTACATACACAGAAAATACCCGAGATGGTTGTTGAAAGATGGACCCAGGAATGGCGCCGTGCAGAGTTAACAGCCCCTGGCTCATTAGCCAGAGGGTAATCTCCCCCTTGACTTCGATGCATAATTGCAGACGGGAAAACAATTTATCTGGATTTACTGGCAATGACAGCGTCTCCGGTGACGTCAGCTGGCGTCACGTGATGTCAGAAATGTATTCAGTCCATCGGATCATGGAACTGTCGGGTTGGGCTGTCCACATCATGGGATAATGATGGTAATGGGTGGCCGGTGGGTGTCCAGATGACCATGTCGGACTTGTGACACGTGATCTGGTGACCGGTGTTGGTGATCTATCCAAATGTTGAATGCATGTCAGTGCAGACGAGAGAAATTATGAAATCTTTTGGCGATAACCGGGCGTATGAGTACCAAACATGGTAGTATTACTGGAAGTGGGGTTCGGGGGTTAGAGTCAAAATAAACTATAAGAGAAATAAAAGAAATATAAACATGTGACCAATGGAGAAAGATGGAAGGTAAGGTATGTTGGTACAATCAGCAATCACACAAGTTGGTACAATCAGCAATCACACAAGTTGGTACAATCACACAAGTTGGTACAATCACACAGATTGGTACAATCACACAAGTTGGTACAATCAGCAATCACACAAGTTGGTACAATCACACAAGTTGGTACAATCACACAAGTTGGTACAATCACAAAAGTTGGTACAATCACACAAGTTGGTACAATCACACAAGTTGGTACAATCACACAAGTTGGTACAATCAGCAATCACACAAGTTGGTACAATCAGCAATCACACAAGTTGGTACAATCAGCAATCACACAAGTTGGTACAATCAGCAATCACACAAGTTGGTACAATCAGCAATCACACAAGTTGGTACAATCAGCAATCAGACAAGTTGGTACAATCAGCAATCACACAAGTTGGTACCATCACACAAGTTGGTACAATCAGAAGTCGCACAAGTTGGTACCATCACACAAGTTGGTACAATCAGAAGTCACACAAGTTGGTACAATCAGCAATCACACAAGTTGGTACAATCAGCAATCACACAAGTTGGTACAATCAGCAATCACACAAGTTGGTACAATCAGCAATCAGACAAGTTGGTACAATCAGCAATCACACAAGTTGGCACAATCAGCAATCAGACAAGTTGGTACAATCAGCAATCACACAAGTTGGTACCATCACACAAGTTGGTACAATCAGAAGTCACACAAGTTGGTACAATCATACAAGTAGGTACAATCACACAGGTTGGTACAATCACACAAGTTGGTACAATCACACAAGTTGGTACAATCAGCAATCAGACAAGTTGGTACAATCAGCAATCAGACAAGTTGGTACAATCAGCAATCAGACAAGTTGGTACAATCAGCAATCAGACAAGTTGGTACAATCAGCAATCACACAAGTTGGTACAATCAGAAGTCACACAAGTTGGTACTATCACACAGGTTGGTACAATCACACAAGTTGGTACAATCACACAAGTTGGTACAATCACACAAGTTGGTACAATCAAAAAAGTTGGTACAATCACACAAGTTGGTACAATCACACAAGTTGGTACAATCACACAAGTTGGTACAATCACACAAGTTGGTACAATCACACAAGTTGGTACAATCACACAAGTTGGTACAATCAGAAGTCACACAAGTTGGTACAATCACAAAAGTTGGTACAATCACACAAGTTGGTACAATCACACAAGTTGGTACAATCACACAAGTTGGTACAATCACACAAGTTGGTACAATCACACAAGTTGGTACAATCACACAAGTTGGTACAATCACACAAGTTGGTACAATCACACAAGTTGGTACAATCACACAAGTTGGTACAATCACACCCGCCCATTCACGTCTGCCTACAAAAGCTACAAGTGTCAAAGATCGCGGCGGGAACGTGTTGAAAAAAAACCCGAGTAGAAAGCGAAAAAGAAAATAAAACCGGTTTGTTCCCATTCGCCAGTACAGCACCACGCGGTGGCGGGACCCAGTGTCCTCGCGTCACCCGGTGCCAGACCTTCTGCCAGGGAGCGCCAACCGAAGACCTGCTCGATAGTAGCAGACGGCAGCCAGCGCGCGGGGGATGAGCAGACGTCATTACATAATGACTACTGGTGAGGGAGAGAACTCCCCCCCCCCACCCTCCTCCCCCAAGACGAAGTGCCAGCGTCAGTTCCAGACAACTCTTATGGTCATTTTTGTGTGGGTTGATTTTATTTTTTTGGGGGGGGGGTTGAGGGGTGGGGAAGTTTTAAATGATGTTTTGTCCGTGTGTGTGTACGTGTGTCTGGTTCACAAGTGTCCGAAATATGACGGCATCAGCTTCTCGGGATGGTCCTGTCATGGGCGTATCCTCGGCGGATGCTTGTGTACACACAGTTGTTGGGGGGAAATGTCAACTTAAAACAACAACACAAAGATCCACGGAAATAATAAACGGAAACGAGACGAACGAACTTTGACCCCCATGCACGAGGGACGACACATCGGGGTCATGTCGAGTCGTGTCGATGACGTCATTAAGTTTAATTTGTGTATTAAAATTAATTATAAAAAAAATATGACTCTATATTTGAAGGGCTCAAGATCATTGTCTTGATTTCACGTTACGAAACAAAAGAATAATATAACAAGATCTTTGGGTCGATCGCCTGGAAAAAAAAACAAGGGAAAAAACACATTCAAAACTCCAATAACATAATAGAAATGTAAGAGTACACTCAAACCCAAGGATAAGCGCAGGCCACAATAACCTTCTAGAGTAATCATCTCTGAGAGGGAGCGTCTCATATACACATATAAATGCTAAGACAAAGAGCCCGCCTCTTGTAGGAATTGTGAGAATATTTTAACATTAAACTCTCCTCACCTGTTCATTACGTGAACACATCCACATAGGCATACGACAAATCGATGAAACGTAGAGTTGTTTGATTATGCTTTTTGGTTAATTTTTCGGTGCTCTCTCACTTTTATGAATATAAAAAATACAAACTTGAATTGATAATTAACGAAACAATGCAACAAATGTAACAGCTGGGAGGGAGAGTGTGAAGTGATCAACCCCCGCAGGCTCCGCCCTTGCTCAACAAACCAAGCTCAAGCTACACATACCCCCACCACCACCACCACCACCACCCCGCATACAAGAATTTTCATTAACGATGAAGTTATTAAATGAGATATTTCATGTTGAAATAGATTAATTCATTGCTGAACCTCGACTCTTTCGTATCCATGGACGCCGTTGCAGTAACATGATGGAACATACATTGTCAATCAAACTCTCGTCGAAATCACGTTTGTGGATTAACGAGACGAGATTTTTTTTTCTTTCTTCAATTTCAGTTGTTTTGAAATTGAACAGAACACGTTGTACGCTGTACGCTGTACACCATCCTAATGACGAAACCCATCTCTACCTAGGGCCTAGGCCTTCTTATCGAAATCGAACAATGTGCTGCTCGCCGCCCCCCCCCCTCCACACCCCCTTTGCCCGCCCACTGTCTCGTGAGATTAGACAACTGCCTCTACCTTGTCGAGGGTTTAAATGGATGGAAGTGTAAACAGAAAAGGGGCGGAATACTTAGCACGCTGAATGTTTAGAACACAGTTCACATAATCATCGCGTCCTAGCCCACCCCTGCCCCTACCCCCACCCTTAGTGCTAATGCATAATTGATGTTATTTGTTAATTGAAAGGCTTTTTGAATTCTGTAATTACAGTTAAATACATAATATAGTCTAGAGACTCTTTTCAAGCTACGAAGATCGGCGAAATGAAAAATGAATGTCCAACCTGAGAATGGAGTGCTCTTAAAGAAGAATGCGAGAGCCGCTGCTGAAATGTTAACTAAACATGGAGAGGGGTTGGGGTTTCATCAGTCCTCGCACTTCAGGACATCAACTACACATCAGTCCTCGCACTTCAGGACATCAAATACACATCAGTCCTCGCACTTCAGGACATCAAATACACATCAGTCCTCGCACTTCAGGACTTCAACGACACATCAGTCCCCGCACTTCAGGACATCAACTACACATCAGTCTCAGCCCTGCTTCGCCCCAACACTCAATTTTAACTTCGTACAGAAACGTTGCAGTATTTACAGATAAAATCGTGATGACCCATGTAGACAAAAATATAAATGTTACTTATACAGTCTGAATGGAGGCTAATGCCAATGCCCTCCATCAAATGACACTATTTGTTGTTTTTCGAATAAATAATAAACTTTGGGTGTGTAGGGTAAATGTTAAAAAATAAGTGATCGAAATCAACATACAATTATTTTTATTCACCATGACAATCCAGCAAAACCATTTTTTAAAAATTATTTACTAGAGTTATGCACCTTGGTTATGTTATTACCGTGTTTTATTTCCCTTCCAATGCTGGCGAATATCTTTATGTTCCGCCATTTTGTCTGTAAATCGCTCGATTTGATGGGGACTATTTTGTTTCCTTGTTTTTTAAATATCATTTTTTTAAAACATTGCTGAAACAACAACCTGAAAAAGGTGAATCTTTAAGATTCGTTGGTCCGTAAGCAAAGTAAAAAAAAATAGTGTGCAAAAGTTGCGCAGCATCCGATCTTTGTGCAAAATTTTATCCACTCAAACACAGATATTAAATTATCATTATAAGCATTTATTGTTTTCTTTAAATGAATTTTGTTTTCCTGCTATGTCAATTTATTGTGTATGTTCGAAATTATGCATAGCGGGAAACTTCAGTTGAAGTCACAATCGTAGACATTCATAGACAGTCGCAGTCCGCAGACACAATAAAAGACTGTCGCAGTTGTATACGCAGTCAAACAGTCGAAGACACAGTCTTTGACAACCACAGTCGTTGACAACCACAGTCGTATGCAGTCGTAGAGAGCCGTAGTCGTAGACACACTGAAAGACATTTCAATCAACGCAGTCACGATTGCAAATAAAAGTCAGCTGACTTACGCAGTCATAGTCTAAGACCTAAACACGGTGGTCGAGTGGCATGCGCGCTCGGCTGGCGTACCGAAGGTCACGGGTACGAATCCATGTTAAGGCCAGGATTTGTTCCCGGGGCCTAGGGCGTCCCTGAGTCCACCCAGCTCCGAATGGGTACCTAACACTAGTTAGGGAAATAAAGGCGGCTGGGTAATGCGTGGAACCCTTATAGCTGTGGCCTGTGATCGCTGCATCAAAGTAATGGGGGTGAGACTGCAATCAGGCTACTGATCCCTACTGGACTGCTTGGATTTCACCGCAGCTAAGTGTTTTTTTAAATTATTATTTCGTGTTATTCGTTTCATGTGTGTACTATTTGTCCGTTGAGGAAGGCTCTTTGCCGAAACGTTCGCTGTTGTGTTACGTCTTGTCATGCCTACTAATACCCTGTTTTTTTATATTATAAATTTACCGATCGCTGCATCACTTGCCAACAGACCGGCATGGTCTGTGGACGCATTAATCTTCTGTATAGAAGGACCGTCTGTATAGATAAGACAAGACACACAGAGACCTATTAAATGCCGCGTTCAAGAGGCGAGGCAGTCACCAGTAAAATCAAAGATTCACTCCGTCCCTAAAAAGTGTCGCCACTACACTTTCATTCTAAAAACTTTTTTAAAAATCGGTTATCTCCGCTGTCTTATTCCATCATGATGTTACCTCCCTTCGCCCAGCCAACATTATGTCTCGCTCTGTCCCCTCTCTCTTTTTTCCCCTACCATTTTTTGTTACCCCCCCCCCAACCCAACCACTCTTCCCACCAAAATAGAAAGGGAGAGCACCACTAGACGTGGCGCGGATTAAAGGGAGGGAAATCGATCTATTACGACCTGTTGCATCTGCCCTCGAGCAAGTCCCTGTCCTCGTTTAATCTGCCTCTTTTAGGCCCATGGCTGCCGCTCTCGATTTTATTATGTCTTTTGTTGTGTGGGACCCACCCCCCTCGCTGGTGCACTCAGTCTTGTGTGTGTGAAAGGAGGGGTTGGGTTGTACGTGTGTGTGTGTGTGTGTGTGCTGCTCCTCCCCCCTCCCATCCCTATAGCCAGAGCTAGACAGTAGTTCAGGAGCTCAATTTTAGCAATAAGAGTTCCGCCAGACTCCCCCTCCCCCTCCCCCATCAACTCCACATTTGTATTATTTTTAAAGGACATTCTTGACTCCAGTCTCTTGACTCTGTGTGTGGATATCTTTATCCACGAGTTTTTTTTTCCCCCCTCTCCAGACTTTTTTAAAAAAATATTAATTTTGGGACATCTCTGTTCTAAATAATGTTGTGGGCATGGCTCAGAATTGCAATTTGTTTTAAACCAATTTTTAAAAAAGCCAATTTTAAAATTTAGATGGGAAAAAATCTTTGCCAGCTACGGTGCGGGTTGAAGGGTGACTCTCTATGCGTAACCTTTGACCCCATCACAGCGTTCGGTCGGAACCATGATTGGGCTGCTGAGAGGTCAACGTCTGAACACCCGGCATTCCTCAAATCTGTTTTTGTCTTACAAATTTCATGGGTTGTTCTGGATTATATCTCCAGTCGTCATTATTTGACCAACACTCCAAAAATGCCTAGTCATAACATTCTGAGATGAAATAGGAATCATGCACGCCTTCGTTTTTTAAAATAATTTTCCGACATCATTAAATTGATATCATCTTAACCAATGCACTCGCTGAAAATTGTGGCTACCACTCTCTTTGTAGCTACCTCACTCGTTAGTCACTTCACGCGCTCTGGCTACCTCACTTATTGTTTCCACCCCATGCACTTTGAGTTACCTAATCACTCTGATCCACCCGGTCCCAGTAGCCGCAGTAGCGATTTCCCCTACTGTAGCATTCTACACAACATTTGCTACCTCAACCACTTTCAGCAATTTAGCTACCCCCGCTCACTGCAGCTACATGTCCGAGGGTGTTCTGGTCTGGCGGGGGGGTGGGGGAGGGGGGCTGTTCCAGTCGCTGGCTCCACCCAGTTAGCCCCTAGGCCCTACCCACCCCCAACAACGTCACAGAGTGTTATGATTAGTGGTAAGACAGCTCGAGGGAAAGGGTGAGGGGGGGAGGTGATGCTGCACACGTCGAGTCGCGATTGGTTCTCGCGCCGATGCGATCCTTTGGTTGGCCACTGAACGGATGCAGCGCGCTTTGCATGTCGATGCATCAGTTGGAAGTTTGGGGGAAGGTAGGGGGGTGTAGGTAGGGAAAGGAATACTTTTTTTTTCTTTTCTGTTTTTAGATTTAAAGCCTCGCTTTGAACGCTCACTTTGGAGAGAAACAATTATTAAACTTGACTAACAATTTCTTGGCGTGTGGTCGATTTTGGGGGTGGGGGGGGGGTGGGCTGGTCATAAGGATAGAGGAGGGGATTGAGAATGGCTTGTGATCAGTGAGTGGGGGCGGGGGGGGGGAGATTGTAAGAACACAAGCAACCACTGGGTTATCTAATATTAACCGTATGTTAAATTGTCTTCAAACTTACAAATTATAGGTCACGTGGACCGGGGCCGGTCGATGAGTGCGTCACGAATTCGTTTTTTCTTCTTCATCTTTTCTTTCCACTCACCAGAGCCGGCTACAGTTAATGTTAGCTACAGACGAATCGTCCAATTTGTTTTACGACGACTAGAGGAACAAATTAATATGTGGGTTGTTTTTTTTTACTTATCGCTTGAAAATAATCATGATAATTATAATGACATGCGGCAATTGAAGGAGATTTCTCTGTCTGTCTGTCTCTCCCTTTCTCTGCTGAATAGCTCCAGTGTAATAATAAAAATATAATTCAACGTAATGAGAAAATTGTTTAAATCTTGTTATTTAAATAATGTTTAAAATATGGTCAAAAAAGGAAAAGAAAAAGGAAAGTTAAAAAGAAATATAAAAAGATGGGATTGGGGTCTGACCCCCAGAGCTGGTCAAGTGACAGTTTACGGTCTCTAAAAACAACTGAACTCACGTATTGCTGTCTCTAAAAACAACTGAAATTACGTATTGCTGTCTCTAAAATGACACAGAGGGGACAGGAAAAGTTTTGTAGAAGATTGCAGGAGTTTTCAACAACAACAGCATTCGGGGCCAGCCACGATGAAAAAAAAGGACTTTATTAAGTTTTCTAGAGATTTAAGAGGACACATGATGACTAATCTTCCTTGACCTCTGGCCTTCAGGAGTATTGGAAGGTCATTAGGTTGACCAGAAGTCTGCTCCCCCAGCCATCTCATATCACAACCGGAAACAAACCGGACATGTGTATAACATCTACTTCTTTCATTGTACGGTTTGTTGCAATAAATCTTATCTTATCTTATCTTATCTGTTTACAGACGCTCCTTCTATACAGAAGATTATTGCGTCCTACGCTTATCTATGGTTTGTGTTTAGTCCTGCATTTTTATTAGAGATTTAAATGTTGATAAAGTGTTGGTTTTCCTGGATTCTTCAGGCAACCCATTCCACGCCCGAATTCCGGACGGGAAGAAGGAAAATTTGTATGTGTTTGTTCTTGCATACGGAATAAGAAAGGTGTTTTTATCCTTATTTCTATCTGAGGGTTGTATTAAGTTATCTTTGCGTTGTATTTCTAAATTAGAATTAATTGCTTTATGTATGATTACTACTTTGCTCTTGGTACTTCTATCCTCTAGTGTTTCAAGGTTTAATGATTTAACTAATGGTGTTATTCTTGTCAGTTTTGAATATTCTCCAGTAATGACTCATCATGCTCTTCTTAATTTGGTAATCATAACCTTGCAAGTCTTTCTGCGGCATGACAACACTACAAATGGGCAATTATACCTTCACTGATGGTCAAAGATAAATTCATACATTTCAGTGGGGCAATTATGACGCCATAGATGAGTGACAACAACGTGGCAGACCTGTAAGGAGTTAAAGGAGAGCTAGTTTTTGTCGTTGGCGAGCCATTTTAGCCTCGAAAACTGGCAATGCAATCGTTAGAAATGTTTACTAATACCGTTAGAATAGATAATTATAAGCTTAAAAATTGAGAATTGCACCTTAAAAAATTTATCATTAATCATATGTTGAAAAATTCTATTTACGGTAAGTCCTGAGTACAGTATTAAAACACTTGTAAAGTTATTCATGATTATTGCTTGTTCTATTATTAAACACAGGAAAATGTAACGTGCTTTAAGTAGTTTAAGCGTACAACCCTTCCTACATATTTTGTCAAGACATTTCTACGGTAGTACCAGATTGATTGACTCTTTCAACAAACACAAAATACAAACAAACATTTTTGCACTAATTGCAATCGGCCGTTTAGGAATTTAAAAAAGAAAAAAAAAGACCTCCCTTAACAACTGTCTAAATGTTTTAATTTGTCTTGAAACCTTTCAAGTCTAATATCTGGGATTAATTTTTTTAAACGCTTTCAGCCTCAATCTTCGTATGGATGATATTTCAGTTGGCCTCTACACAACAGATGACCACCTCCCTCCCCCCACCCCCCGCTCAACGTTTATTTCCTTCAGATGCCTCACTTCCCCCCTCCTTCTACCCCTCCCTCCCGCTAATGACCTGGTTTGCCTCCGACCAAAGCTGATATCGACCTCAGTCAATCCGTTCTACAGTTGGGCTAATCGCCTTTATGGCTTAGTGCGCCGCTCTTTCCGAGATTACCATCAGCTGGTGCGGCGGAGGACTTTAGTCTTACCCATCCTCATCCTCTTCCCCATCCTCTCTATTCCTCCGTCTGACGCACTGGTCTGTCTTATCTTCATTACAGTCGCCCTCAGAGTCTCAGAATGTGTCTGTACATCATTGAGATTAGGTTGGCACTGGACATCTCACAGCACTGTCACAGTCTCACAGCACTGTCACAGTCTCACAGCACTGTCACAGTCTCACAGCACTGTCACAGTCTCACAGCACTGTCACAGTCTCACAGCACTGTCACAGTCTCACAGCACTGTCACAGTCTCACAGCACTGTTTGCTAGTGAGGGTATATAAAAGTACTTGTCTCAACATGGCAGGGTATAAAAGTACTTGTCTCAACATGGCAGGGTATATAAGTACTTGTCTCAACATGGCAGGGTATAAAAGTACTTGTCTCAACATGGCAGGGTATATAAGTACTTGTCTCAACATGGCAGGGTATAAAAGTACTTGTCTCAACATGGCAGGGTATATAAGTACTTGTCTCAACATGGCAGGGTATATAAGTACTTGTCTCAACATGGCAGGGTATAAAAGTACTTGTCTCAACATGGCAGGGTATATAAGTACTTGTCTCAACATGGCAGGGTATAAAAGAACTTGTCTCAACATGGCAGGGTATATAAGTACTTGTCTCAACATGGCAGGGTATAAAAGTACTTGTCTCAACATGGTAGGGTATAAAAGTACTTGTCTCAACATGGTAGGGTATAAAAGTACTTCTCTCAACATGGTAGGGTATAAAAGTACTTCTCTCAACATGGTAGGGTATAAAAGTACTTCTCTCAACATGGTAGGGTATAAAAGTACTTCTCTCAACATGGTAGGGTATAAAAGTACTTCTCTCAACATGGTAGGGTATAAAAGTACTTCTCTCAACATGGTAGGGTATAAAAGTACTTCTCTCAACATGGTAGGGTATAAAAGTACTTCTCTCAACATGGCAGGGTATAAAAGTACTTCTCTCAACATGGCAGGGTATAAAAGTACTTGTCTCAACATGGTAGGGTATATAAAAGTACTTCTCTCAACATGGTAGGGTATAAAAGTACTTGTCTCAACATGATAGGGTATAAAAGTACTTGTCTCAACATGGCAGGGTATAAAAGTACTTTTCACAGTATAGAAATGTATGAAAAAACTTCTCACCACATGACACAAGATAAGAAATGAAAGCACTTCTCTCATAGCCACTTAGAGTTGAAATTATGGACCCACCTTTAGGTTTTTTCAATGAATTTTTCGGCGTAGTTTAAGTTTTCTTTTTGGATTTTAAATCTAATAGAAAATGTCTGTCCATATGTTAGAGTATATTTAATTGAATTTGCAAGATTTAATTTATAGTTTTGATGATTAATAAACCAGACACATAATGTTACTTAAAATGAGGGCTGGTACTGAAACTGATTTTAAAAAATTTGTTGGATTAATCGGGAAATTCCATGGCTCCCAAATTTTGTAACGTAACATCACATTCATTCTGTTATGCAAGAAATAAAGAAGAAAAACCTTTTTGTTTGTGTGTGCACGTCTAAATAATAATAATAATAATAATAATAATAATAATAATAATACAAGGTAAAAGTATGCACGTTAAAAATATATATATATATAGGAATTATTAATAAATTTGACAAAGAAAAATTAGAAATATTTTCTTAAATTTTAATCGAACTTAAATCGATTAAATTAATGTTAATCGATTAAAAAATTTAACGATTTATCGATTTACGAATCGTTAATTTCCGCAACCCTACCAAATATATTGAATGTGTATTACAATTAGTATTTCATTTATCATTATGTTATAATTTATATTATATACATCTATATTATAATTTTTTAAATTATATTTTAATATTATTTTTGTTATTATTTATTTATTTTCTATTTATTTATCTTAATATCATTGCTTTACTTTTTAAAATATTCTTTTAATGTATGTTTAAAAAAATACATATTTATTATGGTTGTTTAAGCTGCAGGACACAAAAAAATCGAAACATGGTCTTGAGAGACATCAATCTCTCCATACATTATCCCTTTGACCTCATTTTCTCTCCCGGGCTTTGGCCCCGCCCTTTCCACACTATATTATCTCCCTTTATATTCCCACATTTTATCTATTTATACGAGTGCAAAGTCGCAGATTTTTAAAAGATTTTTTTTTCCTTTTAATGTGAGGGAGATAACCTTAAAACATTTTGGAGGGTGCTGCAATTTTTACCTCCCATTTTCTATAGCAATTTTCCTCCGCAGCAAAATGTGACCAATCAGAGACGAGCAGCAGCCCAAGCTCGCGCTGGCTCGCGTGCGGCACAATCAATTTTCATTTTTATTTTGTCTTGCTTTTTTGTGTGTGTCTGTGTCTTTTGCCTCATTAAAGTGCTCTCGGTTTTTCGTCTTCATGTCTGAACGAGGGCTGTCTGAGTCTGTTTTGCTGCAAATTTTGAAAGTGTAACTGACACAATGTGTGACATATTTTGATAATTCCCACTGTCATTTCGTTAGGTTGTCACATACCATTTTGATACCGTGTCACATAGTTACTTGTGGTCACGTCGACACTGTCTGACATATGGTAAATGCGAAGGTAACTTTGGTACAGTCTGACATATGGTATATGCTAAGGTAACTTTGGTAAAGTCTGACATATGGTATATGCTAAGGTAACTTTGGTACAGTCTGACATATGGTATATGCTAAGGTAACTTTGGTAAAGTCTGACATATGGTATTTGCTAAGGTAACTTTGGTACAGTCTGACATATGGTATATTCTAAGGTAACTTTGGTAAAGTCTGACATATGGTATATGGTATGGTAACTTTGGTAAAGTCTGACATATGGTATATGCTAAGGTAACTTTGGTACAGTCTGACATATGGTATATTCTAAGGTAACTTTGGTACTGTGTGTTATATGGTAAAGGCCAAGGTAGCTTTGGTATGGTCTGAACTGTTATTTGCCTAGATATCTATGGTAAGGTAGTTCCGGTACGGTCTGGTATGGTGTATCTAATACAACTTGAAATATTGTACTTTTTGTATGTCAGTACAATCTATTATATGGTATTTTTTGCCATTTTGGCATAGTGTGACATATTTTAATGTTTCCGTTACGGATAAATTTCGTGTAAATATCTCCATTAAGTTTAAATGAGATATTTGTAAGATACCTCATTCTGAACACATGAGAGAGTCAAACTTTTTTTTACACATAGCACACCAGAAATTCGTCAGACTTTGTGCAGACAATACATCAGATATTGGTGTGACTTTGTGCAGACAACACACCAGATATTGGTGAGACTTTGTGCAGACAATACATCAGATATTGGTGGAGACTTTGTGCAGACAATACATCAGATATTGGTGAGACTTTGTGCAGACAATACATCAGATATTGGTCAGAATGTGTGCAGACAACACACCAGAGATTGGTCAGAATTTGTGCAGACAACACACCAGAGATTGGTCAGACTTTATCCAGACAACACACCAGAAACTGTTCAGACTTTGAGCAGACAGCACACCAGAAATTGGTCTGACTTTGAGCAGACAACACAGCAGAAATTGGTCAGACTTTGTCCAGACAACACACCACTACACACCACCACTACACACCACTACACCCATCACACACAAAACATTCACTTGTTCTCAATACAAGAGACTAAATTCACCATCGAGCTTCAGAAACTCAATCACATCCTGCGAACCACAATGAGACGGGTTTTTTCTTCTTCTCAAAAATGATGTGACCAAAAGAAAAGGGGGGGGGGAGTGGGGATGGTGGCCGGGGGGGGGCACCGAGAACTGCATTTGGAACTCGCAGCCATCAAAACCAGACTTAACTCTCTCGAGAATTTTTTATATATATATTTTTTTTGTAGTGGTTGTGTGGTGGGAGGGCCATTAAAACGCCGCGTTGAAATTAAAGAAAGTCGCCTCTACGTAGCGCGGCCACCAATCATACAGGCTTGTCCAGGCATTGATCAATAGCAGAGTATTCCCCCTTATATATCTTCTGTCTTGATTCTCTCCCCTCCCGCTGGCATCTTGAGAGTATGGGACCGTGGGAGGGTGGGGGGGGGGAGAATTTAGGAGGTTTTTAACATTGACAACATGATCCGAATTTTTTTTTCTCTCCCCTTTTATCGACCCGGCCCTCAGGATTAGGGGTTCACCGGCTCATGTGTTGCTTAATGAAGGCGCAATGTTTAACAGGCTCTTTCTGCATGGGGGGGGGGAGGGGCAGAGAGGGCAGTGAGGAGAGGAGAGGACAGGGAGGGGAGGGGAGGACATAGAGGAGAGGACATAGTGGGCAGGATGTAGAGGAGAGGCAGACGGCCGAAAAGGACACAGACAGGACAGTGATTCGCTAACAAAGTATCGATGACGTCATAGAAGACGTGACCTAGATTACTATTTGGAGGAAAACAACTAAAGGAATATCGTTCCAATATTTTTCTTAATCACCACCAAACAACTTTTTTTTAAAAAATAAAAAAACATCTTTGAGAAAAATACAGCATTGTTATAGAACGAGAAACGTGACATAGGGTGTGTTATATGACGTCAAAAAGTAAGGTAGCGTCGCCACATCTGTTCTCGAGATTTCTGTCTCTCGCTGAATGACCACACCATTTATAAAGTCCCAAGATGACGTCATAGCCAGGACGCTGCTCTAGATTTGTGGGATTAAAAAACAAAATTCATTTAACATTTTGTTTAAAGTGACACAGCGGAGTTTCTCGGTCAGTTTCTTCACCACTGTCCTGGAGAGGCTAATGGAGTCCGCTTGGTCAATGTGTTTCTATGGCAGTTTTACACAACCGACTTTGATGGCGTTGTTGTTCCTAATATCCTGACCTCAACAAAAAAAATTGAGCTCTGTTGGAAAAATCTAATGGCATTTTTTTCAAATGGTGAGGAGGGATGGGAGAAAGGATGAAAAAAATGGAACCAGCACCACCCCTTTCCCTTTTGCAGCATATTCCATAATGGAAACCACGAACCGTTGTCAGGCGACGTCTTAGCACCCCTCCCCCTCCCTCCTAGGGTGAGAACTTTGGAAAGGGGGAGGGGACGGGTCGCTCATCAGCCTCATGTCTTGGTGGATATTGACGAGAATGAAAGGGTGCTGGGGAGGGAGGGGTGGTGATCTGCGTGTGCACTGTCGATATGAGAGCGGACCGTTGTGAGTCGCTAAATTAAAGCAGGGACATCGCTCTACTTCCTCCCCCCCCCCTTCTCCCTCCCTTTTACCCACCTCCTCATCTCCAGAGAGACAGAAGAAATTCTTATCCCTCTTATCTCCTTTTTTTGTCGTCCCCCCCATCCCACCCGCAATGAGATGTGGATTTATATGTGCTGCCACCAACAGTCTGTTTTACAGCGAATTCTTCATTTTCCGACCGGCCGGTCATCGCTGTGTCGTGGTGGTGTTGCCTCCCTCTACCACCGCGGCTAAATAAATGAAGATTCTTTGATACCTTTCGAATGGAACAAAAAACTAAAAAACAAAAATAATAATTTAGTGCCGCGAGAGAGGCGTGCTGGCTGGCAGGGTTATGGACTATTCACAATGGACGAGTTTGTGTGATATACTCACTGGATTAACTTACTGGAATCCAAGGATTGACTTATAGCACGGATGTGAGTATTTTCATTGTCTATGTCGTCCGTGATTGTCAAAAAATTCGTTACGCCGTTATAAATAGTTTTAAGTATAATTAAGAAATTAAGCAATGATTTGTTCCCGTGATAGGAAAATAGGGATATATTCATTAATGTTCATAATAAATGGGAATACACCAACATATTTCGTCCGAATAGTCGCACAGTATTAAACACATTACGATGGACCCTCGCCTACAGTCTCGTGTTCCGACTGCTGTGATGTAATTAGTCATTCCGTCTCGTTATTTGCCTCCGCACAAGTCAAACGAGTCTTTTGTTTTTAAATAGTGCTTACGTAATACACACTTATTGGGTTGGTGCTAGAACTATAAGCAGATTGAGGTGATCGCAGCAGATATGACCGCCCGAGTTTCTTGTGGTATAATGGCTTGTTCACGTAGGTGGTGTTAACGGTTTTATTAACGAGATATTTTTAGTGGTCTGTTGTATTCTAAATTTCATCATTATTTTTTTTTCGCTTTCGCTTTCGACTATTTTTTAAAATTGCGTGTTTCTTTCATCGTTTTTGTGTTTTCGCTGTTTCATATACTGCTATACTGGCCGTTTCATATGCCACTATTTCATTTTTCAAATGCCACGATTTCAATTTTTTCCTTGCTCTTTCTGTTAACACTGTGCCATACTAAGCTATCCTCTATTATATCAATTCTTCATTTTGTTTACCCTGCTCTTTTCTTCTTATTATATTTTACAGAAGAGTATTTCGTCCTACGCTTATCCACGATTTATGTTCAGGTGGCCCATTCCAAGCCCTAGTTCCAGACGGATTCTTGTTTCAACCGTTTCTAAATATGTTGATTCTATTTCAGTTTCAGACTTTAATTTTTTTTTATTATTTCCGCCCTCGAGCTGCTATCATGTTTGATTTCTCACCACTTTAAACGTTGTTTAATACAACCCATCAGCTACTTGAGTTATGTATCTTAGTTGAACTGTATAAGACCCACGGGTTATAAGGAAGTAGATGTATTATTATTATTAGGGCTGTTAACGATTAATTTAAATTTAATCGTTAACTTTTGAAAAATTAACGATTAATTAATCGTTAATTTCGATTAAAGCCAACAATTAAAATTTATGATGTCATAAGTAACATAAGTATTAAACGTTCTTGTTGAAAATCTAAATAACACTGGAATGTCTCCTTTATATGTCGTCTTTTAACCAACTACGCAGAAATACAAGGGTGTTGACATTATTTAGTTCAGCGGGTCTAATTGACAATATAACCAGTCGAGCTGAACAATAATTCACATGGAGCTGAGGTAACTGGTATGCACAAAACGGTCTTGGCAAGGAATGACATCGGATATCGGTTTTCATTAAGTTTCCACCATTGTAGAGGGTTAATGGATTCAGGAACTTTCATCTCCATTTTGTAACGCAGTAATACATCAGAAGAGCTGTCGTCATTTTCTGTCTCTGCGACAGATCCATTACTGCCATTAGCTTAATATGCTTTTCATTTGGTTTGATAAGTAGGCGAAGTGTTAGAGCCATGGCAGGCAAACTTTATCAATATTTTGAACATTCCCGTCAGTCAATAGTTTAAAACCAAAACGTTCGTGTAATCGTCAGGAAATTTATTATTTATCAGCCCCTATTTTTTATTATTTTTCTTTTAATTTTTAACTTCCAATAATTCGTTAGTGATGGGTCGATTAATCGTTAAAAATAATTTAATCGTTAAAAATGTTTAACGATTAATCGAGAAATTAATCGTTAATTTCCGCAGCCCTAATTATTATTATTATTATTATTATTATTATTATTATTATTATTTTTAAGTTACATATTTTAAGTGAAAGTTACTTCACTGGTACTGAAAAAAAGATTGTGCCTCTCATCAAAAGATTGAATAATTTGATTACTTGAGGCGGCACACCAAAGACCAATGCTAGAAATGCCCCCTCCCCCCATCCGTGAAAATAATGTTGAGGTCAGTACATGAGCCTCCCATATATTTAAGTTACCTGACAAAACGTGTTAGATAATGCGCTTCATCAAAATCTCCTTTGTTCGTCATCCCACATTTTGATCACGCCCTCTATATTTTTAAACACACATTTTAACACTCTAGATTGATTGCATCAATCCCTAAATTTGCTTATATTGTATGAGTATGAGAAAATTACGCACCAAACGCTATGGAGGTAATATCAATATGCATAATTCCCGTTGTCTGTATGTATGGTTGTAATGTAATGCTTTTCTAATTTTAGAAAGCAGCGCACCAAATAACTGCACCACAAATAACACTTTTCGAACGTTCCGCATAAATTTGTTCAGTATAATAATAAATGAATCAAATAAAAATAAATAAAATAAATGAAAGTTCTGTATTACGTTATTTTTTAATCTGATGTGTATTTATTTTGAAAACTTCCGTCATTTTTGAAGTGTGATAAAATTCTACTAAACAATATAATAGCCCAAGTCACTGGAAGGAAGGAAGGATCCGTAGCGTTATGACGTCATTTTTTAGCTTATATTTAAATATATATGCAAGGACAAGGCGCGCATCAAGAGGTGTGCAAAATTCTAAAAGATTCTTTAAAAAAAATTAAATGACGTCATAGTTTTAGCTTATATTTTAATTTTGGAAAAGAGAGCGATGTAAAAAGAGGATTTGAGGATTTATAATTATAAAATACTTTGTGTACATTTCAGGAAGTTTCATATTTCGTATTTATCAAACAAGGATACGTTACTTGGGCTTTTTACCCCCCTAAAACACTTAGTTTTAGATGTTCATTTAGCACTTACCTATATGGGTAAGTCTTAAATTGGTCAATTTATAGTCCCGATAGTTGGAATGACCTGTCGCCTGGAAAATTGTGTATTTTTATTTTTTAAAATCTTTCTCCGAATTTGTTATATATAATAAATTTCATATAATATTTTAAGAAGTGTTGTACAGAGTAATCATTAAACGGTAACAATACAAATGACGTAATTACCTTAAAACGAGAGATATTGTTTTTAAAAAAAAAGTTTTAAGGAACTATTGAATGTGAACTATGAGAGCCGAAAACAAAACGCATCTTAAACAGGAATCAACGAGGCAAAAATTATTTGTTTTATTTTTGGTGTCTGCCGGAATTCATCTTCATAAAAAAAAATCTAAGCCCAAAAATCCCCTTGACTGGCCCTCGTGCGACATTATGCATCTTTCCATCTCCCCTCCTCCCGCCACATCAACTATCTGTACGAGTAGGGATGAAAAAAAAAGTGAGAGGGAGAGAGATCCTTCCTGCCTCCACTCTTTCCTCCAAATGGGTTTGTCCAAATTACAAACAGCTCAATCTACCCCAAACTCTGGCACCATTATCGATTTTCTTACCATCCTCCCGGCCTTCCAGTTATTAGGGCCTTTATTTGACATCTTGGAAATTTTTCTGTTTAAAAAATGGACGTTGGTTGTGTGTGTGGGGGAAGGGGTGGGTTAAGGGGTGGAAAGTGGAGGAATCTTGGGGGAGTGGCTAAAATACGTCACGATATTGAGATTAGTTTTTTTTTAAACTTGCTGATTTTGTCGCAGGGTGTTGTATTTACTTTGTATGGGGAACAAGTACACAGTACATTTGGGGTGGGGGGTGGGGGTTTATTAATGAACTTATTCGTTTAAGTGATCTAATAAACATTTAAGTGTTTTAATAAACGTTGTTTTTTTTTAATTTTAAACTAAAACCATCAGCATATTTGCTTAATTTTTCCTAATAAACAAAACATTTTTATTTATAATACTTCAATTTAAAAAAATAACAATTTTGTCATCAATCTTATTTAAAAATAAAAATACAAAATTTAGATTTGAACAACGAATGAAGTTAACTCATTTTTTAAACAATTTTTTAAAACTAAGCACATGCAATACAGTTTTGAAATAAACACATTTACTACTTTATGCAGCTTAACACATTCTAAATCTGTCGACAGAAAAGTATTTGCTGAGGCACTTGACAAAGATAAAATTCGTTGGACGAGCAGTTGGCGAGGTTTTTTTTTCTTTCTAAGACTAACGTCATTCCACAGAAATGACCTAGTGATTGAACTTGAAAGTACACACCGTTACAGGGGGCGGTTTACATAAGGATGGGGCAGTGACAGGAGCGATTTCTTGTTGGCTCCACTTCCCAATTGACTTGCATCTCACGCCCTACACTTCCCTCCCCAATCTGCTGTAACCCTGGTCCGCGTGACATCTCTTTATTTTCGCACCCCAACTAAATCTCTCATCTCTACTGCCCCCCCCCCTATACCTTGGGTTGGTTCCTCGAAATCAGGTCAATCCTTTCACCCGATTCATTTATGGTTGGCTGCTAGGAAGAAAAAAAACAACAACAGCTCACTGGAAACGTTCTTAAGTCTAAGGACAACTTTTTATTTCTCTTGTAACAAACATGTTTAAGATCAAGAGAATGGATTAGTCATGACCTTTGTCGGGAGCAAGTCATGTCGGATGTTGGAATTGATTCCAGTACTGCGATGTCGGATGTTGGAATTGATTCCAATAACGGATGTTTGAATTGATTCCAGTACTGTGATGTCGGATGTTGGAATTGATTCCAGTACTGTGATGTCGGATGTTGGAATTGATTCCAGTACTGTGATGTCGGATGTTGGAATTGATTCCAGTACTGTGATGTCGGATGTTGGAATTGATTCCAGTACTGTGATGTCGGATGTTGGAATTGATTCCAGTACTGTGATGTCGGATGTTGGAATTGATTCCAGTACTGTTCATGTTGGAATTGATTCCAGTACTGTGATGTCGGATGTTGGAATTGATTCTGATGCCGATTTAACAGTACACTGCCTTACACTAGGCTAAACACCACATTAGCAGTTTAAAAAAAAGATATTTTAGTGATGATTTCTATTTTTGACTAAAGATTTGGTATATTGGCCCCTTATGTCACCCTACTAAATAGGCTACAATGAATTATTGACTTTTTGCGCTATAGAGGATAGACTGTGTTCACATTCTCTAAGTCCGATATATTGCTCTATTTAAAATATACTCCATTAATAACCTTATAGATCACACGTATTTAGCCCACCAATTACCCATATAGATCGCACATTCTCCCACCGAGTTATTACCCTATAGATCCTAAATGCCCCTATTAACATATTACCCTATAGATCACACATGCCCCACCCCCACTGACTGATTACTGTATAGATCACCCACCACTAACCCCAGGCTATCAAAGGCCGCTAATCCGTATGACGCACATCATCTTTAATCCCATGCTCACTACGGTTGTTTGTTAATAATCTTTAAAATTTAAATATTTGCTTTGTTTCTCATCAATTCCGAGTATCAAATACCATTATGTATCCCACCCCTCCCCCACTTCCCGAGCAACATGCTCACTCACACGCACACACACGCACACACACACACACGCACACACACACACACACACACCACACACACACACACCACACACTTCCAGCCACACCCAAATCCAAGAGTTCTCCCTCCGTCCCCAAATCATGTTCCATTTCAAAACTCCAAACCCGTAATCTTGGCGTTCGTCTAGCTACCCCATTTCTCCTCCCCACGACCCTCCCTGCTTACTACCAGTCCTGGCATCCTGTCCTAAAATCTAAACACAGACAACGAACTTAAGAATGATTGTGGCACTACATCCACAGATTTAAGATGAAATATTTGGTTATAACTGAGATCACTTTTAAATAATACTTGATCATTTTTTGTTATGCAGTCACATCTTTACAACACCTACAGACCTGCAGTACTGTATCTTGGTTTAAACTCTATTGTTTTCAACTCAACAGTTCAGTCCTTCATACACTGACAGCACTGTGGCAACTTTCATGTGTTGTCACCACTCTCCGTCTTAACTTACCCTGCGGAGGGGGGGGGGCGCAACTCTCCCCTGGGCCCACCCCGCTCCCCACTGTCACAGTTTTATATAAATTTAACATTTCTGAATTATTGTACGAACGAAAAGGAGAAAATCCAATCAATAGAATTTGTATTCTCAGTTCGCCGGCCATCTAATCCCAGCGCCCTATTGAATTTTAGAGAATGCATTACCGCCAGACAGGAGGCAGATTGTTAATGATATTAAAACTCAAGGTATCGAGTTTGATTAGGATTTGCGATATCTTCCTGGGGATTTATTTCAAAGATAATAATAAGAAGAGAGGGGAGAAAAATAAAGCTATCAATCAAGTCACTTCGATGTTCTTTAATAAAGTATCGAGTAAAAAAAACACTAATATCCGCTCCTGATTATTCCGTTTCAGATTTAATTTCCACTCCGATATTTTACGTTTTATTAAAGATTTACTATACTTATCTAAGCGGTTCTAGTATCCTTAACTTAGATTGCCTTTTAGTTATTTTATACTTCAACTCAACGGAAAAGAACACACAAAATGGGTCCTTGTCGTGTCCGTTTGAGAACCCTTCTAACACATGTGTGAAAGTTATAATCCCGCCCATACAGATATCAGAACAATCTTTCGTGTTGACCTTTGCACCCCTGCTCACCCGCTCACCCAAGCCTCGAACCCGAAATGCTACAGTATTTCACACACCTAATTAAACATTTACTTTGTTTCTTGATGAGAATTGAGAAGATGTGCCGTGTTAAAGAAGAGGCGAAATTAACAAAGATTCTAAACTCCGGTGGATATTTATAGCAATATTATTATTTTTTTAAAAATAACATTTAGAACATTACCGTGTCTCTCATTTGTCACCCGATACCTTTCTCTAATATTTTAATTAACGAGCCGGGTAATCGAATCTCCCCCCGCCGTTTCGCCCGTTCTCGCGATACACGCTGTACTCGAAGCCTTCTCTCCCCCAGCTAATCGTCTTAGTTTGTATCTGTAATTTACAATGTTTTTATTGTATACTCGAATTAAGAACTTCATATTAAGTTTAATCCGTGGCAAGAAGTTCATTTAAAGAAAAGATTTTTTTTAAATGGCTCCCCCCCCCCACCCATCCTCACTTTTTTATAATTTTTTATAATTTTAAATCGATTCTTGCGCATGCATTTTTTTTTGTTGAAAGACGCAATTCTTTTGTTATGATTAGTCGCGGGGACGAAATTAAAGAAATCATTTAAATTGGGCCTTGGTATAAAGCTGTTACCGTCGGTGAAGCGGATTTATTATGATCTTTCTTTTTCTTTTTAATTCGTTATTAGTTAAAGGTAAAGGAAATGAGAGAGGGGCGCTGGCGATGGATACAGGGGTACAGGAGGTGACATGTCTGTGGAGCCAGTAGCCATCTCGCCCCACAATGAGGTGGTGTTCGCGTATGAGTTGCGGTCTGTTTTCAATGTCTGCTGGTAACGAAATGCAAGACGGATGTGCGCCCCGATGAGAGATTATTTCCTTGATTCGTTCTAATCGAGTCTTCCCGAAGACAACGTCCAATGGGACTGATTCGTCACGCCAGAGCGAGGCTAGTCACTTGCAGCGAAGTGCCGTGACGTCACGTCAGGTTCGTTACGTCACGTTAGAGGAAGATCTACTCAACGTTTAGGGAGTGAGGTTCGTTACGTCACCTAAGAGGATCCGATTCACGTTATTGGAGCTTTGTTACGTCACATTAGAAGAAGATCTGCTCGTTTGTTAGGGAGGCTCATTACGTGTGCATGGCCACACTCACCCCTTCCCCTTAGTTGAAGCTTCTAACATACCAAGCCAAGCATGTTGAACTTGAATAAGACAAGAAAGAATTTGAACAACGTTGTTGGTACTGCTGAGCCTCGCGGCTGGGGCAGGCCAATGGGTGGATCTTTAATCTGTGAAGACTTCTAATTTATTTTCAAGTTATTAAATTTTGTTACAAGATTACAACAAATTGTGGAAATGAGTGCATGTGCAGGTAGGTTTGATTTTAAATAAAGATTATATATATGTATATCTATATATAAATATCTTTTTGGTTGAGTTAATCATCGTGTTGTGAAGTTAATCAATGCGATCATTCAAGTCCCTCCCTGGGTTACATCATGGGAAATTGACATCAAAGAAACACAATTCAATTCTGAACCAAATTGATTGAAAACGTTCATATAACTTTGTCAAAGTCGATATAAAATTACATTTGGAATTGTTTTTCTCTTCAAAATTAATTGAATGCTCCATGTAATGTCTCGGTGAAATCTTTGTGTCAGACATTTGTCTTAGCTTCCATCCATAATTAGCCTCCGAGTGTGATGCCAACCCACTCGACCTCCCCAATCACACTACCCATCATTGACACACACACACACACACGCACGCGCATACACACACACACAGACACACACACATGCACGCGCATGCACGCGCTTGCACACACACATGCACGCGCATGCACACACACACAGACACACACACACAGACACACACACACGCACGCACATGCACACACACACACACAGACACACACACAGACACACACACAGACACACACACACGCACGCGCATGCACACACACACACGCACGCGCATGCACACACACAGACACACACACACACGCATGCACACAGACACACACAGACACACACACAGACACACACACACACAGACACACACAGAGACACACACACAGACACACACACTCACACTCTCTCTCTCACACACAGACACACACACATTCACACTCTCTCTCTCTCACACACACACACACACACACATTCACACTTTCTCTCTCTCTCTCACACACACACACACACACACACACACAGACACACACACACACACAGACACACACACACACACACACACACACACACAGACACACACACACACACACAGACACACACACACACACACACAGACACACACACACACAGACACACACACACACACACACAGACACACACACACACACACACACACAGACACACACAGACACACCTCTGCGATAATTCAGCCAATAAACAATTTCCTTGAGGATGTATTCGAGTACGCGATAATTGTAATCGTGACGGCCACTTCGGCTTGACCTTTGCGATACACACTGAGACAAATCTTCTTTATGACATTCTGCGACTCTTTTATTGTCATCTCTCGACGGAACACTTTTCTTGCACGGGGATGTCTGCCTGCCATGTCTTTGTCTTAACTACAGCACGGCCGAGGCTTGGCGAGTGCGGGTGGACGGGAATCAAGTGGGACAACTCGTCTACCATTAATCCCTGTAGACCAATGTTCCCATCTAAGCTGCGCGTCCGCACAGATATTTCAGCGACGCTGCGCAATAGATTAGAATAACCTCGCAGCAAATTTTGAATAGGATAATATATTACCAATGTTTGTGAAGTGTACAATCTTGCACACAAAAAATGGATGCTTTGCAACTATGCACACCAGATTATTTTGCACTCGAACCAACGAACCTTATAGGGAATATTGCTGCGGAACCCTGGCTCCCACTTATCTCATGGTTTAATGTATCAAAATTTAGTACTTCAAGTATGTTGGGGATTTTTACACTTTAAAAAAAAATTGTTTTTGTTATTATTTTTATCTGACATAATTTTTCACACATCTCTGAAACCGATTCGTTAACGCAAAAGCCGAAATACCGCTCCTATTACTGATTACCTGAAGGCAAGTAGGAACCGTAATCAAATACATCTTAAAAAAACTAGATCTTGGAGTTATCGGACTGTCCACTCACCAGGAGACCTCGTGACGCCACGTGGAGCCTGGCCATACATTATAGATGTTTTCATCATTTCATTGTCTTAAACACGTTCATCAACAACACGCTCTGTTTTTGTTCAGACACGATCTTTGTAAAATTCATTATTAATGTTTTCGTAATATTAAGAATTATCACGTTTGAGGCTGCCTCTCCCCCGTTTCGACATTTTTTGGCAGCTCGTTCTCTGGGTTAGTAACCACTGATGATAGTACTGTATTAACAAATACATCCCGTAAACCATTTTTTTACTTTCGGAAATCCCCGAAAGTGTGTCTAGGAGTCTAGGAGTGAAGCTGCCCCAGTCTTACCACAAGTTGGAAAGTAGGTAGCGCAATCGTAACTAAAATCTTGTCTCACATGCTAGACGCGTGGGTTTGAATATGCTGTAGACATGCCACAGACGTGCTAGGGACGTGCTAGAAAGATGTCGTTAACCAGACTTCCTAAAGAAAACTAAGCCAGACAGCAGACTTCCTAAAGAAAACTAGGCAGACAGCAGACTTCTTAAAGAAAACTAGGCCAGACAGCAGACTTCTTAAAGAAAACTAGGCCAGACAGCAGACTTCTTAAAGAAAACTAGGCCAGACAGCAAGACCTCACAACCCTTATGCCACACAGATTACTTCCCTTTAAAAAAAAGTATGCCAGTAGAAGACTTAACATTCGACTATGCCAGATAGCATACTTCTTACATAGAAAAGACCTTGACAGATATCAGACTTAAACAACCACGCCAGCAAGCATGCCAGATAGCATACTTCTTACATAGAAAAGACCTTGACAGATATCAGACTTAAACAACCACGCCAGCAAGCATGCCAGATAGCATACTTCTTACATAGAAAAGACCTTGACAGATATCAGACTTAAACAACCACGCCAGCAAGCATGCCAGATAGCATACTTCTTACATAGAAAAGACCTTGACAGATATCAGACTTAAACAACCACGCCAGGCAGCAGAATTCATTATCTACCAATTTTCCGTTGACCGTTATCGGACGGCGTCCAGCTGGGGGTCAGACAAAAATCATCCAAATCATTACTTCAAACTGTGTGCATTGACCTTAACTCTCAGGAAACACCTGGCAAGTGTCGTGAATCTGACCAGACTCCATCCTCAGAACCTACACTCGCCACACACGCCCATCATCCAGCCAGCCAGAATCCACTCACGCCCATCACCCAGCCAGCCAGAATCCACTCACGCCCATCATCCAGCCAGCCAGAATCCACTCACGCCCATCACCTAGCCAGCCAGAATCCACTCACGCCCATCATCCAGCCAGCCAGAATCCACTCACGCCCATCATCCAGCCAGCCAGAATCCACTCACGCCCATCACCCAGCCAGCCAGAATCCACTCACGCCCATCACCCAGCCAGCCAGAATCCACTCACGCCCATCACCCAGCCAGCCAGAATCCACTCACGCCCATCATCCAGCAAGCCAGAATCCACTCACGCCCATCACCCAGCCAGCCAGAATCCACTCACGCCCATCATCCAGCAAGCCAGAATCCACTCACGCCCATCACCCAGCCAGCAAGAATCCACTCACGCCCATCATCCAGCCAGCCAGCCAGAATCCACTCACGCCCATCAGCCAGCCAGCCAGAATCCACTCACGCCCATTATCCAGCCAGCCAGAATCCATTCACGCCCATCACCCAGCCAGCCAGCCAGAATCCACTCAGACAACCGACCCCCAGCAATTATCCACCAAACAGTAATCCACGCCACTAGAATCCGCCCAACGAGAGTCCACCCAGCCGTTAACCACCACAATAGAAGCCACCGAGAAGCCAGAGGGTATGATAAGAGAGACACTGTGTGTTATTTTTGTAGGGGTATTTAAATCTTGGTTCACGGTGGTAACCTTTCAGGCATCGATCGCGTGACGTCTGTTTGTGTGTTAATTAATGATCAGGCCGGGCGCCAACCCCCTCCCCCCTCGCCCTCCCCTCGGCCTGCAATCATGTACTCACGTAAGTAAATATCAAGAGAAACAACATGGCTCCCTATTACAGAACGTGGAGATGGAGCTGTGAATAAGGATGGGTGGGGTGGGGGATCAGGCGTGACCTAGGCACGCTCCGGGTGATTGAATCGTCTGCGCCGAAACAACATATGCCCCCCGCCCCCAAACAATCCTCCCCTCGTTGATTGTGTTTTGACATGGCCAAGTTCTAGATTAAGACTGCTCACCAGGCAGCCACGTTTTGTCTTCTCTCCCTTGACAATAGCAGCGTCCCGTCTTACCTCCCTTTGTATCCCCCACCCACCCCCACCCCCCAAATGATATCGCGCACCCCCCTCACCGCTGTACACACACATATAGCAGTCTGGTTAGTAACAGATTGATGTTATTGACTCACCGATTATAATTCTGCGTGTTCAAAGTATCTTTATAAAACAGGACTGTGTTCTATCTGTCTATCTGTCTATCTGTCTATCTATCTATCTGTCTATCTGTCTGTCTGTCTGTCTGTCTGTCTGTCTGTCTGTCTGTCTGTCTGTCTGTCTGTCTGTCTGCCTGCCTGCCTGTCTGTCTGTCTGTCTGTCTGTCTGTCTGTCTGTCTGTCTGTCTGTCTGTCTGTCTGTCTGTCTGTCTGTCTGTCTGTCTGTCTGTCTGTCTGTCCGTCCGTCCGTCCGTCCGTCCACCCGCCTGTCTGTCAGTCTTCGAATGTTCTGTAATCCATAGTTTGTTGCCTGGTCATAAAAAATCAACACTACCTTTTCCCATGTTTATAAACAACAACATTATTAATTCCCTTAAAGTTCAAATATATTAAGCCTCCAGTTTTACTCGATCCCTCGTGTGCACAAAATAATTACAAAAGTCGAATCTTGGAGCTGCAGATAATTACCCAGTGCACCATTTTTAGAAGAAAAAAAATCTTTTGTAAACCTCGAGACCCAGCCGAGGGTGTAATTTCTCCCGGTATTGATATGACTTCTTTGATAATATATAAAATGATAAATTAAAACGGATTGAAAATTATACGCTGGGAGCACACCATGGGTTTTGTTTTCTTCTATCAAATTTCATACATTTGCAAGTCAATTAATTAAATGTTCTATATTGGCTTGCCATTTAATTAGCCGGCATATCACACAAACTAAATACGTCAAAGCTGTGGCATATATATTTTTTTGTAATGTCTCTTCCCTTGTCTTTTGATAATTGTATATAAATATTGTTTAGCTGACTTGGCCACTAGCTATAAAGGCCTACACAAATCACTACCACAAGAGTTCTTCAAAACCTGCCTCGCTTAAGACTGCCACGGCCCACACATCTCGCCACTCACGGCCCACACATCTCGCCACTCACGGCCCACACATCTCGCCACTCACGGCCCACACATCTCGCCACTCACGGCCCACACATCTCGCCACTCACGGCCCACACATCTCGCCACTCACGGCCCACACATTTCGCCACTCACGGCCCACACATCTCGCCACTCACGGTCCACACGTCTCGCCACTCACGGCCCACACGTCTCGCCACTCACGGCCCACACGTCTCGCCACTCAAGGCCCACACGTCTCACCACTCAAGGCCCACACATCTCACCACTCAAGGCCCACACATCTCACCACTCAAGGCCCACACATCTCACCACTCAAGGCCCACACATCTCACCACTCAAGGCCCACACATCTCACCACTCAAGGCCCACACATCTCGCCACTCACAGCCCACACATCTCACCACTCACGGCCCACACACCTCGCCACTCACGGCCCACACATCTCGCCACTCACGGCCCACACATTTCGCCACTAACGGCCAATGTTTTTTCTAAGATTTGTTGGTCCGTGTCCAAATAAAAAAAATTCGCAAAGTAGCACAGCATCCGTTTTTTGTAAAACATTTTTTAAATAAAATTAGCTTCGCGGTAATTCCTAACTACTGCGCGGCGTCATTCAGATATCTACGCAGCCGCGCAGCTTAAAGGTAACAATGCTCACGGCCCACAATGTCCGCTACATCCTAGCCCACTAATCCCCCCTCCCCAGTCCATGGCTATGCCTATTGCCATGACTGTTAGAAATTAATCGCCTATCACCCACCCCCTTTTATACGCACACATACACACTTTGTTTTATTATTTTATTACGAAATGGAAAAAAAAACTTACTGTTGACATTTTCTCGAAATTTCCAGCACCGGTTCTCCAGACATCAAGGGTTAGCTTCCCCTTCCTCGTATAATTCCCTTCTTTAAAAAAAAATCCACTTAATGACCACTTTGAGAAGACCCTTTCAAAGACAAATAGTAAAATTTTGATAAATAGCTATTCCCACCGTTGAAATGATAAGTTCGAATAGGAAATAATTCAGGGGGAGGTTACCATCCATAAAGCGTAAGGGTTGGGTCGTGGGGAGGGGTTGATACCTCTACGGGTATTGATCGGCTGTGCCTACTTCTTGGCGGCGCTCACCTTGTGTGTGACTTAGCCGTGTAATTAGCCCATTAGCCCTCGAATACACGCGTATTAAGCTTGTACGGGATCCACACCCAAGCCCACGAGTGACTCGCCCGCTGACATTGTGACATTTCCTGGCGGCAGAGCCGTGACGTTTGTCACCTATGTCACTAAAACAAGGACAGGCGTTGACCACAAATGGTTTTGGCAGGTCGGGGGGTCATTACGTTGCCTTCGACGTCGTGCCCATTGTATTATAGCATGTAGCCAGTAGCTCACATTCCCTTACTTGCCTTGTGTAGACATGTCATAGTCACTTGTCACTCGTCACATTGATGTGTAGCGATGGACACATTGTGATGACATCGAATCGTCAAGGAACTTGTCATGTGTGAGAGTGTCTCGTTAAGTGGAGAATAATTTCTTGTCAGACTAAAAACATACCTCAGGGGAGGGGTGGGGCTGGCACACAGGTTATTTATAGCACTTGATATTCAATCTAACCTTATGAATCGGAGCAATCACCAGTTATACTAATGGGCGGTATTTTGAACGCAGACATATCTAGTGACACGTCGATGGCTAAAGTGAAAGTGAGACAATCCACCGACTGTCGCACACTATCGATGGGATCTTGTTGACTGTTGTTTAATGGTGTAATTTTGCCGCTCAGGGTATTGACGAGAGTTCGTAATTCTAGGAGTAGATAAGTGACGTAAAGATAGGCAGAACGGACGAGGGATTAGCGATAGAATTTTTTTTTAAAACAATAAAACTGGGCGGTTACCCTAAAATGTACGCTTAAAAATGTTCAATGAGAATAGTAAGTTGGTCATATGATGCCTTGCAAATATTCGACTTACCAGAAGGAAGAACACACCCTTTGACCACATTGTGTGGAATAAATTCTTATCTTAAATTTAAGGGGGAAAACATACAATTTGTTTGTAGGAGGTAAGAATGACGCTGTGTATGTTAGGTAATTTATAGTTTGCTTCTTTCTTCCTGTTAGTTGAAGATTCATTTTAAATTCTTTCTTTTTAAAAATGTTTTTTAAACTATGAAATTTATTTTCAACAGTCAAACGCTGATCTCTCATTGTAACGCATTAAATGACCTGAATAAAACCCTGCATATATTCAGCCCAGCCTCATTATAAAAAAAAGACTTTATATGTTAATCTTTAGCGTCAATATGAGAGTTATATAGATTCTAAGCTACTCACATCAACACTGAAAGAAAGAGTTAAAATCTCGACCAGAAGACGTCACACCATTATCTTCAAATTAAAAAATAAGAAGAAATTGATCGGAATTTCCACGCCACCACCCCCCCCCCGCCCCACCGTCCTACTAACCAACGACCACCACCTAGCTCCTTTAAGTCTATCAGAAATCGGATCAAGCTAAGCCATTCCTGAGACATCTGCTGGGTGATTAGCGGCTCATCGATGCTCGTCACCCGCATTACAACAATTAGCCCTCGCCAAGATCTCCCAGATTGTTGTTATTACTCGGGCCCGCTGACGTCATGGCGTAAACACCGATAAAACTCTGAAATTACGCACGGGGTTGGGGGTCCTATAGCTAGCTATGCATGGGAGGAGGGGGTCGTGGTTGGTGGTCAAGAAAAAGTGGTAACTTGCGCCTCGACTTGGGATAGCGGCCCGGACTCAGGAGGACTTACGATTACAGATGGTGGAGAAAAAATGTAATGATTGGAATTAACGCTGATAGCGAGCAGCACCAATAAACTAGGATGCATCTTTCTCCGCTTTTTCCCCCTGGGACAACGGGTCTCGTATTGTTGGCTTCGTGATCTGAAGGACACTGCATTATGTTTTCCAATCTTGTTTAAATAAAGAAAAAGAGAGACGTGATTTTTTAAAATAAATTATCGAAAAAAATATTTAAAACCCGTAAAAAAAAACAAGTTTTTGACTATAAATCCTTTATGTACGAGACATAACTAAAAGAATGTTCATTATAATCATCCAAAAATACAAAATTGCAGTTGTGTCGTAAAACATGTTTAATATAATGCGCACCGATCAGGAATATGTTTATAAAAAGTGTTGTCAATAAAATACGCACCTTATTGCGCGACAGAAAGGTTGTTCAATATAATACGCACCGCGACACATGATACATAGAGATAAATAAAATAATCTAAAAATTCAATAATTTAATTACAGTACATACGATCGATCTGAAATTTTGATACATCGTTTTTATCATCGAGTCTTCCTGCAAAATTTCAGATCGCTAGCTTACGAGGAAGTGGGTTAAAAATCGATCCAAGGTTTTGGCGACAAGCAAGCAAGCAAACAATCAACCAAACAGAAACCACGCGTTAATACAAAGGATTTAATTAGAAGCGTTCGGGCACGTTACAATGCCCCATTATGGATGTGGTTGTATTTCGATCCTGTGAGAACCACTGTGATCGAATATTGTCTTAAAATGCGACGACGCATTTTTTTAGCGCAGTTGTTAATTTTTTTCTACCCCACCCCCCTCCCCGTTTTCTGGTTTTGAAATATTTGCACACATATATTTTAACCCTTAATTTTTTTCCCTTTAACCTATGTAATTCATGGGCGTGTCCCTGAATTATTTCCGCCAGTCGCTGCAAACCGCACATTGGTCGGCCTCCGTGGATATTTATCGTCGCCAAGAGTCGGGCCTCAATTTTGTAAGTTGTATTGTTGCAGACATTGATTGCAGTTATTTTTACCCGAACCTTCCGGCCAGGTGAGATATCCTTGTCAAGGTGATGTACCTTTTCTCAGTCGAGATACCCTCAACTAATAATATACCTCCTCTTAGGTGAAATACCATTGACAAGGTGATATATTGCCTCCATGGTGAGGCATATTTGCTGATGAGATGTTCACTAGAGTCAGATATCTTGGCTCAGTTCAGATACCTGTCGTCGGGTCATCTATGTTGATCTCATATATTATATTTTAAATCGGATGATAGTTCTTACATGGGGACTTAATTATTCAGAAACCATTGTTCTTATTCGGGGACTTAATGATTCAGAAACCATTGTTCTTATTCGGGGACTTAATCATTCAGAAACCATTGTTCTTATTCGGGGACTTAATCATTAAGAAACCGTTTGTTTTCTTGCAATTCTTCACCTCTTTAAAGTTCGCGAAGATCTTTTACTTAATATAAAACTGTAAAGATGAAGTCGTTTTTATAGGTACAGTATATTAAAAATAAATATACCATCACAATCATACGACACATAATCATAAAAGAATAACTTAACACATAAACATAGGTCGATCACATAATGGAACCAGGAAATAGGAAACATGCCCGTGACCTATGAACCCGTGACCAATGAACCCGTGGTACCAGGAAGTGACTGAAATACACCAGTATCTATAAGTGGAAGGCCACGATGTGGATCTTGTGTGTGTGTGTGTGTGTGGTGCTGGTCTGGGGTGTGTGGGGGTCGGTCAGCAAGCATGTCTTTTAGTGGTATCGACCCGTGTGGCGGAATCGATTGTCTCTCTCTCTCTCCCGCCCTCGCAGCGAGTGACCGAGCTGGCCATTCAGTCCAAGTAACGCTGTCTGTAGTCCATCGCGACTGATCGTGTAACTTGACGTCGTCGGTCAAACCCGGGTCCTATGGGTACAGGTCAACCAGCTGGAGAACCCCCGACATGGCCTCAATCTCGTATCGCCGTTTCCTTCCCATTCGTCCAGTCTGTCTCCGGGTGACCCTTGACCATTTGATGCCATTGTTTGAATGTCTCTCGTGTTATAGAAGCGTGCTTTACCGTCGTAGAAATAATAACCTATCTTCTCCAACATTTGGTTAGGTGTACGTACGTATGTGTGTGTCTGCGTACGTGCGTGCGTGTGTGTGGGTGTTTCTGTTCGCAAAAGTGTCGGTTTCAAACATGGCAAAAATAAATAAGACTTTCCAATGAGCTAGAGAGCTAATGTTTAGTCCGCAGTTTAGGTTCCAAGTACCGTATAGTCGATCTATACCGTTAGTCATTAGTTGGACTTATGAAATTGCGGAAATGATGTGGTGGTTTTGTGTGTTGTCATTCCCACTCGTTCCCTTAACTTTATGAAATATATTCGATATGACATTCGTATCGATGTAACAATTACGAGTCAAGCCACTTCACGGGGAAGGGGGAATGGTTGCTTGTCCGCCATCTCATGTTCTCGCTGCCCCCCCCTCCACACACGAGAGGGTCTAGATCTGAGATTGTTCAACTGCTCCCTGGCCAGGTACTCGTGGCGCTTTCACTAACCACGGCGAGTCTCGTTGCAGTGGTTGGTGTGGCCATTGAACTTTACCCAACAATCATACTTTTCTCTATATCTCGAGCTTCGGCGAGGTCTTAATCGGCGAATTAGCGTTTCCTTATAAGGGAGGATCGTCTTGAAGATGTATCGATGGATTGAGCGCAGACGACAGAGGAGCGAGTGGCAGATGACAGAGGAGCGAGTGGCACACGACAGAGTAACGAGTGGCAGACGAGTCAAAGATTTGTTTTCTCTTTTAGTCTGTCTGTCGTAAACAGATTTCGGTCAATTTCTATGAAACAGATTTCGGACAATTTCTTAATATTAGGTTCGATCTTCGAAGCGGGGTTTGTCCGGTTTGTGTTAAACGAGTTCCCGGAGTTCCTTTGAAAATAAATGACGATTAGCATAGTATATTTTTAAAAAATATTTTAAAACATGTTATAATTTGCATATCGAGTTGAAAAATAAACAGCACACCGTTATGGAGAAAACGGAAATATATATTTAAAGAAACTCATAAGGAATAACGTAAATTTAGATAGGTCTGATGGGTCCTTATTATTGGAAGGTCTGAAGCTGTTCCCATTTCATTAATTAATTTGGTTTTGGTTGTTCTTCCATTATTTATTGATAGTTCGCACCATTACTGTTTCCCAAAGTGATTCAATTACCCATATGTTCTGGCGTGGCCAACATGAGGGATTATAACGTCACTAGTGGGCGCTTATTGGATAATCCAGTCAAACCGCTCCACGAATATCTTTGTACGTATCAGTCTGAAATTGGTCGTGCGTTTTTTTTTGTTTTTTTTGTTTGTAAATTGTGTGTTGCTTTTTAAAAATAAATTGATATTTCACTTAGATGTTGTTGAGGAGGGAGGGCGGATAGAACACACATAATAACGGAAGTAGATAATTGGCAGTTGGACTAAAAATAGCACGCAGGCGCCATTGCTTGCACATGATGATCCTCGGTGGTAAAATCTGTGTCTAATGAATTTATGTTTGTCGCTGTTGGTGCATCTAATGACAACTCGCTTATTTCTACTCGCTGCGTCCAATACACATCATGGCTGTTGGCCCCGAAACGGCTTTTCTTCTTTATCTATACTACTTTAAGGCGTTGATTTCGATACATGGTTATCAATGAAATCTAAAAATAAAATGAGTTGTTAAATAATGATTGGGGGTTGACATTAAATGTTCAGAATATGCTGACAAACCTGGCTGAACAATGTGTCTGTAAATTATCACGAAATCTTGAACAAATTCTTTATTATTCTTACAGTTATTTTAACCGAGTCCATTTATTTTTAACCATACATTGGCTTGAAGGTAGAATTTTTTCTGAAAAAAATTACGTTGTAAAAAAATCAACAACAGAGGAAATGGAATTATGTCCGCCCTTCACGACCAAACAAAACTAATAACTAAATTATAAAAAAAACACTTATTGATATTCCTGTTTCCGAAACAAAACAAAGCATAGCATGTCATCATACTCTACAACAACAAACGTACAACCAATAGACTCCGTTCACATTAAGTGAGGCTACCATTAAAACTGCAACTTTGATTCTCCCGTCCCCGGCTGAGCATGGGGCCAATAGCTAGTAAAGCTGGCAGGGTTTAATTGGAAGTTAATTAAAACAGAGGGAGAGGAAGACACAGTCCGGGGCGTGGGTTGTAATTAGTCGGTATGTGTTTGCGTTCTTTGCAGTGGGAGGAGGGGCGGGGAGGGGGGGGTATCGACAACAGCTACCACTGGCAGCCATGCCACCGTTGGCAGGCAGTGGTGACGCTCAATAAAGAGGAGCCCAGGACTAAATAGCTTTCCAGCTGAGGTTGGTGGGTCCTTAGCGTGGGTGTTTGTGGATGGGGAGGGGGGGGGCTGTGTTTGTTGATTTCCTCAGATTTGAGACCCGGCGTGTTCAATTAGCCTGTTATCTGTTGAAGTGTTCTCAAAGCATGAGGCGTAGTGACCTTATGAGTATTATTTGTTTTTCTAATCTTTGGGTAGATTTTTTCAAAATACATAAATATCCACAATAACCGCTATGTGACCTTGGTACGACCAATTGAAGATCGTCAAATTTAACTATGGTTACTAGCGTCACACGTCACGGTGGCGTTGCTGGTGTTAGAGCCCCTTCCTGTTGAATAACAAGTTAATAATCGGTGGTTCAGGTAGTGGATGTATGAGTGCGGTTGTCTCCCGTCATGGCTATCTAGAAAAGAAATATAATTTTAATTTTCGTTTGAAAAACAAAGAGGCGTTTTTCTTTATGGTTGGGCGGGTTTGTATGTGTGTGCGTGGAAGGGTTGGGGTGTTGGAGTAAGCCAGGAGTGTAAATACATTTTGTTCATGTCAGGGCGGTTTGGGGTGGGGGGGGGCTAGGTGTGGGCCTTGAACTCACACCATTTTGCTGTGAGGGAGGACGCGGTCGCGGAATTTCTCTCCCTCCGAGTTTCCTCGGGTGTCAGGATGATAAGGCATCTCGAGTAACAAGCGACCTGTGCTCGTTAATCTAAAGCTGTCATTGTGCGCGGACTTCTGTTGGGCCTCGATCTTGTGACCTCATTCTCAGGGGTTATCGTTCTACATCCTCACTAGATGTCGCTCGTTGGTTTCATGCGCATGCGCCCGGGATGAAACTGTTACAACTACGTACTCATTGAGTCAAACCTTTCTTTACTATATAAACAATACTACCGCCCACCCCCACCCCCCGGTCTCTGTTTCGGTTGAACCTTACCTCACCGACTATTCGTGTTTGTCTTGGAAAAAATATGGTATTAGAATGGTTCCGAGAATAAATTGTTTTCATCCAAATGTGTGAAAAAGGTGATACTAGATTTACTGGATCTAGAGAGGACCATCGTATTGATGGGCTGATAGCAAGAGAGCCAGCACTGAAAACTAGCAGCAACGTACTTCATTCAGCAATTTCATTCATTTAGGCTTGTGAAAATTAGTTTATATAAAATGTGTACAGAAATAACTGAGATATTTTTTTTTAAAGCGTCACGGTGGCGTAGCTGGTGTTAGAGCCCCTTCCTATTGCGGATGGCTACGGATTTGCCACACTATTTCAACCAACATTTTATTTAAAATTAAAATAAATTAAAAAATAAATATACATGTTTATATTTTATATTAATACCTATGAGGCCGCACCTGGATATAAACAAATAATTTGTCTACCGCTGCGCAAACTCTTTCAACGCCACTGCTCGCTCCTGTTATTTTGAAGGCCTTCCCTGCAAACAGCTCGACGCACCACAATCTGGAGAATATAGTAAATCTCGTATTAATTTAACGGTTCTGCATATCTTACTGCACTGTTTTAAATAAAAAAAAGCATTATAAAAAAAAACACGGCCGATAGGTCAACAACAATTGTATCGTCGAGTCCCTCACTTGTTTCAGCTCAAACTTTTTCCTTTCTCTGGATGCACAATCCGCTATTGTTGTTTCTCGTCACTTTGTTGTCTGCCCTTTAAACCTGCCCGTTATTGTCGTTCTTTGTTCCGTGCTAATGATGCGCGGTCTTTGTTTGACATTAAATGGATAGCTCTAGGAAGTTAGACAGACAAGCGATGCGAGTGGACTGCCCACTGCGCCATTGATTTCTTTACAACGAGATGATTTTTTGGAATAAAAATATTTTCGTTTTGAGAATTTTTTTCCCTTCCGGTTTATTTCGTCAATCGGCGTGGGGAGGGGGGGGTGGGAGGTAGACCAGGGGGGGGGGAGGTTGATAAAAGCTGAACAATTAACATAAGAGTCCATCCGTTAATTAATGTTATTGGATTTTAATTATTTGAAGTGTTTGGAATACATAATGGGGTTTTCATGAAAGTCTGCGCGCGATCTCAGATTGTGCTCGAATTTCCTTGTTTTAAAAAGAAATACTGAGTCCTATTATTATCTGGGTAGAAATCGATTACAATAATTTGATAATACAGCCAGAACTCGAGGTAATATTGGCTTTAGGAGCTCAGGTGGTAAACGATGTCAGCACCCGAGGAGATGGCGAGGCTTGAAATGCCGATTGCGATGATGACCACCCCCCCTCCCCTTTTTGTTCCCCCTTTTCCCAACACATCGAGAGCATTGTGGGGTCGAATTTTGACAAATGCGTTTAAAAAACACCGCTTGGCTTTTGTCTCATAAATTTTAAAGACTACTCTAAAAATTTTTTTTAGAGGGGCGCGATGGTCTAAGTGGTAGCGCACTGGACTATCGATCCGAGGCAGACCCCGAGTCGCGGGTTCGAGCCCAGGTACTGGCAAGGCCCCTGGGGCATTGTGCTGGCCACACATTCCCCTGCTCGTTAGTGGTGGCTAAAAACTTGTGAACGCTACTTCAATTGCCCCATAGTCCGTCATGGACTGGAACGGGGGTCATAAAAAAAAATGTCATGTGTAGAGCAGACGCCAGCCGGCATGCCGACACCAAGAAACCACTCACCTTCATCAAGCTAATAATAGCGTGGTAGCAGAAACGGTAACACTGACTTCATTGCATGCAACAGTGACTTTAAAAAAAAACAATATTAATTTATTCCGCAACATTACGTCACTTCCTCCACACCCACACCCTCGTCGCTACATACCCCGTGGGTTTTATTGGGCTGCAACCAAATAATTAAGTTTTCGCAACTTTCTAATGAAATAACAATGGCACTGATTTTTATTTGTCATGATGTAACATTCCATTGGCATAAAATGTCTATTATTAGTCATTGCGTGTCTCTTATTTGTTGTCTAGTGTATTCTGATCCTGAAATAGCAACTGTTTATATTGATTGATGTCTTCGCGCAATTTGAAGTAAATTATTTATTTTGTTCAAACCCCACCTCTCACTTTTCCTTCTCCAGTTGATGACGACACCCTCGACCGCCCCTCTGACGTCACCGAGGGGTCGCGTGAATTAGGAACCTGCGGCTACGGCGTCAAAACCTTGGCGGCCACGCTACCGTCCCACCCCACCACAATCACGGCTGCTGCGGCGTCATCTTCTCTGGGCAGCAGCAGCAGCAGCGCAGGGGGCCACCGATTACAGCGTGTTCAGGATCGAACCGGGCGCCAAGAGTTCGAACACTGGAAGGGACAAGATCGATACCCTGGGTAAGTAATAACAAAACACGCAACAACAAGAAAAAAAGTAAGAACTACAAACAAACAACACAAAACTCAACCACTATTCATTGCGAAATGTCGAGAACAAGATTATCATCATCTTGTTCACTAGAGAGCCCATGCCGCCCTCTGCCATTGGCTCGACTTTCGATGCACAAGACGATCAGTCGTATTTCGCTCTCGAGGAGCTAATAAGTCATCAAAAGCGGTGCCGGCTAATGATGGCTGTAGGTATTACCGGGAAGAGCCTGGTAAGTACAGGGCCTGTACTCATTGGTAGGCTCGTCATTATCGGTAGTCGGTGTCTGCGTAACAATGGCTTTGAGATCGATTTCTGCGAAATGTATGAAAGTGCAGTGCTGCTCTGCGTGGATTTGGTAGTGTGCATATTTCATAAATGCTTCTGGCTTCCATATTATCCAAAGGAGGCTGTTTTTGTTAAGGTGCATCAAGAGTCTGGATGGCGTTATTTGGATGGTGTTATTTGGATGGTGTTATTTGGATGGCGTTATTTGGATGGCGTTATTTGGATGGCGTTATTTGGATGGTGTTATTTGGATGGTGTTATTTGGATGGTGTTATTTGGATGGCGTTATTTGGATGGTGTTGCACTTAACGATATCAAGTTTAAGTATCGCCATGATGGGGCCTTCTTACCGCCAACATGCGTTGTAGCAATGTGTTCACCTGAAGTTCATGCAGCATTGATCTCAAACTACGTTTCCTGGCATTTCAACGTAACATGGTTTATACATGTATCTCACCTGTAGCTCAACTAACTACGAATTACAGTATACCTCACCTGTAGTTGAGCTAATTCCGAGCTATAACCCACCTGTAGTTGACCTTGTATCTGACTTGTCATGCGGGTGTTAGCATGTGCAGCGTGCATCTGGCCACCTGCCCCAAGCCCTCCCCCCGTTCATCGTTTAGACTTCCATTCTGTCGCTGTTAATAACACTGCATGTTGTCACCCATTGGTCAGTTTAACACGTTTGTTTTTACGTCATCTCTCTTCATATCCAACCGACCCCCCCCCCAAACTCCCGGTTTATTTCAAACGACCCGCCGTCCCTTTTTTTCTTCAATCTTCTCAATCGGAAAAAACGTCCTCACATCTATCTCTCTTTTGCACACCCCTTTTCCCTTCACCGCTCCCCCTTCCATCTTGTATCCCTCACCCCCTGACACTCGTGCCCTGTAAATGCATCCACCCTCGGGGCTAGAGCCCTGCCCCACCTATCAACAGTTTCACCTGGGCTGAAGGGAGGCGTAGGGAAGGGAAAGGGAGAGGGGGGGACCCGAGCCAGTCACTGAGCCATGTGAGCTATTCAATCAATCGGCGGGGTGGGGGTCCCCCCCAACCCCCCACCAACCACCTCGGGTTTTGTTTACGACGATTACTGTCTTGCGACTCGCTTACTTCAAGGCGGTTATCGAGATGTTGGTGTAAGGGAAATCTTGTAGGGTTGGCGCGGGGCTGGTCGGGGTGAGGGCGGTGGAGTAGTTTGAATGCCGGAGGGGCTGAGTTGTGTATGGAGGGAGGGGAGGGTGTGATTCGTGTGAGCAGCATTTGATTCTACTACTTATTGTCTAACTAACTTCTCCCGGCTAACGGTCGTGATCTGACGACTGCAGCAGCAGCGCCGTGTGAACCCGGGCATCGGTTGGCGCTGGTGACAGAAAGTTGACTGCTGATGAGATGAAATCGAAAGTTGTTAGCCGGTGCCGGTGTGACAGATTTACCTGCGCGGCTTTCTGGGAAAATATTTGCTTCGTTTGTGTCTTGGGGCCTCGTTTGCAACTAGAGTAACCCCCCTTGTTGTGCGTCTTGATTTCTTCATTCTGAGTCGTGTGTTCATTTGACAAGTTCTTGTATTACTACTATGTTGATATTATTTACATTTATTGACTTATCTTATTTCCGAGAATGCGAAAATAACATTCATCTGAGCTATTTATTCCTAGGTTCTTTGGTTAAGTAATGTAAATAAAAGTTTTAAATTACTATTAATTCGTGTTATTTTAATTTTATTTATTTATTAAAAAAATTTTTTTTTGTTAATTAAAAATTCGAAATTATTTTTACAATTAACTTAGTAATTGGGATTGGCTCAAATATCTCATTAAATCCTTGGATCTGTTTTAAATTTATTAAAGAGAAATTGTTTGATAACAATTTTTTTACCTTAAATTTATTATTTTTATTTTTAAATAATTTTAGCAATAGAAATTTAGATTTTCCTTTTGATTTTTTTCACCGAATATTAGTCCAAATTCGTACGAATCAATTTTGATTAACTTCGGCTAACGATTAATCACTACAATAGTAATAAAATGTACAATTTCTATAAAAGAAATAGAATCGCCACTTTATTAAATTGTACAGGAATTATGCCCCCCCCCCAAATTAAATTTATGGCGACAGATTGCAGTATCGTTTTACCCCCAGCAAATATTTAACGCCATCTTACTTTTCGTCACTGTTTACAATTTTTCAATTTAAAGACTAAATCACCAAATAATTGAAATTTCTATTAAACGCGACTTTGGAAATCTTGCATTCTAAGGAGCATTGAAATATTTATATCTCAAACTCGTCTCAAAGTTAACTCGTGTGGTTTAAATAGGAACACATATTTTTTGTCGTTCTTATCTTGTAAAGTTATTCACATATTTATACACTTAACCCAAGCTTAAAACAAAAAGGACGTCCTTGCCGTAATTTTATTTATTACATGTCTTGAACCTTTTAATACCACCCACCACCATCACTAAACACAAAAAATGATAATAATTTTAAAGGTAATATTTGTTTTCGTTATTATTGGAATTCATCATTATATCGTTACCTGTAATAGGAATTCGTTGAAGATGAAATGGGTAAAACGTTCGTTGGAGTATTATTTGATAATTTGAACAGGTATTTCCACTGATGTTGGAGATAAAAATGTTTTGCGTGAACGTTCTTAAGTTGTCTACTGCGGTGAGTGACTTTGTTTCTGGGTCATATTCCGGGCCACTGCTACACGCGAGATCCTTCTGTGTTGGAGATACTTCTTACTTCAAACAGTTGTGCCTGTAAACCTTGACATTCAAATCAGTTTGTATTGTTGTTGCGTCAACGCAGTGAAACTATTTTATTTTATTGTGTCGCGAGGATCCAAACTTGATCGTTGAAACTTTGTTCACCAAAAAATTCTCCTCTGGCGACAATACTTTCTCATCACGGATGACACCTTTCAATGAATCGCTATGTGGTATTCTGACTTAATAATTCTGGGATAAACTGATACTTCCCTTGACGACCTTTGACGACCTTTGACGCCCTTTGACGGTTCAACTCGGTAATCAGCAGCGACACACCCCAAATGATGTTGAGCTTGGCAGATTGTTGCCAGCAGATGCGGACCAAGAATCTAACCATCGGTAACTCAACGATTTTTACTAAGATTTTTAAACAATAAATGTATACAATAGTATACAATAGTATACAATAGTATACAATAGTATACAATAGTATACAATAGTATACAATAGTATACACATATTATATTGAATCTAACATTCTGTAGTTAGTTGTTAATGTCGGAAATTTTGCCTTCACCAAGTTGCCAATTGCAAACTAGTTTTTTAAATGTACTTTTCTTTAAATCTTTATGCTCGTGATTAATCACACAGAACTCTGTTCCTGTAGCAATATATTTATTTTATAATAATATATACATCTTATAATTCGCACAGGCAGAAGATTTTATTTTTAATTATTATTTTTTGTTTTTAATTTCCACATCAATTCGCGGGGAAAAATACTTGCTTTGAATCGACTCAATCGTTTCTAACACAATTTACGTCTGAAAATTGCTTCATGTCCAGGCCTTCTAAAACATTGTCTCCTACATCTCAAGGACCCTCGAGCCATGCTGTGATCCTTAAGATCCCTAAAATTAATTGTTTATGTATCTAATTCATTGTCGTTTACCTTAATATATGTTTTATAAACGATTCCTTGTTATTAAAAAAAATAAAATGTTCCGTTCTGTTCATAAATATAATCACATCATTCCAACAACTGAAACAACGAGGAAAACCTAACATGACGGACTGTGCGCGTGTGTTTGCGTGTGTGTGTGTGTGTGGGGGGGGGTCATCACTGACGGGCAATCTGAAAAGGGAGAATTCTAAATGACGTTTTTATTGTCAATCATTTAACACAATTTCAAACATTGTTTTATCCACCAGGTTGTTTGTTTGTTTGTTTTACATTAGTTGTGTATGCGCAACACTGACATTTGTAGTATAACTCAGCTTAATGACCTGTTGACTATGATAAATGCACATCTAAATTTACCATTGTCACACATTACGACGGGCCTCCCATATTAATGAGAAAGATGTCCCTTTAATCTCCCAGCCCTATCTAAGGGTATTAGACCCCCCAACCCCCCAAGCTCACCCACCACTCCGAATGTTAAATGTATTTAAAACACACAAACAAAAAAAAACACCAAAAAAACCAGATGTGTTAATTCTCAATCAACTCCCAGTTACATAAACTCAAAGGGCGCAGAAGTTGTATTTAATTAATAAAAGTAAGGCAGCATTGAGTGTGTACTGGGCAGAGGCGTCACTAGGGGGCGGGGGTGCGTGTGGTGCGGACCGAACCGGGCGAGACCATCACAAGGGATGACACCAAAGTGTACAATTGTGCGTGTGTTCCCGTTATTTGGCACCGGCGGGCTCAGAGGCGGTCTATGGAGCAAGTCGTGAGGGGGTGACACCTTGAGCTATCGCACTGACTGACGCCAACATTAGTGACTCCTCTGGTACTTGGTATATTATTACACGCGCGATGTTTCGAGCTGTTTCACGGTCCAGGAGGAGCGCGTACAATACATGCCTATATATAGCTCTGTTACTAAGTGAGTCGCAGATGGCGACAGTTCAATACATTTAGCATAGACTGGGACCCTGATTATGTCCACCAATTAACGTGGCCAAAGCCGGAGAATGAAAGAAATACACACACAAAATATCGACACGCTCTCTTAGTGGAGGTATTTATTTTAAAGCTCATTTCGTCGTTCGTTTCCGTTAGTAGAGCGAAGACAGGGGTTCTCAATCGCTGGAGATGATGGGGTCAATTATTGCCGGGAGGGAAAGGGAGGGGGGTCATCCTTTTTTAAACATCTATTTATAGTGGCGGCGTTCCTTGTAATCTATTGAGAGGGCCGGGGGTGCGACACTGAAACAAGGCGTAACTCTGTTGTGGATAGTTCAACTGACAAGTTTAGTCGGGTCAGGGGGTGGGGGGTGGAAGGGGAGTATCGTTGAGTAGATCCTCCAATAATCGGGGGACCTAGGTACAAATACAGATCACCTGGATGAGGTTGGACCCCCGTTAACTTTTCTTGGTGATCCTTGTCACCTGGTGAAATCCGAGAGACGGGAGTCTTGATCTCATAAAAAAAAATACCCCAGGTAGGAAGGAGGCCAACTCTTAAGAGACGTGCTTGAAAAGGGTTTATGTTAACTGATATATTCGACATATCGATTTAATTGTTATGTTATTAATCACTGCGACCAGCTGCCTAACGATCAGGCTTATCATGGAAGGATACATTTTAGGCTTATCATGGAATGATACATTTTAGGCTAAATCTATGGCACTTATTTAATATTTCATTGAAAATTCAAAAAAAAACTACATTCGTTAGATTAATCTACAATGAATTATCTGTCAATATCAATCACACCTTGAGCCGTTAATCTAGACACCAAGAATCTTTTTATAACAGAAAAACTTGGAGGCATTAAGCCCTCGCTCGGTTGTCGTCTACGAGCTACGCCTGAGTGCGCTAAGCCTTTCACTTGGACGCTATCTGTTGGGCTTGGAGCTGATGCAACACGTGTTGCCTGGTTTATCTCTTGATACGACAGTAAATCACGGATTTCAGACCAGAGATGCTGGGGAGATCGATACGTAGTACTGCCGTTACCAAAGATGTATGATTGGGCTCCATGATAATAAGCCATAACGACAGCCATTTCATGATTGAAGTAACACGTTACCTGTATACTCGAGTAAGGTGGTCAAACTCTTCTCAAATTGCAATGGTCGAGAACGCTTGAACTGACAACGAGAGGATAGTCGTCTATTTGTTTACGTTCTAAGTACGACCTAGTCAAAAATCCAATTGAGCCTATTCAGTGGATAAATTACTGGGGTGTTCGGTAGATGCAGAGGCGTCACTAGGGGGGTGCAGGGGCTGCGGACCGCACCGGGTGTCGCCATCACAAGGGGTGACGCCATCACAAGGGGTGACGCTAAAACGTAAAATTCTGTATGTCCCCGTTATTTGGCACTGGCAGACTCGGAGACGGTATAAGGGATAAGACGTGAAGGGTTGACGCCTTGATCTACCGCACTGGGTGACACCATCACAAGGGTTGACGCCTTGATCTACCGCACTGGGTGACACCATCACAAGGGTTGACGCCTTGATCTACCGCACTGGGTGACACCATCACAAGGGTTGACGCCTTGATCTACCGCACTGGGTGACACCAACCCTATTGGCGCCTCTGGGTAGATGGATATACGCTAAGGGTGGCTCTGTGGCTCTAGCAGTAGTTACGTTTATTAACGCAAGTCCTCCCTAATTATGACACTGGGACTCCTTATATAACCAATACACACAACGAGCAAGCTGTCGAGGGCTGATAGATAATCCAAGACGTGACCTAAATGGACATTGAAAAGATTTACATGCGCATTGAAAAGACGTACTGGATTAGGCATAGGCAAACATTTTATTGAGTTGGTTGTGTAGAAAGGCACACCGATTGAGACAACTATGCACACCGAAATTAAACCACACGTACACTGTATTAGAAATGAAAAAGCTTTTAATTTAATTTTAAAATCACATTGAGTTTGATGTAACATTTTCATGCAACACAAAAAAAATATTTGAAAATTACGCAAGAGTTGATTCTGAAAAGTTTAAAGATAAATCATAATTACAATCATTAGTATCTTATCTTATCTTATCTGTTTACAGACGCTCCTTCTATACAGAAGATTATTGCGTCCTACGCTTATCTATGGTTTGTGTTTAGTCCTGCATTTTTATTAGAGATTTAAATGTTGATAAAGTGTTGGTTTTCCTGGATTCTTCAGGCAACCCATTCCACGCCCGAATTCCGGACGGGAAGAAGGAAAACTTGTATGTGTTTGTTCTTGCATACGGAATAAGAAAGGTGTTTTTATCCTTATGTCTATCTGAGGGTTGTATTAAGTTATCTTTGTGTTGTATTTCTAAATTAGAATTAATTGCTTTATGTATGATTACTACTTTGCTCTTGGTTCTTCTATCCTCTAGTGTTTCAAGGTTTAATGATTTAACTAATGGTGTTACTCTTGTCAGTTTCGAATATTCTCCAGTAATGAATCTGGCAGCTCTTTTTTGAATTTGTTCTAGTTTATCAATGTTTTCTTTGGTGGATGGGTCCCATACAGAAGATGCATATTCTAGTACAGGTCTCACCAAAGTGAGGTAGCATTTTGAGTTTTATATCTCTATTACATTTGTTAAAGTTTCTTTTTATAAAGCCTAAGGTTTTGTTTGATTTTTTAATAACTTCATTGACATGGGGATTCCATGATAGTTTCTCATTTATTAAGACTCCTAAGTATTTTGCATCTTTAGTTTGGGTCAGTTCTTTTCTATGAATGTAATATTTTGAATTTATTTGTTTCTTTTTCTTTGTTACTCTTAAGAGTTGACACTTTTCTGGGAGGAAAGACATACTCCAGTTAGTTTCCCATTTTATCAATTCATCTAAGTCTTTTTGTAAAATTTTGCTATCTTGTTCTGATTTTATTGTTCTATAGATTATACAATCATCAGCAAATAGCCTAACTTTTGTACCTGTTGAGATGTTGTTGGGTAAATCATTTATATAAATTAAAAAGAGTAAGGGACCTAGCACAGTTCCTTGTGGAAGGTATAAGTGATAAGACGTGAAGGGTTGACGCCTTAATCTACCGCACTGGGTGACACCATCACAAGGGTTGACGCCTTGATCTACCGCACTTTGTGACACCATCACAAGGGTTGACGCCTTGATCTACCGCACTGGGTGACACCATCACAAGGGTTGACGCCTTGATCTACCGCACTGGGTGACACCATCACAAGGGTTGACGCCTTGATCTACCGCACTGGGTGACACCATCACAAGGGTTGACGCCTTGATCTACCGCACTGGGTGACACCATCACAAGGGTTGACGCCTTCACAAAGCTTCAGCTAGTAAGGAACATATACAAACCGATTAAATGAAGGAATCAAAATATTAAGACGCAATGATCAAGTCACAAAGACACAATGATCGAGTCATAAAGACACAATGATTGAGTCATAAAAGCACAATGATCGAGTCATAAAGGCACAATGATCGAGTCATAAAGACACAATGATCGAGTCATAAAGACACAATGATCGGGTCATAAAGACACAATGATCGAGTCATAAAGACACAATGATCGAGTCATAAAGACACAATGATCGAGTCATAAAGACACAATGATCGAGTCATAAAGCACAATGATCGAGTCATAAAGACACAATGATCGAGTCATAAAGACACAATGATCGAGTCATAAAGACACAATGATCGGGTCATAAAGACACAATGATCGAGTCATAAAGACACAATGATCGAGTCATAAAGACACAATGATCGAGCCATAACGACACATTGATCGAGTAATAAAGACACATTGATCGAATCGTCAAGACACATTGATCCAAGGCTTAAATCATTAAGTAATGAGAGGAGGAGAAGGGATGGGGGCGCTGGTGTGACACAAACATAAAACCAACCCGGTCTCCTTAAATTTAATAAGTAGATGTTTACCGACTCCCCCCTCCCCCTTTCCAAATCTTGAGCCGAGCTCGAGCAGATTTGTGGCAGACGACCGTAGGGCGACATCTGTGTCCGTCATTATGGCGTAGTTTAATTAATTGAGCTCTCCTTTGTTACAGGTCGTCAATCTCGCTAACCCCCCCCACCCACCTCCCTTTCATCGCGGTGGTCACATCTTTACGTTTTCATTATTGCCGGCCCCTTTCGTCTCCAGCTGTAAATTACTACTTACAAAGGAGAACAACAAACAACTGACTTATTGAACTTCTCGGCAGTTTTGAGACGGTCGTCATACTCTTGACATAACGACGGATTTGAGGTTTTGAGACGGTCGCCATACTCTTGACATAACGACGGATTTGAAGTTTTGAGACGGTCGCCATACTCTTGACATAACGACACGGATTTGAAGTTTTGAGACTGTCGTCATACTCTTAACATAACGGCACGGATTTGAAGTTTTGAGACGGTCGCCATACTCTTGACATAAAGACACGGATTTGAAGTTTTGAGACGGTCGCCATACTCTTGACATAACGACGGATTTGAAGTTTTGAGACGGTCGCCATACTCTTGACATAACGACACGGATTTGAAGTTTTGAGACGGTCGCCATACTCTTGACATAACGACGGATTTGAAGTTTTGAGACGGTCGCCATACTCTTGACATAACGACACGGATTTGAAGTTTTGAGACGGTCGCCATACTCTTGACATAACGACACGGATTTGAAGTTTTGAGACGGTCGCCATACTCTTGATATAAGGACGATATATTTGACGTTCGTGGCGATAGTTTTAAACAAGTTTGGACGCTAGAATGCACTTCCGGTCAATTCTTTGAAATAACTTGAGGTGAAGTTTAGACAAACCCAAAGAATCGTCCGGGGCTAAAAAAAAATATTAAAAATAAGGACAAGATAAAACTGAATCAGAAAATTTTTTTCCATCGGTCTGCAGTTTGTAGCAGTTGAGAAGGATTTTAGATATACGTAGTTAGTATTTCAAAAGATATAACTTACATTTTAAAAAAAAGTTTTTGATGTAACTTTATGATTAAAATATTATTGGGAAATGTCATGCTAAATGTATTACGACAAATGGGCATGTTCCGACGCGGATATTTGACTCGTGTCATTTCCCACAAATGACATGGATTCAATTTTCCACAAATGACCTAGATGTCATTTCCCTCAAATGACATGGATTCAATTTTCCACAAATGACCTAGATGTCATTTCCCTCAAATGACATGGATTCCATTTACCACAATTGACGTGGATGTCATTTGATAACAAAATTTAACAGACGCAACCCAATTATCAGTGGCCTAGAAATTGTCCGTGTTGGGGGGGGGGTGTTGGAGGTACGGGTTTCATGTTGTTATTTCAGACACGTGACAAAAGGGGCGTGGCCTGACTACTTGAGATGGGTCTGATTTACGTCAAAATGCCGAGCAGCATGCGTTCAGTCGAGCTGTTGGGCTCTATCGATTATAAATCTTTTCCGTTATAAATCTAATCCGTATCTACAATAAATTGACTAATGAAAGAGAAGGTCATCAGGGTGCGATGACGTCATAGCTGTCAGGTGTCGCCGCGTCCAAGACTCGTGCAGCTGTCTGTAAATAAAAGCCAATTTTTCACATCCAACGAAACGGAACGATTTTATCAGCATTTAAATCTCTAATAAAAATTCAGGACTAAACACAAATCATAGATAAGCGTAGGACGCAATAATCTTCTGTATAGAATAGCGTCTGTAAACAGATAAGATAAGATAAGATAAACGGAACGATTTTATTAGCCCTAAATTTTACCTAGAAACGTCGAACCCGCTTTCTGGAAAAGACAAAAATAAAAATAAGAAGAAAACAAAATAAGGGTAATAATTACTTATCTACATACAGTTAATTAAAAGGAACAACTAAAGTATCGATATATATATTCGGTATAAAAAACTAAGTATCGATATCTAGTCAATTAGAGTAAGATTTTTATCGTTGTGATGGTGTTTTGTTCAAGTATCGTTACCAAGTCAGCGAGTGCACGCGTTTCGAGTACGAGTCGTTATCAAAGAAGTCGTTATCCATGATAAAATAAGGGGAAATCATTTTTGTTAAAACTTCAAATACTTGGAAATTAATTATTGTTTCTTGAAAATATCCACCCTTGTACTCGCTGACACTCAAGTTATTACAAAATTTGTGGTGGTGATAGGCGGCAGGTAATAGGTGAAGTAATATTTGGCTTTGTCTCAGACATTTCGATAAGGAAGTCCTTGTGGGCAAGTTCTGTTTGAAATTATGAGCGTCCATAAAACCATGACATAATTGGGTTTGAACGAAATTGAAATTTCAAAGACTGAAAAATAACATGAATGATTTCATTTTTATTAGAAATGGTAGTCAACAAGGCTGCAGACTTGTCTGATGGTTTGTTTTTTTCAAAGGGTCTTCTATCTTCTATATACTTGCTCTTCGAGTTTGTTTGGCGAGCGTAATCATTGTGTTTTGTTTAATCAAGTTGCATTTTCGCTTGGTTGATTCGGTATTCACCGTGTATCTAATTTGAAGACAGTATTACTGTCCCGACTACTGCATGTGTTTGGCCTTGAGAGGGGAAGGAGAGGGTGGGAAGGAAATAAAGGGAGAGAAGGAGAAAGTGGGAAGGAAATAAAGGGAGAGAAGGGGAGAGTGGGAAGGAAATAAAGGGAGAGAAGGGGAGAGTGGGAAGGAATTAAGGGAGAGAAGGAGAGAGTGAGAAGGAAATAAAGGGAGAGAAGGGAGAGTGGGAAGGAAATAAAGGGAGAGAAGGGGAGAGTGGGAAGGAAATAAAGGGAGAGAAGGGGAGAGTGGGAAGGAAATAAAGGGAGAGAAGGGGAGAGTGCGAAGGAAATAAAGGGAGAGAAGGAGAGAGTGGGAAGGAAATAAAGGGAGAGAAGGGGAGAGTGCGAAGGAAATAAAGGGAGAGAAGGAGAGAGTGGGAAGGAAATAAAGGGAGAGAAGGGGAGAGTGCGAAGGAAATAAATGGAGAGAAGGAGTGAGAGCAATGAGTTGGGATTTTTGTGTTTACGAAGAAATAAACGAAAGGTGATTTGAACACACAACTTTGGTACCGATAACCATCGTATCCAAATTATCCTTTTCATAAAAATCATTTACATTACTATAATTTTTTTAATTATTTTTTTTACCCTTAAAGAACGTTTAAATTTCTGACATTTTGCAGGGACTTTCTGAGCGTTGCACACTTTACGAAGACTATTCTCCACTTTTTAAGGACCGTAACTCTCGTAATAGAGATAAAGTTTGTTGTTTTTTGTTGTTTTTTTTTAAAGAAAAAATTTGAACATTTACTTGTATAACACCCCCGCCCCCCATTATTCCCATCGACTTGAATAAATTAAACAAAGCAGTGTTTGGAGTGTCTGTGATTACGCGCTCTGTGTAAATATATTTATATTTCAAAGGTATAATCATTGGCGGAGAGAATATAGTTTTAACACTGGCGAATCTACCGAAGGCCCGTTAGGTTGGGAGGTGTGTGTGTGGGGGGGGGGATTGGGGTAAAAAATCAATGTTTAACTTGTACCGCGTCCATATTTAGGGATGGATGATAAAGATTTGGTGGTACATCGCGATAGGCATGTTCAAGTTACGTTGAACTTTCTGTCTTCAGACATGTTCGCATAGCTCTTTGACTTAAGTCATATGTCTAGTAACGATGAACTTGTCTAACTTTCTGTCTTCAGACATGTTCGCATAGCTCTCTGACTTAAGTCACATGTCTCGTAACGTTGAACTTGTCTAACTTTCTGTCTTCAGACATGTTCGCATAGCTCTTTGACTTAAGTCATATGTCTAGTAACGATGAACTTGTCTAAATTTCTGTCTTCAGTCATGTTCATGTTCGTATAGCTTTCTGACTTAAGTCACATGTCTCGTAACGTTGAACGTGTCTAACTTTCTGTCTTCAGTCATGTTCGTATAGCTTTCTGACTTAAGTCATATGTCTCGTAACGTTGAACGAGTCTAACTTTCTGTCAACAATCAAAGACACACGTCGATTAAATCGATCCAAATTTTTTCTCCTCGCCGCTGTTTTTATTTTTTTAATTTTAAAAACTATTATTTTTGTTCTAAATAAAAAGTCCCATCCCAATCTTAAAGGCGTCGTCTCGCCAGCATCAATCACTGATTAAAATGTAATATAAAAAATTTGAGATTTCCTAACGGCGTTCAACAGTTACTGACTATCGCGCCCCTCCCTATCACCGGAGCGCCGAGAGGGAGGCGCGCCTTGATGTTTAATTATCCTCAAACCCAACTCTTGAGTTGGTTGTAGTAATCACGGGACAAATGACAAATCGTTTGATGATATTTCCCCTCGTCTAGGACAAACCACACTCCAAATTGCAACCAGGGCAAATTAAATCTTCATGTCAGGGGAGAAAATGAGCTTGTTTTTTTGCTTTCTTTTTTTTTCTTTTCTATAATGGGGGATTATTAAAGATTTAGTTCCACTCCGGCTTCGAATTTCTTTAATAACTCTAAATATTAAAGCTAAGTACGCAGATCGAATACTATTCTTGGAGTGTAAGGTAATTGTAATCGTTAAAATCGTTTAGTTGCATTATCTCCTCGGCGATATCTGGGTAAAAGGAATTCTTTCCGTTTGCTACTTCTAACGATTACTCGGGGAATAAATATTAAAGTAAAGTCAGTACGATTACATTGAGAGAACCTTTGTTCCCATTAAAATTTATTGCCTGACAAACAAGAATATTCGTCGTATTTTCAAATTTAATTTTGTTTTGAAACTTTCTCTGTGAAAAGAATAACATGATTAAAATATTTGCACTACTCTAACCCAAACACGCCTGCAAGATCATTGCACGTCTGTCAAATCATTGCATGTCTGTCAAATCATTGCACGTCTGTCAAATCATTGCACGTCTGTCAAATCATTGCACGTCTGTCAAATCATTGCACGTCTGTCAAATCATTGCACGTCTGTCAAATCATTGCACGTCTGTCAAATCATTGCACGTCTTCCAGATCATTGGACGTCTGTCAAATCATTGTGCAATCGACAGATCATTGCACTTCTGCCAAATCATTGTTATCTTTAAATAAAAAGTGTGACCATTTGGAAGCCCTTACCCCCCTATTTTTTTGCCAGCAATGGCGTAGCGAGGGTGGGCCAGTGGGGTTGGTAATCCCAGGCGCAAAAAGTCTTGGGAGCTCAAAATTGCGTACTGTGACGACGATCCATAGCTGTACACATGTCACAAGTCAGGGGCGTTACATGCTTACCTTTACCAGGGCACTGAAAGTACACGCTATGTCAGTTCTTATTTTAAAAAGATAAAACCAATGGAGTAATGGCCTACCACTTTAATTCCGTATTGTTATGTTCAGTTTGTTGTTGAATCAAAATTAACATAATTATTCTTTACAAAAACTAAACCAGTCAGATTTGTTACATGACCTGGGTCAGATGAAAGCTAATGTTTATTATAATTAGCATTCCATTTATTGGTCAAATAAATCATATTTTCTTTCTCCCTCTTTCAGGCGTTGCTAGTCGACCGGCTGTTTTGAACAGCAGACCAACGTCTCATTTGTCCGGGGACAGCACTGACGTCACCCACGGCCCTGGACCGTACGACAGGGGTCAGGCTTACAGTCCCCAGGTCGGTCAGGCCGCATCCTCATCCTCCTCCTCGTCTGCATCTCAGCCCGCGGGCGTCCTGACGAGGGCGGCCTACGTACCATGCATCCTGTGCCCCTTGTGCCGGCATGAGTGCACGGGAGCTGCGCCCCTGGAAGAGCACCTCATCAAGGAGCACAACGTCGCGCAGGAGGGCATCCAGAGGCTCATGTCCATGGTTGAGATCCCCGCCCCTGACATGGCCGCAGCCGAGTCAACCACCACACCTTCACCGCCGATGTCGTCCTCTACCAGCGACAACAACAACGCGCCGCCGCCGCTACCCACAAAACTCACAGCAGCGGACTCAGACACGTCACTTATATCGGCCAGCAAATTACCAGACAAAGCCAACGGCGTCTTCGGGAAATCAGAACAATCTAGACCGGAGGTTAACGAAACAAAACTCGTCAGCAGCATTGAACCCCTACCACAAAAAAACATCCCCGAACCCTTCAGAGATGTCGCCGCCCCTGGAACATTGTCATCGAAAACGTCCTTGGTACCACACATGTTATTCAATTCCCCTTCGTGCAGCCTCTATTCCAGCAATGCTGTCTCTGAGAGTCTGAGTCTCATGAGCGAAATCAGGACTTTGTCGCCCAGGGACGAGGCGAGGGAAATTAATCTCGTATTTCTGGACGAGGAGCATGCGAATCTTCTGGCTAAAGAAGGTAAGTGTATAATAAATAAGCTTTACCCTTAAAAAGTATAAACCATCCTCAACCAACATCGAAATCTCGTCAAAATTTCGTAACCCTGGTCTTCAAAAAGTACAAATTAAAAAAAAATAATAATAAAAAAACAACTTGGCCGATGAGTTGGGATTTTGGTTTTCCATGGTGTCCTTGAACCCTTTCTGGTGTGTGGGTGATGGTTGAGTGAGTTGACACCTCACCATGTCATACTTCTCGTATATTCCAAGTGGAGCTCAGCAAACGATTCGGTTGTAGGTGGGGCGGTGGCTCGCCATTGTAGTCAACAGGCATTTTGTTGGAGGAAGGGGGTATAACACCATTTCAGTTAAGCATGTTCATACTAAAAAATTAGGAAATTAAAATTATATATATTTAAATTATATATATATTTTTTATTTAAAAAGACCTTCTTCTTGGCTTTAAGGAACACCAAATTTAGAAATAAATTCTAAGTCTGGTCGAGTGTATTAGGCAAAGAAATTCTCAGCAGAATGTAATATTAAAAATCCATAAAATGTAGCAACATTGAATTCACTCTCATCTCAACTCAATTCAAATTCCTTGGATGCTATATGTAAACAACTTCGAAATTAGGGCTAGAAGAATTTTTCATTTCTTTTTTACTTTTAAGCACGTTCTTCATTAATTGTTTATATTTATTTTTAAATAAATATTTATTGTATAAATGTATACTATATTTGCTGCTTTTTAGGATTAAATTTTTTTTTAAATTAAAAAGTTTTTTTTTAAAACTTTACTCTTCATTTTTGTTGTATATATTCGTTGCAGTGTGTGAAAAAATGTTTAACTACCTTGAAAAAAAATAAAAATCGACTCACTGGCCTAAAAAAGCACTTAACACCTAAACTCAGCAAGTCCCCTTCATTACTACTGAATTGTCATATATAATAATATGTATAGGACAATTCGGTATATATATATATATTAGGGCTGTTATCGATTAATTTAAATTTAATCGTTAGCTTTTGAAAAATTATCGATTAATTAATCGATAATTTCGATTAAAACCAAAAAATAGAAATTTATGACGTCATTAAAATGAACATATCTCACGGACATTGAAAATTAAGAATATTTTGAACTAAATTTCATGACAATGTGTTGATACTTGATTTGTGCTGAAGGTCAGCGATGTATTTGATTCTTTAAAAGAGAATTGTTTATGGCAGTGAACACAGTAAACGTTTTCACCATCTTCGACTTTGCCATCCGCAGTTAGCTTAAAAACAACATATTTGCTCAACTTTGTAGTTATGTTTAAATTTAACTGCGCTGATGCTGTCAGCAGGGCCGTCGTAACGCATAGGCCCGTTGGCCGTAATATTACGCGGGAGATGTTTGTACGTTATTATTATAAATTATTAATAATTTATTATTTATTACTAAAATTTAAAAAAAGAAATAAATATTTTCTTAAATTTTTATCGAATAAAATTATTTTAATCGATATTTACTCGATAAAATTTTAACGATTAATCGAGAAATTAATCGAATATTTCAGCAGCCCTAATTTATATATATATATAAATATATATATATATATATATATATATATATATATATATATACATATATATATATACATATATATATATATAATATATATATATATATATATATATATAATATATATATATATATATATATATATCTGGTCTGAAATCTTTATTTCTTAATTTTGTAATTGAAAGTGACTTCAACAAGAAAAAAGATTTATATTATAATATTAACCTATGAAATGTTTAATTAATTTGAAGAAATAAAAAGCAACCACACACACAGCCATAATTTATCAAATCCCTAGCAGAAGTAAGAAAGATAATAAAAAAAAAGATAGATTCCACACACTAAAGACGAACGCCGCTGTCGTAAATTAAATGTTGACATTAATTACGGGACAAATGAAATCCCCAAGCCCATAATTTATGTTCACAAAGATTTACTAACTTGATGCTCAATTAAAGAGGGCAGCACTATATTAAGACGGTTTAACTGCGCTGTACCATGATGGGCTTAAAGGGGACTAATTTATAGCGTCATCGGTTCTCAAACATCGGTTTTGATTCGTATCCATATTTTAAACCAGCTTCGGTGGTCCCCTTTTTTAAAATTAAATAATTTTTTTTTATTTATTCATTTATTATATTATTATTATTATTACTAGCGTATCACCCGTCAAAAATGACGAAAGTTTTCAGCTGAAATCTATTTACTTTATAAAAAATGCACTTTTTTTAGGGCGCCTACGGCGTCGACCTTTTTCAAAAGCCCAACTAACTTGTCCTTGTTTGATAAATACGAAATATTATACTTTCTGAAATGTACACAAAGTATTTTATATTAGGGGTTTGTTTTTTAATTTTATAATTAACCATCATCAAATCCTCTTTTTACATTGATCCCTTTTCCAAAATTAAAATATGAGCGAAAACAATGACGTCATATAATATTTTTTTACAGCGCATCTTTAATTTGCACACTTTTTGATGCATTGGTGCAGTAATTTGGTTTTCCCTGCTTTCTAAAATTAGTAGCGTCAGGACTGACATACACTACTTGCGTGACAATTGCAAATTATATTGTTTAATTATTATCATTACTGAAAGAAACTCTACTGTAGCCACCCTTCGGTGTGAATATAGCGTCATACTAGGGGACAGACAATGTTTATGATGGGCCTAAAAGGTCGCTGATTTGTGGCGTCGCAATTAAAAGTTCTCATAATTTCAAATGATAATTCGGAGGAAGATACGAGGGCCTATGACGTATCATATGGCGAAACTTTTAAAGGTAAATGGCGAATAATAATGATAATAATTATAAATGTTTTTTAAAAATAATTTATATAAAAATAAAGAAGGAGATTTTCTAGTTATTTCCGAAAGAGTGGCCAACAAATTACAGTGAACTGATGTAATCCATTTAATTAAAGTAAAGTGAAATTTAATTATTTTGTTTTAAGTCTTACGCTGCTGCGCCTTGATGTTAAGTAGATAAAGAATTTCGACACTTAAATAAGACAAGAGTTCTGTGAGGAGTTCTTAAATGATAAAATCAAAGATTCAATTAAGTACTTTTAATGGCATCTGACTATTAGGGGCGCCGAAATTGGTTTAGGAAGCGTGCTATTGATGACAAGAAAATTTACTGGAAAGAGATAGTTGTGGGGGGAGGGGCATAAAAAATCCATTTCCCAGACTGCTAGACGCCCTAGCGACACACGCCTCTCTATAAATTACTGTGTGGAGAAAGCGAAGTTTAAGATTAATATACAAAAAAAAATTGATAGCCCTCACCAATGAGTTCGGCTGTAGACACACACGTGCCGGCCACTCCTCCTCTTTCCGCATACTCTTCGTCCAGGGTTAAAATAATCATCGCAGAAAATCATTATCTCCCCCCTCCCCTCCCCACCATAATCCAATCGCCTGCCCATAATCCCAGTGCCTCATAAGACCTCTCGTCTCAAATGATTGACCTTTCCTATTAACATCCCTAACGAGATCCGATCGAGGGTCGTGTGGAAATTTTTACGAGAAGTCGCCTTTGTTTTAAAACCAGTAATTAACATTTATGGAATGGTATGAATTAATGCCGTCATCATTCCAAAACAAGTGTAGATCCTGTTGCTGGGATGATATGACCGTTAACACGATGAAATATACCACTTCTCACACACACACACACAGAGAGAGATCTAGATAATCATAAGATGAAAACCCATAAATAAAATCAATACAACTTTCTTAAAACTTAGATTTTTATAATTATCTTGAGGCTCGTGGTGTAATTGATAAAAAGGAGGGTCGTCGCGCACACTCCCGGAATCAGTGGGGGATTAGCCGGCGTACTTCTCGCAGAAGTGGAATTGTACACCCGGCTCTGTAATTATCAGCGATTCCAAAAAACAAAGAGATCTTAAGAGTCCGCCCCTGTGCCGACGATTATTACATGAGACAATTAAACCCTGGCTAAGGGAGTTCACTCTCCGACGATGCTCATGATCAATTCAGGTGTGCATTGTTGTGACGTTGTGTCTCTTGTCTCCCCTTGTTGGCCTGTTCTTTCTTTACTAATTAATTGCTTTGATTGCCGCTTTGTATCATCATGAACACTAAGGTTTTTTGTTTCCGATTGTTTTCTTTTTCTCTCGTGAGCAGATCTTGAATGTAACGAGCTTTTTACGAGTTATGTTGTTTTTTTAATGGGTCTTGTTGGCTTAGCTTACAGGCGAATGGAATTTACGGAATTACATGTGCAACATTAGAATTGAGATAGATTTGCCTGATGAATATGGTTACACACAATTTTACCGTGTCATTAAAGACTAGACTTTCTTTCTAATTGCATTTCCATATATATATCACATCGTATCTATATTTTGTTGACACATGTGTCTCTATTGATCGTATCAACATGGTGGGTATGAGAGCCCAGTTGAGAGCCATAGAGATCTGGGGTGTGAGGTTATATTAAAGGGTTAGGAGTTAGGGGCAGGTCATTGGGACATTAGGGCTGCGTTACTCTGGGTCGAATTAGGGGTGCTGAGTGATGTATAAATAATACTTTCTCCCTATATAATACACACAGAGTCCACCCAGCTCTACTGGACACTGAAAACTGTATTAGTTGTCCCTGAGTCCACCCAGCTCTAGTGGACATCTGACATTAGTTGTCCATGAGTCCACCCAGCTCTGATGGACACCTGACATTAGTTGTCCCTGAGTCCACCCAGCTCTAGTGGACATCTGACATTAGTTGTCCCTGAGTCCACCCAGCTCTGATGGACACCTGACATTAGTTTGTGGAAACGTCAAATGAGCCATAATGATTAGAGTAAAGATCCGGAGCCCTAAATACATAGAAAAAGAAGAAGAATGAACATCTCCACTTTTGAAATTCTTTCAAATATTCCAAAAAAAATATATATATTTTTTTTTCCTTTTAGTCCATGAACATTAATTTTGATAGGTCTTTTCCCCCTATTTCAAGAAGTTGGTCGGTTGACCTTAATTTTCAAAAATTTACCATAAGATTAATTTCCCGTTGTTAAACAGTGCTAGCTCAGCCGTGAGCCAGGCCCGGGCCAAGTGGCCAACGTAAGCAAACGCCTTAGGTATAGCCAGCAATTTGGCACTCTCCAAAAAAAACAAAAGTTGGATTGACTAATGTGGTTAGTCAGTCCCGTAATTTGGCACTTTCCAAAAAACAAATGTTGGATTGACTAATGTGGTTAGTCAGTCCCGTAATTTGGCACTCTCCAAAAAACAAAAGTTGGATTGACTAATGTGGATAGTCAGTCCCGTTAGAGAGTGTGAGCACGTGCGTAGTGTTTCAATGTTGTGTGTGAGTGTACAATAAATACATGCTCATGCTAGCTAGGCCTACTTAATCTCCCATGAACTCAAGTAAATATGCATGTGCGTGGCTTCTTGACTTACATTGGACAAACGATCTAACCATTTAACAAGTTACAGTACATTAATTAAGTCTGCCCCTCCAAACATTTAGTGTGTTTTTTTAGTTTATTGAGCGTAGCCTCCCCTGCCTTACTACGTCATACTAATATGATCGGATGATGGCGGTCCGAGATTCCCATTCATCGGCTTTAGGGCGTCAAAGGGTGTCTCCCGTCGGTTGTAAGAGGGGGTATAAAGTAAGGTGGCGGTGAGATTACTTCACATAATCACCATGGTCATACCATGCACCACACTAGGGCACGCGATGTCAGGTACGTTAGCGTCTACTCGGTTGTTACACAGGGGTAAGTTGAAGTTACTCAATAATTATATATTGTTTCACAATTATCAAAGATTGTTGTTTTTTTTAATTAACTGTTTTCAAATCCATTGCGATACTTGGTCAGCTCTAAGTTTGGCTCACAAATATCAAAACATCTGCTGAATAGACAGGGAACTTGTGGATCAAATGAGATTTCAGTTTTTAATATTTGTATTTTAATTTTATAGAAAATCTCTTCAAATATTATATTGCCAGTCCCTACAATATACAGACGAAATTTTTACCAAACTAAGCGGATATAAAAAATGGCATGTTTCATTGTGACGTTCTTGTTGGCCCATTGGGGTGTTTTAGTGAAGTTGCTCCCATTAAATAGAGTTGTTATATCAACTTCCTTAATTTATCGCACTTGAAAATAGCGTCTCATCTATTACGCTAAATAAGAAATTTCCTAAAATGTAATGATAATATTTTGTAGGGGAAAAAAATTGTGGGGTCATATTTGAATTTTGGTCTGATGAAAAAAAAATCTTATTAAGATAAACTTTTGAATTTCGTTTCCAGTGTTCATGGAATTATTCTAATTATTAATATTTAAACTTCATTTTTGGAGACTAACCCCGCACTAAGTCCTGACCCAGCCAGCCTTATCTTAATTTATAGAAATTGGTGTAGCAATGTGTGCCGGTGGGTGGGGTAGTACTAGGAACACGTTGAAGAATCAAACTTCTGGACGATAAACTTCAATTAAGCACAAACATGTCGCTCGTACTCTAATTAGAGGTCAAGTTATCAACCGGAAACGTGTCGATTCTCATTTGTCCCCACCCTCTTCGCTAGATCGCTAGAATGGTGACCATTCTCAAAGTCAAAGGTGAGAACACCCATGATGCCACCGGCCGCCTCAAGCACGGGGGGTGAGGGGGGGGGGCTGGCTTGTTTTGTTAGGTGATGACGCAACACCCCTCGCCCCAAATATTGCCTCGCTCTCAATTACGTCATTACCGTCAAGATGGAGAGCGCCGCGGCACGGGCAAACAAGACGCCATTTCGTGGTGGTTCCAGACCGTTCATCCAATTACAGAAATTTATAAAGTAAATGACGCACTTATTCAATTACTACCCTCGCTTCCCCCTCCCTCCCTCGGCACCATCCATTTCATCTGTGGCGCTAGCCGTTTGTTTGTGTATTCATTATCCTCCCATCATTTTTTTCTTCTTAGTCCGATCACTGTAATAACTTGACACTATGACGTCACCGGCCTATTTTTAGCGTTGTCATTCGTTAGCCGCGTGATTCGGTATTAACACCGTCACGTGGCGATCATTGGCCAATGAGATTAGCCGCCAGGGTTCACCCCCCCCTTTCCCTCAGGTAACACCCAAGGACAACAGCAGCTCAACCTGCACCTACCTAAGTGACTCGTGTCCACAATATATGTGGCGTCAGCCAGCTGTGACGTCGTTAAACTTAACAGAATTCCAATTACTCAAATGTTTCCATTCCTTCTAGCAGCACGATTTCTAGACCCTCCTACAAACCCCACTCCAACAAATAACATTTTCCAGGTTATGCATCGAAGCATTCACATTAACAATCCCTCCTCGCTCTTCCTTTTCTTCACAGATCCTTGTTTATTTTCATTTGAAATAACCGCACACAGTATCACACGATGTTTTCAAATCTTATTTCAGGCTATTAAAATATTATAAAAGAGTGCCGTGTTGGTTGAGCGCCAACCCCGTTATCATTGAAAGCGCACAGATACTGCGTGATCACCAAACCGTTCAGCTTTGATCACATCCCATCCAGATGTGCAAACTTTTGGTTTCTTGATTTTTAGTCTTTTTTACCGTGGTGCGCAGCAATTTTAAAAAAAATATATATAAGCGAAAATAGTAAATCGTAATTGGAATGGAACTTTCCCCATTAAGGAAAGAAGAGGGGGGTAAAGTCGGTAGCGAAGTAGAGAGGAGTAGGTGGGGGGTGGGGGGGGGAGATCCATGCGTAATCTTCCGGACACAGGCTCTGTGATTATGTTTCTGCCGCTTCTGGGTTTCGCCTCAAATTGCTTTTGCCCTCAGTCCCTTTGGTTTTAAACCTCCTCCATTAAAACAAAAAACCTCTCATTGATTCCCCGGCTAAACACATGTAAAATACGCAGAAATTGTTGATATCTAAATTGTGGAAATTCTCGGCGATCAATGTAATTAAATGAAATCACACAAGACAGCGAGGAAGCCGGGGAGAGAGTCTTGCATTTCCAGAGCTGCTAATTTTCTTATGATAGCTATTTGCAAATTGCGACGACCTTCTTCTTCTCCTTACCTGACGATCTCCAAGGGAGTTGGTGTACTCCTCCTCCCCTCCCCTCCTCACCACGGGTTGTACATCTCCCCTCGGTGTAATAACACGACCATCTTGTCCTATCGATACCACCAATAACACGATCATCTTGTCCTATCGGTACCACCAATAACACGACCATCTTGTCCTATCGGTACCACCAATAACACGACCATCTTGTCATATCGGTACCACCAATAACACGACCATCTTGTTCTATCGGTACCACCAATAACACGACCATCTTGTCCTATCGGTACCACCAATAACACGACCATCTTGTCCTATCGGTACCACCATGATGATTTCCGCAGACGACTTAGTCCGCGAGAGTTATCACCATCTACGATATTGTTCGCCAGAAAAACAACATCAGCCAATATTAGTCCGACATTTGAAAAAAAAATCAAATCTACCTTAAATAATAATAATAATAGCGATTTTGAACAAGCAAATAATGTCATTTGTTAATTTGTATCGACATTGTCACGAATCCCAGAGTCTGTTTGAAATGTCGTCAAAGTAATTGTCGTCAAAGTGTGTTTGTGTTTATTAGGCAGATTAGTTTTATTGACACAAACAACGACTGCGGTGGGTTGAGGGAGCGCGAATCCTTAGTGCCGCCCTCCTTGGTGGTGTCTGCCACCGTACTCGTGGCGCTTCGCGCGCCCTCGTTCGTAAAAAGGCAAAATTATGTTTAATTTGAATTATGAGTCACGTGTTGAAAAACAGTGACGCCATTTTGTGAAGACATTGAAAGGACAAACGCTATTGACACTATAGGCACGAAAATTGTTCGCGTTCTTGTCTTTGTCAGCCGTGCATATCTTCGGCTGTCTTGTTGCCATGGAAATGAACAATTTTTTTACCACGTTTTTATTAACTCACTTTCGTTCCTGTTTGTCTGTCCACAATTTTTCAAATCTGCCAGCGTAAAATTAAACCACTTCTGATGGTCCCAGAGAGCTCAAAATTTTACCACAGATAGATCTTGGATGACAATGCAATGTATCAAAATTTCAGATCGATCGAATGTACCGTTATTAAATTATTTTGTTTAACATTGTTATGGACAACTTTCCGCGGATATAAAGTGAATCAGAGTTGCGAAATATCGTTACCTATACGTTTGTGAACACTAATTGTTACCGTATTTGAAAAACAATGTGGGTGGACAATTTCAGTAGAAAACACAATTTAAAAATAATATATTTTTTTAAAGATCACGTCTGAAAGGGAAACAAAATGTGGCAGGAAGTTATCGACAACCTTGTGTGACTAAAACAAATGTGCGGGACACTTTTCAAAAGTTCTGTAACGTTTTATCGTATACTTTTCACTTACCTCCCTGCAACTGTCTAGACACCCCGGAAGCCTATACTCACGAATGAGATAGACGTATCACTTGCCCACATAAACATCTTCTGGGGCGCGCCCCTCGTTATTATAGCTGCACGTCTTTCGGGAGCTGTCAATAATTTCAGGCTCACCCGTTTCCAAACTCTTTTTTCTTCAAATGTTGAAGGACAAGTTCGAGAGAGGAAAAAATACAGGAGCTCACCTTGTACCACGATTCTCAAAAAAAAATAAAAAAAATAAATAAATAAATTTAAAAAAAAATTTAAAAAAAATAAATCTCCAACAGAATGAGAATCTTATCGACTTGTTGGTTAATTTGTCTTTATTTGGAGAAACAAATATTGATATAAAAACCGAATCGTCGCTCACTATAGACAGATTCCATATTAGTTCATCATCCTTGTTCACAGACTCCTCTAGCAATGGCCATACCTGTCGGGCTTATAAAAATCTACCTGTTGTATGACGACGATGGTCACTTGTCGTGGCGGGGGACAACAGCAACAATATCTTTGAGAAACGGTCGGTATTCTTATCACCGAAACATCCACTGATGCACCAAAGTTTCTCTCTCTGACGTGGACAAGTTACACTGCCCATGACGGTGAAATGTAAAAATAGATGCAATAATTGGGTTACATCGGTATCTCATTACATCTTTATTTGAATTTTTATGGCACTGAAAAATAAGCGCGCCCCCACTCCCCAATTAAAATGAGTGCATATAACCATATTTTTAAAACGAGTACCCGCTGCGACAGCCATTGCCACAACTGGGCAACACAACTACTTTTAACACTTCAGGAAACAGATGGCGACTGCAGCTCTGCACCGTTAATGAACGAACGCAAGGGTTCAAGATGCGGGAGTTTCGGAACTTTCGGCGCGTTAAGTATTATAAGCATGTTTGCTCGGTTTCAAGGCATTTAAAACAATATTAGAATCTCAGTGTTTCAACAACAAAATTTATAAAAATTGTTAACCTAAGCAGGTTGGCTTATAATCTTGATGGAAAGAGACCGCTTGCTTAGACTTTGAAACTGACAGAACTGTAGTGTCGTCAGTCGGAGGTTGTCTAACTTTTCCCTGGTGATTTGTCTCATTGAGAATGGTTTTTATTTCATCAGCTCCGAATCATAACTCTGAAGTATTTTTGTTTGTTTGTTGCTTTGTGACCTACGTAAAAGGTGTCACGTAAAAGGTGTCACGTAAAAGGTGTCACGTAAAAAGGTGTCACGCTAAGGCTATGTCTCCAAATAACGCTACGTAATCGTTAGGTTATCATGCTCTGTGAATGCTATTCAACATTACACAATTACAGTACAGTCGGATAAGACAGATATTATTAGAAATAGTTACAAAAACTGGCAAGTAAGACAGATTGATAACATTAAAAACCAATGTCTTGGGGAATATGGAAAAGGGTTTTCAGTTACTATTTAATCTGCCACACAGCCAATACCCGGGACATTAGAATACGTTTTTCAAATAACGTTGATCAAAGCGAGGTTCTGTTTCGCTCTCCTGCTTTGTTTTAATACAAAATGTCCCTGGAATGTTTCGCTTAATTAGCTCACACGTGGCGACACGTGGGTTTAATAAGCGGGGACGGGGGGTGGGATGGAGGAAAAGGGGGGGGGATAATCTCGCCGATAGCTTTATCGCCAAACATATTTCCTAATACAATGGACCTTTCAGCAATTAGAGCAGGGCTTGGAAATAGGTCTGTTTCCATTGGAACATCTGGTGGCCAGCACTGTATGGCATAGGCTGGTCGTAGCGAAGATGACGTTCTAGAAGTTGGTGGCGTTGTTTGGGTTGGGTGGGGGTGAGAGGGGCTGGGTTCAATACTTGCAATGTTGTATAATGAGGTCTTACAAAGGATTGTTACAAAGGATGGCTTAGGTTAATAAGCGAAATAATTTATTTGTCAGGGATATTAGGCATGGGGACTGAGAGGGGAAAAGCGCACTACTTGGTGACGCACTACTTCGTGACGCAGTGTTCACGAGACGTTCGACCATTTTTAGATCAGAACTTGTGAGTGGAATATGGCCTTAGTATGTCTTAATATGTCTTTCCGCAAGGGGAAATGGGTTATTTAGTAAAAATGTGTCTGCGTTTAAGATAAGACTCCGGCTCATTAACGCATTAAGAGAGTAGACATCCTGACTCTTTGATGGAAAAAGACGCCGGGGTGTTCAATGAGATGACGTCAAAGCATAAAGTAGACACCGACACATTGAAAATAAGTTTTTATGTAAATGAAGAAACAAGCTCACTTGTTCTATATGCCTTGTCATAAGATGGCGGAAATCTATTAATAGAAATATTGTTCAGTTCGACCGATTTCATTAAGGTATTAATCAAATATATGGTCTAAAAAATTGTTTACCATTTTATACTTTTAAAAAATTGCACACTGTAAATATATTTATGCTCAAAAACATGTTCTAAAAGAAACAATGGTACTATTACACAATGAGGTTTGACGTTAATGACAAATCTTATTGAAAATGAAGTTGTTGCTTTAAATTTTGCATGAAATTATTGGTTAAATTTTGTTTTCCTTTCTGTGCAGGTTTGGACATTGTTGCCCAAGAAAGACTGGACAAGGAGTACGAGGACATGTTCCGATGCCAGACATGCGCCAAGTCCTTCATCAACATTGACCAGCTCTACTGCCACCAAAACGAACTGGGTCACTTGGAGCTCAAGCAGACCCCGAGGGGCCCCGGCTACCTCTGCTGGAAGAAAGGATGCAACCAGTACTTCAAGACGGCCCTCACGCTCCAGGTTCACTTCCGAGAGATCCACGCCAAGAAGTCATTCCCCGGGGGGCTCTCGGCCCAGGATCTGGAGGCCTACAAGTTTAAATGCGGGCAGTGCTGCTACAACTTCCGGTCACTTGAGGCCATGCAGAGACACACGCTGATCCACCTGATGCAGTCTGTGACGCAGTGCAGGATCTGCTCTAGGAGGGCCAGCTCGGTGGCTAAGATGAGACGGCATCTGGAGACGGTCCACGGAGACCTGAGCCTGGCCGACATGACCGTCCAGATGGAGGGCATCGAGGCCAATGCCACGCTTCTCTTCAGCAGTCCGGCCTATGAACAGTTCACTGTGAAGATGCTCATGGTCAACGGGAATGCAGTAAACAAACTTGACCACGCTGCTGGCAGTGAGGATGGCATGGGACAGGGCAAGCTGACCAACGGCTTGGACGCGAAGGAGAACTTAAATGAACATGACATGGACGACGGTGACGTCATGTCGGACTACTACAGGGAGAAGCAATTTCTCGAGGACTACATGAACAGCCAGTCCATGGCTGAGGAGCATTTCAAAGACGTGAACCGGAAGTTCAAGTGTAACAGGTGCAAGGTCGCCTTCACAAATCAGCGCTACCTCTTCGCCCACAACAAGACCTCCCAGCACAGGCAGGGGGAGCAGGCCGAAAAGTTTGATGACCCGTCCCGGCCGTTCAGGTGCGAGGTTTGCAAGGAATCGTTTACCCAGAAGAACATCCTGATGGTCCACTACAACTCAGTGTCCCACCTTCACAAGCTCAAGCAGCAGAACCACCTCAACGGGGAGAGCACCATGCTCAACACAACCCCAGGCTCTCTTTCCACCCCGCCCCCTCTCTCCCCTTCCATGAACGTCAACTCTCCATCGACCACCCAGCCGAACGGGGGCTACGATGGGTCTGACAACGCCGGCGGCGGCAGCAACAGCGGCACCAAACCGTACAAGTGCAATATTTGCAAGGTCAGCTACAACAACCAGCCCAGCATTGAAATCCACCTCCGATCTGTGGGACACAAAACTAAAGCCAGCAAACTGAGCGAGCTCATCCAGACGGGTCAGGTGGACGTTCACCAGGCGTTGATAGAGCATCCGGATCCCAGGACGGCAGGGAAGCAGCAGGCGCAGATCATTGCGGACATGATCCACCAGCAGGCCACTGCCCAGGCGGCGTCAAATGCCACTGCCACCTTTTTCAACCTTCAAAGCATGCAGGGGTTGAACGCCATGGCCCAGCTCTCGCTGCTGCAAGGAATCATGCCGGGCTCCGGCCACCACATGCTGTCTCCCTCAGCCCAGAATGCACTGGCAGCCATGTCCACGGCACAGCTGGAAGCCTACTACTCCTCTATAAATCAGCATTACAATCAGAGCATGAGAGACAGCCAGCGAGGGGAGAATACAAAAGTTGCGTCCTCAAAGGAGAAACTTGGGAGATCAAACCAAGACGGTGACAAGATAGTTAACATGGTTATCAAGCAGGATGGCAAAATTGAGCCCGCGGGAGCTGAAAGCAGGTCGAAGATGGCGATGTTTGATGGGAAAATCACAGGGGATCCAAAGAACCCCAAAAAAGAGGAGGAGCTCCCCCCAAATTTTCCCCACGCCCCGATTCTTGCCAGGCCTCGTGGGTTTATGGGAAGATTTAAGCCCCAGCTTCACAGAAGTTTGTTGGAGAATTTCGGATTTGAATGTGTTATGCATTTCAATGAAGAGCACAGTGTAAACAAGGCGAAACCAAAAGATGACAATGAGGACAAGAATAAAGAGAATGTCATCGGAATGGATGACAAGGCAGAGAAACATGAGGAAGTGGAGAAAATGGAGGTTGAGAATACTGAAGGGGAGAATACCAATGTGGACAACAAAGAGGATGAGGCTGAGAGTACACAGGAAAAAATGCCAGAGAGTGAATGTGAAGAAAGGAAGGAAGAAAACAGAGAGGAGAACAAAGAAAACATTGACCTACCTGAGTTGGGTAAATGCAAGTGTCACACATGCAACAAAGATTTCTCAAACGTTTGGGTGCTGAAGAACCACGAAGAAGAGGTCCACAATCACTTTGTGTCTCCAACTTTCATCGAAGACTTTGGCAAGAAATTCAAGGAGGACTGGGAGAAAAACCTGCCCAAGATCTCGGAGCATGACGGTGTCCCATCGGTGCAGACGCCCTCAAACCCGCCCACACCCACAAACGTGGAGAAGGCCCCAGCCATGGAAATGCCCCCTCCCCCTCCCCTTGCCCAGCCACAGATGCCCTCAGGTTTCGACATGGCCCAGCTGAGTCAGCTGTTGCCCCTCATGGGTTTGAACATGCTTCCCATGCATCTGCCCATGAACCTGGTCAACCTCGGCCTCTCAAGCTCCATGATCCCTTCCCTCTTGATGCCCACCATGGACATGACTCAAGGATTCCTTACTCAGATGCAGCCACCGCCTCTGGTGGATGGCAGCTCCGTGGCATCCCAGCAGCAGTTGCAGGCAGCCGCGGCGGCGGCTGCCCAGAACCAGAAGCGTGTCCGCACAAGGATCAGCGATGACCAGCTCAAGGTCCTCCGCCAGTACTTTGACATCAACAACTCTCCCAGTGAGGAGCAGATCAACAAAATGTCTGACCAGACGGGCCTGCCGCAGAAGGTGATCAAACATTGGTTCAGAAACACTTTGTTCAAGGAGAGGCAGAGAAACAAAGATTCCCCTTACAATTTCAACAACCCTCCCTCGACCTCTATCGACCTGGATGAATACGACAGGACGGGGAAAATTCCAGAGGTCAAGCAGGAGCCGGAGGAGGAGGAGGAAGTTGGGAGTTCTTTGGTGCAGGAAGTTAAGAAAGAAACGCCTGTGGTCAAGGTAGAAAATGTCACAGAGAAGGATGAAGACCAAGAGGAGGACCTACAGGAGCAGACAACTCTGAAAATTGATTATCCCCCGAAAAGTAAAGTGAGCGACGAATGCAGACGAGATCAAGAGACCCATTCCAATACATCATCACCGTCAAATATGTCTTCCATTCCATCAACCCCCACCGCCTCTGCCCCTGCTACACCCACCCCCATGATCAACAATAATCCCATGAGCGCCGCCAACACCCTTGCGTTTTCCCTGGAAACCTACGCCGCAAACATTGCCAGGTTGGAGGCCGTCAATTTCCAGAATATGGGTAAAAGGGCCAACAGGACGAGGTTTACAGACTACCAAATCAAAACACTGCAAGATTACTTCGAGAGAAATGCATACCCCAAAGATGATGAGCTTGAACATTTATCTAAAATTCTTGGCTTGAGCGCTCGGGTCATTGTTGTTTGGTTTCAAAACGCTCGTCAGAAAGCTCGCAAAATTTACGAAAACCAGCCGACAGCGGAAAATCCCAAAGAAATAGCAAGTCCATTCCAGCGCACGCCAGGGTTGAATTACCAATGCAAGAAATGTAACTCTGTCTTCCAACGTTACTATGAGCTGATCAAGCACCAGAAGAACTCTTGTGTTGGCGAGTCCAATAACAACAACAACAAATCTATCCATTCAATGATGGAAGACGATAGCAACTTCAGTTATTCAAATGACGATTCTAACTTCTCAGACCGGCAGGGGACACCATCGGCCCCGGTGAGAGACAGAGAGGTTCTGTCCAGGTCACAACAAGACATTGTCTCCCCCCCTTGTGGCACCGCCATCAAACCCCTCATTGCTACCTCAAGCTCAGCGTCCGTACCACAGTCCCCGGCTGTGACCTGCTCCACCCCCAGCACCCCGTCACTTCCCACCTTCAAGTGTGACAAGTGCTCCATGACCTTCTCCAGGTTCGACACGTGGCAAGAGCATCTGAAGTCCCACAGCGTCACCCCGGCCATGTACACGCCCTTCTCATCCAGCTCGGCTTTCGGCATGCTCCAAACACTGGCTCATCAGGAGGACTCCAAGGGGGCACTATCTCTGGGTGTGATGACCACCCCCAGCTCGCTGCTCCCCTCCATGGTGTCGGCACCCCTGTCTGCATCCCATCAGTCTGCATCGATGGCAACCACCCCCAATTCTTCATCGGCTTCTCCGTCTCCATCCTCCAAGAGGAAGACGGATTCCGAGGATGAAAGTGGAGAACAGCCCAGGGACAAGAGACTGAGGACAACTATTTTACCTGAGCAGCTGGATTACTTGTATCAACAATACCAGGTGAGTCAACCCAAGGTAATGCTCAATTATACATCTTCCAATAGTTTACCTTTTTGTCATTTCATTTAGTATTGCCATTCTGGAAAAATTTCATTTGTTGCATATAGATATTATAAATAATTCTTAGACTGTATCTCTAAATCTATTTTTTTTTATTTTTAGGGGTCTGGTCATCTTAAAATTTATAATCAAACATATTATTTTATATAAATACATAGAATTAGTTATAGCACATATATTTTTAAAATCATGAAAGAAATATTTCTTGTTTATTCTTCTTTTATAGATTGATTGTAACCCTAGCAGGAAGCAGTTGGAGCACATTGCCAGCACGGTCAATTTAAAGAAAAGGGTGGTGCAGGTTTGGTTCCAGAACACAAGGGCCCGTGAACGCAAGGGGCATTACAGGGCCCACCAGCAGCTCATCAACAAGCGGTGTCCATTCTGCCGAGCCCTCTTCCGAGCCAAGTCGGCCCTTGAGTCCCACTTGGCCACCAAACACCCAGAGGAGATGGCCAAAGGGGACATCAATATTGACTTGATCCCTGATGCAATGATTGAGCCCCCAACCAGCGTAGGCCACTCATCACTATCGCTGTCATCAGGTCATGTGACCTCCCACTCTGACATCAGCAAGCTCCTCCCACCTGGTGCGGCGGTGACCATGCCCAATTACATGGCCTTCATGTCGTCTGCTGGAGCCCTAAACCTACCCTTTCCCTCCCCCGCCCCCGAGATGTTGGGACATCCCTCCTTTGAGGATCCGTTCTTCAAAAAGTACATGAGTGAGCTGGCCAGCAGCATGTCGGCCCGCCAGGACCACAATGTCCCTCACTCGTCCCACAGTCTGCAGTCCTCCACCTCGTCAGCACACACCTCCGCTCACTCCACCCCCAAAGCCAGCCACCAACATCCTCCTCCTAACTTCACCTCCACACCCCGACCTCTTGATGCCCATAAACCCAAGAGCACCCCACAGCTTCCCGTTGCACCTCCGCCCCCACCGCCACCTCCAAGCGATGATGCTCCCCTGGATCTCAGTAAACCGGTCAAGCCCCTGACCACCAGCCACAGCGAGTCTAGCTCACGAATAAGCACACAGGACATGAACGAAAGAGCCATGGAGCTGGAGTACCTGCGGCGCCTGAACAGTTTGGACGACTCGTTCTCTGAAACCCAGTCGGAGATGGCCGACAACGAGTACATGAATGACATCGGCGGCAGCCCCCCATCCCCCTCCCACACCAGCAATGGTGGCATGCACCTGGGCGGTCACACCCCTGGATCATCTGGCAAACGCTATAGGACACAGATGTCTGCTACACAGGTAGGAAAGGTTGTATATTTTATCCATCCTCTACTGTTCATTCTGTCGTTCAGTCGCACTAGCAAACCTGTACTAACCCATGTTAGTCATCTCCCTTCAGTGAGTCGCTGCTCATTTCTTTTTGATGGGATCATTTCCTGTTGATGTTTCTCTCTGCTAAACTTTTTAATTACTGTCACTTTTGGCCATCATTACTATATTACTGTCACTTTTGGCCATCATTACTATATTACTGTTACTTTTGGCCATCATTACTATATTACTGTCACTTTTGGCCATCATTACTATATTACTGTCACTTTTGGCCATCATTACTATATTACTGTCACTTTTGACCTTCAATACTATATTCCTGTCACTTTTGGCCATCATTACTATTTTCCTGACCTTAATTACTGTTTTTCTTGACCCTTCATTACCATTTTCCTGACACTAATTCTCATCATTCAAACTCATTGTAAACCATCTTAATGTCTATGTGTCAATAGTTTGGCTTTTTGCCTTAATACTAATCCTCTGTTAAATTCTTGCATGAACTTGTCAGTAGATTTCGTGAGTGCAATCCCCACTTCATTTAGCTGGTATTTCATCTAGCGGGTATTTCATCTCGCTGGTATTTCATCTAGCGGGTATTTCATCTAGCTGGTATTTCATCTAGCTGGTATTTCATCTAGCGGGTATTTGAGACAGCTAAAACATTATAAAGACGATTGTCTTAATTAATTCAGTAAAAGGAAACAATAAAACAAAAATGTTATATGTCAATTGACATGTTTTTCCTACTATATTCCATCTTATCATAACAAATTTTATACACTGTTTTTTCTCTAAATTTTTGAGGATATGTTAAATCTTGTCATGGCAGCCTACTTGTCTGCTTATATTTTTAGCTCTTCTTTAATCTCAAACACTGCATGTTTGTTGGTTGTTTTTGTATAAGATGCAATGCTAGCTAGACTTGAAGCCAGCTAAGGAAGTCCTGTGTAAAATATATACAGCATATTTGCACAAATAAGGGGGAAAAAAATGTTTGGGATAAATAAGTGATTAAAACTAGATTTAGTTTTACATTTCATCTGGTTTTGAGATTATCAGATAAGATTAAAGCTGTCAAGTGGCAACAAACTCGAAAAAATATCAAATGAAAAATGCACTAAGTACTTAGTTTTTAAATAAGCTGATGATTTTGTTAGTGCTTGTTCTTGAGATAGATTAAATTTTTTCTTCACAAATTAGATAAGTAAAAAATATATTTACTACCAATACAATATTTGTCTTATATTACCATTTCATCTTAACAAAGGAATCAAGTATTACTATGGGTAGAGTTGGTTTATTATTCAAAATATTTTTTTTTAAAGTTAAAACATTTTCAAAATTCAAATCAATTATGCTTTTAATTTTCTTCACGTAATTTATATAGACTTGATTTAAGGACGTAAGCTATTTCTTAACCTAGCCTCTATACCAGTTCTCTTGGCATGTTCAACAGGTCAAGGTCATGAAGCACCTATTCCAAGATTACAAGACACCGACCATGGCAGAATGTGAACTACTGGGTCAGGAGATCGGTCTTGCCAAACGCGTCGTCCAAGTCTGGTTCCAGAACGCCAGGGCCAAGGAAAAGAAAGCCAAGCTCAATTCGGGGAAACCGTTCAACGCAGAACTGGATTTCCCCAAGTCTCCTGAAGATTGTAAACTGTGCAACTACAAATACTCACACAAAGTCACGGTAAGTGGGCTCACCTATCTTTTCTCATCATTATTATTTGAGCATTTTGCAACTGCTTTAGAACTTGAAAATATATTAATGAAATTACTTCCATATGATAAAAAAATATTTTGATTTGATGAACACATAAGCATTTTTTTATTATTGTTTACTGCCAATAACATCACAAAGAATAGAGTGTAGTAAAGTGGTACGTGTGATATCATTTGAGGATCATCAAAACCTTAGGCTTTATAAAAAGGAACTTTAACAAATGTAATAGAGATATAAAACTAAAATGCTACCTCATTTTGGTGAGACCTGTACTAGAATATGCATCTTCTGTATGGGACCCATCCACCAAAGAAAACATTGATAAACTAGAACAAATTCAAAAAAGAGCTGCCAGATTCATTACTGGAGAATATTCGAAACTGACAAGAGTAACACCATTAGTTAAATCATTAAACCTTGAAACACTAGAGGATAGAAGAACCAAGAGCAAAGTAGTAATCATACATAAAGCAATTAATTCTAATTTAGAAATACAACACAAAGATAACTTAATACAACCCTCAGATAGACATAAGGATAAAAACACCTTTCTTATTCCGTATGCAAGAACAAACACATACAAGTTTTCCTTCTTCCCGTCCGGAATTCGGGCGTGGAATGGGTTGCCTGAAGAATCCAGGAAAACCAACACTTTATCAACATTTAAATCTCTAATAAAAATGCAGGACTAAACACAAACCATAGATAAGCGTAGGACGCAATTATCTTCTGTATAGAAGGAGTGTCTGTAAACAGATAAGATAAGATAAGATCATTGATTTTTTAATATTTTTTATACTACATACAAAATTGTTCTTATATTTAAACATTTCTTTTTCAATGTAAAAAATATTTTTTTAAATATTAGATATATACTTTTCAAATTAATTTTAAAAATAAAAAAAATTAACATTTCAATTTATCACAAAATTTTAGATCATGCACATTTTGATACCAGCCTATTTAATTCACATGCACAATAATGCACATTTTAGGATTTTTTAAAATTATTATATTGCTCATATTATTTTAAAGATTTGAAAATCTTACATTAAAAAAATTAATATGTATCAAACTCTTCAGGTTCAAGATCACATCTTCACCAAAACTCACATAGACAGGGTCAAGACTTTTCTCCATTCAGAAAATGACCGTGACCTTGATATCTCCAGAGGAAGCCTGCCCAGCTTGACCCGGACCCCAGGTGAGACGGATCGAGCCAAGAAGTACTGGGATGATTCTCTGTCCAGCGGTCACCTGGCTCAGCTCCAAGCCATGGGCATCAACACAACGTCCATGGGCTACCCTCTGGGTCAAGGTTTGTTTAAAGCTGAACGTTGTAACATGACAATCTGAATGAAATATTTGGTCCTGTCCCCAAGAAAATAGCTACAAATAATTTTAATATGATTTTAAAGTTTACATTTTGACAACAGTGTGGGTGGACAATGATAAGAAATACAACTTTTTTCAAATTTTTTTTTAATCGAAGCCAAAGTAATAACAAAATGAGACCACAAGATACATCAAAGATAATTTTCATGAAATTTTCTGTGCGGCTCTAAGGTTATTTTCACTTGCTAAAATTTTACTTAGAACAACAGTTGTATATGTAACTCCTTCATTTGTCATGTTGACCAATACGTCTATCATTTTGGGATAACTTATTAAATTTTATATAAGGATTTTAGTTAAGTTATTTTATTTATTTATTTAATTTAAGAAATTCACTTTTCTTTCCTTTTATAGCCTTGAATGAATAATTCATGCCATTTTATAAAAAATACTTTCATTTTATGAATAGACGTGGATGCTATCCACAGACTTCTCATTTTATTTTTGACTTTAATGGTAAAGCACCGAAATTTCGCTTTTATGTGCATCAGAATATAAACAAAAAATTTTAATTATTGTTTTTTTGTTTTTCCTTTCAAGGAGAGAGCAGCATGAAAAGCCAAGAAAAATCTGAAACAGTTCGAAAGGAAAAGAAACAGGAAGCAGGTCAGTAACTAACTGCTGTGATGCTAGCATCTATGTGATTGTCTTTGTGATCTATAAGATAAGATAATAGAAGACAATCTTACTGATCATATAAAATAACAGAATTTTTTTTTGGATGCAATGTGCCAATGACAAAATATTCTGTTTCACATGACATTTAAATGTCAGACATTTTGAGTGGTTCTCAAGGTTGTGTGACAGCATTGGAAATAATTTTAAAAATTAATTTAGTTTTAATCAGTTATTTTGAGTAATAACAGATTTTATTTCAAAACACAAAATAAAGGGGAACCTTTTTCAAATTTAATTTTCTTGTTTTATTTAATTCTCTTGCTTATGACGTCTAGCCATATATGTGCCCTCAAACTTCATGTTTTTATTCCTAAAGGAGCCATTTCCAAGGAAGAACAACAGCAGCAGGTACAGGCGGCCATGGAGCTGGCCATGAATGCCCAGATGATGTCAGCACTTGGAGGCTACATGCCAGGCCTTGACCCCGCCTATCTGTCCTACATGTATGGAGGCCTCCCAGGATATTTCCCCGGCATGGGGCTTTCCCTTGTACAACCTGGTCTGATGCCAGGTAAACAATTTTTTAAATTCTACATTTATAAATATTTTTAAATTCTAGATGTAGAAATATTTTTAAATTCTAGATGTTGAGATATTTTTAAATTCTAGATTTAGAAATATTTTCAATTCTACATTTAGAAATATTTTAAACTCTTTCTCTCCGGAATTATTTTCCTCATTCTGCCGGAATTATCTATTCTGGAAATTTGTCGCGGGCTACCTTGCTATCTTAAAATGTTAATAACTTTTTTTTATTTAACAGATAATAATATATTTGGTATTGAATTAAAGGTAAAAAATGATGTTTTTAGAGAACATAGACTCATGACTTTATTTTCATAAAATATTATGATTTCTAAGTCTAGATTTTTATCCAAAATGTAAGCAAATTGTGTTTTTTTTCTGAACGATATTCATATTTACAGCAAACAGAAATATCTTGACATTTAAAAATTTAAAAAAAAACACATTAAAGCTCAATATCCATGGTTACCTATATAGGAAAATATATAGGATAATTGTGCTGTTTATAATGGAGATGGAAGCTATACTATGTATTGCAACTAGAAATTATTTTAAATTCTATCCAAAATTGCACTAAGTTTTAGTGAAAAAGTTTAGCAGCTTTCAAATTGTCTATATTATTATTTATGGTAGAAATATTATCATTACAGCATTTGAGACGGGGCTTGTTGTTTATAAACAGATGACTAGCACTAGGCGTATGATTCATCGGCAATTTAAAATTACTATCTGAATCATCATAAAAACAATATCTTTTTCTTGTTCATCATCGTAGTATTTATATTAATATTAGATTGATAACCAGATGAGCTGGTTGAATATCCATGTTTGTAAACAAACGTAAAAACGAAAATTGAAAACAAGGCATCCAAAAGCTTCTTTTACAGTGAAAATGCATTCAAACAAAGAATTACTGACTTTTTTGTTCAAGGGGAATCATTGTAGATTACACAAAAACTAATTTTAGTTAAATATCTAAGTGAAAAAAAGAAACAATCTAGTTTTAATAATTCGATGCTCCTATTCGATCCGTCAATAAATTCTTTTTAAAATCATGAGTAACAGAGCTTGTAAACGGTTCACCGACAAAACGGCCCCAACAAATCGACCCCGACAAAATGGCCCCTGTCAAAACGGCCCCCGTCAAAATGGCCCTTGACTAGTAGATTAGTAAAAAAAATACAATCAATTATTATATTACTATTTTACTTGCCGATTCAGTGTGAGGTTTAGTTCACAAGAAACAATAATAATGACATCACAAGAAACAATTTTATAAACTTTACTCAATACGGCACCAGGTCACAATTGTTTGTTAAGAAGAAATAATATAATAACATCACAAGAAATAATTTTACAATTTGACCACTTTCTTTAAGGGTGAAAAAGTTGACAAAGGGTTAAATGCAAAAAAATAATAATTTTGTGTAAAAAATGTAAACAATTTGCTTGGGGCCATTTAGGCCGGGGCCGTTTTGACCGGGGCCGTTATGTCGGGGCAGGGGTCGTTTTGACTGGTCACCCTTGTAAACAGCTCTCACAGAAATGCATCAGAAAAAAAAAGAATGAAAAACTCATCGTCATGTTTTAATATTCTACTATTATTCTTTATAGGAGCTGAGCATATGATGGCCTACGACCCATTGGCGTATGGAACCCCGCTGTCACTTCTTCAGATACCAGCTGCCGCCATCAAATCAGTCAGCGAGAAACTGGCAGAGGCAGGTGCCGTGCTGGCTCGTTACACACAAGACTGCCAGGCTCTTGCTGACCTTCACAGCGTGGTCAGTGCGGCTGATCTGACAGTGGCTGCAGAGGCGACCCTTGATGTGGGCTACATCTGCAAGAAGTGTCAGATGGTCTACCCTGCCAGAGAGTCCTGTGTCGCTCACCAGCGCACAGTTTGTCTTGCTGCATCCCCTTCCCTCCCCAAGGGGTATGAGTCCATCATGAAGCTGGAACAGGTTCAGTATGAATGCAGAGCTTGTAGTGACAGATTTTCCACCATCTTGGAATTTAAAGTTCACTGCCAGCAAGAGGCCCACAAAACAAGACTGATGAAGTTCAAGGCCAAAGAAGCGGCCAGACGAGAATCCGCCGGATCTCCCAGCTCATCCGCTCCGTACTCTTCGGTGGGCAAAGCGCTGTCCCCGTCATCATCGTACACAGTCAAGTCCCACGCCACAACCTCCCCGACCAACAACAACAACGTCAGTCACAACAACAACCAAGTAACCACCCCGAGCCCCGCCCATTCTACCAAGCCGCTGGTTCCTTCGCCCGCCCATCAGTACAACAAGATGGCCACCAGCTCACCGTCTCTCTTCAGGGACAAAACGCTGAACCCTGGTTTCAATGAAATGGTTGACATGAAAAGACTAAAGGCCGAATGAATCTTGAAAACTTCAGACAGATGACTTTGAGAATTAAACAAAAACTCTCTTATATTCCATTTCCACAGACTTCACTAAGACTTACAATTTCAGTACAGCTGCAGAATTTGGGAACTTTTATGACTCGAAGTTTATTATATTTTTATTTTAAGTCACTAAAGAATCCAGCAGCTTTTTTTTTGTTTGTTGATAAATCAGTGTTTTAAAGTTTACTATTCTGCTATTAATAATTTATTGTTTACTAAAAGCAACAGCCCCTACTGCGGGGCTTGTCAGCCCCTACTGCGGGGCTTGTCAGCCCCTACTGCGGGGCTTGTCAGCCCCTACTGCGGGGCTTGTCATTTCTGTTTACTAATACCCAATAGCCTCTCCCAAATAAAAAAAACCACAGCAAGCGAACAAATGAAAAGTTAAATTATTCTCAACTCAATTTTACTTCGTCATGTATTGTTTGTCCTAATTTACTGAACCACTTCGATGTTGTTCTGAATATTTCTTGTTGAAAATTAAATATGTAAATAAAGCAGGGAGCACAGAGAATGAATTTTTGAATTTTCAGGAAATGCATTTTGTATGCTGTTTAAAATGCTGCTCCTAATCTCTGCCACAACATCCTTTGTAAATAGACTTTATGTTTACAGATTCTTTTTTGCTAAGGATAACCAAATGCAATTATTGATTCAGGTGTGGTTATTCTTTCAGTAATAACTTTGTCTTATCATTTATTTTGATGCATCCTAGTGTTAACAGGTTAATGTCCACCAATGGAGGACGTAACTAAATATCCAAAGTTATCTTCAGCATTCATCTTGAATTCTAATTGTGTTCACAGAGATATTTTGCTGCAAGGTGACTGTAAAACTTCTGCCTGTAAGAATTGAATTTTTTTCTATCTGGTGTCATCGGAATGAAGTTCACGTGTAAAAGTCAATGATGACGTTTTGAAAAGTATGGATGTGTCATCTATGCTTCATTATTACAGGCAGAAATATTACACGCTCTCTGTTCTACCTGTTGTTCTACCTGTTGTTTTTTTTTGTTTTGTTTTTTTAAAATTACTTTTGCCATTTAACTCTGTCCCCCTAGAGATGACCTAGAAGTAATGTCAGGTCATGTTGATGACTTGCGTCATTTCTCATGCTAGATCAGCAGGCGCTCATTTCCTATCCTTTTTGTGGCAAACATAGATGCAGTTTTTGGAGCTATTCATTTCTGTTGATGTCACTTATACATAAAAAAAAATTATGTGATTCTATTATTTGTAAATCCTGTTTTATTGATCTTGAAATTAAATAAAATGTGTCCTGGGTTTGGCCAAGTATCAACCACTGGGAAGTCCTTGGTACTAACATAGATCCCTTGGGAGACAGTCAGTACAATATCATTATTAAATGAAATTTTAAAAATTGTATATTTTTTTTCCTTACCTCAGACTTGATTAAAATAGTCAAATATAATTTTATTATTCCGTACAATCCTCATGTCATCATTTTATTACTGATAAAATTACCCCCCGCACCTTAATTATTAACAAAATAATTAAAATAAGAGCAATCCTTAATGCAAAAAAAAAGCTAGCTGAAAAAAGATGACATTTTCCAAACTCAGATCAACATTTTCTTCAAACTTAAAGATTTACACTTTTTATTTCATGAATAATTGTTCGATATTTTATTGATAAATGTCTGAGGCTATGTTCTTAATTTGATGTTTCACTGTATGATTCTTATCTCTGTTATATAATTATTTTTAAACAAATTTCTCTACAGGTAAAAATAAGTGCTTTTAAATAACAAAACTTATAAAACAATTTCATCCATGGATGTCTTTTAAGCTTTAAATTGTAAACAAGAAAATAAGTTTTTGTTATTGTCATGTTTATTCAATGCTAAGAAGAAAATATTAACTTCACATCTCAGGGAGATTTTGCTGGCTTTTCTATTTCTTGTTTGTTTGGCCAACATAAGCCCACATTTGATTGTTTGGCTAACATAAGCCCACATTTGATTGCTTGGCCAACATAAGCCCACATTTGATTGCTTGGCCAACATAAGCCCACATTTGATTGCTTGGCCAACATAAGCCCACATTTGATTGTTTGGCCAACATAAGCCCACATTTGATTGTTTGGCCAACATAAGCCCACATTTGATTGCTTGGCCAACATAAGCCCACATTTGATTGCTTGGCCAACATAAGCCCACATTTGATTGTTTGGCCAACATAAGCCCACATTTGATTGGTTGGCCAACATAAGCCCACATTTGATTGTTTGGCCAACATAAGCCCACATTTGATTAAAAAAAACATTCTCAACAGCTTCAAACATAGAAATTATAAATGGTATTAATTTTTAATCTAGTTATTTTGTTATTGGTCATTTATCTCAAAAGTTATATTTCATTGCAATGAAGTTATGGATTAAGGGATTAAATCTACAGTGGTAACAGGAAAGAAGAGTACATTTAGCTACTTAGTTATTTATAAATGATGTCAAAATTATAAAATTCATGGGTGTAAAACAAAATGATGTAGAATGTTATGTTTAACGGTTAATTTTCCATAAATTCTTTTTAAAAATTTAGCCGTTCTAAATTTTAGGTTAACAAAGTTAACATGTAATTGTCTTTTTTCCCCCCTATTTCTAAAAAACTTTAATGAGATGGTTTTTCTTGTTGTTGAAAATACTTGGAGTCTGTTTGAGGTGCTTGTAAAAAGCTGTTAAAATATGTCATTTGTTTTGGCTGTTAAAATATCTCATTGTTTCGGCTGTTAAAATATGTCTTGTTTCGGCTGTTAAAATATGTCATTGTTTCGGCTGTTAAAATATGTCATTGTTTCGGCTGTTAAAATATGTCATTGTTTCGGTATGTTTGGCTCGTTCTTTCATCATGGTACTGATATTTAATGGCCTCAGTTGCCACTAAGTTGACAAAGTAAACAAAACTTGCTAAAGATGTCTGTGCATATATTGAAATATTCAGTAACGATTAGACTATACCATTATACCATGACAGTGATGCAGATATGCCTATCATGACAATATTGAAAGCTATAACTGTGCCATTTCTATGGTTTATTATATTGATATATTTGGTTGTTTCTTGCTTTTTCTTGTTGTTCTTTTGGTGTGAACTCTTCTTAATAATGAATTATAAGATTAGGATGTTTGATGAAAAGTTTAAAAAAAATTTTTTTCCACAAATTATAGTTCTTACAGTTAATTTGTCGTGGAAGCTTCATTAATTAACTGCTAGTTAAACTCCATCAAATTATAAGAACAAATCAAAATATTTCATTGCAATGAAGTTATGGATTAAGGGATTTAAAATGTCTCTAAAGACGAGTACATATATTATGTAGATTTCTTAAAAAGAAAATTATATCTCGGTCATAAAAATATTTCTTTATTCATTGTCAAAAAATTAGAAATAACCTTTCCCAAGTATTAAAAAAAAACACACTGTTCCTACACCTATAGGCCACAAATATTAACATTATCTATTATAAAGAGATTACAAATCTAATCTATTGACCCATAAATTAAACGAACTGTGCTACGGATCTCAAGTTCATTTATTAAGAGGACACTTTTTATCACCAAATGAACAATTGCTTAAATTACCTCAAATTATCTTTTAAACAAATCTATTTCTTGATTCTCTTCATGTATATAATTTATAAATGGATCTAGGCATGTAACTCTTTTAGCAAAATTTGGTCTTTCTTTATATGTATATATATAAATGTTGGCTCTCAATCTTCTCAATTACATTCTTTCTATCTTTATCCTGTATATTTATTTACCTTTTGGTGAATGACCAGTGTTTAGACCAATACAAAAATAGACCTACCATGACTGTTCATGTAATCGATTATTATTTTTCTTCTTCTTCAAGCTTTTATCTTACATTGACAGTTTGAGCATGTCTAAATGTGTTCAGAACAAACACACCTGTGATTATCCGTGATAAGTTGACATCTGATATCCGATGTGTTGTTTGTTTGCTGTGTTCACAACACACAACACTTGATATTCAACCTGCTCTGTCCACCACATTCAAAGACAGAGTTTGTGATACACCTAGGCATGATGTATCTTCTTTTATTTTTTATTTTTTCTTTACCAAGGATCGTTCAAAACTCTGAGGACGATGTTGAAAAAATGTTTTGAAATCATTTCGACAACATAGAATTCCAAAATGAACAAATAGTGTTACAAATTTTTTTTCTTCTTTAGTTGCAGTTCACAATTTCAATGGCATTTGGAACATGTTTGAAATATTCTTATATTTATCCCTTCTGTTTCAATGAAACGATTACGGTTGGTTCAATAGTTGGTTACGAATGTTACATATAACAATGAGTACATCTTTAGGTCGCTGTTGCTTGGTTGTGAGTGGATTGAAAAGAATTTTTTTTTGCTATTTCGTTTTGTTCTCATATACTTTCAAATCCTTAGCTAACATATCATCTTCCTATTGGTAAAGTTTTCTTATATCTCCCTTGTAGCATTGTTTATGTTGTCCAGTGGGTTCACTTTTCAGATGCTTGGATCATTCTCCTCCATGTCAGTTGTCTCCATATATTTGATGCCATGTTTGGTATAGCGTGGACATTGTGAGTTTAGAATTTCAACTCTTGTCATTTTTGTCTGAGACATCATTTAAAAAAGAAACTTAGTAGGTTGCTTGGGTTTTATTTAGATTTAAAATTGAAAAATGAAATCTTTTACTTGACATTGTGCTAACCTTTGTTTTTGGATGTGTTAAAGTGACAATACATATTCAATGCTATTCATTTGATTTATAAGAAAATTAATCTCTCCATTGTTTGATCTCAGTTTGTAAAGAAAACATTAAAACTCAATATTTCAATAACTTATACTTTAACTTTTTAGTGCCCCCCAAAGGAATGAATTTTCCAATTCAGACTTTCATTTTTATGAATATGCAGACAAAGATCTCGGTAGCATCCACGGTGTTGTGCATATGGGTGGAGTATAATTCAATGGAGACCGTTCTAAACAGCTGTCCACTCTTCTATTCCATACAGCCTCCCATGTTTAAATCTAGTGGGGTTTTTTATTTTAATGGACTGTTTAATGTTTGATAAGTTAATTTGATGCTGTACAATGTATAAACAGAAACTATTTAATATACCTTTTAAATGTATGTCAATGGATCTCAATTATAAGTTATGAATTGTTTTGTGTGGTCACGGGCTTGTCACCTATGTTTAGCTGCAAGGGAAAATAAAACTTTACATTCATACCTGGGGCACATACAGCCCTTAAATTCACACTATGGGCGTTTTACATTCATACCTGGGGCACATACAGCCCTTAAATTCACACTATGGGTGTAATTTAAAAATAAATTGTATATACAAAATTAAAAAGCTGATGCTATATTGTAAAAGAAAACAAATACAAATTAACTCTTGATCCACGCAAATATTACTTTTTTTAATATGAAGATGATCTCTCTTATTTGAAATAATATTTAAATGAAACCATGATATCTAAGCAAATCTAAAATGAAATAATGATATCTAGACATGTCTAAATAAGACCCTAACTACTCCATCTCTTTCTGTGTGTTGTCATATAAACAGAGTAGATTCAATTTGTACTTATTTTTTTAAAAATCCATCTGTTAGTAGCAGTGTTGCATTGGTTATGTTTCAAAAAATCCTTGCTAAAAATAGAATGGCAATCCAGCATAGTTCTGTTTAAAATTGTGTTGTTGTTTCATGTTTTTAATGTTTTTCTACTTAAAATGTGAGTAGAAAAAAAACAAAAAACAGATTGGTTTGTTTTTGCCATGAATTAAGTTTAAATATTTCCTGGCTGACCTCTGATATTGTACATTTTTATTTTATGACATTTATAAATGTTTAGATTTATGACATTGCATATTTGAACAAATTGTGGAATTATTGTTTTTTTCTTTGATGAAATGAACATTTTTATTCTGAATACTTTCATTAACAAATTCAATGTATGAACCTCAACAACCCATCAGAAGTTAGTTTTACCATCAGTGTTACTTCATGTTGACACCAACTCTTACTTCAGGCCTACACAGTATTACAAACAGGCTGCCTTTTCTGATTTCCATACATGTAAGAGCAATGTAAAGGGAGGAAACTATTATACTTTTTATAAACCTTTTAAAAAAAAACAGTTTGGATTAGCCCAACTACATAAACAACTTTTTTATTAATAAAGATTAAGACAAGAAAATAAAACTGTAGATATTTTTTTTAGCAGGACAATCATGCAGTTGCTCTTAAATGTGAGGGAAAATACTATCTGGTGAGCAGGTGACCACCCCTTCAGGTCTTCAAGGGTGTTCTCCTCTGACATATTGAAATGTTTTATTTGCTCATTCATCACCAACAATAATGTTGAATTTCAAATTTTTAAATGGTATTATTCATTTTTAACAACGAGGCTTTTTTACCTTTTCTTTTCATTATAGAGAAAAAATTTTTTTGAAAACTTTCACTGGCAATTAAAACTAAAGTCTGATTTTTAACAAATTTCTGATCTGATCTCCCAAAGCTAAAATGAACTAGGACCAATTAGCAGGCAATGATTTAATAATCTGTGATTCAAATTTTAATCTAATAAGCAGAGGTTCAGAAACACAGTATTTTTTATTGGCTCCTACAAAGTAGATCTGAAATCCAAACAAAAGAAATTATTAAAAAAATAAATGAAATGTTTTTTTTGCTTTTAATTTCCATTTTACATGCTCAAATAGATCTGGTTTTACATATTATGTACATGAGATTTTTATATTTGTTAATCCAATATGCCAGATTCTTTGCCCATTATAACATTTTGTAATATGTGATCATCAGGGTTGTTATCACTCTTTAACACACTTCAGGCCTTGGCGCCTGGGGAAAAACATAGAGGAATGTAACCTGTTATTTGTATAAAATGTTCAATAATGGCCAGGAATACTAGTTTTGTATATGAAGTGTTTTGACGTAGACAGAGAAAGTATAACTGAACACACCAAAGTTGCTATGCAGCTTTCATGCGTTCAGGTGTGTTTTCATAATGCTACCGAAATTGGGAGTTGAATTCTAACACGATCAATAATTATCTAGAGCTATCCAATGATTTTTTTTGAAAATATTTTAAAGTTGATTTGATTTTCTGGCCCTTACCTTATCTAATACAGACAACTCCTTCTAAACAGAAGATTATTGGCCCTGAGTCCAACAATTACACCGTCATCAACTTTGGCCAGGCTCCTTTGTATTCCTAATTAAATGTATTTATTATCAAAGATTGAATCATCATTTTTTTAAAAAATTTTGCATTTAAAGATATAGTTATGAAATATTATTGTATTGATAAGATAATATTTTTGATTTTTCTTTTGATTAAACTACAAGCAAAACAAATATTTTAAAAAAATATATTGAACGTCACTTAATTTATGTTAGGCCAAAACTTTTAATAAATTCATAGGTCCTGGCAATGAATTGGATATTTTTAAAAGTCATCATTATTACTGATGACAACTGGCAACATCAGGGATTTCTCTGTGTATTAAGTGTATTTTTTTTTCACCTATTTTTCCAGGATAATGTATGTATTTTTTTTTGTATTGATGTAAAAAAACAAAACATTTCTACATGATTGTAAAACTTTGCATATAATATTGTGTATAGAATTATTGTAGACCAAATTCACCTTGTACTGACACTGTTTAAGGAGCCGATTATATTTAAATTTTCTTTAATTATTTCTTGTCTCTTTTGAATGATTACAATTTTTAATTGTACGCCTGATCTTAAAACATGAACCAGTTTGACAATTTGAATGACTTTTTTTAAAAAAAGGTAGGCCCATAAAACCATCCCCTGTTAAATAATTAACGATGCATTTATCTATGTTGACATTTTAGTAATCTTGATTTTTGATCATGGCTTATAATAAATAATTTATGTGTGTGGTATATGAGTGAAAAGATATAAATGTGTGGGCAGATGACATTTTACCAGTGCTGATCGGGGTGAGGGCACCAGTACTTCCCGGAGCACTGGTGACACTGGTGTTCCTAAAGCTCTGTGCACCAGTATGTACGACAGCCATGACCTGAGTGCACTGCACTGCCAGTGTTTGGGCTGTGCACTGATGTATTGCTTCATGACAATTAATTATAATTTTTATTATTTTTAAAAAAATTTGTGTAATTTTTTTTTAATTACATGTACAATTTTTAGATAGAGGTCACTTTTACATGATCTTGTACTAATCTTCATCTTCTATTATTGTATAATCATACACTTCAAATGATTACAACAGCTAAAAAAAAACAACTAGAGACTATAATTTTTTTTCAAATATTCTTATTATTAAAAATGATTTATATGTAGTTGCTTTGCAATATACAATAAAATGTAAACAATGAAACTGGTGTCTGCCTATTGCATTATTTTTTGTTCTTGTACCATTACCTCCGCCATACCAAAATATTGGCCCATTACCTCGGTCTAACCAATCTATTGTACTGCTACCTCTTTCTAACTAATCTATTGTACTACTACATTAGTCTAACCAATCTTAATATGGCAGCAAGAGACGATCCTGCAGGACTTCAAAGATGCCACCATCATACATCTATATAAGCGAAAAGGAAGTAGACAGGCTTGTGACAACCACAGAGGCATATCCCTGCTTTCTATCGCAGGAAAGATCCTTGTCAGAATCCTCCTCAACCTCCTCACAGTCCACCTTGACCAAGGACTCCTGCCTGAAAGTCAGTGTGGATTCCGAAAAGAGCGAGGAACCATCGACATGGTGTTCGCTGCCAGGCAGCTGCAAGAGAAATGTCAGGAGCAGAATTCCGACCTGTTCTCCACCTACGTCGACCTGACCAAGGCTTTTGACACTGTTGGCAGAGAGGGTCTGTGGAAGATCATGGCCAAGTACGGTTGCCCAAGGAAATTCATCGTCTTGGTGCAACAATTCCATGAGGGCATGCAGGCCAGAGTCCAGGACAGCGGGGAGTTTTCTGATCCTTTTCCAGTCACAAACGGGGTCAAGCAGGGCTGCGTCCTGGCACCAACACTGTTTAGCCTCATGTTTTCCGCCATGCTGACAGAGGCCTTCAGAGACGAGGATGTTGGTGTCAACCTGAAGTACCGCACAGATGGCAAGCTGTTCAACCTTCGGAGGCTCCAGGCAAAAACCAAGGTTATGACAGACATCATCAGAGACCTGCTGTTCGCTGATGACTGTGCCCATCAACGCTGTCTCAGAAGCCGACATGCAATGCAGTGTAAACCTGTTCTCCAGCGCCTGCACAAACTTTGGTCTAACAATCAACACTAAGAAGACTGAGGTCCTCCATCAGCCCGCGCCTGGAAGGCCCTACGTAGAGCCCAGCATCACTGTCAATGGCCAGAGACTCAACACAGTGCACCGGTTCACATACCTATGCAGCACACTGTCTCAAAATGTCACCATCGATGACGAAGTGAACGTCAGAATTGCTAGAGCCAGCTCCACTTTCGGCAGGTTGTACCCTAATGTCTGGAACAGAAGAGGCATTACCATCCAGACCAAGCTGAAAGTGTACAGGGCAGTGGTGCTCCCCACACTGCTGTATGCTTGTGAAACTTGGACTGTTTATCAGCGCCATGCAAGAAAGCTTAACCACTTTCATATGACAAGCCTCAGGAAGATTCTCGGCACAAAGTGGCAGAACAAAATTCCAGACACAGTGTTCCTGACCAGGGCAGGTCTCCCCAGCATCTTCACCCTCCTGATGCAGACCCAGCTTCGCTGGGCAGGGCACGTTGTCCGAATGCCAGACGAGAGACTGCCAAAGAGAATCTTCTATGGTGAGCTCCAGTATGGCCAGCGGTCCCACGGTGGGCAAAAGAAACGCTTCAAAGACACACTAAAAGCCTCAATGAAAGCGTTTGCCATCAATCCAGACATGTGGGAACGAGCTGCAATGGACCGATCCACCTGGCGCTCTTCCATCCACGAAGGTGCCGGGTCATGTGAGGCAAACCGGATCACCGCCGCAGAAAAGAAGAGGCAAGCCCGAAAGGACCATGCTGTCAACCCTCCAGGAGATGTCGCACTCGTCCCTTGTCCCTTCTGTTCCCGAACCTTTCGTGCAAGGATCGGCCTAATCAGCCATCTGCGCACGCACAGACAACCCTCGGATGACTAGAGTGGTCCTCGTCGTATTGACGGACGAACGAACAAAAAAAACAACTAATCTATTGTACTACTACATCAGTCTAACCATGTAATTATTTTTTTTTCGACCAAGTCTTAGACAACTCCCTAGAGAAAGAAACTATTTCTTGAACATGTAAGAAAAATGGACTTAAAATTTGACACAACCAAACAATTGAGAGCTACGACAATGAACGTGAGGCTTTGTTCATTCATAAAAACATTTAAAATGAAGTAATTAACCAACCCTTGAAAACGAAGTTTTTGACTATAAATCCCTTTTATATATGAGGCATAACTAAAAGTATTGATTATGTTCAATATAATACGCACCGCTCAACACACTAGCATAAACATTTACATGTTATATAGAGATACATAGAGATAATCTAAAAATTAATTAATTACAGTACATTCCATCGATCTGAAATTTTGATATAATGCATTATTAGGTGACAAAAGTCTATGTGCAAAATTTCAGCTCGATAGGATTACGGGAAGTGGGTCATTTTTTTACTTTTGTTTTTCCGCGGGCGGGACTATGACAGATAGACGTTACGAGGAAGTTAATATAAGGGATTTAAAAATACAAACTTTTAAACATTTAGATCTATATCATAACTTGAAAAGTTCGCTTCTCATTACGATCTCACCCATAGAAATAACACAGCAGAATGGTAGGCAATAATTTTGATTGTGCTCAATAAACTTACAACAGTAACAACATTGTTATTTTTAAGTTTCCTCCATTTTTGCGAATTCATAATTATCTAGATTAAGGGAGACAATGCGAATATTGAAGAATGTTTTTATTTTAAAAGGGGGGGGGGCGTAATTTGAATGCAATATTATGTCATTCAAGATTAGATCTTGTTAGGAAAATAAAATCGTTTCATTAGGTCTTGATGCTGCAAGTACTTTGCGCCTCGACACTCGACATATCTAGTCATTGCTTTTTCTTCGGAATTGGTTATCTTAATCTGAAATTACCACGTACTATACCGGACATTTTATGCATTTAAATATAAAGGCTTTTTGTGCCATCGGCAAATTTCGTCACCAGCGTCCGGTATTTTCGAGACAGCCATCTGGCAACCCTATGTACTGAGGAGGAAGTTTAAACGAATAGAAAAGTTTATTATGAATAATGCCTACATCAAGTACCTCTTCTATTTGGTTCTATATTTATTTGTTAAATATAAAATTTCTCATTTGCTCTCATTTAAACCAATGTTAGATCCCTGCGTGGTCAAAGCCAAAAAAAAATCATGTTATTTTATGTTAACTAAATTTGTCATTGGCTGGGGAGGGGGCTGGGTCCGAGGGTCAGGGGTTAGGAAAATATTTTGCTTCGAAGACTTTATTAGGTATCTATTTACTTGAGTTTCTTTGAATTATAGGTATCATTTACTTAAATATCATTTGTAGAAGTATCCTCTTTTCTAAAATAATCTTTGACTTTTGTAACTCTCTAACTCTTCAGAACTTTGACTTTTGTAACCCTCTAACTCTTCAGAACTTTGACTTTTCCCCCGGTATTAACTTCTCTTTCTCCATTCGCAGATCAGTTCTAGTCTACCGAACGCGGGTAAGGGTGGGGCTGGCTTTAAAAATTTTTTTTTATAGTGATGTTAAGTCAAGATTTGTCCTCTCCATGGACAGGTCGAGCTTTGTCCTTATCACATCAAGTCAATGTCTGTCCTCATCTTTAATACGTCAAGTCAAGGTAAGGATCTAGTAGTGATAAGGATTAGGAGTGAAGGGTACAAACAACTCCTCTCTTGTCACTGCATTTAGCTAGAGGCTAGAGGTGTATACGCCAACATGTCCAGGCCAAGTCGACTCGACCAAAGGTGGACATTGAGCCGCAAACACCAGAGTTTGGTGACTCAAATGAGAAAGGAGCATTGCCCCACCAACTCTTACTTCAACAGGCCAGACCACAACAGGGACTAGAACTGCCGGCATTGCAGCCTAGCCCCTGAGACAGTGGTGCACCTGTTGACTTCGTGCCACACGCTTGACATTTATTTATGTTGTATGGCACTGCCCAGCTGATGGAGCAGGTAATGCAGGTTGCCCAGCAGATGGAGCGGGTTGCCCAGCAGATGGAGCAGGTTGCCCAGCAGATGGAGCAGGTTGCCCAGCAGATGGAGCAGGTTGCCCAGCAGATGGAGCAGGTTGCCCAGCAGATGGAGCAGGTTGCCCAGCAGATGGAGCAGGTTGCCCAGCAGATGGAGCAGGTTGCCCAGCAGATGGAGCAGGTTGCCCAGCAGATGGAGCAGGTTGCCCAGCAGATGGAGCAGGTTGCCCAGCAGATGGAGCAGGATGCCCAGCAGATGGAGCAGGTTTCCCAGCAGATGGAGCAGGTTTCCCAGCAGATGGAGCAGGTTTCCCAGCAGATGGAGCAGGTTGCCCAGCAGATGGAGCAGGTTGCCCAGCAGATGGAGCAGGTTGCCCAGCAGATGGAGCAGGTTGCCCAGCCGATGGAGCAGGTTGCCCAGCAGATGGAGCAGGTTGCCCAGCAGATGGAGCAGGTTGCCCAGCAGATGGAGCAGATTGCCCAGCAGATGGAGCAGGTTGCCCAGCAGATGGAGCAGGTTGCCCAGCAGATGGAGCAGGTTGCCCAGCAGATGGAGCAGGTTGCCCAGCAGATGGAGCAGGTTGCCCAGCTGATTGAGCAGGTTGCCCAGGTGTTAGCCAATGTTTTAAGCGAGTAATTTCAAGTTTCCAAAATATGTTTTTAGTTTATCAGAGTTAATGACAATTATAGTGACAGCTAGTGTTAGTGACAGCTAGTGTTAGTGACAGCTAGTGTTAGTGACAGCTAGTGTTAGTGACAGCTAGTGTTAGTGACAGCTAGTGTTAGTGACAGCTAGTGTTAGTGACAGCTAGTGTTAGTGACAGCTAGTGTTAGTGACAGCTAGTGTTAGTGACAGCTAGTGTTAGTGACAGCTAGTGTTAGTGACAGCTAGTGTTAGTGACAGCTAGTGTTAGTGACAGCTAGTGTTAGTGACAGCTAGTGTTAGTGACAGCTAGTGTTAGTGACAGCTAGTGTTAGTGACAGCTAGTGTTAGTGACAGCTAGTGTTAGTGACAGCTAGTGTTAGTGACAGCTAGTGTTAGTGACAGCTAGTGTTAGTGACAGCTAGTGTTAGTGACAGCTAGTGTTAGTGACAGCTAGTGTTAGTGACAGCTAGTGTTAGTGACAGCTAGTGTTAGTGACAGCTAGTGTTAGTGACAGCTAGTGTTAGTGACAGCTAGTGTTAGTGACAGCTAGTGTTAGTGACAGCTAGTGTTAGTGACAGCTAGTGTTAGTGACAGCTAGTGTTAGTGACAGCTAGTGTTAGTGACAGCTAGTGTTAGTGACAGCTAGTGTTAGTGACAGCTAGTGTTAGTGACAGCTAGTGTTAGTGACAGCTAGTGTTAGTGACAGCTAGTGTTAGTGACAGCTACTGTTAGTGACAGCTAGTGTTAGTGACAGCTAGTGTTAGTGACAGCTAGTGTTAGTGACAGCTAGTGTTAGTGACAGCTAGTGTTAGTGACAGCTAGTGTTAGTGACAGCTAGTGTTAGTGACAGCTAGTGTTAGTGACAGCTAGTGTTAGTGACAGCTTTGATTAGTGACAGTCGGGTCGGACAAACCCTTTTCCCCCACCCACTTGACGAAAATAAAACCTACTGAAGTTGTTCAATGACCTCCGACCCCACGAGTGTCAACAACAACTAAAGTCTTGTAGAGGGCTTACTTCACCTCTCCTGCCACCTGACTTTTTTTTTGTTGTTAAACTGACTTCACAGGGGGTGGGGAGGGGTGGAAAGAAGCAAGATAATTATCTGAACTTGTTGCCATGGTAACGGCTTTGATCAGACGTAATGACGTAAGTAGTCGCCGGGTGGTGTAGTGTAACTTCCATTTTGTCAATTTCAGTTTTCGTTCGACAATAACAAATATATTTTTGGCAATTTTGGGGCATAATTTTTATTGAAAAATCCGCTTTGAGGGATGTTTCCTGATTTAAATTTTAAAGAGAGAAAGTTGTATAATTATCTATTACAGACGCTCCATCTCAGGGGCGGATTAAGACTGCACGGGGCCCCTGGCTGCAATTCAAACTGGGGCCCTATCCAGCCAGTGTACCTTTAGATAAAATGATTGCTAGCAGCTAATATAAGACTGTAACTTGTAAATATTCATCCAAAATGATTATTCATGAAAAAACTGAATTCGAAGAAATAACTTTTTGCCCGTATCCTAAAATTGAGTGTAAAAGACAATTTATAGAATTAAAAAACACATGAAAAAAAAATTCACACCCCACCCGGGGATCGCTTGCACCATTAGCCTTAGTACTTCACATTCGGCCACGAGAGCTTATTTAGGGTTGTCAATTTAAAAAATATATATAATATTCTTTAATAATTTCTGTTATTGAGCCCATCAAATCAGGTTTTTTGACTGCTAAGACTATCGTGTTGGAAAAGAGATCATTTTAATAGATGAGATTTTATTAATTTATCATATTTTCAGCAATTGATGTATACATTTGTCCACATTTATTATAAAATATGCTAAGTTTGGGGGCCCTAAATCATCGGGGGCCCCTGGCTTTAGCCCGTTCAGCCCCCCCCCTTAATCCGCCATAGCTCCATCTATACAGGAGATTATTACTCCAGTTCGGGTCACCATAAGACTCGAAATTTCGTAACATGTGATCATGGAAGTCGCCCAAAAGAAGTTTTTGATTGGCCTAGTTGCCTAGCAACAGAGCGATTAAACACCCGGGATTGCTTAGCGACCCGGGCAGTGGGCGGGAAGGGGACGTACGGGGGGGGGGAGGGTATCGGACAGATCGTATACATCAGCCACACACGCAAACGTCTGCCAACATTTTGGCTGGGGTGGTGGGGGGGGGGCGTCTAACGAGGTCAACTGAGGCGTATTCCCAGTAATGACGAGCCAGTGGGGGTTCTGTTCTCTGGAACTCTAGACGTTCGATGACGGAATAAGCGACAACGCGCCAGTAATTGTTAGACTTTGAAAGCAGCGTGTATTTTTGTCTTTTAACTGGAATTTACATAATGGTATAACATTGACATTTACACGATCTTATTATTTACATACTTTTCAGTGATTCCCTCTTTTAATATAAAAAAACCTTTACAGTTTACAGCTGACTTGAAGTAGATTATAATAATACTGGTATCAACATGCGCTTTTGGAAGTACATACATCGATTGCGTCGATGTATCTTAAAACTTAGTAAGTGTGGAGATGACACCAACAGTTGCGACCCCGTGAAAATGATTTAAATTTGGTGTCACACGACGTGGCCAATGAACGAAGCCCAAGTAGGATGAGGAGGGTGTGGGGTCTCAGTCGGGTGGCAATGTCAACAGAAACGAATATTCGACATAACTGTGAGTTGCTGTAATTTTTCTTAGTGGGAAGCAAAAAGCATGGCCACCCCTGGATGGTACTAAACCAGCTACGACCTTAACAGCCGTCCAAGGCACTAAACTAGATACGACTCTGACACTCAAGGGTTGTACTAAACTAGCTACGACCCTGACGCCCATGGGTTATACTAAACTAGTTACGCCCCTGACAACCCTGGGTGGTACTAGCCTAGCTACGCCCCTTGCATCCCCCCAGAACAAGGTGGTACTAACCTGGCAATCCTTAGACATCTGTCCATGTGAAAGCACATCATGCAATTTGTTTGATGTCTCGATGAATGCTTTTTTTTTGTAAGACAGGGAGCCAAGATGGTGAAAAGGATTGCAGTATATGTTGATATGATGGACGGGTAGTACATGGATGCTGTCCAATGGATACGTGTCCCCTGGGTATCAGATAGTTCATGGATTCAGTCCAATGGATACGTGTCCCCTGGGTATCAGATAGTTCATGGATTATGTCTAATGGATACGTGTCCCCTGGGTATCAGATAGTTCATGGATTATGTCTAATGGATACGTGTCCCCTGGGTATCAGCTAGTTCATGGATTCAGTCCAATGGATACGTGTCCCCTGGGTATCAGATAGTTCATGGATTCTGTCTAATGGATACGTGTCCCCTGGGTATCAGATAGTTCATTGATTATGTCCAATGGATACGTGTCCCCTGGGTATCAGATACTCCATGGATGCTGTCCAATGGATACGTGTCCCCTGGGTATGTAAAACTTTGTTGTTTTGCTGCTCCAAACATCCTCCCCCCCCCCTCTTTTATAATATTTTTAGAAATATTTATTTATCAGGATTGTTATTATGTTGTTATGGTCTTCGTCTTGTATGTTGAGCCATTTGCCCTAAATTACTAATGGTTCACACGCTGATGCCAGCTAAGAACTTTAAACAATTTCTGACAGCCTTTTGCTTGGTCTGTCAGCATATAAATAATGACAGTCTAAATTACTAATGGTTCACGCGCTGATGCCAGCTAAGAACTTTAAACAATTTCTGACAGCCTTTTGCTTGGTCTGTCAGCATATAAATAATGACAGTCTAAATTACTAATGGTTCACGCGCTGATGCCAGCTAAGAACTTTAAATAATTTCTGACAGCCTTTTGCTTGGTCTGTCAGCATATAAATAATGACAGTCTAAATTACTAATGGTTCACACGCTGATGCCAGCCAAGAACTTTAAATAATTTCTGACAGCCTTTTGCTTGGTCTGTCAGCATATAAATAATGACAGTCTAAATTACTAATGGTTCACGCGCTGATGCCAGCTAAGAACTTTAAATAATTTCTGACAGCCTTTTGCTTGGTCTGTCAGCATATAAATAATGACAGTCTAAATTACTAATGGTTCACGCGCTGATGCCAGCTAAGAACTTTAAATAATTTCTGACAGCCTTTTGCTTGGTCTGTCAGCATATAAATAATGACAGTCTAAATTACTAATGGTTCACGCGCTGATGCCAGCTAAGAACTTTAAATAATTTCTGACAGCCTTTTGCTTGGTCTGTCAGTATATAAATAATGACAGTCTAAATTACTAATGGTTCACGCGCTGATGCCAGCTAAGAACTTTAAATAATTTCTGACAGCCTTTTGCTTGGTCTGTCAGCATATAAATAATGACAGTCTAAATTACTAATGGTTCACACGCTGATGCCAGCTAAGAACTTGACAGCATTTTGCTTGGTCTGTCAGCATATAAATAATGACAGTCTAAATTACTAATGGTTCACACGCTGATGCCAGCTAAGAACTTTAAACAATTTCTGACAGCATTTTGCTTGGTCTGTCAGTATATAAATAATGACAGTCTAAATTACTAATGGTTCACACGCTGATGCCAGCTAAGAACTTTAAATAATTTCTGACAGCCTTTTGCTTGGTCTGTCAGCATATAAATAATGACAGTCTAAATTACTAATGGTTCACACGCTGATGCCAGCTAAGAACTTTAAATAATTTCTGACAGCCTTTTGCTTGGTCTGTCAGCATATAAATAATGACAGTCTAAATTACTAATGGTTCACGCGCTGATGCCAGCTAAGAACTTTAAATAATTTCTGACAGCCTTTTGCTTGGTCTGTCAGTATATAAATAATGACAGTCTAAATTACTAATGGTTCACGCGCTGATGCCAGCTAAGAACTTTAAATAATTTCTGACAGCCTTTTGCTTGGTCTGTCAGCATATAAATAATGACAGTCTAAATTACTAATGGTTCACACGCTGATGCCAGCTAAGAACTTGACAGCATTTTGCTTGGTCTGTCAGCATATAAATAATGACAGTCTAAATTACTAATGGTTCACACGCTGATGCCAGCTAAGAACTTTAAACAATTTCTGACAGCATTTTGCTTGGTCTGTCAGTATATAAATAATGACAGTCTAAATTACTAATGGTTCACACGCTGATGCCAGCTAAGAACTTTAAATAATTTCTGACAGCCTTTTGCTTGGTCTGTCAGCATATAAATAATGACAGTCTAAATTACTAATGGTTCACACGCTGATGCCAGCTAAGAACTTTAAATAATTTCTGACAGCCTTTTGCTTGGTCTGTCAGCATATAAATAATGACAGTCTAAATTACTAATGGTTCACGCGCTGATGCCAGCTAAGAACTTTAAATAATTTCTGACAGCCTTTTGCTTGGTCTGTCAGTATATAAATAATGACAGTCTAAATTACTAATGGTTCACGCGCTGATGCCAGCTAAGAACTTTAAATAATTTCTGACAGCCTTTTGCTTGGTCTGTCAGCATATAAATAATGACAGTCTAAATTACTAATGGTTCACACGCTGATGCCAGCTAAGAACTTGACAGCATTTTGCTTGGTCTGTCAGCATATAAATAATGACAGTCTAAATTACTAATGGTTCACACGCTGATGCCAGCTAAGAACTTTAAACAATTTCTGACAGCATTTTGCTTGGTCTGTCAGCATATAAATAATGACAGTCTAAATTACTAATGGTTCACACGCTGATGCCAGCTAAGAACTTTAAATAATTTCTGACAGCCTTTTGCTTGGTCTGTCAGCATATAAATAATGACAGTCTAAATTACTAAATGGTTCACACGCTGATGCCAGCTAAGAACTTTAAATAATTTCTGACAGCCTTTTGCTTGGTCTGTCAGCATATAAATAATGACAGTCTAAATTACTAATGGTTCACACGCTGATGCCAGCTAAGAACTTTAAATAATTTCTGACAGCCTTTTGCTTGGTCTGTCAGCATATAAATAATGACAGTCTAAATTACTAAATGGTTCACACGCTGATGCCAGCTAAGAACTTTAAATACTTTCTGACAGCCTTTTGCTTGGTCTGTCAGCATATAAATAATGACAGTCTAAATTACTAAATGGTTCACACGCTGATGCCAGCTAAGAACTTTAAATAATTTCTGACAGCCTTTTGCTTGGTCTGTCAGCATATAAATAATGACAGTCTAAATTACTAAATGGTTCACACGCTGATGCCAGCTAAGAACTTTAAATAATTTCTGACAGCCTTTTGCTTGGTCTGTCAGCATATAAATAATGACAGTCTAAATTACTAATGGTTCACACGCTGATGCCAGCTAAGAACTTTAAATAATTTCTGACAGCCTTTTGCTTGGTCTGTCAGCATATAAATAATGACAGTCTAAATTACTAATGGTTCACACGCTGATGCCAGCTAAGAACTTTAAATAATTTCTGACAGCCTTTTGCTTGGTCTGTCAGCATATAAATAATGACAGTCTAAATTACTAAATGGTTCACACGCTGATGCCAGCTAAGAACTTTAAATAATTTCTGACAGCCTTTTGCTTGGTCTGTCAGCATATAAATAATGACAGTCTAAATTACTAATGGTTCACACGCTGATGCCAGCTAAGAACTTTAAATAATTTCTGACAGCCTTTTGCTTGGTCTGTCAGCATATAAATAATGACAGTCTAAATTACTAAATGGTTCACACGCTGATGCCAGCTAAGAACTTTAAATAATTTCTGACAGCCTTTTGCTTGGTCTGTCAGCATATAAATAATGACAGTCTAAATTACTAATGGTTCACACGCTGATGCCAGCTAAGAACTTTAAATAATTTCTGACAGCCTTTTGCTTGGTCTGTCAGCATATAAATAATGACAGTCTAAATTACTAATGGTTCACACGCTGATGCCAGCTAAGAACTTTAAATAATTTCTGACAGCCTTTTGCTTGGTCTGTCAGCATATAAATAATGACAGTCTAAATTACTAATGGTTCACACGCTGATGCCAGCTAAGAACTTTAAATAATTTCTGACAGCCTTTTGCTTGGTCTGTCAGCATATAAATAATGACAGTCTAAATTACTAATGGTTCACACGCTGATGCCAGCTAAGAACTTTAAATAATTTCTGACAGCCTTTTGCTTGGTCTGTCAGCATATAAATAATGACAGTCTAAATTACTAATGGTTCACACGCTGATGCCAGCTAAGAACTTTAAATAATTTCTGACAGCCTTTTGCTTGGTCTGTCAGCATATAAATAATGACAGTCTAAATTACTAATGGTTCACACGCTGATGCCAGCTAAGAACTTTAAATAATTTCTGACAGCCTTTTGCTTGGTCTGTCAGCATATAAATAATGACAGTCTAAATTACTAATGGTTCACACGCTGATGCCAGCTAAGAACTTTAAATAATTTCTGACAGCCTTTTGCTTGGTCTGTCAGCATATAAATAATGACAGTCTAAATTACTAAATGGTTCACACGCTGATGCCAGCTAAGAACTTTAAATAATTTCTGACAGCCTTTTGCTTGGTCTGTCAGCATATAAATAATGACAGTCTAAATTACTAAATGGTTCACACGCTGATGCCAGCTAAGAACTTTAAATAATTTCTGACAGCCTTTTGCTTGGTCTGTCAGCATATAAATAATGACAGTCTAAATTACTAAATGGTTCACACGCTGATGCCAGCTAAGAACTTTAAATAATTTCTGACAGCCTTTTGCTTGGTCTGTCAGCATATAAATAATGACAGTCTAAATTACTAAATGGTTCACACGCTGATGCCAGCTAAGAACTTTAAATAATTTCTGACAGCCTTTTGCTTGGTCTGTCAGCATATAAATAATGACAGTCTAAATTACTAAATGGTTCACACGCTGATGCCAGCTAAGAACTTTAAATAATTTCTGACAGCCTTTTGCTTGGTCTGTCAGCATATAAATAATGACAGTCTAAATTACTAATGGTTCACACGCTGATGCCAGCTAAGAACTTTAAATAATTTCTGACAGCCTTTTGCTTGGTCTGTCAGCATATAAATAATGACAGTCTAAATTACTAAATGGTTCACACGCTGATGCCAGCTAAGAACTTTAAATAATTTCTGACAGCCTTTTGCTTGGTCTGTCAGCATATAAATAATGACAGTCTAAATTACTAATGGTTCACACGCTGATGCCAGCTAAGAACTTTAAATAATTTCTGACAGCCTTTTGCTTGGTCTGTCAGCATATAAATAATGACAGTCTAAATTACTAAATGGTTCACACGCTGATGCCAGCTAAGAACTTTAAATAATTTCTGACAGCCTTTTGCTTGGTCTGTCAGCATATAAATAATGACAGTCTAAATTACTAAATGGTTCACACGCTGATGCCAGCTAAGAACTTTAAATAATTTCTGACAGCCTTTTGCTTGGTCTGTCAGCATATAAATAATGACAGTCTAAATTACTAAATGGTTCACACGCTGATGCCAGCTAAGAACTTTAAATAATTTCTGACAGCCTTTTGCTTGGTCTGTCAGCATATAAATAATGACAGTCTAAATTACTAAATGGTTCACACGCTGATGCCAGCTAAGAACTTTAAATAATTTCTGACAGCCTTTTGCTTGGTCTGTCAGCATATAAATAATGACAGTCTAAATTACTAATGGTTCACACGCTGATGCCAGCTAAGAACTTTAAATAATTTCTGACAGCCTTTTGCTTGGTCTGTCAGCATATAAATAATGACAGTCTAAATTACTAAATGGTTCACACGCTGATGCCAGCTAAGAACTTTAAATAATTTCTGACAGCCTTTTGCTTGGTCTGTCAGCATATAAATAATGACAGTCTAAATTACTAAATGGTTCACACGCTGATGCCAGCTAAGAACTTTAAATAATTTCTGACAGCCTTTTGCTTGGTCTGTCAGCATATAAATAATGACAGTCTAAATTACTAAATGGTTCACACGCTGATGCCAGCTAAGAACTTTAAATAATTTCTGACAGCCTTTTGCTTGGTCTGTCAGCATATAAATAATGACAGTCTAAATTACTAAATGGTTCACACGCTGATGCCAGCTAAGAACTTTAAATAATTTCTGACAGCCTTTTGCTTGGTCTGTCAGCATATAAATAATGACAGTCTAAATTACTAAATGGTTCACACGCTGATGCCAGCTAAGAACTTTAAATAATTTCTGACAGCCTTTTGCTTGGTCTGTCAGCATATAAATAATGACAGTCTAAATTACTAATGGTTCACACGCTGATGCCAGCTAAGAACTTTAAATAATTTCTGACAGCCTTTTGCTTGGTCTGTCAGCATATAAATAATGACAGTCTAAATTACTAAATGGTTCACACGCTGATGCCAGCTAAGAACTTTAAATAATTTCTGACAGCCTTTTGCTTGGTCTGTCAGCATATAAATAATGACAGTCTAAATTACTAAATGGTTCACACGCTGATGCCAGCTAAGAACTTTAAATAATTTCTGACAGCCTTTTGCTTGGTCTGTCAGCATATAAATAATGACAGTCTAAATTACTAAATGGTTCACACGCTGATGCCAGCTAAGAACTTTAAATAATTTCTGACAGCCTTTTGCTTGGTCTGTCAGCATATAAATAATGACAGTCTAAATTACTAATGGTTCACACGCTGATGCCAGCTAAGAACTTTAAATAATTTCTGACAGCCTTTTGCTTGGTCTGTCAGCATATAAATAATGACAGTCTAAATTACTAAATGGTTCACACGCTGATGCCAGCTAAGAACTTTAAATAATTTCTGACAGCCTTTTGCTTGGTCTGTCAGCATATAAATAATGACAGTCTAAATTACTAAATGGTTCACACGCTGATGCCAGCTAAGAACTTTAAATAATTTCTGACAGCCTTTTGCTTGGTCTGTCAGCATATAAATAATGACAGTCTAAATTTTGCATGACCAGATAAATGAAAGAGAAAAATCAGCAAACAAGACATTTTAAGTATAAAAATGAAGCACTCAAAAACTGTTCAGAAAATTCCCTAAACAGGTTACAAAAAAAAGTTTAATTCTCAGAGACGCTGTGCACTTCGAATGCATGTTTTTCAGTGATGAAAAAGACTTTTTGTTGTTTGTGTGTGTGTGTGTGTTTTGCTAACCGAAGTCTTGTCTGTAGATACTTGTAAGATGAATGGACCCAGCTTTGTGTGAAAGTGCAAACTTCTCCCCCTCGGGATCTGATTAAATCAACACAGCTGACACTTAGTGGCTACCATCGGGTTACTCGTTACAAAGATTTGATTTAATAGCCAAACAGCAAACCATTCCCCCCCCCCACCCACCCACTTGTTAAAAAATAAAATTGCTCTGCACAAATAACAGCTGCCGAGTACTGCCGACCCTTGTCGTCGCCTCGGCTGCACGGAAACAGCTGATTTAATTTTTAACGTTTATTTAAATATGATAATGAATCTCTTAATTGGTTAATTGGTGAATAACATGTCGATGACATGAGTTTGAATGATCTTAGATTTCCTAGGTGTTAAATAAATAGAAGTAAAAAAAGATTTTTAAAAAACACGTTTTTATAAGCAGACTAAAACGAAGAAAATAATTTAAAACTTATAAGTTCAAGTACCAATTTAATATGACTAAAAACGTGGGGCGGGCGTTTATGAAGTTTAACATATGCAGTTCATTCATTCTCTCACTTATAGATCTCTCTTTTGCCTTCTAAATTAGAAATCTTTAATTTTTTATACCCAACACCCGCGCCACGTTTTTAGTAATCCTATATAATTAAAGGAACGTTTCTGTCCTTTCTGTCCGGTCATCTATAGCGATTGGTCCTTCAAACACATATGACTCCTACAGCCAATCATATTGAACACGTTTACGCCATTTATGCGGACTTTCAAAACGAGTTATTTTTGGTGCAGTATTTCTTCCAAGACTTTATTTTGAGTTATGCGCGTTGGGATTTAGAGCAAAAAGCTCTGTTTTTACGAGTTATTTATTTTAACTATAATGAATAGTATTATTGACGCCATGCACATGTAATGCCGGTCGAGGCGGCTGTTGGAGGGGAGTTACAACATGCCACCGAACGGTGGCGGAACGTCCTTGGACGGGCTTTGTTGCTCGTTAAATAACATATTTTGCAATCTGTCACGTAGTGTCTGTCCGTGACGCTATGCGAGGTAACTCCCGATAAAAAATGAAAATATAGGAGTAAAAATGTTGCGTTCGAAATTAACAAAATGTGTTTCTTGCCATAAAATATTGTGACGTGACGTCATTATTTGAGCTTTTATTTTAATGTGTGAAGGGAACGAAGTAAAAAAAAGCCATGTTTTATTTGATTAATATTATTATTATTTTTTCTTATTAAATGTCCGTTTTGTGTATGTGTGATATGTGCCCATGTCAATATTACGTACGTAATTATAAATTTAATTTTCTATATTAATATATAGGTAACATTCGTTTTTCGGTTTATGAAATTTACAATCGGTTGTCGTTTGGTTGTCAAGTGTCGATGCGTTTTGAACTACAAAGCCAGTATTTATTACTGCAAATGAAATTTGCCAACTTATGCTTCAGTTTAGCGTTTGTTTTTCTTTTATACACTTTGAGATTGCATATTTGTATGTTTAAAAAATAACATATTTAAAAATCGGACTCCTCCCCACAATAGTTTTTTTTATTGTTATTTACATGTAATATTTTAATGCGTCTTAGACTAATTTGGAATAAAAAATCTTTGCTTTTAATATAGAACTGGAAGGGGTGCTGACTTGACAATAATGAAAACGTTTATTAGAATTCCTAAAACGTGTATATTAAATTTTATATACGATTAACTGTAAATACTTTAATATTTTCTTTTATCCAGTGATTAACTTTACTTCAAAGGTTTCATGCAAAATATATAGTTCTTTGTTATTCATATTTGTAAATAGTTACAATTTTTTATTTACATGTTTTTGATAATGTAAAGGTAATAATGTATGGACCAATGGGCGCATAAACTGAAAAGTCATAATAGATCTTGAAAAGGTGCTGACTTGACAATAATAAAAACGTTTATGTGAATTACTAACACGTTTATATTAAATTGTAAATATGATTTAACAGTTGATAATTTAATCTTTTCTGTTATCCTGTGACAAACTTTGCTTACTACGTTTCATGCAAAATGAATAGTTCTTTGTTATTAACATGTGTAAAAATTACATTTTATTTTTTACATGTTTTGGTAATGTTGTGGTAATAATGTATGGACAAATGGGCGAATAAACTGACAAGTCATAATCATCAATGAAGCTTAAACTGCTTCAAATCACAGATGTCCTTGATGTGGATCACATTACAGTCACATAATTTATTTTTAACGCTCTGTGCTGTATTATTGGTGCACTCATAATTGGTACGCACTATTCAATGCCGCAAGTTAACGTCCGGCTGACTCCTCAGCAATATTTGTTAATACTTCGAACATCAAACTTCTTTGCTGTAGTATCACCTTATGCTGTGTGTAATTCACTATGCATTTACTATTATCCTGATTATATCATTATTATTCATGCAAACTTATATAACGCGGAGCCTAAGCTTGGAGGTTTTCTCATAGCACATATATTCGTATATATATAATATAATCAAAATATATACTCTGCTATTTACGTTCGTAACGCTAGATTTTAGAAAGCGCACCACTAAAAAATAACGCTGAAAAAATACTACAAAAAAAATAAAAAAATAAATATAAAATAATACACACAGAAAAAAACGCTATTTTCAAACGTCCGCATAAAATTGTTCAATATGGAAAAGAGATTTCATTTTTCTCTCTTGGTCTCTACATTTTCTGATTATTTACTATGCGGCTTTCAGGAAAAAGGGACAATTATAAAACACTGAAATATATCCATTTTGAAAATCATTTCTCATTGCAACTATTCTCTTACATATGGATAAATATTTCTAAATTTGTTTTTATGTTTCACAGCCTTGTACACGATAGAGAGTTGTGATGAACGCCCCACGCTTTTATGTGCAGTAGATACGTTCACCGATTTCACCTGTTTTCATAGATAATTTTTATTTTCTTCTTTTTAGTGCACTTTCTATATGTAAATAAAAGCGTGTCGTTTTTTAAAATAGATTTTTTTACATTATTTTATTTTCTACTTTTTAGTATCAACATTTTAAAATTGATTTTTCGACCTTATCAAATTCAATTTAATTAGTATTAAACTTCATTGTCAATAACTTAAATGTGATAATGGTAAAAAGAAAGATTATTCATTACAAATTTATGTATAATACAAAAAAAACAAACATTTTCCCAAACTGAAAATTGAACCTCGTACCCCCATGTCGGCAATCGATCACGCTTATATTTCGGCCAGCAAGATGTTGATAGTACTTTTTAAAGTTATAATAATTGTATCCCTCTAGGGCGAATTATCTTATCTTATCTTATCTGTTTACAGACGCTCCTTCTATACAGAAGATTATTGCGTCCTACGCTTATCTATGGTTTGTGTTTAGTCCTGCATTTTTATTAGAGATTTAAATGTTGATAAAGTGTTGGTTTTCCTGGATTCTTCAGGCAACCCATTCCACGCCCGAATTCCGGACGGGAAGAAGGAAAACTTGTATGTGTTTGTTCTTGCATACGGAATAAGAAAGGTGTTTTTATCCTTATGTCTATCTGAGGGTTGTATTAAGTTATCTTTGTGTTGTATTTCTAAATTAGAATTAATTGCTTTATGTATGATTACTACTTTGCTCTTGGTTCTTCTATCCTCTAGTGTTTCAAGGTTTAATGATTTAACTAATGGTGTTATTCTTGTCAGTTTCGAATATTCTCCAGTAATGAATCTGGCAGCTCTTTTTTGAATTTGTTCTAGTTTATCAATGTTTTCTTTGGTGGATGGGTCCCATACAGAAGATGCATATTCTAGTACAGGTCTCACCAAAGTGAGGTAGCATTTTAGTTTTATATCTCTATTACATTTGTTAAAGTTCCTTTTTATAAAGCCTAAGGTTTTGTTTGATTTTTTAATAACTTCATTGACATGGGGATTCCATGATAGTTTCTCATTTATTAAGACTCCTAAGTATTTTGCATCTTTAGTTTGGGTCAGTTCTTTTCCATGAATGTAATATTTTGAATTTATTTGTTTCTTTTTCTTTGTTACTCTTAACAGTTGACACTTTTCTGGGTGGAAAGACATACTCCAGTTAGTTTCCCATTTTATCAATTCATCTAAGTCTTTTTGTAAAATTTTGCTATCTTGTTCTGATTTAATTGTTCTATAGATTATACAATCATCAGCAAATAACCTAACTTTTGTACCTGTTGAGATGTTGTTGGGTAAATCATTTATATAAATTAAAAAGAGTAAGGGACCTAGCACAGTTCCTTGTGGAACTCCTGAGTTAACCTTTATTGGTGCAGATTTAGATCCATTAATTATTACAGTTTGCTCCCTGCCCAAAAGGAAGTCTTGGATCCAGTGATGTAAGGAACCTGAGATTCCAAAGTAGTTAAGTTTTTTAAGTAAACTAAGGTGGTGAACTTTGTCAAATGCTTTTGAGAAGTCTAGTAATATTGTATCTATTTGATCATTTTTGTCCAAGCCTTTTGATAGTTCATCTATTAAACCTATTAATTGTGTTTCACATGATCTGTTTTTTCTAAAGCCGTGTTGATGTGGGCATAGGGCATTATATTTGTCAAGGTGGTTAACTATTCTACTATATATTATGTGTTCTAGTAATTTACAGGTGATACTAGTAAGTGATACAGGCCTGTAATTACCAGGGTCTGATTTATCCCCTTTCTTAAAGAGTGGAGTTACAATAGCTAATTTCCAATCCTGGGGCACTTTACCCTGGTTTAGAGAGGCTAGAAAAGAACTACAAGGATTGGGGACAGTTCATTGCTTAGTTCTTTTAATAACCTTGCAGGCAAATCACCTGGGCCAGTAGCTTTGTTTATTTTTAAGTTTTTTAGGAGTGAATGTATACCTATCTCATCTACAGTTATGTTACCTATTTCCTCCATTTTATTTTAAATTTATTAAAACTTTCTTGTCGCCTGAGGCAGAAAAAGATGATGCAAAATATGTGTTAAGGATATTAGCCTTAGTTTTATTATCATTATAGGTTTTATTATTTGAGCCTTTTAGTGTGGCTATTCCTGAAGGTTCCATTTTTTTAGATTTGATAAAGGACCATACGTTTTTATTGTTATCTTTGGTAATTACATTGTTTATACAATATATTCATTTTGGAGGTTTCGACTAAGTTTTTGTGTCAAGTGTTTAATCTTTAAGTATTTTTTGTGTATCCTATATGAATAGGTAGCTTTATATTTCTTAAATAAGTTCTCTTTTTGTTTGCATAACTTTTTCAATCTAGAATTGAACCAGCATTTGTTAATTTTATTTGATGTTAGTTTTGTTGGAACATTCTCATCCATTATAGTTTTTAGATTTGTTTTTATATCTTTCCAAATTTCTTCTACTGGGCTATCTGTGTTAAATTTACTTAGGAAAGTTTGTTGGAAGTTAGCCGCTGATTTGTGTAGTTTTATTGAATTACATTTATTCCAAAGATAGATTCTTCTTCTAGGTATCTTATTAATTTTAGTTTTTATTGTATTGGTGACCCTAACAATATCATGGTCGGACAGTCTTGGAATTATTTTATAGTCCAACACTAGTCCTGGTCTATTTGTTAGGAATAAATCTAGTGTTTTATTTTTCCTTGTTTCTGTTTTTACTGTCTGTTCTAGGTTTATGTTGTTTATAGTGTCTAAAAAGTGTTCATTAATTTCTTTGTTAGTTTGATGGTTATCAATTGTATAATTTTTCCAATTTGTATCTGGAAGATTAAAGTCCCCCATAATCCATAGAACTGCATTTTTACACGCTTTTTTACACGCTTTTATTTAAGTCACATTGTTTATATGTTGTATCCATCCATCCATCCATCCTTCCATCCATCCATCCTTCCTTCAAAACTTGAAACGTAAAATTATACCACTTCTGATAGTCCTAGAGATCTAAAAATTTTACCACAAATAGATCTTGGATGACAATGCATTGTATCAAAATTTCAGATCGATCGAATGTACCGTATTGAAATTATTGCATTTTTAGTTTATCTATAGTCTATATATAAGCATCGATACCCGTCTGCTTTGTTGACATCCATGAGTTCACCACGTTAACTTAATACCGTGGTATAAAACGTTGGGCGGGCGCTTATGAGGTGTTTGGTATAAAAAAAATAGTGGTAAAAATAAATAGAGGTAAAAAAAGATTTTTAAAAACCACGTTTTTAGAAGCGGACTAAAAAGAAGAAAATAATTTAAAACTTATTAGTTCAAGTACTTCGATTTAATATGACTAAAAACGTGGGGCGGGAGCTTATGAGGTTTAGCATATGCGGTTCACTCATTCTCTCACTTATAGATCTCTCTTTTGCCTTCTAAATAAGAAATCTGTAATTTTTATACCAAACACCCACCCCACGTTTTTAGTCATATTAAATCGAAGTACTTGAACTATTTTTGAAAAACCGCACCATCCTCCTTGCGGACCCTGAGACAAACAACATATTTTCCACCCCACCCCTCATTGTATTCAGGAGGGACAAAAATCTGCGAGACCTATTGGTTCGTAGCCGTCTGCTTATTCCGTCCTCCCATCTGGGCACCAAGCCGTGTGGTCGTAATCGCTGCTAGATATGTCCCTTTGTTATCCAGACGGACCAGATTGTCTTCCCTAAGGGGGTATTCAAGATTAGGAATGGCTATCTTTGTACCAGCCGCAATGTGGTCTACACCATTGTGTGTAAGCGCTGTCCTTTGAAGTACGTTGGTGAGACGGGGAGGTTACTCTCATCCCGCCTCGCTGAGCATGTACGTGCCATTAAATAAGACAAACAATGTCCTGTCTCCCGACACTTCAATGGACGTGACCACATGGGCGTCGATGACATGTCTGTCACCGCCTTGGTTTCCTGTACAAACACACCCGGCCGGGTCAGTCTGGAGAATAGACTAATCCACGAGTATGGGACTCTTACACCACACGGGATCAACGTTGTGTTCGCACTGACAAGCTGATTGATTGGCCACACCCACCCTATCCTTTCCTATATAAGCTCTTACTTTTCTCTTCTTACTTTATCCCTACTGGACTGCTTGGATTTCACCGCAGCTAAGTGTTTTTCTATTATTATTCCGTGTTTTTCTTTTCATGTGTGTACTATTTGTCCGTTGAGGAAGGCTCTTTGCCGAAACGTTCGCTGTTGTGTTACGTCTTGTCAGGCCTACTAATACCCTGTTTTTTTATATCATAAATTTACCTACTTGAACTAATAAGTTTTAAATTATTTTTTTCTTTTTAGTCCGCTTCTAAAAACGTGGTTTTTAAAAATCTTTTTTTACCTCTATTTATTTTACCAAACACCTCACAAGCGCCCGCCCAACGTTTTAAAAACATTGTGATGTGGTCACGGGGCGAACTCACAGATGTCAACAAAAGCCGACGGTACAGATGCTTTTATATAGACTATAGATAAACTTAAAAGTTCAATAATTTAATAACGGTACATTTGATCGATCTGAAATTTTGATACGATGCATTGTCATCCAAGATCTATCTGTGGTAAAATTTTCAGATCTCTAGGACCATCAGAAGTGGTTCAATTTTACGTTGGCAGATTTGAAAAGATCTTGGACAAACAAACAATGCCCAACGAAAGCGAGTTAATAAAAACGTGGTAAAAAAGATGTGTGGGCTTCAGACGTGAATTTTAAAGAGTTTTTATTATAAGTTTTAAAAAATAGCTGTAAAAACAAAGTTTTTGACTATAAATCCCTTATATATGAGACATAACTAAAAGTAGTGATTATGTTAAAAGCGTGTCCTTTAAAAAAAAAGT